>OZ009947.1:52500-2452500 GCA_963932025.1 Erebia epiphron | reverse complement strand
CTACAAATAACTGGTCCATAACATGTTGAAAAATATTCGGAGCTACTTTCACACCAAAAGGTAACCTGTTATATTGAAATAATCCAAGATGTGTATTGATGCAAACTAACTTCTTCGCATCATCTGTCAACATCAATTGTTGATACGCATGTGCCAAGTCAACTCGCGAATACTTTTCACCTTTATTCAAATTAACAAATAAGTCTTCTATCTTTGGTATGGGATGCTTGTCATCCTCCAAATACTGGTTAATTGTGACCTTAAAATCACCACAAACTCTCAACTTACCATTCCCTTTTAAAACGGGTACAATAGGGGTAGCCCACTCACTGCTCTTTACTGGAGTCAATACACCTTGACCCACCAATCTATTTATTTCTTTCTCGACTAATTCTTTCATACTGAAAGGTAGTGGTCTAGCCTTAAAATATTTAGGTGACACACTCTCTTTTAATACTAGGTTGACCTGCTCTCCTTTATAGGTACCTAATTCAGAACTAAACACTTCAGGAAATTTACCGACCAATGTATCTTTGATATTGTCACAATTTAATGAATTTATACTTAATGTTTTAATATTTAATTTCTGCAAAATATCCCTACCAATGAGAGAAGGTCCCCCATTCTCTATTACATATAACTTCGCCTTAATCTTCTTTTTATCATATACAATGTCCACATTTATAAAACCTAAGGGAGTTATTAAGTTATTTACATATGATCTGAGTTTTAAGTTCCTCCTAAAGATTTCACAGTCCTTAAAGTATTTATCTTTCATGTTTTTACTGATGACACTGATAGCCGCTCCTGTATCTATTTCAAAGATAACCTTTTTTGTATTTACTTGTAATTGTAATTGATAAGGTGAGACATAAGTATCACTTAATGTAAATAAGTTCTGTATGTCCTCTAAAACATTATCTTGATCATCCTCATTTTCTATGTAATTACATGGCTTTTTTTCCTTTTTATTCCGGCACACAGCTGCTAAATGTCCCCCTAGTCCACAAATTCTGCATCTCCTATCCTTAAACCAGCACCTGTCCTTATTATGGTTTCCTTTTCCACAGCACTTACACTTATTATTATACTGATTCTCGCTTCTTCCGTCCGTTCTCATATTCTGCCGCAGGTGGTTGCCTTGGGTATTTTCCCTTCGTCCTTCCTTTTTCCTTCCAGTAACTCCTATCCTATTTACCTTGGACGTCATCCCTTCTAAATCTCTAACTGTTTTTTCCATCTGAACAGCAATGTTATATGCTTTCTCTAGTGTTACTTCCCTTTCATTCAACAATTTTTGTTTAATTTTTTCATTATTTAAACCCAGTATAAATTTATCCCTAATTTGCTCCGATAAAGTTTCTCCATAATTACAATACAGAGACAACTTTTTTAATTCCGCCAAATAGGCATTTATCGTTTCACCCGGCATTTGACATCTCTGGCCAAACTTATACCTTTCTGTGATTACGTTGGGTTCTGGTTCCAGATGCTGTAATAGAATCTTTTTCAAATCTTCATAGGACTTTTCCTTTGGCGCTGTCGGTGTACAGAGATTTTTTAAAAGGCTATATAATTTTGGGCCAATGACGCTGAGAAAAACCGCCTTCTGACGGGTTTTTTCTATTCCGTTGCACTCCAGAAACATTTCAAACCTCTCTATATAATCGCTGAACTTCTCGCTGTCGTCATAGTCCACGTTTCCTATATAATTTTTTCCAGCCATCTTTACTTTACCCCTGTTTCAATTTTATTTCACTAATTTTTACTCGTCGCCATTTTGTTATGTTTGGAAAAAGCACTTTATTCTTCAAACCACAGACCACACTGACATTTACATTTTTAGGTTACATAGTGTAGCTACATACTAGAATTAACATAGAGTACTTACAACAGACTACAGATCATAACAGAAAGGGTGAACAGTAAAGTTTTTTGAGGTCAGAGGGAGTACTTTAGCACCCGCACTAGGAAAACCTGTGTTACGGGCACCATAGCCTTCCATCGGATCCTAAACACCAACTATAAGACCTAACGCAGAAATTATTGGGTAGTTTTAATCTCTCTGTGTGTGTGTGTGTGTGTGTGTGTGTGTGTGTGTGTGTGTGTGTGTGTGTGTGTGTGTGTGTGTGTGGGTGGGTGTGTGTGTGAGAGAGAGAGAGAGAGAGAGAGAGGAAATGTGTGTGTGTGTGTAGCAAATGTGCCTGTTATAATGGAGGTAATGTGTGGGTGGTTGATAAGTGAGCAAGTTATTAAATATTTACGTGAGTACGTTTTTACGTCAGCGATAAGATCTTCAATGTCATCGTAACTAAGTGTCTTTAGCCATGCATTTACCTTCTTTTTACAGCTAGATTTATTTAGTGATGTCGATCGTGTCATGGACTTTGTTATAAAGTCTGGGACATTATACTATAATACATTTTATCCATAAAATCCAAACGTTTCAACTAAATTTTTAACTTACAGTATACTTTATTGTTATCACAAGTCCAAATCATTTGGTAATGAACTAAAAAGAATGACTTCACATATGATGTGAAGTATAGCGTTACTGCATTGATATGTCACAGCAGCATCCTAGAGTTTTTTTTTTATAGAAGGAAAAAAACGGAAAGTGTATAAAAGGAGAGAGACAATTACTTCCTCCGAATGCGATGAAAGATACGCTAATATAGCATTGAGATTTATCAAGCAGATTATTTTTTCCCTTCACGCAAATATTAAATATGATGAATAAAGAAGAAGCCATTTTGCAGCTATCGTCGCGCGTTGTATATGACCTAGCCTTATCTAACAATATTACGGAAAACTCGTCAAGCTTCTCCAAATTCTTAATGGATTATTTTGGCAAAATATTGTCTTAATTTGTCTTTTAAGTGGCTCATCTCAAATTTTGAAGATAAAATAATACAAACATTAAGAAAGTCCATTCTAATATTATAAAAGCGAAAGTGTGATTGTCTTTTAATCACCCCGCAACAGTACAACGAAGCTTTTTAACGAATCCTAAAATGAAAGAGTTTCCATGGTTTTTTTAAAACCCAAATCCACGCGGACGAGGTTGCAGTTATAATCCAACCTAACCTAACCCCTAACCTAACCTACCTTGCCTAGACCTTACCTTACCTAGTTACCTAAGAAGTAACACGTTGATAGTAATCCAAAATCAGCCTAGGCAAAAGAGGGGTAGGAAGAAGGAGAAAATCATAGCCACGTAACATAAGAGAGTGGACTGGTATGAAAACAGTCGTAGAACTATTCCGCCTGGCCATGGAAAGGAAGCAGATTAGAAAACTGACTGCTGACCTTCATTAATGGAGAGGCACATGAAGAAGAAGATATTAAGTAAGTGTAGTGGTAGTTCTGTGGTACTACTCGGGCAATCTGCGTGCTTCCAAGTTTTCTCCATAGTTTTCTCAGGTAGGTGAAGTCTACCAATCCATCAGTATGACGGCCTATACATAATAATATATACTGAATATAGCCTCGGCTAAGAAAGGATTTTTGAAAAAACCCCAAAATCCTTACTTTAGTGTTGAGAGCTAAGTAAGTTGGGGTTTGAAATTGGTCTGAAAATCGTGCAGTCGCGGGCGAAAGCTATACTTGGTTACTAATATGATTATAATTATCAAGTTTATTTTCACTCCCTGTTTTCATATGGGAAAGAAAGTTAAATTTTAAAGTTTTACAATACTGCTGCTAACCAAGAAAGCTTACCCAAGTCGGCACTATAAACCACAATACAAGATAATACTGACTGTTTACGAGCAATCAAAATTAACTGCTTCGTTACTTCTACCTCTGTTTCAACTGGCCGAGATATTCCTTTACTGTTTACGGCTAACGCACACTACTGAAAGTTTTCGGTCTGGTGGAATCTAGCGAGAATTTTAATTTTTAGGGTTCCGTACCAAAATGGTAAAATGGAACCCTTATGGTGCGACTTTCTCCGTCTGTCTGTCCGTCTGTCCGTCTGTCCGTCCGTCACACTCGATTATTTCAGTAACTACCGAAGCTATCGACATGAAATTTGGAATAGTTGTGTATATTAGTGGCCCAAAGACACTGGAATTAAAAAAAATTGGAAATTATTTTTGTTCTTATTTAAAAAGGGGGGAAAATCTGAGGGTTGAAATTTAAAGTGAGATAACTGTACTGTGTGGGGTATCATATGAAAGGGTTTACTTTGTACATTCTAAAACAGATTTTTAATTATTTTTAGTTATGATAGTTTTTGATTTATCGGGGAAAATGTCTAAAAAAATACCGTTCCCCCCCCCTTATCTCCGGAGTTTACCAATCGAAAAATTTGAAATAATTATGGTCAATAGGAATTTACGTATATTTTACAGGAAAACTATAGCCAATGCTCTAACTAGCATAGTTTTTTTTATATTAACAATAAACCTCTACAAACAAAGTTAGTCTTGCGGTTCATTAACAAAGGTAATTATTTATTAATAATGGTACGGAACCCTTCGTGCGCGAGTCCGACTCGCACTTGCCCGGTTTTTTATTTTTGTTTATTTGAACTAGGTATTTCACACTTTTATGTATTTGCGTCATATTTTTGAAACGCGTATAAATTTTATGGAGATGTATCGGTTCTGAATAGTTTTACGTGATATATGTATATTGTTATTGGAGTGAAGGAACCGGTAAATTTACCTTGTTGTTAGTATATCTACACAAATAAAAATATTATAGTATGGCCACTCAGAGAATGCGTTTTGACAGTTCGTCATCTGATGATCGAGGTAACTTTATTATAATAATAACAATAGCCTTTATTTCAGACACTAAATTTTACAATATAGTTACACAAATTAAGTTTTACATATTACACACTACATAATGCATATTACATATTAAGTACTTACATATACATATTAATTTTTACATATTTTATTTAAACTCTAGTCGGTATCACATCAGTTCCCGAAAACGTCTTTTGTTTCCACCTGGTTGGTGTCTGCTTGCCCTCTGGCAAAGGCCTCCTCAACTTTATTAACTGAAGAGCAACTGCTGAGTTTCTTTCCAGCTCTTTTCAGTAGATTCAACATGACAGACCGGTACAGTGACCGGTGCAATAAGAGAAACAGATAGATTGAGAGATAGATAGAGATATTCTATATTACTATGAAATAAACCAAAACTACTATGAAATAAAACTATATTTGAGTATGAGTTTGAGTATTACAGAATGGCATCCATTTAAGTACTTCCCTGGCGTAGTGAGTGCTGATCTTAGGTGCAAGAAGTCCCATGTTCGATTTCTGCCCAAATTCCATGGCTCCAAATTGATCTAATTTGGAAAATTATTATTCCAAAGTTGTCTCATATTATAGTCGATCTTATTTGGTGCGACTAATTAAGTGCAATTTTATCAGTGATAAGGACTGACGTTTAGTAGATGGCGTCAAGCCGTATGATGCAGTTTTCTATGCTATGCCTCAGTGCCGCAATCTTGGACACGCACTCAAAGATAAAAATCGGTTGTCTGTGCTAGACCTTAAGAACTGCTAGCCTAAGTAGGTACTAGGTAGTATAGTTTAGCCAAGAGATAAAACGGTAATAAATTTCGTCGCAACAAAGAACGTAAAACCACAATTTTACTGTTTCAGAAATGGTCTTTTTCATTCATATACAAGTTTACCCTTGACTGTGACTTCACCTGGAGGTAAATGATGACGTAGTCTAAGTTCAAGGATAAAGCCATAGTCCAACACGCTGCGATAACACAGCTTTGAAAGTTAAGTATACAAGGAATTTTTTTTCAAACTGAAAACTTATAGTATAAGTATAGATAATATTATGCTTAGCCACAATTTTCAAAAAGAATGATTAACATTTTATTTAACATTAAATAGTAAGTATATCCAGAGTGGCTGAACAGTTGAAATTGCTGATGTTCTTTTACTTTTTAAGCTATTGCATAGTTTCTATCGCGGGCCTTGAGCGTGGAGACCGAATCCAGAAATTCCGTAACGAAAAAAAACCTAACACTTTGGTTGCTATGACTACTTGTGTTGTTGACTTCAAGTTATTGAAAATAAAAAGACTATTTTTATGAAAAGATGATTTTGGTTTACCTGAATTTTATCAAAAAACCTCAATAAAGTGGTTTTTTGATTCCCCTTGGACACCCGGACTATTGAAAACATAATTCTTTAAAATTATTTCGCCTTTATATTTTCAACGACTTGAAGTCAACAACACAAGTAGGCATAGCAAGTTGATAAAAAATGCTATGCTTTACCGCGGCAGCCTCCGAATGCCACACGTCTTTTTTTAAGTAATATTGCAAAATAGGCGAGGTACTTTTGCTGCTCATAGATCTACATTTAATCTAGAACCAAAAGAGAACAAACAGAAAAGCGGAAATGACTGTTTTCTTTAAACTGTTAATCTTACCTAGGCGAAAGAGGCGGCAAGAAAATGGTACGATATGATCGCAAAATAAAAAGGGTTACCTTTAAAGTGTCAACAACTACAAACAATATTTATCTCCGTTTCCGTATTCGATCTGGAATACGTGTTGATCGTGGAACAATACAGATAAAACCGTCAAAGAACAATACAATGGACGTTTCCCCCTCGTTGCACATGTCGCCACATGCTCTAGAATGCTCTGCTCTGTTGAGTTTCAATACTTGTACGAGCTTCTATTTTTTTTTTTATTTTTTTTTCGTTGTGAACACAATTATTTTATACGAATGTAGAAGTAAATCTACTAATATTATAAATGCGAAAGTTTGGAATATATTTTTATACGACTGCCTGAAAAAAGGAGTATATTGTTTTCAGGGTTCATGTATGTATGTATGTATATATGTATGTGAGTTTGTATATTCCACCATAACTTCTATACGCCTGAACCGATTTTGTTAAATGAGGTATCGTTAAAATCCCTAGCTTATGCCGGGTGACATAGGCTAGTAAAATTTAAAAAAAATGATAGGGTGACCATGGTTCCGCATTAAAGACTAAAGTTGAAAAAAAATATTCGAAAATAAGATTAACTATATAATTAATCATCATCTAGAAAATGATGAGTAGATTCCAAAAATATATAACACTATAGTTCAATATCCAGTGATTCACAAAAAAATATGATTTAATAAAAATGTGAATAAGATTCCGAAGGTAATTAATGACTGCATGGTATCGTTACGTAGTAGCAGTGGTAGCCGTACTTCCATTCGAGGGGGAATTTTTTTACATAACAGCCTAAAAAAGGAGTGTTATGTTTTCAGGGTTCGTGTATAATGTATATGTGTCTACGGCAGAGCAGTCGTATTTTTTAATAATTTTAATTATATTCACTTGTTAACATAGGTACCTAAGTACCTTCAAATCAAGAGTGAATATGCATCTTCTAGGCAAGCGCGCTCCACCTTAGGCTGCATCACCACTTGCAAGCAAGTCTGATTGTAGCCAAGCGCTAGCCTATATATTAAAAAAAAATAGATAGATTAAACCTAAACCTATAGATGGATGCTTGTTACTCAATCACTCCAAAATGGCTGAACTGATCTGTATGGCACAGGGATAGATTATAGTCTGGAATAACACATACTCGTAGGCTACTTTTTTAGCCCGGTAAATTAAAGAGTTCCCGCGGGAACCAAAAAACCTTGATCCACGCAGGCGAAGTCGCGAGCGCAAGCTAGTTTATAATATGACTAGAACAATTCTCTATGACTATTTCGTTACTATAGCGATATGTTTATAATAATCCTTGCATATTTTAAAATTAAACTAATTAAATACTTTCACTGAAAGAGAAAAAACCTGATTAACATAAGTACCTACTACTTATCTTAATATGATAATTATCCGCAAAGTAACGCCTGCTTCTGTCCAATAAATGATTATATTGTTTCTTGCGTGCAATTTTGGTAGGTATTCGTTAGCAATATTTGTCCCAATAACCCTAAGATAAATTATAATTCATCCCCTGAATTCAACTGAACATACCATAATGGCTGCGACAGGATTAGCCGGCTTCTCACTACGTAATACAGCCTTAATACAACCGATAGACGCTCGTTAAGGCTACCTTATTGCCACCTGGAGTAGAATAAATGTGCTCCATACTTAATCCATAGGTATTAATCTATACCACTGTTATAAATGCGGAAGTGTGTCTGCCTGTCTGTCTGCTACACTTTCACGGCCCATCTTTTCAACCGATTTTGATTAATTGAAGTACAGAGTTAGGTTGCATCCTGGAGAAGGATGGACTTAGGCTACTTTTTATCTCCGAAAATTAGGGAGCTCCCCCGGAAAAAAAATGAATCTACGCAGAAAGTCGCGGGCATCGTCTAGTAATATTATAACTGCGAAAGTGTGTATGTCTTTCTGTCTCCTACGCTTTCACGGCCCATATAATAATATGTTCAACCGATGTTGACGAAATTCGGTAAGTATTAAAATGCGGTAAGGTTGCATCCCGAGGAAGGACATAGACTACTTTTCTCCCGGAAAATTAAAGAATTCCCTCACATGCGGATGAAATTGCGGGCACCGTGTTAGTATAAATGCGAAAGTATCTATATCTATCTGCCCGTTCGATAAACTGTACGATAAACATAAGATAAGAGCGTTGTAGACTTGTAAAAGAGGTATCGGGTTCGATCCCCAGCAGGTGCAATTCTAAATTGTATCTGGTCTAGTCTGGTCACTGACCGGAGCCTCCCAGACAAAATAAAAAATCCCAAAATTGCCTCTGCCCCGGCAGATATCGGATTGCTCAAAACCGGAATCTTCCTTAAGACTCAGCGTTTACCAAGGGGCCAGGGAGGTTATCAAAACTTCTAGAAAGAATACTAAATAGTAGAATAAAACGACATTACTTTATCCTTGTAATTACTATACACCACATAAATAAAAATGGCCACTAAAAGAAAGATACCGCCAACTATCCGGCATACATTTTTAATTCGCTTCGATACGCAGGAAGTTAGCGTCTAACGATGTCTATAACTCCGCGCAACTTATACAGAACTACTATATCTATTTGGAAGCATTCCAAACGGAGGATATTCATCAATTAAGCTTTAGGGGATCTGCAACTATCTTAAGTGTGGTATCCACGCACTGCAATTTTACAGAATATCCTACGGCAAAGACAAAAGGAAGGGTTATGATTTTACCAGTCTATGTATGTATGTTCCACCGTAGCTTCTAAACTACGGGGCCGATTTTGATGAATAAGGTGCCAATCGATTCGTTTTTTTTAATTTTTTTACTTTACTTTACTTACTATACTTGTTAACAAAATTGATGTGACGGATGTTACGCCCAAAACAGCGGGGGTCTCGTAATTTTTTTTGCTAGTGTATCGAGTGGGTTGTTAAATGAAAAAAAAACAATTTTAAAATATACCACGCGACAGAAAAACAAGTTTGCATTATTACTTTTAAAGTACATTCGAAGTTATTGATTTAGTTATACATCTAGTTTTTATGAAGCCATTAAAATTCAAAATTCAAAGTGATTTATTGCATTATTTCATTGCGTCTTCGGGCGTGCAACAGAGATACAAAACAATGGTTAAAAATTATAAATATGATCTAATAAATAATAAATGTTAGCATAATATTATAAGGAAAATATTAATTAATTATTCTCCAAATATCAAAAACTAAAATTAGATGTAAAATTTAAAAATGGCTGAGCTGAAAAAAATCATTACCTAATGCTAGTCGCGTAATTTATATTTATAATATATTTTTAAATTGATTTATGTTATTACATTTCCTTATCTGCTTAGGTATCTTATTAATATATGCCATTACACAAACACTTGTGCTCATTTAGGTAGGTACTCTAATCGAATTGATTTGCTGTTCCACATATTAAAGGAGTTACGCCCTCCGACTATTATACTCATCTGATCTTCACACAAATAAAACATACGGCCAACCTGACGGCAAAAACTAAAAAAAATGTCCTATATGGTTTAATCTGACGGTAAAGCAGTAAAATCGATAAAAACTTTCACTTTTACAGCAACTTACGTAACTAATATTTGCAAGCCAGATGTGACAAGACATTACATTTCGTGTAACTTATGTGAGTAAAATTTGCGAATGTAATTGCGTCCGAAAGTTGGACCGTTCTACCGAATGAACGATTGCGCGCTTCGGTCTTACAAGTTTACTCTGCTTGAACTAGATGGCGCTGTACGCCATTACGTCGCGCTATAGCTTCGATATGTTCTAACATAGATATGTGTGTGGAGCGTTGTCTACATTACAGACAGACAACTTTCGCTATTTAATTTAAATAGATGATGCCCGCGGTTTTTATCCGCATATTTTTGCAAACCTCTAATAAATGAGGTTATAAATTCCTATAAAAGCTTATCGCTATTCGCTACTACCTAGTACCACCGTTAAACTGTGCTAGTACCTAGTATGGTACGTACTACTAAATAGTTCCAGTTGGCAAGTACTTTAGTGTTGGGTAGGACAAGCAATTTCGATGAGTTTGTATGAGTAACTCATTCAGTTTGGCGAGGCAGTACATTGTACCACTTCAAATGAGGTGGGACAATGTCACATTAATGGGACATTGTCCCAATAATGTGACATTGTCCCACCTCATTTTCGAACCCTTCACCCAAAACACATACGAGGCTTTGAGCTGAGCATAGAAGAATGGGGGATAATATGGGACAATATGATATGTGTTTTATGTACTAAACCTACATACCTCTAATTTTGCCGCTTCACTAATACAACGTAAATCGTAATTACAAAACAAACAAAAATGAACAATTTGAATTCGAATGTCAATTATTAATTCATTCATCGACCGACCGATTGATCGAATCGACACGACCACAGATAACTATAGACACGACACCGTCAGATTTTCACTCACAGCTCACTTCATTCAATCGTCCTACGAACGAAAGTAGTAGTACTCAACTACTCATAGAAAGGTCTGCTCTCTCAACCGCACACATTCGTTCGTGTGGCCGCGCCGTCTCGCTCACTCGCTGCGCTTTGTAGTTTGTAATGAAGCAGAAGGTGAACCAACGAGTCGAGCGAGAAGTGCGACTGCGACAGAAGATAGGACGACAACGACAATGACTTGCTTTGCTTTTACTTACTCGCTCCTCACCTCACGTCACCACTCACTCGTCAGTTCGAGATTCATTCATTTTTGCATGTCACAGTGAAGCGGTACAAAATATTTTTTTGAGGTGTTGGGACATTCAATCATTTTGTATGGGACATTTGAAGTGCCTCTTGTATGTCCTACCCAACACTAAAGTACTTACTACTTAGTATCAAAATTATAATCTTTTAAAAACATACGGTTGCTTTTTAATTATAAAATACTATGTAATCAACTTTTAATTGACAACTAAACCAACACAATAAACAACATACACCAGTTATAATATTAATATTCCTAGCTGATGCCGTGATTTCGTCCGCGTGGTTTAAGTTTTTTGTTATTCCCGCAGGAATTCTTTAATTTTCTGACATAAAAAGCCTATGCCACTCTCCTATACCCATGCCAAAAATCACGTCATCCATTGCTCCGTTGCGGCGTGATTGAAAGACAAACCAACAAATAAACATACTTGCGCATTTATGATATTAGTATGAAGCAGAAGTTAGTGGTCGAATTAGGAAAATGTAGCAAACAGACATAATATTATGTCATACAACACAAGATGATGCCCGCGTGGCTTAAGTTTTTTAGTATCCGCGCGAACTCCTTAATTTTCCGGGTTTTATTAAATACATTCTTTATTGTACGTTGTAACAAACATAAAAAATCATAAAAACATTTAGAAATTTAACATAATTGTTGTGGCACTCAGATGATCCTAACTTTAAAATTTACTATTTACATTTTCCGGGATAAATATCCCTATTAATCCAAATTAGTTGAAAAGATGGGCCGTCAAAGAGTAGCAGACATACATAGAGACATATTTTCGCATATTTATAATATTAAAAAAGTATATGGATTTTCACGTTAATTTCCTAAAGGCACTCATCTACTTAAAGTGGTTCTCCGCAGTGCACGTTTATCCTAAACGATAGAACGATCACGTTTTTAGAATAACTATTACTCAATCAAGTTAAATTGCCCATCCGAAGGGACGCCAATGTTTTAGGGCTTCGGTAACTAAGTACACGCTATTCATATAACACATCCACTCACGGTCAGTAAGCGGCCGGGAACAAGATAACGAGGACTGGAGTAATATGGTGTATCGGAAAATTATTCAGTACAATATTTTCACTAGGAAAACCTAAAAAAGTATAGTTTTTTTTTATCCACTACAAGTTAGCCCTTCAACACGATCTCACCTGATGGGGCTGATGGTAAGTGATGATGCAGTCTAAAATGGTAGCGACCTAACCTGTTAAAGTGGCATGGCTTCATATCCCTAATCGGTTTCTACACGGCATCGTACCGGAACGCTAAATCGCTTGGCGGCACGTCTTTGCCGGTAGGATGGTAGCTAGCCAAGGCCCATGACAATGACAATAATCCGACTTCAACATAGTGGGTAGAAATTAAAATTATTTTGTACTTTTGTCACGTAGTGATTTTAATATCACTTGGATTATATTTAATATTGTTGAAAGTACGTTAGCGACATCTAGTGTCAAGGCTCACAACGTGTTCGGTCGATGCGCAGGATTTCCCATAGATGGCGCTTGTTGTCTTTGGTCATAAGAACACGATGAATTATACTTGATGGAACTATATACTTGAGTTTGAATTGAATCATCGATCTCTTTGCGATATTTCGACCTCATTCGACCAAAATTTCTTGAGAGTGTAAAATCAGATTAGCCTAAACACGTTCTTTGTTATGAACACAATACAGAATAATCACGCCGTAACTACTGAACCGATTGCTTTGAAATTTTGCAGACGTAAAGTTAGAAGTCCGGATTAAATAATAGGGTACTTTTTATCCCGGAAAATTAAAGAGTTCCCGCGGGAACTAAAACTCCTCAATTCACGCGGACGAAGTCGCGGGTATCAGCTAGTTACATATAATTTGCGGGCCGCCACAAAAGCAGTTGTAACAAAAGCGACCACGGTTATCGCCTGTCCTTTCAGCACATTTGACCTAGCTTTGTTAGTTCCTACAGGATCTGGGTGAGCTTCATACAAGGTTACACTTATTTATACCCGATTTGCAAAAAAGGAGGAGGTTCTCAATTAGGCGCGTAAGAAGTGGGATTTTTAACTTTAGGGATAGGGATAACATATGCATTTTTCCATGCGGAGGGAAATTCGTTAGAAGAAAGGGAATAGTTAAATATGTGACATATTATAGGCGCAACCTCTTCAAGGGAAAGGAGTAACATTTTACGGTTGATGCCGTCACAGCCTGCAGCACCAGATCGAACAGCTAATATATGTTTTTTGACTTCCGCAATAGAGATTGGAAGAAATTGAAAAGTAGGAAAATTTGAAGGTTGTAAGGAACAGAGTTTGTTTATGGTATTTTTCATCCCACCATCTCTGAAAGAGTATTTTTACGCTTCAATATCTGAATGCAAAAGCCGTTATTATCCTCTTGAGGATAAAGTAAATTGAATTTAGAACATCGTGTACACGTTAGTAAATATCACTCGTCTATGAAGTTTGTGAATTCAAAACATCATTAAAACCTATTTACTTCTACCTCTATGGTGCCGATTTTCCATACAACCGTTTTTAATTTGTTAAAACCTCACACTCGTAACCTTCTTGGTGTACTTTTTTAATTTGCTTTGTGCGCACCATTTTCTTTTACGTCATATCGTTTAAAATTAAACCCTTCGATTAAAAACAAGAAGATTGAAAATAAGTGAAAACCCTAAAATGAGTGATTCTAGTGACGAAGAAGTTAATTTGACGCCAACAGAATTGACTGAAACTGTTAAAAATGCGGAAATGAGCTTTCTCCCTCAACAATCACGCGAGAAGTATTTCATTTCCTCGCTCGGTGGGATGAAAAATTACGTGTTGCACTCGAGTGAAAAGATTTTTCACCTCGTGCTCTTTTGATTCCCTCGCTGACGCTCAGGATTCTAATTTTTGAACCACTCGCTGCGCTCGTGATTCAATTTTAGAATCCTTCGCTTGCTCGGTCATCAAAATTGAGCACGCGGTTAAAAAACAACTTTTCACTCTTGTATAACAAATAACTATTGCTTAGCTAAATTATTAATCGGAGTAATATTAGTAAAATGCTGGTTGAGACCCTCAATATCGAGGTTATTACAATTAGTACCCCTTCGCTGCCGCCCAATACCAAGAGATTCCAGGAATCTCCAAGTCCCAGAGAAGTCACTTTTTTGTGGTATGGATGTAATTTCGCTGTGCATCTCTACACGCTTTATTACAGCGATTACGTAAATTCTTGTACTTAGCTAGGTTTCCATCAGTCGGAGTTGTTTTATATTTGGACTTGGCAGCGTTACGTTTCGCCATTAGTACCTTGATGTCTTCCGTCAACCATGGGGCAAATGCTTTAATTTAACAGGACGAAGAGGCGCATGTTTGTCAAACAGCCCAGTTAGCATCGAATTAAATATTTCCAACTTATCATTAACGTTTGCAGCATTAAAAACAGCTCCCCAGTCTATCGCATTTAAGTCACACATGAAGGAATTATTATCAAATTTTTTAAAACTGCGCCGCATCACAATTGTCGGTTTCACCTTAGGAGGGCGAATCTTATAGGAGAGGTATATAAGGTCGTGGTAGGAGAACGCCTCAGCAGGAAGTTGGCCATAGCTGCTAACATGGTCAGTGGAAGATGTTATCATTAAATCCAGCTGTGATGGCTTACAGTTAGGGAAGAAATGAGTTGCTTTGGTAGGAAGAATGTGGAGGTTACAGCTGTCAACAATGCTATTGAGGCGCCTTGCCCGCGAATCGTTTTTCAATAAGCAGGTGTTAAAATCCCCCATGATTATCGTATGGTCCACAGAAGCAACATAGCGCTCAAGAAGACCTTCGAATGCTTGAAAATAATCAATATGAAGAGACTGGCTGTAAAACACACCGAGCAGTAGTTTCAAGCGTCCAAAGAGTACCTCAAGAAGTATATGCTCCGAAGACTCAGAGTATTGTGGCAGAGACATGTTCAGTATAGAAAAGGAATATTCTTTCGAAGGTAAATGGCTACGCCGCCTCCACCCTTGCCTGTTCGATCATTACGGATTAGATGAAAATTTGGTAAGCTGTAGGATATGGAAGAAAGGCAAGGTTTAAGGAAGGTTTCGGATACTAGGACAGCGTGAATGTTGTCGCTGTCGAAAGAGGCAAGAAAGTCAGGAAAGTGAGATGGGATGCTTTGAGCGTTGATGTGGACAACGTTAAAGTTTTTAGGAAAAACTGAAAAAGAGGCATCTAGGAGGGAACCAAGTGGTAAGGTAAGACTGTGGAAACTATCTTCAGAAGAAGAGTCAGCAGAATAAAAGTCGATTTCACGCTCAGTATCATTAGAATTATTAAAGTCGTTAATACTCAAATTACTCATATATACAAATGAATATACTAAATATATATATAAAATATACTTATGTCGTTTTTTTTTGATAAAAATAAAAATAAAAATAATTAATGCAACCTTCTTTGTTTTCTTTCTTTTCTCTTTCACCCGCCAGCTATGTGTAAGAGATTGCTAATTGCTATAGTATTGCTACAATATGCTAAGATATGCTGCAGTCTACAGAAAAGCATTGCAAAAACGTAAAGATAAAATACCAACAAACAGGAAGTTTCAAAATAAAATAATAGAGACTAAAAAACACAGATAAGTCCCAGCATGAAATGAAACGTAGTTTGCCCATAGACCACAAAATTATCACTTGAAACATAGAGTAAGAATAAAGCCACATATGTCTGTGGAATAAAGCATATATCTTTCTCTGTCTACGACTTGAAAGGAAGGGTTACCAACATCAACAATTTGAGCTGACCAACAAGATGACAAATTATCAAGTGAATGTAGGAAAAGTTGTTTGTCTTTTGTTTTAAAATTAGAATTGAGTTTTTATTTAGAAATACCTTTCGAGAAGCGAGAATAAAAAGCGTAAAAGTTGTCAAGGCACATATACAGTAAGCGAAAGTGTACCTACGTATATAAGCAGATATAGCACTTAACTACAAGCTACTATGATACTACACTAGCGATAAAACAAAGTGGTACTCAAGTTTACTTCTTAATGTTTCTTCTCGACCTTGCGGGTTCATTCACCGAGGGTTACATGGCCTTTGATGCTTGGGGAGTGACCCTAACGCTAGAGGCGGCCGCTGAAGGGGCTGGTACCTGTAAATCACTCTGAGCCTGGATGGAGTTAACCTCTATCTTGGAAGTGACCCTGTGCCGCTTGCCATTCTGTCCAATAATAAAAATGAGACCCTCCCTCGTCCAGCACTTAGAGACACCAAACTTTTGCCGCGCTGCCATAAAGGCATCATGCCTATCTTTGGTTAAAAACTCGGACAGTGTTAAACCGATATTCTTGAGTGCTTTTTTGGCGAACCAGACCTCATTCTTAGACTGCAAGTCCCGGAATTTGAGTAGTACAGGCCGGGGTTTATCGCCCTTGGCCTGACCCAGGCGCTGGCAGCGGCTGAAGCAGCTTTCATTCAAGTCAGGTAGCTCAAGATGGTTAGACAAGGTTGCGCTAACTGTGGCAGTCAGATTTTATCCTCACCCTCAGCAATGCCGTGCACCAACAACATCTTACGCCTGCTACGCATCTCCTGCTGATCCATCTGCTTTGCCAAAAGACTGACTTGCTGTTGGAGGCCTTCTAATGCAGCTAATACAAATGTCCGAAATGCATTAAATTGACCAGCAATGTTGGAGGTGGGACTTGCCGCTGGTATAGCTCCTTGGAGGCTCCTTTGGAAATCAGCCATCTGAGTATTGAAGTGTTCCGTTAAAGTTTGGATAGATTTCTGTATGTCCTCCATAGTGTGTAGTGCTTTGGTGAAGTGGTTTAATAGATTACGCAATTAAGCTTCCTTAGAAAGGAGTACAAGTATGGAACTGATGCTAGCAGGTATGAAAAACACTAATTCATGTGCATTAGAACAATATTAATAATTAAAATAAAATAAAATACTATCAGAGCTCTAAAAACGCGTGCACGTTATTTTACGCCTACCCGCCGAAAAAAAAGCCGAAAATATTAGTTTTATTATGAATGAAATTGAAGTAAATAGCAATTGCGGCAATCTATCAAATACCCAAAACAACAGAAGTTCTGATCGTGAGCTGACCCGAACACCAAAACTTAGTTAATAGTAATTATCAAATAAATCATGGCCGGCCCTTCATCCCTAATTAACGATCAAGCCCCATTAGGGGATGCCAAATTGTTAACTAACGATACTTTAATTTATTTAGGAGCACAGCATTATTCTTGAAATAATTGGGTATAAATTCTGGTATATTAGATTGTTCACGACCTCTCTGACACAGGGGAGAACGGTTGGGGAGAGTGGAAGTTTCCGGGTTCAATCCCCGATAGGGTCAATTTGGGAATTTAAAATTACAGAATTTTCTCTGATCTTGTCTGGAGGCTTCGGCTGTGTCTAGTTACCTACCAGTTACCACCCTAAAAATAAAATACTAATAGATTACAAGAAAGGTAATGCTCCTTTTTTATCCACTAAAAGTTAACCCTTGACTGCGACTGAAGTCTAAGATGGTAGCGGGCTAACCTGTTTGGGGGTATGGCAGTTATGTATATTAAACCCATTACCCTAGTTCAACACAAAACAAAAAATTAAAGAGTTCCCGCGGGAATCAAAAAAACTTTATCCATCATCAAGTATATATTATCATAAAATAAACTAATTACGTAATATGTACATTGTATTAGAAACGCTTAAGTCTCTACGCCGCGTATATTAAATAAGTAATAGGTAAGTCTCGCGTCTGAGGTGCCTAGAGATTAGCCTGTATCCATGTGAGGAAGGACGTTACACGGGTATACACTGACGGGTACCCGGCTTGGCAGCCATCTGCCAGTCCAAACGACACTATTCCAACCTGAAATAATAATAGTACATTGTTCACTGGGGGAAGAAAGTGACCGATTACTAACTAGGGTGTAGATTATTCAATACACGCCTAATTAGGAATCGATAAGTAAACACCATCAGCATTTTAGAACAGCTGTTTTAACGAAATCTTTCTCGCAAATTAGAGTAAAGTACTGTACTAGTCTTGGCCGAATAGCAATTCACGGCCTCATTTATTTAAAAAGGCCTCTACAGCCTCCTCTTTTTAAAATCACTTTTAAACTCCTCGGCTTCGTCCGTCCTTCCAACATTACTTAGCCGTGAACTGCTTTATTTCCGGCCTGGGCAGTGATGTACTTTCTATGATTAGTTTGTTTTGAATTCTTTATTGAATACAATGCACAAAGGTGAACTTAAATAGGGATGATGACAACTTAATCAAATCACCAACTCTTTATCAAACTTAAAAACGCACTTCTCGTATGGAAGTTGTATGAAAATCACAATAGTGACGTCATAAAATTTCAACGCACTTTATTTCTCAAATCTATATTATGTTAAAATGGCTATCAAACTTAAAACTAAATGAGGATGTGAATTTTAGGTTTTTTGGAAGATCCTCTATTTAATAATCAGTTAGAAATACTTACCTAATTTATTTTCAACCGACTTCCAAAAAAGGAAGAGGTTCTCAATTCGGCGCGTATTTTTTTTTTTTTAATCTATGTCGGTGCATATCTCCGTGGTTTCTGAACCGATTTGAATTTTTTTTCTATCAGTCGTTAGAGGAAGCTCTCGAGGTGGTCCCATAAAAAATTGTATAAAAGACTCCAAATCCTCAACCCTGACACTAAGAAGTTAAAAATAAAAATTCTTTCCAAAAAACCGACTTCCAACGCCACTATAAAGTACAAAATAATTTTGATGTTGTTGAAAACCCACTATGTTGAAGTCGGCGAGTCTGATGCGTCAACTTTGCTTATACCCTTTGCTTACCAGCGTCCGTTTATTTTTCCACATAGTCGTCAAAGGTCCCCCAGAGTCGCCATCACAGGTTCCAACTCCACCACTACCCTCGGTGCATAACTGGCTCGCGTGTAGAGGTATATCGAACATGCTCTGACAGGCCGCGTTGGTGATAACCTTCAGGTTTATATGATTCAGGGAGGTTGTACTTGGGAAACCGTTTTGAGCTAAAAAGTAATAAATATTTTTTTATTATAATTATATAATAATAAAAAAGTAATAATAGGTTGATGACTCGGTAAGACTAAGGACGGAGCAATCCTGTCTGTTCAGCGGAGTGGAGGTGTGTGGAGCTGACCAGTTTCATTTTTCATCGAACACGCGATATTTTTTTCGAGTCACCTGTCAGTAACCTAAATTGGCACGCTTCAACGGACAGGCACCCTAAAACGATGTCGTAATCCTCACGTGTGTCTCATAACGTGTGTACTTAGTCTTAGTCGAGTCGCGTGCGGAAGGACCTGGGAACCCAACGTATTACCTATTTTCCAAGGAACCCCATATCATTATACTGTGAAACTCCCGGGCGGAGTGTTGAGCGCTGTTAACTTAACGTGGGATGTCCCGGGTTCGATTCCAGGCACGATGGAAGCCTTCGGCCGTGGCTAGTTACCACCCTACCGGCAAAGACGTACCTACCACCTAGCGACTTAGCGTTTAAGTACGATACCTTGTAGAAATCGACTAGGGGTATGGGTGTAATATAACTGCCATACCCCCAACAGGTTAATCCGCTACCATCTTAGACTGCATCATCACTTACCTAGTGAGATCGCAGCCAAGGGCTAACTTGTAGTGGAATAAAAAAAAGGGTTCACGACCCTCAGCATTATAGAACACGACGCAGAGAGAGTCTCACAACGTCACCACTGAACCAATCTTGAAGAAATTTTGTTGCAACTTTTGATCTGTAAGTGATTATTATCAAACGAACTTACCATCCCGGGTTTTTCCGTATCCAGTGGCCACGGCTACCAAACCAGCAAAGTTCTGGTTAGAATCAGATGATGCTGGCAGTGAGACTGCTTGAATACTGGCTACAAAATAAAAAGGAGTTATTTATTACTAGTCAATATAGACAATATAGTCAAAACTGTTTAGTAATCATAAAAATGCTTTCCAAAAAACCGACTTCCAAAGCCACTGTAAAGTAAAAATTATTTTGATTTCTACACACTATATTGGTCGGGCGAGCCTGACGCGTCTACTTTGCCTATCTTTGTTATACTCGCCCGACTTCAGCAGAAGAAAGTAGTGTGTAGAAATCAAAATTATTTTTTACATTACAGTGGCTTTGGAAGTCGGTTTTTTGGAAAGCATTTTTATTTTTAACTTTTTAGTGTTGTCTTAATCCCCACGGCTAAGGAGTGCAGTACCCTGCAGCAACAGAGTTGAGGAGTTGGGACTTGGGTTTAAGTATGAAGTCGATGCTTCATGCTTGACACCTACAATATGAATTCCCCATGAAAAAATCCTAAATCGCTATTTTGAAGGAGTTCTGCACCCTGCAGCATCAGGCTTGAGGAGTTGGGACTTGGGTTTAGGTATGAAGTCGTTGCTTGACACCTACAATATGAATTCCCCATAAAAAAATCCTAAATCGCTATTTTTAAGGAGTTCTGTACCCTGCAGCATCAGGGTTGAGGAGTTGGGACTCAGAGTTGAATCGTATACACGTGACTTGATACCTACTATATGAATTCACCATCAAAACTGCCTAACTCCCTAGTTTTGAGTCGTAGGTATACCTACAGCATCAGGATTGAGGATTTGGTGTCAGATTTTTTTATGGGACCATCTCGCGAGCTTCCTCTAACCAATGAAAAAAAATATTTCCAAATCGGTATGGAAACCACGGAGATAATATGCGGTAACATAGGTACATTTAAAAAAAGATATATTATATGTATACGCGCCGAATTGAGAACCTCCTCCTTTTTTGGAACTCAGTTAAAAATAGGTACCTACACTTTACACTTTTTGAATCTCAACAAAATATGGGATACGGGATATGGGATAACTATATACGATTAAAAAAAGTAAAGTTAAAGAAGTCAGTAATCCAACAAGATCCTAATCCAAGATCTATCAGCTTTTGACAGCAATAGCTCCAAGCTACAGACTGAGGCGTATTATAAGCGTTTAGAATAGGCATGATGACAGTAACCAAGAATCAATGAAATTATGAATTTATCTAATGAAATAAGATTCATGGATTATAAAAAACGTATTTATTTTTCGATTTCTAGTGAGATTGCTATTTATTTTGATAAAATAAAACTATAAAATACAGCAATCCGCCATATTGCATAAAACACAAAGAAGCGAATGACGTCACAATTGTTTGTTTTCGAGCTTTGAAAATCACACTATTGCTTACTGCACACTGCACAGAGTACATTGGTAAAAACAATAGTGACGTCACAACGACGCCATGACACCGCCGAACGTTTTGGCGTGAATTTTAAAATTTAAATTTCAAATGCTAATTTTATCTACCAAACTTTATTTTTCTGCTGAAATAAGATATTTTTTCGAAATAGTAGATACTTCCGAACATAATCTGACCATTTTTCAAAATCAGTCATCATGCCTATTGTACTCGGTCATTGTATTCGCAAAATTTTCGTTTACCACAAAGTCCCATCATACCACATCGGTACCCATAGCAAACCCATGACATGGTAAGTTATAAAATACTTAACATAATACTTGTGGGTACCTATATTAAGTTTTGTATCCTTGTATGTTCCATTTAGAATGTAAGTACTACTTGTATAGAAATGTATATGTCACCGTAAGATTGCAGAAACCGTTAGATTATAATCTAACTCGCGAAATTGTAAACTGTCGAATGATTACAATATAACTGTAACATACTAATATTAAAAATGCAAAAATGTGTCTGTCTGCTACGCTTTAACGCCTCATCTTTTCAACCGATTTTGATGAAATTTGGTACAGGGTCAGGTTGTATCCCGGGGAAAGACTACTGTTTAACCCGGAAAAATCAAGAGTTCCCGCGGGAATCAAAACCTGATCTAGTAAGTTATAATCTTCCCTGATTTTATTCAGTTAAATCGCTTGGTAGGTACTGGTAGAAGATTTCATAATAAAAACTACTCACTGCTATAAGTGACTCTAGATATCTTAACTATAGCGATATCATAGGTTATTTCCTTGGTGTTCCAGTTCGGATGGACGGTGACTTCCCGGGTGGTAATCCTGGTGCCGCTGGAGAATATCCTGAGGGAACCGAGTACTATGGTGAACTGTCTGGCCTGGATCTGGCCATCCCACCAGCAATGCGCTGCTGTCAGAACCCTGGTGTTCGAGACCAGCGCTCCACCGCAGAGGGAAGTTTGGCCGGTGGTTAGAGTCACGATTATGCCAGCCTGGTGAAAAAAAATTATGAATATCTTATTTGCCAATTCGAATACTATGTAGATAGGTTTTTTTTAATGTAAGGTGAACCGAGGCTATTGCATCTAAAAAGTGAATTTTTTTTGACCGAGGTATGTTTAAGAAGCTGTATGTCTGCTACAGAATAATTTACGGATAAACTCTTTAAATATTTGAAAAGATCAGATACTTAAGACTTAGTTTTACTTAATTGCATTAAAATACACCCAGTATATTCTTATTAAAATTGATGTTAATTCCAAGGACCGATTTTAGCCACATTAGCCCCGTATCGGGGGTTAATGTAACTTTTCACTCTTAATTCCTAAACTTAAGAGTTATAATGCTCAAACTCACTGAATATGATAAACAAAGGCATTTAAGAAAATGATTTGAGCCCTACCTCAATGTAGGAAGGTTAATTTCTCTTTAACAATACTTTTTTGGTAAAAGAGGGGCTATTGTAGCTTTTTTTTTTACTTTAGTGTTGGGAGTAGGCCTGATAAGTATGTAGTATCGATTATCGATAATGTTTTGAATGAAATACGTTTTCATATATCATTTAAGTAATATTTTTGAAAAGTTAGGTTAGGTATTAGGTGGGAAAATTTTCTAGCAAATAAACGATTGTATTTTATCGTCTTGTGGGTTAAAATAGTAACCACAACGAGCACATTTCAAAACAAAAATTTGGGCGTTTTAACGTATATTGGTTAAATTATAAAACAAAAGTTGGGTCTGTGTGAGGCGGGAGCTAATACTTAACCATCGGTGAAGGTAGGTAGCACGATTCAAAACTTTTACCTATCATCTTACAAATTCTGTTTTTAACTTTATCGATAAAAAAATACATTGGCATCACTAATACTTTTATTTCCATACTAAAATCAACAGGGCTATTGTGTCTTTCTTTGTAGATATAATAGCCCCGTGTCACAATTTTAGTGGGGCTAATGTGTTTTTATAAATAACTCCAGATAACTACGGCAGAGAAAGAAATTAATTATCAAATAACAAGGAATTATTCATTATATTTGCAATTAGCGTAAAATTTTGTTCAAAAAAGCTCACAGTAAAATTTTGTCGACTAAAACAACACAGTAGGTTTTCAGCATACTCATCGAAAAATGACCGAAAAAAAGAAAGACGCCATCAATAAAACAGTAGACGAGATAAAAGCACACTCTATGATCGATTTTAATAAACATTAGTTTCTCTATCCACTAGTAGATGTCGTTTCCCGTAAATCTATTTGTAAAGGAAGATAAAATGATAAGATACAATAGCCCCGAAGTTACAATAGCCTCGGTTCACCTT
Source organism: Erebia epiphron (assembly GCA_963932025.1). Classification (NCBI taxonomy): domain Eukaryota; kingdom Metazoa; phylum Arthropoda; class Insecta; order Lepidoptera; family Nymphalidae; genus Erebia; species Erebia epiphron. The sequence goes on along the minus strand of OZ009947.1, from coordinate 2,428,725 downwards.
ATATGTCACCGTAAGATTGTAAAAACCGTAAGATTGTAATCTAACGCTTTTTTTTTCGATAGATTGTATACAGTCGAAAGATTGTGAACCGTTCAATGTTCTAAGTGTCATTTTTGAAATATTCATTGTATTTACGTTTTCTTGTCTCTTTCTTGTAGGTTAGGTTAGGGTTCTATATAAATATGAAGGGCTGAGTTTGTTGTGGGCTCTTCTCAGACCAGGGCGCGTTTGGAACCCTCGTAGCTTTAGTTTTAAGATACCGTAACCGATTATCACCATCGTGTTTTTTTTTAAGTAAGTAATTTTTAACGTCAATAAGTGTACCTACAGTGTACCTATATTGAATAAATGATAATGACTTGACTTGACTAAACAGGTAGTGCCCGGCCTCAGGCTGGGCACTTAGGTTCTATCGGGTTAATAAACCTAACAGATTACAATCTACCGAAAAACAATGCGTTATATTGTAATCATTCGACAGTTCACAATTTCGCGAGTTAGATTATAATCTAACGGTTTTTACAATCTTACGGTGACATATACACTAGCGCTTGGCTGAAATCAGACTTGCTGGAAGTAGTGATGCACCCTAAGGTGTGCTTGAATAGAAGATGCCTATTCACTCTTGATTTGAAGATACCAATATTATAAGCGGAGGGGAAAACGGAAGCCGGAAAGGCGTTTCATATCCTAACGGTTCGAATTTGAAATGAGCAAGCAAATCACTTCGTAGGCGATTAGAGATTTAGAAAATAAAATTACCTAAACTATAATAACTGCATGTGTATACTTTAGTATTTTACCCGGTTGCGACCGTACTTGAAGACTACACGGGAAAAACAAGGAATGTCAGTAAAGTAATAATTTGAGTTAACACTGCCATCTTACAGCATTTGAGTATACCTTTCACCCTGCCGATAAGGTATTGTCAATAACCGACGCGGTCAGAGGCTATGAAGGTCTAATTATGGCTGTATCTTCGTATATGTCGAAGAAAATTATATTTTAGCCACATAATTATACAGTTTATATTGAAGGTTCTTTAATTAGAGACTTTTAAACCTAAGATTCCACTTTATTCGAGGACCTTATTTGACAATCCTTTTTTATTCCCTGTGGTCTTCACTTTGTGTCCTAAATGGCAACGCGCCTCCCGCCGAGTTAAAAAGTATGACGGACGTATTACCTGTGGTAATACCATATTGCATAGTTCCTATACCGTGCAAGATCTAGCATCAAAGAAGACATTGAATCACTATTCCAAGGTATTTGCGAAGAGCCGTGCATAATTGCTATTACTTCCCGGTAATGAGGCTAGGCAATATTGACTTTAGATAATCTAGTTACACAAGCGGTTCACATCTAATATCAATTAATTTGAGATAATTAATGAGCTGCAATCGACATCTGTGTAGTGTGAGATACAAGTTTAGATACATAATGTATAGTAATGTAATTAATTAATAGCAGTGGGTTGAGTTTAACACCGAAGGACCTATGTTTACTTTTATTCTTGGCTGGTTCTTCTCGTTTAGCATTCTGAATCAAATTAAGTTTATAAATACCTATGGTATTTCTAAAATGTTACATATTGTAACATTTTTCTTTTTATGAAAAGAGCAACTGCTGAGTTTCTTGCCGGCTTTTCTCAGTAGAACAGTTTTATAAAACGGTGGGTAGTCTTGAGTCTTGACTTATCATATAAGTGACACAAGTTGTCCTACCGCCTACGTGAAATAAATAAATAATCTTGGACAAATTAACCACGGGACGCGTGATATTCGCCTTACCCCTCTAGCCGCGAACAGTGGCAGTTTCGCCATTAATTATGATATTGTGTTGTCATAGTGATCGACATTTTCACTTCTTTTTCATGCACTAGTGTCAATAATAGGGAATATGCATAAAATTCAAATTTGTCTCAAATATTTTTTTCTAAATTCTTTATTGTCTTTACATTATACTTAAAAGGTATTTTTTTTATTTAGTTATTATTAAAACCCAGAAAATATTAAATAGAAAGTGAAAAATAAGGGAGGCAAATTCAAACTTGCAAAATGCGTCACCATTGGTCGAAACGAAATGTGACGTAAATGGTCACGTCAGTGGATTTATCGACGTTGATATTCATACTGTGTTAGTAGTGTTTGTGAGAAAAAATTGTTTAAATCTGTATTCCTGTGTGATTATTTGTTTATATATATTTGTAGTCAATCCAAGACGATGACAGAAACTGGTTTTGTCAAAGCACAATCGGATAATCTACCGAAAATAGATACATTTATGATGTCAGCATATTTTGCATCAAATCTCGATTTTACGAGCGCAGAGATCAAAGGAGTGAAAGCTGCAAGGTCATTATTATGTTACATGGTATATTTTAATCCATAACATAGATTTTATTGCATAAATATTTAAATAATACTTACAACTAAACATAACCTATACATAACCATTTGTCATTAAAATTGTTCCTACACTCCTAATTTACGGGAGTGTCCCTGCCGAGATGAGCTAAGCGAAGCGAAAGGGCACAACCTAGGTACCTTTTCTCGGAGCGCTTCTTCGTTTTTTTGAACCCTTCATAACTTGGGTTTGGATTATAGTTTATACCAGACTAGCTTATGCTCGCGACTTCGTCCGCGTGGACTACACAAATTTCAAACCCCTATTTCACCCCTTGGGGGTTGAATTTTCAAAAATCCTTTCTTAGCGGATGCCTATGTCATAATAGCTATCTGCATGCCAAATTTCAGCCAGATCTGTCCGGTAGTTTGAGCTGTGCGTTGATAGATCAGTCAGTGAGTCACCTTTTTCTTTTATATATTTAGATAAACAATATTCTCGGGATATGATGTGAATAGTGGACTTATTAAACATGTAAAGTGGGATTATAATTTACACATAATATTATATTATTGAAGCTCACTATTACAAACTAAAGCTAAAGCTAAAGCTATTACAAACACGGGACATAACCAATGACGTCATCAAAAGCGCGCGATTAATGGTGGCGTTTGAACGGCTGAAATTTATGCTTAACTTTGAAACACCAATTAACGTAATTATTTGACTATTTTCAAACCTATTTATATTTTTTACTATGTTATAAAGATGTAAATGATTGATTTACCCTATGTTCCGATATACACTGAGAGCACTGTTCAGTGCTCTTTCTGGGGAGAAATTCGTTCCGCTACGGAGTGACAGTATAGTGCAAGTATAGTGCCGCAGTATCCTAGAGAAATATATGACGTCATAAATCGTCGCCATTTTTGTACTGTGAGTACTGACGTTTTCGAGGTAAGGTGCTCTCAGTGCTGGCTGCGTTCCGTTTTAAACAGTGACCAGTATAGCTAACTATAAAGGAACGGTTTCGCAGTATACTAAATTGACGTCACACCTTACTGTGCTCACAGTGTATTTCGGAACATACCCTCTATAAATAAAAATAAATCATGCATATTCCCTATTGGACAGAGAAATGACAAGGCACTCTCCCCTCGCCCCGCAAAATTTAGTCGAACGTGATTTCATACATTTTTCTTACGTTTCCTATCCCGTGGTTAATGGACCCAAGTAAATCATTTATCAGAGTGATTCTTAAAATAAATAAAAAAACACCAACGTAAAAACCTCAAAAATAATTAAAAAAATACTGAAAGATAATTTTTCTGTCGACTAAAATGAGTATTTCTTACCTGATATGGATACAAAGTTACAGCAGACGCTTCCTGACCACCAACAATCCTGGTAACAAATCCCTCCTGTTAGCGTTTATGAATAATAAGAGCCCATTTGACTTTAAATTGAATCAAGAAATATAATATCATGACAAAAACGTCATTATACTAAATGTGTCTTCTATAAATAAGATCGCTTGGCGGTACTTGAGTCATTCTTTATCTGTTAGTGAAAGTGTAATTATTATTGTCATCAGTAATTGTGATTGGTGTTTCGGGTTAACTAAATCGCATTATATGTATTTAACATATGAAATAACTGAACGTGGAATTATACTATACGAAGCATCATCTGTGTGTATTATTTACAAGAGTTTCCTGCCGTCGTGCAACAGCTCAGAAGTGTTAATGAACCTCGTCTTCGGCTAAAATTAAAGGTACGTGTGAATCGATTATTATTTTTATAGTAAATAGTATCTTAATTCAAATCAGATTCGAGTGTTAACCAAGCAATGGTATATATTGAGTTTAACAAAAATGTGATAGTTGTTTTTATTACAACTTGCTCATAAAATGTTATACATTTTTGAAGAATAGAAATAGTCTTATTTTGGAAGTAGCTAAAATTGTAAAAAAAATAATAAAAATAGAACCTTTAAAATAGTATCTGAGTGTAAAATATATATATATATATATATATATATGTTATAAAATATATATATGATTATGTTTCTAAATGTTTATACGCCTTGTAGTGGCAATTGCATAAAATAATTCTATTAGCAGCCTGCATACATTCGATTTAGTTTTTTTTTAATGGATTCACATGATTTTCGTTTCGAATAGCTACTTCGATTTTCGATACTTATGTACCATGATGTATTCCTTTTCTGTGTTGGTTTAAGTATCAGGCAGTAGCTGTGCCTTGCCATACCTAGTACTGAGTAGTGCCAACATATCAAAAGTAGTAAATTGTTTTGTTTCGTGAAATTTTAAAAGAAAGCATGAACGAAAAGAATTTCAAACACAAACATTTAAAAAAAAATCATTTTTGGAGCAACCTCTATAGTAAATAGTAATCACGCATAAACTGCAATCTGAAACCGGTTTCGCTGGCAGCGACGCGATGTTGCTAAGCGCTAAGCTAAAATTTTTGTAGATTACCCACTTAATTTTTAAGTTAGTCGCATGTTTATTTCTTTAGTTATAATAATTATGTCTTTCCTATATATTAACACGGTGCAAAGTAAAGCTGACTGTGTCACTGTTTGTAACACAATTTCATATCAATTTATAATTTAAAAAAAAAAAAATTCAAAGATAACATGTAGATGTCATTATTAGTAAGCTGAAAAATAATCCACACACATTTTACATTAATTTATTATTTCCCAAGTTTACTACCGATGAAATATTTTCGTGTATTTCTTCTGCACGATTCATAGTAGTGGCGAGTCGAAAATTAACGTGTTTCTGTTTTTTTTTCCATGTGGATATCAATTACTTCAATGAGTGCCTGCGGTGTGGGCAGGGTGTGATGATGGTGCTGACGCTGCGAACTTGATGACGTGAATGCTGATATGGAGGCGCGTCAGGGTGTGATGATGGTGCTCTGACGCTGCGAACTTGATGACGTGAATGCTGATATGGAGGCGCGTGTGTACTTGCGGTGTCGGAGGCCACATTGCTGCGATGGGCGAGTGCTGGACTGTGGATGACATGGAGGCGCGTGTATACTTGCGGTGTCGGAGGCCATATTGCTGCGATGGGCGAGTGCTGGACTGTGGATGACATGGAGGCGCGTGTATACTTGCGGTGTTGGAGGCCACATTGCTGCGATGGGAAAATAGTGGACTACAAATATGGTGAAATCATTCATTAATTTATCTATTTAATTATGGGTTGATATATAATCATGTACTTATTGCTCGGTCGAATAAGAATGTTTTTTAATGGAATAAGGGCCGGTTGATTCAAATCAATGGTTATCGTAGCTTACGTTGACTTCTGTTAATTTACTAGTGTTGCTTCATGGTAAAAATAATGATCGACGCCTTCTTTGACTAACGCTTGTGGGCGCCATATTGGGAGGTTACGATCCGTCAAAATGCAAACCAACCTAAGCTGTAAATTTAAAAAAAATCGTTAAGACTGATTTTTAACAATTTCATGATTGGTTTTGAAATAGAATTTGTTTATTAAATTGAATTAGAATTAGCCTTTGTTATCTAAAGAGAAAGAAATCAATTCTATTGAAAAAACATTTTTTTCGTATTGTCTGAGGAATAACGTGATTTTATAACATGCTTTTGTAGGTAAATTTTATGTTTGATTTTATTACGAAATTGATCGATCGAATTGAATGATGATTGAATACTGATGTCAACAATGTTGTGAATATAATGGACAATATCAAGGTTGAAATGAAAAACTGGCTGTTAGTTGACAAAGTTATTTTAGTCGCCACCGAGTTTCTTACTGGTTTCTTGTCGCTAGATAGTGAACGAAGGTGGTTATGCAACTGGTATTGTGAAAGATATATATGATTTTAGTTGTTGTGAATGAAGGTGGTCACTCAATTGATAATGAGAGAGATATGTATGATATTAGTTGTGATGAACGAAGATAGTCCACAAATGTTATTGTGAAAGTTATGTATGATTTTAGTTGTTGTGACCGACATTGTGAAAGTTAGAGTTAAGTATTAGGATTACACGTGAAGTCTTCACTTGTTTGTTGTAATCTCAGTTCAATAATGTTAAGGTTACCTGGCTGCTTCACAAATATCCGATTGCATAGTATTCCTTTTATGATCAAAACACCCAATAAACTAGTTTATCTAAACTATTATAAAAAGGTATATTTGCATACAGAAAGAAAACATAATTTTTCACTGTAAAATCAATTTTATGTGGGCTATTCGTTTAACATTCTTTTAAATATATTGTAGTTACAATTTGGTATTCTGACTGACTGTTCTAACAATACACAGCTGGACGAATCGGGCTGAAATTTAAAGATAGCTATTATGACGTGGACATCTGTACATAGCTAGGAAATGATTTTAGAAAGTACAAACCCTAATAGGGGATAACCGGATGCCCATAAAGATCGAAGGCAAGGTATAGAAAACGGCAGTCTGACCTGCAATGCTTGTACGGCACAGAGTGCTGGGCAACCAAAAAGACTCGCGAATAGAAATCGCGTGTTAACGAAATGAAGATGCTTAGATGGGTGTCCAATGAAACTAGACTCGATAAAGTGCGGAATGGGCAGATCAGAAGAAGTTTTAAGGTTGCCCCAATAACGGACAAAATTGTAGAGGGTCGTTTACGTTAGTACACATTATGCGGCGAGAAGAGAATCATGTTGTGTGGAGAGTATTGGCAGAACGTGAGGCGGAGAGGGTACCCTGCAGCCACGTGGTGGACAACTGTAACCTGATATGGAGCGCGAAGCAGTTTCAGCAGCAGACCACCCAAGACAGAATATATTGGCGCAAGCAAATGAGAAGAACTGACTCCAAATAATGGAAAAAGTCTAGAAGAAAGAGAAAGAGAATCACTAAATCACTAAATATTTCAAAGAAAGCGTCAAGTAAAGAACAACAAACTACTTGTCCTACTGATATAATATATCGCCATCAAATTTACAAACTCAGCCACAGTGTTTACAACTCACCAATATTTCACGTTTTAAAGCTTCATCATAATATAATGTTCCTCATTTAAAGGAAGAGCACCATTCGAATTAATGCTGTTAAATCGATTTTTTTAAAGTTCTATATGTATTAAAATCTTAGGTTAGGATTCAACATAAATATTCAAAAGTAGTTATGCTATTTTGGGCTAATACACCTTCATTCCATTTATTATTTATTATTGCTTTCATGTACAATGTTCATAATACAATCACATAGACATGAGGCCCCATCATGGTATTGCAATATCGAATATTTTATACAATCAATTAAACTTATAATGTCAACTTAATTTATAAAAATTTCAAATCAAAAATTAATTCAATAAATTTATAGGTACATAATATTAGACTTTCACCCTTAACATAAAACTTAATTAACATACTAAGAAACTGTAACGGTTTTGGTAAATTGAATTTAAACATGGCATGTCATGGCGGTTAGTATAATATGATATTTTTAAAAGTCATTTTAATCGTATTTATAAGTTATATTATGTCCATGGAACTAATTCTATTACGTCTATGAGTATATTCTATTACGAGTAATTGAGCAAGTAGTCAAATAACCAGTTAAATAATAAGTCAAATAATCACACAATAAAATAATAAATAATAAAAATCTAGTCTTGTCTACGACTTGGACCGATTAGAATTAGTTAAATTGAAATATGGTTGAGATTTCGGTGGTCATGTACTACTTTTGTACTAATTTTGGTGATCGTTTGCTATTTTTGGTGATCGGCTAAACATTTGCCCTTGGGGGTTTCTAATATTTAGGGGCCATAAATCTGATGATAATATTGGGTGAACATTAGAGAACGAGTTGTAAATTATTCATGTTTCACTGTACTTTTAATACGCCGAGTTGTATTTACTTAAAAACCGGGCAAGTGCGAGTCGGACTCGCGCACGAAGGGTTCCGTACCATTATTAATAAATAATTACCTTTGTTAATGAACCGCAAGACTAACTTTGTTTGTAGAGGTTTATTGTTAATATCAAAAAAACTATGCTAGTTAGAGCATTGGCTATAGTTTTCCTGTAAAATATACGTAAATTCCTATTGACCATAATTATTTCAAATTTTTCGATTGGTAAACTCCGGAGATAAGGGGGGGGGAACGGTATTTTTTTAGACATTTTCCCTGATAAATCAAAAACTATCATAACTAAAAATAATTAAAAATCTGTTTTAGAATGTACAAAGTAAACCCTTTCATATGATACCCCACACAGTACAGTTATCTCACTTTTAAATTTCAACCCTCAGATTTTCCCCCCTTTTTAAATAAGAACAAAAATAGTTTCCAATTTTTTTTAATTCCAGTGTCTTTGGGCCACTAATATACACAACTATTCCAAATTTCATGTCGATAGCTTTGGTAGTTACTGAAATAATCGAGTGTGACGGACGGACAGACGGACGGACGGACAGACGGACAGACGGACAGACGGACAGACGGACAGACAGACGGAGAAAGTCGCACCATAAGGGTTCCATTTTACCATTTTGGTACGGAACCCTAATAAATAAAAAAAACAATATTTATTTGCAAGAATATAGGTACAGATTAGGTCTTAAAGTGGTAATTTCACTAACATATTCTACCAAATAATGGTGTGCAAATAGTTTCAAAATAAAATTTACGATTAAATTACATTACATTCGATAAAAATAGCACTAACTCATTTAAAATTATTAAAAACATTTAAAAAAAAAATAGTTAAATGTCACTTCAAAAAAAATAAAACGAAGCGAAGGAGAACGTATTATGTTTATACGTAAGCGGATCGGTAGATTAGCCTTAGAGATAGCTTCTAAGTTCTAAGATTAGAGTTAAATAGAAATAAGTTTTGTGAAAGTTAGATTTAAAGAGAAAAGCTTTATGACGATTGAGTGATTTGAGTCCTGAGATGACTCCTAAGTTTTGTGATGATTAGAGTTAAATAGAAATAAGTTTTGTGAAAGTTAGATTTAAAGAGAAAAGCTTTATGACGATTGAGTGATTTGAGTCTTGAGATGACTCCTAAGTTTTGTGATGATTAGAGTTAAATAGAAATAAGTTTTGTGAAAGTTAGATTTAAAGAGAAAAGCTTTATGACGATTGAGTGATTTGAGTCCTGAGATGACTCCTAAGTTTTGTGATGATTAGAGTTAAATAGAAATAAGTTTTGTGAAAGTTAGATTTTAAGAGAAAAGTTTTATGACGATTGAGTGATTTGAGTCTAGAGATGACTCCTAAGTTTTGTGATGTTTAGAGTTAAATAGAAATAAGTTTTGTGATAATTAGAGTTAAACAGTAAAGTTTTATGACGACTGAGTGATTTGAGTCTTGAAATGACTCTTAAGTTTTGTGGTCTTTGTGATGATTGAGTGATTCGAATCTTATAGATGACTCCTAAGTTTTATGATGGTTAGAGTTGATGAGAAAAGTTTTGTGATTTTCGAGTTTTCGTGATCTTGGAGTCCAGTCTAAGGTGTATCCTAAAGTCTTCGAGATTTTGGAGTAAAGTTTTGGAGATAAGCAGTATGTGTGATGAGCAGCTGATCTTGCAGTGTCTTGAGATTTTGGAATTAAGTTTTGGAGATAAGCAGCTGATCTTGCAGTGTCTTGAGATTTTGGAGATAAGTTTGGGGGATAACCAGTATGAGTGATGAGCAAATTAGCTTATAGGTATTTCTGATTTTATGTTATGTGTTTAGAAAGCTTTGAGAAAGCTTGGAAAATAATTATGTAATTTGAGAAAAATCATAATTATTTATACCATCAGTGCAAAATATCAATAGTGAAACTAAAATCATGTTGACGAATTTTAATAAAAAAAATTGTTCCTAGTCACTTATTGTTGAGTGATGAAATCAAACTAAATTAAAATAGATTTTTGGATCGAAATTATGCATACTATAATTAATAAAAAACACTTGGATTTCCAAAAATAAATAAATAAAGATATCATGTCAATAGCAATTGGAGGACCAATTAAGTGATCAGATGGCCGGAACAATTATCATTTACCGATAAAATAACTATTTTTTTCCATTCTGCAGAGTTTCTTGCCGGTTCTTCTCTGTAGAGTATAGGTTCCGAACCGGTGGTAGATTCACGCGAGGACTCGTCTAAACAGGACGGCCGAGCTGTTAGCGTTTATGAATAATAAGAGCCCATTTGACTTTAAATTGAATCAAGAAATATAATATCATGACAAAAACGTCATTATACTAAATGTGTCTTCTATAAATAAGATCGCTTGGCGGTACTTGAGTCATTCTTTATCTGTTAGTGAAAGTGTAATTATTATTGTCATCAGTAATTGTGATTGGTGTTTCGGGTTAACTAAATCGCATTATATGTATTTAACATATGAAATAACTGAACGTGGAATTATACTATACGAAGCATCATCTGTGTGTATTATTTACCAGAGTTTCCTGCCGTCGTGCAACACTCCTCACTCATCAACTTATACGCCTTTGGTATACCAATAGCTGTATGATAGCCCTTACCATTAGAAATGTCCCCATTACTCCCAAAAGTGTATAAAAGCTGTATCAGCACTAAAACCAACAAATACATGTGAATATTGGGTAGGCGCTATAATGTACTAGTGTGTGACAAGTTTATTTATAAATACGTTTTATATGATTTTAATAGGTAATTTACTGAATCACACTTGATAGCATATCTTGATTAGATATTATCATGAGAACATTAGGCTAGGAACAAATTATGATGGAATTCGGCATGCGGATTTCCGCATCACCCAAAAAATCTAAGCGGAAATTCCGCTTCGGTTATTTATTATGCGGCATGACAATGATAAAGGATTCAGGACTCAGGAGACAGTTGCGTCGAAAGGACGAGACGCAACGCGACGCCATGGAAATGACAAACTTATCTAGACTCGACAACGTAGGCCACGTGAAGGGTCGGCTACTGTTTGATTACCGTTTCGTCGCGTTGTACCGTGTCGCGGTGTCACGTTTGTCGCTCAAGTAGGACAAGGCCTCAGAGGTGCCGCTGTTTTGCGACAGCCAGGCAGTATTGCGTTCATGCGAAAGAACGCGTGGAAGATATATCGTCCACCCAGATATTATGACGCTTCATGTAATTACCTATAATAAGATTTTAATAATGTATTTTCATTTTATTTTATTTTATTTTTTAAGGAAAACCAACAGCTTAGATAGTTCTAGACAGTCTTAAAATTCGGTAACTTATAGCTAATGACAGGTTTTTACAAATAGACGCTAAATAAAAACAAGGGTACAATAAAAAATGAGTTGTTCGAAAAATACCAATTGTTACTCAATTAATTTCACTAGATTGCATAAATGCATTGATTAAATTTCTACGTACTTACACTAGACAAAATAAGTCTATGCTAGGTTCGTTGTAGGCAGAGTTCAGAAGGCGAGACGCACGAACAATAAATGAGTTGGATCTGATACTAGTTTTGGGTATTCTAGACGCACGGAATGATAAACGTGAGGGTACTATTATATCTAGCTTCGAAAACAGATTAGGGCAATCTATTGACCCCTATGTTGAGTAGGAAGCAAATATCAGCTATACTTCTACGGATATTAAGAGGTACAAGGTGTAAATCAAAACAGGCTTTCTCATTTTATCAAGCAAGGCAATTTTATCGAATGAGACATTAAAATTATTCACACTGTAGAGCAATTACGTGAAAAAAAGCACGCTTGTAATTAGGAATAATCCGCACGCGTTTTTCCGCAACATTTCCCCCTTGACTTAATATTACAGTGTTTCCTATTATCCTACCGACTACAAGTAGCTTGTAGTTTCGAATTAATAGTTTTACAGTTTGGTGTTACACCTGCGAAAAAGGACGAGGTTCAATGTGAAATTTTTTCGGCGTGATTTGGACGATCCGATAATCATAAAAATCTATTTTATGATTATCGGATCGTAGTAATCGACTACAGAAAGCATGAAATCAAATTCTGTATGGTTCTTTATAGCACTTATTTTCTCAAGAACGACAGAAACTCTAACTAGCACAACTCTCTACACACCCATTGAAGGTTTACTCTGAGATAAAAATATATTTTTCATAGCAAACCTTCAATGGATACAAAATATATTATAACAGTTATAATATATTTTGTATCTTATCTTGTAATAGCCACTGAGTTAGAGAATAGTGGGGCTGGTATAGTTGAAGACTTGGAGAGTGGCATCAGCTCTTTCTTATGCCAGAAAATCAAAGGGTTCCCCCGCGATTTCTAAAACTTAAATTCACAGGGACGAAGTTACAGGCGCCATCTAGCAAGGAATTTAAAGGCCATTCACACCAACTGACTTAAAAGCCAGCCAACGCCCAATCGTTTACACCTTCCGGCTTATTCAGATAACGTGCCGTAGCCTTTTCATACTTGCTCTTAAAAAACCCAAACATCTGACCATAATAATGCCTATTTAGATAGGCGGCGCGGTTCGCTTCCTGCCCCTAATAGATCGTAATAGGAAGAGTGAATGGAAGGATGCTTTTAGGAGTAAAAGGATTTTTAGAATATTACATGGGTGACGTCATCGACTTCGTCTGCATCCAAAATCCTGTGGTAGTTCTCTGATTTTACGGGATGAAAAGTAGAAAAAAAAAACAACGATAGGTTGTTGTTGTAGTTACTATGGATATATTTGTCTTATAGCAAACGATATCGATAGATTTAGCTCGCGATAATATCGATTATATAGATATTTTATATTATTGCATGTAACACCATAATTTACACAATTGATTCGGTTTTATAAAGTCGATCGTTTTAATAGAGTGACGTCATACTACCTTAACGAAATTATTTTTTTCATTTTTTGAGATATTTTTATGATTTTACCTTAATTTTTATTTAAAACTAGATGATGCCCTTTGCCAGCGTGGATTAAGATTTTTTGATTCCCGCGGGAACGCTTTAATTTTACGAGACAAAAAGTAGTCCTTCCCCTGGATAGAACCTATTCCTGTACTAAATTTCATCAAAATTGGTTGAACAGATGAGCCGTGAAAGCTTAACAGACAGACAGTCATACTTTCGCATTTATAATATTAGTATGGATTATTAAAAAAATATGGAAACTTCTCGATTCGCGTGCCTGTAGCCTATAGGTAACCTACAGTGCCTAAGTTTTCTAATATTCTTGCGGCCTTAAAACAAATTAATCAAGCGTCCCGGGATAGCTCCGCCCCGCGGTCCGGGGCAAAGTTTTTGCAATTACCGCTCCAATAATGGGACTTCGATTGCAGTTGCGGTGATACGCCGGGAAAGATGGACTAAGTTTCGCGTACTCTCGCATAATTGCAGCGGAAAGTATTATAAGGTAGATAAGTGCTGATTTACTTAGTTCTTATCATTAAATGAACTATAATTATTTTGGGTTTTGGTATATACAGAGTTTAAAACACAAAGGGTTTTTTTACTACTAGTTAGCCCTTGACTGCGATCTCGTCTTATGGTAAGTGATGATGCAGTCTAAGATGGTAGCGGGCTAACCTGTTAGGGGCATGCCAGTTAATTAAACCCATACCTCTATTCGGTTTCTACACGGCATCGTGCCGGAACGCTAAATCGCTTGTAGGCACGTCTTTGCCGGTAGGGTGGTAACTATAGTGTCAGCTTTACGTTTAAAATTGAATTGAATCTTTAGAAAAGATAAAAGATTGTTAATTTATTTATTGACGAATGTTTAATTAAGTTGATATTTGACTCATTTGATGTATTTCACTGGGTTCGTTCTTTGGCGGGGATACGCCATATTGGAATAGTTAACATAAATACGAGTATTTTGACGTTTGAAAGTAAGTCTCCTGCCGGCAGACTCAGCGATTATTGAATACTTTTATTTAGATCGCAATTTGATTTAGAGCTTAGCAGTAGCAACTGCAGCCTGATCAAATGATTAATTTATTGCTGTTGTGATGCTTTGGCCAGTGAAACCGCTACACGTTGTGACCATTCGCTCGTGGAAGTTTTAAAGAGAGTAAAAACATATTTTAAAAGTATTTTTTACTATTTGCCCACTTCTGGAATTATGCTTACACTAGCTACGGCCGAAGCCTCCCACCAGGCCAGAACAGGAAAAATTCAGAAATTATTAAGGCCCAAATTGACCGTACCGCGGGGGATCGAACCCAGGACCTCCGCGCGTTAAGACAACAGCGCTTACCACTGCACCACGGAGGTTTTTGTTTCTATACTACTCATTTAAATTAGTCTTATAGTTTACAATATTTAATTACTGTGTCTGAGACGGAGAGAGAGAGAATAGGCATGATGACAGTAACCAAGAATCAATGCAATTATGAATTTATCTAATGAAATAGGATTCATGGATTATAAAAAACGTATTTATTTTTCAATTTCGAGTGAGATTGCTATTTATTTTGATAAAATAAAACTATAAAATACAGCAATCCGCCATATTGCATAAAACACAAAGAAGCGAATGACGTCACAATTGTTTGTTTTCGAGCTTTGAAAATCACACTATTGCTTAATGCACAGTGCACAGAGTACATTGGTAAAAACAATAGTGACGTCACAACGATGCCATGACACCGCCAAACGTTTTGGCGTGAATTTTAAAATTTAAATTTCAAATGCTAATTTTATCTAAGTACTAAACTTTATTTTTCTGCTGAAATTAGATATTTTTTCGAAATAGTAGATACTTCCGAACATAATCTGACCATTTTTCAAAATCAGTCATCATGCCTATTGAGAGAGGGTGCCGTCTGAACGAAAACTATTGCAATAAGAAATAACCTTTGTACCGTCTATTTGTAAATCATTAATAGGTTTAACGAAGTACTCTAAACGCCCTCGGACCCTTTGAACTGGCCTTCAAAGTGGGGATTAAACACAAATCACTAATAGACACGAAAATTTGTAATTAACTTCGTCACACCTTTGACACGGATACTTGGAACTTCATTTTGGATGACTGTTAATAAAGTTACGGACATTCTAATATTTTCAGAGATTTCGAAAATCGCTAAATGACATAGGTAATATTGCAAAATTGTCGACTAATTAAATTCTGGGGCCTTATTACGTATAAATGATAACACTAAAGTCATAATAATTCATCAAAAGTGTGTCTGTCTGTCTGCTACGCTTTAATGGCCCATCTTTTCAAACGGTTTGTAAGAAATTCGGTACAGAGATAGTTTACATCACGGAAAAGGATATAGGCTACTTTGAATCTGGAAATTTATACTGGAAATTTCCATGACCGGCCTACGAAATTGAATTTTAGTAAATCATTAACAAGTGTACTAATAATATCCTTTGAAATGCCTTTCAAAGCAAACCTTTATTACAAATAGATGAATAGGACAGAGTCCGGATATTATTATTCGTAGGGAAATCCATGGAAATATCTGACACTAATTACCTTCGTCTCATCTGTGACACGAACACTCGAAATACAATTCGATTTTGTTACAATAGACTTTTCCGAATGGAAATTCTTAAATTATATTATTATGTTAAAACTCGCTGATGCCCACGCCTTCGTCCTCTCGAACTCTTTAATTTTCCGGGATAAAAAGTAACCTATGTGTAATTCCAGACTATAATCTATCTCTGTGCCTTCCTAATTTCATTCAGATCCGTTCAGCCATTCTGCGTGTATATCCATCCAAACTTTTGAATTTATAATATTAACAGGTATAGATTTTATGTTGCGTTCATAATACCATTCATAGTCCAGCCCGCTGGCCAAATGCATATGAGTAGACTTCACAGACCTTCGAGAACGTTACTATGGAGAAATCTGAGGTTTAGAATTTAGGTATCGTAGGCTCCGTGTACATGACGCCTTACGATGTTTTACTTCACCATTAGAGCAAGTAAATTGCATATAACACGTGGCTTCGTAAAGGTATAACTTAAATAAAGCATAACTTATTTCCGTTTATATTTAAAGTGGTCGCCAAACAGAATACCTGTTCTGAGGCCACCATCTATTGCCGGAGTCAGTCGCCTGCGGTAAAGAAATCCTTATGAATTCTTTGATCAGTAAAATAATTAACTTGCAAACCCTTTGTCTGGATATCTGTAAAGATCAAACAAGGGTCGAATACCATTGAAATACAAGTAATTATTAGAATATAATTCCCTTGAAAGTCGAAGTTTCAAAATACTCAGATATAATTAAAATCTCCAAAATGTTGTTTTGCCTTTTGCACCTTTTCATGTCCAAATTTCTATGAATAGTGGAGTCCACTTGTTGGTATTGGTATCGATAATTTTCTTTTGCCATTATCTATACTAATATTAAAGTTCGAAAGTTTGGATGGATGGTTGTATGTATGGATGGATGTTTGTTACTCAATCACGCCAGAACGGCTGGACGGATCTGGATGAAATTTGGCAGATTCGAACCACAGATCCGAGCCAGTGGTAGATTCACTCGACGATTCAAAAACACTTGTAAAAGTTTATTTGAATAAAAAAACACTTGAATTTTGAAATTTGAAAAAACAGAGTTAGATTTAGTCTGGACTAACACATAGGCTACTTTTTAACCGGGAAAATTAAAGAGTTCCCGCGAGAATCAAAAAACCTCAATCCACTCTTACGAAGTCACGGGCATCAGATTCATATGTTTTATGAAAATTACTCAATCCGTCGATCCATCCATCCGTCAGCCTATATGAATCCGCTGCTGGAGAGCCCGTTGGTTGAGGTCGTCAGTCCATCGAGCTGGAGGTCTTCCTACACTGAGGTTACCGATACATCATCTGCATTCCAGAACGCATCTGCCCCAACTGCCATGGTGACACAGCGACTTCAGCTTACTAATTATTTGGGCTATTTCAGCAGGGCGACCGCGTATCTTTTGCATCACAATCACCTCTGATTGGTTAACACTCTTCCACTATTGGAGGAAATCCATTGACGCAGCAAGAATACCATAAATTCAGCTAATCGGAGGTAATTTTGATGTATCAACGATTGATGCAAAAGAAACGCGGTGACCCTGCTGGTCACTCTAGTTCTCCAATCCATACATCATATTACAAATACGTAAGCGTGTCTGTCTGTCTGTCTACTACGCTTTAGCGGTCCATCTTTTCAATCTATTTTGATGATTTATGGCACAGAGATAGGTACTTTTATCCCGGAAAATTAAGGAGTTCTTGCGCGAATCTAAAAAAAAATCCGTACGGACGAAATCGTGGCCATCATCTAATGTCGATATAATTGGCACAACACTACACGAAGTTGGTTAATTACCGTGATAGCTCGAAGCGCTACAAGATCCGGAGAATGTCGGTTGTTTGATACATAAATCATCTTTGAAGATTGAACCTTCGGTTTCGTGACTGTATTTTACCACATTGTACCGTATCTCTCTCTTGTTGTGTCGGATTGTCGCTCCATCGGACTATTAATATGAGAAAAGACAGTGTACTTGCACACAGATTTATCTCCCGTGCAAAAGACTTAATAATCTCTGTGGATAATGGCCGACATCGCCGAAATTCGGAAGCTTATTACATGATCTGCATCCTCCGTTAATACCTAATTACATGTATTACACTTGTTTTTTTTTGTTTTTATTTGTTAACTTTAGTTTTCATCGCTTTGTGTGGCAATAAAACATTTATCTAAATTTATGAATCTATCTATCTATCTATCTAATATAACGTTCCTAGCTCTTGTTAGCCTTTGACCTTATGCCCGGGACTAAAATCGCCCAAAATACAGGTACTTTTGAAAAATCCCTTTGATTTTCCAGGATAAAAGTATCCTTTGTCTCACTCAAGATACAATACAGGAGGCAAAAATTTTGTGTGGGAATGTTCCGTTTTAAAAAATCTGAATATCACAAAAACGTCTGAAAACGTCACATTATGCGAGTCCCGGTTTGAAAAGACATCCTGGATTACCGTTATCAGGAACTGGTAAATAAAAACAATTTAGACCCGCTTCGCAACGGGTCGGCTATCTCGTGGCCGGGATTTGATGGCTTAGCGTCGGGTCTCTTATCTGGAAGGAGTTTATTTTTGCAGTATGTTTTGTTAAGCCTTGGGCTATCTAAATATATAAAGGAGGTGCAGAGTTCAAAGTCGACTAAACGGATCGGGCTGAAATTTTGCATAGAGATAGCTTTTCTTATCCACTACAAGTTAGCCCTTGACTGCGATCTCACCTGATGTATTTTATTTTTTTGTATGGTGTACAATAAAGTATATTTTACTTTACTTTTACTTTACTGATGGTAAGTGACGATGCAGTCTATGGTAGCGGGCTAATCTGTAAAAGGCTGTTATGTAATTATATTTAACCCGTACCCCTATCGGTTTCTGCACGGCATCGTACCGGAACGCTAAATCGCTTGGCGGTACGTCTTTACCACCAGGCCAGGCCAAGGAAAATTCTGAAATTTAAAATTCCCAAATTGATCCTGCCGGGGTTCGAGCCCGGGACCTGCGCCAGGAGATGCTGTAGGTAAATGTCAAAAATTCAGTATAAATACAATCGTTCAAATTATTTCAGGCGGCACCAATTTCAATTTCGCATTAATCCCAATTTCCACGCTCCATCAATCCCGATCCGTTAGCAGAAGGTTATTTTAATACACTTACGAAATTCTTAATGGAATTAAGTATAAATTCGTTTTCCCTTTGATAAACGAGGTTTTTAATTCTCCTTTGACATTTTTAATAACTTAGATAAGATATTATTTTAACCCTTTTTTAAATTGTGAGATAGACTTGCGCTTGACGATAATCATGCTTAGTGCAAAGCTATGATTAGGTCTAGGTAGGAACGCGCTTGCCTAGAAGATGCCTATTCACTCTTGCCTTGAAGGAACCCTTAATCTATACTAATATTATGAAGAGAGATTTAAAGAAGAAAGATTTGTTTGTTTGTTTGTGATGGATCAACTCAAAAACTACTCGTCCGATTTTAAAAATTCTTTCACCTATAGAGAGCTACATTATCAGCGAGTAACATAGGCTATATCTCTAATTTTGAAAAAATTAGAGATCCTTACGAAAATTGCAATAATGTCAACGAAGTCGGAAAAAATCATCTCTTCTGCAGAGAGCTTACGAGGCGTGCGCTGCCTAAATAGGTAAAGTTACACAAAAACAATGTATAGTGGAATTGTTTCTCTAAAAAAGTTCTAAAAAAAGATAGCACATCCTTTAAGGGTGGGTATAGACTATTAGGATTATTAGTGCTACCCATGCGAATCCGGGGTGGATTGCTAGTCTAATATAATAATAAAAATTCTTACCTGACAGACAGACGGACAACGTTGCTTCCTCTTCCTCTTTTTCTTTGAGGTACAGAGAGGGTTCCTCTTTAGAGTACCCTTTGAGAGGGTTCCTCTTTTCCTTTTGAGGTACAGAACCCTAAAAAAAATTGAACCCATCGTGGGCATCATCTCGTTATTAAAATTTATATATTTAACAAGATAGTGCCGCGATCGCGGGGATGGAGGTGTAGATATACAAGCCATATACAAGACACCGAAATATAATAAACAAATAACACTCAAAAACTGAAAGCATTTCAAAAATCCAAGGTTCCACGGAAGTGCATTTCACAAATTGAAAATGAAATCTCAAAAAACTTTAATCAAGCACGCGCAGAAATGTAAATGAGTGGTCATAAGCTGCTTTGAGCCGCCTGCACCGACGAGAGGGCTCCAGCTGAGTGGTTGAAAAACTACAGAACTGTACGAATCAGGGATATAGGTACAATATACATATAGGAAAAGACTTTTCGACTGCTTTTTTTTTTTTATCCACTACAAGTTAGCCTTTGACTGCGATCTCACCTGATGGTAAGTGATGATGCAGTCTAAGATGGTAGCGGGCTAACCTGTTAGGGGCATGGCAGTTATATTAAACCGCACAGGGGCATGCCCTAGTTGGTTTCTACACGGCATCGTACCGGAACGCTAAATCGCTTGGCGGCACATCTTTGCCGGCAGGGTGGTAACTAGCCACGGCCGAAGCATCCCACCAGGCCAGACCAGGGAAAATCCAGAAATTATAAATTCCCAAACTGACCCTGCCGGGGATCGAAACCGGGATCTCCGCACATTAAGACAACAGCGCTCAACACATGAGGTCGTCGGCACGTCTTTGCCGGTAGGGTGGTAACTAGCCACGGCCGAAGCCTCCCACCAGGAAACCACCAGGTTTTTTTACGCCACTACAAATTAGCCCTTGACTGCAGTCTCACCTGATGGTTTGTCATGATACAGTCTAACCCGTTGTCTTAAATGAGCGATAGAAGCGACGCCATCGAAAATGACAGACGTTGTTGCATAGATACGTTCTATGGCGTCGAACCGCGGCCCGTTGCGTCGCGTCGCTTTTGTCTGGCAGGTAAGATGGTACATATTAATGCCGGTAGCCATCGGCCGAAGCCTCCCACCAGGCAAATACACCGAGATTAGCCATCTACGCGGATGAGTGCACTAGTAGTGTGTATAAACATAGATGCACTAACTCTATTCCCTCACTCTCATTGCCCAATTGGACGGCAATCCGGGGAGAAATCGTGAAGGAACGACTCGACCTATTCTTAGAGGCATGGGTGCAAAACATTTTTGTTATAAGAATAAGGAAGTACTACACGGGAAATACAAGGAATGTCAAAATTGGATAACTTTGAACACGCAGCCAAGCAACATACTAGTATACCAGCTAATATTATATCCGTACGCGAGGGGATTTAATGAGATTTGTTAAAACACAAATTATTTGAATGAAGAAAATAAGGCAAATGTCTTTCCGGTTGAATTAATGCGAGTGTGTTTTATTTACGGCAACCAACCCAAAATTTTTATTAGTCTCCAGAGAGATGAACCGGGCATGCAGCGTTTGTGTGCTAGCCCTCGTAATGTTGCCTTTTTAAAAAAATGGTCACAAACTGGGGGGGTTACTACCATCGCTTAGAGCAGTATTACTTCAAAATGATTAGGTATGTCACGTTTTATGTCACGTTGCCTTCAGGTCCCTAAAATAAGGACTATAATTTTAAAACCCGTACGTCAACAATATTAAAACAGCGATGGTAGTATACCCCCTGGTAGAGAAACTAGATGTTTATTATCCGTGAAAGAATTTTGAGAATTGGATCATTAGTTGCGGCGATGACCATACGGACCTCACAAACTAACAAATTTTACCTATTTAGGTACAATACTAGTAGACAAGATAGACTTGCAGGAAGACGAAAATCGTGCTTTAACGAAATAAGCAACGTTGAGGTTTAGGTTGGATTATGTACTTTATTTAAGCTACTTACTAGCCCGCGACTTCGTCCGCGTGAATTGAGGGTTTTTTGGTTCCCGCGGGAACTCTATCATTTTCCGGAATAAAAAGTAGCCTATGTGCTATTCCAGACTATCTCTGTGCCAAATTTCATCCAGATCCGTTCTGCCGCTGGGGCGTGATTGAGTAACAAACATCCATCCATACATCCATCCATACATCCATATATCCATACATCCATCCATCCATCCAAACTTTCGCATTTATAATATTTATTTGATTTGATTGATTTAAGCATTGACTTACCAATAAATCGATGGATTTAAGGTAGGTACTAGCTGATGCCCGCGACTTCGTCCGCGTGGATTGAGGGTTTTTTGGTTCTCGCGGGATATTTTCAATTTTCCGGGATAAAAAGTAACGTGTGTGTGGTTTTCCAAACTATAATCTATCTCTGTGCCAAATTTCATCCAGATCCGTTAAGCCGTTCTTGCGTGATTGAGTAACAAACATCCATACATCCATACATCCATACATACAAACTTCGCGTTTATAATATTAGTAAGGAAGGATATATATATATATCTCTGTGTAAGTATGATACGAGTAGGAGTTTGCAGCAAATTGCCTCTTATCGCATGTGCCGGCTTATATTATTATCACGCTCATTCTCGGAGCCCGTTGGACGCAAAGCTAAAAGGTAAAGGTCTAGACCCACTTGAGACGCACGTAGCGGCGCGGCACGTAGCGCCAAATAAATAAACACATAAACTTCATTCGTTTGCAGTGATAATCGCCCTCCTCAAAAATTTTAGTGTTTAAATGTAATTTGTATGAGTTTGTACGGGGCCACGTCGCACAGTGCATCTGCTTGCCACGTCGCATAAGCGGTCCAGCCCCATACAAACTCATACAAATAATATTTCCCGCTACGTGCCGCGCCGCTCCGTGCATCTGTAGTGGGGCTCAACCTTGAGGTCTAAGGCACATGCCGCATGCTAATGTATATTGTAATGCATTCTTATTCCGCGGGGAATTTTAATAAAACGAGTCATAATATCATTATGAAAAAATTTCAACCATTTTTTTTTCGCTACTTCAGTCTGTGCTGCATTTAAAGAACTATCATAATATACATCAATGATATTAGTTATTTATTTCTCGTAGGAAAACTTGTGTGTCACTTATGAGAAGTCAAGACCCTACCACCGGTTCGGAAAGCTGTTCTACTGAGAGAAGCTATATATAGGTAGATGCTTTCAGCAAGCTATAAGCTGGTCTCACATGTATGATGTTTTTAAATCCGTAATTTATGACCTTGTAAGTAAGTACTTAAATTTTACAAGTAGGTACCTATTTGAAACTTAACGGACTAAGTTTCCTTCCTTCCATCAAGTTTATTATATCAATATCGATAGCAAAATAGCCACGTCTAGACTAGATGTGTATTAAAAGTATTAAAAAGGTATAAACACACTACGGACAGAGAAAGACAAAACGTCCGCGCGAAACACCCACGTAGTGCTAACACGTTTCGTCCTTTCGCGGTAGTATGTGCAGTCTAATAAAATGTGGCGTGTGCGGGCTGTGTCTGCCAGACTTGGATGACATATAAGCACGGGGTAGGAAACGTAAGAAAAATGTTTGAAATCACGTTCGACTAACTTTTGCGGGGCGAGGGAAGAGTGCTTTGACATTTTCTGTCAAATTCAAATTCAAATGATTTTTATTTCAATAGACTTTGTCCAATTGTTGTCACTAGTGCATGAAAACGTCGATCACTATGACAACACAATATCATAATTAATGGCAAAACTGCTACAGTTCGCGGCTTGAGAGGTAAGGCGAATATGGCCGATATCACGCGTCCCGTGGTTAATTTGTCCAAGCTGCCAGATATACGGCCGGATTTGATTCAATTCAGAAATAAAAATGCTTAATTAGTCCTTAAGTGGTCCTTGAGACTGACTCAACATGAAATTCTTAATTCAGAAACCTGCCGATATATTTTGGTTGTCCATCGTGCGTTTTCGCCCTTGCTATTCCGAAGTCCATTCTATATTCGTTGGGATCGGGGCCTGTTTTATAAACTAGCTGTGTTAAATAAAAAACCGGCCAAGTGCGAGTCGGACTCGCGCACCGAGGGTTCCGTACAAACATGTAGTAAATTTTAAATTATTATAAAAACTACTTACTAGATCTCGTTCAAACCAATTTTCGGTGGAAGTTTGCATGGTAATGTACATCATATATTTTTTTTAGTTTTATCATTCTCTTATTTTAGAAGTTACAGGGGGGGGACACACATTTTACCACTTTGGAAGTGTCTCTCGCGCAAACTATTCAGTTTAGAAAAAAATTATATTACAAACCTCAATATCATTTTTGAAGACCTATCCATAGATATCCCACACGTATGGGTTAGATGAAAAAAAAATTTTTGAGTTTCAGTTCTAAGTATGGGGAACCCCAAAATTTATTGTTTTTTTTCTATTTTTGTAAGAAAATCTTAATGCGGTTCACAGAATACATCTACTTACCAAGTTTCAACAGTATAGTTCTTATAGTTCCGGAAAAAAGTGGCTGTGACATACGGACGGACAGACAGACAGACAGACAGACAGACAGACAGACATGACGAATCTATAAGGGTTCCGTTTTTGCCAAATTTGGCTACGGAACCCTAAAAATGGTTATGGAATATCTTGTATCTGGAGCTATAACTGTAAGTTCACCAGAACTATTACGGACGTGTTGTGGGGGAACCGTTGTAGCCACGAAATAAGATAGCGAAGGCACGCGAAGAGGTATGAAAATATTTTAAAAAAACCTTTTTCTTAGAATTTCTTTTTCTTCTTTTTAATTCATAGAATTGAAACCCACCTAGTGCTATTTTTAAGGTAAGGTAAAACAAACTGAGCTACCTTAATTATGAAAATTATAAAAAAGAAGTCTTCGAAGAAGAGCTCAGTCATTTGCCAGTCGATATCCAAAGGAACCGCCCATAAATTACACGCTGACTAGCTATTGATTAAGACGGGAGTTACTTAAATTATGTATACTACATAATTATTTTTCACATTATGTACGTGTATATCCTCATTAAATTCTAATAAAACTAACGTAAATTTTAATATTCTCACCATTTCTACTAGGTACATAAGAATTTTCATAAGGTTTAGGACGTCCGATGAGTGCGCATTTTTATCAAAAAATGAGCACTAAAACATGGTCATTAATAAGGTTACCTACAACTACCTTCCGCAGTCAGATAAAAATTGTAACTTTTTCGCCCTTTCAGTAGCCCAGTAAAATATTAAAAGCACGCCAGAAGATCGTTGGCTGTCTGCTCCGGATGTAGTCCACGGTTGCTTTATAGCGGTCTATCAGCGGACTGTATCTCATGAACCGTAATTATTATTTAAAAAAACCGGGCAAGTGCGAGTTGGACTCGCGCACGAAGGGTTCCGTACCTATGATACAGGCCTTGTTTCTTTTACGAAAGTACCTATTCAAAAAGTATAATATTGTTAAATCTTGTATGATGGTACGGAACCCTTCGTGTGCGAGTCCGACTCGCACTTGGCCGGTTTATTACGATACATTTACGAACACACCCCCTAAAAACCGGCGCGGCGGCCGAGTGCCGTTACATAAAAAATAACTCTATACGATTTGGCTTATTTACTTGGATATAAACTTTTTACAGGTATTCTAATTTACTAAAATCAAGATGTTCACAAAATTTTAAGTTTTTGAAATGTGTACGCGGCACATCGGTAAGACGGAAAAACTGTATACTGTGGCTATTGGCATGCAGTATATATACTAACTTAATATATAATTGAGAAAGTTTGGATGGAAGTTTATTACTCAATCACGGCAGAACAGCTGACTGGAGCTGGATGAAATTTGGTACAGAGATTATAGTCTAGGGAATAACACATAGGTTTTAACCCAGAAAATTAAGGTATTCCCGTAACCAAAATACCTACCTTGCTCCACGCGGTCGAAGTCGCGGGCATCATCTAGATAGTAATAATATTCAAGATTAAAGACTACAAATTCAGCTATAATCGATCTCAGATAAGATTCAATTAGGTCATCAATAAAATAATACGTATTATGTCGTTATTAAGATAATATGTTGTTATCCTAAATTACATCAAAATAATGTAACTTCTGCAAGGCGACCGATTGCGATGTATCAATGTTTGTTGCAAAAGATACGCGGTCGCCCTGCTGGTCACTCTAGTTCTCCAATCCACAATAAGTGTTGGGTTTTTCTGACTAGAAATTCTCAATAATAGCCCGGAGTTAGGAAGTTGGCGGTGCATCGCCGTGCCTCGGAGAGAACGTTATGCCGTCGGTCCCGATTACTATCACTAACATGATAATAGTCGTTAACCCGCCAACCCGCATTGGAGCAGATTGGTGGTTCTAAACTCTGAGCTCTAATTCCCTCTCTCCTATGACAGTGGAGTCCTGTGCCCAGCAGTGGGACGTTAGTGGGCTGTAGTGGTGGTGGTGGAGTTATAATTTATTCTTAGACTTCCCAAGTAACACAAAAGTGCTGCATATCAACTGAATCACAGTCCACATTGGAAACTTTAGCTGCAAAACTTGCTATATATTAGCTGAATAAAAGCTGAATAATAGCATCCTCAGCAGATATAACTCTGATTTGGGCACAAATTATACAGCAACTAGCTGATTAACTGCCCACAACTGCGTTATATAAGCATTTAATAAGCATTAACAAAGGTAACGGTCGCCCCAAGAGCTGAACATCGGCTGATACAGAGAGTATTTTTTACCTATTATGTAGCTCAAATTACAAACCAGCACCCTTTTTACGCTTTTATGCAGTTAAAAGAGCACGAGCGGCGAAATTGTGAATAAATATTACTCCATATATTCTTTAATATATCACACTATCTCGATATTCTGCAGCATTGTTTATTTAAGCGCACCATCATACAATGTGACATATATGTCCAATAATTAAAGTAAATAATTCATTTTCGGTAAGTAAAACTTGTATTTGTTTTATAAGTGCCTGTAATTTGATAGGGAAAGCAAGTTTATTGTCAAATATCATATACTTTTAGACCAAAATTTTCACGCGCTCTCGAAATATAACTGTTTAATAGGAAATCCTATTATAAAATGGATTGTAATATTTAAAAAATGCCAGCAATTTCTTAATTATGGAACATGAATTTGACGAAAAGCTTTTTACATAAAAATTATTAAAAACCTTTTTCAAATCCAGTAGATATTTTCGAAGACAAAATAAAAAGAAATAGTAAATATCATAAATATTGTAGTTTAGAACATGGAAAATGGTGGACAAGCAATGTGAACCGTAATAATGCCAAATAAATGCTTTAAGAGCTATATTAAGGTGCTAGGGGTATATTAATCAGCAAAAAGCTGATACGAGTGGTTCTTGTGTCTAACAAGTCAGCCATAGATTGATGTAGAGCTTGATAGTCGGTAACATATACGCAAATGCCCTCCCAATGAACAGCTGTATATAATCTGTCAAGGATTAACTTTTAGGGGTCCCTGGTGGAACGTTTGGGCATGAGCTAATAGGTCGGTACTTATTTTAAAACCTAGTTTTTAGGTAGTGTATAAAGGTTAGGTATAATTTTATTGTGCCTAATATAAAATCGTACATACATAATACAAGTATTCATGATCTTATATATCTGCATTAGTTGATTAAATGCCTACGGCAGTACAATTATTCAGCCCAAGTAGGGACAAAGAGGTACAAGTGAATAGTTTTATACCAGTTAGCTGTAATTTAACACCATATACGTTCACCCAAAGTGAACATGTGGGCTAGATAAGTGCAGTTATAAGAGTGCATATTACAGCTGATTAAAACTGTGAAAGTTCAACTATATGCAGCATGAAGCGATAATTGAATTCACATAATAACTGATAACATTATAATAACTCACATATGGTCTGTTAAAATGCAAACATTGGAAGGATACACATGTGACCTTTTATTCAGAAAATAGCTTAGTTTAGAGTGCATAAAATACTTTATTGTAGCTGAAAGTACTAAAAATAGCTAAGAGCTGAATAACATGGCCTGCGCACCTGATAGTAACGCTCGCAACATTACAGCGGTGCCTTCGTGGTGCTTAATAAAGTCAATGTACAGCAGAAAGTGTAATATTAAGCTTTTAGAGTAACGGTGGACTCTAATAAGTCTTCCTAAACGCTTAAATTACCGATGTGGACCTCATGTGACATCTTTTAATGCAGTTTTGTGTTACTTGGGTTACACTGGCCATGTCCACGTGGATTGTTCAAATGTTGTTTATGTCACCGTAAGATTGTAAAAACCGTTAGATTATAATCTAACTCGCGAAATTGTAATCTGTCGAAAGATTACAATATAACGCATTATTTTTCGGTAGATTATAATCTGTTACGTATAATAACCCGATAGAACCCAAGTGCCCTACCTGGCTATTTACCTATGTCGAACCCTAACCTAACCTACAAGAAAGAGGCAAGAAAACGTAAATACAATGAATATTTCAAAAATTGTCAGTCAGAACATTGAACGTTTCACAATTTTTCGCAAGTTTACAATCTATCGAGATAAAAACCGTTAGATTACAATCTAACGGTTTTTGCAATCTTACGGTGACATTTATAATATAGGGCAAATAGGTGATGATGATGGTGTTGATGATGATTAATATTATGATGAAAAGAACTTTTCCCACTATCAGAAAAATCTTGGCAATTTTAAAAATAAAACCAGAATCTTGTGATAAATTTTACAAACTATAGCCAAACCTTACTCAGTTCGTATCAAAATTATAAACGGCAGCCTATTTTCTAAAATATAAAGGTTACCGTAAAAAATAGTTGCTTATATATCAAAGCTTAGACGATGTTTCACGAACACGTGATCGTACATCACCCATCAGCGCTGCACTAAACCATAAGGCCGCTTCACACAGCCATTTTGATATTTGCTTATTTTACTAGCTAGCTAGCTCGCTTGGATTTACGTTTTTTGGTTGGAACTCTATAATTTTTCGGGATAAAAACTAAAAAGTAGCCTATGTTTTATTCAAGACTAATCTATCTCTGTGCCTTTCATTCAGATCCGTTCAGCCGCTCTGGCGTGATTGAGTAACAAACATCCATCCATACATCCATCCATATATCCAATCCAAGCTTTTGCATTTATAATATTAGTAAAGTTATAGATTCAACTAGGTACATGAGTAAGCCCTTGACTGCGATCTAATCATGGTTCGATTCAAGAGACAGACACATTTGCATTTGTAATATTAGAACGAATTAAACCTTTGAAATCGATTAATTCAACACCGGCTTTGCTCCGGTCTGAACCGGCTCTAACCGGATAAGTCCTGAGGTATATGACGGCGCATTTATCCGGCGGCTTGCGGGAGTTTTCTGTTTACGCAAACTCCGCCAAAGTCGGATAACCCGTTTTATTGACTCATCCAATCGCCTATGTTGCCTTGATTTAACATTTCCTGCAGTAGATTATTTGATTCTAGGTCAATAGATTACACGAGCTCCCTGACGCAGTGACCCGGATTCGGTCCCCAGCAGGTTCAATTTGGAAATTTATAATTTCTAAATTTAGTCTGGTCTGGTCTGGTGGGAGGGAGGCTTTGGCTTTGGCTAGTAGTACGCCCTATTGGTGTAAAGACGTGCCGCCAATCTATTTAACCCAACGACCTCAATTTACATAGACGGGCCCTGTCGAACAAAGAATGTGGACTTATTATATTTAACAACGCCATCTAGTCTGAAAAGCGGGAACTTGCTTGCAACATATGCGCCATCTTGAAAACGTATGACTCGGTCATAGATTAGTACAGATGCGCTTGTCGAAAATAATACCTACATGAGTGTACTCTCTGAGGTAAACGATAAATGTTAGTATGACGTTGTTATTTTTACCACTTTTTTGTTACCAGTTTCCTGGAAAACCATTGAACCGATTATTATGCGGTTTTTTGCATTAGATATATATAGCTTGTGAGAAGGTTCTTAGATATATTTAAAGGTCAAAGTCCACACAATGGGGCGCTGCAGTTCGTCGTGGGTTTTTTTAATTTAATTATTTGTTAATTGTTGATACTGAAGTTTTGTCGAAAAATTGACAGAAATAAAGTCATTTTTAGGGTTGCGTACCAAAATGATAAGAAAACAACCCTTGTGGTGTGACATGACTGTCCGTCACACTTAGCATAATTCGGTAACTACTAATGCAAAAAACTTGAAATTTAAAATAATAAAAGCTAAAACAGTTTAAAATAATCCTCGCCAAACCTTATTGCAAATGAAAGAATTCAAAAATAATTATTTGTACTATTATAATAAAAAGGGGTTGGAATGGGAGAGGTGAAAGAGTACTAATGGATCGAGTCACAGAAAAATACTTCATTTGAAATTATTTTATTTTATACATTTCTAAGTATGCTACTTGCCATCAAAAGAAATATTAAAAGTTATTTTGAGATAAATCACTTCCACAGTGTGCATTTAAAAATACGATTAAGTAATAAACACTTGTAAGTAGGTAGCTGTACATAATAGGTACTGAACAACTTTTGTTCAACGAAATAATAAAATTCTGAATTTTGAATTAACTATTTTTCATCAAATATCAATCAATCAAATCAAAAATAATAATATATAATATATATATATATATATATATATATATAAATATTATAAATGCGAAAGTTTGGATGGATGGATGTATGGATGTTTGTTACTCAATCACGCCCCAACGGCTGAACGGATCGGGCTGAAATTTGGCACAGAGATAGATTATAGTCTGGAATAGCACATAGGCTACTTTTTATCCCGGAAAATTAAGGAGTTCCCGCGGGAATCAAAAATCCTCAAACCACGCAGACGAAGTCGCGGGCGTTCGCTAGTACAAAATAAAAATTATCAACTTTAATAAATAAAAACCCTTTATTTATTGAAGTTGGTTAAACATTAAACTCACGTCAATAACTAATTTTATCATATTATTACAATAGCATAATATTGCGTCTCGGAAGGTATTAATGCCTACTGTCCGTTCTGCTCATCTATGCATTAACTAATCTTGGTTGCATTTTTTTATCGTACTGGACTGGACTATTCTAGGGCTGGAACCCAAAGCCGTAAGGCCAGTTAGTAAAAAAAAAAATATCATACAGTTTGCCGCGGAAATTAAATGATTGCGAAATGGATAAAAATATTAAATAGGAAGACTAAATAACGTTTTCTTGGAAATGTATAATTGTGAATTGAAACACTTACCTTAAAATAAAAATAATACAGTGCCAAACTAATAAGACTTTAGATGTTAACTTAATAACAAATTATCTACACGATGAGCGACCGTGATCGCGCTACGACGGGGACCAAGACAGGCTTATGACAGGTTATAGGAGCGCGCTCTCATAGTTGGTCGCCCGCCATTTTTCTATGAAAGGGCCCATCTAGTACTTACATATAAATCGATGATTTAACCTTCCGGTACGATGCCGTATAGAAACCACGGATATTATAATTTAATCAAGACCGTGATCTGTGAAGATCCATATCGGAGACCTTCGTCCAACAGTGGACGTCTATGGGTTGAGACCGCGACGGTGAAGACGAATTTAAAGACGAAGACGAAAAAATGTTTAAAAAAAGACTTTAATCTAGTCTGAACCGGCTCTAACCGGATAAGTCCTGAGATTAATGACGGCGCATTTATCCGGCGGCTTGCGGGAGTTTTCTGTTTACGCAAACTCCGCCAAGTCGGATAACCCGTTTTATTGATTCATCCAATCGGCGAAGTTGCCTTGATTTAACGTCGCTTGCACTGAATTAGGTTAGTTCTAGGTCAATTGTTTACAAGTTTGATTCTGTACAAGCAAATTAAAAGGAAAAACATGGAACAGTATTTTTCTTGGCTGCTTGTATTTAATGATAAATGATTTATTTATTTCACATAGGACAACTTGTGTAACATAAGATACGTCAAGACTCTAGCACCCCTACCACCGGTAAATAATATAGTTGTGACGTCATAAAATATCAACGAACTTTTTCTTATCAAACTTGAAAACTAACAGAGGATGTTAAATTTAGGTCTTTTGTAAAACCCTCTATTTATTAAAAAATCAGCAAGAAAAAAAAATTTTGACAACAGTAAATTTAAACCTACCAAAAAAAAAAAATAAGATACGCGCCGCATTGAGAATCTCCTCCTTTTTTGGAAGTCGGTTAGTAAAAAAGAAAATACCTATATATTCTATAGCATATTAGAAAGGTAATATTCCCTTACACGACTGTTAAAGATGTTTCTAGATGGCGCTACTTGTATCATGATCACCTAAATCGCGCCCTCATGTTGAAGCATATTTTTTTAAAACATTGAAAATAACATTTTAAAATAGGTCATTGTAATTTGTATTCGTGATCTGTTGTACCATTTGGGCTAAGTTGAGAAAAATTTAAAACATAAGCCGGGGCTAAGAACTGCTGATCTCGATTTAGAAATTCCAAGAATAAATTTCTCAAGTTTTCTTTTAATATACGCAAAAACTCATTTCGGGTCGCGTAACTCAGCGATCCATGTAATTATATTTTTGATGCCATCGGGCTGCCTTTCTTATTACTTTTTAGGGATCTGTATAATTTTAATTGTTATCCTCTACAAGTTAGTAATAAAAAAAAATTCTAGGTTAATACTATCGTTAGATGGCGCTACCAGGCTCGCTCTTTATATGATTATAGTAAAATCGGTGAAATATCGTATTTTCTTGGTTCAATTTGTATTAATTATTTATATAAAATTATCAAAATACAAAAATTTGATAAAATCACTTAAGCAAATAGCAAATTTACATTCAACTAATTTTAACAAACAGCTTGCACAGTTACGCCATCTCAGATTGTGCGAAGAACTACAAGGTACCGGCGACTTTAATGCGCATTTAGCGAGCTTTGATTGAATGCATGAAGTGAACAGTCTGTATTGGTTTATATATTGTCTTTGGTAATAACTAATAGTTAACTGCGATCTCATTCTCACCTGATGGTAAATGGTAATGCAGTCTAAAATAGTAGCGGGCTACCTGATGTAGATATAGGATACTATACAGGGTTACTACCATTGCATAAATCATGTTGTATGTCACGTACCTTAACGTTCCTAAAAAAATTATTATAATTCTAAAACACAAACGTCAACAATATTAAAACAATACGGCTTCAGCGATGGTAGTATGCACCCTGATAGAGTCATATATATAATATATTATGACTCTGCCGTCCACATGCTTACTTTAGATAACTACTTATCTGTTTGTCTGTCTCCCTACTAGGCTTTCATGACCCATCTGTTTAACCGATTTTGATGAAGTCTTAGGAAGTAGATTGCTTGCAACACAAGATTTCTCAAAAACCTAGATCCACGAGATCCAAGAGTATGAAGTCGCGAGCATCATCTATTCTTAAATAATTAAGTACAGATAATAGCGGTTTATGCAAAAACAGGAACAAGTGAATTTAATTAAAATTATTAAAAAATACGACTGCTCTGCCGTAGCCCGTATTGAATTTTTCAAAAATTTATAGCCCGTGTCACTCGGGATATTGAACTTTAATGTTATATATTTTTGGAATCTACTCATCATTTTCTAGATGATGATTAGATAGTTATTAATCTTATTTTCGAATATATTTTTTCAACTTTAGTCTTTAATGCGGAACCATGGTCACCCCATCAATTTTTTTTTAAAGTTTACTAGCCTATGTTACCCGGAATAAGCTAGGGATTCTAACGATACCTCATTTATCAAAATCGGTTCAGACGTATAGAAGTTATGGTGGAATATACAAACTCACATACATACATACATACATACACACATAGGTACATACATACATACATACATGAACCCTAAAAACAATATACTCCCTTTTTCAGGCAGTCGTATAAAAATAATACTTAACTAATTTCTAACTTATAGAACTAAATCAGACTAGTGAGGCTATAGATTGATTTTACCAAATACTATAATAATTGATATGTTCATTCCCAATCTACGGAACCCACGGTGGACGAGTCCAACTCGCGCTTGGCCGATTTTTTTTCATATTCCCAATACGAAAAGGGGAGAAACAAAAGTATGAAAATTCCGCCTTTGAAAATTCAGCAAAATATTATTATTTCTGATTGGGCCCCCGTGCTCATGAATTTGTAACGAACTTTACTTTCAGAAACAAAACGTGAGGGAAGACGGCGGGCTACGTTATAGCAGCTATAGACTAATCATTTAGATTTTTCCAAGATATTTCCGATTATGTAAACAAAAATTATGGAGATTTTTTTTCTTTCTTATCGGCGCTGAGTTTGTGTTTGACCGCAATTTTACCATAGAACACTTATAGCACAGAATAAGTTATGCCTATATTCAATGATCTTTTTTAAATAACTAGAGGCCTATCGAACGTGTGACGAAAGAAGTCCTCTAGCATAAAGGCTCAGAAGGACTAGAATTCAGAGCCGTTAAACTAGTTAAATAAAAAAAATACCCCTAGCATAACTCTCTTGACAGCACTTACGTATTTGCTGCCATGGTAATTAGCCACGGCTAAAGCATTCCACCATAGAAAACAATTATTTTGAAATTATAATATATAAATAGTAAGTAAGATGTTTTTTTTATGTGAGTACTTTTAAAACCCACATAAAAAACATCTTTTAGAACAGCAAAAAGCACGACCGTAGAAGATAGTTTCATGTCTTACAGGCGTTATGTGTTATGTATAATGCGTTGTGTTATCAAATTTGTACTTAAGTATGAATCTAGCATATCTTATATATTATTTTACATTCTATTTAGTATATATATAGTAAATTTTCTGTTACCACATAAGTTTTATCCTATTTTTGTTGTCTAACTTAAGCACCGTGTTTAAGAAAAGTGTGCGCTGGTCGCTTCCGGGTCGTTAGTCGTGACGCCACATAAGGCTCTGCCTGAAAATCAGCGCTGCAGTTATCATATACTGCAGCAACATGCTGAGGTAGCAGCCTTTTTAGCGTTTACACGGAGTAATTTATTTCTGTAATCATTTTGTTAAATCCATCTTGTATTTTTAGTAAGTAAGTAAGTTTAGTAAGTATTTAGTCTATAGTTATAATCTCTCATTTCTGTGTTTCTTTTCCGTGTAGAGCTAAATAAACATTTATTTATTTATTTATTTAACCACTGCCAGGAAACCCTCGAACCAGGGACCCTCCGTCGACAGAGAATCAGAGTTGTTTTTCATCATCATCGTGTGCCTCCTTCAAAATGAAGTTTGGCGGTCATCATCCGAAAAACTAATCTATTTTGAGCCACATCTTTGAGCTTTGGATAGCTAAGCCCTGTCCACTCCCATAAATCGTCCAACCTGCACTTGCGCCTTTGACGAACTGGAGCTCTCTTGCCTGCAATCCTTCCTTCCAAACCTAATCTTGGAAGTGAGAATTGGGTTCCTCTTTGTAGATGTCCGAAGAAAGCCAGTTTTCTCCGCATGATGGTGGACATGAGTTCTCTGTTTTTGTGGAGTTCCAGTACCTCAGTGTTACCAGTAACCTGCACCGATACAACAGCTGTCTCAGAACGTATGCATTAGATCCATAGAGGTAGTATAGCCTATACTACCTCTGTGATTAGAACACATTGCCTAGAGAGGAAATCAGAAATTGCTTGTTAGTGTTACACTAACCTTGATGCTACTGAAAAATAAAAGAGGTTAATTAAGTATCCGGTACAAGATATAAGAAAAGGCGATATCTCAGTGGGATTTTTAGTGTCCGCCCAAAATGCTACGTACCTACGAGTATATCATACTAATATTATAAAAGCGAAAGTGTGTTTGTTTGTCGGTTTGCCCTTCAATCACGCCGCAACGGAGCAACGGATCGACGTGACTTTTGGCATGGGTATAGTTTGAAACTGGTGAGTGACAGGACAGGCTACTTTTTGTCCCGGAAAATTGAGGAGTTTCCTCGGGAATAAAAAAACTTAAACCACGCGGATGAAGTCGCGGGTATCAGCTAGTACTTTGATATTTTTATAAATTCGTTTTAATGTGTTTAATAATTTTTTTATAGTATGTGTGGCTTAGAGAGTTTGTATTTTAGAAACCTGTTGCTTGTGTGTGTTGTGTGTGCTGTCGGAGGGTATAAAATTTTTATCTCCGGCCCATGCTAGGGGGGCTGGCCATGAAATAGGGCGTATAAATTAAACTTGGCCTCCTGATAATTTAAAGCTGTTTAAAGTCGTTTCCTTAATGAAGTAAAGTTTTCCTTTCCCACTGATATACATAGCGTCCGCGGCTCTGGGAATTATACTAATATTATAAATGCGAAAGTCAGTTTGTTTGTTGGTTTGTCCTTCAATCACGCCGCAACGGATCGACGTGATTTTTGGCATGGGTATAATTGAGGACCTGGAGAGAGCAACTTTTTATCCCGGAAAATTAAGGAGTTCCTGCGGGAATCGAAAAAATTTAAACCACGCGGACGAAGTCGCGTGCATCTGCTAGTTGCCTATAAAACACAAATCACCATATTATCCTTAGGTATTAATTAATTATGTAGGTATTAGCTATATTCAAAGGCAGACAGAAATAATATTCTTCCAATATTTGCAAAAAAAATCACGCGTCCGGTCTATGGAGGACAAATTATTTAGTAGAGTAGAAGTTTTGGCGGAAAAAGGTCACATTTGATTAAGCGAGATCGCAGTCAAGGCCTAACATGTAGTCTGTCAAATAATAATGAAAAGAAGATATATTTCTTAGAACTTAGGAAGTATTCTTCTTTCTCAACTGACTTCAAAAAAAGGAGGAGCTTCTCAATTCGACTGTATTTTTTTTTTTTTAATGTTTGTTAAGTACCTCATAACTTTTGCCTGGGTGGACCGATTTGGATGATTCTTTTTTTATTTGAAAGGGCATACTTCCCATGTGGTCCCATATAAATTTTATCGAAATCGGTCGAGCGGTTTTTAAAATATCAACAATAAAATAAGTACTTTGTATAGCGTGTGCTTTTTGTTGTAAAGTTGGCGCGGGAGTTTGAAGTCGGTTGTTTAGAAAGAATTTTTTATATTAAATTATTTATATCAATGGTGCTGAATCGTCTTTTAATTAGGGGTCGCTTGTTATGATTTATTTTATGTGTAATTTGTTATTAATGTTATTACAATGTCTTGCACTAATATTTATGCTTTTTTAGAACTGCTGAGTTATTTAGTAAAGTCCTGACTTCCTCGAAAAAGGAGGAAGTTTATTATTATTATATTGTTTGCATATTATTATTTCTCTAAATTGTAGATACCGACACATTAAATAATAGACGATGCCCGCAACTTCGTCCGCGTGGATTAAGTTTTTTGATACCCGGGGGAACTCCTTAATTTCAGGGAATAAAACGCCTATGTCCCTCCCGAGATGTAACCTATCGCTACACCAAATTTCATCAAAATCGGTTGAATAGATGGGCCGTCAAAGCATAGCAGACAGACGGACAGACAGACACACTTTCGCATTTATAATATTAGTATATATGTATTATCTATGATTAGTATGGATAAGCTTGAAGAATCAAGGAACAACAAAACTTAATCCATACATAATAATATGAAAAGGAGGTAGGTAGTACCTAGTACTTAAAAAAAATTACTAACAGCTTCTGAGCTAAGCCGCGGACGGACAGACATTTCGAAGAAACCTATAAGGTTCCTTGTTGACTACGGAACCCTAAAAAATAGTCTCTCGAGAAGCTCTTAATGTGAAGTCCCAGTAAGAATGGTATTATATGTAAGCTGTTAAGTTAAGCGTGAGTTGTCTCATCCCCGCATTGCACACATTTCCTTTGAGAGGAAAATACGGAGCATTTCCCTGTGACATATTTATATGTGATTGTTCTAGCGCTTTACGAGATAGTGCTAGAGCTTTACACTTTATAGGGTAATTTTGTTTAATTTAATAAAATTTTGTCGCTTTAGGTCAAGTGCAACTAAATATTAATGAAAACTAAATGGTTAGCTAAGCGGTGATAGCCTAGTAGTTAAAGGTCTAGCCCCAGGTCTGTGACGTCATCAAATTAAGACGCACTTTTTTACTTTAATCGATAGTTTAAAATGGTTATTCAACATAAAACTAACAGAAGACGTGGATATGTCACCGTAAGATTGTAAAAACCGTAAGATTGTAATCTAACGCTTTTTTTTTCGATAGATTGTAAACAGTCGAAAGATTGTGAACCGTTCAATGTTTTATGTGTCAATTTTTGAAATATTCATTGTATTTACGTTTTCTTGTCTCTTTCTTGTAGGTAAGGTTAGGGTTCGACATAAATAATCAGGTTTATTTAGGTTCTATCGGGTTAATAAACCTAACAGATTACAATCTACCGAAAAATAATGCGTTATATTGTAATCATTCGACAGTTTACAATTTCACGAGTTAGATTATAATCTATCGTCTTTTACAATCTTACGGTGATAGATATATACCTAATGAATTTAATACCAATTATAACCAAAAACCAATAAATTATACCAAAACCTACAAAAAGTTGGCGTCACTATTGTATGGTCTTGGACTCGTGTATGTTCTCAAAAGTACGTGAAATATGCTAATACCATAGGCTAATACGCATTAGGCCAACGTATTGCTAAACCACCTATAATATACCAAACACCAGTGCATCAAATGGAATCACGAATGTGTATAATAACGGTATTTACCACACGATACGGTTCCCAATTAAAATCCACGCACATTCTCATTACGTCCGACATTGGGAGGCCGTTTCGCCGTCTATTTGAATAACATTCCTGGAACAAATACCTACTGTTAATACCGAACTGTGGTAAAACACAGTTTAGCGATCGTACAGTTGGAAATTTGGCATTCATCACTGACCGCGGTTGATCGCCTGCTATTTTTTATACGCAAACTCAAAACTCTGAAACTCAAAGTAGTATTTATTCCTACAATATACTTGTTTCTCAACATGTATCGACAACTTGATCTAGACCAGGAAGTCTCAACTGATTGATTCAAAATTGGTACCTACACAGTACACCTTCTGAATGTCGAGTTTACAAAGAATAAGACGTGATGGTAATAATTAATTACGGTACGTTCGAGTTTTAGCAGTAAAATCGTACAGTTTGAGCGTTTTGGATTACTGTACGTCATAAATGCTGCTATGCTTTTTACTTATATACATACAACTGTATTTTTTGCGCAAATTGGCAACCGTCTTACTCAAGCCTCCGACAGTTATCTGCACTGGTAGAACTACCACACTGGTTGAACGTTAGAAATTAAAATGCACAGATGAAACCACCGGTACTGAATGATAAGCTAAACTTATCTTTACAGATGAACCCACCGTTACTGTATGTCAGCTAAGCTGTGATGATACCCGAGAACGAATACAAATACGTATCCGACTGAGTCCACACATTTGCAATGTACTCGTAATTCACAATTTATTACAAAAGGAGAATTTTCACGTAATTGAGTAATTATTTGTCACTTCATATTTTATATTCATTGATTGATGTTTAATTTTAGCACTCATTCTATTTCGATGATCGCGGTAAAATTAATTTGACATGTGAATTCATGATGCAAGACGACGAGACTAATTAAACCCATAGATTAAGTACCATAATGATTCCCGCGACTTTGTCCGCGTGGACCAAGTTTTTTCGATTCCCGCGGGAACTCTTGAATTTTCCGGGATAAAAAGTAGCCTGTTTTTCCCCGGGATACAACCTGCCCCTGTACCAAATTTCATTTTAATCGGTTGAACAGATACATTTTTGATTCCCGCGGGAACCTTTGAATTTTCCGGGATAAAAAGTAGCCTATGTCCTTCACCCGGGATACAACCTATCCCTGTACCAAATTTCAGACGGGCCGTGAAAGCGTAGCAGACAGACAGACTTTAGATAATATTATATAGTAAAAGTAAATAAAGTAAATATAGCATATCATAATATAAACGTATCATACATTTTGTAAGCTATCTTTTGTACTTAATTTATAGGCACCGGGCTTCTTTAGTAATAACCGGGTCGGATTAGGTCAGTTCATCCATTAGGCTTCTGTAATTATTAAGGGAGCCTAAAAGATGACCTGATGCGTATTCGCACGGGTGTTTTGACTTTATGTGCCAAAAATGTTAAATCTCTACTTTTAATAAGCTATCAATGTCCTCCCGACCGAATTTCGGCCACAGCGGCCAATCTCCAGAGATAAGCCATCTGCGCTGGAGATATTAGAGTGTACTAGTGTGTGCGCAAACACAGGTCCACTCTGTTATTCTCATTGCCCGATGGGACGGAAAATCCGACACGACCGGAGAGAGATCAGGCGCAGGCTAAGCTAGTACAGTGATATCGATTGATTTGCTGTTTGTTAGGTACCCGTTGAAAAAATCCGCCTTTCATCTCCCAACTGTTCATCAGATCTTTATGACAATACTAGCTGATGCCCGCGACTTCGTCCGCGTGGTTTAAGTTTTTTATTATTCCCGCGGGAACTCCTTAATTTTTCGGGATAAAAAGTAGCCTATGTCACTCTCCAGGTCTTCAACTATACCCATGCCAAAAATCACGTCGATCCGTTGCACCGTTGAAGCGTGATTGAAGGACAAACCAACAAACAAACTGACTTTCGCATTTATAATATTAGTATGATTACAGTACCTATAAGTTTTCTAAAACTAAAAGAATTGTCAAAATTGGTTTAGATTTGTCGGAGCTATGGAGTAAAATCGTTAAAAATATAGAAAGAAAGAAAAACAGGTTTCCGGGCGAAGTATTTTCCTCTAATCCAATAAAACAAAGCAGTAACACAGGTAAAGGCGTACTTGAGGTTTTAATGGAAACGTGGCCGAGCTTTTGGCACGGATTTGCCAAAGTTTCTGGAGTGTATCCAATTGAAGTAAAGTTTGCTCTGAGGCAAACACTAGTTTTGCCTACGTAAAGCTCTGGTCAACGCGGCTGTGATGCGGGACGACAGCATCAGCCAACCTATATTATGTCTAACAACACCTGCGGTTACTTAAGTATCTTTTGACGTATCTTTTGACATATTATCAGTGACGTAATTTTAAATGAATTTTTCAAAAATACCAACCACCGAGTTTCTTTCTGGCTCTTCTCGGTAGGAATATCATTCCCAACCAAAGTTTATTTGAATACAGTTGGGTTGAGTATTGAATATTTTAGCCCTGTTTCGATTAATTTGAAACATGTTTTATTGACAAAAGGTGTACAGTGCACCGAATAAAGAGATTGGGTTGAAAAGAAAAATATTGTACTGAAATAAAAATAAAATAAATTCGGACGCGAACACCATAGCATCCTATCCTATTGCTGCCGTTACACGCCGTTGGAGTTACGCGTTCTCTCTGACCAAAGCCCTAGGGTATCGGCAGGAGAGATATAAATGGCCGTCCATCTGATTGAGCACGGGGGAACCTGCCAAAAGGCTCATAAATATGCAGGTAATGCGTTAATATGGATAAGCCTGCATTGCTACATATATCCCGAAATTACTTGGAAATAATATATAATAATAATAATAATAATAATTAATTCATACCATTTTCAGAAATATTGTTGACTAGCTGATGCCCGCGACTACGTCCGTGTGGATTGAGGTTTTTTCGTTCCCGCGTTAGTTTTCCGGGATAAAAAATAAGCCTATGTGTTATTCCAGACTATAATCTACCTCGGTGCCAAATTTCAGCCAGATACGTTAAGCCGTTGGGGCGTGATAGAGGAGGTAACAAACATCCATATACATCCAAACTTTCGCATTCATAATATTAGTAAGATTTAATGATATTTGATTTGATTGATTTGATGTACCTAGTTACTATTAATTATAACATTATGTACTATGTTCGTTGATAAACAATAATTGTTACAGTTTGATTTCGCATTGCAGTTTTAAGAAATTGAGTAATTGAATTGAATAATAAAATAAATGAGTGCTTACCAATAAAAGTAAAATCGTAAAAGTACGTACTATCAAAACAAAATTAGATATTCTTTTCTGGGGCAAAGACTTACAAATATCCGTCGACAATTCGACCGAAGGTTTTCATAACGGAGCTATTCGAATGGCAGGACCTGTCACGAATTTCAGAATCCTTAGGTCTACGGTCCCTTGGAGCTGTAAAAAATCAAGTCTCAAACGCAATCAAAAGATACGGCCGCATATTTGCATATTTTGACACTCGCCAATAAATCAAAACTTAAGCACTTCTCGAATAGACTGAACCCGTTATTTTAAACCTTAAAGCAGAATTTCTACACAAAAAATGTCAAAACAGGGGGGTTACTATGAGCTCTTACAGCAGGACAGATATTGAACTGCACTTAACTTCAAGGCACTGAACTGGTAGGCAGACACTGCATTGAACTGTGCTGCAGTTCAATTTCTGTCCTGCTTTAAGAGTTCATAGTAACCCCCTTTACTTTAGACATCAGTTTAACTTTAGATTTTTTGTGGTTAGGGCCTTGGACGAATTAACCACGGGACGCGTGATACCTATCGACTGTTTTATGCACTAATGTCAATTTTCTATCAATAATTGGGCAGGAAAAAAGTATGTGTGCACGTAGGTGGGTACGCACGTAAGAAGTTATACGTTTTGATAGCAAATAATAAATATCTTGAGTATAGTTATCAGTTCTCACCCAACATACAGTAAATGTATGTATTTTTATTTTGTTGGTAGGCAGACCTTTTTCTGTAAGACTTTTAAGTTGACCAACTAACATCAGCGTGTCGGATTTGGGTGTCGGTGTGCGCGCGCATCGTAAAAATTCACTCTGATTTTTCCCCGCGCCAAAATAAGTACCTATTTAACTTCAAAAGTGACAAGGCACTCTCCCCTCGCCCCGCAAAAGTTAGTCGAACGTGATTTCTTACGTTTCCTATCCCGTGTTTATTTCATCCAAGGGTAGCGCTGATAGATTTTTTTGGTTATTATTTAAGAACCTTTCAATACCGTTATACAGTTTCGGAAAAAAACATTCAAAGAGAGTCAAATTCTAATAGAGAGTTAATGTTTGTTTTAGTCGAGTCTTCATTCCCAAAATTCAGTATTTACTCAGCGAATATTCAGTCAAATCGCTATTCGTATTTGTCGGTGTCGATTGTTTGTTCAATTATCGAAATGGACGTCGGAACGGTCGTCGAGGATTTT
Organism: Erebia epiphron; assembly: GCA_963932025.1. Taxonomy (NCBI): domain Eukaryota; kingdom Metazoa; phylum Arthropoda; class Insecta; order Lepidoptera; family Nymphalidae; genus Erebia; species Erebia epiphron. The sequence goes on along the minus strand of OZ009947.1, from coordinate 2,385,753 downwards.
AAATTTTATTTTGTGCACGCGGCCTAAATTGGCAAACACATTATACCTACGAGGCAATAGAAATATCAATTCAATATAGATTTTAATAATTGTATGGTCATTTTTAGGGTTCCGTAGCCAAATTTGGCAAAAACGGAACCCTTATAGATTCGTCATGTCTGTCTGTCTGTCCGTCCGTATGTCACAGCTACTTTTTTCCGAAACTATAAGAACTATACTGTTGAAACTTGGTAAGTAGATGTATTCTGTGAACCGCATTAAGATTTTCTTACAACAATAGAAAAAAAACAATAAATTTTGGGGGTTCCCCATACTTAGAACTGAAACTCAAAAAATTTTTTTTCATCTAACCCATACGTGTTGGGTATCTGTGGATAGGTCTTCAAAAATGATATTGAGGTTTGTAATATAATTTTTTCTAAACTGAATAGTTTGCGCGAGAGACACTTCCAAAGTGGTAAAATGTGTGTCCCCCCCCCCCCCCCCCCTGTAACTTCTAAAATAAGAGAATGATAAAACTAAAAAAAATATATGATGTACATTATCATGCAAACTTACACCGAAAATTGGTTTGAACGAGATCTAGTAAGTAGTTTTTTTTTAATACGTCATAAATCGTAAACCGCAATTTACCTTTCATTGAGAAAAGCATGAATTTTTTGTTACATCATATAATAAAAATATTTTTAATAATTTAAAACTTACTACAGGTTTGTATGGAACCCTCGGTGCTCGAGTCCGACTCTCACTTGGCAAGTTTTTATTGTTTGTATGAGCTTACTCAGCACTGAGAAATTCCATGACTTTTGCGAATTCAAATCAAAATAATATTTATTTATTCAATTTAGGTACACTGTACATGTATTGACGTCCGTTAATAAAACATGATGGTGATAAATGATAAATAATCAATTACGGCTATCTTAAAACTAAAGCTACGAGAGTTCCAAACGCGCCCTGGTCTGAGAAGAGCCCACAACAAACTCAGCCGAGTTTTTTTTATATCACCATCTCACAAACAACGTATATTTAATAGAACTATTTATAATACTTATTTTAGGAAAGTCAATGTAAAATCAAACTTTCATTTTGAGTAATATTGCTTAAGTATTGCTATATGGCCCCAGGTTAGAGTCCGGCACTAACTAACGGGTGTCCATGAGGATTTCCCCTGCTGTCATATTTTTTTTAAGCTGAAATCTCTCAACATAAGCTTTAACAAAAGTTGAGTGTATACATTTTTATATAATTAATTGTAATAAATTTCCGAGCTGAAAAGGCTGTTTTACATTTTAACTGCACTTAGCATGGGGTAATTACGCTGCGTTAGCACAAAAAACCAGTTGCATGGAAATAGGTATACACTACTACCTGATACCCGCGACCCGCCGCGTCGTCCGCGTGGTTTAAGTTTTTTGATTCCCGCGGGAACTCCTTAATTTTCCGGGATGAAAAGTAGCCTATGTCACTCTTCAGGTCCTCAACTATACCCATGCCAAAAATCACATCGATCCGTTACTCCGTTGCAGCGTGAATGAAGGACAAACCAACAAAACTTTCGCATTTATAATATTATTAAGTATTAAGTATACTTCATACTTACTTATTTCGTATACTTGATACACGTTTCGCGTAACTTGAATACACGTTTTTAAATTAATTTCATTCTTCTACCACAGGCAATAATTTTAACTCTTAAAAGAAGGCTCCAACCTTTTATGTGTAAAAAATAATGTTGCTGTAAAAATAAACAATTTTTAATTTTTTAATTTTAATTCATGTGTTTACAATGATAATGCGCAGAGCTGCAAAAATATTTAAACCTTTAATATCATACCTCGTGGCTTGCTTCGCTTTGCCTTGTGGGAGGCTTCGGCCGTGGCTAATTACCGGCAAAGACGTACCGTGATGAAAAAAAATCGCGAGGTTTTTTCCGCAGTGCGGGCTCAGCCTAAGTATATATATTCATACAGTGAACTAGAACTATGTTTTGGAAATTCCATTGACAATTCTTCAGTTTCCTCCGTCACGTCCCTGTTACGCTCTATCGACGTCGACTGACTGGAAGGAAAGAACGTATTTCCTTAGACTGTGGTTTGAATTAGGGTTGTAACGGAACCTCGCCTCCGCTTCCGTAAGTGCGGAACTTTCGCTTCCGCATCCGCCTCCGCCGTTTTTTTGCGGAGTTATAACGGAGGTTTCTTTACGTTAACTTACAATGCGAGAGGTACAAGTCAAAGCAGGTGACGTCAGTTACACCATTACCACAAGCAAAATGGCAACTGTCCTTAGAAGAACCCTCAAGAAAAAATCACATGTATCCCACATCTAATTTTCTCTTCTTCATCGCATCCTAAAGCACAGAAAATGGACGATGTGGTCGGAGAAAGCCACCTCCGCCTCGGCCTCAGTTAACCTCCGTATCCGCGGAGGCAAAGCGCCTTCACCTCCGCATCCGCCTCTGCTTCCGGTAAGAACGCCTCCTTTACAATCCTATTTTGAATGTAAAACTCTATACATGTATCGTTGGATTAAGGCGAAAGAAAGTAATATAAGGAGTTTGTCAATAAAACGTCTGCTTATGATAAAAGCTTACGGGTATTAAAGTGCCGTACAATTTCACTCGAGCATGTCGTAACTCATAAGGCTCTGTTATAGTCGTAAAATGTACCATAATATAATACTCCTGTACTGTACGCTTGCTTGCATACTAATATCACAGTCCGCGAGCGATGCTGAAAAATGTAGGAATTCTTTTGGAACCATGTGCTCTCGCTCCCTTATCAACATATTGCCGGCCCTCTCTCGAGTCTCCTCTCGCAATGAGAAGGGTTTAGTCATAGTCCACCAAGCTGGCGAAGTACTGATTGGCAGACTTCACACACCTACACATTGTGAAGAACTCTCGCGGGCGTGCAAGTTTCCTCACGATGTTTTCCTTCACCTTTTGAAGCAAGTCTTAATAACTTGAAGTTTTTTGAAGAATTTGACGACCTCCGTGGCGCATTGTGTAGCGCTGTTGCCTTGCGGAGGTTCCGAGTTCGATCCCCGGCAGGGTCAATTTGGGAATTTATAATTTCAGAATTTTCCCTGATCTGGCCTGGCGTGAGGCTTCGGCCGTGGCTAGTTACCACCCTACCGGCAAAGACGTGCCGCCAAGCGATTTAGCGTTCCGGTACGATGCCGTGTAGAAACCGAATAGGGGTATGGGTTTAATATAACTGCCATGCCCCTAACAGGTTAGCCCGCTACCATCTTAGACTGCATCATCACTTACCATCAGGTGAGATCGCAGTCAAGGGCTAACTTGTAGTGGATAAAACCCGCGACCCCGTATAGGAGCTCGGGTGTCTTAACTACTAGGCTATCACTGCTTCAATTCACCATTTACAATTCAGTATCTTCAACCATGTTATACACGCGTCATACGCTCGACCCCACAAAGGATTTCCGCACCTTACGCACACGATATGACGCTGTTACTACATAGTTTATGGCGATTTCTAGTACATCGATTGTATATATCACTAATTTCATTATACGGATTAATGTTCTGATTAACAAACACTTTATCTTTGTAAAAGTATTGTGAACTGAAGGCACCGTAAGTAAGTATACCAATATCATTTTTTTTAACGAAGGGATCGCGTGATCCGAGTACATATAAATAAATAGAACGGATGGCTGGATCTGCAATACAAAAAATGTTTGCATATCAGCGGCTCTGTCCCGCAATAAGATGCCGCACAACAAAATGCTGTGAAAGTAGGCAAAGTAGACAAAGTAGACAAGCCTATAGGCCGTTTCAATATCGGTAAAGTAAGAAAAGAATACAATTATTTGCTATATTATAGCAAAATAATTGTATTCTTTTCTTGCTAAATCATGAACTTCCGCAAAGTAACGCCTGATTCTATCCAATATCGGTAAAGTATCTTATTTTCCTGACAGCAAAAGCAGCCGAGCTAAATTTTCCCGCTAGTGTCTCTATTTATTTACTAACGTTATATACCTACCTTCTGGATTAGCAAATACCCTGTTCTGTTATCCTAAATACACACCCCGACACCCCGGGCAGATAAAACAATTGATAACAGATAGATTTGAATTTTACCTATAATATGTAGGTATATTATTCATTGAATTACATAACATAGAGTGAGTGATGTTAGTGGTATTCGCACATCAGAAATAAACCCGAAATGCCGCAAAAATCGAAAAATTCGTTAACTTTTATGGCGCGCCTGATACTGCTGATGCTATTCGCATAAATACCTAACTTCAGAAGAAGTTTTACCACTTGCGGCTTTAGAGAATCCAGCGAAATTTGCAGTCTTTACTTTCAGAAGAAGAAGAAGTGAGAAGAATCATTGCAAATTCGATTGATTGTAATCGAGCATTCGATTATATTAGCGGTAAAACGAACCTTAAGTGTATTGTTTTAGAGTTCAATTTCGTGTATGCATTCCCAGTCAGCGCTTCAAACCCAAATGTTTAGGAAAATAAAAGCAGTTGTACTGAATTTCGGCTTGAAATCAAGGGCTTTCAATGATTTCAATTTTTTTAATAATCCATCCATAATATCCATACTTCCATACTAATAATATAAATGCGAAAGTGTGTTTGTCTGTCTGTCTGCTACGCTTTCAGGGCCCATCTATTCAACCAATTTTCAGTACCTACCTATAGGTGTTGGTTGCATCTCGGGGAAGGACATGGACGTTTTATCCCGGATAATTAACGAGTTCCCACGGGAATCCACGGGAAAAACCTTAATCCACGCGGACGAAGTCGCGGGAATCATCTAGTGTACTATAATAATAAATTTATTATACTAGTTAAAGTAGTAACTAGATTGTAAGTAGTTACAGAATTAGCGCAAATTCAACTCACCTTAGACTGTTTTGCGGGTCTTGCGGACGCGATCAAATAAATATAGGTATTAGGTAGGTAGGTACCTATCCTTCAACAAATTACATTATTGTATGTTTAATCGTGCAAATACGTTATCTTCCGCGGATTTCCCGTTCACGGTCGAACGCCTTGGATTCGAACCAACTACCCTCGTATTGTTCGCGCCCCATTGTTACCATTGTGCTCAGATTTTATTTTGTTCTAAGCTTTTTGTTTTATTGAAAGCTCATTTACAGTGTTGACTTATCGGTCTGTTTACTGTGTCGGTACCGACTTCCATATTCTATACTAGCTGATGCCCGCGACTTCATCCGCGTGGTTTGTTACTCAATCACGCCAGAACAGCAGACGATTGGATGAAAAAAAAACACGCAGTCAATCCACGCAGATGAAGTCGCGGGCATCACTCGCATCAGTGCAGATTACTAGATGAAGGCCACGACGTGGAGTGTGTGGATTCAGCTGTACCTACTATTTATTGCCTATTCTGTGGTGTGGATTAAGTTCTTAGTAACTCCTTAGTTTTCCGGAATACCTACAACCTATTTGATGAATCATCAAAAACGGTTGAAAAGTTGGGCCCGGAAAGCGTACCAGACAAAGAGACAAGTACCTACTATAGTTTACAATAATTGTTAATTTTCTCATTTAAAATCTTCTATATATAAAAATGAATCCCTATTTCCCTTGGTCACGGCATCACGCGTGAACGGCTGGACCAATTTCGCTAATTCTTTTTTTGCTGTAGGTGAGGACCTGGAGTGTGACATAGGCTACTTTTTATCCCGGAAAATTAAGGAGTTCCCGCGGGAATAACAAAAAACTTAAACCACGCGGACGAAGTCGCGGGCATCAGCTAGTAAAGGATACAAATGCTTTGTATTTGTATACCTATAACATATTAATTGTGAAACTTGTACATTGCATAACACAAGACACTTAATTATGTTTTGAACGCCGCGCGGTTGTTTCACCGTCCATATTCCATTTACACAAGCTATGCCGACAAATACAAACAACCGACCCGGATGAATGTACAAATTCCATGTTATTCCATCAGCACGCTTAGCATGCGCACAACGAGATATCTCGAGACGAGAGAGAGATGTCGTTGCCGGCTAATGTGTCGTTTACCCTAACACGCACAAAATGTGGTATCCATACTAATATTATAAATGCGAAAGTGTGTCTGTCTGTCTGTCTGCTACGCTTTCACGGCCCCACTACTCAACCGATTTTGATGAAATTTGGTACCTACAGAGATAGGTTACATCCCGGGGAAGGACATAGGCTACTTTTTATCCCGGAAAATTGAAGAGTTCCCGTGGGAATAAAAAACATCAATCCACGCGGACGAAGACGCGGGCATCATCTAGTATTAAATAAAATAAATAAATAAGGTCGGCATGTAAGGGTTCGTAGAGAAAAATACCAGAGATAAGAAATATTACTTTTATCTCCACTTTTGACGTAACGAGACAAGTAACCATGTTTGCTTCGGTAGACAAATAGAGATAACGGGTAGACATAATTTTACTCGTGCGCATGCTAGCCCTACTGGACTACAGATGCGAAATATGTAGTTTGCGAATTTTGAATGCATATTATGTCGTGGTGAGCGCTATGGTAGGATTCGTTCGACAGGTCCCGGGTTCGATCCCAGCATGGTGGGAATTTATGGTTATTAAGTTCTGAATTTTATTATTTTCTGAGAAAATTCAGAACTTAATAATACCTATACAGCTATACCTACAATTCCATCGAATTGTAGGTATAGCTGTTACTTCAATACGTCGGGGGTTGTTTTAATTTTTTAATTTATACCTACTTATTTTAACATGGGCAACATCCTAATTGGAAGGCATTGAGAATAAGATGTCTGAAGAAGGTCTTTCCTGAATTGTGTGTTAGCCCAAGAAATACACCAGAGTCCAGAATGCTATGCTTCTGTAATATCTTATATTATATTTCCACCAATCACACGAAAATAACCTTTATAGTTTGGTAGATAGGGTTAGTTTTCAGTTATATCAGGATATATTACGATGCTAAGCTTCTTTAGAAAAGTTATTTTCACATGAAATACATTTTCCTACGTAACGTTGGTATAAAGTTTTAAGGCCGTGAAGGCTGAGTGCTTTAGGATTTTCAGCAAGGTAGGTATAGGTTATTAATATATATGTATATTATTATGATAAACTCTATGCTATTCTATTCTGCAGTTCACTTTATGGTATTTCTTCTCGGTAGGAATGGCATTCCGAAACAGCGGTTAATTCACCTAACGATAAAAGCTTATAGGTACATGTAGAGAACATGTAAGCTTTTGACAGCGATCTCACCAGATGGTAAGTGATGGTGCTGTCTAAAATGGTAGCGGGCTAACTTGTTAGGAGTACGGCAATTATATTAAGCCCATATCCCTATCGGTTTGTACACGTCATCGTACCGGAACGCTTCATTGGCGGTACGTCTTTGCCGATAGCTAACTAGGTAACTAGCCACGGTCAAAGCCTCTCACCAGACCAGACTGGAGAAAATTCAGAAATTATACATTCCCAAATTGACCCTGCCGGGAATCGAACCCGGCAACAACGAACAACAGCGCTCAACACTGCGCCATCGAGTCACACCGGATCCAGTCACAGTGGATAAAAAACCGGCCAAGTGCGAGTCGGACTCGCGCACCGAGGGTTCCGTACTCAAGAAGTAGGTATAATTACCTTTGTTAATGAACCGCAAAACTAACTTTGTTTGTAGAGGTTTACTGTTAATATCAAAAAATTACGTTTGTTGTATGGGAGCCCCCCTTTAATATTTACTTTATTGATATTTAATTATTTATTTTGAAAGGTAATATACAAGTTAATATTCTGTGAAAATTTGAACCGTCTACCTGTCACCGTTTTTAATATTGAGCAAAAAAATACGAAAAAAACACGTTTATTGTATGGGGACCCCCCTTAATATAAATATTTTTTTAATTTTTAGTATTTGTTGTTATAGCGGCAACGGAAATACATCATTTGTGAAAATTTCAGCTTTCTAGCTATCACGGTCTATGAGATACAGCCTGGAGACAGACAGTTTATTATGTATAGTATTATGAGTTAGTTTATTATGTATAGTATTTAGTATTAAATATAGAAACTGAGACTGTATTCCTACAGTCAAACTGTGAAAACAGTTTTGTAGGATTTAAGTTACTTTGTAAGTCAATTATTGTTAACATGTTTATGAAATAAAAATAAATAAATAATAAAAAAAAAAAACAAAAAAAAAAAAAAAAAAAAAAAAAAAAAAAAAAAAAAAAAAAAAAAAAAAAAAAAAAAAAAAAAGACAGCGGAGTCTTAGTAATAGGGTCCCGTTTTTACCCTTTGGGTACGGAACCCTAAAAAGCAACCCTATAATCTTAGGTCCAATTATCTAAGCAAATCATTGAAATAGAATGAGTAAATTCTACATCAATGAAGCAGATCGTAATCATTTGACAGCTTTAATCGAACTGTTTCAGAAGTTCATACACGCTTTTTGATGTGCAGGCATCTATGAACTCCTTAAACAGGTCGAATTACACGTTTGACGAACCATCACGATGACGATTACAAGTTCCTTACACAATCGGGGGCTTAACTTTATCAGCTTAAGGCCCTGTGTAGCGTAAAAGGGGGTTTTTAAAAGCATGGTGTACCTATCCATCAAACGGTGACATAATGTATGTTTGTAAAAATAATTTGCTGTTATTATTCTTGATTTTATGGCTTATGTTTGTACCAAATGGGTACAAAAAACCTTCAAGCAGACATTGACGCATCTCAAAACACAATTTTAAAAAAATCTCTGCATTGAAATTATTAAACAATTAATTCAATTAATAAATTAATTATTTTAAACATACCTCTTAATTTACCTTTTAAAGCAATTTTTCTCCTTATTGAAACCAATAATTAGCTCTATAAATATAAGATATAGTAATTCGTATTTCTAAATCAGACACATTGTCGGATTCATTTGTATTGAAAAGTAAATATTATTTTTTTTACAAATGATGTCATGCATTTTTTGCGACATGTGCTTGCTCGATTTCACCCCCCCGCGCCTGTGTTTTTCATCTCGTGAGCTCACAGCGCCTTAACTAAGTAAGTAGTTAGGTATGATGCATTTATTTGAAACAATACCACGGAAACATTTAATCAAAGCAAAGTAGATTCATCGTTCATTTCCAAGTTTGGACGGAGAAATTTGTATCTTTGAGAGAACGCCTTTGAGTTGGATATTTTCCAAATAGTCCCTAAAAGTTTCCGAGGACAGCGCTCTGAATGTTTAAGTTTTTCGAAATGATTAAATGAATTTACAAAAACTATACTTTATATTTGGAAAATTACATAAACAGTGCATTTACATTTAAATATATTTATTTTTAAAAAAGTGCTAACGCAACTCGCACTACGCATTGTCAGATATTATTATAGTATGCGCATAAAACTGCCTCGTTGGTCTAGTGGTTAGTATGTTCGACTGCAGCCCACGAGGTCCCGGGTTCGAGCCCCGGGTGGGGCCATAATTAATTATTGGGTTTTTCTGACTAGAAATTCTCAGTACTAGCCCAGAGTTAGGAGGTTGGCGGTATTTCACCCCCGTGCCACGGAGAGCACGTTAAGCCGTCGGTCCCGGACTCCCGGTTATTATCACTAACATTATAATAGTCGTTAAGAGCCCGCAAACCCGCATTGGAGCAGCGTGGTGGGTCTAGGCTCTAATTCCCTTTCTCCTTTGAGTGGAGGCCTGTGCCCAGCAGTGGGACGTTAATGGGCAGCTGTACTGTAGTGGCGCATAAAAACGATAAGCGCCTGTACTAAGTGCAGCCCAAAACTATGATAAAATACATTGCTATTTTATTTTAACAAGCATTATTGTACCTGAACAAGGTCAAGACCAAAGAAAGTCAACTTTGTAAATCGGCAAAGCGTTAGCCGCTTTCGGCTTACTATCCCGGAAAATTAAAGAATTCCCGCGGGAATAACAATGCTCCAACCACGCGGACAAAGTCGCAGACGTAGTTATTACATTTTCATAATACCTAAACATCTAGACCGGCGCCAACCTAATATCCGCATGTCACAGCCTAAATATCTGAAAACTAAGCTAGAATTTAATATAAAATTTATGACAAGCGAACCAAGCGGTTGGCATTCATATTTTGTGATATTACCTCACGCTTGTATGCGGAGGCTGTGCTTTGGGAGGGAGGCAGGAATTTTGGCTAAATTATGCAATAAAACCAACCTCAATTTACATAGACGGGCCTTATCAAACAAAGAATGTAGGCGTATTTTACTAACGCCATCTAGCCTGAAAAGCGGGACAGCGCTATAGCGGGGACACGGACAGGCTTATACAGGTGTGGAGCGCGCTCCACACGTCAGACGCCCAATTTTTTTTTATGAAAGGGGCCATCTATTTATTATTACCTACATAATAATATATCGATGAATAAAACCAATAAATATGGTTTGACTTTGACCGTTAATAAAGGAGTTGTACATTTTTCACCGTGAGTGACCCACCGTTGTCAAGAAATAATTATAATAACTTATAATGCTATTTGATCTGAACTGAAAACACCGACTATTGTGTTGCTCCTGTATGATACCTACCTATCTACCATCCCGATAATCCTGGTGTTACCAGTACCACAGACACCCGGGGGTAATGGGCACTGGCGCTGGTCCTGGTGGAAAGGTTTGATAATAAAAAAACAAAATATAAGAAAAAAAAATGTTTTATTCTAACAATACGTAAGTACATAGGTAATTTTGTTTATATTAACGTATACAAATATATTATTTTAATGTACAAAAAAGTATCTAACACTAAACAGTTACCACTATAGTATAGAAAAATAGTTTCTACCAGGTACGTATAATATTATGAGGTAGGTAATATAATCTGTCCGCTACTCACCCGGTCGGCACGTGAAGCCATGCACCTCGACCAATCAAGTTGAAATAAATCAAAGACCTTACAACTTCATTGGTCGCACTTACCGTGATCACTATTTTACTAACGCGGAAAAGCCATACCTAATACCTTTCCAATGAAAGACTCACTACAAGTTTACTAACATTATTTGAGGTAAAGAACTCAATAAAAGGAATGTTGCAAAAATAAATGATTTCTTAGTGAATAGGTATTAATTTTTCTGTTGCAGTGGGTGCAGGGGTAATCAAGAATTCCCCCTGCACCAACTGGTGTATTATCTTTTAAGCAAATGTGACATTGAGGCCAATTCTGTGTGACACCATCTCAACACTAAACTAAAACGATAACTCTATTTATATTGCTACCTCTTTCATAATACTCCCTGCGGAAAGGGTCAGCAAGCACTCAAGGCAGAGAATATCATGAAGACTGCGACGCGACGTGCGCAAACGGCGACAGAGGATAATTTGAGTGCGAAACATAATTTAAAAAAAACGGCGACAGCGACCGGCGCTGCGGCCGTACTTAATGCTTATCAAGTCAATAGCGACACCTAGTTCTCAGTCACCAGTCGCGGTCGCCAGGATCTGTATACCTATTCCAACTTCAGTCTTAACAATATCTATGGTACTATTATATAATATTAAAGTACCTACCTATATTACAAATATGAGAGATGGCGTTATTTAATACACTGTGCATAAACTTTACATAGCGTGTACATACATTTTAGTTTTTAACATAACTGTAAGCTTTTATTATCAACTTCTCCCCCCTCTTCTCAAGCTCTGTCACTTACAATACTACTCAACAAATAACATAACAGCAACAGCTACTCATGTCTTGTCTAATCATTTCAACTGGTTGTAGCTAAACGTTTCTTATATTCATGTATTGAAATCTTCCCTTTTTTATCTCGAGTGATTTCATCATTCATTTTTCTTTTTTTGTTATCCAAATCTGACCAGTCGAAATCGTCTTTATTAATCCACTCTCTTCTGTCATTAGCCGTTTTTTTTAAATTCGGGTAATCATATCCTGAAGTCTCTAATAATATATCACATATTTCTGGAAAGGACAAGATGGGCAAGATTGCCGGAGAATATGTTTTTTCGGACGGTTTTTTAGCCTCATTACAATCTTTTACTTTCGATTTTGGTTCTGTACTAGTTCTTTCTTTTGTATTATTTAAAATATTTATAATTTCAGTCCGAGATCGTTTAACGGGTTGTATGTCTACAGTTTTAGCTTCTGAAATTTTTGCATTCTTGACAGAACTATTAATTTCTTTACTATTTAGAGTATTTTCTACGGCTGGAGCTTCATTACTTGGATTTTTAATTTTACTGCTGCTTGTTTCTTTCCTATCTTTATTTACAACTTGATGTACATCTTTTGGCGATGTATTTGAAATGTTTATTGGCAAGCATGGTCCATTTGGACGATATGGAGGTAGATTTGGACGTAGCGAATGTTGAAATTTTGGAAGTGGTGTCACCGTCCTAGTAATGTAAGATTTTTTTGCAAATGTGCTGGCATTCATCAAACGATTAAAAATTGGATACTGATTGTTAGGGATGCTATTAAATTGATTGTAATTGGAAGGATATGGAGCCTGCCATGGCCTAATTCGATGTGATCTTGGAAAAGCCGTATGAGATGTCCTAGGGCTTAAGCAGGTGTTTGTTTTAAATTCTTGTAATGGACGATTAGACACAACACTTTGTATTGGAAATGTCGAAGGAAAGATTTTATAACTTCGTTGATTTGGGTACGGGGCCATATTTAATAATGCTGGTATTGTTTCACAAGAAACAGAATCAATTGTACGTAAAAAATGCTCAGTATTTTTTTTTCTATTAAGTCTATCTGGTATAGCGATATCCTTATTAAGTGTATTAGATACGTTTTCATTGATCTTCGGATCAAATTTAGGAAATGGTTTTGGTAGAACTGTCGGTGGCGCATTAAGTGAAAAATTATTATTGGGTTCTGTTGGTTCTATGACAATATTATTTTTATTGTTAATGACTAGTATTGAAGGTTTTATCTGCGAAAGAGGTGCTGTATTATTATCATCTTTACAAGGTTGTTTTTCGTTCGTTTCAGTGATTATTTCTGGGTTAACTTCTAAAGGTGATTTAACTTGTGTTAACTTTACTGGTATGGTTTTTGTGCCCGCATCTGTTTTATCGTTTTTGTCTTTATTACACGTTTTGTAACCATGCAAACGTGCATGATAGTGAGGAATAATTTTATCATCACTAAAAATAGATTTACTACAAACTTTTAGCGAGGTATTATTTTCAGGACAAATTGAAGATACGGTATTACGGCGTTTATTAGCAATTGATGCAGCTACTTTTGGCACAAACGAGGTAAGAACTTGATCATCAATTATATTAATGACTTTTCTTTTCATATGAATAGGTTTTTCACTATGACAAGGTTTATTATTAGCATCTACACTTGACGTCGTGATATGACTATTAATTTTTGTTTTAATAATTGCATTAATATTATCTTTTGTCTGTTCAAAAGCTTTTTCATTATTTATAAGTTTAGCTGTTGTAGCATCTTTTAGAATTTTAAATTGATTATTACAATTTAGGTTGTCATTTTTTACTATCATATTCCTAGCATCATCACAGTTAACCGGTTTAGCCATTTCATCAAATAAATTTAATTTAGAAATGTGATCATTATAATTTGGGACACCATTTTTTCTTTTAACTTTCGTTACCTTTTCACTGTTAGTACTTTTGGTAATTTGGCCAGCTGAAGATATGGTGTTACGGCGATTTTTTAAAATAGATGCCGCTACTTTTGGTGCAACTTGGTTGATTACTTGATCATCAGTACTTTTGCAGATTTTTTTTGTATCGGTTGGCTTAATAATTTTAGAACCTTCACTTGAAACGTGATCAGAAATGTTTATATTAACGTTTTTTCGATTATGTATGAGTGGTTTAACATTCACATTGCCGCATTGTCTAGTAATCTTAGCGTCTTCACTTTTTGCAGCTTGTGTAATAACAGGAGCACTCATGTCGTGAGTCGTAGTAGACTTACTCTTGTCTCTTGAATGCGTTTTTATATTTTGATTCAGAGTTAACTCTTTTGTTGTTATTTTGAAATAATGTAAGTTATTATCGTCCAAGCCTTTAAAATTGACCTCTTCTGTTATATTGTGGGTTTTATTGGTCAATAAGACATTCATTTCCAATTCAACTGTTTTTTGTACAGGTAGGATATATAAAGATTTACTTCTGCACACTTTTTTGGGCCTTTTACAGTCTATTATTTGATAAATACTTACTTCTTCTAAAGGTTTATGACAAGTTTGGATTGAAGCTTTACTGGTATTATTTGCACTTAAATTTGAGGCTTTTCTTACATCTGCATTACTGTTGTTACTTAAACTATTAGCGGTACTCGCAGGTTGTTGATTACCATATGTTTTTATGTTATCATATGCCTTACCAATAATCCTTTCATAAACATCACATTCGGGAACGAATTTGCCACTGCTAGGATCACTAACTTTATTTTTTGTATTTTTATTAGGAGCATTTTGATCTATATCAGGAACATCATCGACTATAACATCTCTTTGAGAAATTTTCATACCAATTAAACCTGTATTGTTTTTTAAGTCCACATTTTTTTTCTTATTGGTATCAATTGAGTTGGTTTTTCTACTCTTAGATTTAAATTGTTTTTCCCTATCCATCACTTTTTTATTCAAAGCACTATCTTCTTTTAAGAGTTGAATATCACCACCCGAAAGAGTTATACTTTCTTGTTGAATATCATTGTCAGGATCTTCACCTGAAATGTCGATTAATCCAGGATCTTCAATTGTACAAGCATCAATTGTTAAATCTGAAAAAAGAGGACAAAACATTATTTAACATTTTTTTTATTATAAATAGTACACATCAAGGTATGTTTAATGAAAAGAGCCAGAGCCGTTGGTCTGTTATGGTCGTTTTGGCTTCACTTGGGTGCAATCCACACTATATCCATGCTAATAGGTATTATAAATGCGAAAGTGTGTCTGTCTGTCTGTCTGCTACGCTTTCACGGCCCACCTGTTCAACCGATTTTGATGAAATTTGATACAGGGATAGGTTGTATCCCGGGGAAGGACAGGCTACTTTTTATCCCGGAAAATTCAAAGGTTCCCGCGGGAATATAAAAATGTATCTGTTCAACCGATTTTAATGAAATTTGATACAGGGGTAGGTTGATGTATCCCGGGGAAGGACATAGGCTACTTTTTATCCCGGAAAATTCAAGAGCTCCCGCGGGAATTGAAAAAAACTTGGTCCACGCGGACGAAGTCGCGGGAATCATCTAGTAATATATAAATGCGAAATTGCGTCCGTCTGTCTGTCTGCTATGCTTCCACGGCCCAACTACTCAACCGATTTTGATTAAATTCGGTACAGAGATTTACAGTAGAGTACAGTTTACATCCCGGGGAAGAACAAAGGCTACTTTTGATCCCGGAAAATTGAAGAGTTCTCGCGGGAATTAAAAAACATCAATCCACGCGGACGAAGTCGAAGGCATCATCTAGTTCTTAACTTAATATTATAAATGCAAAAGTGTGTTTGATGGTTTCTTGGTTTGTCCTTCAATCACGCTACAACGGAGCAACGGATCGACGTGATTTTTGGTATGGGTATAGTTGAGGACCTGGAGAGTGACATAGGCTACTTTTTATCTAGGGGTTTCCGGGGGAATTAAAAAAAACTTAAACCACGCGGACGAAGTCGCGGGCATCAGCTAGTTCTTAATACTTTCATATTTAGTTACTAGATTATATAGCTCCCCGTTGACATAATGTCAGTACCTATTTCAGTTTATCTTCAGAGCCCCCCAATTGTGTAAGGAAATCGTAATCGTTTGTCATACCTCATAGGTAAATCTGCCCTCCAATCATGTAAGTGTAATGTTCGGCGGTCAGGAGGGGTCTTGAATTATACACACAGCAACAACGTTGGTTGAAAATGTTTATTACACAAGAAAATATAACAAAATATCTTACTTGGACTGACTTTCAGCTTACTTATCACCAAACTATTGAGTGAACTCAAGATCAACTAAGCAGGCACTGACTTGAACTGGAGCTAGAACTGACTGGAACTAACTAACGTTTCGGGTGGAGGACATTATAAACCAATATAATGTAAACATATTTGGGAAAAGCAAACAAACAGTCTAGCGGACTCTGCGCTCGTTAGTAATTACTGGTAGTTTCCAAATGATTCTAAATATTAATCATCTCATTATAGTATACTTGGTTACAAAAACGTTTAGTTATTTAAAATGTACATTCAGCTACACAATATAAAATATGCAAATATTACAATCCTCCCCCTTTAAGAAAATAAACGTAGTTTATTTTAAAACAATTTAAAAATGTATTTTAGTTCAGTTCTTCTAAACATATCGATATAACTCATAACATAATATACTTAACCTTATTACAATCATCGACAGAGGGTTATTTCTTAATTTATTAATAATAGTCATTTATTCTATACTATAACAAATCCAATAAAATATCAAGGAATACAAAATCTTAAACTACTTATTTATTAACGTTCTTAATTAATTTACTTTTAATTGAGCAATTCTTGCACTACGTCTCAAGGGTACTTCTGAATTACCTGATGTAGCTGGTATTTCTACAAGTTCGATATCTCTATCTTTACTGTCATTATTAACTTTGAAGGTTATACAATTTGTAATTCTTGCACAACAAGTTCTAGTATCTTCTGTTATCTTCTGTTCTAGTATCTAATGTTAACAAACTATCATTTTTATTACAAAAGAAATGTCTTCTCCATAAATATTTAGCTAGACGAAACAGCACATAAATTGAAATCAGTTTTAAAATAGAAAAGAATATATAAGCGAAATAAACATTTTAACAACTTTATCAAAAATTGTTTCATATTCCATTTGATCAATAATATCATTAATCTTATCTATTTTGTGACTCGCTAAATTCAAACTTTCTAAATCTAGTTTTTCGTGAATTTTTAACGGTATAAAATTTATCTTAGTTATGTTCTTGTTTTTTAACTTTTTGCAACAATCATCTGATACAATATCTATTGGTGGTAAAAGTGAATTATAATTACTTTCTAAACCTAATGTTTGAGTTTGCAACATAATATTAGTGGTATATAATTTACAACTATCTGAAATTTTAATTATTCCAGTATTTATAAATTCAATGTCAATAGGTTCTTTATTTTTACAATTCAACGTACCTATAGTTCTAGGCATTACAAATAACCAATGATTATTATGATGTAATTTGTACCATTGTTCCGTTGGTATGTAGCCTATTCTAGTGTCACATTCATCAGGCAATTTTGTATTGCCGTACATGAATTCGGTTTCACAAGTTTTACTTGTATGTACAGAATATAAGGCGGTTTCTAACTTACATATGTATCTATCATTATTTTTAAGGATTTTACAATGATTTAAATTTTCTATACTGGTATAATGAATTTTATTATTTGATATTAAAAAATATTTGAAATTAGGTAAAACGAATATAAATGTATTATCACTACTTTTAATTGGTACTGGAAGAACATGATATAAATCATAACTTACTTGAGTTATTAAAGGTGTCTTAATTACAAATACAAGCTTTTCATTTGCTACGTATGACACTAAGTTTGCTAATGATAATAACTCTGGAATATCTTTTTCGTTTAATTCTAGAGGATATTTCGTTTGTGATGGCAAATATGATAATGTTTTTCTTAATTCCACTCCGTATTGTTCTGGAGTAATGATAACTGGATGGATGGCATTATTTTTCGCGAATAAAATTGCATTAACAATTGTTGAAATTTCATTATTTACTTCGGTAGTGATTAAAGTTAATAAAGACATATTGTGCTCGTCAATGTCTTGTTTCATTGTTGAATATTTTATCTCCTATATCTTTAGTGTAGTTCGATAATAAATTTAAATTTTCGTTAAATATTTTTTCATTATTATTAAGGTCTGTAATGGTTGAGTTGAAATTAGAAATCGTTGATTTAACAATGTTAGATTGAGATTTTAGTAAATTCAATACTTCGTGTTCGTTTTTATCTAAATGTTCAATTGCGTCGTTATATCTTTTCGCGTCATCGGAATCTAGAGTACCGAAAAGAACTTTAAAAATACTTCCAACTCCATCTATATAAGACCGTTTTGCTCTATGGTTATTAAAACCTGTTAATTCTCTAAGAATATTTTCTTGAATATTCAATTGATTAATTATTTGTTCTAAAATCACAAGTGAAGTTTGGCAAAGAGAAAACTTTGTGAAAGTTTCATGATTACAAAGATCTTTCGTTCTAATATAGGTATCATGGATTAAATTTATTTTCCTATGTATATCAGCTATATCTAAATATGTTATTAAATTCCATTCGCTATCAAAATGATTAACTTTTCCTAAGTTTTCAAAGTAAATACCTCCTTTATCTATCACACTAATACTATATAACTTATCGCTACTTATTACATACGGTGTCCATGTCAGGAATATCTTAACACGAATCAGGTTCATTCTGAAACAAATGCATGTTTCAGCCTATTAGTATGTACCTTCAGTTTCTTATATTTAATCTTAATTGTAACGTTAGTTGACGAATTGACTTCAATTATTTTATAGGGTCCTAACCAATAAGGTGATAATTTACGAGACTTTCCCGGTTTAATTACCTCGTTGCTTAAATAAACTGAATCTCCTATTTTAAATTTTATATCTTTACATTTCTTTATCGTATATTTGTTTATTATACTCTTTTGAACCTATCAATTTGTTTCTAGCTATTTCTCTAGATTTTTGTAATTTTAAAATAAGTTCATCTAAATAATTATCATAATAATATTTAAATTCAGGTTTCTTAACAATTGAACTTGGTAGGTTAGCTTTAAAACCAAATATAAATTCAAATGGTGTGAACTGAGTTGATGTGTGAACATTTGTATTATACGAAAACATAGCGAAATCAATCCATTTGTCCCAATTAGTTTGATCTTCGTTAACGTAATGTTTCAGGTAATCTGCTAATGTCGAGTGACTACGTTCTAAGGCTCCATTGGATTGTGGATGATAAGCACTAGTATTTTTTTTTTTTTTTTAAATAACTGTATCTAAATATGTTATTAAATTCCATTCGCTATCAAAATGATTAACTTTTCCTAAGTTTTCAAAGTAAATACCTCCTTTATCTATCACACTAATACTATATAACTTATCGCTACTTATTACATACGGTGTCCATGTCAGGAATATCTTAACACGAATCAGGTTCATTCTGAAACAAATGCATGTTTCAGCCTATTAGTATGTACCTTCAGTTTCTTATATTTAATCTTAATTGTAACGTTAGTTGACGAATTGACTTCAATTATTTTATAGGGTCCTAACCAATAAGGTGATAATTTACGAGACTTTCCCGGTTTAATTACCTCGTTGCTTAAATAAACTGAATCTCCTATTTTAAATTTTATATCTTTACATTTCTTTATCGTATATTTGTTTATTATACTCTTTTGAACCTATCAATTTGTTTCTAGCTATTTCTCTAGATTTTTGTAATTTTAAAATAAGTTCATCTAAATAATTATCATAATAATATTTAAATTCAGGTTTCTTAACAATTGAACTTGGTAGGTTAGCTTTAAAACCAAATATAAATTCAAATGGTGTGAACTGAGTTGATGTGTGAACATTTGTATTATACGAAAACATAGCGAAATCAATCCATTTGTCCCAATTAGTTTGATCTTCGTTAACGTAATGTTTCAGGTAATCTGCTAATGTCGAGTGACTACGTTCTAAGGCTCCATTGGATTGTGGATGATAAGCACTAGTATTTTTTTTTTTTTTTTAAATAACTTTGAAATTTCTTTTATTAAATTAGAAGTAAAATCTGCACCTTGATCAGTTAATAATATCTCTGATATTCCAAATTTACATATAAAATTACGAACAAAACAATCTGCAATCGTTTCAGCATCATGTTTAGGTAGTGAGTATGCCTGAGAGTATTTTGTTAAGTCATCTTGCAATGTTAAAATATATTTATTTCCATTTTCAGATAAAGGCAATGGACCTACAATATCAAGAGCTATTTTTTGGAATGCCTTTGTAGACGTTGAAGTAATTTCCATGGGTTTTTTATTTTTCTTTCTATTAATTTTATTTTTTTGACATGATTCGCATTTCTTAATAAACTCCTTTATATCTTTTTTCATTGTGTCCCATTGATAGTTGGCTTTAATTTTCTTGTAAGTTTTATGAAATCCTGTATGACCTGAAATAACATTTGAATGATTTTCTTCTAAAATAGACCCTGGGTATATCCTCCCTTCTTGGTGTTTGAACTCTCCCGTGAAAAACATTGATTGATATTTATGTATCTTTAAATACGTATCTTATCATAGTTCTCATCTTATGCCACTTAAGTCGAAAGTTGCAAAAACTAGTAAAATTAATTTCTTTAACATTTTCTTGTAGTAAGTTAAATTTTAAATTTTTTAAACACTTAAACATGTCTTCATAAGTTACGTTATCCCAATTGATTAATTGATTTTTGGAAACGTAAAATATATTTTATTACTCGTATCTGATATGCTTAAGACATCATATTGATTTGGTTCCTTGGACTTTAACTCTTTGACATAAGGTTCATATCCTAATAACAATCATTTTCTACGTCTAAGTCGACTGATGTGAATACTACTTTTTTTACCTTATCTGGAAGCTTATCATTGTGTTCTTCGAGCTTATTATACAATATTGGTTTTCTCTCCATTTCTTTTAAAAATGACGAATAACTTTCTCTGCTTCTTGTTATACTATTTACTTTGATAAGGTTCTCAATATTTTCACTGTCCGGTTTTATTCTACTTAGTGAGTCTGCGTTTTGATTCAGCTTTCCCTGTTTATAAACTATTTCATAATCGTATTCTTCTAGTAAAAGTCTCCACCTAACTAATCTAGATCCAGGGTCTTTAACATTCATTAGCCAAGTTAAGGGTTTGTGATCAGTAATTATTCTAAATTTACGTCCATATAGGTATGGCCTAAAATGTTTTACAGACCATACTATAGCCAACAATTCCTTTTCAGTAGTAGAATAATTAATTTCACTCTTATTCAAGATTCTACTCGCATAAGCTATAGGTAGATCTTCAGATTTTGAGCCTTGAGAGAAAACGCTTCCTATTGCGTAATTACTTGCGTCCGTTGTTAAATTAAAAGTTTCAGAGAAATTTGGATATTGTAAAATATGTTCTTCACATAATTTTGCCTTAATGTTTCAAATGAATTTTGCTGTAAACTTGTCCAAATAAAAGGTTCATCTTTTTTTAAAAGTTTAGTAAAAGGTTGACTAAGTTTACTAAAATTCTCAATAAATCTTCGGTAATAACCGGCCAATCCTAAGAACGCTTTGATATCTTTTGGGGTTTTTGGTATCGGATAATTTTTTACAGCTTCAATCTTTTTCGGATCGGGCTTAACACCGTTCTGAGTAATTGAATGCCCTAAATACATAACTTCGGTTTTCAAAAATTCACATTTGTCTGGTTGGAGTTTCAAATTATGTTGTGACAATCTATCAAAAACTTCTTTAAATTTTATATTATGGTCTTGTAACGAACTACCATATATGTATTACAATGTCATCAAGATAAACAAAGCATTTAATTCCCTGTCATCCGACTAAAACATTATTCATCAATCTTTGGAATGTTGCCGGAGCGTTTTTTAATCCAAACGGGATCCTTGTATATTCATAATGTCCTAACGGCACACTGAACGCTGTTTTGGCTTGGTCTTTCGGACTCATTTTTATTTGATGAAAACCCGACGCTAAGTCTAAAGTCGTGAAGTACTTGCTATGACCTAACTGATCTAGTATATCATTTATTTGAGGTAGTGGATAAACATCTCCTGTACTTATTTCATTCAGTTTTCTAAAATCAATTACAAGTCGCCATTTCCTTTTTCCAGATGCGTCCATTTGTTTTGGTACCACCCATACGGGTGAGTTCCAGGGACTATTCCTTGACGATGGTTGAATAATTCCATCCTTTAATAATTTTCCTGTTTGTTCGTTTAGGTACTTCTTGTTTTAGTGCTTCCGGATACCTATAAGACTTTGTGTTGATCGGAACATTATTATTTGTTGGTATTTCGTGCATCACCGTATTTGTTGACGTTAATTTATCACCATCTAAATGAAATATATGATTATATTGTTTACATAAATCTACTAATGACTCTTTCTCTTCTTTGTTTAAATGATCGATTCTTAATGTTTGTTCTAATCTATTCAAACGATTTCTTTGGTACGCCGTGTTATTATTAATTTTGTTTATGCTAATTATCTCGTTTGTTTCTCGAAGCTCATTAGCTAACGGTTCTAACTTCACAAATAACTTATTTATTTTGACTTCCTTATCTGTTGTGTTTAAACACACTGTTAACTCTTTGTTATTCTCAACTTTAACAATGCTCGGACACAAATAAATACCTTCTGATAACTTAATTGGTTCTGATATAATTCCTTCTTTCAAATTAGGGTTCTCTATACCAATAGAAATAACTTTTTCACATCTTGGTTCTATTACATAAACTTCCTTTTCATTATTCGTACTTTCACTCAATTTTTGTGGATTAATTTCACAACTACTTTGAAAACTATCATTTTCACAACTTTTCTTTATTTTTAACTCCTGCGGGTAAACTTCACAACTTCTTTCATACATATTACTCTCATTACTCATCTCTTTCTTCGATATATTTTGTGGATAAACTTCACAATCACCTTCAAACATATTACTTTCTAAATCATCATAACACATATCTCTTTCATTCTCTTCATCACACATATTATTTTTCAACGTACTTTCGTTCATATTCTCATTTATATTTTCTCTCGAATTTTCACACGTAACTTTTATTTCATCATGTTCGATTTTAAACTCTGTACCACATATTTTAATTTTATTCTCCTTATAACTTATTATCGAGTCATTTTTCGACAAGAAATCGCTACCTATCACGCCATTACATTTAATAGGAAAGTTATCGGGTACCACGTGAAGTGGTTGATAAACTCTTTTGTCTCCTATATTGAATGTTAAATAGGTGCAACCGATTGTTTCGGTCGGACTAGCGTCCTTATCAATTCCCTTTAGTTTGATTTTCTTATCTTCATATATTATCTCCTCTTATCTTCATGTCTCTCCTTCTAACGACGTTATTTTAATTAATGTGACTTCCGCCCCTGTATCGATTAAAAATCGGTTTTTGTTCTCCAATATGTTATCCGACTCTAAATATACGTATGATGAAATGCGTGTATCTATGAATCTAATTCGGCCTGGATCAAATTGGTGGTCCTCGGGTTGGCCGCAGGCCTCGGACCGTTCGAGTTTAAATGTTTATTTTCGTGGCTCTTATTATTCGATTGCCTATTATTGCGATTATTCCAACTATTGCTCGGGCGATTAAAACAATTATTATTATTCTGAGGAGGTTGGTGGTTGTTACGATTGTTATATCGATTATTCGCGTTCGGATTATTCCAGCATTCTTTTGCTAAGTGCCCTCTTTTATGATAAACAAAACAAGTAGGAATATTATTATTTGATTGATTTGGCTGTATTTGCCTGATTACTGGTGGATCTAGATGGTGTAGTTTATTACAGTTTGTACACTTTTTAATTCCTGAATTAAAATGTTGTTTATCATTCATTTCTTGCCTAGATTTTATTTCCTGTTCCTCTGAAATTGCTATAGATACCGCATCCTCAAAGGTTGACGGTTTCTGTGATTTTAACAAAATATGGAGTTGTGGTAGAAGACCACTAATAAAAATGTTTAAAGCCTGATTTTATAATAATTCTATGTTTGCTTCGCAAGCTTCTTTTGATAATTTTGGGTCTAAAGATTTAATTAATTTAATATAGCAATTCTCTACCCTACTGGAGTATTTTGAAATTGATTCATTTTGACCCTGTCTACAAGAATTTAATTCGAGTTGCCATTGTGCAAATGTTCGCTTTTCCGAATAATTTTATAATAAATGTTCTTTTAAACTTTCCCATGATGAAAATGACTTATTCAATAATGTTGACCTAATATTTCCTTCAATTTTAGATAAAACTACTGACACAAATGCTATTTTATAAATTGGATTTAATAGAGCGAATGCATTATTGCAGTTATCTATAAACACATGTAAATTTGCCTTATCGCCATCATATTTGTTAATCATTCTTTCAGCTAACTGATATCAATAAAATCAATCATCTTCTGAACTACACATTTAAAATAATTATTCACTAAATATCCAAAAAAAAAATATAAATACTCTGAAATAATCGTATAAAATCTTATAATATCTCGATTTTCCTAAAATTTCTTTATAAATTTCTTAAAAATGTCTATAAATTCCGTGTAAAATTATATTATTCCCTATAATACACAAAAATACACAATAAAACAACAATTATACTACTCACTCGAGTTAGTAGTTGGTATACTGCGGAGTTCCTTGTCTGGTCTGCTCGTCACGTTTCACTGCTTGTGGTAGCGCGAACGCTGCCGAAGGTCAACTGGCCCGATGCTGAGGTAGCAGTACTGGTTTGCACCAGCGAAGAACCGTACCACGCCGTGCTCAGCTGATGTGCTCGCCGATTATCGTCTTCAACTTCGTCGCTGTCGAGGATTGCCGACTGTTTGCCGATGCCTCGGTGTTTCTTCACACTCCTCGTATGTTTGTTTCCCCCGTACGTTTTTCTAAACGTCTTGAAACCGGAGATCCGCCGTCCAAGTACTTATCAGAAACAAAGGACTCTAATATTTCAAGAGTCTCTTCTCAGTATCCCACTTCTGACACCAAAATGTAATGTTCGGCGGTCAGGAGGGGTCTTGAATTATACACACAGCAACAACGTTGGTTGAAAATGTTTATTACACAAGAAAATATAACAAAATATCTTACTTGAACTGACTTTCAGCTTACTTATCACCAAACTATTGAGTGAACTCAAGATCAACTAAGCAGGCACTGACTTGAACTGGAGCTAGAACTGACTGGAACTAACTAACGTTTCGGGTGGAGGACATTATAAACCAATGTAATGTAAAGTAAATATAGTTTTTTTTCGACTTGTATAAGGAGTTTGTACTAGGTCTGCACGTCAACTCAAAACGCATGTACCTATGAAGTTCAACGATTCGAATAATAATTTTTAAGCTGTCAAATAATTACGTTTAGACAATTGGGCCTCTGCTATTGGTAGTCGGCATGTTCAATATTTTTATTATTTACTAGTTGATGCCCGCGACTTCGCCCGCGTGGTTTTTTTTATATTCCCGCGGGAACTCCTTAATTTGCCGGGATAAAATGTCACTCTCCAGGTCCTCAACTATACCCATGCCAAAAATCACGTCGATCCGTTGCTCCGTTGCGGCGTGATTGAAGGACAAACCAACAAACCAATAAACCAACAAACAAACACACTTTCGCATTTATAATATTAGTAGGTATTATTTATTTGCATTTAAAGCCCTGTTAGGGTAAAACAAGTAAACATTAATTCAGTTTCAAATAGGTAAATTAAATAGACAAAATTAATAATTAAAATACATTACATTAAATAACCTTAATTCATAATTATTACATTAAGATAAAAATATAAAACAATTACATCTCTCAAGTGTCAAGGTTAATTCTTTGGGTCAAATTCAAAAATTGATTATATTATTTTGAAGACCTTCCTGACGCAGTGGTGACCCGCGTCACCACTGCCCAGCTTCCACACCATGCTTTCTGCTTTCACACCGTGGTGATCATAAGTGTGAGGTCGCGGGTTCGATCACCGGCAGGGTCAATTTGGGAATTAATCATTTCTGAATTTCCTCTGGTCTGGTCTGGTCTGGTCTGGGAGGATTTGACCGTGGCTAGGCCCATCCCAAGCGATTTAAAAAAAAATTATTGACCCACACATTATCTAAGGATTTATCGTTCCGGTATCAATTTCTACATGACAGAAACCGATAATGAATGAAAATGAAAAATGAAAATGATAAATGATTTTTTTTCAATATACAATATTAACAAATAATTGTGGCTGACTCCTTCTGTTAAGCATAAGAATACCTGTGTCATAAGGCCTACGATAAGGGTTTAATATAACTGCTATACCCCTAACATGTCAGCCCGCTACGATCTTAGACTGTAATCTGCATAATTGAATACCACCAGGTAAGATGGCAGTCAAAGGCTAACATGTAGCGGGTAGAAAAAAATAAACTCAAAGGTTTTTCATCATGTCATTTTTAATTTTTCTCGAAATAGATGCCACTCATAAAACCTGTATAAAACAATAGCTGGCATCAATACAAGCAAGTATTATACGAGACAAAATCTTCTAAAGCGTCAGGTTTCCAAGATTCAAGCTATCAAAGCTATACTGTTCCTACTATTATTTATTTATTCAAGATGTAATTCCTATGAAGTGTTATCCTAATACTAGAACATAATTGTACTATGTTATTTAAATACACTCGCCGGCATATTTAGCGGAACATAAAAAAAGGTTTGATATCAGTATCATATAAGGTTGCTGGCTGGTTTATACATCATTTAATTTAAAAAGAAATATTTTCAAATTAAGAAAACAACTGAACATCACACTTTATGCAATTGTTTTAATTTTATTCAAATACACCTTATCTGAAGCGAACTTCGAGTATTTCTTCCTTCTGAGTTTGATTTAAAATTTCATTGAAATGCTGTTTTTTGTTAGTTTTTTTATCGCGTATCTTTCTGGAGTTGATGACTGAATTATGCCTGACTTAGACCCAACGGAGATTGCCAGGGCAC
The DNA here is from genome assembly GCA_963932025.1 of Erebia epiphron. Lineage (NCBI taxonomy): Eukaryota > Metazoa > Arthropoda > Insecta > Lepidoptera > Nymphalidae > Erebia > Erebia epiphron. The sequence goes on along the minus strand of OZ009947.1, from coordinate 2,358,913 downwards.
TCGAAATGCGAAGAAATGGTCAAACCTACAGAGTGATATCCAGAGATCTTCGTCGACCAGTTTCAACGATCCATCGCAGTATCCAACGGTTCAGGGAGACCGGTACTTATGTGAGAAGAGCAGGACAAGGCAGAAAAAGACGCACTTCGAGTAGGGATGATCGTTTCATTCGGCTTCGTGTACGTAGGAACCCCCGTTTGACGGCCGTCCAAGCCCGACATGAGTTAGAAGCAGTGCGGGGTGTAACCATAAGTGGGCGTACGGTACGAAGAATGCTCGAAGAAGCTGGTTTGGGTTCATTTGTGCCCGCCAAGGCTCCAAGGCTCAAGGTAAATCATCGTAGAAACAGGTTAACTTTTGCTCAGGAACATCGACTTTGGAACGCGGACCAATGGAGTAAGGTATTGTTTAGTGATGAGTGCAGAATTCTCTTAAATCAAATTGACGGCAGGCAAAGAATATACAGACGCAAAGGAGAACGATACATTCAGACAAATTTTGAAACTACAGTTGCATAGGGTGGTGGATCAATAATGGTTCGGGCGGGCATTTGTTTGGGAGCTCGCACAGACTTGGTAGTGATTGACAGAGGGAGTCTGACTGCAGACCGCTATATCAGAGAAGTTTTAGAAGAAAATGCCATACCGTTTGCCCCATATCGATATATGTGTGTCACCGATGTGACGATTTTTTTTTAATGCAGGATAATGCTCGGCCGCATACCGCTCGGGTTACTCAAGCTTATTTTAATGATATGAATATCACTGTTATGGAGTGGCCGGCGAGATCACCGGATATGAACCCAATAGAGCACGTTTGGGACTTGCTGAAAAGAAAAGTTAAGTCCAGAATTCCAGCTCCTGCCAACGTGGGTGAACTGCGAATCGCCGTAGTTGAGGAATGGCGGAGACTATCCCAGGAGACCATCGATAACATCATTCTCAGTATGCCTAGACGGGTAGAAACTTTAATAAGAGCACGTGGAGGAAATACGCGATATTAATCACCATTTTTCTAATTTAATTAATTGTTATTTTAATATAAAATTTCACTTTTCCCGGTTACATGAAAAGTTCAAAAATGTACCATTTTTCACAAATAGCCTTTACTCGCAAAATCTGTTCTTAATGCGATCTCATTTTAAGTAAAACAAATGAAACTTTAAATAACAAAAGAAGTGTAGTAAGTAGATTTTAAAATAAAACCATAGGTATTTTTAGGGTTCCGTACCCAAAGGGTAAAAACGGGACCCTATTACTAAGACTCCGCTGTCTGTCTGTCTGTCTGTCTGTCCGTCTGTCTCCAGGCTGTATCTCATAGACCGTGATAGCTAGAAAGCTGAAATTTTCACAAATGATGTATTTCCGTTGCCGCTATAACAACAAATACTAAAAATTAAAAAAAAAAATATATTAAGGGGGGTCCCCATACAATAAACGTGTTTTTTAATAATTTAAAACTTACTACATGTTTGTACGGAACACTCGGTGCGCGAGTCCGACTCGCACTTGGCCAGTTTTTTTAATTATGGACCTTTTTTTTATGTTTCGCTAAATATGCCGGCGAGTTTATATGGTATTCCGAACCAGTGGTAGATTCACTCGACGATTCAAAAGTACTTGTAAAAGTTTATTTGAATAAAAAACATTTGAGTTTGGATTTTCTTTTCGAATACATTTTAACACCCATAAATTTGTACCTCAGGGCTGCATGACTGGATATGTTGCGACTGTTCATACTGTAACTATTCATTGTAACACATATTCAGACAAATAAATTCATTAAATTAATTCTATTCTGGTGGTACCATCATCGAGTAGATTATAACTTTGATAGATTATATTTCAAAAACTTGCTGACGCTTTGTAACATTTTGTCTCGTATAAAACTTGCTTGCAGCTATTGACTAATACAGGTTATATGCATGGCAGCTATTGCGAGAAAAAAATAAAAATAGTGTATAAACGGTTGGTAGGCCAAAATATTCAAAGTTTCAAACCCCTTTGCACCTCGACTGTAATTGTCTACTTTGCATTTGGAACATAAATTATTGTAATGAGGCAGGTACTTACTACTGATGTCCGAGTATCTCAACACCCTATCCTGCTCGTAGTAGGACAGCCTTATGGGATCATCGTCGGACTCTGCCTCTGAAGGTAGCATGATGCAGTCTAAAACAAACAACATATTTACAATACAAACAAGTGAATATAATTTTTAAAAAAACAAAACATACTAATACCTATTATAAATGTGAAAGTGTCTGTCTGCTACGCTTTCACAGCCAAATCTTTTCTACCCATTTCGATGAAATTTGGTACAGAGATAAAATGCATCCGAAGGGAAGACATACTTAGGCTACTTTTTAATCCAGAAAATCATAAGTTCCCACTGGATTTTTAAAAAACCTAAATCCACACAGATGAAGTCCTGGCATCATCTAGTTCTAATGTAAGTAAGTCATAATATCTGGATCATCCAGAATTTATTTCTCGCTTAGGACTAAATGGGGCATATAAATTTGTATGAGAATTTTTTAAAATATTTTATTTGAAACTATAAACACACTAAGTTTGATATTTCATTATAAAAGTTGGTATATTTATATATACTCGTAGTGTATTAATGTTTTTTGGGTTAATATTAATTTATTGTTATAACAGTTCAATTCGTTTGGTTACCATTTTCTCTGTGCAAATATTTTCCAGTTTGCTCCAATATCCGAGAGCTTGCATAAAATAGTAAGTACAATTATTATTGATGTATATTTATTTTATTATTCTTTAGCGAGTATTATCACTAACATGATAATCATTATCATGATAACATCATAAACATGATGATCGTTAAAGCCTGCCAACCGGCATTGGAGCAGCGTGGTGGGTCTAAGCTTTAATTCCCTCTCTCGTATGAGAGTGGAGGCCTGTGCCTAGCAGTGGGACGTTAATGGGCTGTAGTGATTTATTTGGTAAAAACGGTCTACCACCATATTTGTTTTGGATCTGTTTACCCATTTATCCAACTTCTTACAATTTCGTACTTTCATCGTACATCTATTTTGATGTACTTACCTACTTATTTGGAAATCCTACACCCGCAATTATATTAATATATTTTATGCATTGGGTCTTTCCTACATAGCTTTTTAGTCACTAGAAGCTATTAGTAGGTTAAACTCACTGAAAAAGTATATTGAAGCTTTATTTACCACTATTTACAGGAAACATACATTGAAAATTGAGTTAAAACTCATTTTTTACACAATTTAAGTGGCACTCTTTCAACCGCGCGCTTTTGAAAAGCGGGAACCAGGCGGGAACTTGCTTCATGCTTGCAACATACGCGCCAACTTGAATGACAGCAGACAGATAGAAAACGTATGATTCGGTCATAGATGCGCTTGTTGAAAATAAAACCTACACATCAGTGTACTCCCAGAGGTAAACGATAAATGTGAATGTATGATGTTGTTATTTTTACCACTTTTTTGTTACCACTTTCCTAGAATCTATTGGACCGATTATTATGCGGGTTTTTGTATTAGATATGTATATCTTTTGAAAAGTTTCTGAAATAATATGTTTTAAGGCCATAGTCCACCAAGTTGCGCTGCAATAGTGAATATTATTTTTAAGTGTGTTACCTTGTTTCTTAAAAAGTATAAATCAGATTTAGATGCGGTTTTTGGCATTAGATATGTATAGCTTGTGAGAAGAGAGAGTGCAGCTCGTGTTTTTTTTTAAATTTTATAATTTGTTAGTTATTGATGCTGAAGTTTTGTCCAAAAATTGACAGAAATTAAGTCATTTTTAGGGTAAGAATAGATGAGAGGAATACCAAAATAGTAAGAAAACAACCCTTGTGGTGCGACATGTCCATCCGTCACACTTTGCATAATTCAGTAACTACTAATGCTAAAAACTTGAAATTTGGAACAGTTTAAAATAATTTTTATAATTTTATTACAGTGCTTCACTCACGAGGAAAATTTCTAAACTTACTTATATACATATCAAACATTTGCGGAACCGGCAGGATTTGAACCTGCGTCTCTCTGGAAATCGCGCCCTGAGCGCCTTTGACCACTCGGCCACGGTTTACTTACTTGTCAGCGACTGAATAATGAGTAGAGAGGTCAAATAATGTTAAATTTTAATATAAATAATTGTTAAAAAATTAATCTAATCTAAAAAAATATTATGGATTATAATATTTTTTAACGTATTTTTTGAACTGATAAATTTTTTAAACAAAATTATGATCACTTAAGGAGTTCCTGTGATCACCTAGGTACAAAGTGCTTGTCAAGACAAAGCAAAATACTCCAAACATTAAGACTTTAAAATTACCATAATTGACGAATCCTCTTTATTTATTTATTGAAGTTGTTTATAAATTAAACTCACTTCAATAACTAATGTTATCATAACATAATCTTTATCTTTATTATTATATAAAAATGAATCCCTATTTCCCTTGGTCGAGAATCCAATTGGTCCATCACGCGTGAATGGCTGGACCAATTTCGCTAATTCTATTTTTGTTGTGATTGTTTGGACCCCGGGATGGTTTATATACACAATTGGACCCGATAGTGGACGCTGTAATCGGGTTCGAGGTTCAGGGCAGGACAAAGTCTGCCGGGCCCACTAGTATAATACAATGTTACGTCTCGGTGGTTAATGCCTATTGTCCGTTCTGCCCGTCTATGCTTTAACTAATCTTGGTCGCATTTTTTTATCGTACTGGACTGGACTATTCTAGGGCTGGAACCCAAAGCCGTAAGGCCAGTTAGTAAAAAAAATATATCATTTTATCATACAGTTTGCCGCGGAAAATAAATGATTGCCTATTTGGATAGAAATAATAATAAATAGGAAGATTAATTCAGGTTTTTTATGAAGTGTATAATTATTGTGAATTGAAACACTTAGCTAAAATAAAAATTATACAGTGCCAAACTAATTAGACTTTAGATGTTAACATAATAATAAAAAAATATCTACACGAGGAGCGACCGTGACAGTGTTATGGCGGGGACAAACACAGGCTTATTATACTCTTTGCTTAAGCTTGACAGCTGATGTGGAGCGCGCTCTACGGGTCGGACCAACTTTTTTCTGTGAGAGGGCCCATCTTGTTAGTAGGTACCTAAATATATTATATCGATGTATTCAAATGCAAAAAGGCATAATATTATGTAGGTTTTTATTTTTAAAATACCGTCTCGATATAGGTACTACATTTAATTCAGGGGTTTTAAAAATATTATCGTGATGTTTTTAATGAAAACTTTGCTCAAACTCTAAAATTAACTGTGAATATTCTTGTTTATGCATGGTTTTATATACCTACTTGGAAAACTGTAAAAGGAAATAAGACTTTATAACTGTACAAAATGTAGGTACCTACCTTCCTATTCTGTGCTGGACCACACGAGTATATAGAGGCTGGATGCTCAACGATGAACTGCGGGTTTTTGAAATACCTTCCAATAAAATAAATTAAATAGAATGCATTTTCTACAGAATCACGAATCTACTTGTCTATTTATGGAAATAGGCATGCATTATTATAATATACCTACAACACACACACACACACACACTATTTATATAATATTTACCTAATGGTTATTGAATAGCAGGTAACTATGTGGAATTATTAACAATGTTACCTTTTATTATAGTAAAATATTTGTATTGCCTAAAACAAAGTTGCTAAGAAACTTTCACATTCATCAAACTTATTACTTTTACAGGCTATAATAATTTCGTCGTCGTCGTCCACCGATAGACCCACATTTAAGACTTCCACCCACAGACCATTTGTGCTTCCACCATCCCACATGCCATGGCACCTCTCGCCATCCAGAGGCACTATATTTTTTTTGCTGCATGACAGACTAGCTATACTTATTATATTTTACAATAATTATTAATTAAAATAAAAAATAAAATAGGTACTTACAAGAGAAGCCTCGTAGCTGATGCGATATTAATTACAAAATGAACAGTGATTATTATGCTCGTTGATTGCATGACGATTGGCAAAATGGTTGCAGAATGCAGCGTCGGTTATTTGACACTTGACACCTACTTACGTCTCAATTTCAAAAAAAGACAAGCTTAGCGTTTTAAAAATGGAACACACGTTCGGTATTTAAAAGTTGCTGTGTTTCAAAAATAAAAGTTGCTTGATGCTTGTTAAAAAGTATTACTTACCTATTGGTAGGTTGGAGGTTTTGTCATATACCTACTTGTCACCGTAAGATTGTAAAAACCGTTAGATTATAATCTAACTCGCGAAATTGTAAACTGTCGAATGATTACAATATAACGGATTATTTTTCGGTAGATTGTAATCTGTTAGGTGTATTAACCCGATAGAATTGTTTATGTCGAACCCTAACCTACCCTACAAGAAAGAGACAAGAAAACGTAAATGCAATGAATATTTCAAAAATTGACACTTAAAACATTGAACAGTTCACAATCTTTCGAATGTTTCCAATCTATTGAAAAAAAAGCGTTAGATTACAATCTTACGGTGACATACACAACCCCCACGCGAATGTATTATACGAGTTGCTGACAATGTCCCAAATGTGGAGCCACCGTCTTGAAATACCTACTGATTAATTATTATTATTCAACGAATATCGAAATCGTCAGGAATGTTTTTAACCTCCAATTCATTTTTTAGGTTGATTTGAGTAAATTTTTTTGATGCTGACCCTTTTAATAAGTTTATTCCGGGCATGAAAAGGCCAGTCATAGAAAAAAAACCGGCCAAATGCGAGTCGGACTCGCGCACCGAGGGTTCCGTACTCAAGAAGTAGGTAAATTACCTTTGTAACCGCAAAACTAACTTTGTTTGTAGAGGTTTACTGTTAATATCAAAAAATTACGTTTGTTGTATGGGAGCCCCCCTTTAATATTTACTTTATTGATATTTAATTATTTATTTTGAAAGGTAATATACAAGTTAATATTCTGTTAAAATTTGAACCGTCTACCTGTTACCATTTTTAATATTGAGCAAATAAATACGAAAAAAAACACGTTTATTGTATGGGGACCCCCCTTAATATATATATTTTTTTAATTTTTAGTATTTGTTGTTATAGCGGCAACGGAAATACATCATTTGTGAAAATTTCAGCTTTCTAGCTATCACGGTCTATGAGATACAGCCTGGAGACAGACAGACAGACAGACAGACAGACAGACAGCGGAGTCTTAGTAATAGGGTCCCGTTTTTACCCTTTGGGTACGGAACCCTAAAAACCGACATAAGGGCCTTAGCTTAGCAAGTGACTTACGGCTGGTTTCTGAATTGAGAATTTCATGTTGATTGTTGAGTCGGTCTCAAAGACTTCTTAAGGACTAACTCTTCACACAGTTCGAACATTTTCTGATGGTTAGGTAAAGAATTATTTTGAGATAATATCACTTCACTCACACAAATACATATAGGTATTGGACTGGCAAGTTTTCAACCTAGAAGACTTAATTGTCAGAGTTTTAAAGGAGTTTTAAAAGATCTTAATATCAAGAGTGGAAACAACTGAATGACTTTCTAGAGTTGAGCTGACCCTTATAAGCAGCCACATAATCTCCTCTATATGATCTCACATGCGAAGATTAGTTGAGTAGCTTAATAGTTATAGTCTCGAAAAGCTAATAAAATATGTCACTCGCGCAATGTTCTCTCGTTATAGTCCGGGGTCCCGCGCATAAAAACGTACCTCACAAGATACAGTCCAAAACTTAGATGACCCGCAGGCTGATTAGGTACATATCATGCAAACGATTCGCAATATAGCAATAATTTAATATAAAAAATTATTTTTAAACAACCGACTTCAAACTCCCGCGCCAACTTTACAACAACAAGCACACGCTATACAAAGTACTTATTTTATTGTTGATATTTTAAAAACCGCTCGACCGATTTCGATAAAATTTATATGGGACCACTTGGGAAGTATGCCCTTTCAAATAAAAAAAGCATCATCCAAATCGGTCCACCCAGTCAAAAGTTCTGAGGTAACAAACATAAAAATTTAAAAAAACTACAGTCGAATTGAGAACCTCCTCCTTTTTTTGAAGTCGGTTGAAAAATAGCAAAAATTGTACAATATTTGCTGTCTAATCGATGGTATCGCAAATGATTTGCATGATACCTACGTAATCAGCCTGCCGGTGTCAGCATCGCTAGTTAAGTAGGTAAATATGAAAAATTACATAAAAACAAATCTAAACAGCCTTACCCTTAAAGCCGCATTAGTTGTTTTAATAACGTTGATGTTCGTGTTTTAGACATAAGTTATGGTGTGCCGCAGTCACCAGTGATGGTACACCGCAGTCACCAATTATGGTTGCGTGGCCGCTGTCACCAGCCAGGGAAGGTTTCCCCGACGAAATAAAAATCTTCTTTACTTGACGACGTTTATTGATGTATTATGTTACAATTATTTGTTATCATTTTTATATTATTACAATTGATTAATTACAATTAATTAATTAATTGATTATAAATTATTCACGATTAATTACGGATGCGAAGTGTGAAGCGAATTGTAGCTTCTACGCGACGCGGATGAGAGCTTCAGTCGATTTGAGACTGGCTCTAAACTGATTGTAATAACTGATTTGAAAACTAATTAACTTATTAACTGATTTCCAATTTATTTATTTATTTTTCGGATTGAGTATGTTGCTGCCCTACTGGCCGCTACAGCGTCACCGGGGAGTTGGGTGAACGCTAGGCATCGCCGAGAAAAAAGCCCTAGGGCTCGATGACATCGGGGGGGGCAACGTCTTCCTAAGGGCGCCTCCTGTGAGGCTCGGACCTCGGCTTAGGATGACGTTGGGACGAATAGGAGGTCGGTTGGACTAGATTAGTCCGCACGCCCCCGAGCCCGTGGGTTAAGACCACGTCCGGGTGACGTAAGATATCGGGGGATCTGATTTCCAATCCGAGGACTCGAGTATATAATATGTCACCGTAAGATTGTAAAAACCGTAAGATTGTAATCTAACGCTTTTAAAGATTGTGAACCGTTCAATGTTTTAAGTGTCAATTTTTGAAATATGAATGAGCTCTGGAGTAGGGAGGCATAGTACACGTGCACGCAGGCCATTTTCTGAAACTTTCCTCAGCTAACAAAAGTAATAATAATTTGAGGGTTTGGTCCATTTGCAGACAATACGTGCATGGTAGACGTTCTGCTAAGAATGTGTCTTAATGGCTTCGGACGGATTGGTTAATTGCATCTGTTTATTGTTTGTAACGGGGCGAGGGTCGTGTGGTCAATTGACAATATTCTAGAAAGATCTAATTGCGTTGTAAGGTTTTTGTGTGCTTCCGTTAACAGCAGGGTTTGGGTCTTGGGATTATTGACAGATGTTTGGGTAATTGACAAATGCTTTCGTTCCACGAAGTTATTGTGAAAGTTGGTTTATGGAGATCACGTGTGCTTCTCTGGATCCTTCGTTAACACATAATATAATCCTTATTTTAGGGACAAGGTACGTGATAAAAAAGCGGTCATTTTTAAATAATACTGCTAGCGATGTCAGTAACCCCCCAGTCTTACTAAGTACTTACTTTTACTATAAAATCAAAAAAAAATCAAAATCAAATTATTTTTATTCAAATAGACTTTTTACAAGTTCTTATGAATAGTCAAATGAATCTACCACTGGTTCGGAATGCCGTTCCTACCGAGAAGAACCAGCAAGAAACTCGGTGGTTGCTCTTTTGAAAAAAAAAATAGTATATGGTATGTTTACAATAATCTACATACAACATATACAGATACATAAGTAACCACTGTCCTGAGCATTGCTGGAGCGAGTCAAATCCATGCGCCTTTATCATTAATATAATCTTCGACGGTATAATAAGCTTTTTTTAGGAGCATTTTTTTAATGGTTATCTTAAACTTGTGTAAAGGCAAGTTTATAATAGGTTGAGGAATTTTGTTAAATAATAGTATGCTCATTCCCACGAACGACCTTCGGACTTTATTGAGGCGGAGCGATGGAGTCACGAGCCTATGACGGTTTCTAGTTGGCCTATCGTGCAGATCGCATATTCTTTTGTAATTCTGAATGTGCTGTTTTACAAAGATTAGATTACTGTAAATATACTGCGAGGCTACTGTAAGAATACCTATTTCCTTGAATTTCTCCCTAAGGGATTCACGTGGTTTTAAATTATAAATTGCACGTATTGCCCTTTTTTGTAATACAAATATTTTTTGAATATCTGCCGCTTTATACCCCACAGCAAGATTCCGTAAGACATAATACCTACTATGAAAATAAGCAAAATATACAATCTTTGCAGTTTCAACGTCGTTTAACTGTCGAATCTTTCTGACAGCGTAATACATGAACGGGGCAAGCATATACTTAGGTATATGCTTGCCCCGTTCATGTATCTTGTGTGTACCTATGTTTTTATGAAGTGGGACCCCGGACTATAAAGACATAGTATTTCTCGAGAATAATAGTGTACGATTTGACACGGTAGGCGTAAAAACTACAAAGTAAAATCATAAAATAAATCCTTTCATACAAAATAATTTATTATTACAAAGCATAAGTATGTCCGTCTATACATTTATACATGTTTTACTACAGTGAATTGTGATGAGTGGATTAAGGTATTATGATTCCCGCGGGCACAGATGTAGTACATACATCTGTGCCCGCGGGAATCAAAACTTGACGACCTCCGTGGCGCAGTGTGTAGCGCTGTTGCCTTAACGTGCGGAGGTCCCGGGTTCGATCCCCGGCAGGGTCAATTTGGGAATTTATAATTTCTGAATTTTCCCTGGTCTGGCCTGGTGGGAGGCTTCGGCCGTGGCTAGTTACCACCCTACCGGCAAAGACGTGCCGCCAAGTGATTGAGCGTTCCGGTACGATGCCGTGTAGAAACCGAATAGGGGTATGGGTTTAATATAACTGCCATGCCCCTAACAGGTTAGCCCGCTACCATCTTAGACTGCATCATCACTTACCAGCAGGTGAGATCGCAGTCAAGGGCTAACTTGTAGTGGATAAAAAAAAAAAAAAAGGAACACTTTAATTTTCCGATATGAAAAGTAGGTAGCCTACGTCCCTGCCCCGGGAAGCAACCTGTTTTACGGGCGGTCTTATCACTTTTAGTGATAAGACCGCCCTTGCGCACTTTGTTTTGTTTATTTTTCTATGTATTTTTATGTCTTGTGTAGCAATAAAGAGTTTATCTATCTATCTGTTTGTGCCAAATGTCACCAAAATCGGTTCAACAGATGGGCTGACAAATCTTGACGATATTTGGTTCATAAATTGCATCCTAGAGAAACCATACCTTATTTCCTCCAATGAGGAAAAATTACTAAAAGCTAAATAGTAAATTCACGCGGCAGAAGTCACAGGCATCAGCTAGTTACGTCAGTCTCAGACTGTTTTTAGCTTTTTATAGTATAGAATCCTTAATGCACAGTACTGGACCGGGAGATGGATTATGAAGTAAATCTGACACAGTTACCCTCACTGTAACTACTTACGGGGTAAGTACAGAGCATAAAAAAAAACAAAAGCATCTGGATTTCCTAGTCTCTCATCCTCCTTTCACAGTAGATCGTAATTACGATAGGATACCGGCGGTAACTGACGTGAAAGGAATGAAAAACCTTCTTTCCAACATGCCCCGTTTCGGAATTGTGACGCGGGCCTTTTCAATGGATTCAAAGAACCCTGTCGGTGACATTTTGTTTTTACATCAAGTTGCCATCCCTATTTTTTCCTGGCTATTTTTCTTCTTTACAAGAGATTCTTTGGACGAGAAAAAGAGATTACTAATGACTGTGGTGCTTATGAGCTACTTGGGACAACCCTCTATGCGATTATTAGTATTGGGCAAGCAACGTTGAAAAAATCCTGTTTGTCATACTGGTAACTGGAGTGATAATCTGGTGTAACTACGAGTCGGCACGGGACCCATGTCGGTAACTATATGGGTGACTGGCTTTGAACTGTTGAAGGTATGAGCATTTTCTAGTGGTTCTACTAGTTTGCCCTACATTTTTGTCTATGATCTGTCATGTACCTATTGTCAACGACACCACTGGAATGTCGTCTACAATTAGTTTTTGGTAACGATAACCGACAGAACCGACACTCCCGTTGTTGAACCCGAACCATCCGCTTCGGTTTTTTTTCATAGGCCGTGCGCGCACACATGGTCACAAAAAAATATGCTTACCTTTAAGCCACGATGAAGCTATGCTCCGTTTGAAACTTTGTAGTGAATGAAAATTCGTTAAGTAGGTACATAATAATTATTATTACTCTAAAAAAAATAAAAACCCTTTCCAAAAAACCGACTTCCAAAGCCACTGTAAAGTAAAAAATAATTTTGATTTCTTCCCACTATGTCGAAGTCGGGCAAGCCTGATGCGTCAACTTTGCTTAAATCCTTGTTATACTCGCCCGCCTTCAACATAGTGGGTGAAATCAAAATTTTTTTTTTACTTTACAGTGGCTTCGGAAGTCGGTTTTGTGAAAAGAATTTTTATTTTAAACTTTTTAGTATCAGGGTTGAGGATTTGGAGTCAGAATTTTTTATGGGACCACCTCGAGAGTTTCCTCTAACGACTGATAGAAAAAAAATTCAAATCGATTCAGAAACCACGGAGATATGCACCGACATACATTTAAAAAAAAACCGCCAAGTGCGAGTCGGACTCGCGCACCGAGGGTTCCGTACTCAAGAAGTAGGTATAATTACCTTTGTTAATGAACCGCAAAACTAACTTTGTTTGTAGAGGTTTACTGTTAATATCAAAAAATTACGTTTGTTGTATGGGAGCCCCCCTTTAATATTTACTTTATTGATATTTAATTATTTATTTTGAGAGGTAATATACAAGTTAATATTCTGTGAAAATTTGAACCGTCTACCTGTTACCGTTTTTAATATTGAGCAAAAAAATACGAAAAAAACACGTTTATTGTATGGGGACCCCCCCTAATATATATATTTTTTTAATTTTTAGTATTTGTTGTTATAGCGGCAACGGAAATACATCATTTGTGAAAATTTCAGCTTTCTAGCTATCACGGTCTATGAGATACAGCCTGAAGACAGACAGACAGACAGACAGACAGACAGACAGACAGACAGACAGACAGCGGAGTCTTAGTAATAGGGTCCCGTTTTTACCCTTTGGGTACGGAACCCTAAAAACGCGCCGGATTGAGAACCTCCTCCTTTTTTGAAAGTCGTTTAAAAAATATGATGATACGATGATTTTCACTTTATTTCCTCACTTTTAGGTAAAACCTGTCAAAACTGCATTTAGATTTTTAAATATTACCTACATGGTAGTTGGTACTTAGTTGAAAAAAAATATCGAACTGGATGAAAGTATGTTTGCCTAAATTAGTTATATGGGTTTAGTACAAATTAGTTAATTATGTGGTAGTTAACATTAAACAAACACAATATAGCTATTTATGCAACTGTATCGTAATGAGGGTCATTTTAATTCGAGTGCTGTTTTTTGATACGAGGCTTGCCGAGTATCAAAATAGGATAGTACGAGAATTAAAATGACTAATTACGTACAGTTGCATACAAGATTTTATCTACGACAAGGACGTCTTTATAATTTTTTACTTTATAAATTAATAAAAAAGTCAAATCATTCAAGTGCCAGAACCCAGAGCCGCTAAGCTATAGGTATCCTATTTATGAAGATAACCATATCGATCAGCGTTGCCAGTGCGGAACTTTTGTTCCGATTTCGGAACTTTTGAGTCATTGGTGGAACTTTGTCGGAACCTTGACTCTTTCGGAACTTTTCGGAACTTTTGAGCATTTTAAAATGGCTTGCAATAAGCGCGTCGCTAGAGATTATTATGCGCTACGTCAAGAGTACAGGTCAAAGAATCAACTAAAAATCACCATAAATGCTTTGATATGGCTTTGATACAAGGCTATTTTACCAACAAACGTTAATTGTCTCTGGTTAACTGGTCTGTGGCTAATTGTATATCTAAGAAGTAAGAACTGGAGGAATCCGTCTGACGCAAAGAGTCTTTAATCACCTCCTATAATTATATATTTACCTAATCAAAGACAATCACTACGTTCTATAATAGTCAGACAGATCCTTTTTTGACGACCGGAACGGACCGTATTATCTATTGACCGGTCACCGGACTGATGTCGTATATACCTACCTACGTTCTTTATCTATCCAGCAAGCTAACTAGATTTTTTCATAGTTGGCTCATGGCTCATTTTAATTTTCTTTTTCAGTTTTTTTTTTAAATGGACTTCTTCGTCTTTACTTTGTCTTCTTCGACCTTGATGATATTATGGACTTAAATTAAAATTTGTGGGTCCCAGTCGAAATTTCGTCGAACAGGTAAATTATTAATTTTATTCTTTTTTTTCTATCTCAAAGCATGGCGGAACTTTTCGGAACTTTTTAGGTGCGAAATCGGAACAAATTGAAATCAGCTGCCGGCAACACTGATATCGATACAGCTACGACTCATAACGATACAGCTCCCATACAACGAACTGTATCGATAAGAGAAGCAAACACGAAAGAGGGTTCAATTCGATATAGTTGTCAAATTCGAAATTGGAACTTTTCGATGCTGGAGTAGATAAAGTAATTAGGTAATCATTAGGTATTAGATAGGTGTTACCTATTATGTTTATTACAGTGCTGTTTATTATCAATCACTAATAAATGAAAAATAACAAACAAATACTTAAAAATTAGTTTAACTATTTGAAATAGATAAGTCAATATAATATATATAATATGTATGGACAGTTATTTCCGTAAGTACCTAAGCTAAGTTATCAGAAATATCTAAAGTAGGACAAAAAGGCACTCAAATAAAAAAAAACAAAAAATTATTTTAGTCTTTATTCTTACCATTGTAATGTACCTATTTTAAAGTAAATGAAGACACAATTATTATCACAACTTTCCCTTATTTACACGATTTTTTAAAAATTTTTTTACATATTTTATTAAATTTCTAATTTTTGGGGTCTCATTATTTGAATAGAAAAGATATAGGTATAACATTTTATTGCCCAACAAACGCTACAAAATTATTGATTGTTATGTCAATGAGTAATTAATAAGAATGTTCAATATTTCGACGTCGGTAAAGATAAAATATGCATTGCATGTGCTTTAAAATGAATCTAATAACATATAGATAATATGGTCTAGGTACCATATTGTTCCAAATAAATATTAACGTTACTTTAATAATTGCTGTTCAATTATTCACTTTAGTACAATAGATTCAAAAATCGTTGGCGACATTGAATTTGAACGTAATCTTAATTAATTTCCTAAATAAAAAAGACGTGTGGCACTCGGAGACTGCCGCGGTAAAGCTATTGCATAGCATTTTTTATCAAAATTTTTGCTTACCCTTGGACACCCGGACTATTGAAAACATAATTCTTTAAAATTATTTCGCCTTTATATTTTCAACAAATTGAAGTCAACAACACAAGTAGTCATAGCAACCAAAGCGTTAGGTTTTTTTTCGTTACGGAATTTGTGGATTCGGTCTCCACGCTCAAGGCCCGCGATAGAAGCTATGCAATAGCTTAAAAATAAAATCATAACATTTTCTTAATTTTTTTTTTCATATAGGTATAAAATACATAATTAAATCCCGTTTTATTTTCCGGGATAAAAAAGTAGTCTATAGGAGCAGTGAAAAGTATTGCCTCTGTCTCCTCTACCAGTTTGTATGATAGGTATACACTTTTGCTTTTTAGTAGGTATTTTAGATTATAATAAATCATACTTTTACCTAAAATATAGACAATATTATGTTTTATTTTATTATAATAGCACATAGTTACAAACATTAGGAATAATTTTAGATAAATAGGTACACAGATAGCAGAACATTTAGGCTACGTTCGCACTGCGAAAAACATCGCGCATTTTTTTTCGTAATTCTAACACTATCAGAAAGTGTGTTTGTTTGTTGGTTTGTCCTTCAATCACGCCGCAAAGGAGCAACGGATCGACGTGATTTTTGGCATGGTGAGTTGAGGACCTGGAGAGTGACATAGGCTACTTTTTATCCCGGAAAATTAGGGAGTTCCCGCGGGAATCAAAAAATCTTAAACCACGCGGACGAAGTCGCGGGCATCAACTAGTAAATCGTAAAGGTCATAGAGAGAATCAAACGCTGGTTTGATACAGATACACATTAGTAGAGTATGTGAAATAAATCTCTAGAGTAAAATTCGCGCGAATGTATTTCGCAGTACGAACATAGCCTTGGACAGTGCAATGCGCATTTATTTTGAACCACTGTAATTTTTTTAACTACTCACAGTTGTTTTTTTTCTTAAGCTCCATGCTACGATTAGTCAGTACTCATAGGTATGCGTGTTGATAATATACAAATTTTCCTTACATCTATCATAATAAACTGATTCTAACTCTAGAATCAGCTGGATGTAGGGTCATCGGGGTTCGCAGGTCGACGTCGAAAGGTCGCGTTCGCGGCTGGTGTGTCGCCGGGCTTATGCGCAGGTGTGGCAGCAGCTTTACCAGGCAGGTCTTCATCTGTATTATGGCGAATCTTTTACCTGGAACAGAACACAAAAAAAGAGTTATATATCTATACTTTATTATATAATATTGTAAAGAGGTAAAGTTTGTGAATTGTGAGTTTGTGACGTTGTAGGGGGATCTACTGAACCGATTTTGAAAATTCTGGTCCCATAGCCACATTATTCGTGAGTGTCATAGGCTATATATTAACCCGAAAAATTAGGGGGTTCCCGTGGGAATTTAAAAAACTTATTTCACGCGGACGAAGTCGCGGGCAAGTCTGCTAGTATTAGGTATATATATTTGTTTATTTACTAATATTTTCTGTACCACTAACTTAAAAAAAATTGAAAGGACATGCACAAGGACAAATTATCTCTTGAAGAGATATATATTAATTAAAAATGGGAAAGTTTGGATGGATGGATGGATGTCTGTTACTCAATCACGCTAGAACAGCTGAAAGGATCTGGATGAAAATTGGCACAGAGATAGATTTATGTCAGGCTACACACATACACAAACGCTACTTTTTATCCCGGAAAATTAAAGAGTTCCCGTGAGAATTAAAAAACTTATTCTAAAATTTGCGTGTACGAAGAACTTATCCATACCATACTGCCAACGCTTAAGCAATAGTCAAGCAATATTACTCATAATGACAGTTTCATGTCACGTACCTTGACATAGGTACCTAAAATAAGGATTTTAATAATTATATTCTAAAACACGAAAGTCAACAATAATGAAACGATATGGCTGTATGGCGCCAGATCAAATAACAAATAACAATTATGCTTCAAGTGACTGCAAGGGGGTCTTAAAACGCTGATATCCATTTCCTCTTACTCGTTGCATAAACAATAAAGTGCGTATCAACTATCAAGCTCTCGTATGTTAAAACAATTGTTTGCTAACCTTATAATAGGTAGAAAAAAATATTGTTAAGTTCGATTCTGGGGGGGTTAGTACTTAGTACCATCGCAGCAGTATTATTCAAAAGGGTAGTATTTAAACGAGCGAAAATAAATTTAAATTAGGTGTCAAAAAAACAGAATATAGCGTACTGAAATACTAAGTTAGCGACAGGCTGTGGGCGTCTACAAATATTGAAAATGTTGACTTGAAAATACTCATTTGAGTTACTGGTTATTCAGAACGATCAGTTTAACAATTCTTAAGCGAACACTTTTCTATTTCAGGGACAATTTTATGGCTCACAAATAAGTTCATATATGTATATATGTATTTTATATCAAGAATAATTCATTTGTTAAATTCGCGATTTTACATAATGTCGGTACATTTTACAAACTTTAGTGCTTCTGAAAATACATTTTTTTAGTTAGGTATATGAACCCGATAGAACCTAAGTGCCCGGCCTGCAGCCGAGAATGTTGATGTGTAACCCTAACCTAACCTAACATTTTGACAAATATTGTACTCATTAAACAAGATTTAACGCAGAGATTTTGTACGAGACGAACTTATCTGTTCTGCTATTTTCAAAATAATAATATACTAAAATAGAAAAACAAATATCTCAAATAGTATTATCAGTAGGTACCTAACAATACTAATAGAACACCCTAAAAGGTATATTTTTGAAGCACTCAATGTATTAACTCATACCGGTTATAAAGTTAGTTTAGTAGTCGCTAACTCGGTATTTTTGTCGCTAGCTTTAGTAATTCATTCGGTCACTTACAGTCGTCAGTTAATTTTTTAGTCGATCGATTAATAATATCCCTTATCAAAATGGCAGTTTTATGTCATGCATGATGCACCTTGACTTCCCTAACATAAGGTCTAAGGAGTATAATTATTCTAAAACACAAACGTCAACAATATTAAAATAAAACGGCTTCAAGCGATGGTAGTATGCCCCTGATTATAATTTTCTGTTTTTATCTCTTTATGGATGGATATTTGTTACTCAATTACGCCACAACGACAAAATGGATCTGGATGAAATTTGGCACAGAGATAGATTATAGTCTGGAATAACACAGGCTCTTTTTTATCCCGGAAAATTAACGAGTTCTCACGGGAACCGGAAAACCTCAATCCACGCGGACGAAGGCGCGGGCATTAGCTTGTATTTTTAACCGACTTCCAAAAAAAGAGGAGGTTCTCAATTCGGTGCGTTTTATTTTTAATTTTTAATGTATGTTGGTGCATATCTCCGTGGTTTCTAAACCGATTTGAACAATTTTCAACCGACTTCAAAAAAAAAAGGAGGAGGGCGTCTTTTTTTTTTTATGTTTGTTACCTCAGAACTTTTGACTGGGTGGACCGATTTGGATAATTCTTTTTTTATTTGAAAGAACATACTTCCCATGTGGTCCCATATAAATTTTATCGAAATCGGTCGAGCGGTTTTTAAAATATGAACAATAAAAGTTGGCGCGGGAATTTGAAGTCGGTTGTTTAAAAAGTGTTTTTAGGGTTCCGTACCCAAAGGGTAAAAACGGGACCCTATTACTAAGACTCCGCTGTCTGTCTGTCTGTCTGTCTGTCTGTCTGTCTGTCTGTCTGTCTCCAGGCTGTATCTCATAGACCATGATAGCTAGAAAGCTGAAATTTTCACAAATGATGTATTTCCGTTGCCGCTATAACAACAAATACTAAAAATTAAAAATATATATATATTAAGGGGGGTCCCCATACAATAAACGTGTTTTTTTCGTATTTTTTTGCTCAATATTAAAAACGGTAACGGGTAGACGGTTCAAATTTTCACAGAATATTAACTTGTATATTACCTTTCAAAATAAATAATTAAATATCAATAAAGTAAATATTAAAGGGGGGCTCCCATACAACAAACGAATTTTTTTGATATTAACAGTAAACCTCTACAAACAAAGTTAGTTTTGCGGTTCATTAACAAAGATAATTGTACCTACTTCTTGAGTACGGAACCCTCAGTGCGCGAGTCCGACTCGCACTTGTTTATATTAAATTATTTTTCATTGGTTAGAGGAAGCTCGCGAGGTGGTCCCATAAAAAATTCTGACTTCAAATCCTCAATCCTGATGCTGTAGGTGTACCGAACTACATGAATTCATATAGTAGGTATCAAGTCACGTGTATACGATACAACTCTGAGTCCCAACTCCTCAACCCTGATGCTGTAGGGTACAGAATTCCTTAAAAATAGTGATTTAGGATTCTTTTATGTTGAATTAATATTGTAGGTGTCAAGTAACGACTTCATACTTAAACCCAAGTCCCAACTCCTCAGCCCTGATGCTGCAGGGTACAGAACTCCTTAAACATAGGGATTTAGGATTTTTTTATGGTGAATTAATATTGTAGGTGTCAAGCAACGACTTCATATTAAAAACCCAATTTCCAACTCCTCAACTCTGATGCTGCATGGTACTGCACTCCTAAGCCGTAGGGATTTAGAGTACACTAAAAAGTTAAAAATAAAAATTCTTTCCAAAAAACCGACTTCCAAAGCCACTGTAAAGTAAAAAATTATTTTGATTTCTACACACTATGTTGAAGTCGGGCGAGTATAACAAAGATAGGCATAGTTGACGCATCAGGCTCGCCCGACTTTAACATAGTGTGTAGAAATCAAAATTATTTTTTACTTTACAGTGGCTTTGGAAGTCGGTTTTTTGGAAAGAATTTTTATTATTATTTACCTAGTCTCAAGCGAAACCGGGGCGGGTCACTAGTACTATAGAATAGAATAAGGACAACGCTAAGGACAGCGCCGGTTACTTATGTACACATTGATGTACCTAATAATTATTGTAAATGAATTATTTAAAATGAGCAACCACCGAGTTTCTTGCTGGTTCTTCTCGGTAGGAATGGCATTCCGTACCAGTGGTAGATTCACTTGACGATTCAAAAGTACTTGTAAAAGTTTATTTGAATAAAAAATCATTTGATTTGATTTGAATAAGTATTCTTTTAATTTATAAAACAGAGTCCACACATCGGCGCACAAATAATTAATTACAAACAGGCAATTGAGATTAATTTTAGTTCCAATTACAATAATAATATTACAATAGATGAACTATGAACTATATCCCTATGTACTTACTACAATGTTATAACTTGTAATCATACTAATATTATAAATGCGAAAGTGTGTTTGTTTGTTGGTTTGTTGGTTTGTCCTTCAATCACGCTGCAACAGAGCAACGGATTGACGTGAATTTTTGCATGGGTATAGTTGAGCACCTGGAGAGTGACATAGGCTACTTTTTATCCCGGAAAATTAAGGAGTTCCCGTGGGAATTAAAAAACTTATTCCACGCGGACGAAGTCGCGGGCATCAGCTAGTAAGTTATAACAGCGCAAGTGCATGATTGTTGACAGTGAAGCAATTGACTTGCGACAACTCTCGGGGGCAGCGATTCAAGTTTGGCAAACATTAGTTTCCCGTTGTGTGCGTATTCAAATTTGTGCACACAAAACATACCAGCAGGCTTAGCATGCGCACAACGCACACATCTCTTTTTGTCTACCGAAGCTAACATGGCTACTTGTCTCGTTACGTCAAAAGTGGAGATAAAAATAATATTTCTTATCTGTGGTATTTTTCTCTACGAATCCTTACATATGCCGACTATTTTTTTCTGGTAATATACCGGATTTTTTGCATGTAGGGTAAACGAAAATATATTAACCGACAACGACAACATATCTCTCGTCGCGAAATATCTCGTTGTGCGCATGCCTGCTGGGATGCACATAATAAGATTGTCCTTCAAGGCGAGAGTGAATAGGCATCTTCTATTCTTCTATCTTCTTCTTCTTCTTTTAGACCTCACCATTGCTTTGCACTGCCACTAAGCATGATTGTCGTCAAGCGCAATTTAAGGAGTTCCCGCGGGAATCAAAAAACTTAAAACACGCGGGCTTAAAACTTAAACAACGAAGTCGCAGGCATCAGCTAGTTATATTATAGTTTTAAATAATTCTCATTCGTTCACTCTTGGCAGGGTGGTCGTGGTTATGAATTGGCCTTCACAGCAGCTCTTGCGATCTCCCTCCAGCGACTTCTGTTGGGAACACCACGGGAACACTCAGAGACGGATAGATTTGTGGCGGTGTGGCGGTCTTCGCAGTCCGCACATAATCCAATAGATGGCATTACTAGTACGATGCACGCGACCACGAAGAGCCCAACTCACGCTTACGAAGTTTTCTCAGAATTACGCTATATATACGACCTCCAAAGATGAACGGTCGGACCAGTGGTCCTCGAGCACAACACCCGCTCGGAGGATGACCATCCTATTGTTACGGTCGAGCCCAAAGACTACTGGTCGAGCCATATCTCCTGCTCCCGTACAGCGGAACGGATTGAATCCGTCCACCTAGTGGGGGAACGACCACGTGGACGAGTGCCCTCAACTAGACTTTGTACGACGAGGTGTTCTATCGAACCAGTCTTCCTAGTGATTTGACGACCTCCGTGGCGCAGTGTGTAGCGCTGTCGCTTTACGTGCGGAGGTCCCGGGTTCGATCCCCGGCAGGGTCAATTTGGGAATTTATAATTTCTGAATTTTCCCTGGTCTGGCCTGGTGGGAGGCTTTGGCCGTGGCTAGTTACCACCCTACTGGCAAAGACGTGCCGCCAAGCGATTTAGCGTTCCGGTACGATGTCGTGTAGAAACCGAATAGGGGTATATGGGTTTAATATAACTGCCATGCCCCTAACAGGTTAGCCCGCTACCATCTTAGACTGCATCATCACTTACCATCAGGTGAGATCGCAGTCAAGGGCTAACTTGGATAAAAAAAAAAGAGCTATGCCCAAAGAACTTAAGGATTCGCAGTTGTACAAGCGACGAAAGCCTTTGAGTTATTTTAAGCTCTATGAGCATGGGGACGTTTGTTCGATGCGCCGTCCAGCTTATTATTAAATAGGCGTCTCTCGGCGCGTCGATTTTCCGCCTATCATTTATTCTTAACTAGCTGATACCCGCGACTTCGTCCGCGTGGATTGAGGAGTTTTAGTTCCCGCGGGAACTCTTTAATTTTCCGGGATAAAAAGTACCCTATTATTTAATCCGGACTTCTAGCTTTACGTCTGCAAAATTTCAAAGCAATCGGTTCAGTAGTTACGGCGTGAAAGCGGAACAAACATACAAACAAACTCACTTTCCCATTTATAATATTAGTAAGGATAGGCGTCTCCAGCACATTTCCAAAGCGTCGATTTTCCGCCTGTCATTTTGTCTGAGGGTCCACGTTTCAGGTCACGGGTCCATGGAAAGACAAGACATTTCATCGGACGAACCTTTGTATTCTTCCTAATTCTCTTGTCCTTCCAGGTTTTCGATAGCTTCTCAACGCACAGCGCCTTTTGATTTCGCTCTCGCAACTCCCGTTAATTACTGATAGTGGAACCAAGGTAGCCCGCCAACCCGCATTGGAGCAGCGTGGTGGGTCTAAGCTCTAATCCCCTCTCTCCTATGAGAGTGGAGGCCCGTGCCCAGCTGTGGGACGTTAATGGGCTGTAGTGGTGGTGGTGGTGGGAACCAAGGTAGATAATTGGCCACAACTTCACAGTTATTGATATGAGTTACCTCGGGTCTATATAATCGTTTTCCTATCAACTATCATAAATTTGGTTTTCTCACGGTTGATTGCGAGTCCAAAATCAATGATGTCCTCTAGTTTTAAATAAAACCGGCCAAGTGCGAGTCGGACTCGCACACCGAGGGTTCCGTACTCAAGAAGTAGGAATTACCTTTGTTAATGAACCGCAAAACTAACTTTGTTTGTAGAGGTTTACTGTTAATATCAAAAAATTACGTTTGTTGTATGGGAGCCCCCCTTTAATATTTACTTTATTGATATTTAATTATTTATTTTGAAAGGTAATATACAAGTTAATATTCTGTGAAAATTTGAACCGTCTACCTGTTACCGTTTTTAATATTGAGGAAAAAAACACGTTTATTGTATGGGGACCCCCCTTAATATATATATTTTTTTAATTTTTAGTATTTGTTGTTATAGCGGCAACGGAAATACATCATTTGTGAAAATTTCAGCTTTCTAGCTATCACGGTCTATGAGATACAGCCTGGAGACAGACAGACAGACAGACAGACAGACAGACAGACAGACAGACAGCGGAGTCTTAGTAATAGGGTCCCGTTTTTACCCTTTGGGTACGGAACCCTAATAAAAAAGCTAAATCTTACCAATACAATATCTGGGTCCGTCGCCAAAGGGCGCGTACACACCGGGCGGGGGCGGCGCGTTTGTTGAGCGCCAGCGCTCGGGGATGAAACTTGACGCATTTTCAAAGTACTGAAATTAAAAATTTTGATTATACTAGCAGCTAGCTGATGCCCGCGACTTCGTACGCGTGGATCGAGGTTTGGTTGTTCCCGCGGGATCTCTTGAATTTTCCGGGATAAAAAGTAGCATATGTGTTAATCCAGACTATAATCTATCTCTGTGCCAAATTTCATCCAGATCCGTTCAGCCGTTCTGGCGTGATTGAGTAACAAACATCCATTTGAGGTTTTTTTGTTCCCGCGGGAAATCTTTAAATTTCAGCCAGATCGGTTCAGTCGTTGGGGCGTGATTGAGTAACAAACATCCATCCATACATCCATCCAGACATCCATCCAATTTCGCATTTATAATATTTATTTGATTAACCATCTTCGGAAAAACTAATTTTAATAGTAAAAGATATCGCGGATTTAGCACAAGACTGTCAATCATTTGTTACCAAAAGATTCTGGGTTACTTTGGTCACATTGCCCGACGCCAACCTAGTAGTCTGGATTTAACTGCCTCGTTGGTCTAGTGGTTAGCACGTTGAATTGCGGCCGACGAGGTCCCGGGTTCGAGTCCCGGGTCGGGCCATAAAAAGTGTTGGGTTTTTCTCACAAGAAATTCTCAGCACTAGCCCGGAGTTAGGAAGTTGACACTTTTTCACCCCCGTGCCTCGGAGAGCACGTAAAGTCGTCGGTACTGCGCCTGATCTCTATTCGGTCGTGTCGGATTTTCCGTCCCATCTGGCTATGAGAGTAAAGGAACAGAGAATGCACCTGTGTATGCGCACACACTTGTGCACTATAATATCTCCCGCCCAGGTGGCTAATTTCTCTGGAGATAGGCCTCCGTGGCCGAAATTCGGTCGGGAGGACGCTATTAGACTCATAGTTGTAGGAAAGTGGAAAGTAGAAGAAAGAAAAAATTCGTGCTCTCTGAGGCACGCCAACTTCCTAACTCCGGGCTAGTACTGAGAATTTCTTGTCAGAAAAATCTTTATAAAATACTTTGGTAATGAAATGACCCGACCCGGGATCGAACCCGGGATCTCGTCAGCCGCAGTCGAATAAGCTAACCACCAACGACCAACGAGGCAGTCATACACACAATTATAATCCATACTTCCATACTAATATTATAAATGCGAAAGTGTGTCTGTCTGACTGTCTGACTGTCTGTCTGTCTGTCTGTCTGCTACGCTTTCCCGGCCCATCTATTCAACCGATTTTGCTGAAATTTGGTATAGAGGTAGGTTATATCCCGGGGAAGGACATAAGCTTCCGGAAAATTGGAGAGTTCCCGTGGGAATCAAAAAACATAAATCCACGCGGACGAAGTCGCGGGAATCATCTAGTATAGAATATGTTAGGGAAATTACTACTTTAAAACCTATAAGCTGTACCCATACTAGCTGATGCCCGCGACTTCGTCCGCGTGGATTAAGTTTTGTTGATTCCCGCGGGATCTCTTTGATTTTCCGGGATAAAAAGTAGCCTGTCCTTCCCCTGGATACAAACTATCCCTATACCAAATTTTATCGAAATCAGCTGAAGAGATAAATATTTTTGATTCCCGCGGGAACTCTTGAATTTTCCGGGATAAAATCATCAAAATCGGTTGAACAGATGGGCCGTGAAAGCATATATGAACAGACAGACAGATAGACACACTTTCGCATTTATAATATTAGTATGGATTTGATTATTTCTAACACTCACCAGTTCATCTCTGTGCAGTCCCATGGTAGGGAACACCACTATAGTACCGCTCTCTACCACCACATTGGTCCCCGGGATGGTATAGTCCCTGGTACACATCCGCTGGATGGTAGGAAACGGTGGATAGAGCCGCAGCGTCTCTAAAAACATTATGAGCGATTTGTAAAGGGGTTTGAATATTTTGACCTACAAAACATTCCGCCATTTTTATTTTTTCTCGAAATAGCCGCCACTCCTAAAACCTGTATTAATCAGTAGCTGCCAACGACCTCAATTTACATAGACGGGCCCTGTCAAACAAAGAATGTGGACCTATTTTACTAACGCCATCTAGTCTGAAAAGCGGGACAGCGTTATGGCGGGGACAAGGACAGGGCTATACAGGTTAGGAGCGTGCTCTAAAGGTCGGACGCCCAATTTTTTACTATGAAAGGGCCCATCTAGTACCTACGGTTACATATCGATGGTAGCTGGCATTAATAAAAGCAAGTACCTATTATATGAGACAAAATCTTCCCAAAGTTTCCGAGATATAATCAATCAAAGTTATAGTCAACTCGATGATGGAAACACCAGTAGAGCCTTGATAGCTTATATCTCGGATAATCTGACCTGACTTAACCCTGCCAGGGATCAAACCCTGGACATCTAGGTTATAAGACCTGGCTCATCAATTCTCCAGGGAGTCCGGAGGTCGAATTTATATTAATTTATATATATACCTTGCATAGACCGTATCGCACAGAAGTTAACCCTTTTTTATCTATCATTCTCTATTTTATATGCAAATCTTACTTAATTTCCTTACTTATAAACCTTCTATGTATTCTTATCTAATCATCTTCTATGAACGTAAAATCTTATAATTCTCACCTTGTATAACCATGTCCATGTAAGTCAGATCCTGCAACGCTTCGGAACTCATTCTTCCATCATACTTCTCCATCACTTCTCTGATCTCTCCTCTCATCTTCTCCTGTACTTCTGGATGCGCGGCCAGTTCCAGGAATAGGAAGGCAAGGGTCGAGGAAGTGGTCTCGTAACCACCGAGGAAGATTATGAACGCATTTGCTGCTATTATCATATCAGCTGTAAGAGAAAATTTTGTATTTTACACAGAGGATTAAAAAACTTTTACCGATTAAAAAAACTCTAATAAAGTGAATAACTTTGTTGATAACCTGTTTAACTCTTGTACGTCCTGAATAACTTTGGTTCTTTAAAACTTTCAAAATACTAAAAATGGATATGGATTAAGGTTATTTTGAATCTCTCGGGAACTCTTCAATTTTCCGAAATAAAACGTTATCCCCGTACCAAATTTCATCAAAATTTAAAAGCCGTTAAAGCGTAGCAGACACGCAGACACACTTTCGTATTATTATTTACCTACTAGATGATACCCGCGACTTCGTCCGCGTGGATTAAGGTTTTTTAATCGCCACTCTGGCTTTCCGTTCCACTTTCCCTGAAAAAGCCCTTCCGCGGTATGCAATCTACTCCGTACAGACAGACAGATTGATTATTGGTATGGATTAAATAAGATTATTAAATAACTAGATGATTCCCGCGACTTCATCCGCGTGGATTAGGATTGTTTGATTCCTGCGGGAAATCTTTAATTTTCCGGAATAATAAGTAGCCTATGTCCTTACCCGAGATACAACCTACCCCTGTACCAAATTTCATCAAAATCGGTTGAACGGATGAGCCGTGAAAGCGTAGCAGATAGACAGACAGACACACTTTCGCATTTATAATCCACCACCACCACCACCACCACCACCACCACCACCACCACCACCACTACAGCCCATTAACGTCCCACTGCTGGGCACAGGCCTCCTCTCTCATAGGAGAGAGAGAATTAGAGCTTAGACCCACCACGCTGCTCCAACGCGGGTTGGGTGGCTTTAACGACTATTATCATGTTAGTGATAATAACCGGGACCGACGGCTTAACGTGCTCTCCGAGGCACGGGGGTGAAACACCGCCAACTTCCTAACTCCGGGCTAGTACTGAGAATTTCTAATTAGAAAAACCCAACACCGGGACCTCGTCGGCCGCAGTCGAACATGATAACCACTAGACCAACGAGGCAGTCAACGCATTTATAATATTAGTTAAATAATATAGCAGATATTTAGTCCGTATAATCTAGACAGAGCAACGTTCCAGTTAGCTTCAGGCGAAAGCTCTATCCAGTGAGTAACGTATCGCAGCTGTTACAATTCCAATACAGAGTTGTTGGCCCGAGGACATGCCTTTACTTACAAGTTACATACTGCGATATCTACTTACTAAGTTTAGCAAAACTACATTAGCATAGCGGTGATAGTATTCATCCAATAATAAAGACGCCTTCGCGTGAATATAACAAGTATAAATTACAAATTAAAAAAAACCCCCGACAAGAAAAAATCTGATGACCTTTAGACGGATGAACAGATTTTCATGAAAAATGGCTTGGAACACTCGGGATAAAATTATCTATGACACAAAAAAAACTAAGCGAAAATCGGTTTATCCGTTTTTTTTGGGATTGGGATTGGATTCATTTGGGAGCTACGATATTATAGACAGATACACAAACAGACACGTTAAACTTATAACACCCCTCTTATTAAAATCTGAATCATATACATCATTTTAAAGGTCCTTCGATTTTGCACCAAAACTAATATTATAAATGCGAAAGTGTTTTTTGTTTGTTGATTTGTCCTTCAATCACGTCACCAAAGGAGCAATGGATCGACGTGATTTTTTGCATGGATATAGATAGTTGAGGACATGGAGAGTAACATAAGCTACTTTCTACCCCGGAAAATTAAAGATTTCCCGCGGGAATCAAAAAAACTTAAAACACGCGGACGAAGTCGCGGGCATCAGCTAGTCCTAAATTAAAACTAAGTTCTTAAATAACTGTACTTAATTAATATTTAACAATGAAATAAACTAATAAAATAAATTAAATCCCGAGGAAAAATCGGTCGGTCGAAGGGAAGATTAAGATGACGATGGTGATATAATATAAGTAGAACACTAGGTACTTACTGATGATAAAGTTTTCCTTATCGCTGTTATTTTTATCTTCGCTTTGTAAAGCCATCATCATGTCTATGAAGTCGCCACGTTTTTCCTGTGCGCCTGAAATATTATAAATAAATCATTTCAATAATTGGTTCTTTATTCTTCCTAAGCCGTACGTTAAGTTCCTAAGGTAAGGGCAATAAAAATCAACGTTTGGGCACCAGAGATGTGCGCCTTTGTTATTAGAGAACGCCTTCACCCATCGACGCGATTTCTTAAAATCCTGTTAGAACGCTCCGAATTTAATGCTACCATCTTTACTATCTATACACAAAATTTTCGTTAAAACCGTTTGACCAAAGCAATAGCAGACAGAAAAAAGTCACTTAAGCATTTCATTTATTTGCGTTCATGTTTACATTGGCATGAGGCCCTGTCAGGGCATTGCAAATTAAAAAAAAAATTCTTTTCAAAAAACCGACTTCCAAGGCCACTGTAAAGTAAAAAGTAATTTTGATTTCTACACACTATGTTGAAGTCGGGCGAGCCTGACGCGTCAACTTTGCCTATCTTTGTTATACTCGCCCGACTTCAACATAGTGTGTAGAAATCAAAATCACTTTTTACTTTACAGTGGCTTTGGAAGTCGGTTTTTTTTAAAGAATTTTTATTTTTAACTTTTAAAGTGTACCTACTCTTAATCCAGTACCCTGCAGCATCAGAGTTTAGGAGTTGGGACTTGGGTTTAAGTATAAAGTCGTTGCTTGACACCTAAAATATGAATTCACCATAAAAAAATCCTAAATCGCTATTTAACGAGTTCTGTACCCTGCAGCTGATGGGTTGAGGATTTGGGACTCAGAGTTGTATCGTATTTACGTGACTTGATACCTACTATATGAATTCACCATCAAAATTTCCTAACTCACTAGTTTTGATGATTTCATGTAGTACGGTACACCTACAGCATCAGGATTGAGGACTTGGAGTCAGAATTTTTTATGGGACTTTGTGAGCTTCCTCTAACCAATGAAAAAGAAATTGTTCAAATAGGTTTAGAAACCACGGAGATATATGCACAGACATACATTAAAAAAAAAAAAAAGATACGCGCCGAATTGAGAACCTCCTCCTTTTTTGGAAGTCGGTTAATAAGTAACATTTAATTACAATGAACATTGAACATACTCATTAATAAACTTAAAATGAGTAGTTATCCAGTAATTAAATATAAAATTATAGAAATAAAATTAATTTAAGTTACTAACTACAATATCGATGTTACAATAGTGATGAACTGGACAAACATGCTCAGTGGCCCATAGAAGCACAGAATAGAGAGTCGTGGAAGAATCGGAGGGAGGCCTTTGCCCAGTCGTGGGACACCATAGGCTAGATTAGATTAGATAGATTAGATTAGAACTACAATATTATTAGATAGTTAAATAATGTCAACAAATTAGGTAAGTACACTGTAGGTATTATTGACGTCAATTACTTATAAAACATGATGGTGATATTCGGTTACGTAGCTTTAGTTTTAAGATACAGTTACGGTATCCAAAACTAAAGCTACGAGGGTTCCAAACGCACCCTGGTCTGAGAAGAGCCCACAACAAACTCAACCGGGTTTTTTTTACTTATCACCATCTCATAAATCATCTTAAACTATGGAACTATCAGAGCCGTTAGATCAAATTATTGCCAAGCTTCCTTGGCTCGTTCCTTAAAAACTAATTTAAAATATAAGATTCGATGTTCGTGTCTTTCCGTATATCCGAATCCGCAGATCACTTTTCGGCTTCTAAAAAGACTTACAATACATTTGGAGTAAGATGTTTAAATACAATTATGGCGACCTCTTGATTGGTCGCTTGTTTGACTTCGCTTCAGTTTGTTTGCAATCGATACAAACCCAAAGGCCAATTTCTTTTATTACTTCGATTCTACTGTTTTATCTACTGAGGAGGACTAAATTCAATTGTTATTTGAATTTTTTTATGGCGGTTTCTACCTTAACATGTATTTGTATTGGTATCCATACTAATATTATAAATGCGAAAGTGTGCCTGTCTGTCTGTCGGTCCATCTGTGTCTGTCTGCTACGCTTTCACAACCCACTTGTTCAACCGATTTTGATGAAATTTGGACAACGATAGGTCGTCACGGGGAAGGACATAGGCTACTTTTTATCCCGGAAAATTGAGGAGTTCCTGCGGGAATCGAAAAAACTTTGTCCACGCGTACGAAATCGCGGGCATCATCTAGTTTAGAATAAATTAACCATGTATTAACATGGTTTACTTATTCGAAGTTGATTCTACAGTCTCTAATGTTTTGCATGTTCTCATTATTATACGACTGCCTGAAAAAAGGGGTATATTGTTTTCAGGGTTCATGTATGTATGTATGTGAGTTTGTATATTCCACCATAACTTCTATATGTCTGAACCGATTTTGATTAATGAGGTATCGATATAATCCCTAACTTATTCCGGGTGACATAGGCTAGTAAAATTTAAAAAAAAAATTAAGGGGTGACCATGGTCCCGCATTAAAGACTAAAGTTGAAAAAAAATATTCGAAATTAAGATTAACTATATGAACTCATCTAAAAAATGATGAGTAGATTCCAAAAATATATAACACTATAGTTCAATATCCCGAGTGACACGGGCTATAAATTTTTGAAAAATTTGATACGGGCTACGGCGGAGCAGTCGTATTTTTAATAATTTTAATTATATTCACTTTTTTTATGATCAACTTATTATTTAAACTGAGGCCCGATTGTCAACGCAAATCGTCATCATTTGACAGCTTAAATCGTATTACTCGAACCGCATAAGGAGTTCATATATGCTTGTTGTCGTGCAGGCATCTATGAACTCCTTAAACAGGTCAAATTATACTTTTGACAAACGATTACGATTTCCTTACACAATCGGGGGGCCGATTCTAAAGGTCTAAGGATTTCAGACAATCATTAACCGCAAATTAAAACGGAAGATGCGGAACGGAACAGTCTCCAAGAAATATAGAACGAACAATGCAGCAATTTGTGTCTAGTTCTAACTTTTTTGTTGGTTTAACTTTAGTAGTTTAATTGAGTGTAGGTAATTAACACATAGTTACAATGAATGTAACGATCATAATCGTGCTCGTAAAGATAACAATCAAAGTAAATTTACCGTTTTGCCTCTCCTTAATGACGTTGCAGACAATGTTGTAGAAGAAATCGTGAGTCTTTTTGGGAATGATGCGTATCTTGAAGAATAAGACGAACGCGGGCCAGAGGTGACGCATCGTCCTGAAAAGATCACGTTTTTAGTTGATAAACATTAATTAATAAGGATTCATTCAGGAATGAAAGGATTTTAGTAGCATAATGTAGCATTCACTACAAATGCAACATACAAACAGATCGTCATTTTTTATGCCATGACTACATCGGGAAAGCTATCGTATAAAGAGGACATTCCATCCATTTGGATATCATAATATGGCAACTCAAGGCCCATATACCGACATATCGTTTACGAACACTGATGTTTGCTCTACAAAATATAAATAATATAATCTCTGCTCCATCAGTCATCAGTCACTCATTCATTCATTCAATTATCACTCTCGATTAATAATGGAATCAACTGATGCTGAATCTTTCATTTGATGGATCTTTAAAAATACATAATATTATCAACTAAGAAAGGAAAGAGTACCTAAAATATGATAGAAATATTATGAAAAAAATAATTCCACTCGGATAAACTTATGTGTGACGCAATAATGAAATTAAGTTGCTTGGCAACAACAAAATAGAGAAATATGAAGAAACAATAATTACGTATTAACGTTAAAACTCATATATTTACGTATTGCTAAACACCGGTAAAGCCTAAGTGAGCATTACGCTATCATGCTGCGTAAATACAAATTATTGCTAAGTATGTGGATTTCCTAATAACTGCCATACCCTTTCCAGTTGAACTGGCTTCCATCTTTGACCACCGGAAAGATTGGATAGCAGTCAAGGGCTATGCAAAGATTTTTAAAAAAATTGTAGAATACTGAAATGCCTTAGAATAAATTAGTCAGATTGTATATTAAAAATAAATTATTTCTTACTGATTATTAAACAGAGAGTCTTCCAAAAGACCTAAAATTCATATCCTCGGTTAGTTTTAAGTTTGATAACCAATTTAAACTATAGATTAAAATAAAAAAAGTGCGTTGATATTTGATAACGTCACAACACAACTAGGTATGTATTTCATACAAACTTCCATACTAGAAGCGCTTTTTTAAGTTTGATAAAAAGTTACTGATTTGATTGAATTGTCATCTTCCCTATTGTGTTGAATATATTATACAGAATCATAGTGTCAACTCAAATATTAGATTTACTCAAAAAGTTTGGTATTCAAAAGCACTTGCGATTTGGGCAAAAAGGTACTTACTTTTCAAATATATTAGCGAATGTCAATTCATAGAACGCACCCAGGGCTACTGCAAAGGGGTCGCTAGGGTTGTCCATCACGTGGCTCTTCACGCCAAACGCACATGGCACTATTGCGTCTGCTGTATAACCTCCCACCAGTTCATCTGAGTCTACTATTCTAGAATATTCTATGTTATTGTTCTCTGTACAGTTATCTTCGCTTGTTTCTTTTGATTCATCTCTAGATATAAATGTCTGTACATATGAACCTTCTTTGCTATCGTATGTTATATTTTCTATTTCATTCTGTTTATTTGAATTCACTACTCCATTGTTTACATTTTCTTGATCCCAATTATTAACTTTATGTTTGCCATTTTCATTTAATTTAATACCGTAATCTCTATAATTAATATTTACCAGCTTATGTTTATTAGACTCATTTGATGTGTCTAAAAGTTTCTTTACTCGTAAAACGAAGTCGTTCGCTGTGTTTTCAATCAGTGGTAACATTCCTTTTAGTTTGATAGGTCTGAAAAGAAAACGAATAAATGTTAATAACATCCTTATTGATCTCGATATTCATAGCGAACAATAACGGCATTATAAAGTAAAGATAAAGTCACATACATTCAAGTTCGTAAAAGTCCCGTATGATCATAAAATTTTCAGGTATTTACTTATACGAATTAAATCACGAAGATACTTAGCTCCGTTCCGAGGTTTACATAAGAACAAACTGACGAACAAAACAATATCGCTTAGTTTAATGCATTAATAGATAAACAAACATTTACCATGCTATAATAAACTCCTAGCATAGCAAGGCGTGATCGCGTGCAAATAAAAATATCTATGCTGAGCGATATTGTTCTGCTTTAGGTTGTACCTTTAAATATTATAGAGTAGTATGAGCACTTTGGAGTTTGAAAATATTTATAATATTTCCACCCAGTACGGTTACTTTGACAAGCATTTGCAAAACACTCTGGTTTCCCGGCAGTTTCGTCAGACCGCGTGCAGGGTAAACGCACTATGCACCAGTGTTGACCTTCCATAACGCATTTTCCCTGCATCAAATCAGGCTCCGCTTATTATTCCGGACATGATAATCCGCTATTTGTAAAGGACAGACGGTTTCAGTACAATTTCATTTGCGATTGAATTAATTTTGATATTGCTACTATTACTATTTAAAAGGTGAAACACTGCACTATACAAATATAACAGCTTTATTGTTTCAACTTTCAAGCTGCTGCTAACTATCTCGATAGTCTAGTCATCTAGTGCATACCATTTTACTCAGTACATACAGAGGTCTCAGATTCGATTAAAGACGAGATAGCATTCCTACCGCACCGCGTGAAATTATATCAAACCAGCGATTTTATTTTCGCGCCAATTTTATTCGTAAGTGCTTACACATAATATGGTATACATATGCTACACACTCATTATGCTATACACATATGGAGCTGTGTAAAAATTATGATGAATATTTTTCGCAGTGCGCACGTAACCATAAAGATCGCATAAACACAGATAAGCTGATATCTTACTGGCCTGAGGTCCTTGAATTGAACATGTATTTCTGGAAGTAAAGTGCAATAAGGAGTTAAATACTCACGAGAATATGGGCGATATCTTCGCCCGGAGCCTCTTCCACTCGTTGCCGCGTAGATACAGCACGGATTCGGCGAGGGGGTCCAGCTTTTTGTCGAAAAAGAACCCCCGGTCCGTGAAGTGCGCGAAATCGTTGACGCATACCCGCCTCACCAGCTCGGGGTCGCATATCACCAGCGTGCGCCGGTAGAACTGGTGGATGCCTGGAACCACGTGATCATCAATCAATCAATCAATAGTAAAGTAAGTAATAGTCATTATCGTAGTAAGTAGTAGTCATCTGCAGCGGCCAGCAAAACAGGCATTGAAGGACGAACGTGTAAATGTGGGCCGAGGCGAAGCCGAGGCACACATACGTAAGTCCATCAATGCCTAATTGTGGCCAAGGCTTGTATAGTACTTTTCTCAAATAATGCGCGGAAATTAAAACTAAGTAGCACCTAGACAGAACCTTTTATTTAAAAATCCAGTTATTAATATAAATATACAATTTTGGAAATTTCCGGGGATTATGTTGGTTTGGGATAATTCTAACGAGGTCGAAGTTTGTTGTATAGTAGTCTCTTCAGTGTGATTCTGTATAATAGGCATGATGACAGTAACCAAGAATCAATGAAATTATGAATTTATCTAATGAAATAGGATTCATGGATTATATAAAACGTATTTATCTTTCTATTTCGAGTAAGATTGCTATTTATTATGATAAAATAAAACTATAAAATACAGCAATCCGCCATATTGGACAAAACACCAAGAAGCGAATGACGTCACAATTGTTTGTTTTCTAGCTTTGACAATCACACTATTGTATACTGCACACTGCACAGAGTATATTGGTAAAAACAATAGTGACGTCACAAACGACGCCATGACACTGGCGAACGTTTTGGTGTGAATTATTTTAAAATTTAAATTTCAAATGCCAATTTTATCGACCAAACCTTATTTTTCTGCTGAAATAAGATATTTTTTCGAAAAAGTAGATACTTCCGAACATAATCTGACCATTTTTCAAAATCAGTCATCATGCCTATTCAAACATTTGATGGGAGGTCGATGGTCGAGATTGTTTTCGGATAGGTATTTCGATTTTCTATCTTCCATTGAAAATTTTCATAGATTTTCAAGTATTTTTCTTTCAACTTAGGCGGTAAAAAGTTTTCTATTACGGCTCTTGCTGCCTCTTGAATTTCAGGTGGCGTTATATTTATTTATTGAAATTAGGTGAACTGTACACTTATCCGATTACTTATAAAATATGATGGTGATAATCACGAGGGTTCCAAACGCGACCTGGTCTGAGAAGAGCCAACAACAAACTCAGCCTCTAATCTACCGTTATTAGAACAGATAGATAGATAGATAAACTGTTTATTGCAACACAAAACATAAAAATACATAGAGGAAGAAAGACAAAACCAAACAAAGTGCGCAAGGGCGGTCTTATTAAGAAAGGTGTGGGATAGTGCAACAAATAGATAGCCGTACCATATACTACTTAAACTTTACATACATAAACATACCTAAACATTTTATACCTTTAAACCTATACATACACGAAAATTCATACTAACTCCATACTACATATGTACCTACTATTACATGTATAATATTATAAATGTGAAAGTATGTCGGTCTGTTACGCTTTCACAGCCCATCTGCTCGACCGATTTTGATGAAATTTGGTACAGGGCTAAATTGTATCCCGGGAAATGACATAGGCTACTTACTTTTTATTCCGGAAAATTAAAGAGTTCCTGCGGGAATCAAAATATCTTAATCCACGCGGACGAAATGCGGGCATCAGCTAGTTACAAACAACCCAAGCAATCGAAATTGCAGTCATTAGCTAGTTAGTGCAGCTAGTAAGTTTATAGTAAGTTATTACAACACCCACACGTGGTGTTAACAGCGGTTATTGCATATTACGTCAATCGAACTATCATTATTCATGACTCATGTCCGTAATATCGGATCAGTGAAACTTGGTGGAAGGTTACTCTAACTAATGCTAGCATAATAATACCTAAGTACTTACTTATTAAGTTACTAGAAATCTTGACTGAAATTTCATAACCTCAATGACGCAGCCATGGACTTCCTTGCAAGATAAGTCGTTCGACCCGTAAATGTAAAATACGTTTTTATTGTGATGTGTTGATATGTTGATGCGAGGGACGAATGGCCTAGCCGTGACAACGCAGTCGATTGCGATTGTTAAGCAACATTGACCCAAGTCAGTAACTGGATGGGTGACCGAATTTGGAGGTTCAGTTTCTCCTTGCCTCGGAGAGCACGTAAAGCCGTCGGTCCCGGTTATTATCACTAATATCTGATAATAATCGTAACAAACCTAAGAATTTAAATACCTACTGTGAAGAATGAACACTATTAACAGCATTATTACGATGCTAAGTTGTGATTCATAAATAATTTTACATTACATTTCATGTTCAATTTAAATTTCTTACAATGAATTGCTAATTTTACTTAAGAAATTATATTTTGGCAACATTGAGTGTTGCAGGATGCAGAATTTATTTTGATTAATGCTAAGTAATTTAATCACCAATCGTAGTTTTTCAATATTTAAACTGTAATCATGACAGCCAATCGCAAGAATTCAGGAAAATGTTGATGAATATTATTGATTGTTTTGGTGAAGAATAAGGGTGGATTACGACATTTTGCTGAGATGAGTATAAATTTAAATTATAATTACTATTTTAAGAGGTTATGTTAGGATATCATTATCAATTTCCAAACAGTTGGGTTCTGGAATCATATTTTGAGACAGATCTTGTAGTGGAATTTATTAAAATCAATATAATTGTAAAATCAACTTTAATAGTTCATCGTTTTTATATACTATTTTGTTTTAGTATCATTGACTGTTCAATAATTTTAAAAGAGCAACTATACCAGTTTCTTGCAGTTTCTTCTGGATAGCATGGCTTTTCCGAAACTGTGGTAGATTCAT
Organism: Erebia epiphron; assembly: GCA_963932025.1. Lineage (NCBI taxonomy): Eukaryota > Metazoa > Arthropoda > Insecta > Lepidoptera > Nymphalidae > Erebia > Erebia epiphron. Next base: position 2,321,222 of record OZ009947.1, on the reverse strand, counting down.
TTAATGATGAATAGATTTAACATTGAGATTAATAATTGCAATATAAATGTGATTCTAACATACACAACAAACTGGAATGAACAGAAATTAAAATCTATTCATGGTTATCTTTGTGTTTATTTTTAACCTACTAGCAGTGTGGTCTAATATCTGTGACATTTTCAGAAGTGGGATCCTACAGAGGTAGGATCCCGCAGCCCACATACAATTGGAGCATGAGGCCACTTCCTGGGAGGCAGTACATCAAAGTAGTATCCGGATTTACTGGTAGGATCTAATTAAATTATTATTACTGATAGTTATGCTGGGACGGTACCCGCATTTTATCTAATGTTTATACAAAGTCAATCGTCCTACAATTGGTGGTTTAATAATAATCATTAGATTTTCCTAGCAGGTTTATTTTACTGATATACAGGTGTTATTTATGTTCCAATTTTTTACGTTACGTTCCATACAGGAATTATTCTGAATTATAGAAGAAAGCATAAATTTATGGTTCGATTTACATGGTGTCGTTTGGGTTATTAAATTTTATTAATTGGTTAATATCAGGATGGTTATGGTTATGGTGATACGAAATGTGATCTTGGTTTTAAAAAGTTTATATTATTTTCTATATACCTTCATTTTGAGATTAAGTGGTTTAAGTTTTGCTGTTCAGTGCCGTATGATGATCTTTTGATGATATGTGCTAGTGTTTAAATTCCACGTATTTCGAAGTAATCAGTTCCTCAATAAAACTTTCTTGTTTTACTACTTGCATTGCAAACGTTTTAGTATAGTTTGTTTACTTTAATTCTTAAATGCCAATTAAATCGTCAACGAAAATACTATGACAGGATGGCGTGAGCAGTCCAATTTTTTTTTAGCGTATTTTGACTTGCTAAAATATTATTATATTTTTACATTTTAAAACGAAAGGATGGTAAATGGAGTTTAATTGAAGTGAATTTTTGATTATGGCTGTTTTATGGGGATTTTGTCATATTTGGGTTGGAAGAAGATTCTTCTAGATGAAAAAAGAGGAAACTGGAGTACCTGTGTCATATACTTCGTGGCCCTAAGTATGACCTTCTATTATTAACAAGCGGTCCGCTCCGGCTTCGCCCGTGGTACATATATGGCACTCAGAGATCACGTACATATCCAACGGTGAAAGAATTTTTGAAATCGGTCTAGTAGTTCCTGAGATTAGCGCCTTCAAACAAACAAACTAGGCAAAAGGGATAAGGGACAGAGAAGGGCATCCCTGACTGAAGCACATACACCAGTGGTTCAATAAAAAAGCATCCGATCATTATTTAGATCTGCAGTGTCAAATGTTCAAGTTGCCAATATTATCGCCAACCTTCGATAAAAGAAGCACCGATAGAAGTATTTGGGTTGGTTTTGCGTTTAAATTGATTACTGTTCTGGCAATTCTTCTCATCTGAAACGCAACTGTTGTGGAGTATTTTTGAAAGCAACAATTTAAAGATTTCAGATTTGTAACTCTGGAGTTTTGTTATCGGATTTAGTTTCACTTGTTTTTACTGAAGTTTGCTATTTGCGTTTTCTAAAATTTTAATTGATAGATGTTTTAGTTTGAGAGTTGATATTGTAGAGGCGATAGAGTTGATATAGTAGAGTCGATAGAGTTGATATGGTAGAGTCGAAAGAGTTGATATGGTAGAGTCGATAGAGTTGATATGGTAGAGTCGATAGTGTTGAAATGGTAGAGTCGATAGAGTTGATATGGTTGAGTCGATAGAGTTGATATAGCAGAGTTGATAGTTGGTATAGTTGTTATTATAATATTATTACCTAAGAAAATTTAATTATTGTTATCAATGAAATTCACAAATGTGAAGTACTTAATTTAGATTTTAGTATCACGTGTTTCGTATTGCTTGTTGACAAAAGTCTCCTCGGTGCGCTCTACCTCTATTTCGTTTTCGATCTCAATTTTCGTGTCTCTATTTTATTTAGAATGTCGGTTACTTTTGTTTGCTTTCTTATACCTCGGCTACTGTGTCTGTCTTTGATCTTTACTACCAGCATACTTCTTGCCTCGTGGTGGTACCTACTCGTGGTTTGCATTGAGAGCCCAGGTTTCGTAACCATAGGTTAAGCATGGTAAGACACAAGCGTTGAATTCTCTATTTGTAAGCGCAATCCAAGTTATTTACTTTACATTATCTCTCTTAGAGCCCAATACTTGCTCCATTCATTTCAACCCTTCTCTATTTCTTTTGTTGTTAGATCTATAAGGGAAATTATCTGCCCTAAATAGATATATTCGTCAATGTGTTCAATATTTTTCCGTTTATTGTGATGTGATAGGAGAGTCTATATGGAGAGAATATAGTTGATAGTTATTAACTATAGGAGTTATTATAGGAAGTCTTACGAACGGAATGTCAGAGTAATGAACTAGACGAAAGTAAAGATCCGGTTGCTAATAGAGACGCATTGACACAGCAAGGTTAGCAGATCAATGTAAACATAGCGGACTAAGGCCAACTCGCTGCAGAATACTTCAAAAGACTGAAGTTGATTGGTTGTTGACTGAGAAATATGATGCACGGGCAAACCGGCGTCGAGGATTTGAATAGGATATCTACTCGTAGATGCTTTCATCGTTATCATCTCCGAAGACAAGATAGCAGAGTGTACAAGTGTGGACTTTCATACAGTTCTGTTGCTGCTGATGTTGTTTTCGTCATTTCCGAACTGTTGAAGATGATTTCATCATAATCTCCAAAGATAAGAGGACAATAAATATATTGCTGCTGCTGAGTTTGTTTTCATCATCTCCGAGCTGCTGAAGATAAGAAGACTAGAAATATACTGCTGCTGCTGAGGTTGTTTTCATAATCTCCGAGCTGCTGAACATGAGAGGACTAGAAATATACTGCTGGTGACAAGGGAGTGTAGAGCGGAGACTCATAAACAGTTCTGCTGAAGGTATCTACAGTAATTAAGGTAAGTCGCATGTTTAATTTGGCGAAATTTTTGATTTAAGTCTCAAGTCATAATCTCTGGCCAGGTGCAGGTGCTGGGATTACGAAAATTGGACTTGGCACTACAAATATTAAATAGCTGGTCACCGGGTTATAACATACAGATTTGACTAAGTACAAGTAAGTTTTACCTTGGATACCCCTATTGTTACTCCATCGGTGAATGGATCAGTTAGACGTGTCTGATGGCGACTTATGAAGACTGTAGTAGAGGTAATGATTGCTCTTGATTAATTATTAATAGTTGGTTACCCAAACAAGTTGGTAACATAAGGCCTAACCGAACAAGTTCGTCATAAAAGAAGTTCGTAAGTTCGAGTTTAAAGATTTAATAGAAATTAAAATATTATACTGTTTGGATAATCAATTCAAATTAAGTTGCAAGGTTTGCGACTAATTTATTTGGAAAAAGCTGCAGTGGCTAAATGGTTTTATTGTTAATGGCTAAATGGAAATTTGGAAATATTTGTGGCAAAAAATGGTTCTAATGGTTTTTAATGGTTCCACTTGGCAAAAATATATTATGATGGTTTATTGGAAAATATATGGAAAAGTTGAAAAAATGGTTGGAATGGTTTATAATGGTTGCCACTTGGAAAATGGTTATAATGGTTTTAACTGGTTGCCACTTGGAAAAATGGTTATAATGGTTGCCACTATTTGGTTCTAAAAAGTTATACTGGTAATTACAGATTTCTTTGGACAGTTGCAATGGTTGCGACTGAAAGGTTTGAATAGTTTTAATGATTGCAAATAAAACTTTTGTAAATGAATTTGATAAAAAGCTGAGCAAAATGTGTATTTTGGTAAATGGTCATATTTGATGATTATTTGTTAATAAGCTCATAGCAAATGGTATATTTGATGAAAAGGTATACTTACTCGATGAATTAGTTTGATAAAAAAATTATGGGTATATTTGGTAAATTACAATTAAATTACAATTATGAACATTTAATGAATAAATTTAATTAAGAAGACCGGCAGGTGGAGGTTAAAGAAAATCTGAATTGTTTTTATAATTAAAATTTACTGAATAATTTGACGGTTACGATTTTTATAATTACTTATTAACGTGCGAACACAGTTGAAAATATTCGTCCGTGAGAATACTAAATCTAACATTTTCACTCAATGTAACACTGTACGTCGATGAAGCGCAAACGTAATCTATCAGCCGTAAGGTTGGTGCTGTCTTAGAGTCACAGGGTTGTCACAATAACAATTTGATAAACAGATGGGCAAAATATGTATTTTGGTAAATGGTCATATTTGATGATTATTAGTTAAATAGGCTTAATTAACTAAATGTGTTTATGTTGGTAATAAATAAATGAACTCTTCCATATATAAATAATAAATAATATACTTAAATAACGGGAAATTAATGGAAACTATCTGATAAATGCGTATAATCATCTTATAAACAGATGTATTTTATGAATCGGTACTTTATAAAATCTTGTGAAAATCTCTTTGAAAATAAACTAGTTTACTTTGCTCGCAATAGAATTTTTATATTGGTCAAGTAACAAGGAAAAAAAAGCAGTAAATAAAGTGCAAGGGATTAATTGGTCGTTACTAGATAAAGTTCATGTTTCTCCAAGGTTAGGTTACTTGATTATTTTCATGTATGCAATGATCGAACCTATTCATACCAATTTTTCTTTGCAGGGACGCAAAGGAACGTCAGGATGGGCGAGTGTGAAGAATGAACACTATTAACAGCATTATTACGATGCTAAGTTGTGATTCATAAATAATTTTACATTACATTTCATGTTCAATTTAAATTTCTTACAATGAATTGCTAATTTTACTTAAGAAATTATATTTTGGCAACATTGAGTGTTGCAGGATGCAGAATTTATTTTGATTAATGCTAAGTAATTTAATCACCAATCGTAGTTTTTCAATATTTAAACTGTAATCATGACAGCCAATCACAAGAATTCAGGAAAATGTTGATGTGTCGGTAACAAAAAAATAATATAAAAGTAAGCGAAAATGGCGTCAGGAGTTCAGTCAGTATTAAAATTTTGAGGAATTATTACAAGTGGATAAAGTGTATATTATTATTGATTGTTTTGGTGAAGAATAAGGGTGGATTACGACATTTTGCTGAGATGAGTATAAATTTAAATTATAATTACTATTTTAAGAGGTTATGTTAGGATATCATTATCAATTTCTAAACAGTTGGGTTCTGGAATCATATTTTGAGACAGATCTTGTAGTGGAATTTATTAAAATCAATATAATTGTAAAATCAACTTTAATAGTTCATCGTTTTTATATACTATTTTGTTTTAGTATCATTGACTGTTCAATAATTTTAAAAGAGCAACTATACCAGTTTCTTGCAGTTTCTTCTGGATAGCATGGCTTTTCCGAAACTGTGGTAGATTCATTTAATGATGAATAGATTTAACATTGAGATTAATAATTGCAATATAAATGTGATTCTAACATACACAACAAACTGGAATGAACAGAAATTAAAATCTATTCATGGTTATCTTTGTGTTTATTTTTAACCTACTAGCAGTGTGGTCTAATATCTGTGACACTACTCTCAGTTGAGTAACGACTACACTTCTATACTCGTGTGACTACACTACAAGGATGTGGGAAACCACCGTATTATTATCCTAAGAAAACTCCTACCATTATGTGATTAATGGAATGGGGTCACGAGTCACGACCCTCAGTAATGAGGAATACGCCGGAGAGAGTTGATGACAAAATAATATAGGTAATATTTTCCGCGGCTGTTATCTCATCGTATTCTATCACGGATTACAGAGATCCTTTGACATCAATCACATAAAAGTAGGGACCTTTTGGGATAACAGTGCGGTAAGGTGCAATCTTGCAAGCAAGTCTGCATGCAAGTCTGATTGCAGTCAAGCGCTAGCCTATATATTTAAAAAAAAAAGGTAATCCAAGGTCCTTCCGCTCTTATTATTAGTTACCACTATAGTGAACCGCTATAATTTATCATACCGCTTTAATACCGAGTACAATGATATTGACGTATCTAATTCTATGGCCGAGTAGTAGTACTTAATCAAAATAATATGCATAGGTTTAAATTTTCTGAAATAAAATAATACCGTGATTGCAAAAAAAAGACGTGTGGCACTCGGAGACTGCCGTGGTAAAGCTATTATTGCATAGCATTTTTTATCAACTTGCTATGACTACTTGTGTTGTTGACTTCAATAGCATAAAAAAGCTTTGGTGAAGGAAAGACATGGTAGGCATTTCTTGAACAAAATATCAAATCCTACTCACCAAAAAACCGTTTATCCTTGTAAGCATTGTAAATCCTTTGAAAACACACGCCACCCTGTTCCTTTCCCGCCACTACGGGTCCAATGTGACCCACGAGCGGCAACGCAGGGGGCGAATACACACCCCTATACGCCCAATAGTCATAGTCATACATAAGCACAGATAATATTAAACTCACGCATAGTGAAAACACCAAAATGTTTCTCAATAAAACACTTCCAAACGTGTAGCTATCCAAAATCCACGAAATTATTATCACAGTTTGCACCAAAGAGTTTTTGAAGCCAAACATTTTCACTCAATTATTTCGTTATTTTTTTTTAAATGTACCGTCGCCATTACATTTTTTCTTAATTTATTTTTTCACACGATTTCGTTCCACCTCAAATAAATGAGCATGTATTAATTTGAATAAAACGCACATTCTTGTGATTCCTTGAATTATTCACATTATTTTATTTAATTGGCATTGAATTTTAATTATTAAAAAAATATTAGTTGAAAAAAAGTGTTCAGTAGGTATTAAAAAAAATTACACTTTTTCGTTATTGTTTCGTTCAATAACAATTAAAGATTATCAGTTCGGAAACAAAATCACGTTCACGCGAATCTCGTTTTAAATTTAAATGGGTTAATAATTTCGTATCCTGTTATTATTTTAAATTGCAATTTAATTTGAAAACAATTTTAATGTTATTTATTAATTCCAAAATATGCTTTAATAATTGTATGTAGATTATAATTTATACTGAGTGTATAATTAAAAAATTACGGGGAAAAAATGGCGGTATTCCTAAACGTCATAGTTTAAACTCCCGCGCGAGCCGCCAAGTCCGCGCACGCGCACTAGCCGAGTGGTAGCCAAGCGCGCAGAAGACGTAACAGTGAAAGTTTCGGACCGCAATTGTCAGGCATGATGAGATTTTTGGCGAACTAGTTTAAAGGTCTTGCCACATTCAAAGCCACTTCGAGTGTTCGATTGGTAAACAATAGCGTCACCACTCACCAGAGCACGCATAGGCACAGCATACATAAACAGGACATGGGGCACCGATTATCTATGTATTGCCATTATTACTTGTTATACAATCCATATTAATATTATAAATGCGAAAATGTGTCTGGCTGTCTGTCCGCCCGTCTGCCTATCTGTCTGCTACGCTTTCACGGTCCATCTGATCAACCAATTTTGATGAAATTTTGGTACAGGGATAGATTGTAACCCGGGAAAGGACATAGACAGACTACCAGACAAAAAGAAGCATTTTTCCATTTTTCTCTGAAGCAAAATCGATCAACGTTTTCCATGCTGTGCAATCTCATCTCATACTACGCCTACGGCCTACCTTTTTAATGTTGATGGCGTTTATGTGAAGTTGAATATCGTAGTGTTCGTGTGTGGGAACCCCCTAACCCCACTCAATCGGTCAGCTATTATCCAGACTAAGCCCCAGATATGCAAAATATTATTATAACGTAATACTAAGTAAGTATTTATTTTGTTTATTTTATTACAACAGAGAATAATATAATATATTTGACAATTAACAGAAGCCCACAACTTCGTCTGCGTGGTTTTAGGGTTTTTTTAAAAATCCGAGACAACTCTTTGATTTTCGGGATAAAACGGAGGTATCGACCACGAATAGTAATAAATTAATGGTCTCTCTCCAGGATGGATACAAGCTATCTCAGTGCGGGTTTTTTTTCGGGTTGAGTAGGTAAAAGTTTCAACCCGAAAAAAAAAACGTAGATACCATACGAAACGAGAAGTAGGAGGACCACCTACTGGCCGCTACAGCTTCACCGGTCAAGTGGGCGAGCGCTCTAGGCATAGCTGAGAAGAGAAGTTGGGTTTGAACCCTAGACATCGGAGCGCAAAGTCTTCCTAAGGACGTCTCCTGTAACTCGGACACCTCAGGTAGGACCCACTATAATAATATCATGATACTTCATTAATATTAATTTAATTAATATTAGTATAATAAGAAGATTAATTTATTTATTTCTCCACTTACTACTAGCATTACAGTTTCCCTAATAAACTAATGCGAAAGTGTGTTTGTTTGTTGAATTGTAATTCAATCCCGCCGCAGCGGGCCAACGGATCGACGTGATTTTTGGCATGGGTATAATTGAGGACCTGGAGAGTGACACAGGCTACTTTTTGACTCGGGAAATTAAAGAGTTCCCGCGGGAACCAAAAAACCACAATCCACGGGGACAAAGTCGCGGGCATCAGCTGGTCATAAAATAAATACCACAACAATATTGTTCTCAAATGTGTTGCAGAAGTTACTTAAACAAATTAAATATTTAATATCGACCGTTAACACTTGCGCAACAAGAACGCAAACATCGCTTCATAACTTCAACATTGACCTAGCTTTCTTCTTAGAACACACCAGAAGATGTAATCTGTGACTTAACTTACGAAATGAACAAGGTCATTCAGAAAGAGTTTGGGCGCCTCTACATTTAGCTGGTAGGGACGAGTGGCCTATAAATTATAACAACGCATATCAGTCGATTGCGAATGTCAAACAACGTTGACACAAGTCGATAACTGGATGGGTGACCGAATTTGGAATCAAATTTGGCCTTTTCGCTTCCTCCGCGCCTCGGAGAGCATGTTAAGCCGTCGGTCCCAGTTATTATCAGTATCACTAACATCAATCAATCAATCAAATAAATATTAAATGCGAACAGCGAAAGTTTGGAAGGATGGATCATGTATGGATGGATGTTTGGTACTTACTCAATCACGCCCCACCGGCTGAAAGGATCTGGATGAAATTTGGCACAGAGATAGATTATAGTCTCGAATAGCACATAGGCTACTTTTTATCCCGGAAAATGAGAGTTCCCGCGGGAACCAAAAAACCTCAATCCACGCGTACGAAGTCGCGGGCATCAGCTAGTCAAATAATCAAATCAAATCAATCAAATAATCAATATCAAATCAATCCATCATTCAAATATCAAATAAATATTATAAATGCGAAAGTTTGGATGGATGGATGTATTGGGTGGATGTATGGATGGATGTATGGATGGGTGTTTGTTACTCAATCACGCCCGAACGGCTGAACGGATCTGGATGAACTTTGGCACAGAGATAGATTATAGTCTGGAATAACACATAGGCTACTTTTTATTACGGAAAATTAAAGAGTTCCTGCGGGAACCAAAAACCTCAAACCACGCAGACGAAGTCGCGGGCATTCGCTAGTATGATAATAATCTTTACAAAACCCTAAATAAAGAGTTGAAATGCTCTTAGTTCAGTCGTAGTTACGCGGAAGGAGGTGGGCACTCACTACATTATTATCCCAAGAAAACTCCTACCATTATTTATTTGTGGGTAACGACCCTCAGTAATGAGGAATACGACGCAGCAGACATTTAGCGGGTACCTACATAATGTGCTTAAAATTATAAAAACTTACACATTATCAACTAAAGGGTTATAATGTATTTATGGTTTGTATGTATTAAGATATTTGTGTATTGTTGTCTATGTATTGTTATGTAATTTTTTTGTATGTAGTATTAGTATAATTTTGCGCCACCTGCAGTCTTGTTTCCTTGTGTTCTCCTAATAAGGTTGCCTGGAAGAAATTGCTACTTAGCAATAAGGCCGCCCTTTGTACCTACTTCTTTGTTTTATTTTATGTTTTCTGTAATTTGCTTTTGTTATGTGTGGTACAAATAAAGAGTTTAATAATAATAATAATAATAATAAAGGGTACCTGACTACCTACGAGTACGTTGGGTAACTAACTATTATTTCATGTGGTTGGGCTCATCTCGGAGAAAAACAGACCCTTCATACCACGAAGTAGCACGGCATGAGGTCAACCGGATAGCACGAAGCACGAAGTATTAGAGGTTTCTGCAGTTTAGCAGTGAATTGACGGCGATGTTACCAAGCCAAATGGATCTCGATATTGATACAATGGATTCGGTTGTGCCGCGCGCGTCGACGCGTGTCGATTACATAACTCGACAGTGGGTCAGCGGCCGCCGCTTTCAAGTTTATAGTTAGCATATAGGTACAATAGTGCACAGTGCACACGTTGCCGCATAAAACGACCTCAATTTACATAGACGGGCCCTGTCAAACAAAGAATGTGGACCTATTTTACTAACGCCATCTAGCCTGAAAAGCGGGACAGCGCTATGGCGGGGACAAGGACAGGGCTATACAGGTTAGGAGCGTGCTCTAAAGGTTGGACGCCCAATTTTTTTTATGAAAGGGCCCATCTAGTACCTACCTACATTTATATCGATGGCCGCATATGCGAAGTAAAATAAAGCTGATAACTTAGAATAGTTATTCTAAGGCTGATAATAATAAAAAAAACCGGCCAAGTGCGAGTCGGACTCGCGCACCGAGGGTTCCGTACAAACCTGTAGTAAGTATTAAATTAAATGTTTTTTTTAAATATTTGAGTTGATTGAATGAAAGGTAAATTGCGGTTTACGATTTATGACGTATTAAAAAAAAACTACTTACTAGATCTCGTTCAAACCAATTTTCGGTGGAAGTTTGCATGGTAATGTACAACATATATTTTTTTTAGTTTTATCATTCTCTTATTTTAGAAGTTATGGGGGGGACACACATTTTACCACTTTGGAAGTGTCTCTCGCGCAAACTATTCAGTTTAGAAAAAAATGATATTACAAACCTCAATATCATTTTTGAAGACCTATTCATAGATACCCCACACCTAGGGGTTAGATGAAAAAAAATTTTTTGAGTTTCAGTTCTAAGTATGGGGAACCCCCGAAATTTATTGTTTTTTTTCTATTTTTGTAAGGAAATATTAATGCGGTTTACAGAATACATCTACTTACCAAGTTTCAACAGTATAGCTCTTATAGTTTCGGAAAAAAGTGGCTGTGACATACGGACGGACAGACAGACAGACAGACAGACAGACAAACAGACAGACAGACATGACGAATCTATAAGGGTTCCGTTTTTGCCAAATTTGGCTACGGAACCCTAAAAACGAGTGGCCTAGTTGCATAGAGATACTATACTACCTCTATGCCTAGTTGTGACAATGCATATCAGTCGATTGATTTTGTATAAAACATGTTTCTGCAAATAAACTAATTTGAATTTGAATTTGAGAATGTTAAGCAACTTTGACCAGTAACTAGATCGGTAGGTGACCGAATTTGGAGGTTCAAATTTGACCTTTTTGTCTCCTCCGTGCCTCGGAGAGCACGTTAAGCCGTCGGTCCCGGTTATTATCACTAACATCTGATAATAATCGTTACAAAAACCTAAAGAGTTTAAATACTCTTAGTTCAGTTGTATGCGGAAAGACGTGGGAACCCACCGCATTATTATCTCAATAAAACTCCTACCCATATTTGATTAATATAAAAGGGTCATGACCCTCAGTAATGAGGAATACGACGCAGAGAGAGACATTTAGCGGGTACATAATGTGCTTAAGATATATGGTTGCCAGATTTTAGAAATGGCAACCCTAAGCTTAGAGATTGTAAAACAGATTTGGCCGTAGTTACTTAGTTAATTAAATATAATATGTATTTGATAGGAATATGTTATAAACTTATAGATACCAAGTTTCAAGGTAGTTTCTTGCCCTGACTATTCTAGGCAGTTTAGCTATGACACACATTAGCAATTAGGAGCACACAAATTGGCGATTGCAAATAGTTAGGATGCGATTTGCAATATCGTTGCGTTGCCTCATTATGCCGGCGCGTGTAAACAGACAAGCCAGCAAAACTATCACATTTTGCCTTATAAGTTGTTGGTACCCAATACCCATCTATAATAATACACTCGCCGGCATATTTAGCGGAACATAAAAAAAGGTTTGATATCAGTATCATATAAGGTTGCTGGCTGGTTTATACGTCATTTAATCTAAAAAGAAATATTTTCAAATTAAGAAAACAACTGAACATCACATTTTATGGAATTGTTTTAATTTTATTCTAATACACCTTATCTGGAGCGAACTTCGAGTATTTCTTCCTTCTGAGTTTGATTTAAAATTTCATTGAAATACTGTTTTTTGATAGTTTTTTTAATCGCGTATCTTTCTGGAGTTGATGACTGAATTATGCCTGACTTAGCCCCAACGGAGATTGCCAGGGCACTCGAAATGCGAAGAAATGGTCAAACCTACAGAGTGATATCCAGGGATCTTCGTCGACCAGTTTCAACGATCCATCGCAGTATCCAACGGTTCAGGGAGACCGGTACTTATGTGAGAAGAGCAGGACAAGGCAGAAAAAGACGCACTTCGAGTAGGGATGATCGTTTCATTCGGCTTCGTGTACGTAGGAACCCCCGTTTGACGGCCGTCCAAGCCCGACATGAGTTAGAAGCAGTGCGGGGTGTAACCGTAAGTGAGCGTACGGTGCGAAGAAGGCTCGAAGAAGCTGGTTTGGGTTCATTCGTGCCCGCTAAGGCTCCAAGGCTCGAGGTAAATCATCGTAGAAACAGGTTAACTTTTGCTCAGGAACATCTACTTTGGAACGCGGACCAATGGAGTAAGGTATTGTTTACTGATGAGTGCAGAATTCTCTTAAATCAAATTGACGGCAGGCAAAGAATATACAGACGCAAAGGAGGACGATACATTCAGACAAATTTTGTAACTACAGTTGCATACGGTGGTGGATCAATAGTGGTTTGGGCGGGCATTTGTTTGGGAGCTCGCACAGACTTGGTAGTGATTGACAGAGGGAGTCTGACTGCAGACCGCTATATCAGAGAAGTTTTAGAAGAAAATGTCGTACCGTTTGCCCCATATATCGGTGACGATGTTGTTTTTATGCAGGATAATGCTCGGCCGCATACCGCTCGGGTAACTCAAGCTTATCTTAATGATATGAATATCACTGTTATGGAGTGGCCGGCGAGAACACCGGATATGAACCCAATAGAGCACGTTTGGGACTTGCTGAAAAGAAAAGTTAAGTCCAGAATTCCAGCTCCTGCCAACGTGGGTGAACTGCGATAATCATTCTCAGTATGCCTAGACGGGTAGAAACTTTAATAAGAGCACGTGGAGGAAATACGCGATATTAATCACCATTTTTCTAATTTAATTAATTGTTATTTTAATATTAAATTTCACTTTTCCCGGTTACATGAAAAGTTCAAAAATGTACCATTTTTCACAAATAGCCTTTACTCGCAAAATCTGCTCTTAATGTGATCTCATTTTAAGTAAAACAAATGAAACTTTAAATAACAAAAGAAGTGTAGTAAGTAGATTTTAAAATAAAACCATATTTTTTTTAATTATGGACCTTTTTTTATGTTCCGCTAAATATGCCGGCGAGTTTACTAATATTATAAATGCGAAAGTTTGGATGGATGTATGGATGGACGGATGTTTTTGTAACTCAATCACGCCAGAACAGCTGAACGGATCTGCATAAAATTTGGCACAGAGATAGATTATAGTCTGGATTAGCACAAAGGCTATTTTTTAGTTCCATCCAGATCAGCCATTCTGTCATGATTGAGTTACAAACATCCATCCATCCAAACTTTCGCATTTCTTATACATATTAGTACAGATTAACTCTTTTAATTTGAGTCAACGTCAGACTATGAGAGTAATGCCCGATTTCACCAACAATGCCTTTTACAACATACCTAGGTACCTAAGACTAATAAATAGAGATGACAGTTTTTAGTTTTAAACACAATTTGCATTTAACTTACTGTCACCTAATGGGCTTAACCAAGTGTTCACAAAAATTTAGGCATGCCTAAACTTTGGTGAAACGGGTGGTGATCTGTGAAGTATTGCAAACCATAGAACAAGGTCCATCAGTTGATCACTAAGAATGCAAAAAAAAACCATAATAAGGTTTCAAATCATTTATTAATCCAACAACAATTAGTATTTATTGGACTGTACCTAGGTACATAATAATACTTTTCAGCTGTTAACGGATTTGGCTACACCAATTGTCCAGTTACACTTTGGATCCAGCCGCGGTATGCTGATGGTTGCAAGAATACTGGAACAAAAACAAAATTAAGTAGGTATATTTTTTTTATTCACCAATGATCGTTTAACATTATAAGTAAGAACCAGAGAGCCGTGGGAGATTTTTAAAAGATTATAACGCGTTTTTATGGAATAGAATGAGCGCCATCTGTCGTTAAATTTTTTAATCCACTAGCCCTTGACTGCGATCTCACCTGATGGTAAGTGATGATGCAGTCTAAGATGGTAGCGGGCTAACCTGTTAGGGGCATGGCAGTTATATTAAACCCATGTACCTTTATTCGGTTTCTACACGATATCGTACCGGAACGCTAAATCGCTTGGCGGCACGTCTTTGCCGGTAGGGTGGTAACTAGCCACGGCCGAAGCCTCCCACCAGGCAAAACCAGAGAAAAATCAAAAATTATAAATTCATGAATTGACCCTGCGGAGTGCAATCGATCGGACTCGGGACCTCCCATAGCGCTCCCCACTGTGGTCTGCACCAGGGATGTAGTCGTCGGTATAGTCGTCTAGAGCGTACTTTGACTTTGCTTAGACTTAAGACATGGTTAAAACGAGACAGAAGTCAATCTCGTTTTAACTCTGAGTAAAGTCTGAGCCAAGTCAAAGTACGCTCTATAGATCTCAGCATGAGAGTAGACTTGCGCTCAGTAGTGAGCCGTTCCCCAGTATATTATATGTCACCGTAAGATTGCAAAGGCCGTTGGATTGTAATCTAACTAGCGATATTGTAAACTGTCGAAAGATTACAATTTAACGCATTATTTTTCGGTAGATTGTAATCTGTTAGGTATATTAAACCGACAAAACCTAAGTGCCCTACCTGATCATTTATGTCGAACCCTAACCTAACCTACAAGAATGAGACAAGAAAACGTAAATACAATGAATATTTCAAAAATTGACACTCGGAACATTGAACGGTTCACAATCCGTCGACAGTTTACAATATCGCTAATCTAACGGTTTTTGCAATCTTACGGTGACATATAGGTACGTATAGTCTATGGTGAGCCGGCAATGGGTTGGAGTGTATATTGGGTCACTCACCTGACCAGCGTTCTGTGAGCTCAGTGAGAACTCCGATTTGCACCCCGTCGCTCACCAAGGGGCTGCCGCGCTCAAACTGCAAAACAAAACAATATATAATATATTTCAATACTTAACGCTCTTAAATATCACAAACTCCTAATTATTCCATGACGAATTAAGTACAACTTAGCGAAATGCAGCCAGCATTTTTGCCACCGTTCTATGCGGGCATGATTTACCTATAATATAATATGTATAGTACCTAATTAGGTTAGGCTAGCTAGATTTAAGTATTGATTTCAAAAAATATTTTTTTTAAAAAATATTGGCAGTCATAGGGAGTATCGATAGAAGTCAATTTTTTTATTATAAAAAATAATTAATACAAACCGTAAAACTAAGGGATTAAACTTTAATTACGAATGTACTATATTTATATTTAAGATCTCTTGTCTTCGTAACGACGCGGTGACGGTGTCTGTGTCGGTGACGCAAATCCAACTCCAAAAAGTGCTCAACGCGGCTAAAGAAGTTTTCACTTCAAAGAAACTTAACGTAAATAAATAGGTACTTACCTTGTACCGCAAGTTGCCCATTTCGTCTGCGACGATCGTGCCATCGTCGAGGTAATCCAGGTTAGCTCTAAAGCACTGTAAAATCTCTCGGGGATCTATAAAATATCAATCAATCAATCGTTTATTTGCATGAAACAAGCATGAAACATTGTAGGTACCACAGACATAATAAAGAGTAGGTACAATAATATGATGACAGTTCAAAAGTAGTTCACACTTGTTTCGTCAATGCTGACGCGCAAATTTAGGAATTTAGGTAAGTACCTAGGTACTTAATTAATACTACATACAATATTTAAATCATCAACAATAATCAATCATAATAATTAATGAAATTCACCACAATCTTCAATACTTAATTAATAGCTTAAATAAATAAATAAATGTCAAAATTATTAAATGGTTACGGCTTACGGCCCGCGACTACGTCCGCGTGGATTGAGGTCTTTTGGTTCCCGAGGGAACTCCTTAGTTTTAAAATATAAATATAATAAAAAGTAGCCTATGTGTTATTCCAGACTATAATCTACCTCTGTGCCAAATTTCATCCAGATCCGTTAAGCCGTTAGGGCGTGATTGAGTAACAAACATCCATCCATACATCCATCCATCCAAACTTTCACATTTATAATATTTATTTGATGATATTTGATATGATGTCCTTTCCCGGTATGCAACCTACCTCTGTATCAAATTTCATAAAAATCGGTTGACAAGATGGGCCTGGAAAGCGTAGCAGACAGACGGACAGACACACTTCCGCATTTATAATATGATATTATTTAAATGAATTATAATTAAACAATACTGACCGTCATATCTTCCGCTGTAGACGCAGAATCGGCCTCGGTATGGAGGTTCAGCGCCGGCTTCGGGCCGGGCCAAGGCGATAGGTTTGATGTTATCTGCAATAATAGGGGATTTTAATATACAGAGAGAAAAAGCCTAACTCACTCACTGACTGACTCATATATTTATTTATATTATTGATAATACATTTAACTATACCCGCTTAGACAATCAATCAATCAATCAACCAATCAATCAAATATTCATTTATCAATTAAGACCGCCTACACACGGCCCTAAAATCAGAGGCAATATCAGGGAAGTAGTTGGGAGCGCCCTAGGTCGCTCTCTTGATCGCCTCGTGTGTAGGCAAATCGTAATCAGTATTATAAATTATTCTCTACCAATAAGTGCACATTATGCGCTGTGGGAGGAATTATGTGGGTGGGATTAAGTGGGAGGTCCCGGGTTCAATTCCCGGCAGGGATAATTCATAATTTCTGAATTTTCTCTGGTCTGGCCTGGTGGCAAGCTTCGGCCGGCTATCATCTTAGACTGCTTTATCACTTACCATGAAATTGCAGTCAAGGGCTAACTTGTAGTGGCTCTGTCTCTTTTCATCTATAATAGTGGAAGAGAGACAGAGCATATTTTTTTTGTCAGTAAACGATATTTCCAGGCTAGGACCATAGTCCATAAAAGAACAACGTTCTAAAAAAATCCGGTTTCCACCTAGATTCGATCAACGCGCTTGCAGTTCTAAAACTACAATAAAACGCAATAGGCCAGCGTCCATTTCAAAACTTTTCATAGTTTTCATCGCAAACATCACGGACAATAGTTTTCCAACATTTTTTTTGCAAATAAAAAGTCAGACTGTCAGAAAACAACGAAAAAGCAGGCAGGAAATAGACCGAAAATAAAACTAAACATAAAATTGGTAATCCGAAACTGCAACGAAGTTCGCGCCAACTCTGAACAACTCTTTAATTAATGGGGCAGTCGGTCTGGTACAAATTTTAACTGTCGGCCTACCCGCCGTTGCGAGAAGTACTTTTAAATTTTTTTCGATACTTATATACTAAGGACAGCCGGACTTTTATGTTTTAAAGGCACATGCTTTATTGCTGGACTGGTAATTCATTATTGACCTGTTAAGTGTTATACTTTGTAGATTCAAAAATACCTAGATTTTATAATGGTAGCTAGTTGCGAAGCTGAAGTGGCAATGTGGGGCATATATGTAGTTCGAAGAACCGGTGGATGTTGGGGTCCCAAGGTGCTGAAATGGTGACCCGCACTGAAAAGCAAAGCGTTGTCGACTTCCCACTAGGTGGATGGATGAAAACAAGTGCAGGAAGCCCGCGCTGGATCCAAAAGGCACAAGACCGTGGGGTGTGGACTGTGGAAGTCCCTACAAGAGACCTATGACCAACAGTTGACGTCTATCGGTTAATGAAGATGATGACGACGAATTTTTTATGGATTTTTAAAGGTAAAGGGCCCAGGAAGGGTTATGGAATGACCAACACTAACCGGTGGCCGCCACAGGTCTGTTGAGGTTGACAAGCGCGATGTTGTTCTCGCCAGTGGCAGCATTGTATCCAGGATTTATGGTTACGTTGTTGGTCTCCAACACCAGCTCAGGGCGGACGGGGTCCAGGGTGCCAAAGCGGATCCAGACAAATCGTGCGCTGTAATTAAATTATTTTGGCAGTGGCAGTATAAGCGCTGACGTTTTGGAGGGGCATAAGACGTAAAATAATAGTAATGTCATAAGTACATACTTAACTTATGGGGTAATAGGATAAAATCTCCTGTACTCATTAGTAGACTGGCAATGGGTTTATGATTTTGGAGGATTAGGTAAAGCAAAAATAAACAAGCAGTACGTAGGTATTCATTTAAAAAACTGTAACCCCCGTACGGAACAAAGAGACCCGCACTTTTTGGACACACACAACCCCCACACGATGGATCATAAATAAATCCTATATAATTTTTGTGTGAAGTAAACAAGATGTTTTATTTCACTAATGTTACCTAGGTATACCATTCGAAAGAGCTCAAATACTGTTTCGGACTGTATTCAAAGTTAACTTTGTGCAAAATGTTCCTTACACCAATTTAGATTAAACGGTCGTCAACATACATACATATTATTAGGTATGGACCGACATACTTCTAAACTCATAAACCTTCCTTCTAGCTTTGACTGAGTCGGGTAAAACTTGGTAGTATACTTTACTTCTCCATGCAGCTGGCAGCAGTCAGGACCCAAGAGGACCCGATGAGAGAGCCCACGCAGGACTCCAGGCGACCACCGCCCGTGGACTTGGTCACTCGCAAGTGCACCACCCAGGGGTTCTCACCCAGTCGGGCTTCTGTGCCGGACGGGAACAGACCTGACAAGCGCACAAAATAAATTATCACCGGTTGTAACTCACTAGTTTTGTCGGAAAATGCCCGACTAGTTTTGTCGGAAAATGCCCGTCTAGGCCCCGAACCCGATGAGCATGTTCGCGCGACACGGCAGCTGAACGATAAACGATGTTTTTTTAAGTTATAATTAATATCAAATGCCTCGTTGGTCTAGTAGTTAGTATTTTCGACTGCGGCCGACAAAGTACCGGGTTCGAGTTTCAGGTCGGGCAATAATGAAATATTGGGTTTTTTCTGACTAGAAATTCTCAGTACTAGCCCGGTGTTATGAAGTTGGCGGTGTTTCACCCCCGTGCCTCGGAGAGCATGACGTTAAAAGCCGTCGGTCCCGGTTATGGTACGGTACTGAGGGTACACACACTATAATAAGTATATATTTGAGGTACTTACCTTCTGCATCCAAATTGCGGCCCTGTGAATAACCAATGTTTTAGTGATAACATTTAAAAATCGATTAAATACTTATAAGCTGATGCCCGCGACTTCGTGCGCGTGGATCGAGGTTTTGTTGTTCCCGCGGGAACTCTTGAATTTTCCGGGATAAAAAGTAGCCTATGTGCTATTCCAGACTATAATCTATCTCTGTGCGAAATTTCAGCCAGATCCGTTCAGCTGTTGGGGCGTGATTGAGTAACAAACATCCATACATCCATACATCCATGTACATCCATCCATCCATCCATCCAAACTTTCGCATTTTATAATATTTATTTGATTTGATTAAATCTAAGTATATTTAATCTATCCAATGTATAAAAGCGAAATATCACTCACTGACTCACTGACTTAAACACACTATGTCAGAAACTATAATATACATAGGTACTTGAAATTTGGAAGGTAGGTTCCTTCTAAGGCGTCAGCTAAGAAACTGTGTTAAAAAAAATTACCTCTAATTGGGTGAATTGGGGTTTGGAAGTTTGTATGAAAGTCCTAGGATAGTTGTTAGAGACATGAAAAATGGTAATTAAGTTATTATACTTATTTAAATTTATTTTACGAAAATCGACCCCAAAGAGGGTGAAATATGGGTTGGGACTTGGGAGCTTACGTCATGCGGGTTCTAAGTTTTTGAAGTTACAGACTTGAAAATCGGAATATTAGTTTTAAATAAAAATAACCTGTCCCTACCTATAAGCAATTTTACGAAATGTATCCCAATGGGGGTGAATGGGGGTCGGAAGTTTGTATGAAAATCCCTATGTAGCCTAAATATGTAGGTACTTATGCCTTTTGCAGCGGGAACATAGGAAATCAGAAACTTTACACGGACGAAGTCGCGGGTATCAGCTAGTAAATTATTATGCTCGTCAAATGAGTCATGTTATTAACAATTAACATAATTACTACATTAAGGCCTGCTGATTAGAAATTACATGTTAGGTATGCCTGAGAGGAAAGAAAACTCCGGGATAAAAAGTAGCCTATGTCCTTCCCCAGGATACAACCTATCCCTGTACCAAATTTCATCAAAATCGGTTTACATTTTTATGATTCCCACGGGAACTCTTCAATTTTCCGGCCTAAAAAGTAGATGGTTCCCGGGATGTAACCTACCTCTGTACCAAATTTCATCCAAATCGGTTGAGTAGTTGGGCCGTGAAAGCGTAGCAGACAGACAAACACACTTTCGCATTTATAATATTATAGTAAGTATATATAGTATATAGTATGGATATTTTATAGAATCTAGTAAGTAGTACAAAATCTATCTTTTACCACAATTAAAACAAAGGGTACGTTCTTAGCATGTACTTAGTCATTAGTTGTATAGTGATTGTTATGATGAAAAGGATAGTTGTACGATTTTAACTAAGGTAAGCAGAGCTGTTATGCCTCTATGACCTGCACGCCACCGGTCACAAACGAAGGAATTTTTCTTTCTTACCTGAACTGCAGCAGCGAGGCACAAAAGAGCGATGCTGAAACCCTTCATCTTGGTGAAAGGACTAAAAACCACTGAATGTTTTAGGCTAGGTATGTAATTAGGTAGGTAATTAATTAATTTCTTATCCGTGTACTGTGACAGCTCATTAAGGTGACCATGAACAAAATGTACAACTTCAGTGTCACCGTGATTCTTGAGGCGCCAATGCGCGAGCAGGAAATCAGCAACTGGCAAGTGAAACATAAGCAACATTGCAAGCGAAACGAGCGCAACCCATTTGTTCAAACAATTTTGCGAATTTGCTGCTGCCAAAGTATGGAATGATCTCACCCCCCCCCCCTTTATTTATCTAAAATAAAAGGGAAATTGAAGTCCTGTGGGAAGCAGGATTTTCAAAGAACCTAAGTCCACGCGAGGGAAGCCGCGGAAATCGTCTTGTATCTACACCTATTAATATAAATGCGAAACCTATCGCCAGCACACTACTGAGCCCGAGTCTCTTCTCAGAATGAGAGGTAAATGTTTTAAGGATAAGGGTCCATCACGCTGGCCAAGTATCGAATGACGGACACCATCGATAAGTATCTACCTAATTACTTCGAAATATCAAAGTCTAAACTGGCTCTTACTGAAAACATATTTTTGTCCCGATTTGAAA
This sequence comes from Erebia epiphron, assembly GCA_963932025.1. Lineage (NCBI taxonomy): Eukaryota > Metazoa > Arthropoda > Insecta > Lepidoptera > Nymphalidae > Erebia > Erebia epiphron. The sequence goes on along the minus strand of OZ009947.1, from coordinate 2,299,506 downwards.
CTTGTGTAGGTACTTACTCGTATAAGGTTTGGAATTCCATTTATATATAAATTTCTATCTTATGGAATTCTCAAGTTTTAAACTTTTGGAGGCCCCTCTACAGTCCGGACTCCAGACCCAAAGCCCGGGGCGCATTATAGGATAATCCTACGTCTACTGAAGAACCAGTTAGGCAGTATAAACATCCCCGTGGTCGCGCTCACTTCTTACCCTAACTACTTAGATCAACAAATGAACCTCTGTTCCGGTTCAAGGTCAGAAGTATTTTACTAAGAGTGTACACATACTATATTGCAAAGTAGGGTACTTGTCCTAAAGCCGCAATAATTACACGACCAAGTTTTTACGTAAGTTGCGTACGTAAGTAACTTACATAACTAACATTTGCATGCGATACGCGACTAACAAGACTTTTGTTGACTATGGACACAAAGAGACGATTCCAAGCGTTAAGAAAACATAGGCTTTAGGCTTTATTCTAAAACCGGTTTTTCACACAGGAAAAAAATCGACAAAATAAAGCCGCATGGTCACTCTAGTCTACAGTGTCGTATCGATCTAGGGATCTATTACAATATTTAATCGAAATTTAAATTTATCAATAAGTAAGGTATAGATATCTATACGGTATCTATATTACCATCTTATTAGATGATGCCCGCGACTTCGTCCGCGTGGGCCAAATCTATTCGATTCCCGCGGACGTCGGGAACACCTTAGTTTTCCGGTATTAAAAGTAGCCTATGTCCTTCCCTGGGATACGACCTAACCCTGTACCAAATTTCATCCAAATCGATTGAACAGGTGAGCCGTGAAAGCGTAGCAGACAGATAGACAGACAGACGGACAGACAGACAGACAGACGGACAGACAGACACACTTTCGCAATTTATAATATTAGTATGGATTATTAAATATTTCCTATTTGTAATTTTGATAAGCCAAAACATTTGTTTTTTATTATCTTCATGAGATAATCTACTCTGATCTAATTAGGTAGGTACCCGCGAAAACCCTGATCAGCAGGCAAGATAGGTTAATTAGTATTTAGTAGGTACTTACCTAATAATTAACTTGATTTGGAAATCTACTAAGGATTCACGTATTGATGCAGAAAAGGCGAGATAACCTGTAGACATAAGTAGTTCCACATCCATGGGAAACCGATGGGGATTGGGGAACTATAACTAATTTTCAGTTTGAATGTAGGCGGGCTCTGGGTTGTTAGATTATTAACCAAGGGGATAAAGCAGTGTCTTCTGTCGCGGGTGACGATTTAAATCGCGAGCTCGAAGGACTCGAGGTTTACTCCCGAGCGTAGCGAGGGTGTTAAAAACTTAAATCACGAGCGAAGCGAGGGATTTAAGACGAGTCCTGAGTGTAGCGAGGGATTTAAGTTCACCCAAGACTAAGACAGCTTTATCACCGAGGAAAATACTCTACTTTTCGTACCATTTACGAAAAAATTAACACAATAATAATATGAGATAAGCATTTATTAAAAACAAGACGATGCCCGCGACTTCGTCCGCGTGGATTGATGTTTTTTGATTCCCGCGGGAACTCTTCAATTTTCCAGGATGAAAATAGCATATATCCTTCCGCGGGGTAGGTACAACCTATCCCTGTACCAAATTTCATCAAAATCGGTTGAACAGATACATTTTGATTCCCGCGGGAACTCTACAATTTTCCGGGATAAAAAGTAGCCTATGTCCTTCCCCGGGACGTAACCTATCTCTGTACCAAATTTTATCAAAATCGTTTGAGTAGTTAGGTCGTGAAAGCGTAGCAGACAGACAGACAGACGGACAGACAGACAGACACACTTTCGCATTTATAATATTAGTATAGATAGTGACAATTAAAAGTAAAAGATAACATTCGAAACATTGGTCCAATTATTGATAGAGAGAGTTACATTTCTGTTTGGTACATTTATTGTTGATGAGTTGATTTGAGTATTTCTCTGTTCTTGCGTCTGAGGAACTGTTTAACTTATTTATAAAAATAAATTAAAATAAACTTAACGTTAATGTATTTGAAGAAAACAAAAACGCGGCAAATTCCTAGACTAATATTTTTATGTCGGAAAAACAAAGGCATCAAGCTCATACGGCCTCGTCGGTTTTCGTAATTTAATTTAATTAATAATCAATAACTGCATAATAAATGCGTATTCCTTTTTCAAAAAGATGTTTAATGCTTTATATACAAACTCAATGGTGTAAACACAGATGTAGGTATTTTAGTTCAGTATGTAAGTATTCCAAATTTAAATCACATTCTCCCCCTAGAGGATGAATGAAATTCAGTACAATTTTCTTTCCCTGTTTTTAACAGATTAAAAATGACTATTGTTATGTTCGCTTTTTGTGGCATAGAATGTCACTTTTTGAGCAAGTGGTACGAAAAATAAAATACCTGCTCGGGGGCGTCTCTATTGCATTTTTTCATCGGTAACTAAACAATATCCATAAAATTATGGAGGGTAGAGGAGAGGAGTGTTATCTCTTAGGGGAGAAAAGTTGAAAAAGTGTCCAGTGGTTGCTGAAAATAACAGTTCAAAAACCTTCCACAGTGACGCTGGTGTAGCAAAGTGTATGGTATGAATTCAACGACCTCAATTTACATAGACGGGCCCTGTCGAACAAAGAATGTGGACTTATGTTTAACAATGCCATCTAGTCTGAAAAGCGGGAACTTGCTTGCAACATATGCGCCATCTTGAAAACGTATGACTTGGTCATAGATTAGTACAGATGCGCTTGTCGAAAATAATACCTACATGAGTGTACTCTCTGAGGTAAACGATAAATGTTAGTATGACGTTGTTATTTTTACCACGTTTTTGTTACCAGTTTCCTGGAAGCTTGTGAGAAGGTTCTTAGATATATTTAAAGGTCAAAGTCCACACAATGGGGCGCTGCAGTTCGTCGTGGGTTTTTTTAATTTAATTATTTGTTAATTGTTGATACTGAAGTTTTGTCGAAAAATTGACAGAAATAAAGTCATTTTTAGGGTTGCGTACCAAAATGATAAGAAAACAACCCTTGTGGTGCGACATAACTGTCCGTCACACTTAGCATAATTCGGTAACTACTAATGCAAAAAACTTGAAATTTAAAATAATAACAGCTAAAACAGTTTAAAATAATCCTCGCCAAACCTTATTGCAAATGAAAGAATTCAAAAATAATTATTAGTACTATTATAATAAAAAGGGGTTGGAATGGGAGAGGTGAAAGAGTACTAATGGATCGAGTCACAGAAAAATACTTCATTTGAAATTATTTTATTTTATACATTTCTAAGTATGCTACTTGCCATCAAAAGAAATATTAAAAGCTATTTTGAGATAAATCACTTACACAGTGTGCATTTAAAAATACGATTAAGTAATAAACACTTGTAAGTAGGTAGCTGTACATAATAGGTACTGAACAACTTTTGTTCAACGAAATAATAAAATCTGAATTTTGAATTAACTATTTATTTTTCATCAAATATCAATCAATCAAATCGAAAATAATAATATATAATATATAATATAAATATTATAAATGCGAAAGTTTGGATGGATGGATGTATGGATGTATGGATGTTTGTTACTCAATCACGCCCCAACGGCTGAACGGATCGGGCTGAAATTTGGCACAGAGATAGATTATAGTCTGGAATAGCACATAGGCTACTTTTTATCCCGGAAAATTAAGGAGTTTCCGCGGGAATCAAAAATCCTCAAACCACGCAGACGAAGTCGCGGGCATTCGCTAGTACAAAATAAAAATTATCAACTTTAATAAATAAAAACCCTTTATTTATTGAAGTTGGTTAAACATTAAACTCACGTCAATAACTAATTTTATCAGATTATTACAATAGCATAATATTGCGTCTCGGAAGGTATTAATGCCTACTGTCCGTTCTGCCCATCTATGCATTAACTAATCTTGGTTGCATTTTTTTTATCGTACTGGACTGGACTATTCTAGGGCTGGAACCCAAAGCCGTAAGGCCAGTTAGTAAAAAAAAAATATCATACAGTTTGCCGCGGAAATTAAATGATTGCGAAATGGATAAAAACATTAAATAGGAAGATTAAATAACGTTTTCTTGGAAATGTATAATTGTGAATTGAAACACTGACCTTAAAATAAAAATAATACAGTGCCAAACTAATAAGACTTTAGATGTTAACTTAGTAACAAATTATCTACACGATGAGCGACCGTGATCGCGCTACGACGGGGACAAAGACAGGCTTATGACAGGTTATAGGAGCGCGCTCTCATAGTTGGTCGCCCGCCATTTTTCTATGAAAGGGCCCATCTAGTACTTACATATATATCGATGTATGAATTATTGTAGATTTTGGCGCTTCCTTTTAAATTTACCTTGATGCGAATGTGGCGCCCCCAATGTGCTGCATTTCGACGGACACTTTTTATATACAGAGATGTTACTCCTTCCTTCTACACTACACACATAATATTTATGTATTAGTTCCACTTTTCCCGCAACATGGAGAGGATTTTTTATTTTCCTGTTCAAGCTATACCTGTGAGCTATACTAATAACCTTGTTGAGTCTGCGGGCAAATAAATGAGCAAAGGCAAAGGCTCATAAAGTTTTGAACTCAGTGCCGTAGTGAAATGAGTCTGTGGGTGTGGTTTGACATTATTCGACTGTTTTTTGCACAGAGTACATTGATTATAGGGGTAGTTTTTTGTTTGACGTTTCTCTTTTGTCTATGGTGTTAAAAAGCGAGGCGATCGTCGAGAAAAATATATTTTCAATATTTTGTCGATTTAAAATAAACTATAATCTTATTTAGTGATAAAATATTATTGCAAAGCGGCGCAAACGATGGCAGCAGGCCCTGGACACGGCTTTGGTCTTTTCCTTATTACCTTCAATGTTTTCATTTAGATTTTTGAACCCTGTTTTTTTCAGACAATTTTAATTATTATTAAATGTAACATAAATAATTAGGGCCCATTGTATTGTATAAGTTTTGTACTAGTAAATTTTGTCAATAGTTGTATTGTAATTTGTAATCGTAGTAGTTTAAGATGAGTATTCAAGTTTGTAGGGACATTTCGGACGCTGTGGCTTTATATTTGCCACAGCGGTTGTATCTCAAATCGTTTGCAAAGCTAAACATTTCTGTCCAGCTTCCCACGCACAAGGTTCACGGCAAGTCGATATCCAACTGGGAATTAATGGAAAAGTTGCGGAAAATGATCCAACCTGACAGCTTTTCAATATTGAAAGTGTCCAAACATAGTTCGGAAGTGATTAGATTCGACGCGGAACTGGAGAATAGGATGAAATTGGAACGTGTGTTAGCGCGTTTGGAAGACAGGATAGTACAGCTAAACGATTATCCTGACCCATTGAAAGTGAAAGTGTCTGAATGCAAGTCTGATTTTCCGAGTCGCCATTCGTGGGACTCGTTCTTCCGTGATGCAACGGATATGGATGAAATGAAACCAGGCGAGCGACCTGATACAATACACATCAGAAACTTGCCTATACGTTGGTTTGTTCACGAACGGGATCGAGACGAAGATGCCCTGCCATCGGAAAGTTTATTTAAAAAAGTGTTTGACAAATACGGCCCAATAAGACAAGTTGATGTGCCGGCGGCTGATCCGTTTCGTATGCAAATGAAGGCTGCTATGAGAGGCATAACGACTCCTCCGCAAGACTCAGCGTTGTACTTCGAAGGTTATATTCAGTTCAGTGAGTACGCTGGGTTTGTACGATGCATGGATGCTTTGCGAGGTCGAAAGTTGTTGAAGAAGAGCGATGATATAGCGGAGTGGTGTACAATCTATGTGGATTTTGATAAAACTAAACACATGACTGATGCATCGGTGAAACGGAGGTCCATTGTCAGAGAGAGGCTTTCGGCTCGACAGAGAACTAAGGAGGAGGAGGAGAGACAGGAGAAAGAGAAAATTGCTAAGCGTGAAGCCAAAGAGCGGTAAGTTATCTTGTATTTGTATTATAATGATGAAATTGTATATAAATATTTTTGATTTTTGATAATAATTATATCTACACACTCATTAGTCCAATTGGACAAAAATGATTTTCTTGACATGACTTTGATGTTTGACTTGATGTTTGACTTGATGTGAATGTGAATAAATAATAAATGTGAAAATGTGTCCATCTGCTATGCTTTCACAATTCATCTGTTCATACCAGGTAAAGGCATAGACTACTAAGTCTCACATGGAGGTCATTGGTATAATATTAGAAAAAAATATGGGCTTTGTCCTATCTTCCCTTTTCTCATTATGATCTTATGAAATCTTACTAATATTATAAATGCGAAAGTTTGGATGGATGGATGGATGGATGTATGGATGTTTGTTACTCAATCACGCCCCAACGGCTGAACTGATCTGGCTGAAATTTGGCACAGAGATAGATTGTAGTCTGGAATAGCACATAGGCTACTTCTCATCCTGGAAATTTTAAGAACTCCCACGGGAACCAAAAATCCTCAATCCACGTGAACGAAATCGCGGGCATCAGCTAGTTTTTATATACTTAGCCAAAACTAGATCTTTCACCTTCATGATATATTTAGATAGCAGCCCCATTGCTTTACAGACAAAAAGAAACAGTAACACGTATGATTTTTCACTCTTTAAGCCAAAAGATGGAGCATCGGGAACAGGAGAAATTGGCTAAGATGAGAGAGAGAGAGGAGAAGAGAAAGAAGAAGCAGCTCGCTAAGCTGATGGAGAGAGATGACGTAGATCTGAACAAGAGGGTGGCAGAAGAGCAGAGAAAGCTGTTGAAGACACAGAAGAAGTTGCAGGCTATTAGGCTGATTGAGGAACTGTTTAGAAGGATTGAGGTGATTTGCTTGTACCTATTTATTATTATTATTATCTATATATATAAAATTCAAAGTCCTGACTGACTGACTGACTGACTGACTGACTTATATATCAACGCACAGCCTAAACAGCTAGGGTTAGAGACTTGAAATTTGGACAGTAGCTTCCTTTTATAACATAGGCGCGCACTAAGAAAGGATTTTTCAAAATTCCACCCCTAAGTGGGTGAAATAGGGGTTGAAAGTTTGTATGAAAGTCCGTCATTTTTCAAGTTATATCCATGAAACTTGATATATGAGCTAACCCCAAACAGGTAAAGTATGGGTTGTAAGTTGGTGTAAAAGGCCAGCGTTTTTCAAGTTATAGCCATGAAACTTGACGTTAGGGCAACGGGTTTAAATTATGAAATACACATTTCACAGTTTTTGAAAATTCATTCCTAAAGGACGTTAAATAGTCCTTCAATCACGCTGCAACAGAGCAACGGATCGACGTGTTTTTGCATGGGTTCTTTTTATCCCGGAATTTTAAGGAATGCCTGTGGGAGTTAAAAAACTTATGCCACGCGAACGAAGTCGCGGGCATCCGCTAGTTTATTTATAATAGGCTAGGCAGCTTTCGCTGATGCTTTGTCTCCAAGTACTTACCCAGTCTGTTCTTGAACTGATTTACAGATGTTGACATCACTACATCCTCGGGCAGTTTGTTCCACATAACCACTACTCTGTTGCTCAAAAAGTGTTTAAAAGGATTTGATGATGCCAGTTGATGATGCAGCTTTCGATCGTGTCCTCTTAGACCAGGGTTCCTGTTGGTTAAAAATATTTCCTCCATATTTGGGACATATAGTACTTGTTCAGTATTTTATGTTTCAATGAGATCGCCTCTTTCTCGCCTATTTTTGAGGGAACTAACTCCAAGTTTTGAAAGTCTTTGCTCATAGGGAAGATTTTTCAGCTCTCTCATTTACTTTACCAATTTTACTTAGTTCTAACTAATATAATAAATGCAGCTGTGAGTTTGTTTTTTACGTTTTCATGGTCCCCCTTTTCAACGGATGTTGATGAAATTTGGTACAGACTGGTTGCATCCCGGAGAAGGGCATATTATCCTTTTACCTTTAGGCTGCTAAATTGTTAAAAAAAAAACCGGCCAAGTCCGAGTCGGACTCGCGCTCCAAGGGTTCCGTACTCAAGAAGTAGGTATAATTACCTTTGTTAATGAACCGCAAAACCAGGCGCCGTCGCAGCCAGAAATTTTGGAGGGGGTCACTCACTACACTAATAAAAAACCGGCCAAGTGCGAGTCGGACTCGCGCACCAAGGGTTCCGTACAAACATGTAGTAAGTTTTATATATTTTTATTAAAAAACTACTTACTACATCTCGTTCAAACCAATTTTCGGTGGAAGTCTGCATGGTAATGTACACCAAATATTTTTTTTAGTTTTATCATTCCCTTATTTTAGAAGTTACAGGGGGGGGGGGGGGGACACATTTTACCACTTTGGAAGTGTCTCTCGTGAAAACTATTCAGTTTAGAAAAAAATTATATTACAAACCTCAATATCATTTTTAAAGACCTATCCATAGATAACCCACACGTATGGGTTAGATGAAAAAAAAATTTTTGAGTTTCAGTTCTAAGTATGGGGAGCCCCCAAAATTTATTGTTTTTTTTCTATTTTTGTAAGAAAATCTTAATGCGGTTCACAGAATACATCTACTTACCAAGTTTCAACATCTTATATAACAACAGTATAGTTCTTATAGTTTCGGAAAAAATTGGCTGTGACATACGGACGGACAGACAGACAGACATACATGACGAATCTATAAGGGTTCCGTTTTTGCCAAATTTGGCTGCGGAACCCTAAAAATAGGTATCTGGAATAAAATAAACATTATTGCACAAGACACAATTTTATTTTATACATCACCTATAAAACAAATGGAAGTCGTCTTTTTACATATTTTGCGAATCGGGTGATAATATTTGAGACGTCTGGTACTATTTCCGGGTGAATGTTTAGATTGTAGCATATTCGCAATCGTGTGGTTATCCTCGCTATTTACTTACATGGAATTATCGAATCAAATTTCGTTACTGATAAATCAATATTTATCTCTTTTAGCACAAAACACATAATTCTACTAAATTATGCATGAAGAAAATGCACTTAACCACTCTATATACAATATACATATCGTCTTCCGACGCTCGGGGAATACGACCGTTGCCGAACAGTGACGAAGATTTCTATGCGCATTTTCACTTTGGTTTGGGAGCACTGTAGTTCGGTTCCTTGTTTCTAGACTATAAGTCATTTCCAAGTTATTTTAGCCATCGTACGTAGTTCATAAAAACACCACTAGATGTCAGCAAACTAAATTTATTACTGTTAGGGGATAGCTAGAAATTTCCTTTTATTATTTGGCAAATTTTTGAGATTTTTCAATTTGACCTTAGATTTTGGGGGGGGTCATGTCCCCTGTGACCCCCCCCTTCGGACCGCGCCTGCGCAAAACTAACTTTGTTTGTAGAGGTTTACTGTTAATATCAAAAAATTACGTTTGTTTTATGGGGGCTCCCATAAAACAAACGTAATTTTTTTAATATTTACTTTATTGATATTTAATTATTTATTTTGAAAGGTAATATACAAGTTAATATTCTGTGAAAATTTGAACCGTCTACCTGTTACCGTTTTTAATATTGAGCAAAAAATACGAAAAAAACACGTTTATTGTATGGGGACCCCCCTTAATATATATATTTTTTTAATTTTTAGTATTTGTTGTTATAGCGGCAACGGAAATACATCATTTGTGAAAATTTCAGCTTTCTAGCTATCACGGTCTATGAGATACAGCCTGGAGACAGACAGACAGACAGACAGACAGCGGAGTCTTAGTAATAGGGTCCCGTTTTCACCCTTTGGGTACGGAACCCTAAAAATGGTCTTAGTAGCTGCCATTAGGTCACGTGACCTAGGCGAAATTTGATCTGATCACGCCAGCTTCGGTGCAATTCGATATATTTTTCCACTTTCTTTGATGTGCTATATATATCGAAACTTAGATAACTAATTTATGTTATTTACTACTTTATTTACTGAAATGGAAGAGAATTACATAATTTTGCGAGATTATAATGTATAAAAATATTTGAAAAAGAACAACACTTCCAGTAACCGGAAGTATCTGTTTAATTGATGGAATTTTCAAAAATTATGCGAAGTTTATTTATTTAATTTGTTTTAACAGCTTCTAAATTTATTAAATAACATTTAAACAACATTTAAATAAATTTCGTTTGTTACTTTTGTTCAAAATAACAGATTTCTCCGATACGGGCCGCCATATTACCGCGTTCCATGGCGGGCGTAGCGCGCGAACTGATTTTGCATTTCAAATATGACCTTCAAAGTGACATGAAAAGTTTGAATGAATGATTGTCTTTGGTTATTTAATTCTTTATGATTCATGTTCGAGGAAGTTTATACTCTATATCTACATAGATAAATCTTAAAATCGCAAAAAAATGCGCCCGACATAGGGTCGATTAGCGGCTGGATAGATCTGATACAATGCAGTGCACTACTAGCGGATAGAGCTATCAAAAAGCATTCTAAAGGTTAAAGAGATACGTGGGATTAAAATAAATTAAACCCCTGTTATAAATTTTTGGGCATGAGATAGTTATTTTATAATTATTTATTTTGTTTATGTATAGATAGTGCTGATTCCTATAAGAGGATCATCTCAAAACGACATTTATTCCTTCAACTTATTTGCACAATTCCTTGGACTGATCGCAGATTACTCTAAGAAATAAAAAATATTTATCGCAAACATTAAAATAGCAGCAAAAGACATTAAATCTACAATTAGAGCTAATAGTAGTGAAATTATTAATTACTTTGTATGTTGTTTTTATTTAAGGCAATTATTGTTGTATTTTCAGTTGCGTCCCGAGCTACAGCGCAACGGCACAAAGCCAGAGCGTTACTACAAGGCGGGAGACCGCATGGCGCGACAACGGATAGTGGAGAAATACAAACGACTACAGGAGAAGGCCGTCGACGAGCAAAGAGAGAGACTTCGACACGCTTTGGATGGTTAGTATGTAAAACAGTACGCTACCAGCCCCCCCAAGCCAAGTTACACATGTTTTGTGTCTATTCTCTTTCTATAATCGTTAACGCTTTAGCGAAAGCGATTAAAAATGCTAACCATAGACTATTCAGTCTTATTAGTAGTACTACAGCACAACGGCTTCAGGAGAAGGCCGTCGACGAGCAAAGGGAGAGACCATGACACACATTGGATGGTTAGTATGTAAAACCGTACGCTACCAGCCCCCCCAAGCCAAGTTACACATGTTTTGTGTCTATTCTCTTTCTATAATCGTTAACGCTTTAGCGAAAGCGATTAAAAATGCTAACCATAGACTATTCAGTCTTATTAGTAGTACTACAGCACAACGGCTTCAGGAGAAGGCTGTCGACCAGGAAAGAGAGAGACTTTGACACGCGTTGAATGGTTAGTATGTAAAACAGTACGCTACCAGCCCCCCCAAGCCAAGTTACACATGTTTCGTGTCTATTCTCTTTCTATAATCGTTAACGCTTTAGCGAAAGCGATTAAAAATGCTAACCATTTACTATTCAGTCTTATTAGTAGTACTACAGCACAACGGCTTCAGGAGAAGGCCGTCGACGAGCAAAGGGAGAGACCATGACACACATTAGATGGTTAGTATGTAAAACCGTACGCTACCAGCCCCCCCAAGCCAAGTTACACATGTTTTGTGTCTATTCTCTTTCTATAATCGTTAACGCTTTAGCGAGAGCGATTAAAAATGCTAACCATAGACTATTCAGTCTTATTAGTAGTACTACAGCACAACGGCTTCAGGAGAAGGCTGTCGACCAGGAAAGAGAGAGACTTTGACACGCGTTGGATGGTTAGTGTGTAAAACAGTAGACTACCAGCCCCCCTAGCCAAGTTACACATGTTTCGTGTCTATTCGTGTGTTATTATAATCGTTAAAGCTTTAGCGAAAGCGATTAAAAACGCTAACCATAGACTATTCACTAATTTTATTCGCTCCGCTTTCTCTTGGCTAGGGCAGGTTCCATGGGTATCGCCAAATCGTAGAATGACATAATTGTTAGTCGTACTACAGCAAAACGGCTAAAGAAGAAGGCTGTTAACGAGCAAAGAGAGAGACTTTGACATATGTTGGATCATCAGTTAGTTAGTATGTAGGTAAATAACTAGATGAACCGACCCACAAGTACCCACTTACCATAGCTTACAAAAATGTTAAAATCTACCAAAAAGTTTTTTATTAAGATACTAGTGGGTCCGGCAGATGATGTCCTGTTATACCTAGAACCTGATTGCATGCCCCTACTGGGTCCAATTGTGAATATAAACCATCCCCAGACAGACACAAGCACGTACAAAAAAATCCATAAAAATCGCAGTCAAGCCATTTCTGATTTTTAATAGACTAAGAAACAGCAATTAATTTTTATTAAAACTATACTCATCGCGATTGATTTCATTTCATTTATTTATTTATTTTACTAGCTGATGCCCGCGACTCCGTCGACGTGGTTTAAGTTTTTTGATTCCCGCAGGAACTCCTTAATTTTCCGGGATAAAAAGTAGCCTATGTCACACTCTCCAGGTCCTAAACTTTACCCATGCCAAAATCACGTCAATCTGTTGCCCCCTTGCGACGTGATTGAAGAACAAACCAACAAACAAACACTTTCGCATTTATAATATTAGTATGATTTGAAAAATCATCACAATACTTTCGGTTAGAACTAGTGAGGCATTGGTTTCCACACTAGGATTCCCTGTATCGTGGAAACCACAATTGTGTATCTTGTTGAAAAATACTCAACCCCACAAGGGATTTCTGCACTAAGCAAACTGAACCTGTTGTCTTATTGGTTGCAGGTCGCATCGTGATCCGTTCAGCGCTGGAAACCAAGAAGCCTCTGCGAGAATCCTCCATCAGCTCAATATCAGAAGACGATGAAGAGAGACGTGAACTGAAGCGCATCAAGACTGAACGGCTCACCACGCCCGAGAGAGAAGGATATAACAAGAACCCAGGTAACTAAATTCCGGTCTTCATTCTGATCAATATATAATATGTTACGGGCCACTTGAGAATTAGTGTGGTCACTATGAATAATGACCGGTCTGTATACATAACGCTCGTATCCAACGACGTGCCTGGCGCGGTGTTGAGCCCTGTTGTCTTATCGCGCAGAGGTCCCAAGTTCGATTCCCGGCAGTGTCAATTTGGGAATTAATAATTTCTGAATTTTCCTTGACTTAACTAACTAAAACGTTTTGTTCTATCCGCAGGGATGTACGGCTACCCCAACCCGTACGGCTTTGGCTTCCCCTACCCCGCCGTGCCGCCTCATGGATACCCCTTCCCGCAAAGTATGAGTATCGCTTTAATATTGTTATACTTGAAATCTTTATTTAAAGAGCTTGGTCGCTTAGCGACTACGACGCTCAATATTGTTATACTTACTGTCAATATATAGATTAGTCCGTGTCACTAGAAGTCTGTGGAATCCGAACGCGCCTGGTCTGGAAACAAGGCCAATACAAATTCAGCTAGGCTTTTATATATTTTTTTAATGTTTTAAAATTATGTGGTCAATTCTTTTGAACACATTTTCTCAAATGACAGCTCTAAATATTTTGCTATCCCTTGCTAGGAAGTATTACGAAAGGGATAGCAATATATTTAGAGGTGTGTGAAATTCACATACGGCAGAAGTGAAACTTCAGAAAAGTAGCCTACGGGAGAATGAGACAAATATAACTTGTATTCTATCTCATTCTCTCGCAGGCTAAATATTATATCTGTTTGTCTCTTTACTGGGTGTCACTTTTTCGTTTCGTTGAATTTTCAAATCACAATGATTCTGAAGAAGTTTCACTTCAAAAATAACAAATAAAGTGCAAAAAGAAAAATTGACGGTTGTCTGTAAAGTCGGTTTACATACGATAGTTTTACGTTTTATCTAGAAGTTCTCTCGCGCGCTCGCGTGGCGGCGTTCCAGTAGCAGAACTATTGGAACTGCTAGCTCTGACGTCACGCGAGAAGACAGATAAATGTGTCACAAGCCAACGCTTGGGCCGATCGTGCCTCTCTGTCGCTTGTTCCGCTCTCTCACTCGCACGCTCAGGCTCAGACGGAACGTGACACTTTTTCGTGCGTACAGCCGGTGTTCATCGATTTTTAAGACTTTATCACGTCAGAAAGACAAAAATATGATCAAAGTGCAAACTAGAGTCCCTGTTGGTGTGTTACAGCGTCGATGTACTACCCGATGCGCGGCGCGTTCTACCCTCCCCCCGACACGTACACGCGGCGCCCGTTCCGCGGCCGGGGGGGGCGCGGCGGCGGCGGCAGGGGGAGGGGGAGGCTGCCCTACTTCGAGGGGCCCGACGCCACTCAGCTGTACTACCAGTGAGTAGCGTGCCACACGTGATACGATCCTCCCCCCCAACACATCCAGTTTAAGGCTACGTTCGCACGAGAAATTCACGCGAAGAGACACGGACAGAATATTCACGCGATTGTTTTTCGCAGTGCGAACGTAACCTGAGAGTCATTTATAACCCGAACTAATCATCTCACATTCTATAGTTTGCAAAATTATAGCGCGTTATATAAATCTATGCGTATTGCATTTTGTGTATGTGATTTTGTGTTTAATTCAGAAGTGATGAGTTTGATCTAAAACCCAAGTACATAGGTTTGTAGACCTCTAACTTCAATCGGCGTGTACTAAGTTTAATATTGAGCGTCCATTTGTCAGGTATTTCAAGAAGCTCTCTGAAGCGGAGCAGCGCAACGAGCACGACCGACGCTCTCGCTCTCGTTCGCGCCGCCGCTCGTATTCGCGCTCCCGCTCGCGCTCGCGCCGCCGCTCGTACTCCCGCTCTCGCTCCCGCAGCCGTAGCCGCCGCTCCCGCTCCAGGAGCCGACGGTCACGCTCCAGGAGTAGGAGGTCCAGGTAAGGACATTACCCCTCCATAGAATATTATTATTAGGTATTTTAACAAGCTTAGTGGAATCGAGTACGACCGCCGCTCGTATTCGCGCTCCCGCTCGCGCACGCGGCGCCACTCGTATTAACGCGCGTAGGAAATAAAGTACATCTCATTAAACAAGTTTAAGAAATCCATTGGAAGTATGCTACAGAAAAAACCTTATTATTGCTGCTGTTGAAGATGTAAATGTAATTGTTAATTTTTTTTTAAAGAGCAACCACCGATTTTCTTGCTGGTTCTTCTCGGTAGGAACGGCGTTCCGAATCAGTGGTAGATTCACTCGACGATTCAAAAGCACTCGTGAAAGTTTATTTGAATAAAAAACATTGAGTTTGTGATAGTAGCTACCCGGATAAAGAACTCACTTCCTCTTACTATCTGAAAAAGTTTGTATATTGATAAGTCGTTATAGACCATTTTCTTCGGTTTCAGATCTCACAGCCACAATTCAAGGTCACGCCGAAGATCAAGGTCCAGAAGCAGGCGATCCAAGACCAAATCCCGTTCCAAGTCCAAATCCAAGCATCGCACACCCAGTCCTGAGCCCGCTGAGAAGCGACCAAGTGTGGACAGTACCAAGTTTGTGTCGCCAGGGACCATACGACGACAACGGTCTAAGAGCTGGTCCTTGCCTAAAGAGGGGGAGGCTAGGAAATCCTGGTCGAAGACTCCCGAGAAAAAGAATGAATAAACTTTATTATTATGTGTATAACAATTTTGTTTTAGTTTAGTGCTTTTAATGGCACCAATCCCTCAAAAATCGATAATGGTAAACCCTTACATGTATAATTCCACCAGCTAAATCAATCATTGAGATTATGAATGGGGTACTTATTACTTATACATTCTTTTGATTTTGAAATTTGAGTTCTCTTACCATTACATCTCTCATGGAAAGGTAGCCTAGATCTGACCGAGCTCTGCAGAGGTCATGCAGAGGTTGTATTAATAGTTATTTGTTATACAAGAGTGAAAAGTTGTTTTTTAACCGCGTGCTCGATTTTGATGACCGAGCAAGCGAAGGATTCTAAAATTGAATCACGAGCGCAGCGAGTAGTTCAAAAATTAGAATCCTGAGCATCAGCGAGGGAATCAAAAGAGCACGAGGTGAAAAATCTTTTCACTCGAGTGCAACACGTAACTTTTCATCCCACCTCAGCGAGGAAATGACATGACTTGAAAGAAAATGGTGTGCGCAAAGCAAATTAAAAAAGTACACCAAGAAGGTTGCGAGTGTGAGTTTTTAACAAATTAAAAACGGTTGTATGGAAATTCGGCACCATATAGAGGTAGAAGTAAATAGGTTTTAGTGATGTTTTGAATTCACAAACTTCATAGACGAGTGATATTTACTAACGTGCACACGATGTTCTAAATTCAATTTACTTTATCCTCAAGAGGATAATAACGGCTTTTGCATTCAGATATCGAAGATTAAAAATACTCTTTCCGAGATGGTGGGATGAAAAATTATTTTAGTTGTTGGGACCATCCCAACAACTTTCTGGCCCGGTGGCCTAAAATAGGAACGTAATATTTCTGCCTGATTAGTTTTTGTTTTTATTTTCATATAGCGAATTCCCGCGACTTCGTAGGTACGTGTGGATTGGGGTTTTTTGGTTCCCGCGGGAACTTTAATTTTCCGGTATAAAAGCCTATGTGCTATTCCAGTCTGTAATCTATCTCTGTGCCAATTTTCAGCCAGATCCGTTCAGCCGTTGGGGCGTGATTGAGTAACAAACATCCATCCATCCAAACTTTCGCATTTATAATATTAGTAACATAGGTGTCACCGGGTCAGATAAGTTTGTGGGACTATAATATAGTACTAAAATTACCGCATCATGAGAATCCTGAAAAATATAATATAATATTATATTTTTCAGGATTCTCATGATGCGGTAAGTATGCTTTTGGGACTACATTTAAGAATTGACAAAGAAATAAAACAGAAAATATTTTTAGTTAAAGAATCCCTTTATTCTGCTAATACAAGAGTCATCGACTCAACAAAAGGGCCGTAATATTTTATAAGAGCTATTGCCATTCATGTGATACACATATCAAATACTTTAACTCGTTACATAACTACATCATAAATAACTTACTTTTAGCTATTTATACAGCTTACTGAGAAAAAAATAGGTTTATTCGTTCAAAACTCGAACAGACATAAAGCGAAACAGAAATGTCTATACAATTTAACAGTAGGATTAGTATCATAAGATTTTCCATAGTTGATAGAATTCGATATTCGAAACACTTAATAGTTAAAATAAAATAGACTGTAAAACCCTAGATTTAAAGTTCAAATTCATGCATATACAATCAGCGCTCCAAGCGGAATCCTGGTGAATTAATCGGCGGTACTGAACTTTTTGCTTTAAATCTATGGTGTTTAAGTTCTTTTTTACTCTGACTTCTACACAAATTCTATCAATACTGTCAATTACAAGAAATCAATATTATGAACGCCTACATACAGTATCTTGTAGATACGCTAGATGTTTCCGTCACATGTTCTGTTTGACCAAGCCTTTATTCATAACAAGCACGCGTACTTTGAATTAATGCTAACTTACACCAAAATAAATAATGAATTGTGAAGATAGCGAACCTATTTCAGACATCGTCTGGATATAATATCGGCTAGTCGAGACTCCCCTACAATTTATCACAATCATTCATTTTCTTAGAAACAATTCATCTTTTAAATATGTTATTTTGACAAAACTATTCCTATTCTAAATTGTGTACGTCTCAGTAATTTTAATGCAAAAAAATAATACGATGGTTGCTGAACACTCGTTAATTATTAAAAAAACATGCAATGGCTTTAAAAATTATGATTTTGAGAATAAATTGTTCACCAATTTACTAACAAAATTGCACAGTTCTTTAATAAAATCTAATAAGTAATCATTTAATTTATTTACTTTATATTTTCATTTCATTTATGTAAATCGTTAAACATCTGTGCATTTAAAAAGAATTAACACTTTTTTATCATATTACATAATCCATGTCTAAACAGCATATTAATAACAATTTTATGCACAACCAATATTGTTATATTTCATAAGGAAGTCTCGATTTCGCCTCACTAGTTACCTATAGGAACCAAAGCTCTACTATTCTCCTAAAATTCGTGTGCTTACTAGTAAACTTATACATCTAGCCAATACTATGTCACTGGAAAGATCAGGTAATTTTCAATATTATAAAAAACACACTTAAGGCAGGTTTATATGAAAGCAGTAACTGGCAACAGGCATGATTAAATGGGTTTGAATAGACCATAGTCAAGGGTGTCTCTGTCTGCCCACTGGAGGATAATGTAGCGGTATTCAGACAACAATTCGTACATTGTATGCCGATAATTTTATCACGTAATCGATCGAAGACTGAAATCAATAGAGCATAGTTTCATTTTGCTCAGACTTTACTGAAAGAGCTGTTAAAACGGGACAGATTTATTTATAATAAATCTCTCATTTTAACTGTGTCTTACGTCTGAGGAAAGTCAAAGAATCTACATTCTATAGATCAAAGCGTTTATTAAATAATACGAATACGAATAAAACGTGCGGAACTTTTCTTCGATGTCTTGTCTGTGCGAATAAAGCATTCCATTATTCCATATTGAAATTTAAGGCACACGTCATATTCGACAAGAAAAAACATCTAAGACAATGCCCGCGCTTTTCCACTAGATTCATTATCCCTGGTATTGAAAGAACTTGAAGTTATGGACTGGTATCAATCGATATGATCATCACTGTCGACAGCTAAATGTCTTAATATCAACCTGCTTTTAAGCTGACCGCACATTTAGGATGCCTTTCTACTGAATGCTACTGTGAAATTTGTTTTGTCGACCAATCAGATGAATGAATATTCAATATTTTAAATGAATATTCAAAAATCTTTTTCTTCAACTTAACACATCTCCACTGCAGCTACAAACAGCTTCAGTAGGCGGTCTCATACGCGCAGTACTTTTTATTAATTTGTATAAAATCAGTGACAAAAAATAGAGAGATTTTTACAAATAAAAAAAATGCAGCAATTTGCGATCAGCTTTATACAACCATAACATTAATATAATTTATATAATACATACTAATTTTAAAGTAAAGGTTTATCATGACATTATTTTGTGCCTGATCCTTAAACTGATACTTCATGGAAGGTCAAGGGCAGTGTTTTACTGAAAATAAAAACATTTATAGAATTTAAAATAATTCTATTTTTTTGTAAAAAATACAAAATGTGAACTATGGAATTGTGATGAAGATTGTCTCTTTAAAGCGTATATTACAGAACGTAATAGCCAAAATCATTTTGTTCGTAGCATATGCAGCAGCTCCTGCTACCAAAGTATTAAAGGTACAGTGTGACTTCGCCACGTTTTTTATTTTATGTGATTATTGGCATTTTCACAATGTAATTACCACAAAATTCATGTTTTCTCTTCAGTATTTTATAGGTAGACATCATAACTCGTCAAAAAAGACCTCCAAAATTTCTGTAGCAAAGAACTGATTGAGTTCACATAAAATAAGGTTTAGTTCTCCTATGTTACGTACTTAGATATGTTAGGGAATTTTTAAAAAGATCTATTTAGATATGCTAGGGAATTTTTAAAAAGATCTGTGTCCAGGTGCAAATGGCATATTATCATTTTTTTTAATATGAATAGACACTAAGGTTGCCTGTCCGCTGAAGCAGAGCAAAGTGAAAATGAGTTTGATTAAACTCATTGGTTTTCCTCATACATTTCTGCTCCGCTATGCTTCAGTAGACCCTTATGCTACATATGCTACTTACACTTTTGACCTTTAGGTACTAACATTTTATTGACACTGTTCAAATGTATGTATGTATGTACATCTATTGCATCAATATAATGTACATAGCTTCATATATGAGTGTTTTATCAACACACTATTATATTACATGACATTATACAAGCTAAGGGCTCACACAAACTACAGACTTTCCATCAAGAAAAATACAGAGTGAATTAATTAAAAATACTAATAAGTAATAACCTCTTAAGGGCAACTTTTCTACATAATACTGAAAAACGTGTATAATGCTGGCATTGTTTCTGTGTTATACTTAATACAAATAATAACTATCAACAGGAAAATTATAATAATAATTTTCTAACCCTTGCCAATAGCTCTAAGTTGAGTATTCAAAAGCACTTTTAAAAGTAATTTTGTTTGGATAAGTTAAACTATACTAAAATATATATTTTGCCGGTTTTTAACAAGTTGAAGTAACTTAACTTTTTCTTTCGCTCGATTTCCGCGAAAAATCTTCGGTTTGTAAGAGCCCTAACACATGGTATCAATGTAAGATATTTACACTATATAAATAATGTATTTATATTATACATCAAATGTTTAGATACATTCAACACACAAACCAAATCCTAAAGTAAATCTATATTATCCTCATTAAAGTCTCTCACAACTATAGCCTTTCTAAGAAACAATTTATAAAATAAACTCTCAGTCTTCTATTAAAATATAGTTATTACTATAGATCATATTTTATAATATTAGATCTTCGGATTTACAAAATGTATCATACAATTTGTACAACAATTACAAGTAATATTATATTATAGAAATTGACCTGACCTATGAGTAGAAATACAATAATATTTTTGTTCCAATAAACTTATCTGTTTATCCTATACAATATATTATGACACATCTTATACATGAATTATATAATAAATTATTGAATTGTTTACAACTCATGTATAAGTAATGTGTTAGTTCCTATTAGTAAGAGTAATAAAAAAAAGTTTTGTGATGATATTGATTTGATTGTACCAAATCAAGGTCCAGCTGTGATGACAGTTCACTCGATGAACAGTTTTGATTCACTAACAATGTGAACTGTAAACACAGTTGCTTCATAAATGTCACAAAATAGTGAAGTAACATTTGATTGGTGCACTGCCGTTGTTGCTTTATTCTTATTGGCTAATTAGTTAAACTTAAGTCAGTATTAGCCAATATTAGCCAACAGTATGGCGGCTACAGCCAATAATTGCAATAACAGCAATTGCAATAACCTGCTATTGACATTTACTTGTTAATAATGAAATTTGAAATAAAATTTAAGCACACCTTAAAGTGATGTATTTTAATCATTTTGTTCATATAGAGAAAGAATATCAAAACAATTATCACAAAGATGTGCTTAATGATTACCGGGCTTGCTAATAGTAATAAATAGTTGAATAGTTAAACAGCAATTTGTCTCTCACAATCATCAGTGATTTAAAGGGAGAAAGAAAAAGACAAAACATTGTGTACCTAAACAACCGTTAACCAACATAAATTAGTAAGAACATGTGTAATTTCTTTAAGTATTCATCTTTATAAACTGTCTAGGTACTTCTGTACCAACAAACCAAAATAATGTTAATGCATTATTGCAAGACCATACAATAACATGGATCAAAAAAAATTGGCAACAAAACAGCATGTTTAAACAAATTGCCTACAATATTATAATATACATTGCTTCACGTAACATTCTTCATATTGTCCATACAGCTGTCACTTTTGTTCACTTCTTTTCTGTGTCACTTTCATCACTGTCACTACTCACTCAATAACCTTTTCATCACCATTGCTAATTCTTCTTGAGTGATCACTTATTTTATTCATTCTTTTTCCATGACATTTCATGTTTTCAATGGTCATTTTATGACACCAGTTATGCAGCTAAAATTCAGTCCAAATCAAGATGTAAGGTGATGTAACTGACTATCAATTTATTAGTGTCACTTTATCACAAGCAATAAGGTTTTAAAGATCACTATAGTCATCATCATTTCAGACGTCCACCGCTGCACATAGTTCCTTCTGCACTTATAGTGCAACTAATTAAAGATTCACTATACACTTGTGCCATGTTTAGTCACCAATACTGTTCTTTAGTGTACTTTGATCTTCCTTACTGTCGTGTTTTATGTTTATATTCCTGTATAGCTATCAATGTCAATCTGGACTAGATATACAGGAGATATTATGCACAAATTGCAACTCTATTCCATTATCAGATATGAGACAAGTATCCAGATAAATTCCACCAGTGTTTTACACTGTCATTGATCACTTGTCACTGTTACTGATCACTCGTCACTATTACTGATCACTCGTCACTGCTGCTGATCACTCGTCACTGTTACTGATCACTAGTTACTCGTCACTGTCACAGCTGGGCATGCCGTACAGTGACAGCTAGTTGGCGCGCGCCCGCTTGGCGTGCGACGAGGGCGGCGCGTGCGCAGGTCGGGGCGCCTGGTGGGCTTGGTGGGGCGCCTCGTCAGCGAGTCCGGAACGCATCATGTATTTGAATTGGGGCATGTGCTGCATGACGTCACGGATTTGCACTAGCGCCATCCCGTTCTCGCCGGCCGCCGCCGATTTGCACTTGCCCGACATGCGCAGGACTTGCAGCTGGGTTCTGGAAATGTGTGGAATGTTAGTCATGTTGAAATGCTGTATCCATACTAATATTATAAATGCGAAAGTGTGT
The DNA here is from genome assembly GCA_963932025.1 of Erebia epiphron. Classification (NCBI taxonomy): domain Eukaryota; kingdom Metazoa; phylum Arthropoda; class Insecta; order Lepidoptera; family Nymphalidae; genus Erebia; species Erebia epiphron. Next base: position 2,276,966 of record OZ009947.1, on the reverse strand, counting down.
CTGTCTGTCTGCTATGCTTTCACGGCTCATCTGTTCAGCCAATTTTAATGAAATTTGGTACAGGGGTACTGGGTAGGTTGTATCCCGAGAAGGACATTTTAAAGGAAGTTCCCGCGAGACTCAAAAAATCTTAACCCACGCGGACCATTATATTTATTTCATGAAATGATCAATTCTACGACTTGTGCACGGCAGCGAACGGGATCTTTTGCGATCGGGACATTTCAACAGTGCAGACGTTATGCGTCCTAATCATGTATTGCATTGTAAGGTACTGACCTTAGTGTAGGGCTGTAAGCCCTGAAAGGAGACTATACATGTGGTATAACCTTCTTCTTATACATAACCTTATGGTTATACATATGCTATACAGGTCGTGCACAAATGATAGAAATGATTATAGATAGTTTACTCACGTGTTAGGCTTGTATAGCGTGAGGCCGAGCGCGTCCAGCATGGCGCGACACGTGGCGAGCGGCACGCGCGGGAAGAAGTGGCTCGCCAGGTCTGGCAGCGTCATCAGCTGCTCCGTGTATTGGTACGGCTTGGCGTTGATACAGGGAACCATTGTGTTCTCTACCACCGCCTTCTGCACCTGGAGACAACAACCGCTGGTCAGTGCCGCTTATATTACAAGCCTGCTGATGTCTAGCGGAGCTTTTTTTTGGTTCCCTCTTTAATTTTCCGGGATAAAAAGCCTATGTATTATTTCAGTAATCTATCTATCTTGTGTGCCAAATTTCACTCAGATCCGTTCAGCCGTTCTGCCGCGATTTAGTAACAAACATCCATCCATACAAAATATCGCATTTATAATATCAGTATAGACTTAGAGGATGCCTTTTAGGCTTTTGCAGAATTCTGTTCTGTGGAAACTATTTGGTTTTCCGGGTTAAAAATAAGTCCTTCCCAGGACCTTCTCCAGGATGCACCCTCAAAATCGATTGAATCATCTATTAAACTGATATTGATGTGGAACAGAGCGTAGTATGAACGCGACAGTTAACCTTTTCACAGTCCATTGACCCGATCTTGACGAATTTTAGCATACAGAAAGCTGGCATCACAACAGACACTTTGTCATTCCCACGACATGTTTACAAAACCTAAATCCATATCCAGATATTAGATATTTGTAAACAATTAAATTCAGACGTATTCGGCACCTAAATATAAAATAAAAGATTTTAAATATTCAAATCATTTATTTATTTAAATAAAACCCTTGATATACATAAACGCAATATATTTATTCTGTGATATAGATAACAATGAACGAAATAAATAACGCCGCTAAATTTAGTCGCTAGACCGTTTTCGGGTCATTGCATCGCATGGTTTCAACCGTATTCGGGCACCCAACGCATTCTTATGCTGAGATCTTTAAAGCGTATACTTTGAATTGGCTCTGACTTTACTTAGAGTTAAAATGAGATGTGAGTAACATAAATTGGTCTCGTTTTAACCATGACCTGAGTGTAAGCAAAGTCAAAGTTCGCTCTATAGATCTCACACTTAAAGCTCGAAATATACTACCCTGTCATCAGAAACATATAGGTACATGATTCTCCACTATAATGCGTCGCTTATGCTTTATCATGCTTTTATGAAGCCGATATTATGCTTCTGACGAGTCACGACAACGCGCTAGTATATTTCTAGGTTTATGCAGCTGGTAGCTGGTAGACCCACCTACCTAAATTATAAAACTATGAGACGGGCATGCCAATAACATGCAATATGAATCCGTCGGTGTACACGCGCGAATTGAATGCATTCGGGACTTATGTTAAATAGGCGACAACCTCGTTCTCTCGTCCACTCCTCTATTTATCGATGAACGAAAGATGTCTTGGACATCACATTGCAGGCGCGCGAGTGCAGTGCAGATCGACGACGGTTCTCACTTCACATTTCGCGCGTGTACTTTAAACGACTTAATCTAATTCAGCCATTATTATTAAAAACTAAGTAATGTAATGCACAGTAATCACAGTCCGTAAAGAGCCACATAGGCCAATTCAGCCACGGGACGTAATTTCGCCCACGGGATGCAAACTATATCCGTATCCAAATTCATCAAAATCGTTTAAACAAAAGAATATTGAAATGGTAACAGACACACTTTCGCATTCATAATTTTAGTACGAACAGAGAGGAACAACTCTAATGTAAATAAAATTGAATATAATTAGTGTCATCTTGTTCATAATGTTTCACCTTCTTGTGAAGACGTTCATTTAAGGATTTGCTTACAGCACCAATTTAAGTTTTACATAGGAATCATGCCTTATAATTTTATTTAATACATAAATCAAGAAATTTTAATCTATTTTACTATATAAATTAAAAAACTTTAATCTATTTTACTATAAGTATAAATAACTTTTATAAAAAATAGACTTTAAAAAATCATCCATTAAGGTCTACTTTCACCAAATTGCTTGCACCAAATTGCAATCTGGTTTGGTTAAATTTTGTAATGCCTCTTTTTTTGACAAGTTCACTCCAGGGTCGACAAGAAAAAGAAAGGTACAGAAAATTTATCATACAGTGCCAAAGTAAAAGTAGGCGTTGGCGTTTATCTGGAAAAGTCTAGTCTAGTCTAGCCATCATGATGCCTAAAGTGATTATTTATAAGTAGTGCTAGAGACACTTATAAAAGTACATTAGTGCACACTGCACAGCCAACGCAAAGTTACACTCGTGGCACTGTAAACGTATGCGCATGCATGTAACAGGATGGTGCAAGTCATCCTAAAACTTAAGAATAATAAATATAAACCCTGCTTTTAGTTTTCACTCCAAGTGTTACTTGTGCAAACAAAACTTAACTTCCTGTTATATAATATATGCTCACTTGATTAGAGGAACCTAATTCTATGAATAAATTATAATAATATACATATAACACTGCATTTATAATGCATTCAATTTCGTCACAGCAAAATGTAATTTTTAGGGTTCCGTATTCCAACGCGAAACCTTTGTTATGACAATTATTGCCTTAGGAACGGTTCTCATATATCTCCCCTCTCGCTAACTAGTGGTTCGCCCCGAACTGAGACCTCGCGGCGCCATCTATTGACATCATTGTGAAGTTCTGTTGTAAAAACTAAGGCTCATAAAAAATTAAATAATTTCGTTTCCATATAATATTTATCTAATTTTAGTATTTGTTGTTCAAGTACAGGATATAATTCAAATAATTGATAAATTTTCAGGCTCAGCATTTCAGAAAATTTAGAGTTCTGAGGTCAACTTTGGACGTTAGAAAATCGCCAGTTTGAAAGCCCCCCATTTCGTCAATTTTAGGGGAAAAATTTAAAAAAATATATTGTTGAACTCTATTCCTAATTATCTTTAAAATGATATACCGCAACCCTATGTAACGCTGTAAAAATATTTTTTCTTCATATTCGCTTCTATGAGAGCCCCCCTGAAATAAAATTTTTTATTACTTTTTAAGCCATATTCGGCTGGTGGCCATCGGTTTATATAATATATAATATTATATTTGAAGTAATTACGTTCAGTAATTTAGAAGTTATAAGGCTCTGACAGACGGACGGACGGACGGACGGACGGACGGAAATTCACTCAAGTAGACTCAGAGACCTTCGCTGCGCTCGGTCAAATTGAGCTCACTTACCTTGTTTTAAACAGATAAATAATAATTACATCTAATCTAAAGTGATCAAATCAAAACATGACTAAAATCTATTTATATTTGATAAAATCTAGGCGTTGTATGGTCTTCGTCTTAATAATACCAGGGGGATTACTACAATCGCTTAAGCAGTTTTATTTCAAAATGACAGCAGACACATGTCCTTGACGTCCCTAAAATAAGGTTATGTAACTAGATGATTCCCGCGACTTCGTCCGCGTGGATTGATGTTTTTTATTCCCGCGGGTACTTTTCAATTTTCCGGGATAGCCTCTGCCCTTCCCCGGGATACAACCTATCCCTGTACCAAATTTCATCAAAATCGGTTGAACAGATACATTTTTTTGATTCCCGCGGGATCTCTTCAATTTTATAATAAAATAGCCTATTACTAAAATAGCCTAGGGATAAAAAGTAGCCTATGTCCTTCCCGGGGATGTAGTCTATCTCAGTACCAAATTTCGTCAAAATCGGTTGAGTAGTTGAGCCGTGAAAGCGTAGCAGACACTTTCGCATTTATAATATTAGTATGGATTCTAAAACACGAACGTCAACAATATTGAAACAATACGGTTTAACCGATGGTAGTGTGCCCCCTCGAGAGAGAGCTAGCAAAAGCGTATCTTCAACGATTTTTAAAATAAAATCTTGATAACGATCAGATCGCATAACTTAGTCTTGACTCTAGGTCCCATTGTCTAGGCAAATTGTAATAAAATACAGCTTAAAAAACGTATTACCCGACCTGTTTATGGAGTTCATACATGCTTTTTGACGTGCAGGCATCTATGAACTCCTTGAATGGATTGAATTATCCGTTTGAAAAACTATTCAGATCACGATTTCCTTACATAATCGAGCAAATACGCAGTCTACGCATAAGCTATAGTTAGGATAGCGAGGTATTATTAAACCAAGAGCAAGACGGATTTTCTCAGCAACTGAAAATGTCGAGATAAAATAATGAGGCCAATACATAATCTCTAAACTAAACTAAAATGACAGCTCTATTTAAATTGCTATCCCTTTCATAATACTCCCTGCGAAAAAGAATCGTTCTAGATTTAGAGCTGTTATTTTAATTTAGATATTGTGATTTGGCCACATTATCTTAACAAAGAAAGTGATCTAACTGTGACTCTTCTTGGAAGAACTCCGAGAGCCATGTCGTCTGTCCCTCTCTGGCACATAGCGGAACCGGTCATGTTCTTGCCTTGTCCTTTCCTTCCTACGTCTATTTTCCTCTTCACGCATCCTCCTCAAGTTTTCCTCATGCCTGCGCGCTTGCTCCTGTCTCCTTCGTTGGTCCTGTTGCAAACGCAACTGAGTCCCCTGTTGCTTTCTTTGTTGCATCTCACGGAAGTTGCGCAACTCGTCTTGTTGCCGCGCGTTAGTTGCCCAGGCTACACGCCTCTGTTGCTCACGTTGACGCGCTTGTTCCTCTTGCCTGGATCTTTGTTGCGCTTGGAATTTGTGCAACTCGTAATTTTGCCGATCGTTAGTTGCCGATGTGTCACGCTCCTGTTGCCGAGCTTGTTTCTCTTGCCTAGATCTTTGTTGCGCTTGGAAGTTGCGCAACTCGTCTTGTTGCCGAAGGGTTATTGCCGATATCGCATGCTTCTGTAGCTCCTGTTGTTGAATTTGTTGCGTTTTGAAGTCGCGCAGCTCAACTTGTTGCCGAGCGTTAGTTGCCGATGTCGCACGCCTCTGTTGCTCAAGTTGCAGAGTTTGTCGCTCTTGCCTAGACCTTTGTTGTGCTTGGAAGTTGCGCACTGCATCTTGTTGTCGCGCGTTTGTTGCCAACGTTTGTTGCTGTCGTTGATGCTCTTGTATGTGTCTTTGTTGCTTTTGTTGCTCTTGATAATTATGCAACTCGTCTTGTTGCTGCGAGTCTGATCGCTTTTGCTGTTTCTGAGACCGCGCTTTTTCATCTTGCCTGTGTTTTTGTAGTTGGCCGGTGCTAGTTGCTGAAGTCTGACCCTTTTGCTTTAGTTGCTCTTGCGAGTTGCGCAACTCGTTCTGTTGCCTCGAGCTAGTTGCAGCCGTCAGTCCCTTGTCTTTGCTTTGGCCTTGTCCTTCCGTATGTATCTGGGAATTAGGAATCCGTAGCTTTTTAACTTTAAATTTTATTCTTTTATTTTTGGGAACCTTTCCTTTTTTTGTAAAACTGCACTTTTAGTAACGGTTTATTTATCCGATTCAATCGAACCAGTTAAAAGTAAACCAGAGTATCGCGGACTTAAATCTCAACCACCTTATAAGCAGATGCGATAATCGGTAAACCAATTTTAATGTGGTGTTACGTTTGTATGCTCACGTTTATCTCGGCAAAATCGGGGTTTTATACCGGAGCAATTCGGATATTTGCTGACAACTAATCGATAACACGAAATAAAAATAACAATGTCATATTCATGTCGAAAAATAAAAAATAACCTACTTGTAATTTGTCGTTATAATCTGGAATGGGAACTCAAGAACAAACCTATAGGTTTGTTTTAAATTCAGCTCCAATCTTGCTGGTTCATCTCAGTACCGAACCAGTGGTAGATTAATTCGACAATTCAAAAGCACTTTTAAAAGTTCTACTTCATTTTTATTTTGGCAAACGATTACGATTTCCTAAGGGCCGGTCCACACGGCGCGTTGCGTCAGCGTTGCGTCTATGTAGCGCTGTCGCTGCGTCGTTTTACTTACATACAGTGTACACACGGTGCCTGCACCCCCGAGACGAAGCGGGCGGGGGTGTACTCATGGCGACACCGATGCAGTAACGCTGCGATGACGCAGCGCCCGTGTGGCCGGCTATGCGTCAACATAAGTGCGTAAACGCGCCGTGTGGACTTGCTTTTACACAATCGGGGGGCAGGAGCGGGTCGACTCACCTTATAAGGCGTATGGTTGCCGGTGATGCTGATGTCCGGTATGGGCGTGAGCCGCTTCCGCGAGTCCACCGCGTGCGAGACCGAATGCCCATTCATTGAGTTCGTCACTTGCGGCTGGACACTGCAGAAAAAGTACACTTTTAGCAGGGCAAGTCCTATTAACAATGTAAAGGATTATTTAAATGATAAAAAAGCATGGGTATGAATAATTATTGGATAGAAGCAGGCGTTACATCTCGGAAGTCCATCATAATGAAGGAAATAGAAGTTTAATCATACTAATATTATAAATGCGAAAGTCACTTTGTTTGTTGGTTTGTTGTTTTGTTGGTTTGTCCTTCAATCACGCCGCAACGGAGCAACGGATTGACGTGATTTTTGGCATGGGTATAGTTGAGGACGTGGAGAGTGACATAAGCTATTTTTTTATCCCGGAAAATTAAGGCGTTCCTCGTCGCGTCATTTTCGTCACTCTGAGTAAGTGACCACTCTGGACATCGGATCCATACTAATATTATAAATGCGAAAGTGTGTCTGTCTGTCTGTCCGTCTGTCTGTCTGTCTGTCTGTCTGTCTGCTACGCTTTCACGGCCCAACTACTCAACCGATTTTGATGAAATTTAGTACAGAGATAGATTACATCCCAGGGAAGGACATAGGCTACTTTTTATCCCGGAAAATCTAAGAGTTCCCGCGGGAATCAAAAAAACATATCTGTTCAACCGATTTTGTTGAAATTTGGTACAGGGATAGGTTTTATCCCGGGGAAGGACATAGGCTACTTTTTATCCCGGAAAATTGAAGGTTTCCCGCGGGAATCAAAAAACATCAATCCACGCGGACGAAGTCGCGGGCATCATCTAGTAATTTATAATTGCATAATTCTGTAAGGTTTTTGACATTCAGCATTCTATTCTCGGTCGTGACCTGTCATCTCATATGTCAAAACTGTCATACACAACGACGGCTGCGCGAAAATCGCTTAGTGTCAAAAAAGTTATAGAATTGCCATAAATGCATATACAAATCTATCTGCCTCCTATTTTCATGCCCATTTGTTCTAACGATTTTGACGAAATTTGGCGCATAGACAAGTTGAATCCTGGGACCTTTACTTTCTATTCCAAAAAAGTTAAAAGGGAAATAATACCTCTTAGTTCCCCAGAGATTATTAGAACCTAAATCCACGCGGTAAGTTATAAGCAAAAATGAGTATCAGTCACCAACGTTGTTGTATCTAGTATGGAATGGCCAAGTGCATGGTAAAGATAGTTGGATTGAAGATTTTTAAGCTCGCCATGGACGATAAGTCATTTGATTGAAGTCACGACAGAATGCTAAATCTTTAAGTAATATTTTGGCGTTATATTAATTCACGAATTTTGTGAGTGCAAATGCGCCATGGCATCACGCCGCACCGATCTTGAAACACTCGACCCGTTTGTCCTAGGTGAGGGACAGAAGTGATGCCGCGCGACGCGACGTGATACGCGGCCATAGAAAATGACAGACGTATCTAATGCTACTGGACCTATTTTACTAACGCCATCTAGTCTGAAAAGCGGGACAGCGCTATGGCGGGGACAAGGACAGGGCTATACAGGTTAGGAGCGTGCTCTAAAGGTCGGACGCCCAATTTTTTTTCCTTGAAAGGGCCCATATAGTACCTACATATAAATCGATGGTCTCAAGTTATTTGGACTGTTCCGTATGTTTTAAAATATTTTTGGCGTAAGTCATTTGACTCAAGTGTGATGAGCGATCGTCGCTGGCGAGCTTAAATAACAGACGGGCCTCACTTCATGTTAGCGGTGCTGCGCACGAGCGGCGGCGGCGGCTGCTGCGCCATCGCCATTGTCATCGCGCCGCCGGGGAACTGCAACAACACAACACTACATAGCCGACCTATCCGCAACTCTGCATCAACACAACACAACATAGGCAACCTGTGTGCAACTCTGCTGCAGGTTAACGTTGGCTCTTGAGCTCCGTTCTGTTTGTGGCACTGTTGTACAGTCCCACAAACTTACCTGGCCCGGTGGCCAAAATTTGAACTAATTTTATTTCTGTTTAGTTTTGTTTTTATTTTAATTTTTAAAATTTATTAGCAACTATAATAAAAGCAACATGATTTCGGCAACTTCGTCCACGTGGACCAAGTTTTTTCGATACCCTTAATTTTTCAGGATAAAAAGTAGCCTGTGTCCTTCCCCGGGATATAACCTATCCCTTTACAAAACTTCATCAAAATCGGTTGAATAGGTGGGCCGTGAAAGCGTAGCAGACAGACAGACAAACACACTTTCGCCTTTATAGTATTAGTATGGACTTTAAATATGATAACAGCCACGCTGTCACCGGGTTGGTTAAGTTTGTGAGACTTTAAAAGTTCACTTGACAGTTTTGTCAGTTAAAATGATACAATTGTCAACAAACTTGTCAGGATGACAGCTCACGACTCTCGCACTTCATTTTCCATTAATCACTCTAGGAAGAGTTTCTGCGCTCGCTCAACCATCCAGTTTCTGCTACGCTATAGTGGCCAATAAGGTTGAAGCATAATCCGAAAAATGCGTATCCTGCCATCTAATCTGCCCTATGCTGTGTGCATGCTACTGCGGGTTGTACCGTTAACAGTATATTGTCTGTTCACAGTTATTTTACCCCTCGCTATAAGGTTGGCTATTCGAAGAATATATTATCAGAACTGGAGGTATTAATAAAGCGTTAAAAAGTTTAACGAACAAAAAAGACTGGATCCCAAAAATTAAAAGTAAAACAGGAGTACCTACTTAACACCAAAAGACTGGATATCATTAACATAGCTACCGATTTTTACAAGGAACTATACTCGAAGCAAACAGAAACAAATAGCATAACGATCGAAGACAAAACTGAAGTTGCACCAATACTCGAAAGGGAGGTAGAGCAAGCAATAACAACGCAAAAAATAGACAAAGCCCCAGGGTCTGATAATATTACCAATGAATTTCTGATTGGAGCACGAAGTGCATTAATTCCAACCCATAACTCGATATTTAACGAAGTACTGTCATCTGAAAAAGTCCCCACTCAGTGGACGACATCCACTATAGTATTAATACATAGTAGTAAAGAACAATTTTATAGGTTATATTTAAGATTAAACATTTAAACTGCAGAATAAACTCTTAAGGGTCGAAGTACTGAAACATTGTTTTCTGTTCCGACGTTTTAGGATAGGAAAAATGAAAATTTCATTACTAAATTAATACCATTTGCTACTCAGTTAAATGAAGTATGACGTAATTAAAAAAAGTGGTCATAAAATCGTATAGTAACTGCAGAAAATTATTGAGAAATTCATGGAAAACTCAAAAAAGGCGTTATCGCGTTCCGACTATTGTGATTTAATCTGAGACGTTATATAAACAAAAGTTATTTCAAATTAATCATTAAAGATCAAGGAACACTTTAATTAAACAATATTTTCAATACAACTTAAAGTTTTTGTACAATCTGGTTCCAAAGATCCCTCATACGAATTTTTCATACAAATTTACACTGGCTCGTCCAACCCAAATGTCAAAACTTATAGCCTAAGAGATAACTGTATTTGTGGTAACTATCTTTTGGTAACTATAATTATATCTCCTTACTATTAATTTCCATGTTTCAGATTTATGTTAGTATTATCACAGGTGGTCTTAGAGGTGATATACGTAAATTAAAATACTTGTAACTTAAATGGGAGATATTTAAACACTACACATTATCACATCAAAGCGGCGACACTTGAGCTATTTTTTACCCATGTCGGAACGGACGGTATATATTATTATGTGTTTGCCCTAAGAGGTTGTGCGATTGTTTGTTTGTTTGTGTACTTTTTAGTTACCATTTTCCTGGAAAACTACTGGACCGATTAGTATGCAGTTTTTTGCAATAGATATGCATTACTCCTGTCAAGGTTCTTGAATATGTTTTAGGGCCATAGTCCACTAAGCTGAGCTACAATTTTGATTTTAATTTTTCAATATGTTTCCATTTTTCTGAAAAAGTACTGGGCTCATTGAGATGCGGTGTTTTGCATTAGATATGTATAGCTTGTGAAAAAGTTCTTTAGATTTAGATATATTTTAAGTTATCGTGCTATCGTGCGCGCTCCTATCGTGTTTTTTTATTATGTTACCTTTTTTTCTGGAAAACTACTTTGCTGATTTAGATGCGGTTTAAAAAAATATATGTTTAGCTTCTGAGAAGGTTCTTAGATATGTTTTAGGGCCATAGTCCACCAAGCTGTGCTGCAATCGTGATTTGGTAGGTGGTTGAACTCCTTCTCATCGTAAACCCGTCGTGTTTGGACTCTTTTGATTTGCCTTGACAAGCAAGGTCACAGGAACTCCAGTTTTTTATCCATTATATTTTATAACGTGATATATTTTAACATTTATTTATCAAAATATTAAAGTTTGACACAATTTGACACCTCTACTCATTACCATTTGGCCATAGTCCAACACGCTGGTCAAAAAACTACTGAACCGACAAAGATGCAGTTTTGTGTTCATAAAACTACTTCTGCGAAGATCTAATTGTTGTCACAAATTATAATGGAGCGCTGCAGTTCGTCGTGGGTTTTTTTAAAATTTTAATTTTATTACTTGACGTAAGTACTACTTGACGTACTTAACGACGTATTATTTCTTTGAGAGGCAATATCTAGTAAACGCCCCGATGAATAGAGTCAATTTTTATAGTGGTTACTTAGGTACAGCGCATACTTTAATACTATACTAGAATAAGCCTTCCTAGTTATTGGTCATTTCTGGTAACAATAACTCGTCTTTGAGCGGCGATAAGTAGTCAGGTCCCCAGCCGCTTGCAGGCAGACCATCACAAATTCCACCAGACGATGGTTACTGTTGTGAATGATAGGAGCACTTGATGAGAGGTGACATTTATTATTACTGAAATATATAACAATATTATATAAAATTCACATCATCTTTCCCTTTTATTTTTTAATGTATATTATAAGTACATCTAGTTTTATTATAATTTTGTAATTGGCTTAGATATGTAATTATATTTAAATAATACCTACGTATCTAATCCTAATTTATTTTCACTGAAATACCAACATAACAATATTATATAAAAATCATATTAACTGAAATACCAACATAACAATATTATATGAAAATCACATCAGCAGCTATCTCCTAGCCTATATATTTTTTGAAAGCTTGCCCCCTTAAGATAACCGAATACTCAGGCAGCCAACCTAACAGCGAGACGTAAAATAGCTGTTGAACGAACTATCCGGCTACGTTTCACTTCAAAAATTCGTTTTTGAAGTGAAACTTCTTAAGAGTCGTTGTAATTTGAAAATTCGATGAAACAAAAAAGCGACTCCAAAGAGACAAACATATTATTATAAATAGGATTTAGCCTGCGAGAGAATGAAATAGAATACAAGTTATATTTATCTCTTTCGCTCGCAGGCTACTTTTCTGAAGTTTCACTTCTGCCTTATGTGAATTCACACGACACACACACTTTTTTTGAAGTGCAAACTTCTTTAGCCGCGTTGAGCACTATTTGGTAGGGGGTAAACTTGTGGATTGGCGTCACCGACATCGCATTGTTAAGAAGACAAAAGGTCTTAAATATAAATATACTACATTCGTAATTAAACTTGAATGCCTTCGTTTTAAGGTTTATATTTTAACTAGCTGATGCTCGCGACTTTGTACGCGTGGATTGAGGTTTTTTGGTTCCCGCGGGAACTCTATCTATTTTCCGGGATAATAATAGCCTATGTGCTATTCCAGACTTTAATCTATCTGTATGCCAAATTTCATCCAGATCCGTTCAGCCGTTGGGGCGTGATTGAGTAACAAACGTCCATCAATACATCCATCCATACATCCATCCATCCAAACTTTCGCATTTATAATATTCATTATTATTCTTGATTGATTGATATTGATTGATTGATTATTGATGATTATTGATTGAATTGAATTGATTGATTGATTGATTGATTGATTATTTGATTGATTATTTTAAAATAATTTTTTTTAAACGTTTTAACTTCTATTGGCAGTCCCTATGACTAGGTAGGACTGCCAAATTTTTTATTTTATTTTTTGCAATACGTATATTACGCAGCCTGTAGGCGGCGCGTCGTACCTGCACGTTGCGGTTGCTGTGCTGCGCGCGGTGCTGCGGCATGGCGGCCGCGGCGGCGATGGCCGCGTTGTTGTAGCGCGCCGCCGCCTGCGCCTGCGCCTGCGCAGCCACCTGCGCCTGCGCACCGCAACACACACATGTTACCCACATGTCGACAATATCTGACACGAAGCAGTCATCTCGAACCGAAAGCATCTAACAGAGCATACTGCCAACGCTTAGTGCCATATTGATAAATTTCGTGTTTTAGAATTATAATCCTCAGGAAGTCAAGGTATGTGACATCAAACTGTCATTTTGAGTAATATTGCTTAAGTAATACTTTAAGCGTCAGCAGTATGGCCCCAGGTTATTTTTATTGGAGGCGAAAATTTAAATTCAGGAATATGTTCCAAGGAAATGTTGATTTTTAAGAAAATATATGTAGAGTAATTGCATTCAAAGATTTTCAACTCGTAGATACACAGTGACTTTATGATATTCGATATACATATTACGATACGATTAGAAAAAAATGTTTTTAAGAAACTATAGACTCTCAGCTAGGTTCTTTGCCTCAATGATGTCTAAGGCTGGGTACCTACGGATATTTGAGTGACTCTGATGTTGAGATCTATAGAGCGTACTTTGACGTAGCTCAGACTTTACTTATAGTTAAAATGAGAGGGACTTATGTGAGTTACATAAATCTGCCTCGTTTTAACCATGTCTTAAATCTAAGCAAAGCCAAAGTTCGCTCTATAGATCTCACACTGAGTATTTTCGCTGTAGTAAATCATAGAGCACCAACCTGAGCGAGCCTGAGCACTTGCTGCGTCTGCGCCTGCGTCAACGCGCCGGGCAAACTCCAGCTGTTAGCCAACGCTTGGACGGCGGCCGCGGATATGCCCGCGTGGGGCATCTGCAACGAGTTAGAAGCGGCGGAGTGTCGCTGCTGCGGCCTCCGCCCACGGGAGGCGCCCACGTTGCCCATGGACACGCCACTGCCCACGCCGCCCACGGCGCCCGGGGGAGGCGCTGGCGGCGCCCGTGTCCATTGACCACCACCCGATACCGAGCCTGGAAGATGGGACATTTGTTAACTTTATTGACAAGTTTTTCATACTTTGTCGTCGGAAATGTAAATACAGGACTACTGCCTTCACAAGTACTTAGTTAAGTCATAGTGTTTTTCCGCTACAGTTGGCATAGGCCCTAAACCTAGTATTAGTTATCTTACTAACAATAAACATGTGAAAGTTTGGATGTTTGTAAGTTGGTATGTTTAGCTTTAGATGTTTGTCACATCTTCACGCCACAACAAATGAAATAATATGGCTGAAATTTAGAATGGAGGTAGTTTATATTTTAAATTAGGTAACATGACGTGTAAGTAAGCATGTTAAAATAATACATTTTATCCCAGAAAAATAAAGAGTTCCCGCGGGAATCTAAAACCTTGCCACGCGGACGAAGTCGCCGGCATCATCTAACCACTAATTTTTTTCTCAGATACAAGTTTCCGCCGCAGACAGTCGTATGTACATCAGAAATCGAAAAACTACTCATAGTTTTTTATTCCAATCCAAAGTGGAAATAATAGAGACAAAACCGCGTGCAAAAACAAGTAAACAATTAAGACAAAATATGCACAGTGTAAAAAAGAAACTTGTACACTGGCGTTTAATGCAAATTTACTTGAATGATGTCAAGGATTTGTTGAAGGTCCTCCCTCAATACCAAACAAGAAAACTACGTAGTTATAAAATACCTATCTTAGTTCTTTGTCCGTCTTAATAAACTGACATTAGCTATGACCGCACTCTGATTCTGATTGGTTAACACTCTTCCATGTGTGTTAACCAACACACATGGAACATCCAATTCGTCGATGGATTGGACGAAATCCATTGACGCAGCAAGAATACCATAAATTCAGCCAATCGGAGGTAATTGCGATGTTTCAATGATTGATGCAAAAGATACGCGGTCGCCCTGCTGGTTCTTGAGTATATGTTAGATGGCGAAAATAGATGAGAAAGTTTTTATCAACCTGGTTATTACTTAAGTAGTATTTTTAATTTCTGACATCCAACTCCTCAAAAAAATATTCAGGGTCTCTACTCCGACTTCTTAAAAAAGATTTTCACGAAGACTTGTGATTCCATTTTGGTATTTGTAAGAATGCCGAAACGATAGATACTCGTATCAGAGGCCCACCACTACAGCCCATTAACGTCCCACTGCTGGGCACAGGCCTCCACACTCATAGGAGAGTGGGAATTAGAGATGTCACGAGATACGTATTCCAAAGAGTTGGCGTTTCTGCAACTACTTACCTACTTATGATCTCAATAACGCAGTTAACAACCAAACTGTTTTGGAACCTTTACCAACACGCGGGATGTAGCAGAGTGACAATGCCGATATTATAAACAGTTATGCATTTACAGTATTTTTTAAAAACCTAAGACCTCCGACTTCATAAAGAAGAGAGATTTTGAGAAATGATCGACAATTTTTTGGCACTACATCATGATTTTTTTTTATTTTTTACTTACTACAAGTTAACCTTTGACTCTGATCTCACCTGCAGTTGGTAAGTGATGATACAGTAAGAGGTAGCGGGCTACAACAGTTATATTAAAACCATACTCCTAAACGGTTTCTACGCGGCATCGTACCGGACGGCTAAATTGCTTGACGGCACGCCTTGTCGGTAGGGTGGTAACTAACCACGGCCGAAGACTCCCACCAGGCCAGACCAGAGAAAATTCAGAAATCATAAATTCCCAAATTGACCCTGCCGGGGATCAAACCCGGGACATCCGCTCATTAAGACAACATCGCTCAACAATGCGCCAGGGAGGTCGTCAGTGGTGCCCATTATGGTGGTCGTATTTCAGAAGATACACTTATATTAGGACCTATAATATTTTAATCTAATAAAATACGTAAAGGTCGTAAAGTAATGATAGTATACCAAGGTTATGGAAATAAACAGCGGGTCAAAGGACTGCCTTTGGCGCGTGGATAATATTAGAGCAATGTTTAATCTGGTAAAAATAGAATATCCATGGGTCAGGGGATGGAGTCGTGGTGGCATCGATGGTAGACGTGAAGGTTGGTGCGACCGGGCGCTACCATTGATAGGACAACCGAAAACAAAAAATGTGGCACCCTCGGGAATATTATAAAAAGAAATCGCTCTGTGCTAGAGTGAAAATATATCTGAACAAAATTGCATATCTAATGGCTGGAGAGCACTCAATATTGAATTGCGCACTGTGTGCCGACATAGCTGAGCTTACTATGAGCTCTTAAAGCACGACAGAAATTGAACAGCAGCACAGTTCAATGCAGTGTCTGCCTACCAGTTCAGTGCCTTGAAGTTAAGTGCAGTTCAATATATAATAAAATATGTCCTGCTATAAGATCTCATAGTAACCCCCCTGGGCTTTTCATGATTAGAATTTCTCTGGACTACAAAACGACGGTAACTCGTGATACCGATAATCTATCAGGCACTCTTCTGTGAAAATATGCCCATAACCTTTTGGTAAATTCTGTCAAACCACTGACCAGATAAGATCTCTTTACTTTAGCACATCATTATCATGTCAATTCATCACCGGCCGGACTGAGCACGAGCCTCTTCTCAAAAACAAAAGGGTTTAGACTTTAGAGTTTAGACCTTAGTCCGTCCACACGTCAAATGTGGAGACAGATTTCAAACACATTTGAGATCATTCCTGATGTATGGGTATGGGTTTAATATGCCACATTCCCCCCTAATAGGTTACAATGGATTACTTAACTTGTAGTGGAATTTAAAAGCACTTCCTCGCGATGTATTCTTTAGAGTAAAGCGAGTTTTTACATAGTTTAAACTTAGATAACTTGGAAATGTTTGAAGTGCATGCCAAGGATGAATCTTTATGACTTTAGATAACGGATCTAAGGTAAGGTCACGGCATTGGATGTAGCTAAGGAAATAGTAACATTAACGATTATATAATTTTTAGATCAGTTTCTCTGTGTCGTCGCGACTTGCGACCGACCGGCAAACCCTTGAATGAATCTGGCATTTGGAGGGACGGAATAAGAATGATAAGTGATAATACTGCCTACAAATTTTTGGATATCTATCATCAAGTAGTTGCTAATATTCGCTGGAGCCGAAAATCTTTAAAACTCCACGTAAAAATCATACTACTTAATATTATAAATGCGAAAGTGTGTTTGTTTGTTGGTTTGCCCTTCAATCACGCCGCAACGGAGCAACGGATCGACATGATTTTTGGCATGGTTATAGTTGAGGACCTGAAGAGTGACATAGGCTACTTTTTATCTCGGAAAATTAAGCAGTTCCCGTGGGAATAAAAAAAAAACTTAAACCAAACTTAACTTGTAGTTAATAATTTAAAATTCCTCCCGGCCGAATTTCAGCCACGGCGACGATGCGACGCGACGGGAGGACATGACACCCCTCACTTCGTAGTTCGTACTACTAAATCTATAAACTACTGTCTATATCTGCCTGTCTACTAACGACCCATCTGTTCAATCGATATTCACGAAAGTTGGTACATGAAAGGGTGCTTGCTTGACTTATAACCATAAATAAACGCTTTTATCTAAGTGCCACCCAATGCACACATTAAAAGCTGAATTTTTGACACCAACTGCACTGGGTTGGAATAGGAACAGACTTTGGTACAATCTTGGACTGACAATACATGTAAAGAGTGGCACAATAGTTTATCATTCCATACATAATTACCTGCTTAGTTACAGCTAAGGATTGAATCAATTTAATTTTCCAATCTTTCAAAGATCTTTGACTGATCAGCCAAGAATTTATTGATCAATTATATTTTAAAATAAATAAAAAAATTTGTTTTAAAATAAATAAATAAATAATATTTAGTAAGTATGTCAGTATGTGAATTTTTTTTATAGCCACTGAATTAAAGAATAGGGCTGATAGAAAACTCATTGTAAGTTTTAAGTAATGTGACCTGAGGGCATCCACATAGGCTTTCTCTAATAATAAATACCTACCTAAGGTAAGTCAGGTTTTCCCAAACTTCCTTCCCTTTCCCAGAATTTGTTATAAGGTGATTAACCCTCACTATTAACCCCCTTGATACAAACAGAGGGGTGTTATAGTATAACTTTAATGTGTGTGTATCTGTATCAGTCTGTGGCATTGTAGCTCCCAAAGAGATGAACTAATTTTGATTTAGATTTTGTTTGAAAGGTGATAGAGTGTTCTTAGCTAGGATTCAAGAATATCGGTTCAGCTGTTTGCAGATCATCAGCTATTCTAGTTGATGTATGCATATGAGCAACTTCCTTAGGTCTGATTGTTGAGTGTTGAGATATTATATTTAATTAATAGTTATTAGAGTATTTTAATCAAATCATCAAAAAGTGCAATGAACCCAGAGGAAATTACACACTTTGAAAATTAGAGCACTGAGCAGTCATTTCCACTGTTAAATTAATTCATATTGAATAAATTTATGTTAATGAGATTTTTCTCATAAAAACAACAGCTCATATTGAATTCCATGAATGAAACCATTCATTCTTTCCACATTAATGACCGATTATTTTATCAGTAATAAAAATATATTATGTATTTCCATATAGGTGCATAGTTCTCTTCTGCTATAATCAAAGGTTCTATGGAAGAGATAAGACCTATGTTGTCCTAATCTTAGATACCTACTGTGTAGTCCTTATCTTAGCTCTACTGTCTTTGGTTTCTCTTTTTATTTTAGTGCAATAAATCCATACTAATATTATAAATGCGAAAGTGTGTCTGTCTGTCTGCTACACTTTAACAGCCCATCTTTTCAACCAATTTAATTAAATTTGGTATAGAGTTAAGCTACATCTCAGGACATAGGCAACTTTTTATCCCGGAAAATTAAGGATTTCCTGTGGGAATAAAAACTCAATTAATGTGAATGAAGAAGCATCATCCAGTTTGTTTAAATAAATTTTTTAGTTATTAAGTCAATTGCGAGCAGAATCTAAGATAATTATTCTTAAATAACCGAAATTTGGTTGTTTTGAGACTAATAGGCTGGAGTATATTTATGAAACTATATGCTGTACAAAGTTGGATGTTAGGCTGTAAGGGACGAACCATTTTGATATCCAAAATAACCCTAACAATGGTTGAATTATAGGTCCATTGGGATAAGTTTGACAACTTTGCAGGGATTGGGATATGACATAAGAGTTTAGTTTTACATATCCATACTAATAATAAAAACCGGGCAAGTGCGAGTCGGACTCGCGCACGAAGGGTTCCGTACCATTATTAATAAATAATTACCTTTGTTAATGAACCGCAAGACTAACTTTGTTTGTAGAGGTTTATTGTTAATATCAAAAAAACTATGCTAGTTAGAGCATTGGCTATAGTTTTCCTGTAAAATATACGTAAATTACTATTGACCATAATTATTTCAAATTTTTCGATTGGTAAACTCCGGAGATATGGGGGGGGGAACGGTATTTTTTTTGACATTTTCCCCGATAAATCAAAAACTATCATAACTAAAAATAATTAAAAATCTGTTTTAGAATGTACAAAGTAAACCCTTTCATATGATACCCCACACAGTACAGTTATCTCACTTTTAAATTTCAACCCTCAGATTTTCCTCCTTTTTTAAATAAGAACAAAAATAATTTCCAAATTTTTTTAATTCCAGTGTCTTTGGGCCACTAATATACACAACTATTCCAAATTTCATGTCGATAGCTTCGGTAGTTACTGAAATAATCGAGTGTGACGGACGGACAGACGGACAGACGGACAGACGGACAGACAGACGGAGAAAGTCGCACCATAAGGGTTCCATTTTACCATTTTGTTACGGAACTCTAAAAATGGGAAAGTGTCTGTCTGCTACACTTTAACAGCCCATCTTTTTAACCTATTTAGATGAAATTTGGTTACTTCTACACTACTTCTATAAAAAAATAAGTTCTGTTTACAAAGCTCACCTTTAGCTGAGATCAGGAGCTGTGAGTCCACAACCTTGTTGGGCCAGTACTCCTCAAACTCTGTACCGGGCGGGAAGTAACTCTTGATGTCAGTCAAACTGATCACCGAGCATGTTTCACTGGCAAACAGTTCGTTCCTTATACCCTGCACTTTACAACAGAACTTCAGGTACGATAAGTCCCAGCCTTTCAACTGGTCAGCTTTTAATTTCAAATTGTCCGTCTCACCCTCAAAGTAGAACAACGGAACAAACTTTTGGCTGTCCCGCACTGTGTAAGGAACTACAGATTCTTTGTTAATCCTAATAAAACCACACTTGTCCTTGTTATTCGTCGTGCCCCTTAGCAACTTATTGTAACACACATCTAAAAAGTTGTAGAACTCTCCAGCGTCGGATAGCCTCACTACTAAGTCTTTTTGGGTGAACGGTTCACGACCAAACTGTCCATCACAATGCCTATTGTTAATTTCATTTAACAGCCTAGCTTCTATTTCTGTGATGTAGTAACTCCGTATACACGTACACGAGTAGATGTCCGCGTGGAGGTAGTTCAGGTACTTGTTGAGGAGTTTTATCTCCACCATCCGGACGGCCACGTACTTCTCCCCGGAGCGGTAGATGTAGGGAATGTGGCACTTTCCGAGCTGGTCCCAGCCGAAGTGGCCTTTCCAACTCGCCTCGTCGGGCGCCGGGGTCTTCTTGTCGTCGCTGAGCGGGCGCGGCTCCGCAGCCTGCGCGGCGCCCGGCTTCCGCGTCAGGAAGTTGAGGATCCCCAATTGGCCGCCGACGCCAGCGGGCGCAGCGCCCATCAGCGCGCCGGGCTGCGGCCGCGCCACGGAGGCAGCCAAAGCCTTGGCCTTATTCGCCTCCACCATCTTTGCCGCCAACTCCCTGATTTCAGCCTCATCGGGCCGCTCCGTTTTCACCTGCACTGGTGCACTTTCCGTCATTTTGACGGATTGTATTACAACTCAAATACAAACAATATTCAAGGTTTTATCCGTTCATAATCACTGCAAATCCCGGCTACATGGTGTTCCTTTGGAAAGCTTGAACTCACACTTCGTATTCACACATGGTAAACATTGGCACTGATTGTACACATCGAGTTATCACTGCACTATTTGACAGATTAGCGATGCACGGCGCACACTACAGGTTATTTTACTGTTATCAGCGATATTATAATCACACATAAGACGGTCGAACTTGATTAGGCTGATGCGAGTCTGACCGACCCGAGGGTCTCGGCTAACTTGTTTCTAACATCCGCCTTGACGTTTGCAACTTTTGATTTTCTGTTTTGCCCAGCATTTGAAAATTCACTGAATTCTAATAAAATGCTGAATTTTCCCAGGTTTTCGCAGAAAAATATATTATCGTTTCCACGCTGCGGTCGAGGGAACATGAAACCCAAATTTTGTGTTCACGAGGGAAATGCCCAATACCGTTGTGTAGTCTCGTGGGGAGTGCGGTTCTCGTACATTTTTCACCTTTTGGTGACTCAGCATCGAACAAAATGGCCGCCAACAAGGCTTTTGTTGGCCAATCGAGCCATTCCTAGCGATATACATACCTACAAAAATCCCGTCTGTGACGTAGCCGCACTCCCCACGAGACTACATCTCAAGGACTTTTCATTTTTAGTTACCAAACTATTCATCTATTTTTGGATTACCCTCAAAACTAGACACGTAAAAGAAAACAGAAAGATTTTTGAAAATAAAAGGCCATAAAAAGTACCAATAGGTTCCTTTCTTCTTAAAATAAGTTTATAACTACCTACATAATAAATGAGATTTATGAATGTACTCTTACAAAGTAGGTAGTCACTATGGATAGTCTCGTGAAACTGTTTTCTGGGTCGGTACAGAAGGTCTCTGTAAATTTTTTCTTCTAAATTCAACCTTATCTGTACTGATATAGAGACTAAACGCATAATGAAGTTTAAATAATTCCAACCTTAGCGACATGCGTAGCGAGACTAGCCGACGCGCGCATTCCACGAACAATAATCCCCTACACGAGTAAACGAGATAGCGATAAGTAAAAAGTAGATGTCAAATGTTTAGGTATTTTACTATGAACGTAAAGAGAACGTAGGTAGGTATATAATGCAATTACAAGCTTACGTAAGCACCTCTAACCTACTTTGAATCAAAGTAGGTATCTACATAGCGGTTTTTTTGACAATTTAGCGTTGCCTACTTCTTAAAACTAAATTGATTTCCATTTATTTTGCAATAACATATCGAACACAGTTAGACTTACCTAAACATTAATTAACACTAGTAGGTAAGTAGTAGGTACATGCCTACTTAATAAAATTGTCTAAGTACTTCCGTGCCGCTTCCGATTCTACCTTTAGTATTATACTAGCTGATGCCCGCGACTTCGTACGCGTGGATCTCGTGGATCGAGGTTTTGTGGTTCCCGCGGGAACTTTTTAATTAGCCTGCTATTCCAGACTATAATCTATTTCCAATTTTTTCTAAGATCATTATCAGCCAGATCCGTAAGCTGTTGGGGCGTGATTGAGTAACAAACATCCATACCTCCATCCATTCATCCATACATTCATCCATAAATCCATACATCCATCCAAACTTTGAGATTTGTTAGTTCTATATAGGTAGGTAGGTACTTGATGTTGATATATTGCATAATTACCTACTTGATAGAAACACCATTGAGTACCAATTGCGTACTTACCTAACTACCTACCTATAATAGATATGTCCTCTTCGATACCTATCCTTCTCAAGCCGATCTCTCGAGGAATAAAAGGTAATAATATAGGTATAGGTATACATGGGTATAAGTAGGTATTTCTAGATCAGTATTTTCTATAAGTAGGTACAAATAGCTGAAGCACCTGAGCCTCAAGGCTCAAACTCAAACTCAAAATATTTTCTATATACCTAAATAAACTTTTAAAAGTGCTTTTGAATCGTCGCGTCGAGTGAATCTACCACTTGCACTGGTTCGGGATGCCATTCCTCAGCTGTGGCTGTCCCAGACTACGACTTACGAGACGCATATTTTACCTACCCATGGCCTTAGGCTTTATTTACTACGAATTTTGAAGTGCATTTGACTGTGATCATTTTTCATACGTAACGTAGGGAGTCCATAAATTTAGAATTATTTTGGACTTGTCTTCAGGGTGCAAACTGTGTCAATTTTTAACCTATGCCTATGTCACTCTCCCGGTCTTCACCTACACCCGTGCCAAAAATCACGTAGATCCGTTGCTCCGTTGTAGCGTGATTGAAGGACAAACCAACAAACAAACACACTTTTGCAATTATAATATTAGTATGATTGAAGATTATGTAAATGATAAAAGAGCATGAATTTGACTCGCTCTAGTACTGCTAAGGACAGCGGTTACTTATATACGTTGCTTAAATATATTGTGTAAAATATTTTTTTCAAAAGAGCAACCACCGAGTTTCTTGCTGGCTCTTCTCGGTAGGATGTCATTCCGAACCCGTGGTAGATTCAAAAGCACTCTAGTTAAAAAAAAGATTTGAATTTTGAATTGGGAATTTGCTTTTCTGAACTTTCTCTCATCTCTCAACTGGCCCGGTAGGCGTCTTCAGCAATCAGCCGTCTTCAAGTGATGTCGCAATCTAGCTCACTATAGAATTTATTCGTGTATTAATTTACGCGGTAGAGTATTGAGCAGTGAAATGTCTCAGGACTTGGCATGGGCACGACCAATTTGCTGTACTATTATATTTGCTTAGTTGTAGTCTGGTAAGAGTTTTCGGTCATGGCTAGTAACTAGTTCACCCTAACTACAAATCAAAAAATAACCATAACAAACATACGTC
Source organism: Erebia epiphron (assembly GCA_963932025.1). Taxonomy (NCBI): domain Eukaryota; kingdom Metazoa; phylum Arthropoda; class Insecta; order Lepidoptera; family Nymphalidae; genus Erebia; species Erebia epiphron. Next base: position 2,253,385 of record OZ009947.1, on the reverse strand, counting down.
GTTGTGACGCGAAGTGATTTTAAGCATTCCGTTACAACGCCAAGTAGAAACCTGTAAGGGGTACGGATCTGCTTCCATTTTAGAATCCATTGTAATTACAAACGTGGCACTGAAAGGCTATTTTGTCAATTAATTTTAAAAACGCCTCATCTTTATCGGCCTAGGATAGAGAGAATCCGAGACATGAAAAAATAAGTCCACAATTCCGCGTTAACCAGCCAACAAAAGGCGGAAAAACGCTAGTGAGTGCTAAGCTCAGGCACTCTCCTTGTATTTCGTGGCGAGAGGATTACCAGGCGATATCTTCCACTAAGTATATATTTGTACTCTTGGACTAAATCATACTCAAAACCTCAAAAAAATCTGCGGGTCTGAGACCAGAACTTTGAATCTTTGAATCGAATTGGATATCCATATTATGAATGCGAAAGTAGGTCTGTTTGTCTATTTGCTACGCTTTGACGGCCCATCTGTTCTACCGATTTCGACAAAATTTAGTATAGAAGTAAATAATAGGTTGTTGGTGTTAATAGGTTACATCCCGGTCAAGGGCATAGGCTACTTTTTATACCGGAAAATTCCTACGGGAATCTTAAATTGTTAATCTACACGGATGAAATAGCGGGCACCATCTAGTAATATTTAATAGCTTTAAATAACGCATGACGAGGTTTGTACAGGAGGCTGACATCTAAATACCTATTTTCAATACTTTGATCTTCTTCTTAAGTCGTGCACTCTTGACAGAGTGGTCTTGGCTGTTAGGATGCCAGGCAGACCGTACGCTTTATACGTGGTCATCGAACATTTTGGTTAACACCGCTTCCCGCGCGATGCTCCTCTAATGGAGAAGTTTTATGATGTTGTGAATATCATATTTAACACAACGGAAGTAAAATATAGATTAAAACTAATAAATCAGTTTCTTTTTAATCCATCAATAAATGACTGAGAAATGACGATTTAAAAGTTTAATTATTTACACCGATTGCTGTATCTTACTGGAGTAATAAATTTTGTGAGTGAGTTAATACCTAGCCGAGATTTGATACTTGATTCCCCTTGGACACTCGGACTATTGAAAACATAATTCTTTAAAATTATTTCGCCTTTATATTTTCAACAACTTGAAGTCCACAAGTAGTCATAGCAAGTTGATAAAAAATGCTATGCAATAGCTTTACCGCGGCAGTCTCCGACTGAAGACGACAAAAGACACAGGCCGCAGCGGGCTTAATTTATTCTGTACGACGACTTTTTACTCTGACGACTTTACTCAGTACTTTTGGCGATGATGATGATGATTACCTGGTGTAGTGATGAGTGGGAGCTCCTGGGTTCAATTCCTGACAGGATCAATTTGAGTATCTGCTAAACCTGCGTTTTGCTGCGCGATCAGTTGAATGAGTAGGTATGTCATCCATTATCCATAGAATTAAATATACTATGGCGCTCGAAATCGTCACCGCATTTAATCTTTGTGTGGTGACTCGTGCATGAGCTCTAAGTGTCCACTAAAAATAAATGTTTTTTTTAATACTTTGGTACAATCATTTTTTCATACTCAATCCCATTACAAATGTGTCCGACTTTTACGTGATCAATGATGGTCACCGTAGTATGAATGCCCAATAATCTAGTTGCTAAATAAATCTGAATTTGAAACCTTTTTATGGCTAGGTTTGATCTTAGTTGGAATACTGCGTAAAAATGATATAATTCGTATTATAGATAATAATTTTAGCTACCTATTTATGGTTCTAATACATAACGATTGAAAAAAATATTACCCCATGATAATATTATATTCTCTATCTAATTCAGCTTTTCCTACATTTTAGAATGCAACCAAAATATGCTACATAATCATCGAACCAAGTCCGCTCGCATCGCAATCCCCACTCCTCACCAGAAGATTAAACTTAAAGTGTCCTCCTCACTACCACTGCGCTATTGAGAGCTCCTATATTTTAGCCAAATTATATTAGCGATTTTAAGGACTGCTAGTGACATCTAGTTTAATTTCACTACACTATACGTGTGATGCCAGTATTGCCAGTTGCTACTACTTTAATTAACTGTAAAATTATTCTTATAGTTTCATTATTTATAAGAAAATTGCTATTAAAAGCCTTCATAATTTTTGCTGATATAAATTGCCGAAATAATAATTGCTAATATTTTTGTACAGTATGTATGTTCATAACGTCTTTAAAAGGTGATATCTAGTAAAAGGCCCGGACAAAAGCGTCAGTTTTAGTACTGTTTGCATAAGTACTGTGCATACTTTAATACTGTACAAGAATCAGCTTTTCTAATTATGGTTCATTTTTGGAAACCATAAACCGTTTTTGAGCGGCCATTTCTAGTGAAAGGCCCATTTGCATGCGGGCAAACTTTCACTATCGTCATGAGTAGAGAGCCCTTCACCCACCTAACACTGAATCAGCTTTTCTGGCGATCGTTACCAAAAGTGCAGTTATCTCTTATAATATAATTTGAATTGTTAAGGTTGGAGAGGTTTAAGAATTGAGAAATAATTATTTATTTAAGGATTCCTTTGATGAAAATATGCATCGGTAAGTTTACTGGACCAATATTTACGCTGTTGAGCTAAGGAATGCAGTCATTTGTGTAATTTGTATTAATTTTTTCTCTTATTGAAGCTTTGAGTTACTTACCGAATTCCTAATTTTTTAAAATTCCTTTTATGGCTTTTTAATCCTTTCATACTTGCCTAAAATTCTGGAAAATTTAAATTGTGGCAACACATTTTACGTCACATCAAAATGTCAAATGTCATTGTATTTATCTGGTCGGTGGCAATGGCAGCTTGGCGTCTTGTGTAGAATTAGACATTCTTGTTGCATTATTTCTAAAAATATTAATGAAACTACTTTAGCCTTTAGTTTTTAGCATTTAAATTATATTCATATTATTTTTTACAATAATTAGAAAATATAATTTGTCATTTATAAGATAGGGTATGCATTATGTCGAAAAATGTTAGTGATGTTGAAGTTCTAATTATTTTCTAAGTCTACTTTATAAACAAACCGCGAACATATGATTTTATTTTGAATTGTAATAAAGTTTGGTTTACTGTATTTCAATTTTAAACCATGGGTGAGGTAAATGTGTGTAGAATATGCCTCATCGAAGATGTGAAGATGTACAACCTGCATAGTTACCCACTGAAAACTTGTTATAATCTTTTAGTTGGGGATAATGTGAGTATGATATTACATCGGTAGGTACCTACATAATTTTTTTTTAAAGTGTTTTTGTCCTTCCCGTCTGATTAATCTTAATCAATGCAAAAAGTATAAGCCTACATTACTTAAGAAGGGTTAGTAGTTAGAAGAGCTAATAGTCCACCGCTGGAACCAATGGCCAAGACCAAATTGGCAGACATCACAAGGAGAGCATCATAGGAAGAACTCTCTGGCAATTTATATTAATTTAACATGTTTATGATATACCTAATCGCAGTGATTTTTAGTGTCTTTATTTCTTGAAAATGAGTTTTGCTGGCTCTTCTCAGTAGAATTGGCATTCCGAACTGGTGGTAGAGTCTTGTCAACTTATCACAAGTTGTCCTGCGTGATATTTAAATAATTTCATTTGCATAATTTATTAATTTAAAATACTTATGTGATGTTCCATGCTAAAGGAATCCAACAGGATTACAGGGATCACCAAATAAATGGTATGTTCCGATATACACTGCGAGCACTGTGAGGTGTGATGTCAATTTAGTAAACTGCAAAGCCTTTATAGTAAGCTATAGTGGTTACTGTTTAAAACGGAACGCAGTCAGCACTGAGAGCACCTTACCTCGAAAACGCCAGTGCTCACAGTACAAAAATAGTGACGATTTATGACGTCATATATTTCCCTCAGTCCACAACGGAACGAATTTCTCCCCAGTAAGAACACTGAACAGTGCTCCCAGTGTATATCGGAACATACCCAATTATATGTTAGCTGGCTTAATTCAAAACTTATAATGTTACAAAATAGATTCTACTAGGACCAAAGACTGATCGCAGATGGAGTAAAGCAGAAAGAAATTTAAAAACTTCTAATTTTTTTTTAAATTTATTTAATAAAAGCTCGTGCTTGGCTGTAATCAGGCTAGCACTAGCTAATGCAAGTGATGCAGCCTGATGTGCTGCATACTTGGCTAGATGAGGACCAAATTGGCCTCCTGTTTAAGTTCACACCCCATTGTGAAATTTGAGGACATGTTGAAACATGACCTTTTTTCTTAATTTGGTTACAGGCACTTTCATCATCATATTTTCCAGTGGCTGCCTGCTACCAATGTGCAGCTCAATTGAGAAGACTGCACACCTTCAAAGACAAGTGTTTGAGAGCTCAGGCGGCTTTAACCGACATACTGCAGTCATGTGGAGAGGTTATCTCTATATTATCTATATATTCCCTTATTATTTATTTTGTATGTATGCCAATTTTTTGTCGTATACTAGACGAGACAAACAGGCACACTTTTGCATTTATAATATTAGTATGGATGTAATTAAGTAAGATAGTGAGGCCAATTCTGTTATACCATCTTTAAACTAAAAACAAATGACAGCTCTATTTCTATTGCTATCCCTTTCCTAATACTCCATGTGGAAAGGGGCAATACCGGTGTGGCGGCTCCTCGACTTCCCAAAAGCTCTGGACTACATCCGACAAAGTTGAGCCGGCTGCCTGCAATTGGTCTAGCACCGGTTGGTCTGAAGACCACAGAACGGGTCCAAGAAAGCTAGGACCAAATATAGTGGAGATGGTGCAAAGTCCATCCTTCTGCATGACCCTAATTCCGCCTGACAAGATCAGACCTAGGACATCAGAACCCAACAAGAGATCCATGGGACCAGGTTCAGTCCAGTGAGGGTCGGCAGGGGTTAGACCTGCCGTACAGGAAACCGCAACGTCAGCGATTGTTTCCTGTGGTCGAGGACCCAAGATATTGTTATTTTCTCATTTTTTTCTCATTTATTTATAATAAAACTAGATAAATAACAATAAACCACGAACACAAATAACAGTAACAGCAAGACGCGGAGATTGCCCTTAACTGGGCCAAACATCAACTCCGCTTCACCCTTAGGAGTCCGATACCGATACCTATCATCCGAACCGCATGAGGACTCCAAGGGAGCCCTAGCTTACCCACCAAATAAGAAGAAGCAATACAGCGCTGTGAACCCGAATCCAAGAGGGCACGAACTATCAAACATTCACCTTTCGGGTTGTACACCTTCACTGAGACAGTCGGCAAAAGAACGGTCTGACAGACGGACTGCAGAAGATTAAGATTCTCAGGAGATGTGGCTGTGGTGGGGGCTAGGGCGGCGACTACCTAACATTGGTCGCCTTCATCAAACCGGTCCTCGAACCGGGGAACCTCGAATCGGGATTCATGGGGAACCTCCAGAGGTGGAGGAGACGGACCTCCATTTGGGTAAATCCACGCGCCATCCCGCGGCGGTTGCTCAGGCCTAGTCAAGCGGGCAGAGGCCGGAACACCGTAGTGACGCTGGCGACCGTAGTGACGAGGTGGGCGGCGCTCTAGTCGCGGCCACTCGTGAAGCGGGGGTGAGTAACGAGTAGGACGGTCCGTCGCCGTGGCGGCAGCAAAAAGTCCCGCATGAAATTGTCACAGGGGGGTCGAAATCCCCCCGCTGGAGGGTGAAGCCCCCCGGGTGGGGGCGAAGTCCGGACACACCGAGGCACCCGACTCGGCTCAGGAGAGTGACCTGCCCAGCCGAGCTAATGTTAAGGCCATACGCCTACTCAACGAAAGCAACCTGCGGCCACCCCGGGGCCCATAGCGAGACGGCGACTGGTCGTTGAGATAGGGATCCTCTTTGTGAACGAGCTTCTACAACTCTTCTGGTCAGCTGGCTGCGACAAGACGAGTCCTGAGGGAAGTTATGGGGTGGTGTAAGGTTATTTGTGAGTGTTTGTGAAAGGTGTGTGGTGTGATCACTCCCTCCAAAGACTGCAGGGCTCCAGGCCTCCACTTCAAAGCAGGCTCCTCAGCTGGTACGACATTTCCACTGTCTCTTCACACTTGAACTAGCACATAGTCCATCACTAAACATTAATTCTATACTAGGTACTTTGGTTAAGTACAATTATACTCTATCACGAAGCACTAAAGTGTTTTCTTAGCACGTGGCCGCACAGCGGCAGGGTTGTTCACGTGAAGTTAGCGAACGGGACCCGCTTAAGGTATTCAACCCGTCATGTAGCCAGGCTAATATGAATTATTGGCGAACAAACTGGCTATGCACTTGAAAAATAGTCCAATTTTTTCCGGAGGCTGGAAAGTTTCATCAGCCAGTCGAAACCGGAAATTAGCAATTTTTTCTCTTTCGTTCGAAACGTTAGGTACCTTACAAAAAAAAACGTTTTTACGGCTCTAGACTCTAAGCTGTCCGAAGCACATTGAAAGTTACTTCGCGATCATAATCGTGCGCGAACAACCGCCAACTTACTTACTTCTACAACTTTCTTATGGCCCAACCCGGGACTCGAAACAACCACAAGACCAACAAGGCAGTCAAATTATTGAGGTAGTAAAGACCCATTGATCTAACTGCCTTGTCTGGATCCCGGGTTTTGCCCATAAAAGCTTTCTTCAACTTTCCTTACAAGATCTTAGTTAACTGAGAAACTTAATTTGAAAAAACGTTTTGCAGATAACAAGTGACACAATCAAACAAATTGACAAACAAAACTTAAACTTACTAGAATACTCTACCGTTCATAGAATATCAAACATAAATATACCATCAGATCTTATAATTGATGTGAAAGAGGAGCCTACAGAAGTTGATGATAATTATTTTGATGACCGTGAAAGCATCAAACTTGAAGATGGGGATGTTGACTCCACACCTCTGTCCACAGATGATGATGAACCCTTATCTGTCCATAAAGTAAAGAAAGAGGAGAGCGGGAGAAAAAATAAAAAGAGTAGAAAGACAAAGGGAGAAATTGAATTAGACACAAATGATAGTCACGAGGTATTAAAATTTGATGTGGATTTTGAGGTAAGTATTTTACTGAAAAATCAATGTTAACTTATTATTTACTTCGTCTTCGACTTCGTCCGCGTACAATTTCAGTTTTCCTTATGAGATTATGAAATTTTCCTGCTGCAATAAGCCTATTTTGAGAGGCTCTTTAAAGCTTATGCCGGTTTTTATTATTTGAAACCAATAACCAAAATGCTGATTTTCATGTCTATTCTTCAAAATCATACAACTTTTATGTAACCATCCAAACCTCCCTGTTGTTTCACCCCATTTGTAAAAGTCATTTTAAATTGAACTATTAACTAAAAAACTAAAACCGATAGAATTAGAAACTTGAGATTTATGTATGTCGGTTCTATCTATACCTAACGTAAGTCTAAGTGTGAGATCTATACAGCGAACTTTAACTTTGCTCAGATTTAAGACAGTTTTATGTTACTCACATAAGTCCATCTTGTTTTAAGTCTAATTGAACCCTGAGCAAAGTCAAAGTACGTTCTATAGATCTCTGCATTAGTCCTACGAAGCAAAGTAGGCAAGTCGGTATTAAAAAGTTAGTTATAGATTTCAGAACCAAGCGCATTCCACCAAGATGTCTTGGAAGTGCCTGTCAAGCGCAAGCGCGGCCGGCCGAGGAAAAATGTGAAAGTGGAGAAGACTAGGAGACCGAAGAACTCGAGTGGAGTTCTCACGGACGACATTGATTTGGAGACCTATTGCACTGTTATCAAGTTATCGGTAAGTTAAGACCCCATTGTGGACATATGGTTTAGAGATAGATCTGTGTACCTACACACAATCTCTAAATCTATGTGGATTAGCAATATTTTTAATGCTGTCATTTTATTTTAGTTCAGAAATTGTGTCCAACAGAACCAGCCCTGTTATCTTGTCATAGTCGAGACAATTTTTTTATCCACTACAAGTTCAAATTTCATCAAAATCGGTTGAAAAGATGGGCCGTGAAAGCGTAGCAGACAGACAGACGGACGGACAGACAGACACACTTTCGCTTTTATAATATTAGTATGGATAAAATAAAAACAAACCTAACAAGCATAAAAATTTGTCTCAATTTTGGCCACCGGGCCAAGATAAACATCAGAATCAGCCATAGTAAAAGACGAGGATAGGTACAGAGTTGCCGAGGGATTTTAAAACAAAAAACACGGGTGAAGCTTTTAAGTGATCGTGCTTTTTCATTCTCATTCTCAACGAATACGACGCACGGAGGGAGATGCTCCTTTAAATTAGCATCTTTTGGAAGAATTCCGACGGTCAAAAGTCAACTGGTTTTTGCTACTTATCTGCAGGAAGAGGAGCAAAAGGAGGAGATCAACAAGCGGCAGCAGTCGTCCAACTACCTCAACGCGCTCTATCAATGCACTCTCTGTTACAAGGGGTTCATAGACGCTGCTGCGTGGAAGCACCACATCAGCAAACACGACGCGGTGAGTTCAACTCAGGAACAACAGCAGCAAGAGGAGATCAACAAGCGGCAACAGTCGTCCAACTACCTCAACGCGCTGTATCAATGCACTCTCTGTTACAAGGGTTTCATAGAGGCTGCTGCTTGGAAGCACCACATCAGCAAACACGACGCGGTGAGTTCAACTCAGGAACAACAGCAGAAGAAGGAGATCAACAAGCGGCAACAGTCGTCCAACTACCTCAACGCGCTGTATCAATGCACTCTCTGTTACAAGGGCTTCATGGACGCTGCTGCGTGGAAGCACCACATCAGCAAACACGACGCGGTGAGTTCAACTCAGGAACAACCGCAGAAAGAGGAGATCAACGAGCGGCAACAGTCGTCCAACTACCTCAACGCGCTCTATCAATGCACTCTCTGTTACAAGGGGTTCATAGACGCTGCTGCGTGGAAGCACCACATCAGCAAACACGACGCGGTGAGTTCAACTCAGGAACAACAGCAGAAGGAGGAGATCAACAAGCGGCAACAGTCGTCCAACTACCTCAACGCGCTGTATCAATGCACTCTCTGTTACAAGGGCTTCATAAACGCTGCTGCGTAGAAGCACCATATTAGTAAACACGACCCGGTGAGTTCAACAATTCGGGAACAAGAGTTTTCCCCTCCTCTTTTCATTTTTATTGCGAAATAGGCTTGCGTTTGACGACAATCATGCTTAGTTCAAAGCAATGATGAGGTCTAAGTTTTGAACGCGCTTGCCTAGAAGATGCCTATTCACTCTTGCCTTGAAGGTACCTAAGTTATATGTGGCAAAGACACGTGCGCTGGGAGGCTGTTCCACACCCTAGCGATTCATCAGAAACGTCCATCAAAAACGTTTCGTGCGAGCAGATTGGACGTCAACCACATAAGGGATCATCCATAAAGTACGTCACAGATTAAATTTGGGTCGACGAAGTGTGACATTGTGTGACAAGGGGTGGGAGGGGTGCTAAGTTTCGTGACGTCACATTCCAAAATCTTATACATCTAAGTGTTAAAAATTAAAATGCCTAATTTGAACTATATATTAACAAAAAACCTAAAAATATTTCCAACTCTATCTAGTAAGGTTTAGATTATTTTGTTGGCGAGTTTCCTAGATGTTTCTAGATGTAAAATTGCAAGATATGTTATGTCACACTAGGGAGGGGGGTCTCACAAATGTGACCAACTGTGTCAAGGACGGGGGAGGGGTCAAAAATTACGAAATTAGTGTGACTACTTTATGGATGACCCGTAAGGATGCCAACGCTGACGGTTTCTCGCTGTTTATTGTAAAGTTGTATTGCCGGTTACTTATTTCAGAATGCAGGTGACATCGAGTGCCCTATCTGTAAATTCCGGTTCAAGACGAGACGAACACTGCAGAAGCACTCCGCCAATCACGAGAAGAAATACGCGTGCAAGTCTTGCCCATACGTTTCCAGGACTACGTAAGATAAATAATTATTTATTTATCTTTATTTGCCAAGACTGTTTTCAAAATTTCAATACCGTGAAACCCTGCCTCTTGAGGTAGTAAAAGCTGTGTTACAGGAGACAGAAGATGTCCTTAGTTATTCAAACAATCCATACTAATATTATAAATTAGATGATGTCCGCGACTTCGTCCGCATGGATTAAGTTTGTTTTAGTTCCCGCAGGAACTCCTTAATTTTCCGGGATGAAAAGTAGCCTATGTCCTTTCCCGGGATACAAGCATTCTTGTCAGTAGAATCAGCTTTCTGATCCGGTGGTAAAGTCTTGACTTATGATAAGTGAGACAAGTTGTTTGAAAACTAGTGACTCCGAAAACCTACCTACCTTGTACAGTGTAAGATCGCTATTTCAGGACCCAAGCGAAGCAACACCAGCGATGGCACAAAGGTGTTACATACAAATGTCAGCATTGTGACGAGGTTTTATCGTAAGTATGGTCCCACCAACTTATCGGGTCCGGTGGCCAAAATTAGAACTAATTTTAGTGCCTGTTTAGTTTTGTTTTTATTTTATTTTTATTATATTAGCGACGCTGTCACCGGGTCAGATAAGTTTGTGGAACTATAAACTCAAAGATTAACTAAGCACTAGATTTAATTTTGGCCAATTTTATAACTATCCGTCAGTTTAAAACTCATATAAACTTATAAAATTAGTGCAGCCTGTAGGGTTGAGAATAGGGAGGGATTTTTTCTTTAATCTCTATTTTAAGATGGTTATCAAACTTTAAACTAATTGAGGATGTGAATTTTAGGTATTTTAGAAAACCCTCTATTAATAATCAGTAAGAAAAAAACAATTTTTGACATAGGCATCATTCCTATTGTAATATAACTATTTAATCTTTTGTCTGAAATCTGATATTTCTGATGAGTTGTTTTTTAGATTTTATCTTATTATTCCCTAAGGTTATATAAAGAATAACCTACCTTGTTTGAAAAAAGGACGCCTTTGCTGCTTACAACTAGTGAGCAAAAGTAGCTTTTTCACGCTGCGTGAGCAAAATCTAAATTTGCTCACTGGTTTTAAATACAAAAATACATTTTCTCACTGAGTGAGCAAAAACGATTTTTGCTCACTGGTTTTAAGCAGCAAAGGCGCCCTTTTGAGCTAGTGAAGAGTAATAGTAATTCCCCAGCAAATGGACGTCATACCTGAGCCACGTGCGCATCAAACACCCTTCTCAGTTCATCTGCGGCGTGTGCGGTTACTCCTTCGTGAGCCAGCTCGGCCTTAACATGCATAAAACTATGATGCACAAGGATGTACTCGTGAGTTGAAGTTTTACTCTGTAGTAGAATTTTTAATTACACAACATTTTTTTAAATCTACTAAGTACAAGTTAGCCCTTGAGTGCGATCTCACCTGATGGTAAATGATGATACAGTCTAAGATTAAATTTTTCGACGTTTCAAGATTTTTATGGAAAATGAATAGTGCTGGGGACCACAGAAACCTGTCAAACATTGTTAGTCGTCGGCTCAATCTAACAAATTGAGAAGCATTATATTATAACCAAGTTTTTGTTCGATTAATTAATATTTCATCCTCTGTCTGTATGCTACGCTTTCACGACCCAAGAAATAAATTGTATCTTGGGGATTTTTTATCCCGGAAAATCATAGTAGTCCCTTGGGATTTTTCAATGGTAACCTATATCACGCGGACGAAGTCGGGGGCATTCCTTAGTTTATGTTTTAAAGCATTTCATAGTTTTAGCAGTTACATAGTTGCATAGTTTGTCTGTGAATTTTTCCCAGGAAAAAGAAAAACTAGAGGGGGGGAAAGGTGACACGCCATATTGCGAACAGTGTGACGTCAAGTTCATATCAGTTGAGGCGTTCAAGCGACACATGGTCACCTCCGTCAAGCACACACAGAGCACAGACTTTAAGTGAGTAGACTTAGCATTCGTTCTTCTCTCTTCTGTACTGTTAAAGTAGAAGAGAAAGGAAGAACTTGAGTTTAAGATACGCCATATTGCGAGCAGTTTGACGTCAAGTTCATATCAGTAGAGGCGTTCAAGCGACACATGGTCACCTCCGTCAAGCACACACAGAGCACAGACTTTAAGTGAGTAGACTTAGCATTCGTTCTTCTCTCTTCTGTACTGTTAAAGTAGAAGAGAAAGGAAGAACTTGAGTTTAAGATACGCCATATTGCGAGCAGTTTGACGTCAAGTTCATATCAGTAGAGGCGTTCAAGCGACACATGGTCACCTCCGTCAAGCACACACAGAGCACAGACTTTAAGTGAGTAGACTTAGCATTCGTTCTTCTCTCTTCTGTACTGTTAAAGTAGAAGAGAAAGGAAGAACTTGAGTTTAAGATACGCCATATGGCGAGCATTGTGACGTCAAGTTCATATCAGTTGAGGCGTTCTAGCGACACATGGTCACCTCCGTCAAGCACACACAGAGCACAGACTTTAAGTGAGTAGACTTAGCATTCGTTCTTCTCTCTTCTGTACTGTTAAAGTAGAAGAGAAAGGAAGAACTTGAGTTTAAGATACGCCATATGGCGAGCATTGTGACGTCAAGTTCATATCAGTTGAGGCGTTCTAGCGACACATGGTCACCTCCGTCAAGCACACACAGCTATTCGTTGTCGTATAAAAGTCGTGACAACGTTTTTTGTTTACCTTTTAGTCCTAAAGAAAGGTTGTATAAACGTTATTATAACGTATACAAAACGCGAAAATGGCCCCAGTTATAAGACCATTTGTCGTTTAATGGTCACATAAAGGTCGCGACGATGACCATTTACGTCGTTTAGACGTCCTGTAGACGTTGCAGAATAGAACGTTTTGATTATATAGACGTTACGAGATAACTCTTACATATTCATATTAATTTTGTGAAGTGACTAAAACGTCTTATTAGCGTTATGCGATTGACTGTTTTTTGTGGAAGTTGAAAAGAAATCGTACGTGCTCTTGTGAAAAAAATAATTAACTAAAAATTTATGGTTAGAAGGCAATTAAGTAAAACTAATTCTATTAAAAATTAATTATTCTATGTTTGTATTATATTGCGTAGAGTTGATTCCGACTGGAACCTTAATTTTTACGAGAAAGTATATATGAAAATACTATGAATATTTTAATGCCCCCCCGTGATTTTGTGTTTTATGCATTATATTTAAATAATTTCAAATTATCTCTTCATTCAAAACTTCCGGCCATGATGTTTTAGTTAGTGTCCAACCTCTAAACGACGTTAAAATAACTATATGTCGTGTAAATGTTTTTGTGACGACCATTGAAAACGCCATGTTTTAGACATTAGGGTACCTCCAGCTAGGGTGTATTTAAAACACTATTTTAGTGTATAATCACAATTTTTTTTCTATTATTATGTGTATAGATATATATTTCCTAACTAAAATTACAATATATACTAATTTAAGTAATATTATTAGGTGTAGGATAAGTTGTATTAAAGTTGGGTCTAGACTCCTACTCAACTTTAAGTCTTATTAAAGTTGGAGTTTGACTCTTATAGGACTTAATGTCTCGTAATAGTTATATTGCAGTCACAAGAAAACTACTTGGTTGTATAAAAGGCTTAACCACGACGACTAAAAAACAAAGTAATGTTAGTTATATAAATGTTATGAATTAACGTCTACATGACTTTCAGTCATATAAATATCATACGCCGACGTTTAAACAATCATGAATGTCGTATAAGCGTTGTGGCTGTTACAATTACATAACGTCATATAATTTCGTTTTATAGACGTTTACTCGACTATTTATTATAACTTAATAGTCGCACGACTAAAAGGCCGAATCGATGACATCTATAGGACGTTATTGTTGTCTTATTACCATTATAAGACTACTACACAACATGACGTCGTATAACTCTAAATTTATACGACTTTTTTGGAATTTTTTGCTACTTGGGAGAGCACAGACTTTAAGTGAGTGTAAACTTAGCATTTCTTCTTCTCTCTTCTGAACTGTTAAAGTAGAAGAGAAAGGAAGAACTTGAGTTTAAGATACGCCATATTGCGAGCAGTGTGACGTCACGTTAAGACAACCCCCTTCCAGCGCACGTGTTTCCTGCCACGTATAACTTAAGTACCTGCCTTCAAGGTAAGAGTGAATAGGCATCTTCTAGGCAAGCGCGTTTCAACCTAGACCTCATCATTCCTTTGCACTAAGCATGATTGTCATCAAGCGCAAGCCTATCTCACAAAAAAAATGTGTGAGTGCAATTCACAGAGAGCAGAAGTGAAGGTTCAGAAAGTAGCCTACGCGGGAATGAGATAGATATAACTTGTATTCTATCTCATTTTTTCGCGACAAAGAGACAAACATATTCATAAACATAATATTATGAATATGTTTGTCTCCTTTTAGTTTCGCTTTATCGTTTCATCGAATTTTCAAATCACAAATATGCTAAAGAATCACTTTCACTGAAGAATCAATTTGAGTTTCTCTTCAATAACAGCTATGAACACTGCGCCAGGGAGGTCGTCAAAGCTGAGGGCAAAAGCTAAGTGTTCAATAATGAGCGTTTATTTCCAGCAACGGGTGTCGCATGTGCGGCGAGACGTTCGCAGACGCAGAGTCTTTACGTGTGCATCACAGAAAGCTGCACGCGAGGAAGCGGCCCAAGAACTACGGAAAGAAGACCAGCTCGCTCACATGGCCCGCACAGTGCGAACACGTGAGTCAATCACATTCACTCACCCGTTGTCCTAGGCGAGCGACAAAGTTGCTATTTGAGAACAAGTCAAAATAGCAACTTTTTGATTGATTTTTGACAAGTCAAAATAGCAACTTTTTGAGTGCTATTTGACAACAAGTCAAAATAGCAACTTTTTGAAGTGATAACTTCTTTAGGCGCGTTGAGCGCTTTTTGGTAAGGGTAAAAATTTCATACGCGTGATAGACACAATTTTTCTTAGGACAAAAGGTCTTAAGTATAATAATATAGTACATTCGTAATTAAACTTTAATGCCCTAGTTTTAAGGTTTATATATTAATAAGTGCTGTGGAACCGTGACCGACACCTCGCATTGTTACGAAGACAAAGGTCTTAAATATAAATATAATTCATTCGTAATTAAACTTGAATGCCTTAGTTTTAAGGTTGAAAAAAATATATTCGTTTTCACTTCTATCGGCAGTCCTTATGACTGCCATTTTTTTTTGTTTATTAATAATCTTCCAGTTCATTCATTATGATGGACTTAAAGTACAGTAACGCCTGCTTCTATCCAATATGTCTACGTTTTGTCTTTTCCAGTGTTCTGAAATGATATCCAACGCTCGCGACTACTGGTCTCACTTCCGGCGAGTGCACCCCGACAAGAACTACCCCATACAGAAAAACTACGTCTGCGATATATGCGGCAAGAGCTTCCGGGTAACTATTGCTTCGTTTACTACAATCATACTGGAGCCATACTGACGACGCTTTTTGTTTATCCACTACAATACAAGTGTGCCCTTGACTGCGATCTCACCTGATGGGAAGTGATGATGCAGTTTAAGATGGTAGTGGACTAACCTAGTTAGGGGCATGGCAGTTATATTAAACTCATACCCCTATTCGGTTTCTACATGGTATCGTTCCGGAACGCTAAATCGCTTCATGGCGGCACGTCAGTAACTCAGACACTTTACACTTCGTAAAGCAAGTTAATTTAGTACACTTTACCCTGATCTATACTAATATTATAAATGCGAAAGTTTGGATGGATAGATGTTTATTACTCAATCACGCGAGAACGGCTGAACGGATCTGGATGAAATGACATGACCAGTAACTGCCCTCCGATTTGGGACAATGCGCAGGATTTCCGTTTTTGCAGTAAGGTTTATAAATTAAAACCGAAATTACTATGGATTTATTATTCCGAATAAGGTCAGGGTTAAAATGTCTAAATAAAACAATACGTTTATTGTTTAAATCTTGAGCATCCGATTTCCTCTTTTAGGCACTACTCCATTTTGTTCTACTCCACGTTCCGTTTTATCCATGCCTAATAATAATCTTGCAACTCTACATGAATACGATTAAAGTACCTTAGTCACTATATTATGAGTGATTTATTTTTGATCAATTAAACAGTTATGAAAAGGAAATGTATGTTTTGTTCATATTTATTTTTGTTAGTTGACAAGCCTCAATGAAACGTGTAATTGATCAAAGAAAGCATTCTCAAATAACCATTGCGGTTAAAGGAACGTAACGCCCTTTGGCATTGCATCTGTCTGCCATCTGTAGCCGAGTAGTTGAAAAACTCGCTAACCAAAGCGTTTATCGCCATCTGTCGTCGAATAGTTGAAAAGACTCGGTAACTAAAACGTTTAGCGCCATCTAGTGTGGCAGCAGTACAATGTAGCGTGATTTTTAAAGGAATTACATAATTCTTGCAAATATAGTTTTATTATTCCAGTATTATCCTCATCCATGTTCAAATAATTTACATAATAAACGAAGATTAATTATTTTCCTGAGAAACGTGGTTAGCAATACTTGAAAATATTTTTTTTTAGACTCGCTTACCATAACAACTAGCGCCATCTAGTCTGGGAAAGCAGTTATTTGGTGAAACATTTTTATTTATTTTCTCAGTTTTCCGAACCTTCAGACTCCTGAAACTATTTTATCTGAAAACTATAAAATATAACAATTACAATAATAAAGAAATCATTGCTGCGCATTGATTTTTGATATCTAGGCAAGCTCCCATAGTTCGGCTGGCCATGTCCTTTGGCACAGAGATAGATTATAGTCTGGAATAACACATAGGCTACTTTATATCCCGGAAAATTAAAAAAATAATTGGTTGCTTTGTTACGCTTTCACAGCCCATCTTTTTAAACGATTTGATGAAAGTTGGTACATAAATAAGTATTGTATCCCGGGTTAGGACATAGGCTAGTTTTTATCCTAGAAATATAATGCGTTCCCTAGGGAATCAAACACCTAAATCCACGCGGACAAAGTCGTGGGTATCTAGTTAGTTATAGAGTTATATACACTATATATTTTTTTCATTTGCCAGGGCAACGCTTTCCTAGTGTACCACAAACGAACTCACTTCGAAGAGCGCGCGTTTAAATGTCAGCAGTGTCCTAAAGCGTTCTTCAACCGCACCAACCTGCAAATGCACGAGAAGAATCACTCGGACGACAGACCGCACCCGTGCGTTGCGTGCGGCAAGGCGTTCAAGTGTAAAGGTGCTTTGGACAGGCACTTCAGGGTAAGCAAGGTCTTTGTGTCTATTCATCGTGTAGTAACAAACGAACTCACAAATGCCAGCAGTGTCCTAAAGCGTTCTTCAACCGCACCAACCTGCAAATGCACGAGAGGAATCATTTTGACGACAGGCCACACCCGTGCGTTGCGTGCGGCGTTCAAGGCGTTCAAGTGTAAAGGTGATTTGGACAGGCACTTCAGGGTAAGCAAGGTCTTTGTGTCTATTCATCGTGTAGTAACAAACGAACTCACAAATGCCAGCAGTGTCCTAAAGCGTTCTTCAACCGCACCAACCTGCAAATGCACGAGAGGAATCATTTTGACGACAGGCCGCACCCGTGCGTTGCGTGCGGCGTTCAAGGCGTTCAAGTGTAAAGGTGCTTTGGACAGGCACTTCAGGGTAAGCAAGGTCTTTGTGTCTATTCATCGTGTAGTAACAAACGAACTCACAAATGCCAGCAGTGTCCTAAAGCGTTCTTCAACCGCACCAACCTGCAAATGCACGAGAGGAATTATTTTGACGACAGGCCGCACCCGTGCGTTGCGTGCGGCGTTCAAGGCGTTCAAGTGTAAAGGTGCTTTGGACAGGCACTTCAGGGTA
This sequence comes from Erebia epiphron, assembly GCA_963932025.1. NCBI lineage: Eukaryota > Metazoa > Arthropoda > Insecta > Lepidoptera > Nymphalidae > Erebia > Erebia epiphron. The sequence goes on along the minus strand of OZ009947.1, from coordinate 2,235,541 downwards.
AGCAAGGTCTTTGTGTCTATTCATCGTGTAGTAACAAACGAACTCACAAATGCCAGCAGTGTCCTAAAGCGTTCTTCAACCGCACCAACCTGCAAATGCACGAGAGGAATCACTCGGACGACAGGTCGCACCCGTGCGTTGCGTGCGGTAAGGCGTTCAAGTGTAAAGGTGCTTTAGACAGGCACTTTAGGGTAAGCAAGGTCTTTGTGTCTATTCATCATGTAGTAAATTGTGTAAAAATTCTTTACGAATATTATAAATGCGAAAGTTTGGATGGATAGATGTTTGTTACTCATAACGCCAGAAATGCTGAACAAATCTGGATGAAATTTATTCAACATAAAACTAACAGGGGACGTGGATATTACGACTTTTGGGAGATCATTTAATAATCACTAAAAAATAATTTATTTGAAAAGTAGTCAAATACCCAATTGGACTCACAAGACAAGACATCGTCTGTCGGACCCACTAGTTGTTAAAAAAAATTAACTTTTTGATAGGGATGATGAGAACTCAATGTGTATCAAAGTGGTATGAAATTCACGCATTCATTGTGACGTCATAAAATTTCAACGCCCTTTTTTTTAAATCTATATCAAAATGGTTATCATACCTAAAACTAACCGAGGATGTGAATTTTAGGTCTTTTGGAAGACTATATATTTTAATAATCAGTTAGAAATAATTTATTTTTTATAATATAGGCCCTCATCCCTATTATATTATTATTATTATTTGGGTGAATCAACTTTTAAGGCACTCCTTTCATGTCCCCACTAATAATGTTCAAAAAAACACCTTAAATAGCTTTTATCTTATATGAAAATAGTATGATTGAAAAATTAGAACTATAACAATGATGTTTACATAAGCTCTCAATTGTTTTTATATGAATAATGGGTAGTTTTCATAGTAACGCAGTTGATGAAAAATGCCTTCCATACAAATAACTCGTGTCCCCGATGGTAGTTAATGGTGTTTCGTTAGCAATAATTTAAATAAATTGTATAGGAAGCATGTGTTTTTACACTATAATCAGATAAGTAATGAATAACACTTTTATTTAGAGCGTACAGACATACAATTTTTATAATAAATCTATTTTTTTAAAATGGTTGATTGTTTGTCCCTAATACTCATCAAAAAATGTTATCAACTGCGTTACTATTATAAATTGCACATTTAAAAAGAGATGGGACTATATACGGCTAACCAACACTAGTTCGTGTGTCTGATACTTTGTATTCATCGTTCGACGCGATCAACGTCGCCCTGATTGGGCGTCAGTGTGGCGTGAGCTCTCGAGTGGTGCGCGTGGGTTTATTAACGGTGTACTGCGTTACCGTCAACATTTTGGTGAGTTTTATTAATTTCTCGATGTTATTGTCAAAAATTATTGTAATTATAGTCTGATTTCAAGGCAGATCGCATATTTTTTGTATAAATCTAATGTGTGCGTAATAAAATCGATATTTCTCATTATTTTCTCATGCGTTACCAGTAACGCAAGAGAATGTACGGGCAAATCCATTAAGGGACTGCTAACGTAGCATTGCAGTATTACTGGTAGAATTCATTTGACTGTACAGAGATTTATTAATAGATATTATAATAGTATTTTTAAGCAACGATTGAGGAATTTTTTCTATTTCTTTCAGATTTGGTTCATGAAAAACTAAAAACATGCCTCTTAGTGCAGCTGAAAAGCAAAGAAGATATAGAGAACGACTTAAAAATATCCCGGATAAGTATGAAGAGTCCAAGAAAAAGCACAGAGAAAGATATCACAAGACTAAGAGATTAGTAAAAGACTTAACTCCTAAAGAAAGGTACAATGCTAATGCCATTTGGAGACTACGGAAACAGGAGTCAGTAAAGCGCAAAAAAGCTGTTCAAAACCTTTTACAAAATACACCTCCAAGTTCACCACAATCTAGCCTTGCGTTGGATATACAGGAGGGGACGCCACCACCAACACCTCCACCAGCGACTCCTCCGTGTGCAACCCCACCAGGAAGGCCTGTAGTCGTTCCAGCAAAATTACGAGGAAGGAATAAAGTAAAAAAAGATAGATCAAAAGTGTATAGAGAAAATAAGAAATTACAGTTGGAAAATGAGAAACTCAAACAGAAATGTGAAAAATATAAGAAGCGATTTCTAAGAAGTAATGAAGGCAAGACTGGCAGTACAAATAAGCAAGATAAAAATGAAAAGTACAAAATTTTAAGCAGCGCTATTAATAAAACTTTCAAAACTACGAAATCCAGAAAAGAACGAGATATAATTAAAAAAATATTTTCAACAGTTGAAATAAGAGACTCGCGGATAAAAAAAAAGCTACTAATTGAAAATTTAGGTATTGACAAAGTTGTAACGACCAAATCGGCTTTAAATAAAGAGACCAAACTAAAGATAAAAATCAAGGATTTCTATACTAGAGATGATATTTCACGTGCTACAGCTGGAAAAAAGGAGACAGTTACAAAGAGTGGGATCAAAGTGCAAAAGCGATTCTTGCTCGATTCTATGAAAATTTTGTATAAAACTTTTAAGAAAGAAAACCCTCATATCAATTGCTCATATTTCTATTTTACAAAAAATAAACCATTCTATATTGTCAGTGCTTCTGTCGATGCCAGAGATACTTGCCTTTGCAAAACTCATACTAATTTTGCTTATAAAGCAAAAGCTCTGAAAAAGAAAGGTATAACGGCAACCGACGATTTGAATCTAATAATCGAGTCAACAGTGTGCAATGCAAATTCAAAGGATTGCATGTACGGGATGTGCGAACAATGTGCTGGTAAAACAAATTACTATAACATTGATAACATGAATGGGATTGTCAAATGGACGGAGTGGGTTAGAAAAAAAGAGGAATATGAAAAGGACGGAAGAATGATCAAATCCATAAAGAATGTCAAAGAAGTCTTGGAAGAAGAAGTAGAAAGATTTTTGCTGGAATATGAAAAAGATTTGAAAGCTTTCAAAAGGCACGTCTTTAACATTAAGTCACAATTTAAGAATTTTCGACGTTGTTTAGAAGAAATTAGGCCCAATGAGTGTATTGTAGTAGTTGACTTCAGCGAGAACTATAACTGCAAATATAGCGAAGAGGTTCAGTCCCACCACTTCGGAGGATCTCGAAAACAAATTTCACTGCATACTGTAGTAGTGTACACTTTTGATGGTGAATGTCCTTGTAGGCTACTTTTATATACACATACATATACACACACCATTACTTACACATCATAATTACTAATTTGATATTGCCTACCAGTGTCGATATGGCGCGCGCTCGATAGTCGATATTATCGACCTCGCGCCATCCTTATTAAGTCCCGTTAGCTTTCGGGCCGGCGCACGCGCAGACCAACGGCCGCCGCCCGTTGAAAAACCAGTACGAATCTAGTCCCGACACTGAACGCACGCTCGTCTTAGCCGTTCAGCGCGTACGAACTTCATACGCAACGCGACCCCGCATAGGGAATTATTTTATTTGTAGTACTTGTGCCTATCCTATATTTCTATTTCTACTTCTGTGCCGACTATATCTTATGCTTATCTGTTTCTTCTGTGTGTAACTGTGCTTCGAAAAACTGGAGTGAGTAAAGTGAACATAAACTGTAAGTCAACTCTTTTATTTCACTACACTAACCTTAAACGCCACTAATCTGGTGGCAGGGGAGTAAATACACCCCTAAACTGGTGACCCCGAGCTAAGAACATGGATAAACAGACGCAGAAAGATCCAAAAGGCACGTCATCAACGGCTAGTGATGGGAGCAGCAATATATCGATAAACCGAAGTGACGTATTCAAAGTCGGAGTACGAGTGCCACCATTTTGGGCCGAAGAGCCAGAGATTTGGTTCGCTCAGGTAGAAGGACAATTCGCTATTTCCGGGATCACCAACGATTCTACGAAATTCAATTACGTAATTGGGCATCTCGACAACCAGCACTCGAAGGAGATTAAGGACATAATTGTCAACCCTCCCGCTACAGATAAGTACGAGAAACTCAAAAGCGAGTTGATTAGAAGGTTGAGCGCATCCAACGAGAAGAAGATTAAGCAGCTGTTGATGCATGAGGAGCTCGGCGATCGTAAACCTTCTCAATTCCTTCGACATCTCAAAGGTCTAGCAGGTGCAGGCGTCCCCGACGACTTTTTGAAGACTATTTGGGTCAGCCGACTTCCGCATGGTGTCCAGACGGTGCTCACAGGACAGCCAGCAGCGACTCCACTCGAGGACTTAGCCGACTTGGCAGATCGAGTTAACGACCTTGCTACATCAGCACCAAATGTCGCTTCCGTGAGTAGTCACGTCCCCAGCTCAGTAGTCAGCGACCTCACTAGGGAAATAGCTGAGCTCCGGAGGCAGGTCCAGCAGCTGGCGATGCAAAGAACTGGCAGACCGCGTAATCGCACACCTCATCGCAGTCGCAGTTCCTCGAGGCAGCGATTACAATCCAACTACAGGAAGTTTCCGCTGTGCTGGTACCACAACAAACACGGAGAAAGAGCTCGCACATGCATTCCACCCTGTGACTTCAAGTCGGAAAACTCAACGGGCGGTCGGTAATGGCGACGAACGATTGCCCTTCAACATCTACTGGTCGCCTGTTCGTGACCGACCGATCGTCGAAGACGCAGTTCCTGGTCGACACAGGCAGCGACCTGTGTGTCTTCCCGCGGTCAGCGCTAAGTGAACGTCGTACTCGGACTGAATATACTCTGTGTGCAGCGAACGGTTCTAAGATAGCTACTTACGGTTTTCTAAATTTAGATCTGGATTTTGGACTACGAAGGACTTTCTTGTGGCGTTTCGTTGTTGCGGACGTAACAAAACCAATAATAGGCGTAGATTTCCTTAATTATTATAATTTAGCAGTAGATATCCGCAATAAGCGCTTAATTGATAATCTTACTTCTGTAACAGCTACGGCTTCATTGGCTAATTGTAAGAATGTATCTTCTGTAAAGGTCGTGACTGGTGAGACACGGTATCACAAAATTCTCGACGAGTTTCCCGAGATAACACGACCAGCTGGTAGGTATCACTCTGCACCACACAACACAGTCCATTTCATACGCACCACCCCAGGTCCTCCAGTATCATCACCTCCCCGTCGTTTAGCTCCAGACAAGCTCAAGATTGCTCAGAAAGAGTTCCAGGCTATGCTGGCCAACGGTACAGCTAGGCCCTCCGAGAGCCCATGGTCGTCGCCCTTGCATCTCGCCCCGAAAAAGGACAACGGCTGGCGGCCATGCGGTGACTACCGCAAGCTCAACGCCCGCACGATTCCAGATAGGTATCCGATAAAGCACATCCAGGACTTTACGCATAGCATTGCAGGCTGTAAAATTTTCAGCACATTGGACCTGGAAAAAGCTTACAATCAGATACCTATCAACCCCGAAGACATCCCTAAGACCAGCATAACCACACCGTTTGGAATGTTTGAATTCCCATATATGACATTCGGTCTTAGGAACGCAGGTCAAACATTCCAACGGTTTGTGGATGAGATGACCAGGGGCTTAGATTTCGTGTATACATACTTAGACGACTTTCTGGTATATTCGAAAAGCGAAGAAGAGCACCAGGAGCATCTGCGTGAAGTCTTCAAACGGCTGAAGCAGTACGGTATGTTGCTTAACACTTCGAAGTGCGTCCTCGGTGTCAATGAGGTAACCTTCCTAGGGTACTCCATATCGGAAAGCGGTACGAAACCGCTAGACGCGAAAGTGAAGGCGGTCCAAGATTTCCCGGTCCCCACTAATGTACGTCAGCTTAGAGGTTTTCTGGGTATGCTGAATTTTTATAGGAGATTCCTTCCGCAAGCAGCTCAGATCCAGGCTCCGCTACATGCCTTGCTAACAGGCTCGGTGAAAGGGTCGCAGCCAATCCAGCTGACCGAAGAGGCCTTGGCGGCGTTTCAGGCATGTAAGGTGAGTCTAGCTAACGCAGCCCTATTAGCTCATCCTGATTGCACGGCCAAGCTAGCTGTTGTAACGGATGCGTCGGATAAAGCCATGGGCGCGGTCTTGCAGCAGTACAAAGAAGGTGCATGGGAACCATTAGCTTTCTTTTCTCGCAAGCTAAGTCCGTCGCAAGTTAAATACTCGCCTTATGATAGGGAGTTACTAGCCATATACGAGGCCATAAAATATTTCCGGCACATGTTGGAGGCCAGGCATTTTGTCGTATACACTGACCACAAGCCGATCAGTTTTGCATTCCATGAGAGGAAGAACAACTGCTCGCCTAGGCAGTACAGGCATCTTGACTTTATCGCCCAGTTCACCACGGATATCCGCCATATATCAGGTAAGGATAATGTCGTGGCAGATACCTTGTCACGCATCGAAGAACTGGGGGCACCTGTCAGCCTCGAGACACTAGCCCAAGGTCAAGCTTCCGACCCTGAACTCGAGAACCTCTTGAGGGATGGATCATCCTTGCAACTTCAAAAGTTGCATTTGCCCGGAAGCCAAGCGCCTCTGTATTGCGACATAAGTACCTCAACTTCGAGACCTTTTGTCCCGAAACAGCATCGAAAACAGATCTTTGATAGCCTACACTCCTTAAGCCACCCTGGTGCAAACGCTTCGGCCAAATTGGTATCCGAACGATTCGTTTGGCCAGGAATGAAAAAGGACTGTAGGGAATGGTCGCGCGCTTGCTTATCGTGCCAGCGCGCGAAAGTCAACCGTCACGTGACTGCACCACTCGGCACCTATGGCTTACCACGTTTCCGTTTTCAGCAGATCCATATTGACTTGGTTGGACCACTACCCATTTCGCAGGGCTTTCGCTACTGCTTGACGGCCGTAGATCGCTACACTCGATGGCCGGAAGCAACGCCCATCGAGGATATCACAGCGGAGACCGTCGCAAAAGCCCTGTTGTCAACATGGATAGCTCGATTCGGCTGCCCGGCTGTCATTACAACGGACCGAGGCCGCCAATTTGAGTCAGCCTTATTCAAATGCCTATCGGAGCTGGCTGGGTTCGAGCATAAAAGGACGACAGCATACCATCCTGCATGCAATGGTTTGGTCGAACGTTTTCACCGTCAACTCAAGGCTGCAATAGTTTGCCACGCCAATGACAGGTGGACAGAGTCGTTACCATGGGTCCTGTTGGGCATAAGAGCTTCGTATAAAGAAGACTTGCAATCCTCCTCAGCCGAATTAGTTTACGGCGAGTCGCTCAGGCTACCTGGTGAATTTCTTGAGCCTACCATTAGCGGTACCACAGACGTTTCCGAATTCTCCGCCAGGCTCCGGAATTTCGCCGCAAAATTGCGACCCGTGCCAACTTCTCGACATGGTAAGCCCAGAGTTTTTATTTATAAAGAGCTACAAACCTGCGATCACGTGTTCCTTCGCGAAGACGCAACGCGAGGTTCTCTTCAAGCTGCTTATTCTGGGCCACACAAGGTACTGAGCAGAGGAGATAAAGTATTTAAAATCCTTTGTAGAAATAAAGAAATGACAGTTTCGATTGACCGCCTGAAACCGGCCTTCATACTGTCCGTACACGAGGAAGAACCCCATAACGAGGAATCAGTGATCCCCAAGAATTACGTGACCCGTTCGGGCCGACAGGTGAGATTTCCTGATTTCTATCGACCTTGACGGTCTGGAGGGGGGTGGTGTAGGCTACTTTTATATACACATACATATACACACACCATTACTTACACATCATAATTACTAATTTGATATTGCCTACCAGTGTCGATATGGCGCGCGCTCGATAGTCGATATTATCGACCTCGCGCCATCCTTATTAAGTCCCGTTAGCTTTCGGGCCGGCGCACGCGCAGACCAACGGCCGCCGCCCGTTGAAAAACCAGTACGAATCTAGTCCCGACACTGAACGCACGCTCGTCTTAGCCGTTCAGCGCGTACGAACTTCATACGCAACGCGACCCCGCATAGGGAATTATTTTATTTGTAGTACTTGTGCCTATCCTATATTTCTATTTCTACTTCTGTGCCGACTATATCTTATGCTTATCTGTTTCTTCTGTGTGTAACTGTGCTTCGAAAAACTGGAGTGAGTAAAGTGAACATAAACTGTAAGTCAACTCTTTTATTTCACTACACTAACCTTAAACGCCACTAATCTGGTGGCAGGGGAGTAAATACACCCCTAAATCCTAAAGGATATGAAGTCCACTCATTTTGTACCGTCTCTGCGTCAAGCAACCATCAGCCCGCAGCTATTTGGACCCATTTAGACCCAGTACTAAAATGGTTAAGATTTACATTTTCGCACATTGACACAGTTCATTTTCACTCTGATGGCCCGAGTACACAATACCGGCAAAAACATAACTTTTATTTAATGTGCACGAAGTTATTTGAATACGGATTCTGTAACATGACATGGTCATTTTTCGAAGCAGGTCATGGAAAGGGCCCAGCAGATGGAATCGGTGGTTTCCTAAAGCGATCTGCGGATAAAATCGTAGCCAATGGTGAAGACATTGCTGATGTATTTCAGTTTTACGATAAACTGAAAAACGCGAGCAAAATCAAATTGTATCTCATTGATGAAATTGAAATCCATGACCAACAGAAACTTATTCCTGACAATATTCCACTCTTAAGGTTCATCAAGTGTTCTCAGATTCTTATGGAACAATAAAATACAGAGAATTGAGCTGCTTTTGTGGACATGGTACGGGCAAAAGAGGATTTTGTGAATGTTTTGATCCAAAGATACACGACGATAGAACTTCGTGCTTAGCTCCAGACGTAGTTATTGCAGCAATAGATAGAGCAACCCCGGACTATACAAATGATGTGGATATTGTACCACTAAACACTCCGGATTTGACAAGAGAGCAGGATAATAATAGTGATATTTCCAATATATTTAATGACCAACCTCCGGCCTTGGATTGGACATCTTCAGACGATGATGAACCACTGATTGCTATCAAAATTTCTAAAGAGTTAAAGGAGATAACCAACAGGCGCAAAAGTATATACGAAGAAATATACGGACCTCCCTCAGATGAAGAACCATGCTCAAGCTATGCCAAAAATTCAAAGATTGAAGTTGGTGATTTCTTGCTAGTTAAAGTGTATGTCGATAAATCTCGAAAGAAAGTTTTTTATTATGTATGTAAAACCTTGACAGATATTGAGGAAGATGGAGAAGTGCAGGTAATGTTTTTGAGGGTAGTAGATGAAAATGCTAAACGTTTTCGGTTGGATGATAAAGATATAGCTTACGTAGACATTGACGATATTGTCCAGAAATTGCCATTACCAGTTATTGTAAAAAAAGGTCATAGAAACTATTACGAGTTCAAAGACTCAATTCATGTGTTCGAGAAAACCTAAGACTGATTTAGTATTATTTTGTTTCGCTTATGAGTAGATTTCTATCAAACCAAAATATCAGATCTCAGTTTAATTCATATTTGTTAGTATTAGGTTAAGTAAGTTTTTGCCTGCTTTCTCAGGTGTTACCATTTTTTTCTCTTGCGTTACCGATATGTCCCTTAATTATTTCTTATTCTAATGAAGATAACCTGACAAATTATTTTATTATATGGTTAAGATCTATTTGATTCAAAGTATCGAAAGTTATTACATTTGAAAGTGTGTAGTGTGTGACACTAATTGTTTTTGTTAAACTTTTATTTAGAAGTTAAGCGTTAAAAAGTGATTGAAGTAACGCAGTGGAGATTGAACTTTGCATAACTTTTATTCTAAGTACTAAAAGACTCTGATGATAGTACAAAAAGACTGTATCTTTATTGTAATAAATGATTCCTTTTTTGATTTTCTTAAAACTGTAGTTTCATTTTAGATATAATGTTCCAAAAATAGTAACGCAGGATACCGAATTTGGAGACCTCAGTCACATTTTCTCCCAAAACTCAATACAAATAGTTTAAACATCGCGCCCAATACTTATTCAGAAAAATAGAATAGTTACTTTAATGAAATATGTTGCAATTTCTGACATATTAGCTAAAAATATTTTTAACTTTCGTCTGATATTTTCTCCACAAAGGAGTGCCTTAAAAGTTGATTCACCCATTTATTTATTTTACGGAATAAAAAATACATATGCGTACCTATTCTTATAAACTAAGAATACAGTTTTATTTATGACTAAAATTCGACTTGACAAACATTTAAAAGGTTGCAGTAATGGTTTGTAAACGGTTCTAATAATGCCATTTCTATTTGTCCCCAGAGTCATACAGGCGTGAAGCCCTACGAATGCGAAGTATGCGGGAAGGCATTCGCTCAGTCCAACAGCAGAAAGCTGCACGTAGCCACGGTGCATCTGAAGCAGCCGTCTCCATACATCAGCCGCTCCAGACTCGACCGCAGGCACAAGACTCAGCCGCACAAAGACCAACACATGCCACCTCAGTTCCAGTATTAATGACATAATTATGACAAATAAATAAATAAATTGTCATTTATTTCAGGCATTAATGTCATCCATAACAAATTTAAATTACAAGTACCTACATTAAAAAATGTTAAAACAAGATATATAAGCTGCACATAGCCACGGTGCATCTGAAGCAGCCGTCTCCATACATCAGCCGCTCCAGACTCGACCGCAGGCACAAGACTCAGCCGCACAAAGACCAACACATGCCACCTCAGTTCCAGTATTAATGACATGAATATGACAAATAAATAAATAAATTGTCATTTATTTCAGGCATTAATGTCATCCATAACAAATTTAAATTACAAGTACCTACATTAAAAAATGTTAAAACAAGATATATAAGCTGCACATAGCCACGGTGCATCTGAAGCAGCCGTCTCCATACATCAGCCGCTCCAGACTCGACCGCAGGCACAAGACTCAGCCGCACAAAGACCAACACATGCCACCTCAGTTCCAGTATTAATGACATGAATATGACAAATAAATAAATAAATTGTCATTTATTTCAGGCATTAATGTCATCCATAACAAATTTAAATTACAAGTACCTACATTAAAAAATGTTAAAACAAGATATATAAGCTGCACATAGCCACGGTGCATCTGAAGCAGCCGTCTCCATACATCAGCCGCTCCAGACTCGACCGCAGGCACAAGACTCAGCCGCACAAATACCAACACATGCCACCTCAGTTCCAGTATTAATGACATGAATATGACAAATAAATAAATAAATTGTCATTTATTTCAGGCATTAATGTCATCCATAACAAATTTAAATTACAAGTACCTACATTAAAAAATGTTAAAACAAGATATATAAGCTGCACATAGCCACGGTGCATCTGAAGCAGCCGTCTCCATACATCAGCCGCTCCAGGCTCGACCGCAGGCACAAGACTCAGCCGCACAAAGACCAACACATGCCACCTCAGTTCCAGTATTAATGACATGAATATGACAAATAAATAAATAAATTGTCATTTATTTCAGGCATTAATGTCATCTATAACAAATTTAAATTACAACTACATAAAAAAATATTAAAATAAGATATATAAGCTGCACATAGCCACGGTGCATCTGAAGCAGCCGTCTCAGTTCCAGTACTAGTGACGTGAATGTGATTTGATGTGTGTGTGTGTGTGTGTGTGTGTGTGTGTGTGTGTGTGTGTGTGAGTGTGAGTGTATAGCAGGACCTAATTTAACCCCCTTACGGATGGAATTTTACAAAAAATCCTTTCTAAGTGCGTGAATATGTCGTAATAGAAACCTACCATAAACATAGTATAGAAGCAGCATGGTGGATAGAACCAGGCGTTACTTTGCGGATGTCCACGATAATGAACTAACAAGAAGTTGAATTCGCTGTAATCTGCCAAAGTAGACAAATCTATGTGGTACAGCGCGTAGCTTGCGTTATTCACCGCCCACAACCAGTATAACACTACACCACACAAATTTTCCAAATTGAGCTGTTGGTACTTATTATTAAAACAATGAAGATGGATCCATTTGGGTTTCTTAAATATATTAACAAGGAGACTGGTATGTACTTTATATGTAACGACAGATATCATGTAAAAATATAGGTATTTACATTCCCTCGATGTTCTACTGTACCCCGGGTGTGTACAATATTGTGTTGAAAATAAAAGAAAACCTATACAGTATTTAAATTTGTTTTTTTCATCCACTACAAGTTAGCCCTTGACTGCGATCTCACATGATGGTAAGTGATGATGCAGTCTAAGATGGTAGCGGGCTAACCTGTTAGCCTCGTCGCTAGTTTCTCCATAAGTATATTTTTTTTCTCTTTAGAGAAGAGTTCTTCTCTAAAACAAATTTTAAAAAAGAACCCCATCAAAGTCTTTCATAGTTCAACACTTAATTCACCTCCTCAATATTCGCCATACATTTTCTATGGAAAAATAAATTCCGCCATCTTGAATTTTTTTTCTGTTCATCTAGTAGAACTTCATGTTCTGATTATCTTTTGCCATGAAACCACTCTTCCATCTTTTATACCCTGCTCGCTAGCTCTTCACCCATCTTGCAAACCCTCGATCTCCATATTTTTTCTCCGAATCATTAGTCAAAATGACAATACGAAGATATTATAAACTTTGAAAAGATCTTGCATAATTTCCCAGTCAACATTCCCCATACATTTTCTATGGAAAAATAAAACATTCCCCATACATTTTCTATGGAAAAATAAATTCCGGCATCTTGAATTTTTTTTCCTGTTCATCAAGTAGACCTTCATGTCCTAATCATCTTTAGCCAAGAAACCACTCTTCCATCTTCTATACTCTCCGAGATAGACACCGATGAAATTTGTATGGCGGCCATCTTAAATCCGCCATTTTAAAAATTTTTTCAGCTCACTGTCAATTGGATGAAGTTTCGAATGACATTTGGTCGAGCACCCCCCACCTATCTTCAATACCCTGGCTGTGCTGTTCACCCGTCTTCGAAATCCTCAATCATCAGCTCTCTCCGTACTTTTCCTCTTCATGAATTTTTCCCCTCTATACGAAATGGTCAGTGAAAAAAAATTTTTTCATACAAAATTGTTCAGGAGAGGTGATCAATCAATGAATCAGCACGAGCAGCTATATATATATTAATATTTTTAAACAACCGACTTCAAACTCCCTCGCCAACTTTACAACAACAAGCACACGCTATACAAAGCACTTATTTTATTGTTGATATTTTAAAAACCGCTCGACCGATTTCGATAAAATTTATATGGGACCACTTGGGAAGTATGCCCTTTCAAATAAAAAAAGAATCATCCAAATTGGGCCACCCAGTCAAAAGTTCTGAGGTAAAGAACATAAAAAAAATACAGTCGAATTAAGAACCTCCTCCTTTTTTGAAATCGGTTGAAAATACGCCCACAATTGAGGTCGTTGGCGGTAGATCTGTATTATATAGGTAGGTATAATGAAATAGGGTTTATGCATAAAATTTAAATTTGTCTCAAATATTTTTTTCTAGATTCTTTATTGTCTTTACATTATACTTAGAAGGTATTTTTTTTATTTAATTATTATTTAAACCCAGAAAATATTAAAAAGAAAGTGAAAAATAAGGGAGGCAAATTCAAACTTGCAAAACGCGTCACCATTGGTCGAAACGAAATGTGACGTAAATGGTCACGTCAGTGGATTTATCGGCGTCGATATTCATACTGTGTTAGTGGTGTGTGTGAGAAAATAGCTATTTATGCAACTGTATCGTAATGAGGGTCATTTTAATTCGAGTGCTGTTTTTTGATACGAGGCTTGCCGAGTATCAAAATAGGATAGTACGAGAATTAAAATGACTAATTACGTACAGTTGCATACAAGATTTTATCTACGACAAGGACGTCTTTATAATTTTTTACTTTATAAATTAATAAAAACCAAAAGTGCCAGAACCCAGAGCCGCTAAGCTATAGGTATCCTATTTATGAAGATAACCATATCGATAGTCGATACAGCTACGACTCATAACGATACAGCTCCCATACAACGAACTGTATCGTTATGAGAAGCAAACACGAAAGAGGGTTCAATTCGATATAGTTGTCAAATTCGAAATTGGAACTTTTCGATGCTGGAGTAGATAAAATTGTTTAAAACTGTATTCCTGTGTGATTACTTGTTAAATTATAATCATTATGAAGTAACTGAACTGAATCGCTATAGTAAACAAACACGGGAAATAACCAATGACGTCATCAAAAGCGCGCGATTAATGGTGGCGTTTGAACGGCTCAAATTTATACTTAACTTTGAAACACCAATTAACGTAATTATTTGACTATTTTCAAACCTATTTATATTTTTTACTATGTTATAAAGATGTCAATGATTGATTTAAGAAATAAAAATCAACCATGCATGTTTCCTATTATCCATAATTATTGAATAATTATTGAATAATATTTAAATTGACAGTATAGTAATTTTGTTAATAACTTTGTAAAATTAAGTAGCTTATAATTTTAACTTGGACCGGACCATTATGTAATTTTTTATTTTATTTTAAACCCGACACGTATTGAATTTAAATTTAAATTTATGTAACATAATTTTTTCACACTGTCTCTGACAGTAGATTGTGTACAGGAAATGACATGTCCCAGTTTAGTATGGAGGGTGGTTTTTTATTCTGAGTGTTAATGAACCAGAACCAAACTGCCATCACGTGGAAGAGAAAAAAATATAACATTAAACTCCATTTAAATAATAATTTTTGAAAACCCCGTTTTTTTAAAAATTAATTTTGAAAAATATACCGTTTGTAGAAAATATTTTTCGATGGATGGCAACACAAAAACTTTTTCTACAGTGCGTTCCACTAAGCGCCCACCACAATCAAAATGCTCCTTTAGTCGTTCCACATAACGACCGCGGTCTTTGTGGTCGCGGCGAAAACGTCACTTATGACGTCATGACTTACGCTCACGCGAAGCTCGCGACACCCCATCTAAAAAGGTGGGTCGTCGTGATCGTTGAGAAAATTAGCGGCATTTTCAAAACTCAAAGCATCAAAGATGGCGACCGTGAAACTTACGTTATTTCATGCGGAAAGAGATGTTTTAGTAGAAGTGAATGTTTCTGCAGCTGATGCTCAATGTGCCTCCACAGGTAAATATAATTAACTATGTAAAACAAGTTTAGAAAAATTAATTGCAGTTTATAATTAATATACCAACATGTATACATTTTTCCTTGATTGCCAATAATATAAACTAACTTTAGAAATGAAAATTAAGTTAGCCTTCTTTGAGTTATCTTATTGAAAAAATTAAATTATAATTTTTTTCATTATAAATCGATTTAAACAATATTTAATTCATAAACAATAATTATTATTTCAGTTTATTTTCAAGGCTTATACAGATTATAACCTAACCTCTTAAATCTTTTACTTTCTTTTTACTAACTCGCCGTTTGTATTATTTACCTCCACGCTCAAAACGCTCTATAATCCAAACTACTTGAGTTTACGACAGTAACGCAAGAAGAACGGGAAAAACTGCGGTCGTGATAGCTGATCGTTGTGAACGCTTAGTGGAACGCACCCTAGATATATAGATCTATCAATTAATCTGGCATCTGTTACTGTCACTTTAATGTCATACAAAACTGACACGGACATTTGACAATCATTCTATGACATACGTGACAAAGACAATCAATTTTTTTTTTACCGTTGATAAGATTCAGGCAAAGATCTAAAAAAGCCACAAAATAAAATAATATTTTTCTCCAAAATGGGGTCCTTTAAAAATGTGTAAATTATTCTATAAGCCATATTTTAGGATCTCTATTCACGTGTATTAAAATCATCTTGGTTCATGTTCAAGGCCCAATCTTGGACAAGTCCTTTCTACCATAAACAGCTGTTATCACCCACAAAGGACTTGTCCAAGATTGGGCCTTGAACATGAACCAAGATGATTTTAATACACGTTAATAGAGATCCTAAAATATGGCTTATAGAATAATTTACACATTTTTTAAGGACCCCATTTTGGAGAAAAATATTGTTTTATTTTGTGGCTTTTTTAGTTCTTTGCCTGAATCTTAACAACAGTAAAAAAAAATCTTGATTGTTTTTGTCACTTATGTCATAGAATGATTGTCAAATGTCAATGTCAGTTTATTATGACATTAAAGTGACAGTAACAGGTGGCAGATTTGATAGATCTAGGGTATGTTCCGACATACACTGAGAGCACTGTTCAGTGCTCTTACTGGGGAGAAATTCGTCCCGTTATGGACTGACAGTATACTGCCGCAGTATCCTAGGGAAATATATGACGTCATAAATCGTCGCCATTTTTGTACTGTGAGCACTGGAGTTTTCGAGGTAAGGTGCTCTCAGTGCTGACTGCGTTCCGTTTTAAACAGTGACCAGTATAGCTAACTATAAAGGAACGGTTTCGCAGTGTACCTACTAAATTGACGTCACACCTTACAGTGCAAGCAGTGTATTTCGGAACATACCCACATCTAGGGTGCATTCCACTAAGCGTTCACAACGATCACGCTCACGACCGTAGTTTTTCCCGTTCTTTTTTCGTAACTGTTGTAAACTCAAGTAGTATCTATAAGAGAGCGTTTTGAGCGTGGAGGTAAATAATACAAACTGCGATTTAGGACAAAGAACGCAAAATATTTAAGAGGTTAGGTTATAATCTGTATAAGCCTTGAAAATACACTGAAATAATTATACTTCGTCGCTTCATTCTTCAGATATAACCATAGACAACGTAGTTTCCTTTACGTAATAGCAACCGATCGCACAGACTTCAGAGGAGTTATAAAAAAGAACCCACACTACCCGCCTCTGTGTCGCACGACAGAGGAGCGGTTTCGTTCGTCATTCCTTTTTCGTGCGTAGCAACGATCTCACGTTCCTACTTTCTACACACTTATAGATTAAAGATAATTTTCTCTTTAAATACATATTTAATAATATTAAGAAAAAAAAAAAAGTGCTTTTTGCAGGTGACTTAAAATCTTTCATTTTCAGCAATTTATTTCAGCACCACGTGTTTGAGTAATCATTATTTCATGCAGTGTTTATATTTTACACTAAAGGTTTTCCTGGCGGTTGTCCTAGGGTCAACACGAAGGAGAATAAACCTTTCAGCATGACGCGCCTAATAAATTATACTTTCATGCAGTGTTTGTTTACACTAAAGGTTTTCCTGGCGGTTGTCCGAGGGTCAACACGAAGGAGAATAAACCTTTCAGCATGACGCGCCTAATCAAGCATACTTTCATGCACAGTTTGTTTACACTAAAGGTTTTCCTGGCGGTTGTCCGAGGGTCAACACGAAGGAGAATAAACCTTTCAGCATGACGCGCCTAATCAAGCATACTTTCATGCACAGTTTGTTTACACTAAAGGTTTTCCTGGCGGTTGTCCGAGGGTCAACACGAAGGAGAATAAACCTTTCAGCATGAGGCGCCTAATCAAGCATACTTTCATGCACAGTTTGTTTACACTAAAGGTTTTCCTGGCGGTTGTCCGAGGGTCAACACGAAGGAGAATAAACCTTTCAGCATGACGCGCCTTACTTTCATGCAGTGTTTGTTTACACTAAAGGTTTTCCTGGCGGTTGTCCGAGGGTCAACACGAAGAAGAATAAACCTTCCAGCATGATGCGCCTAATCAATTATAGTTTCATGCAGTGTTTGTCTACACTAAAGGTTCCCCTGGGGGTTGCCGGAGAGTCAACATGAAGGAGAATAAACTTTTTAGCATGGCGCGCCTAATCAATTATATTTTCATACACTGTTTATTTACACTAAATTTTTTTCCTGGAGGTTGCCCGAGAGTCACTACGATAGAGAATAAACCTTTCAGTACGACGCGCCTGAGGAATTGTGGTACAATACTATTACTATGTAAAATGTATGATTTCCTAAAGGGGGTACTTCAAATAAAAGTTAGTATTGAATCATCTATACAGGAATTATACTTTCATGCAATGTTAAATTGCACTAAAGGATTTCTGTGAGGTTACTCGAGAGGTAACACGAAAAAATATTAAACGTTTTTCAGCATGGAACGCACTTAAGAAATTACTCGTCCATGTAGTGTTTAATTGCACTAAAGGTCTTTCCGGTGGGTTTCCTAAAAGGTAACACGAAGGTTAAGCGTTTCAGCATGATTCACTTGAGTAAAATAGGTACTCACACCAAGTCGTGCTAAGGTACGACAATGGTACACTGGGAGGTCACCCGCGAAGTAGCACGACGGAAATCAAACCTTTCAGCTAGACGCGCCTGGCGATGGCATCTGCTCAATTAGCAGTCCGGCGATGAAGAATTATTTGTCCAAATCAAGATAGCTGGCATTTAGCAAGCTGTTCACCGTCCTCTGAACAAGGGGGAAGGCGTTGAGGGTCAAAGTGGACCATCGATCGGATACGTCGCCAAGGCCCAGCTTAGTAAGCCTAACACAAATTGATTTCGACCAATACTTGAGAAGTAACCGGGACTCAGGTAAATACTATGTACTTACCATAAAGAAGGTTACCTTCTACTTTATTTATCCTCTGTTGTAAATTATTAACAATCTTCAGTATTTACTGGATCAAAGATTGTATGGATACTTACTTAATTCGAAATCAAAGCTAAAGCTTTAAAAGATTTTTCGTACCTAGGTGTTACCGCTAGTTATATCAAAATAGTGGACATGATTTATTCAATCATAAGTACCTATCATGTAATATAATATATTATATTATTAGTGTTTGCATCGCCTACCCTTTTTGCTCTGTCTTCATAGTTCATACACTATCACCGATAAGGCCAAGAAACCTTATACTAATGAGGTTCTGTTTTCAAGATAAATCTATTAGCATGGGGGCACAATAAAAGTGTTTATTATTTACGGTGACAGATAAACAGAATACTTAGAAATATGTATGTATTTAATTTCTTTAAGCAAGTAAATGCAATTATTAATCTAATACCGTTACCACAAAGCCTTATTTTAAAATGTAAACCTATGGAACAGATTCCGTGATATAATCTCTGGAGTACCGTCTTATAAAAAAGGTATGTCTAATCGACTATAAAGAAGACTAGTAAAATTCTATACCAGTGTTTTTACTTTCAATGAAACACTTGTGGTGGTTCTAGTCATTTCTGCAAACGTTACTTACATATCTGCCCGGATATAACATGAAAAGATCTAGCATTTCAGATTTTTATTTTTGAGACTGCAATATAGTAATATTGAAGCACTATTACCTACTTGGTAAAAAATATACATATAATATATACAGCGTAATACATATATACAGCGTAACCCCGCTTCTTAAGTTTTCAGCTTTTACAGATTTCAGCGCCTTTCAGTCTATAGTGACTGCACTATATAGGTACCTAAAAGAAACATAAATGTTTCATTCAGTGTATGCAGACTCAAGATCTTTGGTTCAAAAGGTTCAGATGTAATTGTTTGCAAGGCCTCTCGGATCAAACTTACATACACCTGCGGAGTGGTAACGAAAGTTCAGAGAATTCTGAGGTAATAAATATCTTTATTTTTTTTATCAGCTACTTCAGCAATAAATCAATTTGTTTGCAAATACTGTACATACAGATACGTCAAATTTGAAATAAAATACCTGCAAGTATTCTACCCTCAGCGTGGCAGGGGTATGCAAAGAACATTTACGAAGGAAATGTGTGGTAAGATTGCAAAAATTACCCACAAGTTTTATGTTTTGTCCCTAACAACGTAGGTACTATCGAGTTTTACAACTTAATAGTGCCCGGGAAGCATATATCATACACCCGCTGACGTGTAATACGGTTGATTATGCTTAAAACAGTTCGAAAAACCAAAAACTAACAAAGAACCTTCTGCTTTTTGGAAGTCGGTTTTTAAATAAAGATAATCTAACGGCGAGTATTTTGATGACCGGATGTAGATTATATAACATAACGTAATAGTGTAAAATCTCCATCGTATTATTGTTTTCTTCTTTATAGATATTTCGTGGGCATTTGTTTCTGCAAACACAGTAAAACGCGCAGGTTGTCTTACCCGAAACGGGAATCCATGCAGGATGCCAAGGGTCACTGGTAGCGATCTCGTATAGAGATTAGTGCTTCCTTGTCCACTATGTTTCTGTTTTTCTAAGTATTTTATAAGTTTTTGGTACAAAATAAAATAAAAAAGAATTTTAAGTTTAAGATCCATTCATATAATTATATTCATTATCCACATATCAGAAACAATCTTCGAAAAACCGTTATAAAACTTTCGTTATAATAATACGTACGATGTAGGCATCGTAATCACTCGTGGCAAACATGGTAGGTACAATTTTACTCGCGTAAACAATAATATGCTCCCGCAACACTTGAGTAGAGCAAAATTAAAATTCTTGTTTAGTCGATTCAGGCCCTGAATGAGAGTAACCAATTAAGACATTAATGAAAAACAAAAATCGGCATGGAGCAGCGGCCGCAAATGTAACATTTGGATCACGCTTACCTCACATAGATCAGCCGTGTCATAAAATATCAGGGAATTAATGCATTCATTCAAAAATTATTATGAATTGAATAGCTTATAATGATGTTTTTAAAAAAAATAAAAAAAAAAATTAACAAAAATCCTACATTCAATGACCTGCACAGCTAGGTTATCCATCGTTGAAAAGTATAGAAAGACTCCTTAAATAACTTACTTCAAAGCACCTAACGTCAGTGGGGCTAAAACGTTCAAACCAATTGATTAACCCTTCAAAGTCGATATTAGTAGTTTGTCACAATATCGACCGAATATTCATTCTTCACCTATAATTTAGGGCTAACTTTTACGCGGATAGGAATTTATTAAATTCCATAACCTTAATGACGATATAATTGTTCGACAAAAAACTTAAAACGGTATTTTAATATAAAATTTTACTTAAACATATAGCTAAAGCAATACCCGAAATACCTTCACAACAGGACCAGAATATACCTGGTCTTTTCCCGCCGCACTTCCAAAAAACAAAATATGCCTTCTTCTGCTACTGGGCAGGATTTCGCACTTAAGCGTCCCATTGGACGTCTGTTGGGCTAATTGTGCAAATAAAATAAAGTATTGTCCCTGCTAATTTACTTTGTAGTAGATTATAAATCTTGCAGTATTGACATCAATAACTAGTTCCATTCGCTTGCATCGAAACTATAATAGGTACGTTTATGCTTGTTACTAGCAACTAAAGCAAAAAAGCGCAAGATTGTATTATTGGTAAATTGAAAGTTATTTAAATTGAAACTTAAGTACAATAAATACTTAAGAGAAATTTTAAAGTCATATTAAATGTACGTAGATAAACATCTCGGGAAATCGGTACATGATTCCAACCTTAAACATAAACTGTTTAAAACATTACAGCTCAAATAAGAGATAAGAAGAATAAATAAAATTATTGATAACAATAATTAGTATCTATTCAGCGTAGATATAGTTCTTGCAAAAATATATACCTATCTCTTAACATCTACGTTGTCTATGGTTATATCTGAAGAATGAAGCGACGAAGTATAATTAATGATTAAACGAACTTACCTGTAAGTGAAGTTCTATCATAATTATATGAGTCGCTTCATTCGAAGATATAATATTAAGCTCCCAACCCACCCATCCCGAAACATATTTTCGCAAGAGCTTTAAGTATAAGTATATCTCTAAACTAAATGACGAACGAAACCGCTCCTCTGTCGTGCGACACAGAGGCGGGTAGTGTGGGTTCTTTTTTATAACTCCTCTGAAGTCTGTGCGATCGGTTGCTATTACGTAAAGGAAACTACGTTGTCTATGGTTATATCTTCGAATGAAGCGACTCATATAATTATGATAGAACTTCACTTACAGGTAAGTTCGTTTAATCATTAATTATTGTTTAAATCGATTTATATTGAATAATATAGTAATTTAATTTTTTCAATAAGAAAACTAACATAAAGAAGGCTAATTTTATTTTCATTTCTAAAGTTTGTTTATATTATTGGCAATCAACACATTGATTGCCAATAATATAAACAACGACCACGGTCGTTATGTGGAACGACTAAAGGAGCATTTTGATCGCTGCGGGCGCTTAGTGGAACGCACTGTAGAAAAAGTTTTAGTGTTGCCATCCATCGAAAAATATTTTCTACAAACGATATTTTTCATAATTAATTTTAAAAAAACGGGGTTTTCTAAAATTATTATTTAAATGGAGTTTAATGTTATATTTTTTTCTCTTTCACGTGATGGCAGTTTGGTTCTGGTTCATTAACACTCAGAATAAAAAACCACCCTCCATACTGAATTGGGACATGTCATTTGCAAAATAAATGATTTATGATTATTATCAGTACCAATACTGTGGTCCAACTGTTGTTTTAACACCCACATTAGAAGATCTACGAACTAGTCCGATACGAAGTCAAGTTCTTTTTTTAACGAAAAACTTTCAATTAACTTATTAATTAAGAACTATTTCGATATATTTTTTTTTTTAATTTGAAAAAATATACTTTAAATTCATAACGGACTATCACAAAATGAGCGCAATAAAAGTGCATGCAGCTGGACAGATATCCATACATCTCCAATAGACACCACTTTTATACGCACAAAAGCTGATTCCAGCTGTTTAATAATTTAGTTCCAATATTTTTTTTTTCTTTTTTTATTTACATTTATTACATTGTAAATTGTAAAATAAAATAAATATAGAACATAATGCTAGTTAGCCTAACCTAATTGCTATATAAATCAATGAATTCTTATAAATCATGCCCGCGTGGAATGGTGGCAAGAATGCTGGCTGCATTTCCGCGCTGGACAGCCCGGCTGATAATATAAAAAAAAAAGATACGCGCCGAATTGAGAACCTCCTCCTTTTTTGGAAGTCGGTTAATAAAAAAAAATAGGCCCAAAATTAACAAATAGGTACTAAACCGTGCAACCCATTCTGCTTTCATTGACGGCTAATGTTTAACAATTTTAATGTAACTTTTTAAGGTCAAATTTAACGGCAGCCATGAACCATCGATGGTAGCGCGTTTTTCATGCATCTAGACCTAATTTTATTTTACACTACCGAATGCCCGTGATTTCGTCTGCGTGGTTTGAGGTTTTTTTGGTTCCCACGGGAACTCTTTAAATTTCCGGGATTAAAAGTAGTCTATGTGCTATTCCAGACTATAATCTATCTCTGTGCCAAATTTCAGCCGGATCCGTTCAGCCGTTGGGGCGTGATTGAGTAACAAACATCCATCCATACACCATCCATCCAAACTTTCGCATTTATATAATAAATAGTGTCGGACCAAGCGATTAAGCGCTCCGGTACGATGCCGCGTAGAAACTGCCCCCCTATTGTTTCAGGAAATCATAATCATTTGTCAATCGTATAACTCGACCTGTTTAAGGAGTTCATAGATGCACCTCAAAAATAATGAATGAACTCCTTAAACAGTTCGAGTGATACGTTATACGCTGTCAATCGATAAACCATTGGGCCTCTGAATAGGAGTATGTGTTTATTATAGATGCCATACCCCTAACAGGTTAGACCGCTGCCTCCTTAGACTGCTCACTTACCACCAGGTGAGATCGCAGTCAAGGGTTAACCTGTAGTGGATAACAAACTTAGTACTCATACACGTCGTATTCGACAAACGCGACCAGCGCTGGTTGAATTGCGTAACACTTGTGATTTTCAACCGACTTCAAAAAAAGGAGGAGGTTCTCAATTCGACTGTTTTTTTTTTTTTTTTTTTTTTTTTTTTTATGTTTGTTTCCTCAGAACTTTTGACTGGGTGGACCGATTTGGATGATTCTTTTTTTATTTGAAAGAACATACTTTCCATGTGGTCCCATATAAATTTTATCCAAATCGGTCGAGCGGTTTTTAAAATATCAACAATAAAATAAAAACTTTGTATAGCGTGTGCTTGTTGTTGTAAAGTTGGCGCGGGAGTTTGAAGTCGGTTGTTTAAAAAGTATTTTTTATATTAAATTATAAATTTTCATATAAACATCCAAGTTTTTTTCACATATTATAAATATTGCCACAATTCGGTTACTATACGGTTACACATTAGCCGGCACTTGCCAAAAGCAACGGCCTAATGTGTACAGCCACCATCACACATCCCACCCCAAAATTCAACTAGATATTACATTTTATAACCACAATAGGCATGATGACAGTAACCAAGAAATAAGAATCAATGAAATTATGAATTTATCTAATGAAATAGGATTCATGGATTATAAAAAACGTATTTATTTTTCAATTTCGAGTGAGATTGCTATTTATATTGATAAAATAAAACTATAAAAATATACAGCAATCCGCCATATTGCATAAAACACAAAGAAGCGACTGACGTCACAATTGTTTGTTTTCGAGCTTTGAAAATCACACTACTGCTTACTGCACACTGCACAGAGTACATTGGTAAAAACAATAGTGACGTCACAACGACGCCATGACACCGCCGAACGTTTTGGCGTGAATTTTAAAATTTAAATTTCAAATGCTGATTTTATCTACCAAACTTTATTTTTCTACTGAAATAAGATATTTTTCGAAATAGTAGATACTTCCGAACATAATCTGACCATTTTTCAAAATCAGTCATCATGCCTATTATCATATTATCTATTAAAGAGATATTTGTACCTACGCTAATTTTGACTTTGAGGCAGGCCTCGTATGTTCGTTTTCCGTTTTCGGGCACTCGAATGCATCAAATCTAAGTATGTATATAAAATGAATTGACTACCGCAAATAATCGTCTTTCCGAACGGAAAACATTCCGCACGTAGGTACGGTTCGAATGCCATGCCACGCGTTTGGAGAAACGATCCAGAAAAAGTCTAATGACGTCATGCGGAACGCCGCCATCACATATATTCGGAATTCCGTTTGGAAATATCGTTCCGAACGTAAGTCTTTCATAGATGATGAGTCGCATCACACATGCGTTATACTTAAAGTATAGGTAGGTGTATTCGCTGACAGAATATCTGAACTCACTGAACTCAGAGATTAGCGTCTCTCAACATCTCCGAATCTTGTTATTCTGAACAGAAATAAACGTAGGTATATGTGTGATATTTACCGCATCCCGATTCGATATTCCGAATCGGAATTCCGAATGCATGTGGCGGGCCCCATTTTGTACGTATCGTGATTCGTGGCAGACGTTCGGAAATTTACATTCAGTACCGCGCCATGCGTCGTGCCTGGCGGACGTGCATGTTCAGTTGTTTTTCAGCAATCACGTTAAATTTACGACTATGAAGGACGCAGAATCATTAATACTGGCCGTAGAAAAATACCCCTGCTTGTGGAATATTCACGACAAGGCCTACCACAACAGAGATGCAAAAGATTTAGCCTGGGAGCAGGTGTGTGAAGAGGTGATAGCCGATTGGAATACGTGCACTAGAGTGGACAAAGAAAACAAAAGTGAGTATTTGGTTTCCAGTTTATTTTATTAATAAGACTTACCACAGTTTGATGACCATTTGGGCAATTAATGTGTAATATTAATATTTTGTTAATCTTGTAAATTTATTATTCTTTCGTTGCATTGGTATTGTCTCGTTGGTCTAGTGGTTATCATGTTCGACTGTGGCCGTTGAGGTTCCGGGTTCTAGTCCCGGGTCGGGCCATAATTGAGTGTTGGGTTTTTCTGATTAGAAATTCTCAGTACTAGCCCGGAGTTAGGACGTTGGCGGTGTTACACGGTACACCCCCGTGCCTCGGAGAGCACGTTAAGCCGTCGGTCCCGGTTATTATCACTAACATGATAATAGTCGTTAAACTTAAAGCCCGCCAACCCGCATTGGAGCAGCGTGGTAGGTCTAAGCTCTAAAGCTTCCCTCTCTCTTATGAGAGTGGAGGCCTATGCCCAGCCACCACCACCACCACCAGTGGGACGTTAATGGGCTGTAGTGGTACAAAAAGTCCTCAGAATGCACCACCTGTGCTACTGTCAGGGGTTCCTCTAGTCACGGTGGAGTAGTTCAAGTACCTGGAGTACCACCGATCTCAAGAATGACGCAGATATTAGGTATGCGGAGCAGAGGTCACTGTCGATAAAAGTGAACATGATAGCCCGCAGGTTTGCACGTTGCTCAGTAAGTGTCAAAGTTACACTTTTCAGAGAGTACTATACATCCTTCTTCTTCTTCTTCTTCTTCTTCTTCCTCTGGGCTTTTCCGCACTTAAGCACTGGTGCCCGCTGTGCGTGAGACCTCCGGTGCGACTCCCCGCTGGATCACTCCAGCCAGCCGAGCTCACTCCAGAATCCAAGCAGGCCGCCCAGGTCGGCAAGGACTTCCGGGAGTGTTGCTGGGGAGCCAATGTAGGCTTCTCGTTGAGTGGTTACAGCACTACACTCGAGTAGTACGTGTCTTGGTGTCTCCTCGCTCTCCATGCAGGCTCTGCACAGAGGGCTGTCGGTTATACCTAGAACATATAGGTGTTTGTTAAGTGGACAGTGTCCTGTTATCATGCCTACGGCCGTCCTGAGTTTAGCTCTGTTTAATTGCAGTAGTTTCTTAGTTAGGCGTTGGTTCGGGCTGGGTATAGCCTCTTTTGTTTGTCTACAGCTGGTGGTGTTTGCCCAAAGTTCGGCATGAGTAGGACCTACTGTTTGTCGTTTTAACCAAGTTTTGTACTCACTGAATGGTATTGGAACAATCGGTTCAGGTCCCATTACCTTCAGGTTTGACTATACATCCTTGTACATATATTTAAAAAAAAAAGTAATTAATAAGTAAGAACCTTTTGTAGATTAAAAAATACTTATGTAGGTAACACCTTTGATTAGATTATATAATTAATGCGTTTTACACCTACATATTTATTAAAGAAGCTTGGAGGAATATGCTGTGCTCAGACAAGCCGCCAAGCGCTTACGAGCACGAAGAAACCATAAAATATATACCTATAGGTATGTAGTTAAGTACTTTTTACTTGTGAAATAAAATAAAAAAAAGCAGCCTGTGGGCTAATTATACAAAGAAAATATACAGTGACCTCCGCATCCTCTACAATTATAATGATTTCCACATGTTGTTGGGGTTGCCCCGATTCTGCAGCGCCTCAGACATTTGTATGTTTGCGGACGCGCACACTGACTGCTTTAACACTAGGTACTATGCGCAAGCGGTGCGCGTCTTTGCTAGTCTGAATCTACAACTGCCAGTAGTACTAGTTATAATTTAACATTATTTGTACATTTCAGGTGCTGATATAAAGAAAAAATGGACACACATGAGGGACTATTTCCGACGACACTATCAAAAAAATCAAAATGCTCCTGCTGGTAGTGCAGCTAAAAAAGTTAAAAAATACGTTTATGCAGATCTGCTTTATTTTCTAATACCAGTATTCGATGGAAGACATACTGAAGGTAACTATGAAACTAACGATTCTGAGAATACTTTACAAGGGGAAACAAAAATAAAAGAAGAACTGAGTTTTATGCGGGTGGATGACCAAACAAGTATTGTGGATGACCATACAAGTATTATGGAACATCCATCACCAGTAGCAACTATACTTATTACTCCACGTAATTCGAACCGAAAGAAAAAAGATATCTCCACTCAAACACTTCATATGCTACATCTAAATGCCAATGAGAATCGACAAGAAGTAGAGGATGATGACACCAAATTTTTATTGAGTTTTAGAACTCACATGAAACATATGAACACGAATCAAAAAATTGATTTCAAACTGGGAATGCTACAATTGGTAAAAAAAAACAATACTGAATCCTATTCACATTCTCCGCCGAATTATGACCCACTGCAGTGACAGTTCAAGTTCATCAGCAAACTGCCCACCTTCACTGCAAAAAAAGCGCCACTAAGTACCTATCAATCCCCAAACAATTCTAGAGAGGTTAACTCTATCACACACCTGCCAGGGCCCACGGTACAACCTTCTTTTATGTTCAGCTGGGCGATTGTGCAAAACCTGCATCAATCATTGTTACAGTCTCAATTGTTTTGATTGGTTGAAATTACGGTATTTTGGTTGCGTCAATGGATTGTGGCCACGTGGCCTACAATCGCCTTACAGTGTAATGATACTTGGCGTACAGAGCAAGAAAATACTTACCTCCTAGGACTCTACAGGACGCAAATTTTCAACAAGCTGAGGCTGCAAATTTTATAAAATGAGAACATGAAAGCATTAAAAAATACATTAATTTTAAAGTTAAATGACTAAATAAAACTTTATTAAATACTCAAGATTTATTTTATTTACATATGATCAAACAAACAAATGCGGCCTGCCTGATTCATAGAACATGATTTTGTTTGGAACAGCCGCTCTATAAATTTAATTGAATGAGGGTAGTTAATAAACATCAGCCTTCATAAAGCCCGTGTCACAAATAAAGTCCCCTAGAGATGGCGCTAGTAGTCGCATGTGTAAGTAATGTGTATGTAAAATGTGTTAGTTCCACTAATTATTGTCTGGGACTTCCCCAGACAATAATTAGGTACATACACGGAGCATACATACATATAAATAAGTTGTCTTATAGCTGTCGCTTTTACGACACAGCCGTGGCTGTAAATTGGGTATTTGAGTACATATTAGTTACATACCCAAAAGGGGTAATATCCACGTCCAAGGGGTAATATCCTGTAAGTTTATGTCGAATAATTTAAACTATCGTTTAAAGTAAAAAAGTTGCGTCGAAATTGGATGACGTCACAATTAAGTATTTCCCAAATCCCATACAGTCCGTCAAACTTAGATAATACTAGATGATTCCCGCGACTTCGTCCGCGTGGGCCAAGTTTTTTCAATTCCCGCGGGTACTCTTGAATTTTCCGGGATAAAAAATAGCCTTTGTCCTTCCCCGGGATACAACCTACCCCTGTACCAAATTTCATTAAAATCGATTGAACAGATAAATTTTTTGATTCCCGTGGTAACCTTTGAATTTTCCGGGATATAAAGTAGCCTATGTCCTTCCCCGGGATACAACCTATCCCTGTACCAAATTTCATCAAAATCGGTTGAGTAGTTCGGCCGTGAAAGCGTAGCAGACAGACAGACAGACAGACGGATAGACAGACAGACACTTTCGCATTTATAATATTAGTATGGATATGGATGGATTGTTCACCGGGTTAGATATCCCGGTGAACAAAATTGGAACTCAATTTTATGACTAAGTTTTTTAAATTTTACTAGATGATGCCCGCGACTTCGTCCTCGTGGATTGATGTTTTTTGATAGCCTATGTCCTTCCCCGGGATGTAACCTATCTCTGTACCAAATTTCATCGAAATCGGTTGAGTAGTTGGGCCGTGAAAGCGTAGCTGACAGACAGACAGACACACTTTCGCATTTATAATATTAGTATGGATATGGATGCATTGTTAAAATTTTCCATGTAACAGTAGTTAGGAATAGATGACTGATGGTCTGAAAAGCGGGAACTTGCTTGCAACATCTTGAATGAAAGCTTGAAAACGTATGACTCGGTCAAAGAAAATGTGTAGATATAACTGTGGTAGATAATATAGGTCATTGTCATAAATAATTCAAGAGAGACGCTGCGAAGTAGCTAGTCTCGATCCATATTCCAAGCGGAGGTTTACGCCATAATAATTTGCGCGGAAACTATCCTGCAGGAGAACTACGGCAACAAAACTATTTACATCCACTCGGATAGCCAGGCAGCGCTATCAGCCTTATCTTCAGAGGTCATTACCTCAAGACTGGTTGACTGCTGCAGGGACACACTAACCACCCTGGCCCGTAGCAACAAGGTGGTTCTTCGCTGGGTTCCAGGGCATATGGGTATAGCCGGCAATGAAAACGCCGATACCCTGGCTAAAACGGGCGCTAAGGTAAGACAGATCGGACCAGAACCGGTCTGCGGTATACCTAAAAGCCTGGTGCAGCTCACCCTGCTAACCTACTGCTTCTATGAAACACTCACTCGTTGGAGAAACTTACGTGGTCTAAACCAGTCAAAGGCGCTGGTCAGAACCTTCAACAAGAAGGCCGCCTCAGAGGCGCTAGCGCTCAGCAGAAATAACCTACGCACTTTAGCACGAGCTTTAACAGGTCACTGCGGTCTTAACAGACACATGTTTAGCCTCAAGCTCAGGGACACGGATATCTGCAGATTATGCCAGGAATCCTGTGAGACTCCGCTGCATATTATCTGCCAATGTCCCGCTCTAGTGCATAAACGAAGCATCCATCTGGGCAAACATATTATTAACCCAGAGGACGCTTCCCGTATTCCAGTCAAGAAAACGCTGCTGTTCCTGGCAGAAACAAGTATTGGCGAGGAAATTTAATCACGGAGGTCATATCACAATAGATCGGAGACGGTCGCAGTGATACAGGACATAAGGGACTGAAACCTCATCAAAAAGAAGAAGAAGAAGAAGAAGAAGCTAGTCTCGAGACTGGCACTTGCGAGTTGCAAGTTTTATTAAAAAACTGAAAAGAATACTGTGTTAGTGTCAAATATCTTCTTCTTCGTCTTCTTTTGGATAAATGGCGTTTCTTAGTGCCAAACCAGCACAATGCACTTTGCCATTGTCACGTGAGATGGTAGAGCCACAGAGGTTATTATAAAAAATTTCGACGTAACCTTAACTGCAAAAGCAATAAATGGAATATATATACATTATAGTGATACAGAATAAATAGTATGGGAAAAGATATAATAAATATATATTACACTTTATTTTTATTAGTTTTAACATATTTACAGACCGACTAAAAACTAACAGGGTGATAAATTTTAGTACAAAACAGTCTGCTGCTGTGTGGGTCTTCTCCGTTTGGCCCGCGAGGGCCAAGCGGGGCTACGGGCCTCGAGGCTGAGCCTCCTTACCCGGGCGGGGCGCGGGGCATCTCTGTGCCCCGGTAAATATCTTGAAGCCGAGTAGAATCCGGCTAGGGCCTGCCTTGTAGACTACGGGCCCCTTGGTCGGGTGTCATTTCCGGTGTTGGGTCCGCACTGCGGGTGACGTCATCACCTCCGCGTGTAGGACCCGTGTCTCGTCCAGGTGTCTTGGCGCTGCGGGCAATGGGGTCGCTCTCGCGCGCCGAGATGGTGTCAAAGCCGGTAGACTCCGCGTCGCGGGCGATACGGTCGCCGCTGCGCGCGGAGTCGGTGTCTAATCCGGTGTGTCGCGTCGTCGTCGTCGTCGGCGATCGTAGGAGCTCACGGCTCACGAGGTAGTGGACGCCCGGTCGGAGGTCGGGTGGTCGGCGGTGCGATCCCGTGGAGGTGTTCGTACGGCCCGTTGTCCGCGCGCAAACATGCGCCGAGCGAGCGTACGTCAGTACCCCTTCACGGTGGGCGTCTTGAGGTCGCGATGGATCACGTGTTCCTCACGTACCTCGGAGCTCCCACGATTTGGCGCAGGTACTTGTTCTGCGGGACTTATATAGGGGGTCGCAGAGGAGAGGGTAGGCGGCTCTTCTGTCTACTATTATTTTACTTGTAATACTAGTCTATATTTTTTTAGAATAGGTATGTTTTTGTATGCTAAGTTCCAAAAGGCGAATACAGATGGCGCCACTAGGCTGTTACCACTATTATATGGCGAGATTAAAATATATATTTATTCCCTTATCTATAAAAGTAAAAAGTACTCTGTGATTTTGACGCATCTTTTATATAATACTGTATACTCTCTTCTTCATCTTCTTAGTTTGATTTTTGGCTTTTATTTATGCCAAGACAGCACCACTCTGACCACAGACATAATAAAGACCTTTGTAGACTGTGACCTGTGAGTATTTTGTCTCAAAAATATCTGTCAGCTGTCAAAATGGTTGTCAAACTTGTCTCTGGTCAAAACAATCTTGTCTCTGGTTGCAAATTGCAAATGTCAATTCTCCGGTTTTCCCTGGAATTCTTTTTGAAATACCTACATAATTAAAGCACATAAAACGTTTTAATAAATAATCGCGAATTGTGAACAGACTGCCCAGTGCCCAGTAACTTGAATATGTTGAGACGAGGTAATCGTTCTTAATTAAAACTATAACAAAATGTGTGAAAGTGCGACAGATGCAGTTCATCCCCGGTTTGCTAAAAAACCAGCGTTGTATCGTAAGGGTAGAGTATGATAATCTTTTTAAACGTGTAATTTCTTCCCGTAGAACGTAATTAGTAAGTACTTATCTGCTGTAGATAAGTACTTACTACTTACCAAATTAACATGAGTTTTTAACTTCATGGTCATATTGTGCTTAAATATATCAACACAAAAGAACACAAATAATAAATATGTGGATATACCTAAGTAAACTGTAATGAAAGTTTTGATTTGAAGTGAGCTTTGTGACATATATTTCATAATTATGTCTATATGTTATTGTAGGTATAGTTAGCCTAGCCACAAATAAAACATTTTACAAAATATATTACTTTAAATAACATGATTCATGAACTTATTTTACATCAGCTGTGTTCATTTGAACTATTGAGATAACATGTTTAATAACAATGATAGTGAATATGTTTATTTATAAATATTTTATCATCATTGTTAGCACAATTATAATTCTTTGATAAAATAGTGTAAATAAGTATTGTAAGTACCTATTATTTAAAAACTGATTCAGATAAGTCTTGAACAAAAAAATGCATTAGTAGGTACTATTATCCATACTGCTATGACTAAATTGGCCTGGCCCTCTTGGTCATGTGACCCAAGAATCCAAAAGTTAAAAGAGTTGATTATATAAATGCATTAATAATTAACTTGCCTGCAACATTGTCTGTTTGGATTGAAGTTTTCTGGTTTGTGATAGAACTCTTTATTTTTCCGGGATAAAAAGTAGCCTATGTGTTATTCCAGACTATATTCTATCAATGTGGACAATTTCATTCAGATCTGTTCCGCCATTCTGTTGTGATTTCGTAACAAACATCCATCCATCGATCCAAACTTACACATTGATATATAAATATTTCATATTATATATAAATAATAATAAGTATAAATATTTCATTAAGATAAGTTTGCATTACAACTTAGTGATTTCATATTTAAAGGTTTCAAGATAGCCCTGGTCCAGCTAGCGGTGGGCGCAGACAAGGCAAAGAATGTTGCCGCAGCGGTCAGCGAAATACACAAGGCCAAGCAGCAGGGAGCTCACATTGTAGCCCTACCCGAGTGCTTCAATTCCCCTTACGGCACAAGTGAGTTAAACAATACTTTACCATTCTTTTAGCCCTTGCCAGCTGTCAGTGGGCATGTAATAGGTTTGAATGTCTTCTACATATGAAGGAAATATATGGGTATAAGCCAAGGTGTATTGCTATGGCAGTGGTGATATAAATAAAGTCAATACCCCTGTTGAAACCATCTTTATTCTACAAAACCCACAGACTGTCATAAAGTTAGGGGTATGACAGTTATATTAAACAGTTATATAAAATCCCAAATTGACCCGGCCGGAAATCGATTCCGGGACGTCCCACGTTAAGACAACATCGCTCAACACTGTGCTAGGGAGGTTGTCAGGGAGTCATGGGAATTTTCCCCTGTGTCAGAGTTCTTCTCGGAGTACGCGGAGGAGGTTCCCTCAGGAGAGACGTGTCGCGCCTTGTCGCGCGCGGCGGCCGAGGCAGGGGTGTGCGTTGTGGGCGGCACCGTACCAGAGCGCTGCGGGGACGCGCTTTATAACACCTGCACCATTTGGGACGGCAGCGGGAAACTGCTGGCTCAGCATAGGAAGGTGGGTGATACTGATACTTCCTATACAGATTACAGTTTAACACCCCCTATAACCCCCTATACAGTTTAACTTCAATAAGATATTGCTATGTTGTGCTAATGTTTATAGCATAGGGTTGTAATGGAGTCGTTCTTAGCGGAAGCAGAGGCGGATGCGGAGGTGACGGGGCTTTGCCTTCGCGGATGCGGAGGTTAGCGGAGGTGGATTTCTCCGATCACATCGTCCATTTTCTGTGCTTTAGGATGCGATGAATCCCACATTTGTTTTTTTTAAGGATTCTTCTAAGGACAGTAGCCATTTTGCTTGTTGTAATGGTGTAACTGACGTCACCTGCTTCGATTTGTACCTCTCGCATTGTAAGTCAACGTAAATATACCTCCGTTACAACTCCGCAAAAAAATACCTCCGTTACAACTCCGCAAAAAAAACGGCGGATGGGGAAGCGGAGGTACGATTTCTTGCGAAAGTTCCGCACTTACGGAGGCGGAGGCGAGGTTCCGTTATAACCCTACTTCCATACTAATATTATGAATGCGAAGTGTGTCTGTCTGTTCAACAGATTTTGATGAAATCTGGCGTGGTGCGATCCCCATTGCAAGCAGTGGCAGCCTCTAAGTGGGTTTGTAAACCCACTTAGAGGCTGCATGCATATTATTCTATTAACTAGCTTTATTTTTCCTGTTATTCTATTGTAACCTGTTGGATGTTCTTAAATAAAAAAATAAAAATAAAATCTTTGTTCACAGACTAATTGTGCACCAAGATGATTTAATTTTTGTTTTTCAATTTATTTATAAATTTTTCGTCTTAATTGCCCAGATGCACCTGTTCGACATAGACATTCCAGACAAGATAACGTTCAAAGAATCGGAGGTGCTGAGCGCGGGAGATAAAATCACCACATTCGAGTACCAGGGCGTCAAGGTCGGCGTGGGTATTTGCTATGACTTGCGGTTTGGCGAGATGGCGCATCTCATGGCTAAGAAAGGCAGGTGCTATTTTTTAGGGTTCCGTAGCCAAATTTGGCAAAAACGGAACCCTTATAGATTCGTCATGTCTGTCTGTCTGTCCGTCCGTATGTCACAGCCACTTTTTTCCGAAACTATAAGAGCTATACTGTTGAAACTTGGTAAGTAGATGTATTCTGTAAACCGCATTAAGATTTTCTTACAAAAATAGAAAAAAAAAACCGGCCAAGTGCGAGTCGGACTCGCGCACCGAGGGTTCCGTACAAACCTGTAGTAAGTTTTAAATTAAATGTTTTTTTTTAAATATTTGAGTTGATTGAATTAAAGTTAAATTGCGGTTGCAATTGGTAAGTAGATGTATTCAGTAAACCGCATTAAGATTATCTTACAAAAATAGAAAAAAAACAATAAATTTTGGGGGTTCCCCATACTTAGAACTGAAACTCAAAAATTTTTTTTTCATCTAACCCATAGGTATCTATGGATAGGTCTTCAAAAATGATATTGAGGTTTGTAATATCATTTTTTTCTAAACTGAATAGTTTGCGCGAGAGACACTTCCAAAGTGGTAAAATGTGGTCCCCCCCCCCCCCCCCGTAACTTCTAAAATAAGAGAATGATAAAACTAAAAAAAATATATGTTGTACATTACCATGCAAACTTCCACCGAAAATTGGTTTGAACGAGATCTAGTAAGTAGTTTTTTTTTAATACGTCATAAATCGTAAACCGCAATTTACCTTTCATTCAATCAACTCAAATATTTAAAAAAACATTTAATTTAAAACTTACTACAGGTTTGTACGGAACCCTCGGTGCGCGAGTCCGACTCGCACTTGGCCGGTTTTTTTCTAAAATAATATGAAAAGGAAAGATATGTTTGTTTGTTTTTCTGTTTGCCTGATGGGAGGCTTCGGCCGTGGCTAGTTACTACCCTACCAACAAAGACGTGCTGCCAAGCGACTTAGCGTTCCGGTACGATGCCGTGTTGAAACCGAATAGGGGTATGGGTTTAATATAACTGCCATGCCCCTAACAGGTTAGCCCGCTACCATCTTAGACTGCATCATCACTTACCATCAGGTGAGGTCAAGGGCTAACTTGTAGTCGTTAAAAAATAACTAGTGGTTCGCCCCGAACTGAGACCTCGCGGCGCCATCTATTGACATAATTGTGAAGTTCTGTTGTAAATAATAGGCTAAAATTTAAATTTTTTAAAAATTAAATAATTTCGTTTCCATATACTATTTATCTAATTTTAGTATTTGTTGTTCAAGTACAGGATATAAGTCAAATAATTGATCAAATTTCAGGCTCAGCATTTCAGAAAATTTAGAGTTTTGAGGTCAACTTTGGACGTTAGAAAATCTCCACTTTGAGAACCCCCTTTTCGTCAATTATAGGGGAAAAATTAAAAAAAAATATTTTTGGACTCTATTCCTAATTATCTTTAAAATGATATACTGCAATCCTATGTAACGTTATAAAAGTATTTTTTCTTCATATTCACTTCTATGAGAGCTCCCCTGAAATAAAGATTTTTATTACTTTTTAAGCCATATTCGGCGGGAGGCCATCGGTTTATATGTATAATATTTAAATTTGAATTAATTACGTTCAGTAATTCAGAAGTTATAAGGCTCTGACGGACGGACGGACAAGTGCAAATTCACTCAAGTAGACTCGCTTCGCTCGGTCGATAATAGATAAACTCAAAAACTACTCAACCGATTTTAAAATTCTTTCACTTAAAGAAAGCCACTTTATCAGCGCGTAACATAAGCTATACTTATTTTATTTTCAAAAAAATTAGAGATCCCCACGAAAATCGCAATAATGTGAATGAAGTCGGAAAAAATCATCCCAACTGAGAGCTTCCGTGGCGTGCGCTGCGTAAATAGTAAAAGTTACACGAAAACAATGTATGGTGGAATTGATCCTCTCAAAAAGTTCTAAAAAAAAGTATCCGCGATAGCATATATATATCTTTTGTCTCACAATAACCATTTTTATGATTTTCAAATTTGGTCCAAAACAAAGCTTTACTTTCGAAGGTGTTTTTCCTAACATTGTATTAATCCTTATCAAAATAAAATAATTGGTCATCTCAAGTATTTCATATAGACCAAATTCGTCCTTTACACCATTTAATTCAGATGAATATCTTAGATCTTAGAAGATATCATAGAAATAAATTAACGCGCAATAGAAATAGGGGCGGCCGGGAGTGCGGAGATATCGCAGTGCTAATGTAAAACCTGATGTGCTGCCCAGTGCCGACTGGCTATTATTGGGTATGGACTATTATGATGATTAATGCTACCCGTGCGAAGCCGGGGCGGACCGCTAGTCTATTATAAAAATATCAAAAGAATTATTATTTCAAAATAAAATTAATAAAAGAATACCTACAATTTCACAGAAAGTACTTAAAAACCTAGGTTCATTTTCCAGGTTGCTCAATCCTTATATACCCAGCTGCGTTCAACATGACAACTGGTCCCAAACATTGGGAGTTGTTGGCCAGGGCTCGGGCCAACGACGAACAGCTTTGGGTTGCGCTCGTCAGTCCCGCTAGAGATACTGGAGCCGGCTACGTGGCATGGGGACATTCGACATTGGTCGACCCTTGGGCCAACGTTGTGGCCAAGTTGGATGAGAAACCTGGCACATTGCTTGCGGATATCGGTAAGTTAAATTATAGTCCGACAAACTTATCTGATCCAGTGACATTGTCTCAAGTAGGTATATATTTTTTTAAATTGCGTGATAGGCTTGCGCTTGACGACAAGTATGTTTAGTGCAAAGCAATGATGAGGTCTAGGTTGGAACGCGCTTGCCTAGAAGATGCCTATTCACTCTTGCCTTGAAGGCAAAAGTAAAAGAGGCAAGGTATATTTGAAATAGAATAAAAACAAAAACTAAACAGGTACAAAAATTTGTTCCAATTTTGACCATCGGGTCAGATAAGTTTGTGGGACTAAAGCAAGTTTTTTTTTAAATTCCAGATTTGAGTATCGTCGAGGAAGTGAGGAGCCAAATACCAGTGCGGATGCAGAGGAGAACGGATATATACGACACTATACACAAAACCAAATGTTAACTTAACCAAATCCTTTATTATATTTTTACGAAAAAGTTTTATTGGGACTCTGTCCAAGGTGGTTTGAAAATTTTTGTATGGAGGAGTAGACCGTTCGCCATTTTTTATATTTTATTATGACTGCCTTGCACTATGGAGATTTGGACGCTAAGATTACAGAAAGTATTATTCGATAATATATTTTTCCCAATTTTCAAATTTCATTTTTGATTTAGTGGACGATCTACATGGCAAAAGTTTTCTAACCCCATAAAATTAAATGTTATAACTTGGATTATGTCTGCTGTACGCTTCATATTATGTTAATGTATGTTATTAACACTATACAATAAAATTAACAACAGAGCATTAATTTATGTTAAACGATAAGAGCATTTTACAAAGATTAGGTTAGTTTTTGTTTGAAAAAGATTTAAAGTAAGTGCCACATATGTTTAATTTGTAGGATATATCGGATATTCATACTTTGACTAAACTAAGGACAGGATGATTAGGGACAAGGGGGCTATAATATTATGTCGCAACCTAAAAGTCGAACGTTCATGATTAAGTGTATATAGTAAATGGTACTATGTGTAGCCACCCTAAGGATCAATTCTAAAATCAAGGCTCAAGGGGTTTGAATATTTTGTATTGAGCCTGGCCTACCTACCGTCCCTCTGCTACTCTCTACTCGATGATGGCGCCAGCTTTGATATCCTATATCTCGGAAACCTGACGCTTAACATTTCGTCTACTAAAAATTGCTTGTATTGATGCCAGCTCAGGTAAGAAAGCTCAGGGTCACTCAGCGGGCGATGGAGAGAGCAATGCTCGGGGTTTCTTTGCGCGATCAAATCAGAAATGAGGAGATCCGCAGAAGAACTAAAGTAACCGACATTGCTCGACGTGTTGCGAAGCTGAAGTGGCAATGGGCGGGGCACATAGTTAGAAGAACCGATAGACGTTGGGGTCCCAAAGTGCTGGAGTGGCGACCACGCACGGAAAAGCGCAGCGTAGAGTAGACCCCTACTCGCTGGACAGACGACATCAGGAGAGTCGCAGGGAGCCGCTGGGTCCAGGCGGCGCAAGACCGAGGCGTGTGGAAATCCTTGCAAGAGGCCTGTGTCCAGCAGTGGACGTCTATCGGTTGAGGATGATGATGATGATGATGATGATGCCAGCTATTGAATAGTACAGGTTTTAGCAGTGGCGGTTATTTTGAAATAAAATAGAGATGGCGGAACGGTAGTCCCTTCAGATAATATTCAAATCCCCTTGACGAACGTTTGCGAGAAAGCGGATAGATTTTTCTTAATGGTACTGTATGTAGCCACCTAAAGGATCAATTCTAAAATCAAGGCTCAATTATTTTTATTAAAAACAAGTTATTGTAATCACTAATATAATGTTGTTATTAATTATAATACGAGATATATTTTGATATGTTGTTTAATATAATTACAATTATTGTACTTAAAGTTTGGAGTTTTCTTTCATGTTCATAAACATCTCTTGAATTTTTCAAAAAGTTTGAATGAATATGTGAGTACAAGATATGCATACTAACATTGTCAAGGCAAAAATGTGTATGTTTCTATATGTATAGTCCCACAAACTTATCTGACCCGGTGGCCAAAATTGGAACCAATTTTTATGCCTGTTTAGTTTTTTTTTTCGTAGATACTAGCGATCCTGTCACCGGGTCAGATGAGTTTGTCGGACTATATCTTATTATTGGTCTCTAAAAGAACCATTCTCCAAAGGTTTTGCACACACACAACTTTTACACACATAGGTACACACTTAAAGTTTGGACTTCTCGTTTTGTCTCTGGTTCACATGTCTGTCGAATATTTCCAAAACGTCAGACGCACAGCCCCAGAATAACGTCAGGCCACTGCCTCCTGTAAAGGAATTGTAGATTTATTTCAGACAACATGTTGAATTAGATCATTTATTTATTTATTTATTTATTTATTTATTTATTGGTAGGACATACCCGATAAGACATTACAGTTTCCCAATACGTCTTATCAAGCTACAATGTAACATAATATAAATCATGTGTTAAGTAGTTACCTAATGCTATTCTAACGCCTAGGGAGTTAGGCTACTATATAATACATGTATCATACCCACTAGGAGCGCTTGATTTTCATAGTTTATGTTGCTAGATGTTAGATCAAGCGATCCTATTGGTGGGTTTGACATCCAACTAAGCAGCGTAGCACATATTCGGTGTGGAAAAGTATCCTAAGGGTCGCTAACTGCGAACTCGCCGCGAAAGCGAGAAAATACGAACTGATTCTGAAGGTTTCGTGGACTATGTCAAGAAATTCCCAATACACAGCGTTCTAAATTCAAAATACTTTTTCTCACTGAGTGAGCAAAAACAAGTTTTGCTCATTGGTTTTAAGCAGTAAAGGCGCGTTTTTCGAGCTACGAGTAGAGAGGTGAAAAATATGTTTTGTGGTTTACCGTGTCCATAGTTGTGTATGTAGAGTTTGCCGTCCCTGTGTTCCGGTTCCAGCCTCACGCTCACTCTGCCAGGTCTCAGGCCTGTCCAGAGGGTAATAAGCCTTGCGTTCTGTAGCAAACGGTTTATCTATACTAATATTATAAACTAGATGATGCCCGCGACTTCGTCCGTGTGGGTTAAAGATTTTTTGATTCCTGCGGGAACTCCTAAATTTTCCGGGATCATAAGTAGCCTATGTCCTTCCCCGGGATACCACTTATCCCTGTACCAAATTTCATCAAAATCGGTTGAACAGATGGGCCGTGAAAGCGTAGCAGACAGACAGACAGACACACTTTCGCATTTATAATATTATATTAGTATGGATGCGAAAGTTTTGAGGGATGGATGTTTGTTACTCAATCACTCCAGAACGGCTGAACGGATCTGGATGAAATTTGGCACAGAGATAGATTTTTATATCAACCAGTATATTTATATAAAGTCTGCTCCTCCTAGTCCATCGTCAATCTCCTGCTTCGCACAACGGCTAAACTACGATAAAAAAAAAGACATCCGGCAAAAAAAGATTTTAGAAACCCATCCATAACGAAGTGACAACTGACAACGAAGTTCACGAAGGAAGGTGGTAACGAAGGTCGAATTATTGTTACAAACTCCTATAGCTTTGGACCGCGGGTAGGCTTAGATCTATGAGGATCTATTTGATCTGATATATATTAATCTAGAAGGATCGTACGAGTACTTATTCTTTGCTCAGTCTTTACTTTGAGTTACCTAATGTCTGTTTTAATGAATCTCAAATCCTCTCTGTAAATCTCATGATTAGTCTCTCGGGATAGCTGAAATTCCACACAGTAAAATGTGACAATAAGGTAAGTAGAGTATTATTATCAAAAATCCGGTTTGAAGGACCAAGTCAAGGTTTCCACATGCATAATGGTAAAATTTAAACGTATGTACCTACCTTTAATCCTGGCATCAATTCTTTGCAGCCGTTAAGAACAAAATCAGTGTCTTCATCCACAATGCCTCTATTGAAATCGTTCGGTACGTGGGTGCCACCCAAAACGCAGTTGTGTACACTGAAAAAATATTTGTAAGCAGTTGCAATTTGTATTAATTACCAAGTAGGTACCAACAAGTAACAACATCCAGCAATTTTAGATCCAATCTTTTTTTGAAAAAGAGACCACTTATAGAGGACACCGGTCACCATGAATTGACTTAATTTTGGAGTTGGTCAAAAAAGGTGTTTAAATCGTATACATAGATACTTAACTAAATTAAACAGGATAGAATTTATGATGCCAGATGGAATCTTAGGATAGAACAGACAAGAGTTCTAGAAGAAGGATTCTTACAAATATTTTAATTTACTTACTTTGGTAATATGTAGTGCCCAGAGTCCTCGTCTATCAGAGCATTGGAAACCCACGGTGCTAACACCTGAAAAACAATTCGAAGACTTGAGAAGAATCTGAAATCTACAAACATTTTGAATCAACGACATTGCGACTGTGTACCTACTTACCTTCTATTGGTTTAATACGTACCCTTGCTATTTGTCCTCTAATCGGAACCACTTTATCATCAGGCACCACGTCTCTCGCACCAAGTCCCAGGCAATTGATGATGACGTCATAATCATCGAGTATTTTATCTCTCAGGGAAGTTATCTTGTGTTGCAGGGTTTGTCCATTGGATGCTTTGAAACGTTGGTACAAATGCGCCAATATTGTTGGTGGATACACGATGAATGACGTGAAAGTTCGACCAGCCCTGAAATTGATAAATTTCTATATTTTTTTTTTAACATTGTGTCTTGATCTTAATAACTAAAGACTTTTAATTCAAAGCCACAATCGTCGTCAATTCCATAGCAAGGCGTAACTTAATACGAATGATTGTGAAACAGGAAACAAAGTAGGTATACGAACTGCACGAGCGAGACTGTAGTAGGTAGTAGTAATACCTCTCCTTTTACTAATCTCTGGTAGGACCACAGTTTCATTTTGCAGTGTGACTGCTTTCATTATTCTTCAGCTTCCTACAGCCATTGCCCACATTGGAAACATATCTCTTCGTAATAGTTTTAGATTATAAAGTGGAGGAGGAATGTTGTTCCAACACATCTTACCTAAATAGTACAGATAAATTGAGCCATGTAGAGCTAAAGTGGTGGAAGACTGATAAAATACAAGACGTAGATATTCTTGTATTTTTTCCTAAGTAATTTCATAAATAACATATCGAAAAAAATAAAATCTTACAGATATTTAACTGTATACAGCCTATTCAAGTAGTCTAGCTGCTTTTTGTCGAGCATGTGATAGCCGAGCACCTGGCTTGCCCAGGCGTTGACGCGCAGCTCGCCTGGTTTTCTGTACAGCTCATACATGGGCAGCATGCAGATATCAAATCCACCTTCTCGCCATAGCTCCAGCAGGTATACATACGTCTCACCGCCCCATTTGCTGAAAAATACATAATTTGCTCGCTAGAATCCTTTTTTCCTCAATGATTTTGCGTTTCCTTAAGCTTACAAATACCTAGTGATTTTTGAAGTAAAACTTCTTCACGCACGCTTGACTTGGGGAGTAGGTAAGCTGGTGAATACCTACGTGACGAGAGCGTTACGAAAAGTGTGATCGGGCGAGGCGAACGGAAGTTGATAAGGGAGTCACTATATACGTGCGTGAGGTGCGAGCACACATTTCTTTCTCTCTTTCTCTCATAGCCAGTTACTAAGTTTTACTTCAGTCGTGTGGTCTAAAGCACACTCGTTTTTTTTTGTAAGTAGGTAGGTATATGATAATATTATATCCTTAGAGCCATGCATCTTTGCTTCTTAATTATTAATTTAAAGTAGGTAGGTATTCTAGCTTACAATAAAAGCTCCTGAGGGGTGTTTCCGCAAAGGTAAGGATACCAGAACCCGCCGGACCCATCACCCGTCGTGTTTGGCGTAAACTCCGTTGATATAATGACCACCTATAAAATAAGCACATCCACCTATAGCAATCCTCATCATCCATCATCATGACAACTCACTACACGAGTAACAGCTCCACACCCATATTCAAAGTTGTAAACTCATGATTTGCTCGACTTCAGTCAACCTTACTGAGGCGTTTTGATATACTCTTAATTCGATTGATCGTAATCGTATCGATCGAATCGTAACCATATCGTAACCGATCATTCTATCAAATTGGCGTCAAAATAAAAATGGGCGCAAACGTTCTTGATTTAAAATCACAAATTCAGTAGCAGTGTGGGTCTTCTCCGTTTGGCCCCAAGGGCCAAGCGGGGGTACGGGCCTCGAGGCTGAGCCTCATTACCCGGACGGGGCGCGGGGCAACTCTGTGCTCCGGTGGGTATCTTTAAGCCGGGAGAACGGCTAAGGCCTGCCTTGTAGGCTACGGGCCCCTAGGTCGGGTGTCATATCCGGTGTTGGGTCCGCACTGCGGGTGACGTCATCACCTCCGCGTGCAGGACCCGTGTCTAGTCCAGGGGTCTCGGCGCTGCGGGCAATGGGGTCGCTCTCGCGCGCCGAGATGGTGTCAATTATCCTCTATGTTACTTGTCTCTGGTGCCAATTCCGGTATGAGTCGCGTCGTCGACGTCGCTACGGTCGCCTGCGTGCCGCGCAGGTGATGGCGATCGTAGGAGCTCACGAGGTAGTGGACGCCCGGTCGGAGGTCGGGTGGTCGGCGGCGGTGCGATCCCGTGGAGGTGTTCGTACGGCCCGTTTTCCGCGCGCGCAAACATGCGCCGCGCGAGTGTACGGACGTACCCACAGACCATACGTACCCCACTACGGTGGGCGTCTTGAGATCGCGTTGGATCACGTCGTTCCTCACGTACCTCGGAGCTCCCACGACAAATTCAGTAGCTTTACTACCAATTTTAATTTCGAAACGAATCGTTTGGAACGCTCCCTGTGAACTATCACGAAATTTGGAAATAAATGTTAATTAAGCTCTAAAATCTAAATCAATGCAGTTAGGGATTTTACTTTGGCGCTAATGTCATCGAACGCTCGGTTACGATCACCGACCACCTTAAACTTCTTATTTTTATTATTTTTTGTATCGAGAAGGTAAACGAACAAACGACTGTTCTGATCAAGTTCGGTGAAAATGAACCTGAGAAAAACGGACTCTGGGTTTGAATTCAACTGATACAAATCCCGACGCTGGTTCATGTTAACGTTTTAAAATGGTGTTTGAAAAGAATAACTTTTGCAATAAACTTACGTCAGCATTTGGATATTTGTCTTTAATTTTCACAGCACAAGCTAAACCATTTATTCCTGCACCCAAAACGGCGACTTTAGTCATAACTATTAATAATTAGGTATTATGTTAAAATATCTCGATACGACCTAATCCGTAGTCCGAAACTCCGAACTGAATAAGATTAGGTACTTAGGTAATGATTAATATACATTAATATATTTGTATAACTCCAGAGTGCATCGTATTATTAACAGAGTGTATCTAGGTATGTAGCAAAGGTCATGTACAACAATTACTTATACTTAACTATCTACTTGTTATAGGTACTAA
The DNA here is from genome assembly GCA_963932025.1 of Erebia epiphron. Lineage (NCBI taxonomy): Eukaryota > Metazoa > Arthropoda > Insecta > Lepidoptera > Nymphalidae > Erebia > Erebia epiphron. The sequence continues at coordinate 2,190,680 of OZ009947.1, read as the reverse complement.
GATAATATTATAATAGGCATTGTTAATACATACTTAAAACAATTCATATCATGATTTTCGTTTGCGAATTAATTATTTATACTCGTAGGTATATTATATCGTTATCCCCAGCTAGATCCAGCAAAAGAAACTTATGGATCTTTAACATCAAAAGGTAAAATAATTACTAACCACTAAATTCCGGCGGGAACTCCTTAATTTTCCGGGATAAAAACTGTTCTTCTATGGATGCAAGTTCTCTTTAGGTACCTCATCAAAATAATTGGTTAAAAAGATGGACCGTGAAAGCGTAGCAGACAGACAGACACACTTTCGCATTTATAATATTCCATATATATTATTTAATATAAACTATTTAAATTATTGTGTACTTATAAAATAAACTGTCCAACAATGTTACTTCGTTCGTATAGTTAAAAACATTAGCGGCTAGCGCCTTTGTGCAGTGTTGCCTTCGCTTTCTGAACGGTTGCCATAGACAATTTCATAACCTGTCACGATGGTGAATGCAGAGACAAGATAACCAGCTCCTACCAGCTCAACGATCCTATAGGGACCTGTGATACGGACAGTCTCAATGATACGCGAAACCAAAACCATGTTTTGGCATTGATGCAGTCCTTTATTGATTGTGATGCAAAAGTTACGCGGTCGCCCTGCTGGTGAATGAATAGAAACAAATTTCAACAACAAAATTTCGCCGCTTCCAGCAATTTTCCTATTTTTATAATATTTCAACATAAGAAAACCTTTTTAAATAATTAAATACATCATGAAGTAAGGCCCAAATTACTCATTCAACTTAAAAACCACCTTAATAGCGTTATTTTCGGTTTATTTTTAATGTAAATTGTGTTTTAGGTTAACGGTGGACGGCCTGCTTGTTTATTTTCCCTACGATTATATTTATCCAGAACAATACGCTTATATGCTGGAGTTGAAGAGAGCTCTTGATGCTAAAGTGAGTAAGCTTTGCCGCTCACTAAACAAAGTTGTAGGTTATGTTTATAGAACAAAATTCAATACGCGAAGAATAGAACGAGTACTTCATAATACTGAACCGGGCCTCATGTATTTAAAGCTCTTCTGTATTTTCTTCTTTTTTATTATTCCACTACAAATTAGCCCTTGACTGCTATCTCACCTGATGTGAGTGACAATGCAGTCTAAGATGGTAGTGAGCTAACCCGTATGCATCATATTGTTTGTGACATGCTCTACCTGGGAGCTGCATAGCAAATAAATCATTTAATATTCTTACAGGGTCATGGATTATTGGAGATGCCCTCAGGAACTGGAAAGACCATATCACTGCTCTCTCTTATTGTGGCTTACATGATACAGAACCCACACCATGTTAGGTATGTATTTTTTAGTTTTTCTGCATGGTGATAGGAACTCCGTTTTTTCTGCCTCAAAGAAGTTGTTTAAAAATCCTGGGAGAACTTTAATTTTGAAAATAATAAGCCACTTTGGTATTTAACTATATCTATCCAGGAATTATGAAAATTGTTTACTCTGTTGTGGCATGATTGAAGGACAAACCAACAAACAAACATACTATTACAATTTTTTTTTAAATATGGATAGTGTTTTGTTACTTGTTGGCTCTTCTCAGTAGAATCTTCTCGTAATCATTTGACAGCTTAAAACATATTACGATAACTGTTTATACATGTTTGTTTTACCTCAAATAGGTCAAATTATCCGTTTGACTAACGATTAAGATTTCCTTACACAATCAGGTGGCTGTTTTCCAATCTAAACTTTCTGGTGGAAACTTATTTTATTTCATTTATTACCCTCGACGAAGCGGAGACGGTATATGTGTTTGCCCTAAGAGGTTGTGTGTTTGTTTGTTTGTATGTTTGTTTGTTTGTTTGTTTGTTTGTTTGTGCACTTTTTTGTTACCATTTTTCTCAAAAAGTACTGGGCCGATTGAGATGCGGTTTTTTGCATTAGATACGTATAGCTTGTGAGAAGGTTCTTAGATATATTTTAGGACCATAGACAACCAAGCTTAGCTGTAGTCTATGATTTTAATATTTCAACATGTTACCATTTTTCACAAAAAGTACTGGGCCAATTGAGATGCGGTTTTTTGCATTAGATGTGTATAGCTTGTGAGAAGGTTCTTAGATATATTTTAGGACCATAGACAACAAAGCTGAGCTGTAGTCTATGATCTTAATTTTTCAACCACTGTTACCATTTTTCACAAAAAGTACTGGGCCAATTGAAATGCGGTTTTTTCATTAGATGTGTATAGCTTGTGAGAAGGTTCTTAGACATATTTTAGGACCATAGACAACTAAGCTGAGCTGTAGTCTATGATTTTAATTTTTCAATATGTTAAAAATTTTCACAAAATGTACTTGGCCGATTGAGATGCGGTTTTTTGCATTAGATATGTTTAGCTTGTGAGAAGGTTCTTAGATATATTTTAGGACCATAGACAACCAAGCTGAGCTGTAGTCTATGATTTTAATATTTCAATATGTTACCATTTTTCACAAAAAGTACTGGGCCGATTGAGATGTGGTTTATTGCATTAGATATGTATAGCTTGAGAGAAGGTTCTTAGATATATTTTAGGACCATAGACAACCAAGCTGAGCTGTAGTCTATGATTTTATTTTTTAAATATGTTACCATTTTTCTCAAAAACTACTGTGCTGATTTAGATGCGGGCTTTTTGTTTTAGATATATTTAGCTTGTACCTAGATGCTGCCCAGAGTATCATGATGGAGCCAGGAGGTGGTCATAGGAACTCCTTAAGTTCTCATCGTAAACCCGACACATTTAGACTCTTTTGATTTGTCGTGACAAGCGCTTTGTACTTAGATGCTGTCCAGGGTCTCATGATGGAGTCAGGAGGCGATCATGGGAACTCCTTAAATTCTCATCGTATACCCGTCGCGTTTGGACTCTTTAGATTTGTCTTGATAAGAACTTTGTACCTAGATGCTGCCCAGGGTCTCATGATGGAGCCAGGAGGTGGTCATAGGAACTCATCGTAGACCCGTCATATTTGGACTCTTTTGATTTGTCGTGACAAGCGCGCCTCGGAAAGAGAAGGGTTTGGCCATAGTCCACCACGCTAGTCAAAAAAACTACTGAGCCGTCAAAAATGCAGTTTTGTGTTTTAGATATTATGTAATATATGTATACGTTTGCTAAGTTCTAATTGTTGTTTCAAAGTTATAAAGGTCAAAGGTATAATGGAGCTCTGCAGTTCGTCGTGGGTTCTTCTAAAATTTTTAATTTTATTTGATATTGCCACATAAAATTTTAAAAATGGTTTTGTATTCAAGGGACTTAAACAAGATGTTTGCAAAAACAATTATCTCTATTTATTATATAATAGCTAAAACTATAATTATCTGACTTCATTTTGTTTTAGAAAGCTGATTTACTGTTCTCGTACTCTACCCGAGATAGAGAAAGTATTGGAGGAGTTGAAGAATCTAATAAAGTACTATGAGAAAAGCCACGGGGAGAAGCCTAATCTCACTGGAGTTGTTCTCAGCTCAAGGAAAAATCTTTGCATACACCCAGAGGTAATATATTGTATGCTTTACAAGCTATGTAAAAAAAATTGAGATAATTAAGTAGAGGGTCTTAAATTGTAATTACTCAAAATCCATGTCTTCTGTTTGTTTTAAGTTTGATAACCTTTTTAGACTTACTACTGAAGTTAATAAGAAATGATGGTATAAGATGGTAGAGGGCTAACCTTTTAGGGGTACAGCAGTTGAATAAAATTCATACCTCTAATTGGTTTCTAAATTCAATCGGTAAAATGTTAAAAATCACTTATCAACTACTAAAATGTTAATAATAACTCATTTATCAGGTGTCTCGAGAAAGAGAAGGCAAACTAGTTGACGGAAGATGCCACTCATTGACGGCCAGCTACATCAGAGAGAGGCATGACAGGGACAGCTCTGTGCCTGTTTGTATGTACATGTTTATTTATTTACCAACAATACTGGCAACTTTTATTATCTTTTACCTTTGAAGTAAAGCTCCATTATAAGCAACTTTAGAAAAATTCACTGCTGTATGTTTTGTTGCATGCCTTGTACAAATAGAAATACAAAACCCTTATTTATTTATTTATTTTTATTTTTATTCTTATTTATTTATTGCTTTCATGTACAACTACTGTTATTACTGACTAGGTGATTCCCGTGACTTCATGCGTGTGTTCTTTGTTATTCCCATGGGAACTCCATAATTTCTTATGTCCTGCCCTAGGATATAACCTATCTCTGTATCAAATTTCATTACAATTGGTTGAAAAGATGGGCTGTTGAAGTGTACCAGACAGACTGACACACTTTCGCATTTATAATAATACTTTTTATCCTTGGAAATATGGGAGTTCCCGCAGGATTCAAGAAAACTTAATTCATGCGGATGTAGTCCAGGGCAACATCTAGTCATCTAGTATTACGCAATATTTTGTTACACATATAACTTTCCCTTATGAACATTTTTAACTAGGTCAGTTCTACGAGGGTTTCAATCGCGAAGGGAAGGAATCCATGCTTCCTTATGGTGTATACACCATGGATGACCTCAAACAGTACGGTGCTGACAGAAACTGGTGCCCATACTTCTTGTCTAGATTTGCTGTAAGTTTCATAATCATAATATTTATTTGCTGATTGTAGGTTCAACAAAGGAAGTTCTTATGATAAAGTCGTAGTATCGAGCCACAATCTACCAATCATATGGTGTGCAAATTGTCATAAAATACAATTATTAATATGTACTTAATAAATTCAAGAAATTTAATACAATTTACCACTATAATTTATCTACATCAATAACAATAATTATTATGGAATCTATCATTAAAATTTAAGTCGGAATATGAAGAAATGTTATCATATAATATTATTATTTCCAAATAGTTAAATGGTTACTATTATTACGAGTTACAGTTATTAACAACAGTTATTACGAGGTTTGATCCTGGGCATGCACCTTTAATTTTTTGTATAAATATTACATACTTTAACAGTGAAGTGAAGGCTAATATTGTGAGGGTATCTGCTTGCCTGAGAATATTTCATAATGTTCTTAAAGATATTTAAAGTCTGTTAAAACACAAAACAATCTGATTGGATGGATCGAGCTGAGATTCGGCATACAGATAGCTATTATGATTAGCCATGCGCTAAGAAAAGACTTTTGAAATTTTAATCCCTGAGGAGTAAAAAAGGGCTTTGAAATTTGTATGAAAATCGAACCTAACGTGAGCATAGCTGCGGTTTTTCCCGCGTTAATAATAAAAAAACACAATATTTCTTGTACTCTTTCCTAAATTGTTTTAATATTAGGTTTTTACATTTACTAAAATTGATGGCCAGAGAGGCTCATAAGGATTTTTTATTTTGGTACAGATAATTCACGCAGAAATAGTAGTATACTCCTACCACTACCTGCTAGACCCGAAGATCGCAGAAGTGGTATCGAAGGAGTTAAACAAAGAGGCGGTGGTGGTTTTCGACGAGGCTCACAACATAGACAACGTTTGCATAGACTCATTAAGTGTCAAAGTAACCAGACGGACCATAGACAAGAGCACACAGGCGCTACAGTCTTTGGAAAAAGCTGTGACACAGTAAGTCTATTTTAGTCTCTAATTGCAGTTTGCATTGTCTTTTTTAGTCTTACGAATACCACAGTGTAAGTATAATTTATCCTTACAGTGGATCAACGCTCACATACTACACTATGCTCTTCATAAACACCTCTCTGCTGCCTACTTATTTAGTGCTAGATTGAACTCATTCGGACCAAACTAGATCGGAAAAAAGCATAGATAAGCTTAGCTTCTTCTGAGCGACCACCAACGCCTAATTTTTTAACTATTTTACACTGAAGCATTGCAGCAATGGGCTCATCTGGACGAATTCAGTCGAAATCACTCAGGTACCCCAATTTGGGCTAACAATTAACGACCGTGTTAAATAAGATAGATAGATAAGATAAAACTCTTTATTGCACACATATAAAACTAATATTAAAGGTAAATAAATCAATGCATTTAGTATATCTATTCTATGTTTGAATTCCAGGCTGAAGCAAGAGGACGCGGAGCGACTGACGTTAGAGTATGAACAAATGGTGGAAGGTTTGAGGGAAGCGGCCGTGGCGCGGGACACAGATATGATACTCGCCAACCCGGTGTTACCCGATGAAGTGCTTAATGGTACGTATTGCGTATTGCTGGCAACACTTTAAGGGGTAATTGGAACAAATTGTAGGGTAATTTGAAGGTATTATAATCACAGTGCTTTTTATTTAAAAACATTTTTTTAAACGAGCTTTTTTCGTCCGCCATATTTAATTTAGTGTTACATATTTTAGTTTGTTCTCAGAAAACCCTTTTACATGTTACCCATATTATCATTGGGTTGCATAAATAATAAGTCTAGTAATATTTGGGAGTCCGCCATATTGGATTTAGCGTCACGTCACGTTAGCATAGCGGACGTCACTTAGCTAACAATGCGTGTATGCAAAATTTCAGCTCAATCAGTTGGGGATAACTGTTTTTAAATTCAGTTGCAAGATTTGACCCAAACAAACAGACAAACATTCCAAGTTAAATACAAGCTTGTATATATTTTTATATCACTAATCTTGACAATGTTTTTCAGAGGTGGTCCCCGGCAATATCAGGAACGCGGAACACTTCCTAGGCTTCTTGAAGCGGTTCATAGAATACCTGAAAACTAGATTAAGGATACAACATGTGGTTCAAGAATCACCTGCAGGTAAAACATTGTTTTTATTAGGTTTTGGCCATTTTTGTGATGATTATTAGTTAACGAGATCAAATTTCAATTAGAGGAGACATTTTTTTTTTAACAGCACATTTGAACACTTTAAAAATCTGACCTGAGCCGGGCATGGAACCAACTGAAAATTCAAAAATTAGACAAGTCACTATTTTCTAATTAAATGTTTTGACCAATGTTGTATACAAATTCTGTCAAAATTTAAACGTTATTTGGAGTTGTTAAAATCTTCATAGTTTTAATAGCGGCGACGTAAGAGCAACTTATGAGCAAATGTATTTTAAAAGTATTTATACGATTGGGTATTTACTGTATTCATTTCATTTCATTTATTTGTTCAGATTGAAGATTATTTTACATTACAGGTTTTTATTATTTACATTACAGATTATTTTATCCATACACTCTGCAATAGAATAGCATGCAAAATTCATAGGCAAAAATTCAAATGTTTTTTTATTCAAATATACTTTTACAACTACTTTTGAATCTTCAAGTGAATCTACCAAAATTATTATTATTTGTAGTTCTTAAACAATACAATATTAATATTAAAATGGACGGTAACAATACCTCTCATTACCTTTACCTTACCTTACCTTGTTTTACTTTGTCCATGTGTAGGTTTCCTCAAAGACGTGGCGTCCCGCGTGTGCATAGAGCGAAAACCGCTGCGCTTTTGCTCCAGCCGCCTACAGTCACTCATGCGTACTCTACAGATCCCTGACCCCTCCAACTTCGGAGCTCTAACCCTGGTGGCCAACCTCGCAACCCTGGTCTCCACATACACTAAGGGTTTTGTCGTCATCATAGAGCCTTATGACGACAAGACACCCACTGTCTCCAACCCTATACTGCATTTTTCGTAAGTACAGCAATTTGCTACTAAAACGCGGTTTTGGCGGGTTTTTAACACTTTCTGTGTAGCCAATTAAAAAAAACACACAAAACCACTTTAAATTTTAAGAAGCTCTTCAGTGTTCTCGGTTGAATCCCTCCTAGGAATCATTAGCAGAAATCGGGCGACCAAATAAATACTAAAATGTGGACAAAAATTGAAATTTTCATTTGGTAATCTTTCTGAGGTTAAAAAAACTGTAGATTCCTGACCCCTCCAACTTCGGAGCTCTAACCCTCGTAGCCAACCTAGCCACCCTTGTCTCCACATACACTAAGGGTTTTGTCGTCATCATAGAGCCTTATGACGTCAAGACACCCACTGTCTCCAACCCTATATAGCCCAGTCATATTAGGGCTTTCACCTCGGAATGAAAGATAATAAGCTGCAAATTGGTATGAACCTTTGTTTTGTCATTCTAAATGTTGTCTCAAAAGTCACAATCGTTATCGTGTCCGCGTCTCAAGATATTCAAGGTCAAAGGTCACAAAAATCGGTTTTTCGCGAATATCTGGCTTCCTATCGGTTAAATGAGATTTGCATTTATTATAAAAGTTGTAGGCTATAAAATTCCCTACAACTTTTGTTTAAACTTTTTTTTCATACGACCAACCGTTTTGAAGGTAGAGCGCGAAGAGTGCACATCGTACAGTCATATACGGCCTAATGCAAGGTCAAGCGTGAGTTATGGTTATCAGTACGTTATAAAGTCAATTATTTACTTGGAAATTATAATTATTAAACAATGCCTATTATTTATGTACTAACTATTAATTATTTATATTTAATTAAAGTAAGTAACTTGATTATTTATATATAATTATTCATATTTAACTATTTAAGTATAAAATATTATTAATTCTGGATTATATATTTTAGTTTTATTTTAAGTTAACACGACATTATATATCTTTTCTTTAAAACGCGTAAATTTCTCAATACTTATATACCTGGAAATACTTGTCCCTACCCTATGCCCTTTTGTATTCATTGCCGGGACAGATGTTCTATAGTATTCAAGGCCACTCTCTCCACTTTGTATGAGTCAAGATTATTCGTTAGTTTGAAATTGTACCGTTGCAACTACGGACGTACGGTTTTAAGAGCTATGGCTGATTTGTGTTTTATATGTGATAAGAAACTTTCAGAAGGTGTTTCTGTGAATGTCGTACGTGGTTTACAAACTTTAAAAACTGCAAGTATTGAAAGAAATGATGGACATATAGACTATTTAAATACTTTAAGTTCTGTAAATGTGCATTCCGAGTGTCGAAAAGTGTACACGAGTAAAAATGTTATTATTGCATCAAAACGACGCACAGATGAGAGTGAACCTTCAACGTCAAGTGCACCTCGTAAAAAACGAAATGAAGTCTTTGATTTTGGAAAGTTTTGCTTATTTTGTGGCCAAGAAGCTGATGAAATAGCAGAAAAGAAAAAAAAATTAAAGTATAGACGGACAATAAGTAATGTAAGTACTCTTGCATTCAAAGACAACGTAATTAAGAGAGCAGAAGAACGAAACGATTCCTTAGGAGAATTAGTAAAGGAACGTATATATTACGAGTATGATTTGATCGCTGCTGAAGCAAAGTATCATACTATTTGCTATACCAACTTTTTAACCCGAGTACCATCTGCAGATAAAAAGCCTCGCCAAGATGATCAAGTCACTCAAGCAATGAAGGAGATTTTTTATTATATAGAAAATAATGAAGATTCTCAATTTACTTTGAAAGAACTTAAAGATGTCCCTACGGAATACATACCTGACGATAAGACAATTATTACAAAATTACAACAAAAGTATTTAACTGATATAATAATCACAAAAAAAATTGGATCATTTACAATTATATCTTTCCGTGATACACAGCTTAACGTATTATCAAAAGCTTGGTACGAAAATAAAAAAAGTACTCCTGTAGAAGAACGTCTACGGATTGTAGAAGCTGCTGCGGCTATTATTAGGGAAGACATCAGATCATCTGTAGTTGAAACAAAAACGTATCCACCTCCGAATAAAATGCTAGATTGTATTAATGAAGAAATACCAAAAAACATTATCACATTTTTTGGAAGAAATGATATTAAAAAATAGAAAAGGACAAGTAGATCATTTAAAAACGAAATGCACATCTATTAGCCACGCAATAATGGCTTCGATACGAGAACGTTCATTTTCATCACAGCTACTGTTGGGCCTTTCCGTATTTCTTCACAGAAGATATGGGTCTAAAAAATTGTTGGATGTTTTATCATCTTTAGGATTTGCTGCATCATATAGTAATACCATACAGTATGAAGTTTCATCAGTTTACCATCCACAACCTCGTATTTTACCATCAGAGTCTGGTGCGTTGGTACAATATGTTGGAGACAATGCAGATATTAATGTCAGTACTCTTGACGGTAATAATACTCTTCACGTTATGGGAATGATAAAAATAATTACTCCGAAAGATGCTGTAATTTATGATGATCGCATAAAAAAATGTACAACTAAACCGAGTGCAAAAGAGTTAGCAGCAATATCACATGTATCTCTTTTAGCATATGAAAAGCCAGTTGTACCTGGGTACAGCAAGATTCAAGTCCAAAATCTACATGATGATCAAGTACTGATTGAAAAAAAATTTAATGCAGTTGATTTGTTGTGGTTATACGGAAAATGGAAGAATCTTTCACCGTTGCCAGGGTGGAATGGCTATCTTCAACAACTTACGAAAAATAATCAAAATTTTTCAACTTCTCAGGTTATATTTCTACCTTTCATTGATCATCCTGCCAGTAATTTAGACACAATTTATACAACTTTACATAGTGCTATAAATATTGCCAAGTCACATCAACAAAAAACGTGCATAATTACATTTGATCAGCCCCTGTACTCAAAAGCACGTGAAATGGTTGCTGCGTCAGATGCAAACTCAGACTTGTCTAAAACAGTTGTCAAACTTGGAGGATTTCATATGCTCATGTCTTTTCTTGGATGCATAGGACATGTAATGGACGGTAGTGGTCTCAAGGAAGCTTTAAGTAAAATATATGCTACAAATTCGGTCGACAAAATGTTGAATGGTCACGCTTATGCAAGAAGTATCAGAGGCCATATATTATTACGACTTGCATTATCAATAAAGATTTTTGAAGAGATGAAAATTGAAAATTGTGTGTTAGATGAGTTAATTGAACAGATAACTAGTCGCGATGTTTCCTACGAAGATGTTGAAGGATGTACGAGCAGCTCCAACTCGTTAATTGATCAATTTCAGGATAAACTAAAAGAATTAAAAGCTCGAGGTCCCACGGCACAGTTATGGGTGCAATATTTTGAAATGGTATCAATAGCCCTAGATTTCATTCGCGCTGAAAGGCTGGGACTTTTTCAAGAACATTTGGATGCAGTGCGAAAAATGCTGCCCTATTTTCATGCTGGTGGTCATTTCCTATATGCGAAATCAGCTCATTTGTATCTTCAAGATATGTTAAAACTTGAGGAGACAATGGATCAACAGGCTTTTGAGAACTTTAAAAACGGATTCTTTACTGTAAAACGAACAGAAAAATTCAATTCTGGTACATGGACAGACATGGTAATCGAGCAAAGTCTGATGAAATCTATGAAGACAGAAGGAGGAGTATCTCGAGGCCGAAGTACACAAGAAAGTGTTCTATGTAAGTGGGTATATGCTATGTATGCCACGAATACAATTTGTGAAGAAATTGAACGGTTTTGTAACATTTCTTTCGATTCTGTGGACCAACATGTTGATGCTAGAGATTCACGAATAAAAAGGGATGATACTGATGTAAATGAACTGGTTGGTTGGTTTACGCTTCATAATCCCTTTCCAAATACGAATCAGTTGGTATCCTTAGCTTCAGGAATCGTTGGAAATGACCAAATTAATTGTCACCGAGCCCATGAAATCGGATTGCAATCTATGGTAAAGATAACTGGTTTGAACTTCAACGAAATAAAGTTAAAACGCGTCGATAAGGTTTTACCGCTTTCAGCCATTAACAAATCTGTCAAAATTAATGATTGTAAAGTTTCTATAGATCCAATGTTACTTTTCCAGAGAATAACTGTAAGCAAAAAATTTGAAAGTAATTTACAAGAATATCTTCAGTATGAACTAAGCCCGTATCCGACATCTTTATTTGATAGTAATGGCATGAGAAAAACCACGAAAGCAACATTATATGACAATATGATGCCTGTCGTTATCGATCTTGATGAAAATAATGTAACATACATCATCGATGGTGGATTTCTTCTGCATCGCGTCGTATGGAGCAAAGACGATACTTTCTCTATTATTTTAAATAAGTACATTAAATATTTACAAACACATTATGGCTCAGCAATTGTTGTTGTATTTGACGGATATTCGGACTATAGTAAAAATATTAAAGCACTGGAACAACAAAGAAGAACTGCTGCACTTTCAAAATCATATGAAGTTTGTTTTGACGAAACAATGGTTGTGCCAATCAGTCAAGAAAAATTTTTATCAAATCGGTAAATTTTTATCAAATAAAAATTTATCGACATGCTTGTTGAAAAATTTAAAACTGTTAATATCACAACAAAACAAGCCAGAGATGATGCTGATGTTCTCATCATTGACACAGCTATTGCCTTATCAGAACATCAAAAGACTGCTGTCATCATAGGAGAAGATATCGATTTGCTCGTTATTTTAATTGGACGTACTCAGTCACATCATCAGGAATTTTTTTTGAAAAAAGTTGGCAAAGGCAATGTCAAAACACAAATATATTCTACTAAAAGTTTTGACCAATATCCTCGTACTAAAAAGCACATTTTATTTTTACACGCATTCAGTGGCTGTGACACGACTTCTGCGCTATTTAAAAAAGGAAAAAAAACTGTTACTAGAGCATTGGAAAAAATTCCTGATTTAGATAAACTGGTGGAAGTATTTCAACAAGAAAACTGCCCAAAACAAACATTATTAGAAAATGGAGTGCGCATCTTGTTGGCATTATATAATGCTCCAAAATCTGAGGACAACATTGATCATTTCCGCTACACGCAATTCATCAAATTTACAAAACTAAATAAACCTGTACAACTGTCAACACTTCCACCAACAAGTGTAGCAGCTCATCAACACATAAAACGTGTCTACTACCAGATTCAAACGTGGTTAGGGAAGGACTTAGAACCTCAAGAATGGGGCTGGATGCTTGAAAATGAAATCCTGGAGCCCATACGAACGTTATTACCTCCAGCACCAGCCGAACTACTAAACGTAATATTTTGCAATTGCAAAAATGGTTGTGGTTCCCGCTGTGGATGCAGAAAATCAGGGCTACAATGTTCTTTAGCTTGCGGCCAGTGCAACGGACAAGCTTGCCTCAACGCTTCACTGTATCCAAGTAATCCCGATGAAGAAAATACATATGATCCCGATATTCTGGAAGGTTTGGAGATGAACATGACAGATAATGAGGATGATGACAATGAATCGAACATTTTTGAGCGACAAGAAGAAGAAGACGACGAAGAAGAAGAAGATAATTAGCTTCCATTTCCAATTTCATTACAATTAAAATTAACAAAGATACTTTTGATATTTGAACTCACATTTTGATAAATGTATATTATGCCGTATTTAATAATAAATAAAAATATGTGTAAAATATATACTCTTACTATCATTTTAACTTAAAATAAAACTAAAATATATAATCCAGAATTAATAATATTTTATACTTAAATAGTTAAATATGAATAATTATATATAAATAATCAAGTTACTTACTTTAATTAAATATAAATAAATTAATAGTTAGTACATAAATAATAGGCATTGTTTAATAATTATAATTTCCAAGTAAATAATTGACTTTATAACGTACTGATAACCATAACTCACGCTTGACCTTGCATTAGGCCGTATATGACTGTACGATGTGCACTCTTCGCGCTCTACCTTCAAAACGGTTGGTCGTATGAAAAAAAAGTTTAAACAAAAGTTGTAGGGAATTTTATAGCCTACAACTTTTATAATAAATGCAAATCTCATTTAACCGATAGGAAGCCAGATATTCGCGAAAAACCGATTTTTGTGACCTTTGACCTTGAATATCTTGAGACGCGGACACGATAACGATTGTGACTTTTGAGACAACATTTAGAATGACAAAACAAAGGTTCATACCAATTTGCAGCTTATTATCTTTCATTCCGAGGTTGACCCCTTTTTTTACCTAATATGACTGGGCTAATACTGCATTTTTCGTAAGTACAATAATTCAAAACTAAAACGCGGTTTTTTGACACTTTTTATGAAGCCAAAATACAAAAATTACAAAAGATTAGACTTTACAACTTTAGACGGTTGAATTCCTCCTAGAAATCCTTAGTAGAAATCGGCGACCAAATAAATACTAAAATGAGGACAAAATTTGAAATTTTTACTCTGCATAGTCTTTCCGAGGTTAAAAAAAACTGTAGATTCCTGACCCCTTCAACTTCGGAGCTCTGACCCTTGTGGCCAACCTCGCAACCCTGGTCTCCACATACACTAAGGTTTTTGTCATCATCATAGAGCCTTATGACGACAAGACACCCACTGTTTCCAACCCTATACTGCATTTTTCGTAAGTACAGAAATTTGTTTTGGCGGTTTTTTGACACAAAAGTTAAGAAATTTTCATTTGAAGTTTAGAGTTACTTCGAGGAATCTTGTAAAATTTGGGCGACCAAACAAATACCAAAATGGGAACAAAATTTGGAATATCTGTTTACCTTTGCATAGCCTTTCCGCTAAAAAAACCATGAAGATTCTTGTGGCCTAACCCAAATTTTGCATCAATCATTGATACATCGCAATCACCTCCGATTGCCTGAATTTATGGTATTCTTGCTGCGTCAATGGATTTTGTCCAATAGTGGAAGAGTTTTAACCAATCAGAAGTGATTGCGATATATCAATGATTGATGCAAAAGTTACGCGGTCGCCACATTCCACATACACTTTGTTATCCTCGAGTCTTACTCCCACTGTCAAGTGAAGTGATCCATAAGCTACCATAAGCATACCGCGCCATATCGTATGCGCAAGGTGCAGGAATCCTTCGTGCGGTCGAGTGTACCCTTGTCCCGTCAGCGCCCGCCTTGCCATTCATATTTTTAAAAAGCTTATCCTTTTTTATGATTTACTACCTGATGCCCGCGACTGCGTCCGTGTGGTTTAAGTGTTTTAAATTCCCCCGGGAACTCCTTAATTTTCTGGGATAAAAAGTAGCCAATGTCACTCTCCAGCCTATGCAGCATGCGCACGTAGAGATATGTCTCTCTAATTTTGTCGCTCTCTTTTCTCTGTCTATCAATATGGATCAGAAAGAGAAAAGAGAGCGACAAAAGTAGAGAGACATATATCTACGCGCGCATCCTAGCCCTGATGTCCTCAACTATACCCATGCCAAAAATCACGTCGATCCGTTGCTCCGTTGCGGCGTGATTAAAGGACAAACTAACAAACCAACAAACAAACACACTTTCGCATTTATAATATTAGTATGATATCATACTTTTATCCCGGAAAATTAAGGAGGTTCCGCGGGAATAAAAAAAAAAATTAAACCACGCGGGCGTCAGCTAGTCAGTTATAAAATATGTAGAAAAACAAAAACATAGTGGACAAGGAAGCGCTTAATCCTTATCACCGAGTAGTAAACCTATTGAGAGCTAATAGCCACATTTTCGCTTTGAAACACATCTCACCACTTTCAGGCGGGGGACGAGGTAATAATAGCATTTCTAATTGGCTGGCTCAAGGTCAACTTTACACAGTTATAAGTACAAAGTATATGTTACCGCGGCACTTGGGCTGCCCGCTGCGCGACAAAAATATGTCGATAAAAATTACCATTGGAAAATCAATACAAATAATTTTAGTCAAACAGCAAAAGACAACCATATTATGTATGATTATAGATAATTATCTGATATATTTTTTTTTTAAATTGCCCAAGTGCCCAAGTTCTATACTAAAGAACAAGTTTTCAACAACAACTTTTAATCAAATAAATAATAGACATCTAACCTGTTCTTCTACTTCAGAATTGTTCGGAATTTAATGAAATATAAGTTTTTACTCAGTAAATTAATTTATTGGCATTCAAGTAGTCTAAGGCTATCGATATAATTTATCGATAGTTACACGGGCTACACTGGGCTATGCGTGGAAGAGACGGAGATATGTAGAACTACATGTGAAAGACAAAGAAAAACTGAAAGACATCAACGGGTTCCTTTTCATTTTGGTAAATATTTTTGTTTTTTATTTTTTTGCGTATTGATGAATTTCATACTGAGGGCGGCTATAGGCATAAAACGTAGCGTTAGTACTGATAGTGCTAACGTTTGGCTGGTGAGGGGGCACACTATGCTCAGTCAATTGGTTGTATGGTCTGTGATCCTTATTATCCTTATGAGGATCTTATCCTTATTATAAGATATGATTAAACTTATGAACTTATGAAGATAGCATGATCAATATTTTGCTTTATATATTTTCTTGTTCAGATGTATGGACTCTTCGATAGCGATGCGGCCCGTTTTCGCCAGATTTCAGTCAGTTATCATAACTTCGGGTAAGTAAAGATCCCACCAAAAACATTTCATGTAAAATTGGTTGCCAAAGACTCACAAGTGCATAATGCTTTCACTGTTAAAAAGTTATGAGATCTCTAATTAGAGCCAAGCCCGAAGGTGAGCTCCTCTTTGTGCTGCGCATCATAACCCACGGAGTCTGTCTCAAGTTCAAAGTACATAGTTCTAAATGCTCTTTACTGTGTACCAAACTAATAATATTAAATAACATGTAAGTCTTTATATAAAACTTGTCCCTAGAACCTCTACATCTTGGTAAAAAGGTATGGCTTGGCCGTTTAATATTCGTCGAACATTTCCTGACATAACATTTAAGTCATTAAGGAATAGTTAGGGCGACATATACGAAACGGCCAAGCCGTACCTTTTTACCAAGATGTAGAGGTTCTAGGGACAAGTTTTATATATAGACTTACATGTTATTTAATATTATTAGTTTGGTACACAGTAAAGAGCATTTAGAACTATGTACTTTGAACTTGAGACAGACTCCGTGGGTTATGATGCGCAGCACAAAGAGGAGCTCACCTTCGGGCTTGGCTCTAATTAGAGATCTCATAACTTTTTAACAGTGAAAGCATTATGCACTTGTGAGTCTTTGGCAACCAATTTTAC
This sequence comes from Erebia epiphron, assembly GCA_963932025.1. Classification (NCBI taxonomy): domain Eukaryota; kingdom Metazoa; phylum Arthropoda; class Insecta; order Lepidoptera; family Nymphalidae; genus Erebia; species Erebia epiphron. Next base: position 2,173,692 of record OZ009947.1, on the reverse strand, counting down.
ATGAAATGTTTTTGGTGGGATTTCATTTATTTTTGGCAGGCGCCCTAGATTTTTTGATTTTTTTTAGCTGATTTTCCTGTACTTCAGCTAATCCTTTTTTCATGGCCCACTCCCTATCGTTGTTTCTTTTCTTTGTTGATTTGCCACATGTAATAAGAGGTAAATCAGGGCGGTACTTAAATATTAGCCGATTGTATTCAACGATAGCAGACTGTTGTGCTTTGATGCTACTAAAATCAATGTTTATGAGATGAACCCCTTTCAAACTAGTCACCCTTGAAAGTGCCACATAAGCCTGTCCACAAGAGAACGTCGACGACCCAATATCAATGAGAGCACTATTCAAACTCAGCCCTTGGCTTTTATGGATGGTAATAGCATACGCGACACAGATTGGGAATTGCTCACGAATGACGAAAGCTCTATTAATGATTTCAAATTTTGATTTTACTGGTGCTAGTTCATATTTACCACTATTGAAAATGATGACAATTTTGCTTGCTTTTTTTTTATTGCTCGAGTCCCACTCTACTTTTTCGACATTTCCTATGGCACCGTTATTTTCATTGTAAAAAAAGCTATCGGACGCTAGATGTCGCTAAACAGCCAGATTAGTTTCTTGTTATTTACTAAAATAGTTTTTATTGTGTGGTAGTACGTGTGCGAGCCTTACTCGCACTTGACCAGTTTTTTTAGTAATAAAATGAAAATAGGTACCTAATAGGAAGAACAAACATGAATGACAAGAATACGTGATTTTTGGCCGAGTGGTTACGGACCTTGACTGCTGCGGCAGAGGTCGCGATTTCAAATCCTGCTACATAGGGGCATAATTTTTGTATGAATACGATTCATGATTTTTTTATTTATTTTAATTTATATTTAAATGCAGTATTATGTATGTATACTGCATTTTGCATATATTTCTTTAATTAAGTACAGACTGTATTAAGTACAGACTGTACAGCTAATATGCGATGCATTGGAAGGGAAAAGTACCGATTTCTTAATTTTTCCGTTGTTAATATACAATTCCAAATTACATACATAGCAAATTTCAGCTTTCTAGGACTATTGGAATATTGGATTGGATACCCTAGAGTCCTAGAGATTTTGATTTTTTTCGTAAAAGTGAAAAAAAAAACCTAAACTACGTATTTCAAGTACCAATAAATCTGAAACCATAAATGCTAGATGATTGATACTTGGTAAGTTTAATAAATCTGTCAACGACATGTTATCCTGAAAATTACAGCTTTCTACCATGTTCCGTACCGAAGTTATGACTGTTCTAAAATACAAGGAAATGCTGTCAGATTTGCACCCCCTATACGAGGGGTTGGAGATGAAAAGATTCAGATTTCTTAATTTTCCTGTTGTTTATATGCAAATTCTAGCCTACATACCAAATTTCAGTCTTCTAGCACTTCAGGAAGTACCTTTTTTCAGTTGATGATCATCAGTGAGTGAGTACGAAATCGACGTATTTTAGGTAATCAATAAACTGAAACTATAAATGCTAAAAAATTGAAACTTGGTATATTCGGTAAGTCCCCCAACAACATCTTATCCTGAAAATTTCAGCTTTCTAGCGTCATTCGGACCGAAGCTATGACGGTTCGAAAATTCGACGAAACGCTTCGAGAAAAGGTAGGTAGTGCCCCGTTTCCTTTGGCTCGTCTTTGGCGGGGACACTCCCGTGTCCCCAGATTTACCGCCTCATGCATTAAACGAGATTTAATAAAAATGTATAAATCATAATTGGATAAGTATTTAATAACTTAGTCAATGATTATTAAATAGAGGACCTACCATAATTAAAATTATAAAAAAATACGACTGCTCTGCCGTAGCCCGTATTGAATTTTTGAAAAATTTATAGCCCGTGTCACTCGGGATATTGAACTATAGTGTTATATATTTTTGGAAACTACTCATCATTTTCTAGATGATGATTATATAGTAAATCTTATTTTCGAATTTTTTTTTCAACTTTAGTCTTTAATACGGGACCATGGTCACCCCATCAATTTTTTTTTAATTTTACTAAGCTAGGGAATAAGATAGGGATTCTAACGATACCTCATTTATCGAAATCGGTTCAGGCGTATAGAAGTTATGGTGGAATATACAAACTCACATACATACATACATGAACCCTGAAAACAATATACTCCTTTTTTCAGGCAGTCGTATAAAAAGATACCGTTATACCCAAGTCTCCTGTCAAGTAGTAAAAAACTAGTAAAAAAGGGCGTTGGCTTTTGATGACGTCACAATTCAGTATTTCATACAAAATCCTATCCTAGGCGCGCGTTTAGAAGTTTGAACCTGATTATAGGCTAGTTGTCAAATACAAAATTTGATGCATAACATAGAAAAACGTATCAATTCGCAGGAACCCTATCTCCACTGGACATGTACCCTAAGATCCTGGATTTTAACCCTGTCATCATGAGCTCATTCACCATGACCTTGGCCAGGCCCTGTATTTTGCCCATGGTGAGTGCTTTGGCTACGTGATAGCTCAATCTAATAAATAATAATCGTTTATACATCGTTTTGCAATATATTTGTGAATAAAAACCAGTATGAAATTGAAATAGTGCTATTTTTCCATTGAATTTTAATTTTATATAAAAGAAAGTAAATTGTCTCGTGATCTGTCACTAGTTTGGATCTTTCTAGTTCATTTTAAAATTGACTGCACCAATGCGTTCTTAAAGAGATTTCGGAGGGGGCCCCCCAACATGCTAATGTCGGCCTCCGCGGGGATTTAGTAGATAGTGTCAGCTTTGTGTTTAAATTTGATTTGAATTTTTAGAAAAGATAAAAGATTGTTAATTTATTTATTGACGAAGGTTTAATTAGGCGGATATTTGACTCATTCGATGTATTTCACTCGTTTCGTTCTTTGGCGGGAATACGCCATATTGGAATAATTAACTTAAATACGAGTATTTTGGTGTTTGAAAGTTACAACTGCAGTCTGATTAAATGATTAATTTATTGTTGTTGTGATACTTTGGCCAAGTTTTATACTTTTGTTCACATTAAATCTCTCGTGAGACCACTACACGTTGTGACCATTCGCTCGTGCACGTCTTGAAGAGAGTAAAAACATATATTAAAAGCAATTTTAATTATTTGCCCACTTATGGAATTATGCTTTCAATAGAAATCTGATATAACCAGATTGCCCCCCCCCCCCCCCCCCCCAAGAGAGTCGGGTATATTCAACCCCCCCCCTCCCCAGTCAAAAAGGGGGTCAGGCGTGTATGAGACGTGAATGTTTCAGATAGTATCGAAAGGCAGCGACCAGGTGACGATCTCGTCCAAATACGAGAGCAGGGAGGACGTCGCCGTTATACGCAACTACGGACAACTGTTGGTCGAGGTAAACGCGCCTATACAATGTATTTAGCCAACGACCTCAATTTACATAGACGGGCCCTGTCTAGCTTTCCTTAATTGACTATTCGAGTAAACAATAATGGCCGAATGATAACCATAGGCAAAGTAAAGGGTTGGGAAGTTATCGCATGAACGAATGAACGAATGTGAAACATCATACAATTCAATAATTTTCATCACAACTGCAATGGTCATGGATGTGTACCGTTACTAAAAATTTGATGTTTAAAGTAATATCTTTTTCGTAATTTGTATTACTATTAGGAAATTTCAAGACAAAATAAGATTGGCGTAGATTTATTTGAAATCAAATTTTTGTCCTATTCTAAAGTAGCCCCCATTTGTGGGTGTAAACAATTTTCTTTAAAAAAACAGTAGTATAAGGTATAAGTATACTTTTATTGCTCGATGGAATTCTAGATGCTGCATCAGAAGAGCTAACTCCAACAAAGGTCAAGTAAAGAAAACTGGACTTTACATACATATAAATCGATGTATTTAGCTATATATGTAACTAGCTGATGCCCGCGACTTTGTCCGTGTGGTTTAAGTTTTTTTTTATTCCCGCGGGAACTTTCCGGAATAAAAAGCTTAGCCTATGTCACTCTCCAGGTCCTCAACTATACCCATGCCAAAAAACACGTCGATCCGTTGCTCCTTTGCTTCGTGATTGAAGGACAAACCAACAAACAAACACGCTTTCGCATTTATAATATTAGTATGATTTGACATGATAGTAACAACGACCTCAATTTACATAGACGGGCCCTGTTAAACAAATAATGTGGGCGTCTTTTACAAGGCCATCTAGTCTGAAAACCGGGAACTTGCTTGCAACACATATATATGCGCCATCGTGAATTACAGCTTGAAAACGTATGACTTGGTCATAGATAATATAGGTCATAGTCATAGAAGCCGTAAGGCCAGTTAGTCAAAAAAAATATACAGTTTGCCGCGGAAATTAAATGATTGCGTAATACTTTAAAAAAAATTAAATAGGAAGATTAAATACGTTTTTTTTTGGAAATGTATAATTGTGAATTTAAACACTTACCTTAAAATAAAAATTATTCAGTGCCAAACTAATTAGACTTTAGATGTTAACTTAATAATAACAAATTATCTATAATTACGACGAGCGATCGTGACAGCGCTACGACGCGGACAAAGACAGGTGTGGAACGTGCTCAGCAAGTCGGACGCCCGACTTTTTTCTATGAAAGGGCCCATCTAGTATCTACATATATATCGATGAATAGAAATTGTAATTAAGTACTATCATCATATTATCATTTGTTATTTAATACAATTTTTTCGTTTTGTATTGTAATTTTGTATGAATTTTTATTAATTTAATATACTCATTTATTGACTGTTATATAATTTTGACGGTTTATTCTTATTTGAATACTACAGGCAATAAATCAAATATTCATCCACCATTAATTATATGTGCAAACAAGGGCTAGAACCCAGAGTGGCCAGAGTCCAGAACCGTAAAAGCCAGAAAAAAAAAACGAAAATATTGTTTTAGATATCGGCGTGCGTCCCGGACGGTGTCGTTTGTTTCTTCACGTCCTATCTTTATCTCGAGAGCGTGGTGGGCGCGTGGTACGATCAAGGTAATAAATTTATTTTTAACAAGATTTTATTTAACTTGCAATATTTGTGCGTTTGTTTAAAGAAAAACTTGTGTGAATGAATGAAAAATGAATTTTAAAACAGTTATCCCCAAACGATTGAGCTGATGTGCATACACGTTTAGTTTGGATGATAATTCATTGTTAGATAAGCATCATTCTTATCCAATATGGCGGACTGCCAGTTATTTTTTCAATCAATTCAATGAAAAGGTTGCTGAGCTTGAAATTAAAAAGTAAATGACGTCACACTAAATTCAATATGGCGGCGATAAAAGCTTGTCTTTAAACATGTTTCTTAATAACTAAGACTTAATATTTTTTAGTCGAATGCTTACACAATATGTTATCCAATTTCGCTATAGTCCGTTTTCTATATTCAATATGTACTCAATATGTCGATAAGCTTCTTTACAACACTGTTATTTATCAAGAATTAATGGACTATTTTAAAACTATAACTTAAATTAAACTTAAACACGTACAGGTGCCTCTTATGATACGTCTTGTTTTGATCCTCAACCGGTTCGGAAAGCAGATTTTACTGAGAAGAGATTCTGTTATGACAGCAACAACATGGAGAGGAGTCAAGCTATAGACTACAGAATACAGATAGATTGAATATTGAAAACGGACGTCATAGGGACATAAACCGCTTCTCCCATTGCTTTCCTTTTGTGAAATTACCTTATCGGATGAAAGGAAACGTCGTTTCACTATTGTAAAGAAATATCTGCGTCTATGAAGTAATGCCTTTTTTTGTCGATGGTTGCCTGTCAATAATTATGAAAGTTCATAGACAGATATGATAGGTAAGCGACTAGCTGATGCCCGCAACTTCAACCGCGTGGATTGAGGTTTTTTGGTTCGCGCGGGAACTCTTTAATTTTCCGGGATAAAAAGTAGCCTATATGTTATTCCAGACTATAATCTATCTCTGTGCCAAATTTCATACGTTCAGCCGTTCTGGCGTGATTGAGTAACAAACATCCATCCATCCAAACTTTCTCATTTATAATATTAGTAAAGAAGTAAAGATTTTGTAAAGCTATTTCTAAACAATTTTAAATTAAGTAATGTGATATAATTTTGCACACTGTATCTGGCAGTAGATTGTGTACGGGAAGTCTCTACATAAACAGCTGTTATTGCCCACAATTTAGCTAAATAAATGATTTATGATTTTATGAAACTATTACACGATTTTCAATGAGAAACATTTATTCTTCCCGCAGGAGTGGTGGCGTCTCTACAGAGGCACAAATTACTATTCATAGAAACACAAGACTCGGCCGAGACGAGCTTCGCGCTGATCAATTATATCAAGGTGTAATGAAATCTATTTTAACGTTTAAACTATCGTGAGAGATATTCATCATATATATACATAACCCGGATACACTCACATTTTTTATGTCGGAAAAGTGCCCGACTAGTTTCGAACCCGTTCGGGGCCCTTATTCATGAGCCTGTTCGCGCGACGCGGTCGAGTTCCATAATAAGAGAATTTAAACTATTCCTAAATAGTAAATACATATCAAAAACGGAACCGGCAGGATTTGAACCTGCGTCTTTGGGAATCACGCCTTTGAACGCTTTGACGTGTATACACATCTTTTCTACTAAGTCGACGCGACTGTTAATACCATCTGGTAGCGAAATAATGTCTTCCCGACCGAATTTCGGCCACGGCGGCCTATCTCCAGAGAGACTAGCCATCTGCGCGGGAGATACTCGTATTATAGTGCACAAGTGTGTGCGCATACACAGGTGCACTGTCTGTTCCTTAACTCTCATAACCCGATGGGACGGAAAATCCGACACGACCGGAGAGAGATCAGGCGCAGGATCGACTGCTTTACGTGCTCTCCGAGGCACGGGGGTGAAACACCGCCAACTTCCTAACTCCGGGCTAGTGCTGAGAATTTCTTGTAAGAAAAACCCAACAATTTTTATGGCCCGACCCGGGACTCGAACCCGGGACCTCGTCGGCCGCAGTCGAACATGCTAACCACTAGACCAACGAGGCAGTTAGCGGTAGCGGAGGGTAGCGAAATATTCGATGTAAATCTTTGAACGAGAAATAACACATTTGCGTTTTACTAATTTTGTAATTTCTATTATAGTGTTTCTCACAGTTTCTAAACTACTTAAATACATATAAACAATTGCCAATCCGGCCAGATTTAAAGTTTAGTTTTAGAGATTGTGCACTACAGAATCAGCTGCAATATGCTTCTAAATAGCTTTATTTATCTCTTGCAATTAGATTTAGTTTTCTTCTAATGTATGTATCTATCCACTATAAGTTTTGCTAACAAAATAATAATGTTAGGCGTGCGAGAGCGGTCGCGGCGCGGTGCTACTATCGGTGGCGCGCGGCAAGGTCTCTGAAGGTGTGGACTTTGACCACCACCTTGGGCGGGCGGTGCTTATGTTCGGCATACCGTACGTGTTCACACAGAGCCGCATACTCAAAGCGCGCCTCGAGTATCTCCGGGACCAGTTCCAGGTTTGTGACAACCATCATAGGTTTTTTTATTTGTTCCACTATAAAACTTCATTCACATCCGTCATCCACATCCATAATATTCCATACATCATCGGCAGACATTCTCAGCGAGAAGAGAATGTCTTGTCTGGGAGGTTACTATGAGCTCTTACAGCAGGACAGATATTGAACTGCACTTAACTTCAAGGCACTGAACTGGTAGGCAGACACTGCATTGAAATGTGCTGCAGTTCAATTTCTGCCAGGGGGGTTCCCCTGTGCTGGTGCGTGTCTGTGGGCGTCTGGCGGTGTTTGCGCGGTTTGTATGAAATATGAATGCATTAACGTACACCAGCTGTTTGATTGCTTGATTATTTCACTAAAACCACCTCTTGTTACAATACAATATTTTATTCTCCTTTAAAATTGTTGACGAGAGATTAACCAGATTTTTACCAGAGACACAGACAATTATTTTTTACGTCACGAACATAGAGCAGGATGTGGTCGCGAACATAGATTAGTATACGTATAACCTGAAAGTGACGATTTCATATTTTTATTTTATTTTCTACATTTAAACATACCGACCGCCGTGGAGAAATTATGGCTAATTTATGTAAAGCCATATAATTTGTTTTGTATTTTCTAGACTTAAACACGGTCAGCAATATGAATACTGAAAAATTTATTGAATTCGTTTGAGATTTTATATTTCTCTACGATTAGTGATCGTAGATAGTCATACGTAGTGTAGTAATTACGAATCATTTTTAAAAAGTAGGTATATCGTATGCAGTGGCGTGCACAGTATTCAGAGCCAGGGTAGGCATTGGTTAGGTACACAGGTAAATACCTGCTTATAGACAGGGCATGATGAAAAATAAGTACTACTTTTACGCCTCTATGTCGTGCACGCCCCTGATCGTATGGTATCTCTGTTAGTCTACTGCCTACCGGTGTCTGAGAGTTTCTGTCGGCCATCTGCCGTTAAATATACGATTTACTGTGTCTGTCACGTTACGTGCTGAACAGGCTATATTCTGATAGATATGAACGGAGCTTAATCTGTATCACGAAAGAAGTCCCGCGGCGAAAAGTTAAACTAATACATTTTACACACAAAAATTGCATAACACGCGACCACAGCGCCGCCTCTTAGGTTCTTCTTTCGTGACACGGACTATACAAGGACTGTTCGGGTAAAAAGCAATGGCCACTGCGTTTCCAGATCCGTGAGAACGATTTCCTGACGTTCGACGCGATGCGACACGCCGCGCAGTGCGTGGGACGAGCTTTACGGTAATTATTACACTACGCGTATACTTACTTACTAACCTAGGCGCTACAACCCTTTGTAGGTGGTCTTGGCCTCCTCTACGGTTTCTCTCTACTCGGCTCCATCCTTGACCTCCTTCTTCTATGAAGGAAGTTTTCCAAGTTTTTGCAGATCTTCTTCCACACAGTGTTATCCACACAGTGTTAGATGCACTGTGTGGAAGATCTTCTTTTTTGAGGTCTTCCATTGGGTCATCACTTTTACTCCTCTGCTTGGCAACATCCTCTATGCATGTCCCGCCCATCGCAGACTTCCATGTGTACCAAAGCCGTGAAAACGAACGCGTTTTGACCATGGATGTAGGAATCAAGTTTTGACGTTTGATAATAAATAACGGGAACTTTTTTTAAATACTAACTTTTGAGTGTGAAGTCATCCGCAACATGCCAACGGTTTTTGAAATATTTGAAATTGTAACTCCACAGTGGTAAAACGGACTACGGCATAATGATATTCGCGGACAAGCGTTTCAGCCGCGCGGACAAGCGAAGCAAACTGCCGCGCTGGATACAGGAGCATCTGCGCGACTCGCTGTGCAACCTTAGCACTGAGGAGGCGGTGCAGGTATGTCGCTGACACTGACACACATACACTGACACAACATACTCGCGGACAAGCGAAGCAAACTGCCGCGCTGGATACAGGAGCATCTGGTCGACTCGCTGTGCAACCTTAGCACTGAGGAGGCGGTGCAGGTATGTCGCTGACACTGACACAACTTACTCGCGGACAAGCGAAGCAAACTGCCGCGCTGGATACAAGAGCATCTGGTCGACTCGCTGTGCAACCTTAGCACTGAGGAGGCGGTGCAGGTATGTGGTTGACACTGACACAACATACTCGCGGACAAGCGAAGCAAACTGCCGCGCTGGATACAGGAGCATCTGCGCGACTCGCTGTGCAACCTTAGCACTGAGAAGGCGGTGCAGGTATGTCGCTGACACTGACACACAAACACTGACACAACATACTCGCGGACAAGCGAAGCAAACTGCCGCGCTGGATACAGGAGCATCTGGTCGACTCGCTGTGCAACCTTAGCACTGAGGAGGCGGTGCAGGTATGTGGTTGACACTGACACACAAACACTGACACAACATACTCGCGGACAAGCGAAGCAAACTGCCGCGCTGGATACAGGAGCATCTGCGCGACTCGCTGTGCAACCTTAGCACTGAGAAGGCGGTGCAGGTATGTCGCTGACACTGACACACAAACACTGACACAACATACTCGCGGACAAGCGAAGCAAACTGCCGCGCTGGATACAGGAGTATCTGCGCGACTCGCTGTGCAACCTTAGCACTGAGAAGGCGGTGCAGGTATGTCGCTGACACTGACACACAAACACTGACACAACATACTCGCGGACAAGCGAAGCAAACTGCCGCGCTGGATACAGAAGCATCTGCGCGACTCGCTGTGCAACCTTAGCACTGAGGAGGCGGTGCAGGTATGTCGCTGACACTGACACACATACACTGACACAACATACTCGCGGACAAGCGAAGCAAACTGCCGCGCTGGATACAGGAGCATCTGGTCGACTCGCTGTGCAACCTTAGCACTGAGGAGGCGGTGCAGGTATGTCGCTGACACTGACACACATACACTGACACAACATACTCGCGGACAAGCGAAGCAAACTGCCGCGCTGGATACAGAAGCATCTGCGGGACTCGCTGTGCAACCTTAGCACTGAGGAGGCGGTGCAGGTATGTCGCTGACACTGACACACATACACTGACACAACATACTCGCGGACAAGCGAAGCAAACTGCCGCGCTGGATACAGGAGCATCTGCGCGACTCGCTGTGCAACCTTAGCACTGAGGAGGCGGTGCAGGTATGTGGTTGACCCTGACACACAAACACTGACACAACATACTCGCGGACAAGCGAAGCAAACTGCCGCGCTGGATACAGGAGCATCTGCGCGACTCGCTGTGCAACCTTAGCACTGAGAAGGCGGTGCAGGTATATCGCTGACACTGACACACAAACACTGACACAACATACTCGCGGACAAGCGAAGCAAACTGCCGCGCTGGATACAGGAGTATCTGCGCGACTCGCTGTGCAACCTTAGCACTGAGAAGGCGGTGCAGGTATGTCGCTGACACTGACACACAAACACTGACACAACATACTCGCGGACAAGCGAAGCAAACTGCCGCGCTGGATACAGGAGTATCTGCGCGACTCGCTGTGCAACTTTAGCACTGAGAAGGCGGTGCAGGTATGTCGCTGACACTGACACACAAACACTGACACAACATACTCGCGGACAAGCGAAGCAAACTGCCGCGCTGGATACAGGAGTATCTGCGCGACTCGCTGTGCAACCTTAGCACTGAGAAGGCGGTGCAGGTATGTCGCTGACACTGACACACAAACACTGACACAACATACTCGCGGACAAGCGAAGCAAACTGCCGCGCTGGATACAGGAGTATCTGCGCGACTCGCTGTGCAACTTTAGCACTGAGAAGGCGGTACAGGTATGTCGCTGACACTGACACACAAACACTGACACAACATACTCGCGGACAAGCGAAGCAAACTGCCGCGCTGGATACAGGAGTATCTGCGCGACTCGCTGTGCAACCTTAGCACTGAGAAGGCGGTGCAGGTATGTCGCTGACACTGACACACATACACTGACACAACATACTCGCGAACAAGCGAAGCATTTGTATTATATAAGGATGTAGTGTTTTTGATCATTACCTATCCTTCCCTACTTTACTTTCGCGCACCCGCCCTGTGCCTGACTTCTCCACTTGAAACAAACTACAGCCCTACGAAGTACCATTTACAGTAATTGGTGGGGCTGTAAAGTTTGTTTGTTGTAGCTGTAAAGCCCAAAATTGGAACTAATTTTTATTACTGTTCAGTTTTTGTTTTTAGCAAAACTAAAAGTGATAGTAGCGACGCTGTAACCAGGTCAGTTAAGTTTGTGGGACTATACCTAACATATAAATACCTCCACAGATCTGCAAACGTTGGCTGCGACAGATGGCCCAACCCTTCACTCGGGAAGACCAACTCGGAGTATCACTACTGACTCTGGCGCAGTTGCAATCGCAGGAGCAACAGGACAAAATTGAGAAACAGGTTATACAGAAGTGAACCTTATTGACAAAGACTTACGGTGTATATATTTTATAATGCATAATCGGAGAGGAAGAAAGTGCAGAATTTGTTTCGTTTTGATTGTAAGGAAAGAGCAGAAAATATTCAATTTTATGTGAAAACAAAAAGGGCTTCCCCTTTTGAGAATTAAAAAAAAGTTTTGACAGGTACAGAATAGGGTTGACCAATGTAATAGAAACTGGAGAAAAATGTTAAGTTTACATGACTGTTTTTAATGCAGTAGGTTTTTGAAGTTCTCGTAATTTAAGTAATGTAAATAAACAGTTTGACATACTTATACTTATTGCCTTTTCATTTCTCTCTGTATGCGTATGACTCGACTAAAGAGTTTTTCAACTCTTAGTGTGAGTCCTGATCTTATCCGCCATATTTTCGCGCCATTCAAAAATTAGATTTCTGCGCAGGTACAGCCCGTCAAACTTATCTGACCCGGGGGCCAAATTAAGAACTAATTTTTATCCTTGTTTAGTTTTTGTTATAATTTCATTTTTCTTATAATATACTAGCGACGCTGTCACCGGCAGGGCGACCGCGTATCTTTTGCATCAATCATTGATACATCGGAATCACCTCCGATTGGCTGAATTTATGGTATTCTTGCTGCGTCAATGGATTTCGTCCAATAGTGGAAGAGTGTTAACCAATCAGAGGTGATTGCGATGCATCAATGATTGATGCAAAAGATACGCGGTCGCCCTGCGGGTCACATAAGTTTGACGAACTATACATCAGCGTTATCTAAAGTGGTAGTTCTCGTAGGTAGTACTGTATACCATGGAGGTAGGAATTAGTACCTATTGATAGTTATCGCCAAAGTTTTAACCGTCTGAGCTGAGGTGCGAGTGCTTGTTTGCGCAGCTTTCACACAAGCTGTTGAAGTCCGTTCCATACTACGCGCGAAAATATATTGCGACACGTCTTGGAGTCAACTTCGGACGCGACTAAATGATTGGCGCGAGTTATAATGATTATTGGCAATGGCTACATTCAATGGGAAACGCTGGAACTGTTAATTGTAGCCAATTATTTTTATTTATAACCAAAATATAGGTTAACGAAAAACAATTAAATACTTAATAAAATTCTCTTTTATTTCACACTTTTTATTAAAAACAAGAAAACACTGTTTTGAGTCGAAACAAAATAAACTATTATAATTTATGTGCAGTTCACAGACATACGTGAAATTCGATGTTACCATGCATAAAAACATTACACTATGAGAACAGATTAATAATAAAGCTTGCAATGGCTGAACACCTTTGTTTAAACGATAGATACATTCTAAATTAATATATGTTTTTTTGTTATCTTTGTAACATATGTAAAGTTTATCATTTAAGCTCTAGTCAAACACAAGGCGAACCGAACGGATGTTGAAGCGTGACTTGATTCTTGTCTTAAATAAATGAAAAAACGAGGCGAATTACTGTGTGACAAGATTAAAGCAACAGCGTACATAACTAAGTAGTATTAATTTAAAAAAAAACTAATCCGTCTATGGTAAAAAATTCAGAGACCCCACGTTTTGATGTAACATGTCGATTTTGTTCGTGTAGTATGTTAGTAAAAAATGTAGCCCATATTACCCCGACTATAAAAACGAATCGATCGACACCACATTCATCAAAATCGGCTCAGTAGATTAGGCGCTACGGTGGAACATACATATAGTACATATACGTAGAACATACGTAGTAGTCAGTGGCGTGCACAGGTTTTGAAGCTACGGTAGGCATTAGTTGGTCAGAATCAGTGGCGAAGTGTTCATACAACACGATTCCTATCGGCTTCCCTTTAGAAAATGACATTCATACCTACATACTACCACACTACCTTTCTTTTACTCACTATAATATTTTTTAGGTATTTATCCAAGATATTTAGGTATTAAAAGTGAAATTACACATGAATATACAATATTACATATAAAAAAGCATTATCCACTCAAAACAATAATGACACAACGAATTAGTTCAAACCATAAGCCGGTCCGGCGTGGGTTGCATTTGCATAGAAATAAAGTCCATATTAATTATTAAGCATATTTTGTCTCCTTCATTTCCAATCAAATTAGCCAATACCTTCCTCTCTGTCTACACGCTCAGCCCACGTGTAATTCACAGCCCATACAAGCCGTAACTTTACGTGTTATGAGAGACCAGAAAGAGAAAGCGATCAAAATTACACCATACGTGTAAGCGAGAGAGAAATTGCTTACCGCCGCCGCGCTGTAACGCGACTGTGTACGGATGCGAACGGCGCATAGGAAATCACACAGAAAGTATAACGTCTTGAATTTGGTAACATTGTCTTTCTATTGAACCTGCGTCGTTTGAGTTTGTTTACATAGTATTGTAGTCGCGTGCGTCGTGTGGTTTGTTTTGTGTTTTTTATGTTGTTTGATAAAAATAGTAGTTATTATTGGTGGAAGGTGTGTCAAATTGTATTAATTAAAACGTTGGTGTAAATGAGGTATGGCAATGGCACTAATTAATTTAGATTGTTGTTTAACCGACTTTCTTTTAAAAACCGAAACATCTTTTTTAAGATTAAGCTTTGAAAACAAAAAACATGTAATACGATTAGGCCGTGCGCTTCCAGACATGACAATTGACTATAAAAGACGGGACGGTTTTTCAAACATTTTCATACATCTCTCTACGACAAATACACTTGGCTGACAGGGAGTTGTAAATTAAACAAAATGTTTTGTTTTCCTTGTTTGCTGAAAACGAATTCACACTTTTGTACGAAATACGCAAAAAGAGGGAAGGTTGTCGGACTTAGCCATAATATCAATAGAAAAGCGTTTATTGATGAAAATTAAAAATGAAACAAATTTTTACACCAGCGTATTAGCTCATTTTATTTAAAAAAATCGTCGAATTGCTTTAGAATATAAATAAATGTCTAGTCGAGGTCTTGGATTTAGGTTTTAGGTTGCCAATTTCACCCTTTTACTTTTAATAACTACCTTTATAATCTGGTTGTGGTAAATATTTTTTATTTAGTGTCATTGAAACGAATGAAGCAAGCAAGCAAGCATGGATTTCGCACACGCACGAGCCTAACAAATACCTAACAAGTACCAACAAAGGCTTTTTCAAAGCCGCAAATTATCACATTTAATAACTGCTTCTATTTAAGTATATGGTGAAGGTGGGGGCTTTTTTCCAGCTATTAAATTGGGGGTCATGCCTGTAGCATTTGGTGCTTTTTTTTTATTCCGGCTTCCCTTTTAAAAATATCCACCCTTCGCCACTGGTCAGAATACCTATTTACTAGCTGTTTTACGCGTTTACGTATTTCCATTTGGGTAAGCAGTGCTTTTAATGCCTCTATGAAGTGCACGCCACTGGTAGTAGTCGGGAAAAATGCGCGTAGTCAAGCGATCATTTCGCCTGGTTTCAGAAAAGCTTAAAGTTCCGGGCGTGCAATTTTAATGTTAAAATATCTTCTATTAAAGAATTATACATAAAGGATAACAATGTTAGGTATATTGTATATTTTGAATTCACCCTAAGAAGCGTATTCGGGTCAATTTTTAGGGTTCCGTACCAAAATGGTAAAATGGAACCCTTATGGTGCGACTTTCTCCGTCTGTCTGTCCGTCTGTCCGTCTGTCCGTCTGTCCGTCTGTCCGTCTGTCCGTCCGTCACACTCGATTATTTCAGTAACTACCGAAGCTATCGACATGAAATTTGGAATAGTTGTGTATATTAGTAGCCCAAAGACACTGGAATTAAAAAAAATTGGAAATTATTTTTGTTCTTATTTAAAAAGGGGGGAAAATCTGAGGGTTGAAATTTAAAAGTGAGATAACTGTACTGTGTGGGGTATCATATGAAAGGGTTTACTTTGTACATTCTAAAACAGATTTTTAATTATTTTTAGTTATGATAGTTTTTGATTTATCGGGGAAAATGTCTAAAAAAATACCGTTCCCCCCCCCTTATCTCCGGAGTTTACCAATCGAAAAATTTGAAATAATTATGGTCAATAGGAATTTACGTATATTTTACAGGAAAACTATAGCCAATGCTCTAACTAGCATAGTTTTTTTGATATTAACAATAAACCTCTACAAACAAAGTTAGTCTTGCGGTTCATTAACAAAGGTAATTATTTATTAATAATGGTACGGAACCCTTCGTGCGCGAGTCCGACTCGCACTTTCCCGGTTTTTTTTTAATACACAACGACAAGTTATAAAATTCAACAGTTCTAACTAACGTAGAGCTACAAATATATTAATCCTAAAAAATAATAATATATTTATTCGTATAGCACTAGATATATCAAATGCACATAGGATTGGGGCCATGGATCTTTCATTTCACTCAAAGGGTCATTTAAAATTAATTTAAAACGGTAATAACATGCTATTTCTATCAAACAAAGAGGCTAATTCTGATGCACACAATCACTAAACTAAAATGACAGCATTAATTTTGCTAACCCTTTCATAATACTCCCTGCAGAAAGGAACAAAACTAGATTAAGAGATGTCGTTTTAGTGAGAGAGTTTAGAGATTGTGTTATATAGAATGGCCATAACGTGAAAAAGACCAGTTAAAGATTTGTTAAAACAATTAGTGTGAGTCAAAAATCCGTTAAAGTTACCGTTAAACTTTGTCTACTAATCCCAAGCAAAGTAGATTACACAAATCTCCTTCGTGATTAAGGTTAGAAGTTAATCCTTATTCATTGCCTGACTTGTGCAATCCATTTTATTCAAGACTAGTGGGTCCGGCAGACGTTGTCCTGCCCTGAACCTAGAACTAGATTGCAGCGCCCCCTGCCGGGTCCAATTGTGCATATAAACCATTCCGGGACCCACACAAACACACACATAAAATTCAATCAAAATCGGTCTAGCCGTTCGTGTAAGCGAGTTATGAACAGCAATTAATTTTTATATTATAAAGAATAACATTTTATCGATAAATTGATAAGGTTTCGTAACTTTTATCGTCTGTACAATTATGTATGACTTTAAAGCCCATATCAAGAAACCAACATTAGCTAAGAATACGTTCTCAAATATCAACTGGTCTTATTATTACGAGCTCTTATCCATTCATACATTTTACACCTAAATAAAAATATAAAATTTTATTTATTTTATTAAAATGTTACCTAATGCGGTCCACGAGTTCATTGAAAATAAAATATAAAATACTTTCTTCTAGAATCTTCTAGAAAGAATTACAACACAAAAATCTAATATATTTTTAAAACTTTTGTCACAAGAAAGACATTGCTAACAAAATTATGTTATATATAACACACATAATATATGTTTTGGAAGTACATATTTCTATAGATGCAGCATATAAGTAACTGAGATCTCTTCTCGAAGGCGAAAATACGCCAACATTACTTCCATTCTTAATTAAAAATTGCCGCCAAACAGAACAGCTGTATTAAGGCTGCCATATTTAAATATCTGCCATACCGACAAAGACACATTAATACTTTTCTGCCAAGTACTTTAATTTATCTAATTGTACTCATAACCTATAACTTGTCAATATACCATTTGCAAAACTATAACATTTTAATATTTGTGAGTAAAGTTACCGTGTGGAAATTCATGCAAAGGAAATTACCTAGCAGTAGACCACGAGTTAAGTAAATCGTACTAGTACGCTTTCTCAGTTTAGTCATTGCAAATTCGATTGTTAATTGGGCGATCGATCACATTACCGTCAAAGTAAAATGAACCTTATTAGAATTGTTTTAAAGCTCAATTTCATGTATGTATTCACAGTTTCGACGTTAAAGGCGTTCGTATTGAATTTTTGACTTTAAACCAAGGCCTTTGGGTCCATTTTACTTTGAAGCCCCTCCGCCGCCCCGCGAGTTGGCTACGTGTCGTCACTAGAGGTCGCCGGAATGTTTCTGTATAGGGCGGGGCTGGTGCGGCTGGTGCGTGCGCCTGCGCGGCGCGAGCGCAGCGAGCAGCGCGCGCCCGGCCAAGGCGCACAGCTCAGTTCCGTCGCGTGCGCCCGCCACGCGCCCCCCGCCGCCCAGTGAGTTGGCTATGTGCCTGCCAACAGTTAAGACCAATAAGTCTAAAAATATTTTGAAAAAATCTGTGTGTGCAATTCACAGAGAAGAGTAGAGAGAATGAAATAAGTATAACTTGTATTCTATCTCATTCTCTCGCAGGCTAAATGTTATAATTATGTTTGTCTCTTTTTGGTGTCGCTTTTCGTTTCATCGAATTTTCAAATCACAACGATTCTAAAGAAGTTTCTCCGCAAACCCTTTTAATTGATACTTATATCATGGGGTGCATAGAAAATAACTAGTCCGCAATATTAAATTTAGAATGACGTCACTAAGCGAACCGTGCATTGTCATCCAAACTATACGTGTATGCAAAATTTCAGCTCAATAGGTCGGGGATAACTGTTTAAACTTAAAATTCAGTTACAGAATTGACCCAAACAAACCTACAAACATTGCCAGCTAAATAAAACTTTGTAAAAAACGCAAGAATAACGTGTTCAAATGTCTATCCATCGATACGAGTTGCAAACTGTAAATGGAATGAGTAGCAAATGGGACGCGATGCGAACGAAACAAGTTGCGAATGTGGGATGAATAGCTTCAACCCCAATGTTAAAATATCATGCTTTCCTTTTCCGCAGGGAGCTTTATTTAAGGTTTGGAAACATTGTACTTAAAGTACGAACAATTTTTATTAGCAAAAATTATGAACTCGGCTTCATCATTTTTAATAGCAATAAAAGTGACCACATAATAATTGCTAATAACTATTTATAGTATGTAAGTTTATAACGTCTTTGAGAGGTGATATCCTAGTGAAAGGCCCGATGAATAGCGTCAGTTTTTATACTGTTTACCTATGGAAACAGTATAAAAACTGACGCTATTGCGCATACTTTAATACTGTACAAGAATTAGCCTTTCTAGCTATGGTTCATAAACCTTTTTTTTGCGGCCATATCTAGAGAAAGGCCCATTCGCATGCGGGCAAACTTTCACTATCGTCATCAGTAGAGAACCCTTCACTCACCTAATACTGAATCAGCCTTTCTGGCGATAGTTACCAAAAGTGCAGCTATCTCTTAGTCTATTATACTTCATACAATCTGACGACGAGGACGTCGATCACAGGTTAGATTATAGCAAACAAAATAAACTGAATTATCACTCACCTAACCATATGGTATGGCACGTGTTGCGTGGAGATAAAGTCGAGATTCCCATTCGCGTCGCTCAGAGACGCCGCGCCCGCAAACTTGGACGAGTTTGCACACGAAAAAAATACCACTACGCGGTGACCGTCCTGTAAAAGAAAGTGACTATGGATACTACATTTCTGTAGAAAGCTGTATTTGTCGTTGATTATTAGGTATTGGTTCTTCTTCTTTTTTTGTTTAATGGCTATGTATTTGTTGTGAACACAGCATGCATGCAGCTGGTGTAAAACATGTTACTCAATAGATATTACATTACATAACATTGGAAAAGTACTATACTTAATAAATTTTGATAATATATTATATATTGCCCGCCAACCCGCATTGGAGCAGCGTGGTGGGTCTAAGCTCTAATTCCCTCTCCTATGAGAGTGGAGGCCTGTGCCCAGCAGTGGGACGTTAATGGGCTGTAGTGGATAACATATTATTTTAAGCACTGGAGAAAGAAATGTGCCCAAAAAGGCGCGGTAAATCAAACAGAATTTGCTAGTATACCCAAATTTGAAATTAATTCAATTTATAAAAAAATATGAAAATCGGAGAAATATATTACATCTCATGGTATTAAAAACAAATTACTCCCATTCTAGTTATTTTAAAAGAAATAATCACCTGTTTAATTTTCTGCAACTTTTTGCCAGTGTTTTGCGTGAAAGGAAAGCTGGTCCCGTTCTGAGCAGCCTCGACGCTGTGCAGGTCATCCGCTTTCACCACGAAGTATCTCGTGCTGCCCTCATTGGTCTCCGCATACTTCTCTATGTTCGCCAGCAAAGTTTTACCGTTCGGGGAAATCGGGCTTTTCGGACCACTGAAAGACTGCGGGGAGAACCCTTGCGGCATTCCATCGTTCCTCCACCCGGGTCTCTGACCGTTCCTATTCTGGTAGTAGTTATTATTCTGTTGGTAATAATTATTTTGGTTCCCGAACTCACTTTGACTTTGACTGTATTGAGGGTAGAATTTGTTTTCATGTCGATACTGTTCTTCGTCTACCCGCATACGCCAATTCGCCGAATCCACAGTTAAAGGTTTCGGCCGCTGACCGATACCACTTGGTTGGTTCAGCCCTACGTTCTTCTCTTCAGCTCCTAATACGTGCACTACGGTGCTTAGGATCTGCTCGTCTAGTGGCGTCATAGGTTTAGCCGGGTTGGACATTCTACGGATGACTAGAGCGCACAGTTTCTGCCTCAAGTAGTATACGCTTATAGCGTCAGACGCGTCCGCTGTGAACGCCATCCAATCGTCCAGAGTTAGGACAGCTGTGTCGGGGGAGGAGTTATTTTCGTCAGCCTCACTATCTGAATCGCTTGACAACCCCGGAGGATTCGCCCTTTGGGTTAGAGCTCCGGATGGTAATCTTATCGGGCCACTGAATAAAGCCACTGTCAACGGAGTAACCAATGTGGTGCATCGGATAAAACAGAATCGCCCAACCCGAGAAATTTCCTCGAAAACCACCCAATCTGTTGGCAAATTTTGTACAGATTTTTGGGATCCCGTCACCCCACCTCCGCGGTGTAAAGTCGAACTTGGGTGAAAGGCGACTTTTACTTCTTTAGACGTTCTTAATGTACCAGAATCGCGATCTACGCGCGCTATGGAAGGATATAACCCACTAACAAGCACAGCCTTTACTACATGCCACTTTTCAGAGTTCAAATTCACGTCCTTTATATCACCCGAACCTCTAGCTTTAACTAAACATAGCGCTCTTAGTTGAGCTAATAACTGAGATCGGTAACCAACGATCATTTCCATGGTAGCTCCACATATTAAATTTTTGGCGCAAAACGACTTTTCTGTGCCATTCTGTCTGGCAGATTGCCACGCTTGGAAAGCCCTCAACAACGCCATATGGTCAGAATAACTGTCAGCAGCAAATTCCTTCCGAGCTAAACCTCCTTTTTTCCTGTTTTCCGGGTTCATAGATATTTGGAAGGGTTCTTTATTCGCCAAACTGCATACAATCGTCAATATTGGGTCTAGACATTTCATGACGCAGGCGTATAATAACATTTTGCCTAACTTCGGCTCGACGGTCAAATCTAGTAAATGCTGTCCGATTTCAGTCAAGTCTTCCATGGGAGTTAAAGCACCGATTGTTTTCAATAACGACACAGCGTTGCGGACGGCTAAAAACGACGGCGGTTCTAAAGCTTTGGACAAGAAATCCGCGATTGGCGTGTTTCCGGGGGACAACAATTTTGTGTGAAGACATAACTCTTGGAGGGGTACCCTTAGAATTTCTGGTACAGAATTTAATGGTAGGGTTTTGAATCGTCGTTTAGAGCACATGTGGAAGCAATGGCCAGGTTTGGTCCTCCCCGCGCGTCCCGCTCTCTGTTGACAGCAAGCCCTCGAAGTCCAAACACATTGTAAGGAACAAACTCCCCCATTCGACTCGTAATACTTCTCCTTAACCTTACAGGAGTCGATAACGTAAACTACGTCGTCGATCGTTATCGATGTCTCCGCTATGTTTGTGGAAATAATAATTTTTCTAGCGTTTGGCAGCGGGTTGAAAACTTTCTTCTGGTCTAAAGTTTGCATGTTGCTGTGTAGTGTGAATATTTGGTACTTCATGGCGGTCATTTCTGTGCAACCTTGAAATGAAAACAAAAACATGAGATTTAAGTTAGTATATTGACGTTACGATGGCAGTGAGCAAGGACGTTACAATATTTAGTGGTTTGGCTGTTCGTAACGTAACATGTCTTTCGCGCATAGTTTGTGTTTAAACTTTTTATACTAAACCAGCTAGTATTACAATTAAGAATACCAAAAAACTACTAATAACCCTTTATTTACTCCTCAAGCACTGATCTTGGCTAAATTGCAAAACAGTTGAAACGATCTCAGGATGTTGGACTTGGCGAGAGTGTTCTAGGTCTAGACCCCAAATTCCGTTACCCCCGAAATCTGTTCCATTTGTAGGTGAGGACGTGACATAGAAGGAAAATTACCTTGAATTAGATCTCTTAGTGTCACAATATCATCATATCCGGGCAAGAAAACCAATATGCTCCCTTTGGGCATGTTTAGGTGTATATGTTTCACCAGAGCCAGCATCAGATCATGGTCAATAAGCTCCTCTGAGACACTGTGATTGTAAACATCTAGAAGGAAGTTGTCAGCTTGGTTGTCGTCTTCTGTGCTGTTCTTGGTGTCTTCTGTGTGGTGGAAGGAGGCTAGAAGTTTGGCGCATTCCGTGTGGCCGTTTTCGACCGCGTGGTCGTAGGCTGTTTTGCCGGTTTTGTCTTTTGTGGATGGGTCTGCGCCTAAAGATAAATGTATTAGTTGTTGTACTAAATTTTTTAGTAACCATTGCAGGATATTATCATTAGTATTCGTTCAATTGATAATTAGAAACAATGTTTTTATCATTTCATTTATCTACTGTATTAAGTAAAAAAAATACTGGAAATCTTTTTACAGTATCCAAATCTAAAAAATAAAACTAAATCAAAATTTTAGCACATTGGAAAATATTTGTATCAAGAATATTTTGGTCTTTTGTGTTTCTGTCACATGATAAATTAAAGAATCAAAAAAGCAAATATTGAAATAAAATTAATCGTAAAAAATGTTCATGTGGCCCTATAGACTAAGAGATAGCTGTACTTTTGGAACTATCACCAGGAAGGCTGATTCAGTATTAGGGGTCTCCACTGATGACGATAGTGAAGATCTGCCCGTATGCGGGTGGGCCTTTCACTAGATATGGCCGCTATCTCTCATAATACAAGCAGGAATAAATGCGTTAACATCGGCGGTGTGATAAAGGCGGGTAAGATTGTACGCACTCACCGATACGCAGGATCTGCTGCGCGGTGTGGGTGAGCCCTCGCGCGGCGGCCGCCATCAGTGCGGTGCGGCCGCAGCGGGAGTGCGCGCACTCGGCCGGAACGCCCTCCGATAGGAACATGTACAGGATCTGACTGAACGAGTCCTGCCAACGAACACAAGACAAATGTCAAATGTCAATGTCATTTCTGACAACTCAACACGTCAAAAAACATGAATCCAGAATTTGTTTATTCCGTGAAACTTATCTGACCGGTGAAAGCGTATGAAATTGCGGATTTGTACTGAAAAATTGACATGCGTTTTTTTTTTAATTTAACATATTTATTTCATCAAAATAATTACCACTATTATCTATACATTGCTGCCATCTAATAGGAAGGTCATTGATGCCCTTACGATAGAACTCTGGTGATCTAGATTCGACAAACTGTGTGAAAGCATTTTGTACTGCCTCCTGAGAAGAAAACTTTTTATCACGTAGAAAATTGTCCAAATCACGAAAAAAAATGGTAGTCCGTTGGAGCAAGGTCTGGCGAATACGGAGGGTGACAAATGGTTTCTAATTGCAGTTCCTGTAGATTTAAAACGGTTATTCGTGCTGTATGAGGTCTCGCGTTATCATGGAGCAGTAATGGTGAAGATCGATTCATGAGTCGGGGCTGTTGCCTGTTTTATTGCTAGTTTTGCTATCATTGTTCGGAGTTCGGCACAGTAGACATCTGCCGTTAATGCTTGACTAGATCGGAGAAAGCTATAGTGAATTACACCATGCTGAGACCACCAAACAGTTACCATTACCTTTTTATTAGTAAGCTTTGCTTAAGGACACTGTTGCGGCGTTTGACCTGGGGTCAGCCAATGCATTTTTCGCTTACGGTTATTGTAAAGAATCCACTTTTCATCACATGTCACAATTCGATCCAATATTCCTTCATTTCTGTATCGATTCAACAAGGCAACACAAGTTTCAACACGCGTTTCTTTCTGCAGATCAGTCAAATCATGAGGCACCCATTTTTAGGGTTCCGTACCCAAAGGGTAAAAACGGGACCCTATTACTAAGACTCCGCTGTCTGTCTGTCTGTCTGTCTGTCTGTCTGTCTGTCTGTCTGTCTGTCTCCAGGCTGTATCTCATAGACCGTGATAGCTAGAAAGCTGAAATTTTCACAAATGATGTATTTCCGTTGCCGCTATAACAACAAATACTAAAAATTAAAAAAATATATATATTAAGGGGGGTCCCCATACAATAAACGTGTTTTTTTTGTATTTTTTTGCTCAACATTAAAAACGGTAACAGGTAGACGGTTCAAATTTTCACAGAATATTAACTTGTATATTACCTTTCAAAATAAATAATTAAATATCAATAAAGTAAATATTAAAGGGGGGCTCCCATACACCAAACGTAATTTTTCGATATTAACAGTAAACCTCTACAAACAAAGTTAGTTTTGCGGTTCATTAACAAAGGTAATTATACCTACTTCTTGAGTACGGAACCCTCGGTGCGCGAGTCCGACTCGCACTTGGCCGGTTTTTTTTCATATTTTTTTATTTTATTGATTTGACGCAAATGAGTCAATATTGTTGGTAAGGTAACGTTAAACCATGCCGCTAATTCCTGGGTAGTTTGGCTCGGATCGGCTTCCACCAACTCTTTCAATTCATTGTTATTCACCTGTGTGGGCGGTCTTCCACGTGGTTCGTTCTTCAAATCAAAGTTTCCATCACGAAAGCGTTTAAACCAAAATCGCACGGTGCGTTCATTAGCAGTCCCCTCTCCAAACGCAACATTGATATTGCGAGCTGTTTCTGCCGCGTTAGTTCCGCGTCGGAACTCGTATTCAAAAATAATTAGAATTTTCGAAGTATCCATCTTTCTTGTTTAAGCTGAATAAAAAAACAACTGAAAGTCGATAATCGAATGTTGCACATTTTTTAAAAGAAGAACTACATAGGTACCATGTGAAAAAAGTTTCACTCTAAAATCTCAAACCATGAAGGTTCTATGTCAATTCGAAGTACCTATTACAATAAAACGACAATTTCATACTTTAACCCCTATTATTATATTGAAACATAACAGGCATAAAAATTATTTCCAATTTTGGCCACCAGGTCTGATAACTTTTATGATCTGTACTAATATTAATTGATGTTTCGTATCATAGAAAGATTAAATAAAATAATATTACCACTGAAGTAAAGATGAATTTGTGGATTTCAGCAATAAAAAATGAATAAATGTATTTGTGTGGATCCATAAAATTTTGGAATCGTCAATATTAGTTAAACAGCATACTTTCGCAAACATAATAATATTTATATAGATTGTGATCAAAATATCGTAATAATTATGAATAAAACTCACTAAACTGCCCTCGTTGAAGCATTCGTCCAAGAATTCATCCATATCGGCTTGCAGAGCGGGATCTATCTGCACGTCTTTCTCTTCCTTGTTGTTGCCCTCCTCTTGACCTTGCTTCTGACCTGCAATAAATTTAAATCAATAGTTTTTGGGTCCATTTCACCCCGAGATCAAAGTATACGCTGAAACTCAGTGTGATTTAAAAATTTGTGGCAAGTTGTCGACTGCGATGGATTTGGAAAGCACGCCTCACCTTCCAAGTGCGACCAGTAGCTGTGGCCGCTCTTGAGATTGCCCTTGAGCTCGCGCTCGACGGCGGCCATCTTCCTGGTGCTGTAGCCGGTCATCTTCAGCACGTCCTCCAGGTAGTGGCGCTGCACCTCGTGCAGGCGGCCCGGGATCGTTATCACGGGGCAGTTGTTGAAGTATCTGTATGAGGAACAGATGTACCTCGATATAGATGAGTACCTCGATAGAAAACATGGCGGCCTTGAAACAGCTGTTCTGTATAGCGGCCATTCTAAGGAACAGATGTACTGAGCACCTCAATAGAAAACATGGCGGCCTTGAAACAGCTGTTCTGTGTAGCGGCCCCCCCTCACCTGGCGCGGCCATTTTGAAAATAGAACCATCGGCTGCGGTGGCGGTGTCAAATTTCGCGCGCGCCGGCCGCCCGCGCACATTAAAAAAATAACAACTCAGATTACTTGTACTGAAGCTATGTAAACAAAGTACGTCATTCAAATCGTTACGAACTACAGCTGTAGATTAAAGTTTGAAAGGTAATCGCTCTTCTTTATGGTTTACACAGAAAAATGACAAAAAAAAGACCAAAAATTACCCTCTTTTTTTTTTTGGTACCAATAAAATAAACAATATTACCCGTATCTATAGACTTTTTGATTGATGTGCACTAGAAGGAACTAATGTACTGAGCACCTCAATGGCGGCCTTGAAACAGCTGTTCTGTATAACTGCCAATATATGAAACAGATGTACAGGATCTCAAATTCAGATGCTCAGTACATCTGTTTTCAAGGCCGCCATGTTTTCTATTGAGATTCTTAATAGAAAACATGGTGGCCTTGAAACAGCTGTAGCAATCACTAATTTTAATTTCGACGGGAGGTTATCATAACTTATTTCTATGAATGATGGTCATTATTATACCATGAAACATGTTATCTATTTTACCACTACTTCGTACTTTAATTAACTAACCTAAGCTTTACAGTCTCTACCTATACCATTGGCCACATTCGACATTATTCACTACGGCATTAATTGGCCAATGGTATAGTTGGGGCATTGTATGTTGCTCACTTGATGATTTTAAAAGCAGTTTCTTAAAGTATGCTTCAATAAAAACTTATGTCATATTGAACACATTGACGTGAAACACAAATAGTACAACCGATTTTTATTGTGCTTCAAACAATGTACTTAGGGTTCATTTTACTTTGACGCCATGTGTTCGAAGTCTCGAATAAAACCAAGAGGTCTACTCTAATTCAACGAAAAACGAAATTTCGATCGTAATTTCGCGTATTTTCTACCACGGTTCGTTTTCGTTCCGAAGTTTCGTTCGAACGAAAATGTTTCTTGTCCCCGCCATAGCGCTGTCCCGCTTTTCAGACTCGATGGAGTTAGTGGAATAAGTTCGCATTCTTTGTTTGACGGGGCGCGTCTATGTAAATTGAGGTCGTTGCTTAACACTGATTCGTGCTAACCTGGAGAATATCTGCGTGTCCATAGTGGCGGACATGAGCACCAGCTTGAGATCTTTGAGCCGCACAAGCGCGTCGCGCAGCGCGATGAGCAGAAAGTCGCTGAACTTGTCGCGCTCGTGAACCTCGTCCACTAGCACGTGCGTCACGCCTGGGGGCGACACCAGTACAATTAGGCTCAATACCTTATATATCCATACTAACATTATAAATATGGAGTGTAGAAGATAGGGAGTGTTATCTCGGTATATAAAAAGTGTCCGTCGAAATGCACCACATTGGGGGCGCCACATTAGCATCAAGGTAAATTTAAAAGGAAGCGCCAAATATTATTAGAGTAAGTCGCGGGCATCAGCTAGTAAAAATATATTTAAAAAATAACAAAATTCCACAACCTATTATAAACTTGTCTTCACCCAAGTTTATAGACTAAGGGATAGCTGTACTTTTGGTAACTATCATTAGAAAGGCTGATTCAGTATTAGGTGGGTGTAGGGCTCTCCAATGATGACGATAGTGAAGGGCTGCCCGCATGCGGATGGGCCTTTCTGTCCTTTTCTTTTACGCATTTATAATATTTAATAGCAATCAACGTGACGACACGTCATATTATATATACGATCTTGGACGTAGGATTGGCTTAGGACCCACCAAATACTAAATCAGCCTTTCTAGCGATAGCTTAATAAAGCTTACTATACTTTTGAAGATTACAAAAATGATAAAAGAGCATGGATTTGATCTCTCCAGCAATGCTTATGACTGAGATTACTTTTTATACGACTGCCTGAAAAAAGGAGTATATTGTTTTCAGGGTTCGACATGTATCTATGTATGTATGTATGTATGTATGTATGTATGTATGTGAGTTTGTATATTCCACCGTAACTTCTATACGCCTGAACCGATTTTGATAAATGAGGTATCGTTAGAATTTCTAGCTTATCCCGGGTGACATAGGCTAGTAAAATTAAAAAAAATTGATGGGGTGACCATGGTTACGCATTAAAGACTAAAGTTGAAAAAAAATATTCGAAAATAAGATTAACTATATAATCATCAGCTAGAAAATGATCAGTAGATTCCAAAAATATATAACACTATAGTTCAATTTCCAGTAATTCACAAAAAAACATTTAATAAAATTTGAATACGGTTCCAAAGGTAACTAATGACTGTGGTATCGTTACGTAGTAGCAGTGGTACTCCGTACTTACATTCGAGGGGGATTTTTTATTACACGACTACCCAAAAAAGGAGTGTTATGTTTTCAGGGTTCGTGTATGTATGTGTGTCTACGGCAGAGCAGTCGTATTTTTTAATAATTTTAATTATATTCACTTGTGTATCTTCACATTAAAGTAATTGTAAATACAATTAGTTTTTCAAAAGAGTTTCTATCATTTACAAGATATTCTAGTGCAGAAATGTGTGCGCAAACACAGGTGCACTCTCTGTTCCTTTACTCTCATTGCCCCATGGGACGGAAAATCCGACACGACCGATAAGAGATCAGGCGCAGGGCCGACGGCTTAATAAGCTCTCCGAGGCACGGGGGTGAAACACCTCCAGCTTCCTAACTCAGAGCTGAACTGAGAATTTCTTGTCAGAAAAACCCTATACTTGTTATTGTTACAAATTATTGGAGTCCGTTAAAGGATCTATATCATACTAATATTATAAATGCGAAAGTGTGTTTGTTTGTTGGTTTGTCCTTCAATCACGCTGCAACGGAGCAACGGATCGACATGCATGCATTTGAGGACTTGGAGAGTGACAAAGGCTACTTTTTATCACGGAAAATTAAGAAGTTCCTGTGGGAATCAAAAAAAATATTCCACGCGGACGAAGTCGCGGGCATCAGCTAGTATTAAATAAATTAAAGATAACGTACCAGGGAAAACTCAGAAATTATACTTTTTGGTAGGGGAAAAATTGTGGATTCGCGTCACCGACACCTCGCTCCGACATGCTCCGGTTTTTACGAAGACAAAAGGTCTTAAATATAATATACTACACTCGTAATTAAACTTTAACGCCTTAGTTTTAAGGTTTCAATATTCGTTTTCACTTCTATCGGCAGTACCAATTTTTTTGAATGAATATGTTACACTATTAATAAACTTACCGGTAAGCGCTGTATCGCCGGCCATAAGTGTCCGCAGCAAAACCCCATTGGTGCAGTAAGTTAGTACGGTGCGCGGACTCACGCGGGACTCCAGCCGGATCTGATAGCCGACGGATTGACCGATTTTCTCCATTCGCTCGTACGCCACCTACAAATAAGGTTGACAATTGCATACAACACCTATATGATAGATGGTTGTTTGTTACTCAATCATGCCAGAACGGCTGAACGGATCTAGACGAAATTTGGCACAGAGATAAATTATAGTGTGGAATAACAAATAGGCTACTTATTATGCCGGAAGATTAAAGAGTTCTCGCGGGACCAAACAAGCTCAATCCACGCGGACGTAGTCGAAGGCATTAGCTAGTCATCAATATAATATGAAACTCAAACAACTCAAGTATATTTATTCAAACTAGGTACCTACACAGTACACATTCTAAACATCACATTTACAAAGTATAGGAAGTGATGGAGATAATTAACCACAGTATCGTAAAACTCAAGCACCAGGGTACGCCCGTTTTTTTTAACTTTCATCATCTCAAAAATTGTCTTAAACTAAAGAACTATCAGAGCAGTTAGAGCAAATTATTGCCAGGCTTCCTTAGTCTGTCATAGCCGAATATTACCTCTACTATTACACCTTACCCGTTCAGCGACGGAGACGGCAGAGATCCTGCGCGGCTGTGTGCAGTATATCCGCGCTGGCTGCTTGTGCTCCTGACAGTGGTCCAGAATCAGCTGCGGTAGCTGAGTGGTTTTGCCACAGCCCGTCGCTCCCGCTACTATTATAACCTGAAAGAGTCGTGTTGTTGAATCAGACAATCATACCAATACAAATACTCCTTTTCTTACTATTCAAATAGGTACAGAAACATATAAGTAAAGTCGCACTCTTCAGGCCGAAACCACACACGGTTTATGTGCCGGTGTTCTTACATTTATATAAGTATAAGTAAGAATACAATTACACAAAAAAAACCGGCTAAACTACATTTTATCACAGAAAAACAATTTTTTTTTAAAAGATCCACATGAAGTTGTAGACATAATCATACAAATAGTTACACACCTGGTTGTGCAAGTAATCATAATCATACAAGTAGTTACACACCTGCTTGTCCAAGTAATCAGGATCATACAAGTAGTTATTAAACACCTGGTTGAGCAAGTAATCAGAATCATACAAATAGTTACACATCTGGTTGTGCAAGTAATCATAATCATACAAGTATAGTACATTCAATATTAACTGGTGTCTTTCCACTTGAGACCGTCATTAGCAATAACAATAGGATTAAGTTAAGTCATGGAGTGTGAATTCTTTGTATTGCAAAACACGTGCGGCGTTCAAACTGTGTTTCAAACATTTTTGATACTTTCCCTATGTTATCTTTAATCTTCCTTTAAATAATATAATCAAATAGAAATACCGCTCAGTTGTTTTTTAGTCATGGGCGTTTTTGATATTTTTCACCATCGTTGCTCAACGTTGTTTCGATGCCGTCACCCGTTGTCAACATCGTTGTTTCCGACAACGGTGTCGGACATCCAGCTAGCGCTATGTAGGTAACATGTAGGTATGGTTATTGGTTGGCGTTTTCATAAACGTTGTTACTTGTAATATTGAAGTGCGATGCCATCTTACTTTAACGTAATGGACTTATTTACTATTAATTTATTTACAATAAGATTCTTAAGCATCTATACACAACTACTGAAACTGACGACAGTAACTTTTAAAGATCGAGCGCGAAGCCGCGAACTATGAATTTCGTTTTCGTAATGAAAAAATCAAACAACCATCAAATTGTTTTAACGTTCGGCTGCCATCGTCGTATGACATCGGTCGTTGTCGGTTATTGTCGGCACTCGGCATTATTCGGTGTGATCGCGTTGAATTTCGTTGTTAGTTGTTACCACAGACACAGAATAATATAATAGTACTAACACAGAGTACTTTGTTCGGTGTTGCTCCCATCCGTTGTTCAACATTTCGGCAACGGATGCCAACATCGTAAATTAACATCGTTGGTGAGCAACGTTGTTTTAAAAACGGCCACCTCTATTGTTTTTTAAACTTTGAAGAGATTAGTTCAGTGGAAATACATATTACATTTTCTGATATGTTTCGTCCTTGGGTGAAATCACCTTCCACTGTGCCATGTGAAAATAATAAAGACGATAAGCCGAATGTGTTCAACAAGCATCTAAGTCGTGATGCACAAATAATTCTCTTGAATGTTTATTTTAATTTAATTGCAGTTCAGAGTGAGAAAGGTGCTCTGAAAGAAACTTCCTGCTTGACAAAAGTATCAGTGCGAACGATACAGCGAATTATTTCAGATGGACCAATTACTTCCCCTCGTAAAAGAGCTAAAATAGCGTTTAACAAAATTGACAATTTTGTAATGGATAATATTGTCAGAATTGTTCATGCTTTTTATGCAAATAATTGCGTGCCAACACTAACTGATATGATTTAAATTATTCTATGATTATTCAAAAGTATCAACACTGGTTGGTTTGCAACAAAATAGATAAGGCCGGAACTGCTTCTTTAAAAATGAATGGGCTCTATGAGTGTTTGGTTTACTACCCCTATTGTTTAGATTCAAGTGGAAAGACGCCAGTTAATATTGAATGCACTATAGTTGCACACCTGGTTGGGCAATTAATCATAATCATACAAGTTACACACCTGGTTGTGCAGGACAGCATTGATGAGATCCTGCCTCTGTTCATACACCGGCAACTTCTCTCTGAACTTCAGTAGATCTGGATTGTAACTTGTATTTGGGACCTGCAATTCAACATTCTTCATTCATAAAATATAATAATAGTAGCAGCTTAGTTAAATTGTTTCTTTATCAATAAATTTCTTCTTGTATTCTGCGATTATTTTCTGCACTTGGGCGCAGGCATCCGCTGTGCGTGATTAATACATTTATCAAAGAAAAAGTATTGGGGTGTTAGTCATTAAATATAGTACAAAATCAAGTCGCCTCTGTATACTTAAATCCTCCAAGACACACCCCATTCTTATTAAGTGTGATAAAATCAACATTTAGTATGCCCTTGAATGAAAAAAAATTGGTTGGTCACAAAACTGATGCCTGTATTATGGATAAGATGGCTAACATCAAATATAATTGTTTGAAGTTTTGAACATTCCCATCACAAACTTCAAACTTTTAGCTATGTTAAACAAAGCTCGAAATATACTAGGGTGTAGTTTTGTGTATCAGAAATAGGTGCTAATATATATATTGATTTCATATTCTTACTAAGTTCGAAAGACACACAATACAACACATCACAATGCACAATTCAGTATTAAGATTGTGTCTCTAATCGTACTAAATGTATTTTATTAGTATTATTTTTAATTGCGTGATAAGCTTGCGCTTGAAGATAATCATGCGATGACTATCATGTATGAAACCTTGATATACTTTGATAAGTCACAACACAACTTTAAATACTAATAAGTTTCCAGGTTAAGTATATTAAGTACTTAATTTAACTTACCTGTGGCACCCCATTGCTCAGCTGCCCCAGTGACTTGTGTGCCAGCTGTGGGCTCCTCTCTTTCTCGGGACAACTGCTCAAGTCATCCTTCTCCTTACTAGTGATGGGATATGCATTGAATAACTCCGCAATGCTGCAGCGCATGTTACTGTCCAAAATGAGCTTAGCATCGTTCTGGATAATTGTTGAGCCTAGACGTTTGTATATTGTTAGGTAGCGGTTTACACCTGTGGGAATAAAAAATTTTTATGACAAAAATGACAAGTGATATCAATTACTTAACGTAATATCATTACAATAAATCAGGTAATCAGGTAATGATTGTCATTACATTTTTTCACAAAATGATTCGATATTTGCTACATTATTAACAATTTTTATACCAAAATGTTTTTAATATGCAATATTGTGTTGCAGAAGTTAATGGTTTCATGAGCTGTGCAATGTTTATGAAATTATTTGCCATAACTGTGAATAATTTGCTGATTAAGCTACATAGAACCCTATACCGTAAAGTGTATAGGATCTGTGTATAGGTAATCATAATTTTCATAGGAGAATGCTAGTTTTTTTTTATTTTTATTGCAAGATAGGCTTGCGCTTGACGACAATCACGCCTAATATAAAGCAGTTTAAATAACATAATATGTTAAGACAATAAAATGTACACAATAAGTATTTGCAAAGTGATATATATGTTTATGGCATCAGAAATTCGCATTTACAGAAATTTAATAAAGGAATGGGTGGATCAATTCTAAAGGTAACAATAAGACGTTTAAAAAACGTGACCTCAATACCTTCATGGCAAGAGTGAATAGGCATCTTCTAGGCGCGCCAACCTGGATATTATAATTACATTCTAAGTACAACATAGTCATTGCTTTTTATAAGGTATAATTATTGTCGTCAAATGCAAGCCTATCTTGAAAAAAAGGTAAGCTGTCTTTATTTACCTTTCCCGCGCGATTTAGACTTCAGACCCAACTTGGCAACCGTCTCATGGATGAACCCTCGCTCTTGAGCTGACAGGAACGTCGGAAACTTCAGTTCTGTCTCATTTTCATCACTCAGAAACTTATCAAGCTGGATCTTCAAAGCTATGCTCACGGTCTCCGCGATTGGAAAGTGCTTATTGCCTAAATTACGCTTGCCCTTCTTAGAACTCATTTTTAGTTGAGAATTAAACTAATAAATAGAACAAAAAAGTAAATTTTTTCTTAACATTGGACCTAAATAAAGATTTATTAATTATTTGTTTACCCCAAAATTGTCGAGAGTCGAGAACAAAAATGAATAATGATATTATATTGACATTTGACAAACTTGACTTGACAACCACCGACCAGAAGGCAGAAAAAGAAACAACCACTGACAACTATTCAACTATATATTGCTAGACAAATGATAATGATTGACGATTTTTTTTAATTAAATTTATTTTACGGCCCTGGATACATTTGACGAATGACGACATTGTCCACAGACTACTTTATAAACATATTTTGTCATTTGACTGGGGGGTTACTATGAGCTCTCATAGCAGGACAGTTAATGAACTGCACTTAACTTCAAGGCACTGAACTGCAGGGCGACCGCGTATCTTTTGCATCAATCATTGATACATCGCAATCACTTCTGATTGGTTAACACTCTTCCACTATTGGACGAAATCCATTGACGCAGCAAGAATATCATTAATTCAGCCAATCGGAGGTGATTGCGATGTATCAATGATTGATGCAAAAGATATTAGAGTCTGAATAATAGGATCTAATAAATTCAATAAATTATAATTAATAGAAACATAGTTTGAGAAAAAAACAATATTATTCAAGAAGACAATAACAGAGAGATGAGTGACAAGATAGTAAACAAAATAATAATAACAGCCAGTGTGACATAAATGGATACAAAAAACCTTCTTTAACAAAAGATACGCGGTCGCCCTGCTGGTAGGCAGCACTGGATTGGACTGTGCTGCAGTTCAATTTCTGTCCTGCTTTAAGAGCTCATAGTAACTTCCTGGAAAAAGATTTGGAATATAATACACATCTTTTTTCGCAGCGGCGCAGCGGGAGTATTGCTTTTGCCCGGAGAATAGGTAGCTGTCTGAACATAGAGTAAGAATAAAGCATGGAGAAGAAGGCATTGTAATAATAATACCACAAGTGAGCGAAATGAGTATATATGCTAATGCCAAGGAGTGACAGAAGGCGAAAATCTCTTTTCTTGTCCTGCTCAGCGTATTACTTTTTTTTGTTCGCTAATACAGGGCTAACAATCCTGTGTCGTTTTTGTTATTCGTACGAAATCAGAATTTAACAAAGTTGTAACTGTGCTCGTAGCTTAGGAAAAAAGTGATTTAACTCAAAGACGATGGTGTATTTCTGTGTGTTAGGCTGCAAAAGCCGAATTGAACGTAGATACGAAAACATAACCTAAAATATGTAAGTTTACAATTTTGACCTTATTTTTACCTGATTGTTACATATAAAAACAGGTTATATCTGGGTTAAAACAACAAACAGTAGGTACTCATGCCGAACTTTGGGCAAACACTACCAGCTGTAGACAAACAAAAGAGGCTATATCCAGCCCAAACCAACGCCTAACTAAGAAACTACTGCAATTAAACAGAGCTAAACTCAGGACGGCTGTAGGCATGATAAGAGGACACTGTCCACTTAACAAACACCTATATGTTCTAGGTATAACAGACAGCCCTCTGTGCAGAGCCTGCATGGAGAGCGAGGAGACACCAAGACACGTACTACTTGATTGCAGTACGAGAAGCCTACATTGGCTCTCCAGCAACACTCCCGGAAGTCCTTGCCGACCTGGGTGGCCTGCTTGGATTCTGGAGTGAGCTCGGCTGGCTGGAGTGATCTAACGAGGAGTCGCTCCGGAGGTCTCACGCACAACGGGCACCTGTGCTTAAGTGCGGAAAAGCCCAGAGAAAGAAGAAGGTTATGTCTGTTAATACTTGCATGAATGCTACAAAGTATAGAAATAACAAAAAAGTATTTATTTAAGAAAATAATCGAATTTTGTAGCATTAACTGTCGCCATCTCTATTTGGGGGGTTAAGACTGCCAACTGAGTCTTACAGATGGTGATACAGATTGCCTAAGTTCCATATATTTAAGAATCAAGTATTGCAACATGTTACTCTCACCTTATATTCTGCCACTTGTTGATTCCCTTGTACCAGCAGTTGGAGTCCACTATCTCCAAACTGTCTATCGCGCTATTGCTCTGCCATCTGTAATAGTTTATTCCACTATGATTCTGACTGATGGAATCGTTAAGTGCCTAAAGTTCATACCTGGATAACACTAGCAATGTGTTAAGTTATTTACTTTACCGTCATTACTCTATGTATAATCTGGACCCCTTAAAGAGCGAATAAGTGATCTTTTACCTCGGTCTAGAATGACTAGTGTCTGGACCCTAGATCCATACCCACTAGTAACCGAATAACGGGCTTGTGTATAGGCCACCACGGCAAGCTACCATTCAGGCCAAATGCCGCCCTCGCGGTGCATGGTTAAATGTACCGCCTGAGGTCACCCTAACTACCGGTAGTTGTCCAAGCTTTTAGTTGGACGGGCCCACGCCTATTGTGGCGGGGCAAGATCATATTCAGCTTCGCTAACATTGCTTTGCGACAAGGCAATGCCATTATGTCCGATTCCCTGATAAGAGGAACCGAACCTCCACTGGTTGTACTTAAGCAACAGTACGTACCTCCGGGTCAGATCATTATATCATTATTATCGATCAATATATCGTTAGTTAGAGAAGCTTTCGACATTAACAAGTAAACCTGAGGCACTTAGCTATCATCGGCGTGGATGCTGCTGCACGTTGACAACCGTCCAGCACTTTATCACTGACTTTATTAATTAGTAATTACTACGATACTACTTGAGATGGCAAATGCAAACTTTACAATGAGAGGAAACAATTTACCGCGCATTTAGCTGTCATATTACAGACACGTACAAACTTGACTATGTTGATAGAAACCATAGACATACTCACTATAGAATACCAGTGTTGCTATGTACAATATTTACATTCGCGGAGGTGCCGCGACACTCCCGCCGGGAACGATTGATTATAGTAAGGTAAGCAAATTGCGCGTCCATTCCCTTATCTTTTCAAGGGCTCGGACCGCTGCAATTCGCTTGTGTCCAGTTTCTTCGGATCGTTCTTCAACAGTATCATCCTTCGTTGTTGTCGAATCTTTGTCCCTTACATTAGAATCATCTCTCAGATCATTTGGTATTCTAACTTGATCACTGCTCTCAGTCTCTATATTTGCGTCATTATTTGTAACATCTTCCGTATTTTCTGTCACCTCTATGTTTTCAACTTGTCTTATTTCAATGTCATCATCAGTTAATGTTTCCTTTTGTGTGTTCTCCGCTTCTCTTGTAACGGTATCTGGTAAAGCTACTGACTCTTTAAAAGCTTCATCAGATAATTTTTGTATTTCAGAATATGGCTTAACATCTTGAGGTAGTGATTCCCATTGGACACCGTCTTCTACTTCAAGCGGATACAAGTGACTAATAGAGCGAGTAAATATAGTGTCTCCTACTTTCACTTGAGCCACTCTCGTTAAACCATCAGAACTCTTAACTAAAGAAACTATTTTGCCTACTTTCCAGCCTTCACGATTCTTATCTCCTTTCATCTGAACCAATTGGCCTTCCGTTGGGATCAGCTTTGAAGTCACACGTGGTTGCTTGAGTGAGTGACTATATCTCTCACGTAAACTCGGTAAGTAGCGGTTACGAAACATTTCTTTAAATTCTTCTAGTAGTACCCGAGCTCTTCTCCAGCCCTGGACTAGGTTGGTCTTTGTCGATGTACCTTCCAATGGAATGTTATCTTGTGCTGTTTCCAAACTGATACATCTGTCCATTTGTAGAAAGTCAGCAGGTGTCAGAACATGCTCTAGTTCTGAATCTACGGATGTTAATGGTCTGGTGTTTATTATTGCTTCTATTTCCTTAACTGTTGTTGCGAGTTGATTATCCTTTAAGAGGTGTTTTTGAAGCGTTCTTCGCATGCAGTGTTTTACGAGTCCTACAAGTCTTTCATAGAACCCTCCAAACCACGGTGCGAGTTCAGGTATGAATCGCCATTTTATTTTATTTTCAACACAGTATGCTTTAGAAACTATATCAGCTATTAGTTTGAAGTGTAAGGCGTTGTCAGATGTAATTAGCGTTGGTACTCCTCTTGTCGCGATCATTCGCCTCAGAGCGAGTAAACCTTCTTCAGCAGACAAATCTTCAACAACTTCCAGGTGTACGGCTCTGACGGCTAAACATGTGAGTAAGCATATCCACCTTTTGCTCGTTCCTCTTTCTGTTTTAACTAACACTGGTCCAAGATAGTCAATTCCAGTAAATGTAAATGGCTTGCTATAATTTACTCTTTCGTGTGGTAATGCAGGTGTGGGTGGTGCTTTAAATGGTCCGCCGCCATGTTTCACACAACGTGGACATTTCCCCAAAATCTTTCGAACTTCCCGTTTACCTTGTGGTATCCAATACTTCTGACGAATCAGGCTCAGAGTATGACTGAGTCCCACGTGATAGTTCTTTTCATGTGTTTTAGTGATAACTTTCTTAGTGAAATCACAGCCTCTAGGTATAATTATGGGATACCTCTTGTCGAAAGGCCATTCAGCATATTGAAGTCTACCTTTACACCGTAAAATGCCGTCAATGTCCTTGAACAATCCCAAATTACGACTGAGACTCGTTTCTTTACCATTCACTTCCTCTCTGAAGTATTCCGCTTGTATTTTCTTAACTTCTTTTAAGGTGTTATCCTGACATTCAATCTCTACTTCTTGTTCTGTAGATGTCTTGTCCTGTATATTCTCAAACTCCATTACCTCTGGAGGCTGTTCTTGAACCTCATTGGTGTTCATCTGATCTTCTAATTCCGTTTGTGGACATTCTTGTGTATCATTGATCTCGGTCAGACCCTCCCCAACTAAAAGAGTATTGACAGCGAATTCCGTTGGCCAACTATCAGGGTTCTGAAGCGAAAAATCTGGTCCATTCAACCATCTCTCTTTATCTACCTTCGCGCTTGTTGGTCTGGTAGCAACATCAGCAGGATTCAGCTCTGACGGTACGTATCTGACGACTAAATTTTTATTTTGCTTGATCTCATTGATCCTTCTGGCAACAAATGGTGTCAGTAATTTAGTTGAGTTAATCCAATCAATCACGATCTGACTGTCTGTCCACAACATTTGCTTAGTTATATTCAAATGAATGAACTTGAGAACATATCGTATTAATCGGCTTCCAATTAATACACCTAGCAGTTCCAAACGAGGAATCTTCAGGTTTTCTTGATCTTTTATCGGTACCAGTCTCGATTTTCCAATAACAAAACTTTTCTGATCATTTCCCACGATATAAACTACTGCTGCGTAGGCTCTTGTTGACGAGTCCGTGAAACAATGAATTTCAAAGTCGTTACACTGAAGATTCTTCATATAGCATCTAGCTAAACTTATTTCCTTGACTTCTTCTAAATCTTCTTGAATGTCTTTCCATTTTTCAGCGATATTCTTGGGTAATGGTGAGTCCCATTTTATTTTCATCTTCCACAGGTCCTGCAGTAAAAGTTTTGCAGCTAACAGAGTCGGAACTATATATCCACATGGATCGAAATAAGACGCAACGCTTTTCAGAATACCTCTTTTGGTATTAGCCTTGTTTGTGAGTTTGTTTGTCCTCAAGTGTAGTGTATCTTCCTTTATGTGCCAGTCCAGACCCAATACTTTCACTATCTCATCTGGACAACCATCGGGAATTTTTTGCATGAAGTCCGTTGAATTAGAGCTCCATTGTCTTAAATTCATTGAGATTTCTTGGAATGTCTCCTTTGAGTTTCTATATAAATCTTCGACTTCCTTTACAGTATTAGCTCCAGTCACAACGTTGTCTACATATATGTCATTAGCTAATTTTCTAACGCTTTTATTTCTAGTGTTCATAAGGTGATGTTTGATTGTAGCATTTAATATAAATGGGCTTGATATGATTCCAAATGGAACACGAGTGAATCTGAAGTAAAGAAGATTATCTTCTGTTACTGGTTTCTTGGTATCTTTTAACCATAGAAATCTTGTGACATCTCTGTCCTGTTCTTTAAGTCCAATTTGTAAAAATGCTTTTTCAACATCAGCTGTTATTCCCACATTATAACATCTAAATTTAATTAGTAACCCAGTTAAATCTTCTAACAACAGTGGTCCACGATAAAGATATTGATTTAAACTCTTATTATCTTTGGTCTTTGCTGACGCGTCATATACAATTCTCAACGGTTTTCCCGGTGTCGAAACTCCATGATGGGGTATGTAGTGTATTGGGTGATCCTTTTCCTCTGGGTTTGGTACTTCTTCAATGATTTCATTTTCCAGTTGTTCTCTTAATGTTTGATCATACATTGTTAGAGTATCAGAGTCTAGTCTTTTAATTAAACTTACTAGACGTCCGAATGCTAATCCTAAGTTAGATGGTAAATCTGTTGGATAGTCGTTCCATGGCCAACTAATGTAATATCTGTAATTTCTGTACTCCGTTGTTTCATTGAAGTGCTTAATAGCTTCTTCATCACGACTTGATTTTGGTGAATCGGTGATTCCTATGGACTCCAAATCCCATAAACGGATCAAGTCTCCATTGTCTAATGGTGCATCTGGTTGATTCAGTCCGACTTCACATGAAGATTGAAAATATGTCAACACTGACAGTTGTTCAACTATGATGTTATTTTCTGGCATTCTGCCCGAAAGTATCCATCCGAATTCCGATTCGACGAGGTATAAGTCTTCTCCAATACGAATCTTCTTCATTGACATAATCGTGTAATAGTAGTCATTTCCTATTAAAATGTCTACTCTGTCTGACAATGTACCATCGTCCGCTAAGATGTACTTTTCTTTGATCATGCAGTCAAGTAGATTCTTCTCTGGATGTGGAACTCCATGAGATATGGAAGGTACCACGTTGGCACGTATAATCCTCATTGATTTATTCTGTGTAACTAATTCTAATTTAACTAGTGGACTTTCTATTTCCTTGGGCTTCTGTGCTCCAAACGTAAATATTGACAGATTGTCTTGTTCTTCAGCTTGAAGATTCAAATCCTTGGCAATCCTTTCAGTGACATAGCTCCTTTGACTACCACAATCCATAAGAATCCGACATATCTTTTTATTGTTACCATATCCTTGGACTTCAACTACAGCAGTCTGCAATAAAGTAGATCCCTTTCTGTTTATGTGCATTACACTAGTGCTGGTGGATTCCTTCTGTTCACCCTTTTGTTGAAATTTACTGGGACATAACAATCGGTGATGAGATCCTTGTTTCTCACAGAATTCACATTTCTTTTTAATTGTGCATGCACGCATTCTGTGACCTTTTCTAAAACAAATAAAACATCTACCTCTCAATTTCGCTTTCCTTTCTTCAATGGTTTTTGCTTTGGTACAATCTTGATTGTTATGATGTTCCCCACAGAAAATACATGACCATTTTCTTCTTTTACCTTTAATAAACTTGCCATAACCATTTCTCTCTGGCTCAAATTTTCTCTTAGTTGGTAAGTTTTTCTCTCTCTGATTCCTATTGTTCCATCTAGGTTTAGCATTGTTCCAATGACCTGTACTATGTTTTGATCCATTAGTATTATTCATCTTAGAAGAATGCCCTTTGTCTTGAAGAGTATTTTCTTTGACATGTAAAGTTTCCACAGTATATTGTGAAGCTCCGCCCATGGTACTTTCTTGAGTTATCATTCGTGCTTCCTCTTTAATCGAGATAACTCTTGAGAGTTGCTTCAATATGTCTTCGACGGACTCTTTCTTGTCGGAGTCCAATCTTATTTTCATTTCATAGATAATCTCCGTTGGAAATTTTTCCATAATAAGAAATCGCATTTGATTGGAATTTGTATTTTCGCCCATAGATTGAAGTACTCGGAGATGTCGTTCTATTTCATCCAAAGTTCCTTTACAATCCTCCATCCTTTCTGCTCGCGCGACTTTCTTTAGGGCGTTATGATGCGCATAGACAATTTCATTTTCTTTTCCATATCTGGCTTTTAAAGTGTCGACAGCAATCTGATAATTTCGGTTTGTTGTATCAAGTCCATCTACAAGTCTAGCAGCATCTCCTTTGAGAGAACTCTTGAGATAAAGCAGCTTATCAACATCATTCAATTTTCTTCGGTTCATGTTTGATGTGAACTGGTCCCAGAATTGGTGCCATTCAAGCAAATTACCACTAAACTCTGGTAAATGCAAATCTGGTAGTTTACTGTATGATGAATAGTCCTTGTGCTGAGGTACCATCGGTGAACTCTCACTCCTCATGTCTAATCTTGCCTCTAGCTCAGCTAAATTTTCTTCACCCTGAAGTTGGTAATTAGTTAAATCTGATATTTCGTCTGGATTCGGATCGTTACAAATTTTGAAGTAATTATATAGTTCAGCGGTGAACCGAGACAAAATTGTTGTCAATTTAGACTTCACAATCCTTGCTGTTTCCCAGTTTTCATCCTTTTCATTTAGGGTTTGACCTAACTTGAGAGCTTGATCTGAGAGAGATTTCACTTCTTTGGCAAATGTGGACAAACGACTTAAGAGTATTTCTTCCATTTTGTGGTCAAATATTCTGGAAATACAATTTAGACTAGGTATAACAACCTACAATAAACATACGTATATAATAACCTACCATTAGGTATACCTACTTACACACATTTTAAATAAGTCACATGAGCTACATGACATTCACCCGTATGCCAACGGCACAAGTACTTTGAAAAGTAAAAATATTTCTTATACCTTGGTTACACAAAATTTTACTCTATGTCAATGGCACATGTGCTTTGTCAAGTAAGAATATTTAAAACTTGTAACTTTATCAGTTGTTACCGTTAACTTAATTTATAAATAAAGAATTAAGTTATTTCTCTGTTACCGAGAGTTGAAACAACAAGTAAGTACTTTGTTGTCGTCACAACACTGAAGATATATAGTTACAATGTACATGAGCATCTTCTACCATATTTACATACCAACAACAACCACAAATCCATGCAGATATGTATCATCCCCATTAAATTATAATCAAAACAATGAAAAACAAAATATAAAAATATTTTAAGAATTTGCTTAATTGAATTAATAATTTATGCCAACTGTACACCATAGCATTAAACTTGAATTTAAATCATTTTGGCAAATGTTATTTGAAATACTGATTTACTTATTGCATGGAATCTGAGAGCAATAATAATAAACAATTGCAGATATTTATTTAAAATCATTCATGGACATTGTATCCATAAGCCTTAAACTTCAAATAAATTCTATGGGAAAACTTGAAATTAATTTTCAAATCAGATAAAATTGTTCGTCCAAATCTATAATAAAATTTTGTGATTAGGTATCTGACTTTGATATATAAAGTATGTTCATAAATACCTACAAACAATTATTCCTCCAGCATCGTGGGTCAAAGTTACACCTCTGAATACTAAGTTACACATCATAGATAATTAGGTTTAGCACAGATACCCTACCATGCTAGAGTATAGGTAATTAAAATTCTTGCTTGAAAGTACCACTGATCCTATAGTTATATTATATCCATAACGTACCTTCTACTATTTTCGGTGAGTACTTAGGAATAAAATCCTGAACGTGTCTTCGTGTGTTTGCCTGAAAGTAACGCAACACCTGTTTACAACACACCACAGCTATTTATATTCACTCGTCACACTTTCAACTTAGAACTTGTTTCATAACGTTGTAAGTTTTTACATTAATGGCCAGCAAATTGAGTCTTGAAGTGGCGTCACTGACGTATTCCCGCGGAAAAATGGTAACTAACAAATAAACAAATATGATACTAAGATCTTCTATCTTTACTTACGGATCCCGAAATTTATCTTAAAATTAGTCTGATAATTAATCCTTATTATTAAACTAAATTGCTTGAATATTAAACGTTTTACCACATTTAGTAAGTGCTTATATG
Source organism: Erebia epiphron (assembly GCA_963932025.1). Lineage (NCBI taxonomy): Eukaryota > Metazoa > Arthropoda > Insecta > Lepidoptera > Nymphalidae > Erebia > Erebia epiphron. The sequence goes on along the minus strand of OZ009947.1, from coordinate 2,129,739 downwards.
ACTATAGCTTAACACAAATCAAACATGGTGCTGCCATGTTTTATTTTTCACCTCCGGTTGGCCAAATTAATAGATCAATCAATCCGATTTCCATTTATCTAAAATTGTATAAAACTGGTTTTGCATTTTAAATACCTATGTAAAAATTCAGAATATAACCATCATAATATGATAACATGACCAATCTCAATTTTATAAGAAAATAGCTCGTTTTACTATGAAACGATTATAACTTGATAACATTAGTTTCATTAGTGCATGATAGACAGCATTGAGAGTAACAAGTTGCAAGCTTTCCAATAAACATAAATTCTATTTTGGAATTCTTAAAATTAGCAAATATTCAGATTTCAAAGATCCCAGCACCTCCACCATGTCGCCATCTCTATTTGGGGGGTTAAGACTGCCAACTGAGTCTTACAGATGGTGATACAGATTGCCTAAGTTCCATATATTTAAGAATCAAGTATTGCAACATGTTACTCTCACCTTATATTCTGCCACTTGTTGATTCCCTTGTACCAGCAGTTGGAGTCCACTATCTCCAAACTGTCTATCGCGCTATTGCTCTGCCATCTGTAATAGTTTATTCCACTATGATTCTGACTGATGGAATCGTTAAGTGCCTAAAGTTCATACCTGGATAACACTAGCAATGTGTTAAGTTATTTACTTTACCGTCATTACTCTATGTATAATCTGGACCCCTTAAAGAGCGAATAAGTGATCTTTTACCTCGGTCTAGAATGACTAGTGTCTGGACCCTAGATCCATACCCACTAGTAACCGAATAACGGGCTTGTGTATAGGCCACCACGGCAAGCTACCATTCAGGCCAAATGCCGCCCTCGCGGTGCATGGTTAAATGTACCGCCTGAGGTCACCCTAACTACCGGTAGTTGTCCAAGCTTTTAGTTGGACGGGCCCACGCCTATTGTGGCGGGGCAAGATCATATTCAGCTTCGCTAACATTGCTTTGCGACAAGGCAATGCCATTATGTCCGATTCCCTGATAAGAGGAACCGAACCTCCACTGGTTGTACTTAAGCAACAGTACGTACCTCCGGGTCAGATCATTATATCATTATTATCGATCAATATATCGTTAGTTAGAGAAGCTTTCGACATTAACAAGTAAACCTGAGGCACTTAGCTATCATCGGCGTGGATGCTGCTGCACGTTGACAACCGTCCAGCACTTTATCACTGACTTTATTAATTAGTAATTACTACGATACTACTTGAGATGGCAAATGCAAACTTTACAATGAGAGGAAACAATTTACCGCGCATTTAGCTGTCATATTACAGACACGTACAAACTTGACTATGTTGATAGAAACCATAGACATACTCACTATAGAATACCAGTGTTGCTATGTACAATATTTACATTCGCGGAGGTGCCGCGACATTAACCACCCAAGTTAAGAAGGTAAGTAAAACAGTCGGGTAATGATGCCAGGTTCCATTTTTGTATGTTCTCTGAAATTAGACGGGTGACTCGCGTTATTATTATTATTACTCACGTTGTGGGGATGCCAGCTGTATTATCATATTTACCCAAGAATGGAAAAATTAAGGGGAAAAAAGTGTCAATCTTTAAACGTAATAAGAAATTTTATTCAGTTACCAATTTACGATAGATATTTGATGAAAGTCATTGAAGTCGTTAAACACCCGTAACTATACTTGTTAATTTTCAGGATTCAAGACAAATTCATACGTGACAATTATGAAAAGAGTCGACAGGACGAAAGAGGTGGGAGCCAAAGAAATATGCAAGCAGGTTTTTTTCACAATTTTATACGTTTTGTTCACTTATTGATTAATGCAGTTTATACTAACCTGTGATTTGTAAGATTGGAAATAAAAATACGGCGATGCCAATTCGTAAGATTAATTATAATAATGCCTATCCAATGATGGTACCACCCTTACGATGAAGATTTTGTATCATAACAACACTTGATTGTTTTATGTCAGTTATTGATCAATACAAGTTTTATGCGTGACGCTGTTTATAATTAATTATTACTTGTTTATCCACTAAACTCGTGGACGGAGTATAAGACGTGGACTTGCTACTAAAAGAATAATAATTATCAAACTGAGAAGACGTTATATATATATTTATTCTGTACCTATAACATCATTATATTCATAAATTAAATTAGTTTTAATCTGTATTTAATTTGTATTATTTCCCTTATTACAACACGCACTTAACTTATTTTAGGGGTGTCCGCTCCGGAAGTGAATTGTATGTAAAAAGCGAAACATATTGATTAAAAATACATTCAATTTGAATTTCGTTTTCTTTTCTTATTTTCACTTGTAGTAAAAAATGCGATAGTTTAAAATCATGTTACTGCGTGTTTGACACTATCGTCACTTATTTGCCATACTAGTAATAAGCATTAGCAGTTTTCCCACAAAATATGATAAAAATTGTATGATTGCAATAAGGGTTGTTATATAGATATTGTTCATGTAGTTATGTTAAAACTATCGCTTTCGCATACTGTGTACGGTGACGACCTGTCTATCTTTCTCAGTCTACGTGTCTGAACGTTAGCGAACGAAAGATGTCAAATGTCAATTTGTCCATGAAGCATAATGTCATTGTCATCTGTTAGACTGTTACGGTCATCTATCCTGTCATTTTGAGACGAATGCGAGGCACGTGCAGATTTCTTTTTTCTAATTTTTACAATTCTCACTCAATTTATGCGGCAATTCCATTACAATAATTAAAATTGTTCTTCTGATAATAAATTATAAACATTTAAGTTTCATTTTATGTGAGGTTACAAAATGTCGAAGAAAATAAAACACTTGGTAGTAGACACGACTGCTTTCATCCGAGCAGCCAATCTGCAGGATATAGCGGAATCTGTTTACACAGTACAGGAAGTAGTGGACGAGATAACCAACGACAGACAGCGCCGGAAACTCGTAGTGCTACCATACGACTTGAAAGTTAAGGATGTGTTCACAGAAAATGTCAAATTCGTCAGTGAATTTGCGAAGAAAACTGGTGACTATACCAGCCTGTCTGCTACAGATATTAAGGTAATGGCTCTAACATATCAACTTGAAAAGGAAATGGTCGGAGCTGACCATCTTAAAACAGAACCAACGATACAAAAGACTATCAAAGTCACAGGACTGCCTGGTTTCAATTTTGATACAGAAACAAATACACAATCTCAAAATAACCAGGAATCAGAATCTGAAAAATTAGAAAGCAGTCGACTTTCTTCCCCTGAGTTGAATGGATCAAACAACTTTAAAGTTAGGCCAGCTGTTGAAGAAATTACAAACACAGAAGAAAGAAAACCGGGTAACACCAAAGTTGATGCAGATGTAAGGAATGTTGAAATTACTGTCAAAGATGGAGAAGAAAGCGATGATGATAATAAACTAGCAGAGGAAATAGCCAATCAAATAAAAAATATGGATTTAAGAGATGAAAAAGAAGTTGATGAATGTATTGTTAAGGTGTCTGATGATGATGATGATGACGACAGTGAGTCAGGGAGTGAGAAGTCTGACAGTGATGATGGTGAATGGATAACACCAAACAATTTGAAAGAGAAAAAGAAAGAATTGGAGGATGGAGAGTTTGAGGAGAAAAATGTAGATGTAGCATGCATAACCTCTGATTTTGCTATGCAGAATGTTCTCAAACAAATTGGCTTAAACGTAACAACCATAGACGGAAGAGTCATTAGGCAGCTACGGACATTTATTTTTCGTTGTACAACCTGCTTTAAAACGACAAGCATTATGACAAAATTGTTCTGTCCAAAGTGTGGACATGCAACACTGAAAAAGGTATCTGTCAGTGTGGATGAGCATGGTAACCAACATATACACATAAATGGTAAAAAACCTTTAACAGCTAGAGGCAAAAGGTTTAGTTTGCCCACACCTAAAGGAGGCCAGCACTTTCAATACCCTATATTAACAGAAGACCAGCATATTCATAAGCGGTTTGCAACAAAAATGGCACGGAGCAAAACAAATGCCTTAGACCCTGATTATACCGCTGGTTTTTCACCATTTGTGATGAAAGATGTAAACTCCAAATCTGCGGTCCTAGGAGTGAGAGCAGACAAACAAGATGTCAAGTACTGGATGAAGCATTACTCAAAGGGAAAGAAGAAATGAAATAATACTTTAAAAAGCATAATTTTATTGTATTGTCAAATATATACATGTTTTTAAACTCATGATTATTTTTTCACACATTCATTCATCTTATAGATTAACAGCATGGCACAACACAATTTATTCATAATAATATTATACTTACATACTAACTAACATGAAAAGGCAGTGGACAGGGTGTGGTGACCCTCACAAGGGAAGCCCTGTGTCCAACAGTGGACATCTACAGGCTGCTACAGTAATAAACAATAGGAAACTAAACGTGCCCATTTTTTTGTGCCTTATTAGATTTAACTTATATTTTATATCACAATAATATATTCAAAATTGTTGATGCACATATTATTATTGACCTATTCTTTTAACTTCTCTTCAAAGAAAGTAAAAACGGAGTCTATACATTTACATGATGTCATTTCGTGTTTTGGATGTCCTGAAAAAGAAGGAAATCTCACTGAGAAAAAAGTTTGTACAAAATTAGTAGAGTGTACCAAATGTCAACAGTCAATAATTACACAAGGATGGTCCTGCAAACTTATCTGACCCAGTGGCCAAAATTGGAGCTAATTTTTATGCATGTTTAGTTTTTGTTTTTATTTTATTTTTCATGTATACTAGCGACAGTCACTGGGTCAGATAGGTTTGCTGGATTATATTACAGTCAAGAGAATAAATTGGAAAGTGTGCCTAGTGCCTTATATGTCTGTTACAATTTCACAGCCCATCTGCTTAGTTGATTTTGATTAAAATGGGTGCAGTTAAAGCTTCTATTCTGGAGATAGCTGTGGACACTTGTATTTTTAAAAATCTTAAATAAAAATAAAGAAGTTGTGGGCATCTGTAATAATTTTGTGTCAGGAGTGATTATTGTAAATGTGAATCTTACCGGCTGAAACCCTCATGATATCAAATTCTGGAGTCTTCATTGGAGTATCTAATGGTGAAGAACTTGATATCCAATTTCTTGATATCTGAAAATGTAATTATGAATTCTTTATAGCAATAAAATGTAATGGACCAAATCTCTATTTAGAAAATAAACCTGCATAGGCTGATCAGCGATCACATATTAAAATAGGTACATATTTGTATCATTTTGATGTATTGTATAATAATATTATGCATCTTGTATGATAATTATTTAATAAGAACTAGCTGATGCCTGCAATTTTGTCCGCATGGTATACGTTTTTTTTATTTTCACGTTACTCTCCAGGTCCTCAACTGTCCATACAAAAAATCACATCGATAATTTGCTGTGTTGCAGAGTGATTGAAGGACAAATCAACACTAAAAAAAGATTTATACTTACATGAAAAAATTAAATAATAATAAATATGATATGCCCTTCACAAACTTAAAAAGATCTTTGATAGCATCTAGTCTTCTATCAATATAAATAAATTAAATCCTAACTTAAATATTATAAATGCAAATGTGAGTTTGTTCATTACATGTTCACGGTTCATCTTTCCAGCTGATTTTGATGAAATTTGTTACATACATAGGTATGAATTCCAGGGAAGGACATAGGCATGACATATTTTTTGTCACTGAAAATATGGGATTCAGTGGGAATTAAAAAAAACATAAACCATGTTAAGCTCATGAGCATCATTTAGTAATTAAATACTTATTAACTTACTTTCTTCAAGTGCTTTGAAATCTTGGCCCCAGAAAACCCATGGACCGAATCAGTCAAAGCCACTGCTTTGACCCTGTCCTCAAACTGTTTCTTCTGTTTATCAGCTAACATGACAGTGAGGACTCCACCGTAGCTGTGAGCCACTATTACAATGCTTGCAGCTTTTGTATTCGTTATGTATGTATTCCATGTATACCTGAAAAATGAGTTTCTCAAGATTAGGGCACATTTTTTTTAAACCCGGTCAAATGAGAGTCGGAATCGCGCACCACCACCGGGTTCCGTACCACCACATTGACAACAAGGTGTCTTAATAATAATAATAAAGCTTTATTTACTCCACCTGTTACATTTTTTTTTAACAATATACTTAGTTATATTATGTTAGTTGTGTTAGTAAACTTATAGAGACTTAATGGAGTGTTAGTTAGTTCCAACAAGGTGTCATAACAACACATAATCAGTTGTGGAATAACTGGCTTACATTGCCTGAAAAACAATTCGACATCCTGAGTATGGAACTCTAAATTAACGATTTTCGTATTGTTCCTATACTTGTTTCCTATACTAGACCTTGCTTTTTAATGAATGTAATATCCTACTCGATACATTTTAGGAATATTTATAAAAATCTCTTTGATTTTCCAGGATTAATTAATTTAATATTTTATTGTAATATTTCTTAAACGATAAATGTTTCACATACATAGTATGTTCTTCAGCTGTGCTGCTATGTTTGATCTTCTTGTCTTCCCGATAGTTGTCATTGCAATTCAGTACCATAACCCCATAGCCTCTCTTCTGTGCTTCTCTGATGTAGGGGATTTGAGTGCCTGTGTCTAGACTGTCATTGATTATGAGCCTGTAAGACCAAGGAAAGACTAACATATAGTAGCATTACCAAAAAAAAGAGATATACATAGGTCTATACTAAAAGCAGAAATCAGAATGCAGGATGAAACACCTAAATATGAATCATACTAGCAGATGCAGATGATGAGGTTTTTGATTACCGCAGGAAATCTTAATTTGCCAGGAAAAAAGTAGCCTATTGTCAGCTTTGCATTAAAATTTGAATTGAATTTTTAGAAAAGATAAAAGATTGCATATTTATATTTTATTGACGAAGGTTTAATTAAGTTGATATTTGACTCATTCGATGTATTTCACTCGGTTCGTTCTTTGGCGGGGATGCGCCATATTGGAATAATTTGCATAAATGCGAGTATTTTGACGTTTGAAAGTTAGTCTCCTACCGGCAGACTCAGCGATTATTGAATACTTTTGTGTTTAGATCGCAATTTGATTTAGAGCTTAGCAGTAGCAACTGCAGCCTGATCAGATGATTAATTTATTGTTATTGTGATGCTTTGGCCAAGTTTTATACTTAACTGTTTTACATTAAATCTCTCGTGAAACCGCTACACGTTGTGACCATTCGCTCGTGGACGTTTTAAAGAGAGTACAAACACATATTTTTAAAGCAATTTTAATTATTTGCCCACTTCTGGAATTATGCTTACAAATTTCAGAAGTGGGATGTATCTCACGTTGCCTTTATTGGGTTACAGGGAGAGAGCAGTAATTAAAGATGCACTGGTTTTTACCTTTTATTTTATAAGCACTTACAAAATTGCGTGTTCACCATGACAGGCAGAGACAAGAGAGAGGGCTATCAAAAACGGGGTTCGCTACTTATGATTATGCATAGATTATATCAAGTTGTCTATGTATGTTTCATTGCCATACTTTAACACTTCCCCTCAATGAAATACATACATACAATATGTAACGTATCTTATTAACAAACAACAGAAGCCAGAACTAATACATATGTTAAGTGATAAAAAAAAATAACCGATACATCAAGCTATGCAAACTGTTCTGTAATGAGAATGCTCTGTATACAAGTAAATATCATATAAACTATGTACTATGCAAAATATATAATACAATACAGAATTACTAGCTTTGTTTTATTTAAACATTTCTAAACAAATCTTATTTCATTTAAACTTTAGTACATTTCTATGCATACAGCCTATATTTCATTCTTAAATAATTATTTTCATTTTATAACAATGAAGTTAATAAATATCCAATCAAACAGAACATATACCTTTGTTTTACTTTATCTAATCATCTCTCTTAGTCTCTTTACATTTTAATTTTAACTATTTATTCTAAACCTAAACAACTTACAAATTTTGAAAACAAATTTTGTCCTAATGGTTTTGTCAAAATATCTGCTACTTGATCTTGAGTTCTAATGAACTTTATACATATTTTCTTATTATTGATGAGTTCTTTGATGAAATGGTACCTTATGTCTATATGTTTCAAGCGTTTGACATTTTCAGTGCTTGCAACTGTGATAGCGGACTGGTTGTCTGAGTGTATAGTTACTGGGCTTGCATTAAATATGTTTAGGTCACTAAGCATATTAAGCAACCAACAAGCTTCACTGGCTGCCATACTCATGGCTATGTACTCTGATTCAGTTGATGACAAACTAACCGAGCACTGCTTTTTTGAACACCATGATATTAAACAATTTGAGAAATAAAAACAGTATCCTGTTGTTGATTTTCTATCCAAAAGATTTCCACCCCAGTCTGCATCACAATAGCCATATAACCAACTATCATCACACTTGAATATTAACTTATAATCTAGACTATATTTTACATATCTGAATACTCTTTTTAAAGCATTAAGCAAACTTTTATTAGCTTTATTTTGAAACCTACTAAGTATAGATACAGCAACACATAAATCTGGTCTTGTACCTGACACAGCATACATCAAACTTCCTATCATTTGTCTACAAGTATTTTCTATGTTTTTATTCACTTCAGAATTATCATTACATTCAAATATTTTAGTATTAAAGTTTTGTTCCATCGGGGTAGTGACGGGTTTACAATTTTGCATTTCAAATCTAGCCAAAATGCTCAATAAGTAATTTTTCTGACTTAAGTATGTAATACCTGTTTGGGTGTTTTGGTTTACATTTATACCTAGAAAGTCAGACACCAAACCAAGATCTTTCATTTTGAATTCATTATTCAGTATAATTTTAAGGTCATTAACAAGACTTTCATTTGTTCCAAAAATTAACAAATCATCGACATATAGCAAAAGGTAAATCTGGTTATTTTTATCACATTTTGTGTATAAACATGAGTCTGAATGAGATCTTTGGAAACACTCTCTAATCATCACAGAATTAAATTTATCATTCCAATATTTAGGGGATTTTTTGAGACCATATAAGGCTTTATTTAACTTTACAATGTTCTTATCATCACTATAAGCGCCTTCTGGCAATTTAATAAAAACATTTTCATGAATCTCCCCATATAAAAAAGCACCCTTGACATCCATCTGGTATATAGGTAACTTATATTGAGTTGCTATAGCTACAAACAATCTGAAAGTTGACAATTTAGCAACAGGGGCATAAATTTCATTTAAATCTAATGAGTCACTCTGTTCAAAACCCCTAGCTACCAACCTAGCTTTATACTGCACATTGTCACCTGACCCTTTTATTTTAAAAACCCACTTACTACTAATCACACTTGCATTTACAGGTAAAGTACAATATGTCCAAGTATTATTTTCCCTTAAAGTCTCTAATTCCTTGTTAATAGCTTGTTGCCACTCACCGCAATCCGGTCTTTCCATCACATCCTTATATGATTTGGGTTCATCAGAATATACATGGTTGCATTGGTAAAATTGAGTCGGTTTCCTTGCCCTTTTGGTTTGCTCTATTGGACCTGAAAAACCTGAAATAGCTGAAATAGAATCCCCAACCCGAGACTTACTTACTTCCCCTGAGCCATTTTGCTCTGAATCTGGTTGTTTACTAATATCAATAGTCTCAGTAATTTCTTCCTCAATTTCTGGTATTTGTTGAATCAAAATTGGTTTCTCTACTTGTTTTTCCAAATTATTTTCCTCAATAAATGTAATATCCCTCTTAATTTCAATATTATTCTTTTGACTATAAAATATTCTGTAACCTTTTGTATTTTCCCCGTACCCAACTAATATTCCTTTTTCACTCTTTGCATCCCACTTTTTACGCTGTTCCTTAGGTATATGAGTAAACACAGGAATTCCAAATGTTTTTAACTCGTGTATATCAAACATTTTTCCTGTCCAGATTTCATATGGAGTTCTCTCTGGATCATTGCTTTTAGCTGTTCGGTTCAACACATATGCTGCCATGTTAATAGCTTCAGCCCATAATGCTTTTGGCAGTGCCCTTGCGCACAACATAGTTCTAGCAGCTTCCACTAAAGTTCGATTTTCTCTCTCAGCCTTCCCATTTTGTTGTGGTGTGTAAGGTACTGTTCTTTGATGGGTAATACCATGTTGATGTAACAGTTCTTTGACATCCTGATTTATAAATTCCAAGCCATTATCCGTCCTTATAACCTTAATTTTCTGTCCAGTCTCATTTTCAGTCTTTAAGATAAAATTTTGAATGCAACTTTTGACTTCATGTTTAGCTTTTAAGAAATAAACTGTCCTAAATTTTGAATAGTCATCCTTCAATAAAAGAAAATAACGTGATCCACCTATGGACTTATTTTCCATGGGGCCACAAACATCCACATGAATTATTTCACATATTTTACTTGTTTTAGTTTCACTGTTTGGAAAAGGTAATCTATGCATTTTTCCTTCTAAACAACCTTCACACTTTGTAATACTGGAGTTATCAAAACAAATATTGTTCTTTTTTAATACGGACTTCACTTGGTCAAAGTTTTGATGGGCCAACCTCTCATGCCAATCATTAAGATCTGTTGAAACTTTAGCTGCACTAGCAATGCTGAACTCAAAACGCAAATTCATGTAATATAAGTTTCCATCTCTCTTTGCTAATGCACACACTTTATTATTTTTATAAAACTTACAGTAGATGTCATCTGTCATCATGACATAACCGTGAGAAGTGGCTCCGTTCACAGAGAATAAGTTTTTCTTGAGGTCTGGTACATACAAAACATTATTCAAAGTTGTATTAATCCAATTTGTGCCATTATACACCTGAGCAGTCACTTGACCGCAGCCCAGTACTGAAATTGTTGTGCCATCTCCAATGATTACTGACCTTTGTGAAACAGTCGAAAATGTTGTAAACAAAGTCTTATCACAACACATGTGCTCGCTCGCACCTGTATCTACCAACCACTGTGAATGCTTATATTGTTCATCATGATTTATTACCATAAAAGCATTACTCTCGCATTGTTTCTGTTTATTCTTCTCTATGCGGAACCTGCACTGATTCTGAAAATGGCCTACCTTTTTGCAGTAAAAGCACCTCCTATCCTCTCTATTATTAGACTGATTATTAATCTGGCACTGACTTGCATGATGCCCCACACGAGTACATTTAAAACATCTGATCTTCTTTGAATTGTGCTTCTTTGCTAGAAATGCTTGAGATGATGAAGCGTTCTGAGACTGCTGTGCATCTCCCTTTGCCTTCAGCCTCTCTTCCTCGATGAGCAACCTAGCAACTAAGTTATCATAGTTCTGCTTGTCGTCCGGGGCCGACTCCCATGCTGATATAAAATGCCTATATTGTTCTGGTAGGGACATTAATACTTTAGTAATGACAAATTTTTCTGATACCTCTTCTCCCATTTGTCGCAGTTGGTTTTGCATTTCCTGTATTTTGGATAAGAAAACTGAAATGTCCGTACCTTCTTCAAATTGAAATTGAAAGAAACGCTGCTGAAGTATGTGGACGCTGGTTTCAGTCATTTGCTCGAATACGCTCTTAAGCTTACGCCACATTTCCGCTGCTGTGGTGCACGTGATAATATGCAACATAACCTCTTCAGTCATTCTAGTTACAAGAATTGTTTGTGCCTTCGCGTCCTTACCTTCCCAAGCCTTTTTTTGTGTTGCATCTTCCGGCTTGATGGTGCTCCCTTCAACAACCTCGTACAACCCCTGCCCTCGTAACAACACCGTTGTTTGGAATTTCCAAATATTCCAGTTTTTCGTGCCCTCCAGTTTTAAAACTGTTCCCTGGATGGTAGATGTTATCGGAGTTACTTCCATCTCGCACTGGCTTAATGACTTTCCTTGTTATTAACAAGTTTTTACCTGCGATTATTAACGTTAACCCACGCCACGCCGGTCTTACCTTCGACTCGACTATTTTTCTTACCGCAATTTTCAGACGTAAAGATGCAGAATTACGTGCCTGGCACCCATAACCTATTGGGTTACAGGGAGAGAGCAGTAATTAAAGATGCACTGGTTTTTACCTTTTATTTTATAAGCACTTACAAAATTGCGTGTTCACCATGACAGGCAGAGACAAGAGAGAGGGCTATCAAAAACGGGGTTCGCTACTTATGATTATGCATAGATTATATCAAGTTGTCTATGTATGTTTCATTGCCATACTTTAACAGCCTTGATTTCGCTTTGCCATCAGCATATTTGTTTTGTTAAATTTTTAGAAGTACCGACATTAGAAATTTGTATCAGTTTGTGATAGTTTTGTTTATTGATCGGTGGCTGTGAAAAAGTAATTTTGAATGTTAGAAGCCACCGAGTTTCTTGCTGGTTCTTCTCGCTAGGATTGTGGCATTCCGAACCAGTGGTAGATTCGCTTTAAATTGTAAATTATGTGAAAGTACTCGTATTACTCAAGATAAAAAGTTTTGTGAGGTTAGTGTATTTAACCTCAAAATATATTTAGATTTGTGAAAGTAAATAAGTGATTCAGACTTCGAAGAGTGCATCGAATGAGGTGAGTCGTTTCAGTTTATTGAGTGTGTATTCATGAGTTTTGATAAAGACAGAGTTCGGCAGTTTGATAAGTGTTTTACATATTATTATTAGCGAAGTAATCGTGAGCAGGAGCGGCCCAGGCATGACCGCCTGATCATGAATTCAGGCAAGAACGCCACAGGCAAGAACACCTGATCATGATTTGGGGCTAGACGCATGTTCACAATTTGGGGCATAATTACCCGTGATATGACTTGAACACGAGGACGTGTTATTTGCAGGACGGCCGAACTGTCAGCTTTGCATTTAAAGTTGAATTGAATTTTTAGAAAAGATAAAAGATTGCATATTTATTTATTGACGAAGGTTTAATTAAGTTGATATTTGACTCATTCGATGTATTTCACTCGGTTCGTTCTTTGGCGGGGATGCGCCATATTGGAATAATTTGCATAAATGCGAGTATTTTGACGTTTGAAAGTTAGTCTCCTACCGGCAGACTCAGCGATTATTGAATACTTTTGTGTTTAGATCGCAATTTGATTTAGAGCTTAGCAGTAGCAACTGCAGCCTGATCAGATGATTAATTTATTGTTATTGTGATGCTTTGGCCAAGTTTTATACTTAACTGTTTTACATTAAATCTCTCGTGAAACCGCTACACGTTGTGACCATTCGCTCGTGGACGTTTTAAAGAGAGTACAAACACATATTTTTAAAGCAATTTTAATTATATGCCCACTTCTGGAATTATGCTTACACTATGTACTATTCCAGCCTTCCTGAAGAAATCAGGCACTACAGCAGCAACTACAAAACAAGGCTCGGCAGCCATCCGAATCACCTGGCATGGCAATTGACAATGCCACAAGTGATTCATCGTTTAAAGAGAAGGCATATACTTGACAATGTATAGCTGTCACTCATGGAGTGCTTCCCACTGGGGAAGTCTTCCCTGCACGCCAATTTCTCCTTAAACCAATCTGCTCATAGTCTATCGACTGATCGCACGATGAAGCACATAAAAAAAAAAGTGCTATTCCAGATTATAATATATCTTTGTGCCACCAGCTAGATCCGTTCAGCCGTTCTTCTGTGATTGAGTATCAAACATCCATCTATCCATCTAAACTTTTGCATTTATAATATTTAATATAATTTAGTATAGATTTTTTTTTAACATAATGAATTATATCCTGAATACACACAAATGGTAAGTGTTTATCTAGCATTATAGATTTTGGCCAACCTGTAAGAGTGTAGTGTTTCATCACACAATAAAATAAAATTATAAAACAATCAAGTGCTTACGAGCGAGCCCACTGCCCAGCTCTGACAGCACCAGAGCCATGTATCAGCACCAATAACACATCCTTCTTATCATAATCCTTGGATACAAATATAAACGTCCCATCCACCTCTGTACTACCTTTAGGCACGGGCAGGCGGTACAGTCCCTCTTTCTCTAGTAAATGGTATATGTAGTCTGTGATCACAGCACCGAGAACTTCATAGTGAGCCTGACATTCTTGGTGATCATTGCTGATGTTGAATTGAAATTGTTCATCACCTGGCTGTCCACTTTCATCTATTTTTCTCAATTGTCCATCTGTAAAAGGTTTTTTTAGGTAAGCCCACTTACAGTCCTCAAACTTATTTGACCCCCCGGTGGTCAAAAATGGAACTAATTTTTATGCCTGCTATGTTTTGTTTTTAAATTTTATTTTTTACTAGCTGATGCCCGCGACTTCGTCCGTGTGATTTAAGTTTTTTATTATTTCTACCGGAACTCCTTAATTTTCCGGGATAAAAAGTAGCCTATGGTCACTCTCCAGGTCATGAACTATACCCATGCCAAAAATCACGTCAATCCGTTGCTCTGTTGCAGGGTGACAAACGAACACACTTGCACCTTTATAATATTAGTATGATATTTACTAGGGACGCTGTTACCGGGTCAGATTAGTTTGTGGGACTATATGTGTCTATGCAATGAATTCTTAGTAAGTATGTTTTGAAATTAATATAGGTACTTACAATGAGTAGTAGTTTGTACATCCATTCTAATTTAGGAAAGATACTCCTTAAATTCCCGCGAGAATAAATCAACCTAATCCACGTGGACGAAGCGGGCATCATATAATCTTGTATTATAAATGCGAAAGTGTGTCTGTCTGTCTGCTACGCTTTCACGGCCCATTTGTTTAACCGATTTTGATGAAATTTGGTATAGGGATAGGTTGTATCGGCTCAGCTTTAGTATACTGGACGCGGAGTTGGACGTTCATATTTTTTTTACGGAACGATCTTCATGTGGTAAGCCTTGCACTAAAATATTTTACGTCGAATCCTAATACTTTTCGAGAAATAATTTTTTGAAAATTCGCAATTCTTCAACACTTTTCACTATATATTACGACATTTGCCATAGATTACAGACTCATTGACGTTTAGTTGGCGTACTAAAGTTTCGTTTTAGGTACGTACTAAATTCCGTTCCAAACTTATAAATTATCACTAATAATCGTATTACTGCACGATAGGCCAACTAGAAACCGTCATAGGCTCGTGACTCCATCGCTCCGCCTCACTAAAGTCCGAAGGTCGTTCGTGGGAATGAGCATACTATTCTTTAACAAAATTCCTCAACCTATTATAAACTTGCCTTTACACAAGTTTAAGATAACCATTAAAAAAATGCTCCTAAAAAAAGCTTATTATACTGTCGAAGATTATATTAATGATAAAGGCGCATGGATTTGACTCGCTCCAGCAATGCTCAGGACAGTGGTTACTTATGTATCTGTATATGTTGTATGTAGATTATTGTAAACATACCATATACTATTTATTTTTTTTCAAAAGAGCAACCACCGAGTTTCTTGCTGGTTCTTCTCGGTAGGAACGGCATTCCGAACCAGTGGTAGATTCATTTGACTATTCATAAGAACTTGTAAAAAGTCTATTTGAATAAAAATAATTTGATTTTGATTTTGATTCAAACCATAAACAATGTCTATATCGATTATTGGAAAAACGGAACGCGTGCGTTGGCGCCAAAGTTTTCAAATGACATTATTGAATTCAAATTTACGAGTCATCGTGTTACGCACTTTTCAGTTGAGAACAAAGTAAAGGTTATAGGTATACTTTGGAGGGGGTGAGAGGGAGAGGGTGAAAGCTAAGCGGTTTTCCTAGCTTCTCCACTTCCCTTTTTAGGTACCTCCCACTCATGCAAGAGCGAGCGAAGCGAGCTCGGGACTGGGGGCACTCCGACTTGGATAGTTTAGGTGATGAAGAGGATGGCGGGGTCTTTCAGACCCCGCCATCCTCTTCGTGGTTATTTCCTTTTAATACCACCCAGAAATAAGGAGCCCCGCGAAGCGGGGCTCCGTCGACCGAGCCTTGGAGGGGGTGAGAGGAAGAGGGTGAAGTCTAAGAAGTTTTCCTTGCGTCCCCACTTCCTCGCCCCTACTCCCCCTCCCCCTCTAAAGTATTATTTAAGCCATTATTACGATAAAAGTAACTTCATAATTAAAATTTCAAAACTTTAAAAAATTATTTCTCGAAAACTATTGAGTTCCGAAATTTTTCCCTTGGAGGGAGGGTTCACCCCCTCCCCCCTTCCCTCCCCCCTCCGCCGCGTCCAGCATACTAATTACTAAAGCCCAACCGTTGTATCCCGGGGTAGGACGTATGCTACTTTTTATCCCGGAAAATTGAAAAGTTCCCGCGGGAATCAAAATCCTTAATCCACGCAAACGAAGTAGCGGGCATCATCTAGTGAGTAATATACCTAGTTAATGAACTTACCTGAATTAAACGCATAGCCCAAATCCTTAATAGTTTTGTTAGCAGCCATAGTCTTCCTGTGTGATAAACAATAATTATTCACACCAGTAAGAAAAACTTTTGGGCCTTCACCGAAAGATTGTTTAAAAAACCGGCGGACAAGTTTACTCATGAATTTTATTTTGCTTAACTTGTATTGAATTGAATCAAAATATCAAATTCAAACTAAAATGAGCTTTAAATAATGATTTAAATATCTATTTCACATACACAAGGATCACAAGCATATGATTTTGACAAGTGACAACAATAATTATCTCGCCGTCTCTGACAGTGACAACCGGGGTTATTTAGCAAGCGTGTCTCCTCCATTCCACGCGACATTGGCGAAGTTTAATGTACCCATTTGGTACAAACATAAGCCATAAAATCAAGAATAATAATAAGACTTAGGGAAACAAGACCGACTTGCCTTTGCTGAGACACCGACCATTGACAAGACTTCTTATTTTTTTTTAATTTATTTTACGGTTCTGGATTCAAATCCTTTAGCCTTTAGGGCAGACCACCGACCATTGACAAGCCTTTTTTTTTTAATTTATTTTACGGTTCTGGATTCAAATCCTTTAGGACAGACCAGACAAACCCTAGACTACAATAATATAATATATATGCCCTAGACAACAAACCGACCTTTGATTTTATTTAGAAACCGACCGAGTGATAAACTGATACTTTCTAAAAAAAAATGGCTTATTGCGACTTGAAAGCTTATTTATTGGTATGTTTTGGTATTAATGATACCTCAGACATGATACCAATCTTAAAGCTTTCTTTCTTTATCTCTAACTTTTGTTGTTTGTTTCTCAGTTAACTTGTCTCTGGTTTGCCTGGTTTGTTTTGACTCTCTGGTTAACTTGTCTCTGGTTTTGACCACAGATTTATAAAGGGAAGCAGATTCAATAAAAAAATTGCGTGCGGTGGCAATTTCAAACTTCAAACACACTGAAACAAGCACTGAAACATTACTCACACAGACAAAACTCAGGGCCGCACCTTGTTGCTGCACATTATATTAGTAGTAGTAGCACAGAGTTAAACTACCTTTTTTTTCTGGTCGGTGTATACTTTTTTTTCTGGTCGGTGTATACTATTACTACCTCTATGAGTAGTAGTGGTAGGGTTTATGTCGTGTGAAAAAAAAGACCTACAATAAACGTTACCTATCACGTGGAAAGTGGAAGCTATATTTTGTGTCGGCGGGGGCTGTCACGTCTGGTGTGTTGTGCGTCTCTCTCCCCTCTCGAGGTTGTGTGATATCGGCCCGGAAGTCCGACAGCACTGCCTCGATGTTGTCAAGAACAGTGCTGACGGATCACGGATGCGTCTGGTGTTTTGGTTTGCTGGCCGGTTGGTGCATCCATGCCACCGATATCGTCAGGCTCCCCCGGCTTTTAGGAGCAAAGTCATGTCGTGGTGGTACATAACAGCCCTTCATCCGTGACGAACCTGACGTATATCGAGCCAGTGGAATAGGCGACCTTCCTGCCGCGTGCCATGATTGTTGGTAGCTCTTCTTTTGGTATACCCATTATTAGGTGTACACCAGAAGGGCTGGTTGTTACCCTCTGGTAGCTGAGCATCCTGATTCATATTCACCATCACCACAACATAATCCATAGGTATTCATTGAATTCATTTTCACAAGATCAATCGCCCACTTCATGCAGAGATTCTGCCCCAGGATCCTTCTCTTTATCTGAACTGAAGATAGAGAGATGAACGATGCAATTTGTATTTTAGCATTCTAAGTTAAATATTCCTGAGAACTGAGTTCTCAGTCTCTGCATCATAGTGCTCATAGTTGTGAGTAATTTTCTAATATTATGGTAGGGGTTTGGAATTATAATGCAGCAGGCTCTCCTAAATATTGACTCTATGAGTTTGATTTTCTCTTTTAGATTTAACAATATCATTATTATCAGAAATACTAACCAGGACCAACAGTTTTGTGCTATTTGAGGCGATAGTACATGGTACTATGTCAGTAGCCTTCATTCATTATCTAGTATTTTGTAAGTTAACTTTTTCTTATTATTAAAATTAATTGAATCTGCCACAGACCTGAAAAAAATGCTACAGGGTTTAGATGCAGAAAGTAAAAAAGTTACACATGAATGCCTCCAAAACTAAGGTCATGACAAACAGCAACAAGAGACCATTTGAAATACAAGGAAATTCGGTAGAATATGTGGTCAATTATGTGTACTTGGGGAAACTTTGAAGCTAATACTAACGAAAATGAAGCTGACAGAAGAATAAACATAACATGGAAGAAATACTAGGCACAAAAAGAAATCTTAAAAGGAAACTACAACTTAAAAATGAAAAAGATATTAATGGATTCCTGCATCCTTCCTAGCTTAACTTACGCAAGCCAAACATGGGTATTTACTGAGAGAGTCAAGAACAAATTCTTGTCCTGCCAACACGCTATGGAAAGAAGTATACTGAAGCTGCGAAGAATTCAGAAAATAAGAAACAGACATTCGAAAGAAAACTAAGTTAATAGACACTCTTCTGTATGCTCTCAAACAAAAATATGTACCTTATATCAAAATGGCGAGGCCCAGTAGGCAAAAGGAAAGTAGGCAGACGAAGGAAAAAATGGGCTGACAACATCGCTAATGTAGCAGGAAAGAATTGGATGAGCATCGCTACCAATAGACAAAGGGAAAAGGATGGAGGAGGCTTTTACCCGCAGGAGACCATCATACCATTTTATACATAATTTTGTTTTAATGAAAATAATACAATAGAACTTAATGCTAGTTATCCTAATCTTATTACTATATATTAATCATGCCCGCGTGGAATGGCGGCAAGAATGCTGGCTGCATTCCTGTGCTGGTTAGCATTTATAAATAATTTGTAATATGTGGGATATAAAGCTTTAATAATAAATTAAAATTAAGTTTCTATTATAAAAGCTGTTGTTTATTTCTATTCTCTCTCGTAAGCAATTTTATTGCCAATATAAGGTTTTGAACATTTCATAAATAAGAATAGGAGCACATATTTAAAACATAGGTTCAGTCAAATTCATTTATTCCTAACATAAATTAAGTCTGCACAAAAATATTTTGTAGCAGAAAGTATAAATACATAGCTGACTGGGTCTTTATTTTCTATTCATTATACCAGTCCAAAAACAGTAAAGTAAAGGACATGACCAGCAAGAAGAACAGTACATAGACCCTGAGGCCGGCGTTCCTTTGAATGGCTTGCTTAATTTGATCATTAGCATCTTTCATAGTTTCAGTTGTACCTACCACTGTGTTGGCTATCCTATCTATATCTTGTTCTTGTTGTAGAATCTGAAAGTAAGATTATATTGATTAATTGACTTGATATTAGCTATAAATAATGGGTTCAAGTTACAATAGTGCAAACTGAATGCATTTAGGCTTTAGAGTTAAGCAGTGAGAACCACATTCCGGAATATGCACACTTTTACTCACACTCTCTCATGCAAAATGATGTTCTAGACTTATTGGTTAATATTATAGTAGTGTTATTATCTTGCTGCAGACTCGGCCATAAATCAATAATCGGACTAGGGATGTGCGCTAGTTGCGCGCGCGCAAGGCCGTTATCGGTAACGGAATCATCAAGGTTACGACGTAAACATACTGCACTCATTAAGTATGCAGGGTAACTAATGGGTACTAATGTATTTAACTAACTAATTATTGAAAACTAAAGTGTTTTCAATGAAAATCAAAATCAAAAGTTTTTTTAGTCAAATAAACTTTTACAAGTACTTTAGAATCGTCCAGTGAATCTACCACTGGTTCGGAATGCCATTCCTACCGAGAAGAACTAGCAAGAAACTCGGTGGTTGCTCTTTTTAAATAATTCATTTACAATAATTATTATATCAATGAGTACATATGTAACCGCTGTCCTTAGCGTTGAGTTTTTACGTTTTTAGTTATATAAAAAGAGGGTAATTAGCAAATATGTAGCCTATTTAGTATAACTATTTTAGTTATGCTGTGCTATTAAGTATATTTAAACCGCTACAAAAATAAATTGAGAAGAGCACATTTATGCGAAGAGTTCATCGTTCATGTGGATGATGATGATGATTATGACGAGTCAGACATAGAATTTTAATTTTGTATTTTTAGTTTTATATATATGTTCTTATGTTTATATATTTAATATGCTATGTTATAATTTTATTGGTAATTTAAAAAAAACCAAAAAAAATAAACGTGTTTTTATTTCTATCACCCATTTAAAAAGATACCAAAAAAACAACTATCGATATCACTCATCGACTGCAGTACCTAATGCACAGGGGCCGTGCCATAGGGCACATGAGTGGGAAAGAGAGCGAAACACTTGAATGATTTATGGCCGAGTCTGCAGCGAGATAATAACACTACTATAGTTATAATGGACAATGGAACAAGATTTTCACTGCTTCAACGTCTAAATACTGTAGAGTGGTTTAAGTGTCTGAAATGCGAATATTCTTATGTGAATTTTGTGGAATTTGAAATAATTTATTAAGAGCAATCAAATATTATTATAAAATAAAAATTAATATTATTATTTTCTGATCTTCTCAGAAGGCTTCTCTTAAGTCAACTTACAACTTAATAACTACTTTTCCAAAATGAAAATTTTATTAACAACAGCCTTGTCAGTCACTACTTACTATTCAGATTTCAAAAAGTTGCAAAATTTATATATATAGGTACTTACCTTCTCTGTAAATATCTCTTGTAATTCAGCAATGTGCAGAACTTTGCTCTCTATCTGCCTCACTTCCTCTGTCATGCTGTTCAGTTCATTCAGCAGATGAACATTCTCTGATTCAAACATCTGTAACTCTTCTGCGCTTAACTCTCCTTCGTCTGACAGCACTGCGACTTCATTTTCAGACAAATCTAGTTTACTCTTAGAATTATCCACTTCTTCCTCTGCCACATTATCTGTGCCTGCATTTTCTTCTTTTACTACAACTTTTTCTTCTATAAACGGATTCGGTATATTATATTTAGTCTGAGGTAGTTCTAAGCGTGATAGTTTTCGTATATCCAAAGCTTTTTTAACCCGTAACGCTTTTAACTCACTATGTATTTTGCATACAGCTTTTAAGTACGAATCTATTAGGTCTATTACAGCGTCCATGTAGTCCCGCATCTGCTGGGATACAGGAACCTTGCGATTATCATTTCTAAACTCTTTTAGCAGGTGGGAACAGGTGTTGATTATTCTTTGAGCTCCTGTGTCTATTTGGTCTCTTTCCGCTTCAGACATTTCATTTCCGGTTACATTATTATAGAAGCTCAAATACCTCTCTCTGTGCTCTAGCAGAAAGTCTCGGAGTTTAGTTATTTGTGAAGTTATATCCCTAGCTGTAGCCATAAAACCTGTCTTCGGTTTACTTCGAAGTATGCGTTGTTTTTCATCGTTGGTAGGGCTGTGGATGCCAAAAGCTTTATTCCGAGTTCGGACTGTTTTTATACATGCTTTAAATAGCGGTGTTATGTCCATTTTTAAGTGAAATTTGAACGCAAATTGTAACAACAAACGAAGTGAAGTTCCGTGGACCGAGCGGTTCCAACACTTCCAAGTTCCAACAGAGACAAGGAATTTTTTACCTTTTTTTTCTGGTCGGTGTTTTTTACAAAGTACTCTGTGGAATAAACTACTCTCTAGGTACCGAGAGAACAGAGACTTCCAAGTTCCAACATGTGACATAAGACATTGACATTTAAAATTTAAATTGAAAAAAACGTCATCTCGATTTTTTTTACAAAATCTCATAACTTTTTTTTCGGACCTGAATTCATGTGCTCTGTGATCTGCGATGCTGCTGGGGCACGGTGATCTCCTTATAATTTCTTCTGAGGTGATCTCCGTTGTTCTGTGGTGGTGATCCATAGATGAATATGGTGATTGGTTCTGGGTTCTGGTGATCTGTGTATTACTGTTTGTTTTAAAGATGTTACTTGCTTCTTTTTCTGGTCGGTGGTTATCGGTTACTTGTCTCTGCTGTCTCAGAAAGACTAGAATCCAGAGCCGTTAAGCCAGTTAAATAAAAAAAAATGTCTCTGCTAATGTGTATTGACAAACACACAATATTTCTATTTTAGTATTTTCTCTGATTTCTCTTTTTTTCTGGTCGGTTTCCTCAAAATGTATCTTTGAAAAAATCTATCTGATTCGACTACAAAATATTATATAAGTGTAACTTGAACTTGCTACTTTTAAATACAAGCCGAAAAAATGACTTCGACTGAAAACAGTTTCCGTCATAGCAAGCATTCCATACCAATTGATATATTGGATGACCTCTGCAGGTAGGATATCTAAAATTCTATGGAATTTATTGCGCTGACTAGTGACCAGTGATCAGTTTTAGGATTGAACAGGATTTAGCGTATTTCCAGAAGACTATTTACTAAATAGAAATGTTCTATTTGAGGTTATGTTATGTTTTTCCCTTGATTTCATCATATCAGTTTCAAAAGCGTGGAACGCGGCTATCGCAAATATCCTCAAAGAGTTAAAGTTACACACCACCACCCCACCACTACAGCCCATTAACGTCCCACTGCTGGGCACAGGCCTCCACTCTCATAGGAGAGCGGGAATTAGAGCTTAGACCCACCACGCTGCTCCAATGCGGGTTGGCGGGCTTTAACGACTATTATCATGTTAGTGATAATAACCGGGACCGACGGCTTAACGTGCTCTCTGCTTAACGTGCTTTATAACTTCAACTCGTTGATACCCAAAGCATAAAGACGAAAGTCTTTGCGTCCTGTCTGTGATGACGTATGGAGCGGAAACGTTGACACTGACAGCTGGCCTTCTCCACAAATTTAAAGTCGCTCAGCGGGCTATGGAGCGGGGCTCAGCGGGCTATGTTGAGTGTTTGAGTGTTTCTCTGAGGGATAAAATCCGTAACGAGGAAATCCGCCAGAGACCTAAAGTCACCAACATAGCCCAGAGAATTAGTAAGCTGAAGTGGCTGTGGGCAGGTCATGTCTGTCGCTGAACGGATGGCCGTTGGGGCAGACGTGTTGTGGAGTGGAAACCGCGTACCGGTAAACTCAGTGTGGTACTAGGGTCTAGGGCATGCAGTCGATCCTGTTTCTGAGAACTGGGAATTTTCACACCGATACTGGCATGGAACCGGGAATTCCCGGTACTTTCGATACTTTCGATACCACCATAAATTATCACAAAAACTAGTCAAATAGGTACATTACAGAAAGTATGAAATGGACATTTGGCATAATAAATAAAATTGTTGCGTAATATTTCCACACAGAATCGTAAATTCATGATTATTTTAAATTACTTGTGCCATAATTCGTTTTGTTCCAAATTTCTAAGTTTTACTGTAGTTCAACGGAAAGGGCCGGCGTATATGTTTAGCATGAGGCTTCTTGTATGAAAATACACTTCAAAAAGCTGTATTTTTTTACCATGAAAAGCTAATAATTTTATTTTTAAAGCAATTACATCTAATTGCTATAAAAATAAAATCAATCAATTTATTACTTCAAGCCTTGAGTTTTGGACAAAGGGACAAGAAAGTGATCCTTTAAGGGTCTTTTTAATACGGCATATGCAGTAGCCTCACCTCAACGAATTATAAATCTTAATTATATGCAATTAAGTATCTTATTTATTTATTTACTTTTTATCTAGTTTTATAAATATATTTATTGATAGTTATTTTCATTGGTTTTTCGTAGTCTTGCTTTAGTAATCTTAATAATTGCCTAGTGTAAACTTATGTTATTTATGTACGACTTTTCTTATGTGCACGATGTAAATGCCTATAATTTGAATTGCATGTTTACCTAGTGCCTAAGCCATTGAACGTTTTGTATACCTACTACTTGTAATTCTGTTGGTGGTTCAAATAAATTTAATTTAATTAAATTTAATACTCAGTAATCCCAAGAGAATCTTAGCGTCCGAGAAGTTATTACTTTTTCCTGTTTTGTATATACAAACGTAATACCAAAATAATTTGTATTTCGAGAATATTTCCACCATATTATGCGATTATTAAGATTGTACTTGTATTTATCTAGGTCCCTGGATAATTATCTTTTCAAAATACTTTCCCAAAATTAAATGTAAGCACAGTGCGTTTCGCATGTTTTTACGACATAAATGGCATGTTTTTACTATTAACAAAACATACATTTCCTTTTCATAATGTAGTGACAGAGGTACTTATATGGTATTCATGTAATGGATTACAAGATTATTACTAGGCAATGATAAAATGGAACGCCAAAATGGAGTAGTGCCTAAAAGAGGAAAGCAGATGCTCAAGAATTAATCAATAAACGTATTGTTTTTTTTAGATATTTTAACCTTGACCTTTTTCGGAATAATAAATCCATAATAATTTCGGTTTTAATTTTTAAACCTTACTGTAAAAACGGAAATCCTGCACATTGTCCCGAATCGGAGGGCAGTTTCTGGTCATGTCTTTTAATTTAAACTGTCTTCATTTCAGCCGTTTTATAATCAACTTGCCCCCAGAGGACAGAGGCAATCTCGTGAGGATCTGCTTCCAAATAGAGCTGGCCCATTGGTTCTACCTGGACTACTATTGCACAGATGAATCCACAAGACTTAACCCTTGCGGGATTAGAGAGTTTGCAGCTCATATATTTCAGGTAGTTTGGCTTTTAGTAACAGTGTATGTTTCTATAATCTATCTTTAAGTAAGTCTGGTAAGTATGTTTGAATGCTGATGATGAGGTCATTTGTGAGATGGTGGTGATGGAAAAAAAAAACAAGGCTCAGTATGTTGTGGGGTCTTCTCAGACCAATGGTGCTTTTGGAACCCTCGGATTTAGTTTTAAGACAGTGTAAGTAATCCATATCCATATCCATACTAATATTATAAATGCAAAAGTGTGTCTGTCTGTCTGCTACGCTTTCACGGCCCATCTATTCAACCGATTTTGATAAAATTTGGTACAGGGATAGGTTGTATCCCGGGGAAGGACATAGGCTACTTTTTATCCCGGAAAATTTAATGGTCCCGCGGGAATAAAAAAATTTATCTGTTCAACCGATTTTAATGAAATTTGGTACAGGGGTAGGTTGTATCCCGGAAAATTCAAGAGTTCCCGTGGGAATTGAAAAAACTTGGTCCACGCGGACGAAGTCGCGGGAATCATCTAGTTTTGTATAATTACTAGATTTTGCCTGTGACTTCCCGCATGCTAGATTCGATTTTCATACAAATTTCCCTGCCCTGTTTTACACCCTTTTGGGTTTAATTTTCTAAAATCCTTAACAGATGCCTACATTTTAATAGCTATCTGTATGCCAAATTTCAGCCCGGTCCATCCAGTGGTTTGAGCTGTGAGTTGATAGACCAGTTGTACAGTGTACCTAATTTGAATAAATAAATATTGATTGACTGACTGGCTTATCAACTCACAGCTCCACCTTTCTTTTTCTTTTTATATATTTAGATTGTACTCTACTCTACTCGATCCAAGTAATTCTACAGTCAGTCAGTCAGTTTGAATGACTGTCAAAAACTGAAAACAACAGATTTTCAAAAATCTGTAATTTAACTTTCTTTCACAGCATGTCCCGCAGCTGCGTGAGCACATCAGAAACCTGGACGAAGTACTGGACAACTGGCGCGAGTACAAACAGTCAGTACCGACATATGGAGCCATCCTACTGGACAGCGACCTGACTCATGTTTTACTGGTGCAGTCTTACTGGACCAAGGCTTCCTGGGGATTCCCCAAGGGAAAGGTCAATGAGGATGAAGAACCTTGGAAATGTGCTGCTCGAGAAGTAAGTCAAAATAAGTTTGAATAGAAACTTTTTTTTTTAAACAGGCTTTGGTCTGGTGGGATACATGCCTTAATATATATTAGCCTTTAATTTGTCCTTCAATCACGCCGCAACAGACTACAGAGCATGGGATTGAAGTGATTTTCATGGATATTGTAGTGACCTATAGTAAGATAGTAGACCTACACTCGCGAGCAAGCTAATCGACTCAGCCAGGTTCTGTTTTTTTATTAAATATCTAGATATTTTATTTAAAAAAAAACATATTCCTATGAAAAGCTTGAGACTTAAGCTTTAAATTGACACCAGTATCATGAGAAAATATTCCGTACTTTTTTTATGTAAGCAGTTTAAATAGGCATATAGGCAAACTGACTCATTACGGTACCAACGAGTTGCGCTACTAACACCCCTATAAAACCCTCCATAACCGGTTTTTCTTATCATTCGCTTATCAGAACTTGACCTGTATACATCTCCGGGAATTTCATTAATTGTTTGGACAAAACTATGGATACTAGGCAGGCCTAGTAGACGTAGTAGTAGTAGTAGTAGTAGTAGTAGTAGAAGAGGGCAACAACTTGAGCAGCTTTTTCAGGAAGAAGCTGCTCAAGTTGTTGCCCTCTTACAACAAGGACTCAGTCAGCGTACAGTCACTGCTCAGCTGCACTTGAGCCAGTCTTCTGTATCAAGGGTATACAGAAGGTTTCAAGAGACTGGAGCCTTTAATCGGAGACCAAGAGCCAGCCGCCAATGGTGTACTTCAGAGAGAGACAACCGTTTCATTGTATCAACCTCACTGCGAAACCGGCACCTGACAGGCGTTGATGTGCAGCAGGAATTGAGACGTGTTCGGGAGGTGACTGTCAGTGAGTGGACAGTAAGAAGACGCTTGAGGGAAGCCAACCTCACTCCAAAACGACCTACTACGGGCCCGAAATTGACTGCAGCCCACCGGCAAGTTCGCCTACAATTTGCACGAGAACATTTAAATTGGAGCGTTGCGCAATGGCGGTCAGTCTTGTTCACTGACGAAAGCAGAATGTGCCTACATGGCAGTGACAGGAGAGGCCGGGTCTACAGGCGTCCAGGCGAGCGATTTGCGCAGTGCTGTTTCGCTTAGACGACAGCATACGGCGGTGGCTCTTGCATGATGTGGGCTGGTATATCTTTGGAGGGAAAAACGGAACTCGTTTTCGTGCCCGGGGGAGGACGAGGAGGAGGGCTGACGGCTGATCGATACATAACTGACATTCTCCTTGACCACGTTGTTCCTTACGGAGGATTTGTTGGTGAAAACTTCGTGTTGATGCACGACAATGCCCGGTGTCATACGTCGCGTGTCACTCAGGAGTTCCTGAACGAAGTTAATATACAGGTGATGAACTGGCCTGCGCTCAGTCCAGACATAAATCCCATCGAGCACTTGTGGGACCAGCTCAAGAGAAGGGTCCTGTCCAGAAATCCAGTCCCTTCGACCATCAATGAATTGAAGGTGGCTTTATTAGAGGAGTGGGACGGAATTCCTCAAGACGATATAAAAAAAAAAATAAGATCCATGAAGAACCGACTGCAAGCTGTGATTAGAGCTAGGGGCGGCAATTCAAAGTATTGACTCAATAAATAACTCCATGTTTTTTTTAATTTTTTGTTTTATGTGACCACAATATATTTTCCTAAATTCCCATTTTCCCTCTCTTCTCATCCAGATAGCATTAATTTAAAATGTACTGAATAAATTACGACAATATTGCTATCAAATTAAAGCCTACATTTCGAGCTTTTAAATGATATATGTTTCTTATAAAAAAGTCGTAAATTTTTCGAAAAATCCATGTATTTATGCGTGCCTATGTGTTGAGTCGATTAGCTTGCTCGTGAGTGTATATACCTGTCAGTCTCGCGGTTAAGTAGTCACTTAACGTGAAATCCGTTAAGAGTTAGGTCATGGGGGAAACGAAAGGCCAAATTCTAACCTTCAAATTCGGTAACCCCTCTAGTTACCTACCTACGTAGCTTAATTTAGTTACTAGCTTATACCCGCGGCTTCATCCGTGTGGATTAACTTTTTTTTATTCCTACAGGAACTCCTTCGGAAATAAGGTTGCCTATGTCCTGTCACGATATACAATCAACTTCTATAGCAAATTTCATAAAAATCGGTTGAAAAGATGGGCCGTGAAAATGTAGCACATAGATACACTTTCCTATTATTAATATTAGTATGGATCCAACATACAAAGACCGAATATCCTTAAATAATACTTACTACTTTACAGGTACTCGAAGAAACCGGCTTCGACATCACCGGTCTAATAAACAAACAAGACTATATCGAAGCAGTTATTCACGACCAAATCGTTCGGCTTTACCTCATCGGCTACATACCGCGAGATACGAAGTTCCAACCGAGAACTCGTAACGAAATAAAAGCCTGCGAGTGGTTCCCTATAGCTGATCTACCCGCAAATAGGAAGGACATGACGCCAAAAGTCAAAATGGGCGTCGGTCCTAACGCGTTTTTCATGGTGTTGCCATTCGTCAAACGCATGCGACGCTGGGTTTCCGAACGTAACCAAAAAGTTGCCAAACGAACCCGCCACAAATCAATGGGAGAGATAGAATCGTGCAAGGGGAAAAGTAAACCGATTTCCCAAGGCTTGGCGAACGAAATACAGGAATACCAACAGAACTCGGGGCACAAATATAATAATAAGGGTCATGGTAGTAATTCGCACACAAAGAATGGCAACACTGCAAACGAGAAACGGAAGGGTGGGAAAATGGCCAAACGTCAACTTTTTACACCTCAAAATAATAGCTCAACTAATTTCTTGCCGGTTAATAAAGACAATAGTCCAACAAATGATGCTGAAGATAACAATTCTTACGTAGATAATTTCGTTGCGCCGTCGTGGGCGAATTTCAAATTTGACCGGCAGGCCATCTGGGATTGCATGACTTGAAACATAGGATTTGATATAAATAATGGATCTCAATATAAAAGTACTGATTTTTATCTATCGATAACATACATTTTTTTATATATTTCACTATCGAAAATAAGTTTTGTGGCGAAGTATCTGTTTTAATTTTTTAACCCCCGACGCAAAAAGAGAGGAGTGTTATAAGTTTAACGTGTCTGTTTGTGTATCTGTATGTGGTATCGTAGCGCCCAAACGGATGAACCGATTTTCGTTTAGTTTTTATTGTGTCATAGATAATTTTATCCCGGGTGTTCTTAGCCATGCTTCATGAAAATCTGTTCATCCGTCTGAAGGTCATCAGCTTTTTTCTTAATCTGTTACTTCCATATTATGTCGGGGGTTGTTTTAAATTTGTAATATACTTGTGTTCTAATAAAATTAAGTACTTGAATATGCAGGGTTGGCAATTATTGTTCTGAAGTATGTCTGTAAGAGATTGCTGTAGCTTTAAGACCGCCTTTGCACCCTTCTGTGGAGTGTCCTTTCTTCTTGATGTTTGCGTGTGCAACGAAGATGTGTACTATATTTTAATCTTTAGGGGGTGGGTTTAATATAACTGCAGATTAAGGTGATTTAAAGGTTAGCCCATCTTAGACTCCATCTTCACTTATGGCAAAGACAATATATAAACCAGTATAAGACTGTTCTCTTCATACATTAAATCAAAGCTCGCTAAGTGCGCATTAAAGTCGCCGGTACCTTGTAGTTCTTCGCATTATCTGAGATGGCGTAACTGTGCAAGCTGAAAAATAATTAATAACGAACATAGCTATTGCCATCTAACGAGTAGTAGTTGAATCATCAACTCGATCAAACTTACCTAGTGCCATCTAACGTATAGTTATATATCCATGACTGCCTCGTTGGTATAGTGGTTAGCATGTTGGACTGCGACCATAGATTAATTATAATACAGGTTTATATATTGTCTTTGACTGCGACCGACGAGGTCCCGGGTTCGAGTCCCGGGTCGGGCCATAACAAGTATTGGGTTTTACTGGCAATAAATTCTCAATACTAGCCCGGAGTTAGGAAGTTGGCGGTGTTTCAACCCCGTGCCTCGGAGAGCACGTAAACGTGTCTAATTATATTTTTTTTAAAAAAAACAATCTTGATCACTTGTTTTTGTGTTTTTTTAAAGTATTTCTTATATATGTTAGTTATTCTTGTTTTTTGATTCTTTCACAAGTCAGCCCTTGACTGCAATTCAACCTGATGGTATTTGATGATGTAGCCTAAGATAGTAGTGGGCTAATAAGAAGGGGTATAACGGCTTGGTACTTATAATAAACCCCAAATCGATTTCTAGGTACGCTAAATCGCTTGGCAGCACTTGGCTTCGCCGGTAGGGTTATAGCTAGCCATGACCGAAGGCTCTAAGCAGATCAGAACTCATGTGCCTATAGTTCTGAAGTAGGTAGACTCTAGAGTAATGGTAAATTTAGTTTTTTTATCAAGTATTTCTTGAATAATGCACAATACCTACTGTAAATATTTTTTCTTGATTATTACCTAAGTACCTACCTAAATTATATCGCCATCAACCAGACTTCTACTGTAATTAGCTAGCTATAAATAAAATAATTATCTATATTATATTTATTTGTTTACATATTTTGGAACCCTGCATGTCGATAAATATATTATTATTAGCTAAATGGCTAAAGAATACCTAACAATTGCCAAACTTAACCTCAAAGATAAATCGTATAGCAGCAGAATCTCAGAGTCCAGAACAAGCGTAGGTCAGCAGTTAAGTAGCAGGATCTCGGAGTCCATTAGTCTTATCACGTTCACAAACATAAAAAAAAACCGGTTAAGTGCGAGTCGGACTCGCGCACCGAGGGTTCCGTACAAACATGTAGGTATATCCTATAAGTAAAAGTTATAGTATTTTTTATTCAACTTATCTAATATTTGAATTTCAATTTAATACCTCTACGCGTTCATGCGGAAAGGGGAAGTAAGTTTAAAATTATTAAAAATATTTTTTTTCTTATATGACTAGATGATGCCCGCGACTTCGTCCGCGTGGATTGATGTTTTTTTTTATTCCCGCGGGAACTCTTGAACGCGGAAGCCTATGTCCTTCCCCGGGATGTAACCTATCTCTGTATCAAATTTCATCCAAATCGGTTGAACAGATGGGCCGTGAAAGCGTAGCAGACAGACAGACAGATAGACAGACAGACACACTTTCGCATTTATAATATTAGTATAGTATGGAGTATGGATATAGTATGGAAGTATGGATGTAACTAAAAATTTATGCTTTTCGCAATTTTTCCTTTAACTGTGCTATAAGACGTTGCTTCGTACCAAATTTCAAGATTCTGGGTTCACGTGAAGTGCCCTGTAGGATTTGATTCCCTTGCGAGTGTCGAAATTTGCAGCAAATAATAATAATAATAATAACTTTTTATTTCAGGCTTCAACACCCATAACCCATAACCCATTTATGTTAGTAAAAAAACCGACCAAGTGCGAGTCGGACTCGCGCACCGAGGGTTCCGTACTCAAGAAGTAGATAGGTATAATTAATTACCTTTGTTAATGAACCGCAAAACTAACTTTGT
Source organism: Erebia epiphron (assembly GCA_963932025.1). NCBI lineage: Eukaryota > Metazoa > Arthropoda > Insecta > Lepidoptera > Nymphalidae > Erebia > Erebia epiphron. The sequence goes on along the minus strand of OZ009947.1, from coordinate 2,097,913 downwards.
TTGTAGAGGTTTACTGTTAATATCAAAAAATTACGTTTGTTGTATGGGAGCCCCCCTTTAATATTTACTTTATTGATATTTAAATATTTATTTTGAAAGGTAATATACAAGTTAATATTCTGTGAAAATTTGAACCGTCTACCTGTTACCGTTTTTAATATTGAGCAAAAAAATACGAAAAAAACACGTTTATTGTATGGGAACACCCCTTAATATATATATTTTTTTAATTTTTAGTATTTGTTGTTATAGCGGCAACGGAAATACATCATTTGTGAAAATTTCAGCTTTCTAGCTATCACGGTCTATGAGATACAGCCTGGAGACAGACAGACAGACAGACAGCGGAGTCTTAGTAATAGGGTCCCGTTTTTACCCTTTGGGTACGGAACCCTAAAAAACAACATAAAATACCTAAACTAACCTACCCTGCTCTCAAACCTAAGCCTCGACACATTTACAGGTCTCTTTGAGGCCTCCTCATGAGAATGTGTGCACCATTCCAGCGCCTCCAGAGAGGGCTGTCCAGCTTAGTAGCCAACGTACTGAGGAGGGTGTTGGTGCTGCTCACTAGCCTGCACATCATAGACGCAGCACGCTTGCGCACGATCGCGTAGAAATCATCCACGCGAGCGTCCGCGAACATGGCCGACGCGCTGCAGTGTCGAGGCCTCCTCAGCACCGCCCTCAGCACATTGTTATATTGAACACGCAGAGCATTGTAGGTCCGCTGCGTATAGTCTATACACAGACTGCACGTGTAGAAAGACGGCAAAGCAAAAACGGCTGTAGATCTTTTGATTGTGTTAGCTTAGAAGTTTGATTTTTTCACAGCTCCAAGTAGTAACAGTAGACCTGAGTAGGTATTTGATATGAATTCCAGCTTGGTACCTACCTCCATGTGTTCCTGAGAAAAAGGGTCTTGACACACAGACGGACGGACAACAAAGTGATCCTAGGGTTCAGTTTTTTTCCTTTTGAGGTACGGAACCCTAATTATTAAAAATATTTTAATTAAATGATATAACTAAAAATTTATGCTTTTCGCAATTCTTCCTATTTACCTATCTGTGTTATAAGACGTTGCTTCGTACCAAGTTTCAAGATTCTAAGTTCACAGGAAGTACCCTGTAGGTTTTGATTCCCTCGCGAGTGCAAGAAAAATCGAAAATTTGCAGCATAAACGGCTGTATCTTTTGATTGTGTAGGCTTTTAAGTTTGTTTTTTTCACAGCTCTAAGGGACCGTAGACCTGATTGATATGAATTTCAGCTTGATACCTCCATACGTTCCTGAGAAAAAGGGTCTTGACACACAGACGGACGGACAACGAAGTGATCCTATAAGGGTTCCGTTTTTTCCTTTTGAGGTACGGAACCCTAAAAACACAAGAAACGCACAATTCACTGAGCCGGCACCATAGATCTTACTCTTACTAATATTATAAATGCGAAAGTTTGGATGGATGTATGGAGGTATGGATGTTTGTTACTCAATCACGCCCCAACAGCATAACGTATCTGGCTCATCGATATATATGTAAGTACTAGATGGGCCCTTTCATAGAAAAATGGCGGGCGACCAACTATGAGAGCGCGCTCCTATAACCTGTCATAAGCCTGTCTTTGTCCCCGTCGTAGCGCGATCACGGTCGCTCATCGTGTAGATAATTTGTTATTAAGTTAACATCTAAAGTCTTATTAGTTTGGCACTGTATTATTTTTATTTTAAGGTAAGTGTTTCAATTCACAATTATACATTTCCAAGAAAACGTTATTTAATCTTCCTATTTAATATTTTTATCCATTTCGCAATCATTTAATTTCCGCGGCAAACTGTATGATATTTTTTTTTTACTAACTGGCCTTACGGCTTTGGGTTCCAGCCCTAGAATAGTCCAGTCCAGTACGATAAAAAAAATGCAACCAAGATTAGTTAATGCATAGATGGGCAGAACGGACAGCAGGCATTAATACCTTCCGAGACGCAATATTATGCTATTGTAATAATATGATAAAATTAGTTATTGACGTGAGTTTAATGTATAACCAACTTCAATAAATAAAGGGTTTTTATTTATTAAAGTTGATAATTTTTATTTTGTACTAGCCAATGCCCGCGACTTCGTCTGCGTGGTTTGAGGATTTTTCTCCTTAATTTTAAACTCCTTAATTTTCCGGCATAAAAAGTAGCCTATGTGCTATTCCAGACTATAATCTATCTCTGTGCCAAATTTCATCCAGATCCCTTCAGCCGTTCTGGCGTGATTGAGTAACAAACATCCATTTGAGATTTTTTTGGTTCCCGCGGAAACTCTTTAATTTTCCGGGATAAAAAGTAGCCTATGTGCTATTCCAGACTATAATCTATCCCTATGCCAAATTTCAGCCAGATCCGTTCAGACGTTGGGGCGTGATTGAGTAACAAACATCCATACATCCATACATCCATCCAGACATCCATCCAAACTTTCGCATTTATAATATTTATATTTGATTTGATTGATTTATATTATATATTATATATTATTATTTTTGATTTGATTGATTGATATTTGATAAAAAATAAATAGTTAATTCAAAGTTCAGAATTTTATTATTTCGTTGAACAAAAGTTGTTCAGTACCTATTATGTACAGCTACCTACTTACAAGTGTTTATTACTTAATCGTATTTTTAAATGCACACTGTGTAAGTGATTTATCTCAAAATAACTTTTAATATTTCTTTTGATGGCAAGTAGCATACTTAGAAATGTATAAAATAAAATAATTTCAAATGAAGTATTTTTCTGTGACTCGATCCATTAGTACTCTTTCACCTCTCCCATTCCAACCCCTTTTTATTATAATAGTACTAATAATTATTTTTGAATTCTTTCATTTGCAATAAGGTTTGGCGAGGATTATTTTAAACTGTTTTAGCTGTTATTATTTTAAATTTCAAGTTTTTTGCATTAGTAGTTACCAAATTATGCTAAGTGTGACGGACAGTCATGTCGCACCACAAGGGTTGTTTTCTTATCATTTTGGTACGCAACCCTAAAAATGACTTTATTTCTGTCAATTTTTCGACAAAACTTCAGTATCAACAATTAACAAATAATTAAATTAAAAAAACCCACGACGAACTGCAGCGCCCCATTGTGTGGACTTTGACATTTAAATATATCTAAGAACCTTCTCACAAGCTATATATATCTAATGCAAAAAATCGCATAATAATCGGTTCAATGGTTTTCCAGGAAACTGGTAACAAAAAAGTGGTAAAAATAACAACGTCATACTAACATTTATCGTTTACCTCAGAGAGTACACTCATGTAGGTATTATTTTCGACAAGCGCATCTGTACTAATCTATGACCAAGTCATACGATTTCAAGATGGCGCATATGTTGCAAGCAAGTTCCCGCTTTTCAGACTAGATGGCGTTGTTAAACATAAGTCCACATTCTTTGTTCGACAGGGCCCGTCTATGTAAATTGAGGTCGTTGATCTGGCTGAAATTTGGCACAGAAATAGATTATAGTCTTGAATAGGTAGCAAGAGTTTCCGCGGGAACAACAAAACCTCGATCCACGCATACGAAGTCGCGGGCATCAGCTAGTTAATTATAATACCAAGTACCAACCTGGTTTATAAGTATATCGTCTTTGGCCGGCACCAAAACAAGAGGAAAAAATTATTTTAGTGTATAGTCAGTTTGTGACGCCATCTATAGGAATGCAGCATAACTGCATGGTCCACTAGCTGATTATAACATAAGAATACACAGAACTTGTTTCAAATCGAATTACTTCTGCAAGTTAATTTTGTTAAAATTAATTGAATGTAAATTTGCTATTTGCTTAAGTGATTTTATCAAATTTTTGTATTTTGATAATTTTATATAAATAATTAATACAAACTGAACCAAGAAAATACGATATTTCACCGATTTTACTATAATCATTTGTCGAGCGAGCCTGGTAGCGCCACCTATCGATAGTATTAACCTAGAAAAAATTTTATATGGGAGTTAGCAATCTATACTTGGTTTATAATTAATCTATGCTTATGGCAAGTGATTGCAGTCACAAAAAAACTCACAATATTCTGTTGTACACAATATCTAAACTAACTGGCATTCTGAAGTGGTAGATTCACTTGACGATTCAAAAGCACTTGTAAAAGTTTATTTGAATAAAAAACATTTGAATTTGAATTTAAATTGCAGCGCTCATTTTATTTTTACATACTCCCTACGGAAAGCGATAAGTAGTACTACTAGATTAAGACCTAACACTTTTTATTTCGTTAGATTGTAGACTGTCGAAAGATTGTGAACCGTTCAATGTTCTGAGTGTCAATTTTTGAAATATTCATTGTATTTACGTTTCCTTGTCTCTTTCTTGTAGGTTAGGTTAGGATTCGACATAAATAGCTAGGTAGGGCACTTAGGTTCTATCGGGTTAATATACCTAACAGATTACAATCTACCGAAAAATAATGCGTTATATTGTAATCTTTCGACAGTTTACAATTTCGCGAGTTAGATTATAATCTAACGGTTTTTACAATCTTACGGTGACATGCATAGTACCTATTATGACAGATTTCAGCAAGCAAGCTGTGCCTGTATTTCTATTCACTGCACGCATCGATTTATGACTGCACGTTAACTAAACCACAGAAACAGGAATCTGCTTAATTAAACCGATTTTGACAACAATTTTATAGTTTTTTTAATTGCCGAGTTATTTAGTCGAATTCTTTTTAGTCAATGTGACGTGTGATAGTGATCACCGTATGGTAAGAGGCACACTGAATATCAACGTAAAGCTGGAAAGGGCCCGACTGATGAAGTCTACGCTCCGACCTACTCATGCTCAAATCCAGAATCCCGAGAGTTTTCAACTCGAATTGCAGAACCGCTTCGCTTGTCTGGAGAATATTGCGTTACGGTGGACGAATTAAACAACAGGCTGGTGGAACTGGAAACTGTGCATACGGTAGGTTTGAAATTCTTCAAGACCCGCCGTACGAATAGACCGAAAAAGTTCTCAGACCACACCCTTAAGCTCATGGGGGAGAGACAGGAAATGAGACTGCAGTCTTCAGCGGATGCGTCTGCCTACCGGCAGATTAATAGACAGATTTCTAAATCACAGACTCGTGATTTGCGACACTTTAATACTGATTATATTAGGGAGACCATAGAGCAGAATAAAGGCTCAAAAGTGTTCGCAAGAAATCTGTCCATTGGTCACAGCCAGCTGACGCGGCTGAAGACCGACAGCGGTAGCCTCATTTCTTCTAAGCCCGAGTAATTGGGGGAGGTTGAGAAGTTCTATGGACAGTTATACACCTCAACCCAAAAGCCTGTTGAAAATTTGGCTAAAGACCCAAGAGCCAAATTGACCCGACACTATACCGAAGATATCCCGGACGTCAGCCTATACGAGATTAGTATGGCTCTCAAACAGCTTAAAAATAACAAAGCGCCAGCTGATGATGGAATCACTGCAGAACTCCTGAAAGCGGGTGGAAGACCAATACTTAAAGTCCTTCAGCGATTGTTCAATTCCGTCATTCACGAGGGTATAACGCCAGAAGCGTGGCACAGGAGCGTGGTGGTTCTCTTCTTCAAGAAGGGAGATAACACCTTATTGAAGAATTACAGACCCATCTCGATTCTGAGTCACAGTCTGAGGTTCGACGACTTCCAGCCTCCCGAACAAGCCGGGTTCCGAAAAGGTTTCAGTACCATAGACCACATACATACGCTGCGGCAGATTATACAGAAGACAGAAGAGTATAACCGGCCTGTTTGCTTGGCGTTTGTGGACTATGAGAAAGCCTTCGATTCGGTGGAAACTTGGGCAGTGTTGAGGTCTCTACAGAGATGCCAAATTGACTACCGGTGTTGAAGGTGTTAAAGTGCTTGTACGAAAACGCCACTATGTCAGTCCGTATACAAGACCAGACTACGAGACCTATCCGATTGCAGCGAGGAGTGCGTCAGGGAGATGTTATCTCTCCGAAGCTGTTTACCGCTGCGTTGGAAGACGTCTTAAAGCTTCTGGAGTGGAACGGACTCGGCATCAACATCAACGGCGAGTACATCACACACCTGCGGTTTGCCGACGATATAGTTGTTATGGCAGAAACTCTGGAAGACCTTAACACAATGCTCAATGACCTCAGCAGTTTCTCAACAGGTGGGCCTAAAAATGAACATGAGTAAGACGAAGATCATGTCCAATGCACTATGTATGGGCCTCATAAGAAGGCTCAGGGTCACTCAGCGGGCGATGGAGAGAGCTATGCTCGGAGTATCCCTGCGTGATCAAATCAGAAATGAGATCTGTAGGCGAACCAGAGTAACCGACATAGCTCGAAGAGTCGCCGAGCTTAAGTGGCAATGGGCGGGGCACATAGTTCGTAGAACAGATAGGCGTAATTGGGGTCCCAAAGTGCTCGAATGGCGGCCTTGCACCGGGAAACACAGCGTTGGACGACCCCCCACTAGGTGGACGGATGATCTCAAGCGTGCAGCTGGGAGCCGCTGGAAACAAGCGGCACAAGACCGTGCTCTGTGGCGATCCATGCAGGAGACCTTCGTCCAGCAGTGGACGTCTATAGGTTGAGACGAATGTGACGTGAAAAGTAACAGACACTCTTTCGCATCTATACTGTATGGATTTTCAATGCCTTTGATTTAATAGTAAATCATACTAATATTACAAATGCGAAAGTGTGTTTGTTGGTTTATTGGTTTGTCCTTCAATCACGCCGTAACAGAACAACGGTTCGACGTGATTTTTGGCAATAGTTAGGACTGACATACGATACTTTTTATCCCGGAAAATTAAGGAGCTCCCGCGGGAATTTAAAAAACCGGCCAAGTGCGAGTCGGACTCGCGCACCGAGGGTTCCGTACTCAAGAAGTAGGTATAATTGCCTTTGTTAATGAACCGCAAAACTAACTTTGTTTGTAGAGGTTTACTGTTAATATCAAAAAATTACGTTTGTTGTATGGGAGCCCCCCTTTAATATTTACTTTATTGATATTTAATTATTTATTTTGAAAGATAATATACAAGTTAATATTCTGTGAAAATTTGAACCGTCTACCTGTTACCGTTTTTAATATTGAGCAAAAAAATACGAAAAAAACACGTTTATTGTACGGGGACCCCCCTTAATATATATATTTTTTTAATTTTTAGTATTTGTTGTTATAGCGGCAACGGAAATACATCATTTGTGAAAATTTCAGCTTTCTAGCTATCACGGTCTATGAGATACAGCCTGGAGACAGACAGACAGACAGACAGACAGACAGACAGACAGACAGACAGACAGACAGACAGACAGACAGACAGACAGACAGACAGACAGACAGACAGACAGCGGAGTCTTAGTAATAGGGTCCCGTTTTTACCCTTTGGGTACGGAACCCTAAAAACTAACCACGCGGACGAAGTCGCGAGCATCAGCTAGTTGTAATATACACAAGTCTATCTAGAATAATTGGGTTATCCATTGGGGCTATCAATGAGTTCTAAGGTTAGTTTTTATTCGTGCACTGCACTAAGATTGTAATACGCATTTCCAATGAAGTCGATTTCGATACACAAACTATTTGTTTCTATTTACCTATATGTGTTCTATTTTGTATTATATACTAGGTACCATTTAGGTACTTGCTATTTTTTAAATCTTTTACCAGAATTTAGCCCTTGACTGCGATCTCACCTGGTCAAATGATGACGCAGCCGCCTACGCCCTGTTAGGGATATCCATACTTCCATACTAATATTATAAATGCGAAAGTGTGTCTGTCTGCTACGCTTTCACGGCCCATCTATTAAACCGATTTTTATGAAATTTGGTACAGGGATAGGTTGTACCCCGGGGAAGGACATAGGCTACTTTTTATCCCGGAAAATTCAAGAGACCCCGCGGGAATCGATAAAACTTGATCCACGCGTACGAAGTCGAGGGAATCATCTAGTATGAGATAAATAATAAATCGGTTTCTACTTTCTACACGGCATCGTAGCGTAATGCTAAATCGCTTTGCTACAAGTTTTTGCTGGGAGAGTGGTAAGTATAAGCTTCCCAAACCAAACTATAGAAAGATCAGAAATAATAAATGTCCAAATGAACCCTGCCGGGGATCGAAGCTGGGCCCCGGACGTCCCACAAGATACCAAAACGCTCAACACTGCACAAGGGAGGTCACCGTGGATGATTTAATTTGATTTGCTTTGGAAAGTTCCCAGTCACTATATTAATTATTGTTAAAAAATAATCTGTAGGTACCCAACGACAACCAATACACTATATAGTATAGAGAACCCAACGAGTCGTTGGGTACCTACAGATTATTTTATCTAAGTATGTATATTTCGTCTGTGTAAATTGAGGTCGTTGGCAACGACCTCAATTTACATAGACGGGCCGTGTCAAACAAAGAATGTGAACTTATTTTACTGACGCCATCTAGTCTGAAAAGCGGGACAGCGCTATGAGGGGGACAAAGACAGGATAAGACTCATTTTTTTCTATGAAAGGGCCCATCTAATACCTACATATATATCGATGTCTGTACCTATATAGACCCCTGGTGGCTGGTACACCCATAATTCCGTTCATACTCTAGTCATCATCATCATCTGACAGACGTCCATAGCTAGACATGTGTCACACTTCGCGGTCTGGTCCTATATACCGTGTATATGAAAACAGCAACGTTGGACCCCACATTGTGGGGTCCAACGTTGCCGTTTTCGGTCGAGGCGAGGTCGCTATTCTAGCACTTTCCCCAAGTTTAGTTTCGAGTTATAGAGTACAAGGTTGTAGGCTCTGGAAATCAAACTGGGGGTTGACTTTACCTTATGTGAAAGTCTTTACCAGTAAGAGTGAAAGACGTGAAAATATCTTAAATAGTTTATTTATAATACATTTATCCAATAGAAACAATAATATCACATCATAATACATCGCTAGCAAATAATAATATGTATTCTAAATAATATCTTATATATAAAATTCTCGTGTCACAATTTTCGTTCCCATACTCCTCCGAAACGGCTTGACCGATTTTCATGAAATTTAATATGCATATTCAGTAGGTCTGAGAATCGGCTACTATCTATTTTTCATACCTCCACGCGGACGGAGTCGCGGGCATCAGCTAGTAAGCAGCAGCAGCGGAGCAGGCGGCGCCACCGCTGCGCAGTAAACACACGACTCCGTATTTTATTTATATTCTCTTGTAAATAATGTAAATAAACGAACAAAAATACCATATCACTGTGAATTAAGTAAAAGTGAAAGTCATATAGTGTTATCTCGAAGAAATATTAAGCAGTTTTGTTAATAAATGACATTTAAAAAGTTCACCTAACGACTCCGCAATTTGAATCTTGCAACAATAAAACCACCGGAAAAACCCTTTTTTCGGACTAAATCTGGAAAATTGTGCATTAATAATCGGAAATAATGACGAATTGTTCAGCTTGTGACAGAAAGATCCAAAATAATGACGCTCTGGTATGTAGAAGTTGCTTACAAAAGTTTCACTTGGCCTGTTTAAATCTATCAAAAGAGTATTACACACAAAACAAACAACACCTTGACACAGTATGGCAATGCCCCACTTGTTGCAATATAACACGTCGTAGAAAAAATGATGACACGCCAGTGAGAAGTCGAGCCTCACATACATTAAACGACATCACAATGTCAACAGATGATCCAACTGAACATGGAAACGTACACCTGCTGGATGCGAATTTACAAACACTCAACACGTCAGATAAAAACCTCTCATTAGAAGACATAAGCAAATTATTAGACATGAAATTGAAAGAAAATAACGACACAATATTTACAGGATTGAAGTCATTTATACAAACAGAAATAAACAAAGCGCTTACCAAAATCCATCACGAAAACACAAAAAATATTGAGAAAATCCAAAATCAACAGAAACAACATGGAAACGAAATTATGGCAATCAACAAAAAAATACAAAATTTAGAATTAGAACAACAAAAACTAACACAGGACATGCAGCAGCTTCGAAATGTAATGTCTGCAACAACACAAAAAACATCTATTTACGATGGAAATGCTAAGAAAATTGTAATACATGGACTCATCGAATATCCTCATGAAACACAAGATGACTTACTAAACCGAGTAACAAATATGTTTAATGACATTTTAAATATTGACCTATATGACTACATAGACAGTATCCATAGAATAGGAAGACGGAACTCAAAAAGACCTCTAATTATTGAGCTGTTATCAAAAAGAATGACCAACTATATTCTAAGAAATACATCATACTTCAGACACACTGGCGTAACTGTAACAGAATTCTTAACAGAACAGTGCCTTAAAGAAAGAAAAGACATGCGCGAACAATTACGTTTAGCGCGCGAGAATGGAAAATATGCTATTATTAAGAACAATAAACTGATAGTTGAAGGAAAAGTTACCGGCCCGCCCTTCGAACCCCGACGCTCCACCGAACAACAACTAAAAACAAACTCACCCGAGCGCTTATCCACGACACCAAGGAGTAACCAATACAAATCACAGCAAGATAATAATACATTTCGAAACCACTGAACAAAAACTTAATATTTTATACCAAAATATGCAAAGCCTCTACAATAAACAACACTTATTAGACGAGTTCCTCGACGATCAAACCCACCACATACTAGGTATAACTGAAACATGGCTAACACCCGAAAAATCTGATCTGATACGCTTGAATAATTACCACATCGCATCATCCTTCTGTCGACAACGTCATACTGGCGGCGGTGCATGCATAATACTAAGAAACGACATCGAATACATCGAAAGAAAGGATATTATGGATAAGACTTTAGAATATATAATAGAAGTTTGTGCTATTGAATTGACGAAATTGAATTTGATTATTATTGTAATTTATTGGAATAGTAGGGAGACGGACTTATTCTATCAAAAATTAAATGAAATCTTGGACCTATTGCAAAAAAAAGACATTAAAAAAGATATAACAATCGGTGGCGATTTTAACACTAACATATTACAAAAAAATAGCAATTCGACGACACTACTCGACCTAATGCTAGAATATAATTTTTCCCAACATGTACACGAGCCCACCCGGGAAACAAAAACTAGCTCGACATGCCTGGATCTAATTTTCACCAATATACCTAACAAATTCTTCGAGATAGTTGTAAAAGATTTTGGCTTCTCAGACCATAAAGGTACGGCAATAAAAATAGGAAAACTACAAAACAGCAACACCATAAAGGTGTGGAAAACCGAAAGAAGAATATTTAATAATAAAAATATAAATAAATTTAAAATTGACTTAAAAAATATTCAGTGGAATGAAATAATAAAACCAAATAAATCAACCAATGAAAACTATAACTCGTTCAACAAAATAATCGAATCATCTCTAAATCGTTGCATACCTAAAAAAATAATTAAAATAAGCTCAGAAACAAAAAACCACTGGTTAAGTAAAGGACTAAAAATATCCTGCAAACATAAAAGATTACTAAAAATAATAACAAGCTACTCAAAAAATCCAATATTGAAAAATCACTATAGAATATACGAAAAATCTCTAAAAATTTTAGTAAACAGATCTAAAAAACTCCAAGACAGCAAGCGTATAAAAAAATCTAATAATATAATGAAGTGTACGTGGAATATAATTAAAGAACGAACCAATAAAAAACCAACCAAACGATATAATAACATAGAACTATTGATCCATAATAAACCAACGTCTAATCCGGTGCAAGTTGCAAACACGTTCAACGAGTTTTTTGCATCAGTGGGTCGACTAGATAGTAGGGACAGCCGGCCGGCCCCGTGCGGCCGCCCAGTGCTGAATCCGACGCCGAACAGCATGTTTCTGCGACCGGTAGACGCGCACGAAGTACGCCGCATCATACGAAACCTAAAAAATAAAAACAGCTATGGCATAGATGAGCTACCACCCTTCCTAATAAAAAGATGCACTGACGAACTGACTGCACCACTGACTATACTAATTAATCAATCTTTCTCCGAAGGCGTATTTCCCGACGCACTTAAAATATCATTAATTAAACCTATCCACAAGAAAAATAAAAAAACCGACCCCGGCAACTACCGACCTATCGCCCTGCTACCCTCGGTGTCTAAGGTATATGAGAAAGCGATGTGTAGCCGAGTGTACGCATTCTGTGAAAAATATAACATATTCGACGACTGCCAAAACGGCTTCAGGAAAAATAGATCAACCGTGCTCGCTGCGTACAAATATATCGACACAGTACTTAACACACTAAACAATAAAGAATACGCGATAGGCATATTACTTGACATGACAAAAGCATATGATAAAATAATGTATGACATACTCTTGAATAAACTGTACGACGTAGGCATTCGTGGGTCCGCACATAAATGGTTCGAGTCATACCTAAACAATCGCAAACAATACGTAGAAATCACACATTATGACTTTAAATCGGGCAAAATAACAAATACACGATCGGATGTGGAATACATAAACCATTCAATACCACAAGGAAGTGTGCTCGGATGCCTGCTGTTCCTGGTATACATAAATGATCTCCCGAAAATCCTGCGCGACCCGTGCGTGTTGTTTGCGGATGATATTTCAATCCAAACCACATGTACGGGCGCCGACGGTTTAGATTCTAAACTAAACGAAATTATTACCAGTTTTAACGGCTGGCTGGACGAGCACAACTTAGAAATAAATTTTCAAAAAACAAAATTGATGCAATTTAGACCATACCAAAAAACCCCATTAGAAATAAATTTTTCTTTTCAAAATTGTAGGCTGGAATGTGTCGAATCATTTAGTCTGCTTGGTATTGACATTGACTGCCACTTAAACTGGAAAACACACATTCAAAAAATTAAAACTAAATTATCGCGATTCACATATGCGCTGAGGGAATTAAAAAAATCCACCGACACGGAAGCGGCACTGTTAGCCTATTTCGCGTATGCAAATGCTTGGCTAAGTTACGGAGTCATATTGTGGGGTAATAGCACTGATGCACAACAACTTTTCGTGCTACAAAAAAAATGCGTAAGGATTATCTATAATCTAAAAAACAGGCAAAGTTGCGTACCACATTTCAAAACATCTAAAATCCTAACCCTGCCAAGCATATACATACTAGAATCATGTAAATTTGTAAGGAAATATCCGGATTTCTTTAAAAAACTCCAGAACATGCCACGACCAGATAAATTACGGAGTGCGCGAATGTATAATTTAGTTTATCCCAAATCTAATTTAAAAATCCACAGCACCGGTCCCAACCCAATGTGTACTAAACTTTACAATCAGCTCCCGAAAGAACTGAAGGCAGAAGAGAATATAAATATATTTTTAAACAATTTAAAAGACTTCCTGCAAAAAAAAGCGTATTATCACGTTAATGAATTCTTAGATCAAAAATGAAATCATTTGTTGAATTGTTATTTGTCACAATAAGTCCGCCTCCCTGGTTACAGCGCCCTTACAGGGTTCCGTTATTTTAATGGAAATGTAACTAATAATAAATAAATAAATAAATAAATAAAATAAAGTAAGTAATAAAAATCCTGATCGCAAAGTGAAATTAGGGTTGGTCCAGTGTAAGATGCAACAAAACGACTACTTATGTGATGAATGAGTGACTGAATGACTGATCTCATAACAAAAAAAAACCTTAAGAGCTAAAAAGATCCAAAATAAACAGATTAAAACTCGCAGGGTGCTTAAAATGTAACTTTTCAAGTGATATCGATGATACCATATTTTATAGTCTGTCTGGTGAAAGATGAGGGTGCAATTTGAGGTGAAGAATGGCGACAAATTAAAAAAAACTCCATCCCTGAAGGTATCATCCGTCATACTTATCTGTCCCGGTGTCAGCGTCGCTATATCTATTCAAAATGAAATAAAAACCAGGTATAAAAAATAGTTCCAATGTTGGCCACCGGATCAGATAAGTTTGACTGACTGTACTATAGATTTTTTGTAATGTTTTGTGTTGCCAGTATCTAAAAATCCGACTTTCAGCTTTCACAAGACAGACTAGCAGGTATTGAGACGTCTTTTATAACTTGCAACATAATATAAAACTTTCTTGTAGAGTACGTCTCACGAAAGAAGTCCCCTAGAGGCAATTAATGTAAGTAAAATGTTTAATTCCACTATTCCGAGGGACTTCTTTCGTGAAACGTACTCTATAACACTTTCAACATTATACCACGTCATTATTTTATAACGATTATAACAGAATAATAAGGGTGCTCCATGTTAGGCTGCATCACTACTTGCTGGCAAGTCTGATTGCGGCCAAGCGCTAGTCTATAAATAAATAAATAAATAAAATAACAACATGATTGTGTATTGTGGTGGAGTTTTAACAGATAACACAATTTTTAACCCCCGACGCAAAAAGAGAGGGGTGTTATAAGTTTAACGTGTCTGTCTGTGTATCTGTGTATCTGTGTATCTGTGTATCTGTCTGTGGTATCGTAGCTCCCAAACGGATGAACCGATTTTCGTTTAAAATTTTTTGTGTCATAGATAATTTTATCCCGAGTGTTCTTAGCCATGTTTCATGAAAATCTGTTCATCCGTCTGAAGGTCATCAGCTTTTTTCTAGTCGGGGGTTTTTTAAATTTGTAATTTATACTTGTTTTTTAACACGTTATGTTATATCATGCTAGATGACGCCCGCTACTGTCCGCGGGGATAATTTTAATTCCGCGGGAACGCCTTAAATTCTCGGGATAAAAAGTAGCCTATATAATTTCCTGGGATACAAACTACCTCTATGAGTACTAAATTTCATCAAACTCGGTTGAAAAGATGTCCCGTTAAAGCGTAGCAGATAGACAGATATACGTTTGCATCATACCAATATTATAAATGCGAAGTTTATTTATTATTGTCCTTCAATCAGGCCGCAACAGAGCAACGGATCGACGTAATTTTTTGCGCGGGTATAGCTGGCTTGGCTACATAGGCTACTTTTTATTCCGAAAAATTACGGAGTTCCTGTGGGAATTATAAAAAACTTATACCACGCGGACGAAGTCCGGCATCAACTACTTTATAATATTAGTCTGTCAAAAATACTGTTTTTGTATGTTATCTAATGATGCGTCCAGACTCCAGACTAATATTTTGTCGTCGTCAAAACAGTTTAAAATAGTTACACAGAATATTATAATATACTTACAAATCCATACTATCCATACTTAATATTATAAATGCGAAAGTGTGTCTGTCTGTCTGTCTGTCTGTCTGCTACGCTTTCACTGCCTAACTACTCAACCGATTTTGATGAAATTTGGCACAGAGATGGTTTACATCCCGGGGAAGGACATAGGCTACTTTTTATCCCGGAAAATTGAAGAGTTCCCGCGGGAATCAAAAACATAAATCCACGCGGACGAAGTCGCGGGAATCATCTAGTTGTTAATAAAATATGTCAAACATCTTAAATAATGAAAGGAACTTATTGCAATAATTTATGCATTGATAATTTCGCTAATTTATGTATTTACAAATAATTCACATCTTTTTCGCAGGCCCACAAAAAAAAGATAGGTAAAAGAAGGAAAGAATAAAGAAAGAAAAACAGTAAGTATATTCGACAATGGTGTCACAGACAAAACACATATTATACATATTACGTAAAAATTTTGTCTGTGACACCACCCAAATGGGTCAAAATCGTATGTCTCAAAAAATTAAAGCCACCGACGTATTTTTTTAATCCATTGAAGTGTATTGCTATGAAATAAAATACAAACATTTTATAGCAAACCATCAATATAATAGGGCTGTAGAACGTGTGCACTAATGTGTGCATTAACACGGGCAAATTTAAAGGCATGTGCCTGAGATGCACTATTACTTATATTCCCTTATCCAACTAGCCTCCTTCTTAAAACAATGATTGGTGCAGAATTTACATACTAGGATTACAAAGATCCGATATTTGTGAGATGGTGATAATAAAAAAAAACCCGGCTGAGTTTTTTGTGGACTCTTCTCAGACCAGGGCGCGTTTGGAACTCTCGTAGCTTTAGTTTTAAGATAACGTAGACGTCTGATTCTGATTCTGACTAGGAACCACGAGAAGTTTCTCGTGGTTCATAGTCAGAATCAGAATCACGCGGAGTTCCGCGGGCGGTCATCGATCGCTATCACCTCTGAGGTTGACACTAAATCCGAAATAATACCATAAAATCAGCTAATCACAACATCAAAATGTGAATCGCAATAATTTTACTATGAAACTGCGTTGATATTCGGCGTCTCTAATCTAATTTAAATCTTCGAATCTAGTCGAGTCTTTCCGCCACTATACAAATGCGACTCGATTGGATTCGTTTATCGTCTCTCAGTGGAAATTGTTTAGCTCGCATAACGAGTCAAATCGTAGTGCGGTCTAAACAACGATTGGTGCAGAATTTACATATTAGGGCTACGAATCATTAGTCAACACACACCTAAAGATGTTTTAATTGAAAAATCTAGATTCTAGTCCTCGTTCTGGAACCGTGTCCGGCTGTTGGTCTGTCTGTGTCGCCGCAACAGCACATAGACAACGCCAGACAGAGCTAACAGTACAGGCACGCCGAGCCCCAGCGATATGATCAGTACTACGAACCACGAGAAACTCTCCGCGGGCGGCGCGCCGTAACCCACCGCGAACGACCTAACGGGAACAATCGAAATATAATTTAATATAAAAAATACTTTTTAAACAACCGACTTCAAACTCCCGCGCCAACTTTACAACAACAAGCTTTATTGTTGATATTTTAAAAACCGCTCGACCGATTTCGATAAAATTTATATGGGACCACATGGAAAGTATGCTTTCAAATAAAAAAAGAATCATCCAAATCGGTCCACCCAGTCAAAAGTTATGAGGTAACAAACATAAAAAAAAAAAAAAACAGTCGAATTGAAAACCTCCTCCTTTTTTTGAAGTCGGTTGAAAATAACTTATTTGCTGGCATAATAATAATTGACACATCTACCGCCACCAAGGGAAAACTTAAATAGGGCTATGAGTAACTATACTAATGGGATTCGAGAAAAACCAGCAAGGAACCCGATATTATGAGTGGGAAATCTATACTAATATTATAAATGCAAAAGTATGGATTGATAGATGTTTGTTTATCAACCATGCCACAACGGCTGAACGGATCTGGATGAAATTTGACAATTTGGAATAACACAGACAACTTTTTATCCCGAAAATTAAAGAGTTCCCGCGGGAACTTTAATCCATGCGGACGAAGTCGCGGGCATCAGCTAGTCAATAATAATACATCGAGTATTTCTATCACTAATTTTTCTTTAGGTTGCCTGGAAAAGATCGCTTCTTAGCGATAAGGCCGCCTATTGTACCAACAGCTTCGTCCCTATATAATTTTCTATGTTCTTTTGCTTTTTATCTAGTTTGGTGTGTAATAAAGTGTTTTTTTTCTTCATAATACATGATCACTCACCACGCAGTGTAGTTGTGTTGTGTGTAGAATCCATCCCCCGGTTCGCCGAACGATACTATCATGTCTTGTACTAGAAGGTTCGCCTTCCCATACTCATCGAAGAATGTTCTTAGCGTACTATGCCTAGGAAGACTAGTCCTGAAAATAGAATA
Organism: Erebia epiphron; assembly: GCA_963932025.1. Taxonomy (NCBI): domain Eukaryota; kingdom Metazoa; phylum Arthropoda; class Insecta; order Lepidoptera; family Nymphalidae; genus Erebia; species Erebia epiphron. Next base: position 2,080,192 of record OZ009947.1, on the reverse strand, counting down.
CTATTCAGTAATAAAACCAATTTACAAAATTAGCGGTGATTTATATTTTACTAGCAATAAGGTTCATATCCCAGTGTATTCTTCAAAATCAATTAATTTGTTGAAACAGATACTTAATGTAAGTTGGTACATATTTTTTTTTGCAGTGTAACGTTCATTAAAGCTACTACTACTAATGCCTACTTACACATTGTAACGAGCGAGGAGCGGGGAGCGAGAGAGAGGGGTAGCAGTGAGGAGTAAAGATGGGGAGAGGAGAGGTGAGGTGAGGTGAGGAGAGGAGAGGAGGGGAGATGAGAGGAGAGGTGGCTGATAGAAAGTAATTTTGTGTCTTTATCTATAGAGTAATAGTAACATTACTCTATGGTAATAGCCATACATCCAGGAACAAATTAAAAGAGGTAATATTTGTCTATGGCCGGCGCTGCGTGTGACTTGTCGCTGGTTTATCTTACACCTAAAAAAAAAATGATTTTTGGGTTGTAATAAATTAATGTGAACAGTGCAATTAAAGTTGCTGTTGATTCTGTTTATAAAACGTCTTTCATTTTTGACTGTCCGTAACAACATTGTTTATTTCAGGCATTGTGATCTCTATTTCAATAGGAATAAGGTTCATATTGCAGTGCAGTCTCACCTATTGAAGCACGTCACATGAGCGACGGTCGAGCTGGCAACGCCGCGTTCAGGCTGAACATAACCCACAGGCCTGAACTGCAGATATCCGCCTACTTCCTCGTTGAACAATGATGACGATTTGATCTCTATTACAATAGGAATAAGGTTCATATTGCAGTGCAGTCTCACCTATTGAAGCACGTCACATGAGCGACGGTCGAGCTGGCAACGCCGCGTTCAGGCTGAACATAACCCACAGGCCTGAACTGCAGATATCCACCTACTTCCTCGTTGAACAATGATGACGATTGGATCTCTATTACAATAGGAATAAGGTTCATATTGCAGTGCAGTCTCACCTATTGAAGCACGTCACATGAGCGACGGTCGAGCTGGCAACGCCGCGTTCAGGCTGAACATAACCCACAGGCCTGAACTGCAGATATCCACTTACTTCCTCGTTGAACAATGATGACGATTTGATCTCTATTACAATGGCAATAAGGTTCATATTGCAGTACAGTCTCACCTATTGAAGCACGTCACATGAGCGACGGTCGAGCTGGCAACGCCGCGTTCAGGCTGAACGTAACCCACTGGCCTGAACTGCAGATATCCGCCTTCTTCCTCGTTGAACAATGATGGCGATTTAATCTCTATTACCTGTGCGATAAAATTCATTTTCAGTTAAGTATTTTATTGACTAACTGTAAATGCTCTTGTGAATTTAGCATTGACCACCAAAACGTTTCATTTGAAATATTGGATTACTAGCTGATGCTCGCGAGTTCGTCCGCGTAGATTGGGATTTTTTGGTTCCCGCGGGAGTTCCATAATCTATCTCTAGGCTATATTTTATCCCAGATCCGTTCAGCCGTTCTGGCGTCGTTGAGTAACAAACATTCACCCATCCATCCATCCATCCAAACTTTCGCATTTATAATACTAGTATAGATTTAAAACAAATAATCTATTAACGCAGCACAAAGTCAGTACTTTACAGGGCACTTACATAATTTAATATAAAAAATACTTTTAAACAACCGACTTCAAACTCCCGCGCCAACTTTACAACAACAAGCACATGCTATACAAAGTACTTATTTTATTGCTGATATTTTAAAAACCGCTCGACCGATTTCGATAAAATTTATATGGGACCACATGGGAAGTATACTCTTTCAAATAAAAAAAGAATCATCCAAATCGGTCCACCCAGTCAAAAGTTCGGAGGTAACAAACATAAAAAAAAAAAACAGTCGAATTGAGAACCTCCTCCTTTTTTTGAAGACGGTTGAAAAGGTTTCATTTCATGGCTTTCCACGTCCTTCCGCATACGACTCGACCAAGAGTATTAAACCCTTAGATTTTTGTAACGATTATTATTATCAGATGTTAGCGATAATAACCGGGACCGACGAAAAACGAAAAGTCCAAATTTCAACCTTCAAATTCGATCACCCATCCAGTTATCGACTTGGGTCAACGTTGCTTAACAATCGCAATCGGCTGACATGGGTTGTCACAACTAGGCCACTCGTCCCTTATATCATAATATGATCATAAACGTATAATTACTATGGGTTTGAATTATACAGCCTTCATGCTGATTTATGGTGCAAAGTTTTCATCGGACTCTGAATACACTGATTATTTTCTCTGCAATTTCGGAATTATTCTCAGTATACACAACACTTTAAAGTTCCCAAAAGTCACCTAGATTTTGATATGCCTGCAAAGTTTATAATTATGTAGTTGGGTATGATCAGTTTTTAGATTGGGTTTATATAAACCCAATCTAAAAACTGATCAATAGATCCATACTAATATTATAAATGCGAAAGTGTGTCTGTCTGTCTGTCCGTCTGTCTGTCTGTCTGTCTGTCTGTCTGCTACGCTTTCACGGCCCAACTACTCAACCGATTTTGATGAAATTTGGTACAGATATAGATTACATCCCAGGGAAGGACATAGGCTACTTTTTATCCCGGAAAATTGAAGGGTTCCCGCGGTAATCAAAAAACATCAATCCACGCGGACGAAGTCGCGGGCATCATCTAGTAGAATATAATTAGGGCCTTGGTTTTATGTTCAGCATCTTGGCTGAAAGATATTATGCTTTTCGTCTTGTGACGCGCTCAACAGGTGGCGCTGCATTATGTTACATCGCGCTATCTTGCGTCTCTCAGCGGAACGTATAACCGGCAAACATGGCCGAGTCAGGGCGCGAGCAAACAGAATATAACAGGAATGCTTAAAGCGACTTCGTAAATGATATAGCTGTTTATCTTTACCGAATACCGAGGAGTGAGGACTGTAAAGATATCCCACTTCTGATTTTATAATTTTTAAAATTCACACGTTTGTAGAGGTGTAAAAGTAACGAAAAAAAGCGTACCCGTATGTATTCGTTACTATAACAATTAGTACTCGTTACTATCGTATCGTTACGTTACTCGTTACTTCTGATACCTCATAAGATGCTATGAAAAATCCACAAATAGGTTCTTTATAACGTAAGTTTTTAAATTCACCCATGCAACGAAAAATGCGAGTAACAAAATGCATGCGAGTAACGAAGTTCATTCGTGAGTAACGTTTCGTTACTCGGTACTGGATGGAGCACCCGTTACTCAGTACCGAATACATACGGTTCGCTACAGCTCTACACGTTTGTGTGAACTAAAAACGAGATTACGAGATATTTGATAACCAAAATTGAGTCATTAGTTCATTACTGATACTCGTTAAACTTCGCGAAATTGAAGAGGCAGAATTAGGACTGCACCCCGAATGCATATATATAGACGACTAGAGGTCGCCCGCGACTTTGTTCACGTACAATTTCTGAAGATTATGAAATTTTCCCGCTGCAAAAACCTATCTTTAGCTTAGGGCTTTATATTATAGTTTATGCAGGTGTTATTATTCAACTAATAACTTAAATCCCAATATTCGTCTAACTTCAAAAATAAAGGACTTTCATACAATATTCCACCCCCAATCTCACCTCCTCATAATTTACTCTCCATGTCTTCAACTATACCTATGCAAAAATCACGTCGATCCATTGCTTTGTTACGGCGGTAGGTACTGAAGGACGAATCAACAAACAAACACACTTTCGCATTTATAATATCAGTATGATTGTTTTGAGGGCCGAGTGGCCTAGTAGTGACAACGCAACGTTGTCCCGAGTCGGTAACTGGATGAGTGACCAAAATTGGGAGGTTCAAATATGGCCTTTTCATTTCCCCCGTGCCTCGGAGAGCACGTTTATTATCACCAGTTATTATCACTAACATCTGATAAAATAAACCCTAATGGCATTGTTTTAATGCTCAACGTCGTGACTGCATTCACAACCAACGTTTTGAAATTAATATCAGTTGTACTGAATTTGTGACTTAAAATTATAGATGTAAAACGGTTAACGGTTGTAAACGGTAGTAAACGATCTCTACTCCTGTGCACTAGCGAGTGAAAAAAAAACATTGTTTTTTTACTACCGTTTACAATCGTTAAGCTTTTTACATCTATACTTAGAAATTAAAATGTAGGGCCTTTGAGTTCATTTTACTTTGACGCTTCACTATAATTAATAGTATTGTAATTTATACCCTTATGGTATAGTAGTTTGCACCCTTTTAGTTCTCACCTCAAGTTCTCACAATAGTATAGTGCATGTTCTGAGTGGTAGAGTAGGTGCTTGCGATAACCAGACGGAGGGCGAATCGTGACGCGTTGAACTCGCTAGAGGTAGCTAGTGCTTAGTGCCGTTAGTCTAAGTAAAATCAACCGTAACTCCATTGTTTTAGAGCTCAACTTCGTGTATGCATTCACAGCCAGGGCTTCCAACGTTTTGAAATTAATATCGGTTGTATTGAATTTGGGACTTTAAATATACGGCCTTTGAGTTCATTTTACTTTGACGAGTCACTATTTTCTTATCGTGGACAGGCTATGAGGGCACAAGTCCTCACCTCAAAGACCCCAGGCGTGTGCTCATCATCCAGACTCTTCCGCATAGTATAGTGCATAGTCTGAGTGGCGGAGTCGGTGCTTGCGATGACCAGATGGAGGGCGAATCGCGACGCGTTGAACCCGCTAGAGGTCGTAAGGTTCACGAGGCTTATGTCGAAGAGGGTGGAATTGGCCGTGTGGATCAGACGCGGGAGCTCCGCTGCGTAGTCTTTATATGGCAGTAGATCCAACTGTAACAAAAGTTTTTTTAAGCTTAGTCTTTAGGGTTCCGTACCTCAAAAGGAAAAAACCGAACCCGTATAGGATCACTTTGTTGTCCGTCCGTCTGTGAGTCAAGACCCTTTTTCTCAGGAACGCATGGACGTATCAAGCTGAAATTCATATCAAATACTCAAATCTACTGTCCTTTGGAGCTGTGAAAAATCAAACTTCTAAGCCAATGCAATCAAAAGATACAGCCGTTTATGCTGCAAATTTCGACACTCGCAAGGGAATCAAGTAAACCTTAACTGACGAATAAATTTGATGACAATTGACATAATATGTTGTATAGGAATTCGGACAAATTTTTGTTAATGGTAAGGTTGGGGCCATACTGCCAACGCCTAAAGCAATAGTTATGCAATCTTACTCAAAATGACAGTTTGATGTAATATCCTTGAGTGTTTTTTATTGTAAAATAAAATAAATATAGAACTTAATGCTAGCTAGCAAAGTTCCCTGACGTTCCTAAAATAAGGATTATAATTCTAAATCACGAAAGTGAGCAATAATTAAACAATATGGCGGCTTTAAGCGTTGACAGTATGCCCCTGCACTCGCTCTTCATGATTTCTTTCAGACTCCCGTGTTTTGTTTGAGTCTGAAAGAAATCATTGGTGCCCCGAGAAACTTTACTTCTAAGTAGCTAAATCTTACCTTGATTCCAATAGTGCCATATTGCCCTCTCTTCTGATTTAACAGAGTAGCATATACTTGCACCATGGCATCCTTCTTTGTCATACGACTCGCATTAAGGTGCCAGACCAAATTGTCCAGTTTGTGAACATGGTAGGGGAACTTGGGGTCGAAATGACCATAGTCATCTAAATCGTCGTATTCATAGAGCTGAAATAAAGAAGAAATTATGTTTGAAGCTAAACGAGATGAATCCTGCAAATATTAAAGTTAAAAAGCCTATGTCCTTCCCTGAGATACAATCCCTGTACCAAACATCAAAATTGTTCAACTATTGGTTGAACAGATACGCAATGAAATTGTAACAGCCGCACAAGACACTTTTGCGTTATTAAATTATATTATAGTACGGAATCTAGTTGAGAAAGGAATAATATATTATGTAGTTACTCTGATTAAAAAAGACCTGCACAGTATATGATTTAAAAATCTGGTGGTGCAGAGATAAGCCGCATATGATTCATTTATAACATTTAAATAATTTAATAGCTACAATACAAAGTAATTCAGTAATTCAAAAGTTTTATCATACTGTGAGCCTGACTATGCATTCATAGAACAGAGACTTAGATAAATATGAATAGGAAGACCATTCCAAATATGATATTAGCCTACATTTAATAGCCTATAAATATAAATAAACTTTGTTTAAAATACTACTCTATTCCTTTACAATAAAATCTACAATTCCATGAACAATTTATAATATGAAAGTTCGTATTATTATATTCTTTGAAGTCACAGAGGTAGTATAAGGTATAGAGTAGTACTATCGCACCGCACTCCTTGTGCGCGGCGTAGGCAAGTGAACTATAGCTACTAATATTTATAGATATGTAAAAAATAGGGATGGGCAATAGTACGCTGCAAGTGCAAAATCGATAAAATACATCTGAACGGTACGGTACCTATTGTTTGTGTGTTTGTACCCTATCACACTAATATTGTTAATGTGAAAGTGTGTTTGTTTGTTGGTTTGTCCTTCAATCACGCCTCAATAGAGCAACGCAAGACGTGATTTTTTGCATGGGTATAGTTGAGGACGTGGAGAGTGATATTTATCCCGGAAAATTAAAGCGGTTTCGTGGGAATTAAAAAAAACTTATAACACGCGGATTAAGCCGATGTTATTTAATGATCGATCGTATATCCATACTAATATTATAAATGCCAAAGTGTGTCTTTCTGTCTGTCCGTCCGTCTGAAGCCCGCGACTTCGTTCGCGGGAATAGTTTTTTTATTCCCGCGGGAACTCTTAAATTTTCCGAGACAAAAAGTAGCCTATGTCCTTCCCCGGTATGTAACCTGTCTCGGTATCGAATTTAATCAAAATCGTTTAAGTAGTTGGGTGTGACAGACAGACAGACACACATTCGCATTTATAATATTAGTATGGATTGATATATATCCGATGTATATCGAATGCATAAAATATGTAAGAAAAGGTGCAAACCTGTGCTTTAATGTGAAATTATAAAATAAAAGTATAACTTTGTTTGATAACAAACAATTTCAATATGGCGCTGGCCTTTTTTAATTTTGGTAACAGATACCTCTTTTGTGATCTCATGGAACCCTAAATATCGATTTTGAACGAAATCGGCCCAATAACAAAGAATTTCAATATGGAGCTGGCCTTTTTTAATTTTGGTAACAGTTACCTCTTTCATGATCTCAGGGAATCCCAAATATCGATTTTGAACGAAATCGGCCTAATAACAAAAAATTTGAATATGGCGCTGTCTTTGTACATTTTCCTGTTTTGTGATCTCAGGGAACTCCAAAATATATCGATTTTGAAGAAAATTTTCCCAACTAACAAAGAATTTCAATCTGGCACTGACTTTTAAAATTTATGATCTCATGGAACCCTAAATTGAAATTGAATTGTAATTTGAACGAAATCGGATCAACAATATCGAATTTCAAAACCTATGGCGCTAACTCTTTTTGATTTTGTTAACAATTTTCTCTGTTGTGATCCCAGGGAATGCCGATATCTGTGCCGCCGCCCGAGTCGAATGTATCACATCACTATTCGATTCGGTGAACAGTCGGCTATCGTAGCGGGGTTGCGGGGCGGTGCGGGCGGTATTATGTTACCTTGCGTCCCACGTCTGTATCACCCCCGCGACACGTATTTCTAGTTTAAAAAATATGACAAACCGGTGAAATGTGATGTTGGAATTATGTTTATTATGATAACGAGTATCATGTTTGCATGTTTCTATGACACATTTACCCATTTTTTCCAGTTTAAAAACGGAATTTCGGTCCCGAGTTCGCGATGGGCGCTCTCAGCGCTAGCGTTCGTTTGACTAAAGGGCTTGCTGACGAAACGATGCTATGATCCTACCCGTGCCTACTGTTCTTGCTTAGAAGCACGCACTCTATAGCCTATACTACCTCTATGTTTGAAGTGATTAATATTATGCATAAATTACAAACATCAGGCTTTGAGTAATCTAAAAGCATTATTGTATGCATCTAATTGATACAATCATATTGTTTTATTATAGTAAGTATATGGATCAAATTCATCAAAATGTGTAATGTAGACCAATGACTCATTGGATTTGGATGTTTTGTTGCTGAAAAAAACTAGTATTAACTAGTTGTTTTCCGCGACTTTGTTTGCGTGGATATATACCTACTTAAGACTTTTTAAAACCCCATGGGAACTCAAGATATAATAACCAACAATTTTGTCCTCACTGTTTAAGGTTCTTTAAAATCCTAAACTAACTCTTTCAGGGATAAAAATAAGACCTGGCTAAGGCTCTGAAAATGATGACCTTTTGAAAGATTAGTATTGATACCTACCTAATTGCAAGAAATGATATTCTGAATGTACACTTGGTTACCAAGGCAAAAGGTAGGTAACTAAAAGTTGTAGACACTAGGATGTATGTTTGTGCGGCAAAACAAACCAACCCAGCTGTGAAAACAATTTATGTATAGGTACTCGAAGTGTTAGGTCTTTATGTTATCTCAAAATTATTTTACAATATATTACATACACACATTCATAATACAATTTATTTTCCTTCTTTATTGCAAATGTCAGGTATAATTAAACTTATAGATCGCTAACAAGCTTAATCTAATTAGGAATTATTGTTATAAATCATGTCTACTTAGAATGGTAGAAACAGCAAGGATGATCCTTTGCACAAAAAATTCGCCAGTCCTGTCACCAGATGAGGCAATAAGCAGTCACATTTTAGCCGGTAGTCATTGCATTTTGTGTGTGCAAATGCCCAGACACATCATATAGGTTTCCATAAGTGACACCAACTATAGGTTCATTTAATATTATTTTTTACAATTTTAATGTATTTATAATATTATGTACTTTTGGACTTATTCAAAGTTGTCTTAAACTCAATAAACTCAACTCAGCAATGACAAAACATGTTTGTTCTATATTTAGTTTGTCATCTTAATTGTACAATGTTTCTTGCAAATAAACAATTGATTGATGGAAATACTTACTTGGTCGAAAGCTGTAGCGAAACCATATGAAGGTGCTTCCGACATATCAAATCTCACAGGTGTTGCGCCCTCCCATGTGATATTCAGTGTGGAGTTCAAGCTTGCAATAGCAAAGATCACTGTTGGGAGCCTTCGTGTGAAGTCCCATATTTGATGTATAGTGTCCGAGGGACCCTCGCATTTGATGTAGACTAGTATTGTATTGTTGTTGCAACTTCTACATCCTGGATTGATTTTTGGTGTTATCTGCAATCATTAATGTTGTTTAATTGATAATATTTTGTTAAATAAAATAAATAAATAAGTAAGTACTCAGCAAAACAGTGAACTTTTTCTAAGTAAATGAGCAGGTATGTAAACTGACTATGACTAGATGATGAGCACAACTTTGTCCACAGTAATTTAGGATCAATATGGAAATCTGTAATTTTCAGGGATAAAGAGTAGTGTATTTATTATATCTCTGTTCTGGTCTTTACAAAATCACTAATAAATCACTGTGATTAATTTTTCTACTTTTTATGATTAAAAGACAAAGAAACAGCATTTTATAATATGAGTAGTGTAGAGTATATTCACAATTACAGTTCACACATAACAGATGGGAACATCTTAATTTGAAAGTCTTATTTTCTCTGCAATCCATCCATGAAACTCAAGTTGATTTAATATTAAATGCCTAAAGGCTATTCCATATAAAAATATAGGCAGGTAAAAATTCTATAAAATAGATTAAGATTTTTTAAGCGAAGTAATTTGTGCTATTACCATTCAGTCTCGTCATTTAAATCGAAACAAAGAAAGCAGAACAGTTTGCGATAGGAAGATCGAAGGGAATCGCCAAAAATGGGAGTTGGTTTGAAATTAAATAATCATTATCTTACCTTTCTATCCTGTGCAACGGCAAACGAAAGTAGAACAATAATAAATAACGTCTGTAACTGCATTATTATCGGTGCAGGAAGATTAATTCAATAAAAAACACCACGATTATTGGGGTCGAGTTCACCAGTCGTTAAATAAATTAATACAAATTGCACGATAAACACCTCAGCACGCGCGAGACAGCTTTGTGGGAAAACAAAATGTGGGTGGGCGATAACGCATATCGAGAATTAGCAGTGTAATTGCATTTATTTTGCCTATGTTAGCGTAAATTACAACTTTGCATCCTATCGTACGACATCATCAATTTTGCGTCATATGGTACAATGCGACAGTTTGAAAAATCAAGTTAGATGTTCGATGATTTCCTGATGATTGAAAGTTGAAACTTTTCATTTTGGTAGGATTATAGACGGAAATGCCAAAATAGGATGACATTGATAGATATGGAAACGTTCAGAATTTGTTTGACAACTGAATTTGAACTAGGCTAGTTCAATTAAAAAAATATAGAAGCTAGTTCAACCTTTGATTAGGTATATACAGAAGGACGTGCCCTAACATATTTAAATTGAAGCTTCCTATAACCTTAAAATGGCGCATGGGCGGAGCTTAATTCGGGCATTAGGGCTGAAATTATCGATACCCTTGATTATGTCGATACTTAAGTATATACTCGGTATAAAATTAACAAAATATAATCAATAAATAATTAAACATAATTTTTGAAATACACTAGTATTCGTATTTTATAATGAACAAGCTGATGCCCGCGACCCCGTCCGCGTGAATTGAGGTTTTTTGTAAGAAAAAATTTAGTATGAAAAAAAATTTTTTTACTCATCGTTCCGTATAGAAGACAAAAATTCATTCGGAGGAAAAATACGGAGAGAGCTGATGATTGAGGATTTCGAAGACGGATGAAGAGCACAGCCAGGGTATTCAAGATAGGTGGGGTGTGCTCGACCAAATGTAACTCGAAACTTCATCCAATTGACAGTGTGCTGAAAAAAAATTCTAAATGGCGGATTTAAGATGGCCGCCATACAAATTTCGTCGGTGTCTATCTCGGAGAGTATAAAAGATGAAAGAGTGGTTTCTTGGCAAAAGATGATCAGGACATGAAGGTCTACTTGATGAACAGGAAAAAATTCAAGATGGCGGAATTTATTTTTCCATAGAAAATGTATGGCGAATATTGAAGAGGATTACAAGTGTAGAACTATGCAAGACTTTGATGCGGTTTTTTTACAAGATTTGTTCTGTATGGAAGAATTGTCGGTTTGCTGTTAGGAAAGCCAAGATGGCGAAGTTCAATGGCACCCAAAGGTACCCGATCGTCAGTGGTATGATATTGATATTAATCAACTAAGGAAGGTTTCTTTGTGTTTTTACTTCAACAGTCTCTTACACTGTATGCATGTCTGGAAAGTTTATTTACATTAAAAGGCCCTTTTAGATATTTAAGGGGTCTCTGTTTTATGTTTTCTTATGAGAATTTTTTTTACGTCTGTCGGATGCTGTCGGCACTCTGGCGCTTCCACTGTGCTCGCTAGCATAGCTATGTGTTGTTTACTTCAGAACACGTAGGCAGTAAACACTAGGATAGAAGGAGAGCAAGTAAGTAGACAGTGGGCCGCGTGGTCTACGCGGGCCGGTGCGGTTCCATTTCAAAATTTGTTTTTAAAGAAGAACTCTCCATAATTTTTCGGAGAAAAAATATATGGAGGTGTTTATTTCAGAAAGTACCTATACTAAATGGAAGAGTGGAGTGAAAGTACCTATACTAAATCGTTAAGGGATCAAGGCACAGCCTAAACCGCTGGGGTTAGCAACTTGAAATTTTGACAGTAGGTTCCTTTTGTGACGTAGGCGCTCAATAAGGAAAGATTTTTCAAAATTACACTCCTACGGGGGTGAAATAGGGGGTGAAATTTTGTATGAAACTCCGGGTTGGCACTGAGAATTTCTTAATTGAAAAACCCAATACCTAACTTTTATGCCCGACCGGGAATCGAACCCAGGACCTCATGATCCGCAGTCGACTATGCTAACCACTAGACCAACGAGGCAGTCAAAAATAGTAATTAGATAAAATGATACATAATTACTGAAATGAAGGGACCAAAAACCACTTGAATAGACACTGTAATTTTCGAATACGAGACACCATCCCGGAGATCGGGTGTCTTAATCACAAGATTATCATCGCTACAGCCTAAAATGAGTTTGGCAATATTATAAGTAGAAGCTGACTGTTCAATTTCATCTCTCTATCCCTCTGAGAGAGAAACAGTAAGAGTGATATGAAATTTTAATTTTATCGATACTCAATTTATTTGTAAACAATACAATCCCCACACTATATAAACACTCAAACAAAAACTAATGAAATAATCCAAATTTTCAGGGATAGCGCAAAAATTGACGTGTTTTGGATTCAGTAAAGAAGAAACTAAGCTATAATTAGTTGAAATAACTTAAAATACTCGCCACAAAAAGAAAAATAAAAACAACTATGTTACTCACTTACGAAATGAAATTCCTGGGCGTTTTACAATACTATTATTACGACACCCCACAACTGAGCACTTTACCATTGTTGATTACACAAAACTAAGCAAAAACACATAAAAATATGTATTATGAAAATATTCACAAAACTGGTAATTAGCCACAACCAAAACACCGGAAGCAATACAGACGCCATATAAAGGATATACATAAAAATTGGCTTCAATAGCAAAATTTGATGTCGTCATATGACAATTGCCTGACACGTTCACGCAATAACATAATACACCTGTCTCATTCTAAAAACGTAGCTTTCAATAAGTAAGACTAACATAGCAGTACATGTTTTATTAACAAAATGCATCGTATACCTCCATCTCTATATACCTAATCAAAGAGTTCAACTAGCTTCTATATTTTTTAAATTTATTTATCTGGCTTTACGGCTGTGGGTTCTAGCTCTTCTGAGCCCTTCCTATACACAGATTTATAAGTCTGTGTTCCTATAAAGAAAATCACAAGGAAATTAATGTTTGTGATATGAGCCGACTAATACTATATGGTTAGGAATAATATTAATCTATCCTTGGTTAAAATGTCGGAGGGTACAACTTTTCTTTATTATGTCTGTGGGTATAATCTTCTGGCTGAGGTCTGTATCTGCACAATGCCTAAAGTTCATATTTACATTTTGTAGGCGATAATCATAATAGGTACATGAAACGTATCGTTCTTGGATATTTCCATAAACTAAGTCATTTTTTGGTGTAACCCGGCATATGCAGGCTTCCTTTTCAACTTTCTTAACTAAGTACTATTTATTTGATTTTTAATTTTAACGTAACAATAATTTAGTATGTTTGTATGTAGTACCTAGTAGTAGTAGGATTTATTAAATAGAATAAAAACCAGTTTTTCATCTTTTTTTATTTACACAATTGTCTGTTCACACTCCATATTGGTTTTTTTGTGAGCTTCGTCATCACTTGATGGAGAGTGGCCACGCTTTCCAGTGCTTTTCTCCTTGTTGCTGTGCTTGTTCTGATTGCGTATGGCCTTTGATATTTTCTCCTCACCGATACTGGAATGAGAAAAAATATGTGGAAAAAATATGTATGATACTGGAAATTGAAAAAATAATTCAATTAAACAATAAAAAAAACCGGCCATATGTGAGTCGGACTCGCACACGACTACAAGTCTACTACTACTATCTTACAAGATTTAACATTATGTAATTTTTATGTACGTCTATCTGTGAAAACTTGTAATTGGCGTTATACTTCTTTATATTTATCTATCCACTTGTACCACTGTATGTAGCTGTAAGTTTTCCGAACAAAATAATATAAAATAGAAATAATATATACTTTTGTAAAAAATATATGAGAGGCGCTCAAACATCACATTTCATGTCGCGGTGTGCGGCTGAACTGGAAGCGCAGTTGGCCGTCGTACCAACTTGTCGACTTCGGTTGGCTTGCAGGTGTGTTTGTGAGTAAAAGAAGTCTTACTTCACAGCGGCCTTGGAGCCGGGCTCCCAGAAGCGCAGTTGGCCGTCGCGCCGATTTGTCGGGTTGGCGACCCGACTCCGGATGTTTTGCAGGTGTGTCTGTGTGCTTGTGTGAGTGTGTGAGTCAAAGAAGTCTTACTTCACAGCGGCTCTGGAGCCGGGACCGCAGTGCGGTGACGGGTAACGGGTTGAACTGGAAGCGCAGCTGGCCGTCGCGCCGACTTGTCGGATTGGCGACCCGACTCCGGATGTTTTGCAGGTGTGTGTGTGTGTTTGTGTGACTAAAAGAAGTCTTACTTCACAGCGGCTCTGGAGCCGGGCCCCCAGTGCGGTGTCGGGTTAAACTGGAAGCGCAGATGGCCGTCGCGCCGGCTTGTCGGGTTGGCGTCTAGTCGCTCGCTCAGATCGATCCGACTCCGGATGTTTTGCAGGTGTGTGTTTGTGTGTGTGTGAGTAAAAGAAGTCTTACTTCACAGCGGCTCTGGAGTCGGGCCCCCAGTGCGGTGTCGGGTTGAACTCGAAGCGCAGTTGGCCGTCGGGTCGCTCGCTCAGATCGATCCGACTCCGGATGTTTTGCAGGTGTGTGTATGTGTGTGTGTTTGTGTGAGTGTGTGAGTAACAGAAGTCTTACTTCACAGCGGCTCTGGAGCCGGGCCCCCAGTGCGGTGTTGGGTTGAACTGGAAGCGCAGTTGGCCGTCGCGCCGACTTGTCGGGTTGGCGTCGGGTCGCTCGCTCAGATCGATCCGACTTCGGATGTCTTGCGACAGTATGTGTTTTGCTACGGGGTCCGATTCTAATCTGAAATAAGAAAACAATCTTTCGTATTCTTAAAAAATTAAAACCGTTGTGGGTAGAAAACTAAAATACTTCTTTTTAAAATGTATAACTTCACACAGCCTAATTGATATCACGAGTTTAAATTATACTGCATAAATTAAAAATGGGGTTATCTCTGTTTGCATGCAAAATAATTACCCATAGTACAAAACTTTAATAAGTAAACCAGGTTTGACATGAAAAGGACAGGTATAGAAAATTTAACTTATTTAACGGCCTTGTGCAATGGGGCTTGACTGTTATTTTAGGAACAAACGTGGATTAAAAACAAACATAGATTTAAATAAGGTCCATTAAACCCTAGGGGCTCCGTCCACATCAGACAATCGATGAACGATTTTTTGTCGGCATAAAATGAAACACAGATTACAGATTGCAATATGGAGACGCACCCATCCTATAAAAAGTCGTAAAACGAAATCGGCGGATCTGATTGTCTGTGAAAAATGAAAGGTTCGGAAGTGGCGTCGGTCACAAAATGAGTGATAAATGTTGACCCGAATATCGGACCTACAAAAAGTCTGAGGTCCTCAGGATGAATGAATGAAATTCTAAACGATCTACAACTGTCTTTTGTCACTGCTAAATCAAGTGAGGTGGGTAACATTGCTACAAGAGTTACTAACAAGAAAAAATGTTTCAAGAGCAAGACCAGAAGCATAAAATAATAAATAATTCGAGATTCTTACTTGGCAGGTTTAATGGGGTGTGTTTTCTCCCACGTGCGTATGATATCCCATATGATTTGCGCGGGCGCAGCTGTTTTTATCGACAACTTGGCTGCGTGCGAGTACGACACTTTGTAGCCCGCGTTCAGGATCGCTGACCTGAGAGGGAAACATTTTATTGACGTGATAACGTCTTATAAATCGATTAACACCAGTTGCACGCACGAAAAAGTGTCACGTTCCGCCTGAGCCTGAGCGTGCATTGCACGCAATCACGCACTTGCACGGCGTGCAAGTGCGTGATTGCGTGACGTCAGAGCTAGCAGTTGGAATAGTTCTGCTACTGGAACGCCGCCACGCGAGCGCGCGAGAGAACTTCTAGTTATCACGTAAAACTATCGTCCGTAAACCGACTTTACAGACAACCGTAATTTTGTTTTTACACAAATTGAATTACACAAATTTCAAACCCCTATTTGATCCTCTCAGGGGTTGAATTTTCTAACATCCTTTCTTAGCGGATGTCAAATTTCGGCCCAATCCCTCCAGTGGTTTGAGCTGTGCGTTGATAGATCAGTCAGTCACCTTTTCCTTTTATATATTTACATTTTTAACATCTCTCTCTTGTATATCTTATTTCTGCAGGTGAATTGGGGTAAGGGTATTTTCATTTTGAGATAATAATCGGGCGAGCAATTGGTTTCTAACGCGGGACTGCGTTTACACTACTATACTAAATTATGATTTATGTTGATTTTATTGTAAAGAGGAACTACTGTGTTTCTTGCTGGTTTTTCTCGTGAGAAATAGCATAACGAACCAGTGGTAGATTCGCTTGACTATTCGAAATCATTTTTAAAAGTTAATTTTATTAAAAAAGAAAAACATTTGAATTTTACCTACATATAACCACCTAGCGCGTGTGCCAGCCACTGCTTACCTCCGACGCTCGATTATACATAGTTAACCATTAGACATAATTAAGCTAAGTAAATGTGTTAGTTATACCTTGGTCGAGTAAATGATATAATGTGCCCCTAAGTTAAGAAAACAGTTCCGATTAGAGAGCATGTCAGCAAAGATGTGGCGGTTTAATTAATACCTGAATATAATATTAATGAATTAACCCCTTCTATGATACCTTTTGTTATCACGTGCCTATATATATTACAGACCTCATAGTAAGCATGGGCATAGTTTCCAAATGCACCCGTCCAAACAGTTTGTCCAGGGTATAGTACAGGGGGACGTCTGGCAACTCTTCCCGGACCATGGCTAGGACTCCCTGGATACGTTTGTGGGTACCGAATAGGTCTGGATTCTCTTGCACGTGTGTGAGTACGCGAGTCACGAATACATCGTCGTGGATTGGCGCCGACCATATTGGACCGCCTAGCTGTTCAAAAGGTATAATTTAAAACTTCTTTCAATACACTTGCTCGAAAAGTGCACTTACAGAGGCAGTAAACAGGGCTTGTAAGTTAAATTTACTGCCCGCGTGCAGTAATTATTTACCGCCCTCGTGCGGTAAATTTGCAGTTTTTTTTAATTTTTGTTCCACATTACCTACTTCTAAATAAAAAGATTTTTTGCAAGAAGGTTTATATGACTTAGTATAGTAGAAAACCTAAGAAAATATGAAATTTAGATGTGAATTGATGAAATAAATTCATAAAATAAAAAATTGTATTTAACACAATAATTAAAATTGTTTTAAGTTTTATAAATCAGAAAAGTAAATGCTGAATAGTCCAAGATGGGAGTTGAGGACTAGAACCTAGAGTCATGAATCCAATTAAAAAAAAAACCGGGCAAGTGCGAGTCGGACTCGCGCACGAAGGGTTCCGTACCATTATTAATAAATAATTACCTTTGTTAATGAACCGCAAGACTAACTTTGTTTGTAGAGGTTTATTGTTAATATCAAAAAAACTATGATAGTTAGAGCATTGGCTATAGTTTTCCTGTAAAATATACGTAAATTCCTATTGACCATAATTATTTCAAATTTTTCGATTGGTAAACTCCGGAGATAAGGGGGGGGGGAACGGTATTTTTTTAGACATTTTCCCCGATAAATCAAAAACTATCATAACTAAAAATAATTAAAAATCTGTTTTAGAATGTACAAAGTAAACCCTTTCATATGATACCCCACACAGTACAGTTATCTCACTTTTAAATTTCAACCCCCAGATTTTCCCCCCTTTTTAAATAAGAACAAAAATAATTTCCAATTTTTTTTAATTCCAGTGTCTTTGGGCCACTAATATACACAACTATTCCAAATTTCATGTCGATAGCTTCGGTAGTTACTGAAATAATCGAGTGTGACGGACGGACAGACGGACAGACGGACAGACGGACAGACGGACAGACAGACGGAGAAAGTCGCACCATAAGGGTTCCATTTTGGTACGGAACCCTAAAAAAACGCAATTACAACAACGCGCCGTAGTCTAAACTAAATGCTTAATCTGTGCACGCTATTTTTAAGAGTGTCATTGAATTTTTCTTATAAATTATCAATAATTATGAGAGGTAGATGTGATGTGGAATCAGAAAATTAAACCAATAATCAGGTATTTTAGATCTGAGAAAAAACCGCTGACATTTGTCAACTTGTATGTAAAAACCTTTTTACCGCTCTTATATCAAAAACTACTATAATAGTGAACTGCACTGAAAATAATTTTTTAGTAACTTTTAAACAATTTACTCTCTCTTAGCCAATGCACAAACATGATTGTTTTGATCAATTTTGTATTTAGAATCAAAACGATGCAAACTTATGTTTTTGATTGTTGCTGGAGAGATAGAGTATGAAAGCAGACACTCACTTTCGCATTTAAAATATAAAATGGATAGCATGGATTAGTACTTTTAAGAGCTCTAATTATTAACATTACAATTTTTTTATTCGATTCATTTAACAGGTCAATGAATTTTGAACCTGTTTAAAAACATGTGCTCGCTTCGCTCACGCCGACAGTTTTCTAAAATTAGATAAAGCGCTTACATGATGCCTCTGGTTGCAATGTATGCAGTGTTCTCCTACAGGAGGAACCGTGAGTAGATGAGCCTTGGTTTGTTGTGGGTTGTTCGGCGTTGGGTTGGGTTTGAACCCGCCCAGCGGTTGCAGAGTTATGTTGTCACAACCCACACAGTGGTACACCATGGATAGTTTGCTAGAAATACAGAAATATCAAAGTTTTAATATAAATAGGTATTACATAACTATTAAGTACACCTTAAACCAGGTTGTCTGAAAGAGATCGCTATTTAAGCGATAAGGCCTCCTCCTGTTGTGGCATTGTCCATCAGAAGTCCAGTCCATCATCAATCAGTTTGTTGTGGGCTCTTCTCAGACCAGGGCGCGTTTGGAACCCTCGTAGCTTTAGTTTTAAGATACCGTTACTGATTATCACCATTATATATTATTATAAAAAACTCGACGTCAATAAGTGTAGTATACCTACCTAAATTGAATAAACGTTATTTTGACTTTTGACTTTTGACTTTGACTTTGATGTTATTTGTGTTGTATTTTTTTATAGTGGTATATCCATACTAATTATAAATGCTAAAGTGTGTCTGTCTGTCTGCTACGCTTTGACGGCCCATCTTTGATGAAATTTGGTTCCCAAAATACTAGTACCCGCGGCAATTAAAAAACCTTAACCACGCAAACGCAGTCGCGGGCATCATCTAGTAAAGTATATTTTACTTTTACTTTACTTAACGATTCGTTTGTTTAACCTAAATTGGAATAGAATTTTTATTTCATGTAGGACTTTTGCCATGCATCCTAAATCAAGCCTAAATTTCAATGATTTTTTTTTTTGTCCCATCATTTTTTATCATGGATAAAGCCTTTTGTGAAGAAACCTCGTAAGAGCAATTCAATTGATGGTATTTAGTTAAGATGCCTTTGTATGCATAGACAGTACCTATATTAATTGCATGATCGAAATTCGTATGATACAAGTAGCGCCATCTAGTATCGTATATGTGGAGATCACCACAGTATAAGAAAATCTTTCTTACAATAGAAGATGCTTATTTTTTTTACCAACCTTGTAGTCTTCTTACAATGTATCGCCCCAGAGTAGACTTTGACAAACACTCTGATATAGAAGTCCACCGATATACTCAGCAGCGGCACTATGTACCGGCTGTACCTATTTGCGTGTTGCTCTATGCATTGCAGGAGAATTCTTAGTGCCTAGAAAAATAAACAGATTTCTTTAAAAAAGAGGATTTATTTTTAAAAATCATAAGGTCAAAAGTTTATTACCATATTTAAAGGTATAAGTACTGAGGTTTTGTTTGTTCTTAGAAATTAAACTAAATGTTTTCGAAATTATAAAAACTGCATAAAAATTAATTGTTTAGTAAATCAACAAATTGTCAAATACAGACAGAGACAGAAGCAATCCTATGCTTTTTCTTGCTCACTCATCTATACCTACTAATGATATAAATGCGAAAGTTTGGATGCAAATGTTTGTTACTCAATCACGCTAGATTACAGATTATAGTCTGGAATAAAACATAGGCTATCCTGGAAAATTAAAGAGTTTCTGCTGGAACGAAAAAACCTCAGTCCACGCGGAACAGTAGGCATCAGCTAGTATTATGGACAATAATATGTGTGTATAAGTGCTGTCCAGCCAATGAGGTTATTCGTTTATTTCACTTTTTATGAATTTGTTCCCAAGATCCCCTTAACAAACTGCCCATATAGGCAGATACCCAATGTGCTACTTCTAACAAAAAAAATTTGTACTTTTAATTTCAAACATTTAACGACACCTAAATACGACACCCTGAAGTTACTTGGTCAACTTATAAGTCTTTCAGAAAAAGGCCTACTAACAAAATAAAAATAGATACATTTACTGTATGCTTGCCGAGAACTGATATCTATATTCAAGATATTTATTATTTGCTATGAAAAAGTATAACTTCTTGCGTGCGTACATAAGTACACACACACACTTTTTTTTTAAAATGTAAAAATTGTACTTTGGTAGAAAAAATTAACAAACCTACCATTTCATGGCAACACTTTGTTTTCAAACTGACAGCCCCATATTTGCAATAGCATGTCTCAGGCGAGTTTCCCGCCAAAACCGCCATATCAGTTGCTGTCACCAGCAATAGGCCTCCGTCCTGTACACTCTGTACTGCCGAGTCCAGAAATATAGACGGACAGCCGTACGGGTCCAAGTCTATGGCTGCAAACCTCTTGCTCGGATGCTTGTGTTTGTACATTAGCATGCTGGAAATATTCCATGAAATAAGACATTTCGTACGACCTAAAGGCTAATACTTTCTTGTCAAAAAGAATCACTGTAGTAGCTCCCAGTTAGCTTTGTTTGTTGGCAGTGTTTCACCTATTTTTTTCCAGATCTTTCCCCCGTCGTCTGATTTTGCCTCCCATAGTGAGAAGGAAAATATGACAGCTGATAAATGATATTTATTTCACATAGGACAACTCGTGTCACTTATGAAAGGGAATTGAGAGTGCACCTGTTCACGTATAGACACTTGTGCATGATATCATCTCCCGTGCAAATGGCTAATCTCTGTGGAGACTGGCAGATTGGGCCAAAATTTGGTCTGGAGGACATTACTTTCTTGTTCATTTGATGCATCCTAACCTTGTTGTCATTATTATTTAACTAACTAGCCAAGGATTGCCAGGTAGTTTACCTTCTACAATAAAGCTGACTTTCCACGCTAATTGTTTTAGTGTTTGTATTCACTTTTTGTGTGTAATAAGGAATTTACATGGGGCCAAGATTTAGTACTTTGAAAGATATTTTGCAGCCAAATAAAATATTACTTTTTTTAAAGCTAAAACTTAAATTTTATTATTCTTACCAAGCATCATCATGACTTGTGTCAATCAAGTCTTCCACACCATTATTCACAATGTTAGACTTTATTGTCTCCACAGCTTGCATTGACAAGTCGTTAGCAACTATCTTGGTTATGTTTGGCACTTCTTTAGCATAACGGATACTTCTGAGCCCAGTTGCAGATAGGGCTTCCAGGATTGTTACAGGGATCTAAAAATTTGAAGTCGTAATAGCTATTTATACAAGACAGTTACTCACCAACATTGTTTTGAAAGTAATGAAAGCTTTGCAAATAAGAATTTGATAGCAGATTACTGGCATTATATACTTAGCTCAATTATTTTGAGCAAATGAAATACTAAGGCCAGCTTGCAGAGACGCTGTGTTACGCTTAACCTAGGAATAAATTTGAAATTTTGAAAGAAGTTTAATACAAATTCAGTCCAAGTAGCAGCTAACTCTGGGTTAAAAGGATAACCCGGCGTTTCTACAATCGGGCCTAAGTGACTATTTATGTTACTCTTACATTTAAAGTTAAAATCTTTAAATTCAGTCACTTATAAAGACACCAGTTGTTCTGTGTGAGATCTGTAGAGTGTACTTTGACTATTCCCAGACTTAAGAATTACAATCTATCTAATTTTAACACAGTTAAAGTGAGATAGACTTACATCTCTCGCCTAAGGCCATCTGGTTTTAATGCAAAGTCAAAATATACATCATGATGTTACAGTATTTTAAGACACAAAAGCTACAGTTTTTTTATAACAAATATTATTCTACAGAACTAATTCTGTGTTTGAGCATACATTTGTGGTGTTTACAAGTATTATGTATAAATAATTTACAATAATTTACGAAACACATTAAATGAGCTAAGTAGCATACATTTTTTTTATTTTTATTGACAGTGAGTTGAATTGAATTAACTTTTCTTGAGAAAAGGTAAATACTTAAATGATGTAACCTTTAAATGACAACAAGCTAAATATACTTGAAGAAATGAACAAACAGAAAATAACCAGTCCTCTGCGGATCGGTCTTAATAAGCGCTGTCAACTATATCCGCCAACTGCGGATCGATCTTGATGAGCGCTGTCAACTGTACCCTCCAACTGCAGATCGGTGTTAATAAGTCCGGTCCAGTTTGCGCTTGACCAGATGTGGCAAGTTTATATTTCTTACAAATACAATATTCTCTCTATTCTTTTCAAACTTATGTAAAACCTACTATGATAGACAAGGACACAGTAGGAATTTTTTGACGGCTTTACTCTATGCAATAAATTTATGGGTAGAAATTTCATGCGAGGAGGACACGAACTTTAAAAAAAAAATTTTAGGGTTCCGTACCAAAATGGTAAAATGGAACCCTTATGGTGCGACTTTCTCCGTCTGTCTGTCCGTCTGTCCGTCTGTCCGTCCGTCACACTCGATTATTTCAGTAACTACAGAAGCTATCGACATGAAATTTGGAATTGTTGTGTATATTAGTGGCCCAAAGACACAGGAATTAAAAAAAATTGGAAATTATTTTTATTCTTATTTAAAAAGGGGGGAAAATCTGAGGGTTGAAATTTAAAAGTGAGATAACTGTACTGTGTGGGGTATCATATGAAAGGGTTTACTTTGTACATTCTAAAACAGATTTTTAATTATTTTTAGTTATGATAGTTTTTGATTTATCGGGGAAAATGTCTAAAAAAATACCGTTCCCCCCCCTTATCTCCGGAGTTTACCAATCGAAAAATTTGAAATAATTATGGTCAATAGGAATTTACGTATATTTTACAGGAAATCTATAGCCAATGCTCTAACTAGCATAGTTTTTTTGATATTAACAATAAACTTCTATAAACAAAGTTGGTCTTGCGGTTCATTAACAAAGGTAATTTTTTATTAATAATGGTACGGAACCCTTCGTGCGCGAGTCCGACTCGCACTTGCCCGGTTTTTTTTTTGTTGTTTTTGATTTTGTTCTAGAGTAAGAATTATGGAAAAGAGTCTTTATTTCGTGTGTTTTTACTCTAAAATGACTGACCATAGAGCACATCAATCAAAAAAACTACAGATACGGGTAATTTTGTTTATTTTATTGGTACCAAAAAAAAAGAGGGTAATTTTTGGTCTTTTTTTTGTTATTTTTCTGTGTAAACCATAAAGAAGAGCGATTACCTTTTAAACTTTAATCTATAGCTGTAGTTCGTAACAATTTGTATGACGTACTTTGTGATAGCTTTAGTACAACTATTAAGAGTTATACTTATTTATATCGCGCGGGCCGCCGTCGGCTCGCGAAATTCGACACCTGGGCTCAGCTTTAGTATAGGGGACGCGGAGTTTGACGTTCATATTTTTTTTACAGAAAGACCTTGATGTGGTAAGCCTTGCACTAAAATATTTTACTGCGGAACTCAATAGTTTTCGAGATATAATTTTT
Organism: Erebia epiphron; assembly: GCA_963932025.1. Classification (NCBI taxonomy): domain Eukaryota; kingdom Metazoa; phylum Arthropoda; class Insecta; order Lepidoptera; family Nymphalidae; genus Erebia; species Erebia epiphron. Next base: position 2,056,413 of record OZ009947.1, on the reverse strand, counting down.
TGAAAATTCGTAAATGTTCACCACTTTTCACTATTTCTTACGACATTTGCCATAGATTACAGACTCATTGACGTTTAGTTGGCGTACTAAAGTTTCGTTTTACGTATTAAAATCCGTTCCAAACATGAAAAGTATCATAAAATGTTATTATTCGTATTCAAACCATAGATAATGTCTATACCGATTATTGGAACGGAACGCGTGCGTTGGCGCCAAATTCAAATCTATGAGTCATCGTTTTACGCGCTTTTCAAGGTTAAAGGTTGAGAAGGTTAAAGGAGGTACAATTAATTAAAAGGTATAAAGGTCGGTTCTAGTTATAATTAGGTACTTCAGCATGTGATAGGCAAAACCGAATCAGCACACCCCGACTCCACGCAGTCTTGTCTGCCCTACCCCTAGAGTGTTTTTTTTAAGCGCGAAGCCAGAAGCTCACGAAGGAGGTCCTGAATGAAGCGAGCCTACGAGGCCGAGTGGAGCGAAGGGGGGAGGTGGCGAGCGAAGCGAGCCGGCGACCTCCGCAGCGAAACGAAGGTCGAGTAGACGAAGCTTCATTCAGGGGCGACGAAGCGAGTCTTCTGGCGTAGCCCATTCTATTTAAGGAGGATTCTTGGAGGGGGTGAGAGGGAGAGGGTGAAGTCTAAGGAGTTTTCCTAGCGTCCCCACCTCCTCCCCCTTACTCCCCTCCCCCTCTAAAGTATGTATTTTAGTCATTTTTACGATAAAATTACGTCATAATTTCAAAACTTTAAAAATTTATTTCTCGAAAACTATTGCGTTCCGCACTTTTTCCCTTGGAGGGGGGGTTCACCCCCTCCCCCCCGTCCCCCTACCCCCTCCCCCTCCCCCCTCCGCCGCGTCCCCTATACTAAAGCCCAACCCAAAGTCAAGTGGTCGTTCGCAGATGCGGGGGGTAAGGGGGTCGCACAGGACCGGGTAAAGGCCGTCGCAGGGCAAAGGATAACAAAAAAAAGTTCACCTCAAAGTTACCTCCATTTCCAGTTACATCTTCAACAACAGTGTCAGATTTCTTTACACTTTTCTGTGCTCTAGCGAGCTTCTCTTCTATGTAATCCTTAGTAAATACACTCAACACTGCAATACTTAAATCTCTATTGAACTCTTGCACTGGGTTATAGAAAACTTTCTCTGATGTCAGGCGTATCTCAGCTTGTCCTTCTTTTATGCTCTTTTGACTCGTCACAGCTGTAGACGCTTTCATTTTCATAATTTTCTAGAAAATAAAGGGAACCAGGGAACATAAAGTTATCAGATAGAGCACATGATAACATCCAGGGTATTGTGAAGGCCATAAATAAGGTGGAATTATGACACTTACTGGGCTATATCTTATTATGAATCGAAAATACTTCATATACTTAAATAAAAGAAATGTTTTTTATTTTAAAATTGGTTAAAACTTGTTAAATTAAGTCCACACTAAACACATTTTTGTGACAGGCAGAGACAAGTTGTGACAGGTGACAAATGACACTTGACTTGACAGCCCCATTGGCCATTGCGACCACGGATTTACATACAACTTCGTGTAAGCTGGATCGCGTACTACAATATATCATGGTTACAAATTTGCTATTTATATCAATAGAGATAAGGTTTTTTTCCCCTGTCAATTGTAAATGTAGAAAAACGAGCCAGGTGAGATAACCCAAATAGCAGTGCGTCCTTGTCTAGTAAGTATGCCAGTGTACAATAAAACTGCTTTGGTAGTGAGTGGTAGACTTCTCAAAATTGGAAATATTACGTTTTAATTATTATTGACTGATAAAATATATCCATAAATTATTTTAAACGATATTCATCATCCAGTACAATCTCTCACCACTGAATCACGTCATGAATTAGAACTAATTAGATGTATCGCGAACAGATATTTAAGCTTAAGAATGAAAACGTACGCGAAAGAAGAGACCCTTAAAATAATGGGAAATCGCATTTCAATGCGACAACGGCTGCATAAAACAATTTTATTCAGTAATGTTTGAATTATTAATAAAGTTCTGTCATTAATTTCTTGTTTTATTTGCTTTGTTAATCACATCGCTTACTAAAATCTAAATCGACTAATGATTAAAGTATAGTCATCGGCACCACCAGCACTGACAACTCTATTAAGCATACCTAATTTAACAAAATAGGATGGCCTGGCAGGTGACTATAGGTACATAAAATAAGTTTATGTATTATAATAATTATACCTACCTAATAAAATCCCAGATACAGTAAAACCTGTTTTAAATAGTTTTTAATCCAGTAAGTACTTATCGATTCTGTAAGTTTATCCGAGAAGATAATATTTTATGGATACCCTATTAGAAAAGGACGCGCATCTACTCTTGGACCTCTCTTTCGGCTCGTTTTTTTTTAGATACTGCACAGTCCAGTTTATGTATAGGTCCATGATTGCGACCGATTTGCGACCATTGCAAACATTTGCCGTGTATTTGTTAGTACCCACTATAAATCTGTGGTATTCCCTTCAAAGAATCAAACATTCTACCGCTATGGCATGGCAAAAGCTTCTCGCATTCATCGGTTCTGCGAAAAATCTGGCTACCTTTGATTATGTTTCAGGCACTCAGGAGATCATCAAAGAGAATATAACCACTACGTTTTAGAGATCATATACTTCCTCCCCTGTGTTCAAGGAAACAAGAGGAACCTTCTAGAGGGCTAGAAGGTTCCTCTTTTTCTTCCTATTAGTTTCAGAACGAAAGTCCATAGATTGATGATAGATTGTTATCAATGTCATGATGACGCATGACAGCAGTAATTTTTGACTGATTTTTGACAGCTAATATCACATCGAAAAATCTTGAAAAATAACCTTTTATCAACATAAAATTGATATTTTATTGAATAAAAGTGGCTTTGTTTCCCGTTTAATTTATACATAACAACAAAGATGCACGCAGCAAATGCGTTAGTGAGGAACACAGTACTGTTCAATCCGAGTTTGTGGTCATCGTCACAAGTGGCTCGAAATGTATCCAAAATTGCATCACATTTACATCGAAAGCCGGTGGGGAATCGGATATTGAATAGGTTAAACAGATACACTGGCCAAAACACAAGAGTTTGTGCTTATGATGGAGGTTTTGCAGTCCTCAATCGGGTATAGTATCCAGGCTAAATGCTCTGGTTAACTTTTTACTTCCACGTCTCTCACTATCTTTAATTTTCAACTCACCTCAGACCTCGTACGGAGAATGAGTTTCCACTTTAAATTAGAAGGGTTAAGGCCATATTCCACCAAATTTACAAATTTTACAAGATTTGTTTTAGAAAATTATAGTGTCTTGCAGTGTCTACACTCAGCTTGTAAATAATCTACTATTAAATTTCTAGCTGATAACTGCAATTATGTTCGCATGGTGAAGGATTTTTGAATTCCCGCTGGAATTCATAATTTTCTGGAAGAAAAAGCCTGCCTATGTACTTTAGGCTACAACTTATGTCTGTACCAAGTTTCATAAAAATCAGTTGACAAGCTGATTTTGTCCTGAATTAAAGTTTACATACAGAAGAAGTATTATTTTATTTCTTCTGTATGTAAACTTTAATAGGTGTAAGTTAGTCTGTAAGTATCCTTAAAATCATGTTAAATTTTTGTAAGATTATTACAAAATGTTGTTTACATTGCTATTATTTGATAATAAAGAATTTCTAAAATCAAATCAAATCAAGTTGACAAGCTGATGGGTTGTGAAAGCTTAACAAACAAACAAACTTGCATTCTCATCATACTAATATTATAGATGCGAAAGTGTCTTTGTTTGTTGGTTTGTCCTTCAATCACGCCGCAACGGAGCAACTGATCGATGTGATTTTTGGCATGGCTATAGTTGAGGACCTGGAGAGTGACATAGGCTACTTTTTACCCCGGAAAAATAGGGAGTTCCCGCGGGAATCAAAAAAACTCAAACCACGCGGACGAAGTAGCGGGCATCAGCTAGTTTATAATAATATCAAATTATGTTCTTGATGTTCTTCAAGCTCAGCTAATTTTTTATTACTTATTTTATTCAATTAATTATGTTGTTTGCCTTGACAAATTAAGCCTGTCCTAACACTGCAGAACAGAACCACAAATCAACAATAGCAGGCTAAAGACAATAATTGAACTACTTTGGAAACTTTTTTGAGGCAAGAAAAGAGTACCCCTGGCACTTTTAAAACCGTAATCCGTGTGGATGAAGTCACTTCGGCATCTTTAATGATGGCACTATCCATTCCAGGTTTACCCCAGCAGACACTACTCCACTAGCAATAAGAATGATCCAGAAGAGGAAGAGCCCCCAGCTGACCCAAAGGATGAGACTCCCCTGTTCTCGAGCCAGCTGCCAGCGACGGTGGCTGTGCCGGAGGTGTGGCCTCAAGTGCCTGTCATTGCCATCAACAGAAACCCAGTTTTCCCTAGGTTCATAAAGCTGATTGAGGTGAATACTCAATACTCAATTTATGTATTACATGTGGGACATACAGGTGTCTCTTTTTTTAAATTTATTGAAAACAATACAATAGAACTAAAATAAATAAAGAAAATAGGTTTTGTGATTTTCCGGCATGAATGTCCGTGCCTCAGAGAGCATGTAAAGGCCCTTTTGCAATTGAGTTGTCTTGCCATCCCAGCAATGGTCTAATATAAGATCCATCCAATGATCCAATATAAGAGACCTATGCTTGTGTCATATATATAGGAGTACACAATTGTCCACAGCATTATCTTCTTAGAGGGATTCTGTAGAAATTGGCCAAAATTATGTCAGTAGGAAAATATGTGCTTGACATCTGTAAAAAACTTCTTCTTTTCTTGGTTTTTGGCTTCACACAATATAATTTAATCTATTAACTGCAGGTGCTGACCTGCAGTTATTCTATTAACTTCATTGGTTTTTTTTAAATTCCAGATCTCAAACCCAGCATTAATAGATCTGATACGACGCAAAGTGAAACTAAACCAGCCATATGTAGGCATCTTCCTCCGTAAGAAAGAAGACGAGAAATCTGACGTAGTGTCGAGTTTGGAAGATTTGCATGACGTCGGAGTGTTTGCTCAGATCCACGAAATGCAGGATATGGACTATAAGTTGAGATTAGTGGTTATGGCACATCGGAGGATAAAGATCACTGGCCAGTTCGTTGAGGATGAAATTGAGACCGGGCCTGCAGGTAAAATAAAGGGTTAATTTAAAAATACTAATAACCTCTGGGCTTCTTAAAAAAACACTGTAGCGGTAGACTCCACCAGCTTAGAGCAGCCAATTTTACATAGTAATGATTATGTTTTTTATGAAAAATATTCATTTTATTACTTACTCAAAAAGATTTGAATTTGAATTTTTTTAAGCACGGTCAATGTAAAAATCCACTCACGTAAAATAAACAAACTAGACTTCTTAACTGGGTAATCCATGGTAATACTATAAATGTTAAAGTGTATATTCTGTCTGTTGGCTATGTTTTCACAGCCCAATTTGTTCAACCAATCTTGACTAAATTTGGGACAGAGATATATTGTATTCCAGGAGATTGGCTAGATACTTTTCAAAACTTAACCCACACGGACGAAGTCACGTGCATTAACTAACTAATCAATTGCATATTAAAACTAACAAATTATGTGGATTTTACGTCTTAGAAGACCCTCTATTGAATCCATATATGTATATGTTTTTGTTTTTTATGTGCTTCATCGTGCGATCAGTCGATAGACTATGACTTTATGAGCAGATTGGTTTAAGGGGAAATTGAATCCATAATATGTAATTAAATAATTAATTAAAATCATTAATATTATAAATGCGAAAGTGTGTCTGCGTGCTATGCTTTCACGGCCCAACTACTAAACCGATTTTGATGAAATTTGGTACAGAGACAGTTTACATCCCGGGGTAACCTATGTCCTTCATGGGCTACTTTATATCCTGGAAAATTGAAGAGTTCCCGCGGGAATTATAAAACATCAATACACGCGGACGAAGTCGCGGGCATCATTTAGCAATAACTAAAAGTAATTTATTTTTAATGTAGCAAACATCCCTATTGATGTGAAACAGCTTGCAGCTTCAATTCTGGAATGAAACAATATTTCAGAAATGAAGCTCAAGTTTCCCGTGTTTAACGTGGAATTTAACGTTACCCGCGAAGAGACCGACGCGGAGCGACGCCGGCGCAAGTATCGCAACACGAGACGGAAGACCAGCGATACCGAGGAGGCCGCGGGGGAGAAAGAGACGAAGAAACCCGCGCCCGACCAAGTGATGATGGTGAAAGTGGAGAATATGCAGCATGAGAAGTTCCAGCAGAACGAGGAAGTTAAAGCGTTGACGCAAGAGGTCATCAAGACTATACGGGATATTATTAACATGAACCCACTGTATAGGTGAGTTTCTATCAAAGACAATATATAAACAAGTTAAGACTGTTCACTTCATACATTCAATCAAAGCTCGCTAAATGCTGCTAAATGCGCATTAAAGTCGCCGGTACCTTGTAGTTCTTCGCACAATCTGAGATGGCGTAACTGTGCAAGCTGTTTGTTAAAATTAGTTGAATGTAAATTTGCTATTTGCTTAAGTGATTTTATCAAATTTTTGTATTTTGATAATTTTATATAAATAATTAATACAAATTGAACCAAGAAAATACGATATTTCACCGATTTTACTATAATCATATAAAGAGCGAGCCTGGGAGCGCCATCTAACGATAGTATTAACCTAGATTTTTTTTTATAAGGGAGTTAGCAATCTATACTTGGTATTTAAATTAATCTATGATTTAGACTGTGCTGCGGCGCTATTAGTTTGTCAGTGTATTTTTGCTTCTCGCGCTGTAACATTCAGCTACTAATTGATTTAATGAAATAAGATGGCGGAGGCCTATGTACTGCCGCGTTATTGACAACGTGAAGACCTCTCGGGCATGCAGGTTTCCTCAATATTCCTCACAGTTCAAGCAACAGATTTTTTTATTTTCTTTAATCGCACCTAATTCCAAAATTTAAAAGCGTCCTGCGATCAAACCCCTGGACCACCCGAATAGCCAGCCGGTTGTCTAAGCCATTAGACTATCTGAAAGCTAAGCGACGTCATTCTAAATCTAATATGGCGAACTCCCAAAAATGGCGGACTAGTAATTTTTTATGCGCCCCCGTTATATTGGTGTCAATAAAAATGGTTTGCTGAGAAGAAGGCAGCATTAAATGTCCTTGTAAACCTTAAAGTAAACCTTGTTTTGAAAAATTATTTTTAATGATTTAAGACTTATTTACAACTATTCACAGCTATTTCAAATTAATAATTTTAATTTGGATGAAAGAACTATAAGTTTAATTTGCTATAATCCCCCACAGTAGGTAAATCTATGTGGTACAGTGTGTATCTTGCACTTGTAGCTTTATAGCGAATTTAATTCTTCTCATCATGAATTCTTTCATTATCATGGACTTCCGCAAAGTAACGCCTGTTTCTATCAAATATGACCATCATGTTTTATAAGTAATTTTAACGTCAATAAGTGTACCTACAGTGTACCTATATTGAATAAATGATTTGATTGACTGATTGATTGATTGATTGATTGATTGATATGAATCTGTGATGTATAATTGAAATGATTTCCTTTACAGGGAATCTCTACACCACATGTTAGCGCAAGGTCAGAGGGTTGTGGACAACCCGGTTTACTTGAGCGACTTAGGAGCGGCGCTGACCGGCGCGGAACCCGCCGAGTTGCAAGCCGTACTCGAGGAAATGGATGTAAGATTATAAACTGAATATCTGTTACCTATGCTTAACAAGTAAGAATTGAATTGAAAAGCGATCATTTTTCTTACTATGAGCAGATGTGTTGAAGGTTTTGTGACTTTTTATGACTTTCCCATTGAAAAAGGCATATAAACTGAGCCTGCTATCCAGGTTTTTCCGTTTTAGGCACCTGACTGACAGTCTGGACTCTGGAACAGTTAAGTTGGACAGCCAGCTGATTGGGATGGTGCCAAGAAATCCATACTTAGAATATTATTAATACGAAAGTGTGTCTGCCTGTTTGTCTGCTACGCTTTAACGGCCCATCTTTTCTGTTTTTTTTTTTTTAAATCCAGAACAAGTTAGCCCATGGCTGCGATATCGACTGATGGTAAGTGATAATGCAGTCTAAGATGGTAGCAGACTAACCTGTTATTTAGGGGTATATGTTTCTGGTTCGGACCGCTAGGATATGGAATGCCCTTCCGGCTTCCGTTTTCCCCTCCTCTTTTAATATGGGTACCTTCAAGTCAAGAGTGAATAGGCATCTTCTAGGTAAGCGTGCTCCACCTTAGGCTGCATCACCACTTGCATGCAAGTCTGATTGCAGCTAAGCGCTAGCCTATATATTAAAAAAAATATGTCAGTTATCATATTAAACTCATACCTAGGTCGGTTTCTACACGGCATCGTACGCTAAATCGCTTGGCAGTATGTCTTAGTAGGGTGGTAACTAGCCACAGCCGAGGCCTCCCACGAGACCAGACCAAAGAATAAAAATCAGTTGTAAATCCAACAGATACCGAAACGTCTGATGATGTCGCTCTCACTGCTGAAGAAAGAATATGAGCTGTCCAAACTACAGCAGAAGATCGGCAAAGAGGTGGAGGAGAAAGTGAAGCAGCAGCATCGGAAGTACATTCTGCATGAACAACTCAAGGTATTATCACAGACTATGACGATACTTTCTTTTCTACCAGTGGTTCGACGGAGGTGTATGGACAGAGCAAGGCTGCTGTGGTAGAGACGTGACGGAAGAAACTGCAGAATTTTTAATACAAAATTCTGTTACTCTAATACAAAGGGGAATATTTTAATATGGAGTTTTTTTTCTTCATAAAAGCAACCACTCATAAGGCTCGTATTAATCAATAGCTGGCATCAATATAAGTACGTATTATACTGTAGGAAAATTGCTTTTTTAACTGGGAAAAACTTTATTAATCATTAACTAATTATTTATTTAATAAATAATTAGTTAATGATTAATAAAGTAAACCGTACAGGAAAACGTTCGTTATAATTCAATGATTTGCTGCTGACATAATCGAACAGAATAGACATTACGGTTATCTGTCAACTTACAAAATCATAAAAACGATTTCATGCAATATAATATTATATCACACAGAATCTAAATCGTCAGGTTTCATATATATTTATAAGCTATTAAATCTCTACTGGTGGCGCCATCATCTAGTAGATTTCAAGTTAAAATTATACGTGCCATTGGCTCTGCAGAAAACAAAATTAACAGGAAAGACTAAAATAACAACAGTTACTTATTTAAGACAAACTAACAACAGGTAGAATTTAACAATAATTTATATTTTCAATTTTATTAAATTTTTACTCAGGTGATAAAGAAAGAGCTAGGTCTAGAAAAGGATGATAAGGACGCGATAGGCGACAAGTTCCGAGAACGTCTCGCGGACAAACAAGTACCGGCGGCGGTACAGACCGTCATCGATGAGGAACTGAACAAATTGAACTTTCTGGAGAGCCATAGCTCAGAATTCAAGTAAGTTCTCTTCTCAAAAAGAAGGCAAAGGTTTTAAACCTTTACAATAACAGAATGAGCATTCTATTCTATGAGATGCATACCCAGATATTTTGCGTCTTCTGATTGGGGAGCTCTTCGTCACAGAGTTTCACAGGCGGACATGTCTTTTTGCAGAGAGTGAAGGTAACATGCGTGGACTTGCTCTGGCTCGCTTTAATACTCCATTTTGTGAGCCACCCTTCGATTGAGTTTAGATGGATATGTTCAACGAGGCAACGTCTGGGTTTTTATATACCTATAATATTGCTGTATCATTTGCGTATGTAGTTGTCGTAGTTCGATTGTCTGTGGGCACTGGGCAGGACAGCAGTAAACAAGAGATACAACACAGGTCCCAGAATGTTTCCCTGGAGAACTCCTGACTTTATTTCGTATAATGGTGATATTTCGTCGTTGCATCTTACTTCGTAACACCTTTTGTGCAGATACGATTCAAGTAGTCGGTAAAAAGAGTGTAGTAAGAGTTTCTTCGCATTGTAAAGAAGGCCTTCGTGCCAAACCTTATCAAAAGCCTATCCAATGTCTATAAAGACACCAGAACAGTATTCCTTGTTTTCTAAGGTTCTGCTGATTACACCCACAAGGCTGTGAATCTGCTCAACGGCGTTGTGTTTGGAGCGGAAACCGAATTGGTGACTTTTTAATAATAACACACTAATTGATCTGATTGTAAATTAATTGTTTCAAAAGAGCAACCAGTTTCTTGCTTATTGCTGGCTTATTGGGCGGTGAATATCGCACGTTACACTTGCAAGATACACGCTATACCCCATAAATTTGTCTGTTTTGGCGGATTATAGTGAATTGAACTTCTAATTCCTTTATTATCGTGGACTTCCACAAAGTAACGCTTGCTTCTATCGAATAAATGTATTTTCAATATCGAAGCAATTTTCTTTCATTCTATGTGATTTACTCAGTGTAACCCGTTGCTACCTCGACTGGCTGACCTCTCTACCCTGGGGGGTGACATCTGAAGAGAACCTCAAACTAGAGGACGCACAAGTTATCCTGGATGAAGACCACTATGGGATGGAAGACATCAAGAAAAGGATCTTGGAGTTTATAGCGGTTTCCCAACTAAAAGGCAGCACCCAGGGCAAGATTTTGTGCTTCCATGGACCACCAGGGGTCGGCAAGACCAGTATAGGTAAGTTTTCTATTGATTAGGATGAGAACTTGTGAAAAAAATATTATTTGTAGCCTGAAATTCTCAAATTTGTGGAGAACGGCCGTCCTTAATTTTTCAACACCCTCGGTCATCTTATGATCAGCATCCCGAAACATCTCGACAATGACAACCATATCGCTATCTTATTCAAGTTTTCAGGAATGCGGTGGTGTTTTTCTAGGGTTGATAAGCCCCCTAGCGTTCTACCGCAAATTTTAATTTAAGGCTGGCAGCATCTTATATGTAAAGCTATAGACGAAAATTGCTGCTTTATAAATGATGTCTGCGACCTTGTGGGACAAAGCCGCTCGACATTTGAACTGTCCACACCACCTAACTGTGATCGAGATGTCGCCCGACATACGAGGAACACAGAGCGACACGCGTCCCCTGACCCGTTGTCCTAGGTATTAAACAGTGGCTGATCCTAACCCTTCACGTGACCTACGTTGTCGCGTAGACAAGTTTGTCATGGCGTCGCATCACGTCGCGTCGCGTCACCTCTCTTCTGTCGCTCATCTAGGACAACTGGTAAGTAATGCGCCTGTCGACTGTCGAGGGACACAACATCGATGTCGCCTGCGATGTCGGGTGATGTCCCATGCGACAAGACATTCTATTCACACTGACTTTTGCATTCCAGCGCGCTCAATAGCCCGAGCACTAAACCGGCAATACTTCAGGTTCTCCGTGGGCGGGATGACAGACGTGGCGGAGATCAAGGGACACCGACGTACATACGTGGGCGCCATGCCGGGCAAACTGGTGCAGTGCCTCAAGAAGACGGGCACCGAGAACCCGCTCGTGCTCATTGACGAGGTCGACAAGATTGGCAAGTGAGTATCTGTAGCCGCAGAGAGCGGGGGCCACCGACGTACATACGTGGGCGCCATGCCGGGCAAACTGGTAAGGTGGTAACTAGTCACGGTTGAACCAGGCCAGACCACAGAAAGTTCAGAAATTATAAATACCCGAATTGATTCTGCTGGGGATCGAACGCAGACCTCCCGCTTACAAGACAACATTGTTCATCACAACGCCAGGGAGGTCGCCAAAATATACTTATGCTGTGGTTGTATTATGCAGGGGTGTCCACGGGGACCCATCATCAGCTCTGCTGGAGCTCCTGGATCCGGAGCAGAACGCTAACTTTCTGGATCATTACCTGGACGTGGCGGTGGACTTGTCGCGCGTGCTGTTCATCTGTACCGCCAACGTGGTGGACCTCATACCTGAACCGCTGAGGGACAGGATGGAACTCATCGACATGTCTGGTGAGTGAGGAATCATCATCAGCTCTCGTTGAGCTTCTGGATCCGGAACAAACGCTAACTTTCTGGACCACTACCTGGACGTGGTGACTGGTGGTGGACTTTTTATCTGCACCGCCAACGTGGTGGACCTCATACCTGAACCGCTATGGGACAGGATGGAACTCATGGACATGTCTGGTGAGTGAGGAATCATCAGCTCTCGTAGAGCTTCTGAATCCGGAACAAACGGTAACTTTCTGGACCACTACCTGGACGCGGTGGTGGACTTTTTATCTGTACCGCCAACGTGGTGGACCTCATACCTAAACCGCTGAGGACAGGGTGGAACTCATCGACATGTCTGGTGACTTGATGGTCTCCTTCACCATAAACGCTTGAATTTGGGTATTTGACAACTATTGAAATAAAATATTTTTTTAGTGATTATTATGTATAAAATCTCCCAAAAGACGTAATATCCACATCCCCTGTTAGTTTTATGTTTAGAAACTGTTTTAAATTGTCGATTAAAGTAAAAAAGTACGTTGATACATCATCCATACATCGATCCAAACTTTCGCATTTATAATATTAGTAAGATATAAACCGTCGATCTCTGTCATTACACCAGGTTACGTAGCAGAAGAGAAACTAGCGATCGCCCAACAGTATCTAGTGCCGACCGCGCGGAAAAACTGCGGTCTCACCCAGGAACAAATGGAGCTCACCTCGGAGAGCTTACACACGCTCATAAAGTCCTACTGTAGAGAAAGTGGCGTTAGAAACCTTCAGAAGCACATCGAAAAGGTAAGTGGGATCCCAAATCAGCTCGAACGAAACGGTGCTGCTCTACGTTCCTGATTCGATCCGCCAGGATGTGGAATACCCTTCCAGCGCATGTATTCCCTGCCGCGTATAACTTAAGTACCTTCAAGGCAAGAGTGAATAGGCATCTTCTAGGCAAGCGCGTTCCAACCTAGACCTCATCATCGCTTTGCACTAAGCATGATTGTAGTCAATAGCAAGCCTATCTCGCAATTTAAAAAAATCCACAAACACCAATTTCTGTTATATTAGTTAGTTAGTCAATTACCCATATTAATTAACACATAGCCCCTATTAATAAACCGACATCAAGTTTAGAAAAAAAGTTCTCACGTATCGGTCAGCCTATGATGAAGACCGATGTTTGAGAACCGATCCAATTATCGCCACCGGGTCAGATATGTTTGTGGTACCATAATTCATGGCATTTTTATTTTATTGTTTTTAAGATCGCCCGTAAAGTAGCTTACAAAATAGTGAAGCAAGAAGCGGAAAAGATGGTGATAGACGACAGCAATCTCGCGGAACTAGTGGGCAAGCCGACGTTCAAGCACGACCGCATGTACGATATAACGCCGCCCGGAGTGGTCATGGGGCTGGCTTGGACTGCGATGGGTGAGTGAATATTCCCTCATCAATCTATAAATATAAAAGCGAAATACCACTCACTCACTCACTCACTGACTAATCACGATATCTCGAACTATAAAGCATATAAACTTGAAATTTGGAAGATAGATTCCTTTTATATACAACAAACAAACACACTTTCGCATTTATAGTATTAAGTACGAGTATCATATGATGATTAAAAGCAGCCACTATTTAAAATCATGGAACATGCTAGGGCGAGGAAATATTTATAACATAGCAACTTCTTACACGGCAGTAGCAATTAAGGGCTCTTTACAACCTAACAACATAATTAGCAATGTCCAATTAATAGCTGAGTAAACAGTTTACGAACCGGACTTTGTTTGACCACCACCACTGCAGCCCATTAACGTCCCACTGCTGGGGAATTAGAGCTTAGACCCACCACGCTGCTCCAATGCGGGTTGGCGGGCTTGAACGACTATTATCATGTTAGTGATAATAACCGGGACCGACGGCTTAACGTGCTCTCCGAAACACGTGGGGTGAAACCCCGCCAGATTCTTAACTCCAGGCTAGAACTGAGAATTTCTAGTCAGAAAAACACAACACTTAATTATTATGGCCCGACCCGGGACTCGAACCTAGGACCTCGTCGGCCGCAGTCAAACGTGGTAACCAACTAGACCAGCGAGGCAGTTAGGTTTGATCATAAACGTATAATTACTATGGGTTTGAATTATACAAATCAAGCAGATTTTTGGTGCAAAGTTTTCATCGGACTCGGAATACACTGATTAATAAAAAAATTCTCTGCACTTTCAGAATTATTCTCAGTACACACAACACTTTAAAACTTAAGAGTTCCCAAAAGTCAATTAATTTTCTAGGTACACAAACAACATCTTCTAAAAACTGATCGATAGATAGAATGTAAATTAGGGCCTTGGTTTATGTTCAGCATCTTGGCTGAAAGATATGCTTTTCGCCTTGTAACGCGCTCAACAGGTGGCGCTGCATTAAGTTACATCGCGCTATCTTGCGTCTCTCAACGGAACGTATAAGCGTCTAACATTGTAAAACTAGTTCATCTTTACTGAGGACGGTAAAGATATCCCACTTCTGATGTAAAATTTTTGAATGTCACACGTTTGTGTGAACAAAAACACGAGTTATTTGATAACCAAAATTTAGTCATTACTGATACTCGTTAGCCTTCGAGAAATTGAAGAGGCAGAATTAGGACTGCACCCCAAGTGCAGTTAATTGGTCTAAAGGTCCTTCCTGCACCCCGATATATACTCCGCATACGACTCGACCAAGAGTATTAACCCTAAAAATAATATTAAAGGTTTTTGTAACGATTATTATCCGATGTTAGTGATAATAACCGGGACCGACGGCTAAACGAGCTCTCCAAGGCACGGAGGAAACGAAAAGACTTTTGAACGTCCAAATTCGGTCACCCATCCTGTTACCGACTTGGGTCTACGTTGCTTCGGCATTTGCAATCGGCTGATATGCGTTGTCACAACTAGGCCACTCGTCCCTCATATAATTTGATCATAAACGTATAATCACTATGGTTTTGAATTATACATCCTTCATGCCGATTTATGGTGCAAAATGTTTTCATCGGACTCGGAATGCACTCTTGATTGATTTTTTCTGTAGGTACTTTCGGAATTATTCTTAGTAAACACAACACTTTAAATCTGTTTCGTCTAAGACCGTTAAATGAAAGGAATGTGTGATATATTTTATGATATGATATAATTCATGGATTGCTAGTAAGAATTATAATTTTTATAGTAATTATAATTTAATGATGAATGCTAATTGATATTAATGAGTGGCACGCGTGTAAGCATAATTCCAGAAGTGGGCAAATAATTAAAATTACTTTTAAAATATGTTTGTACTCTCTTTGAGACTTGCACGAGCGAATGGTCACAACGTGTAGCGGTTTCACGAGAGATTTAATGTAAACAGTTAAGTATAAAACTTGGCCAAAGCATCACAACAACAATAAATTAATCATTTGATCAGGCTGCAGTTGCTACTGCTAAGCTCTAAATCAAAATGCGATCTAAACACAAAAGTATTCAATAACCGCTGAGTCTGCCGGTAGGAGACTCACTTTCAAACGTCAAAATACTCGTATTTATGTTAATTATTCCAATATGGCGTATCCCCGCCAAAGAACGAACCGAGTGAAATACATCGAATGAGTTAAATATCTATTTAATTAAACCTTCATCAACAAATAGATTAACAATCTTTTATCTTTTCTAAAAATTCTATTCAAATTTTAAAGCAAAGCTGACAGTTCGGCCGTCCTGCATATAACACGTCCTCGTGTTCAAGTCATATCACGGGCGTTTATGCCCCAAATCGTGAACAGGCGTCATGCCCCAAATCATAGTCAGGCGTTCTTGCCTGGGGCGTTCTTGCCTGAAATCATGATTAGGCGGTCATGCCTGGGCCGCTCCTGCTCGCGATTACTTCGCTAATAATAATACGTAAAAAAATCGCCAAACTGCCGAACTTTCAGACTTATCAAACACTCAATTAAATATTTTCAATAAACTGAAACGACTTACCTCATTCGATGCACTCTTCGAAGTCTGAATCACTTATTCACTTTCACAAATCTAAACACATTATTATTATTATTATTATTAAATTCTTTATTGCATAAAAACAATATTGGATTGGACATATATACACAGAACATTATATAAACTTACAAACAAAAGGCGACATTTATCACTAAAGTGATCTCTGCCAGGCAACCTACATGAATGGACCGTACTTGCTGTGAGACGGGAAATTGCTTTGAATAAAGTAAAATAAAAACAATTACATAAACGTACATTCTAATAGGTACATACTATAAACAGATAAAAATTATACATATAATAAATATATATCTAAATATAATACATATTATGTATATACATAAATATTACATTACATATTACTAATTTAAAATACCTAAACACAAATAATAATAGGTTTACAGCGACAGATAGTGCTTTTTGATACGACTTTTAAAGGCCCCTAGAGATTTTGCTCGTCTGATATCAGCTGGGAGTGCGTTCCACAAAAATACTGCTTTTATGGTGAACGAGTCTGCGTATCCCTCGGCGTTACGTTTGGCGATTTTAAGTTTATTGTCACTGGCAGATCGCAAGGTATGCTGGATTGGGAAGGAGCTAAGGAACCTGAATCGTTCCTTTAGGTAAGGGGGCGACCATGGGTGGTAAAGGGTAGCATAAAGAACAGAGAGGACATGGAGATTACGCCTTTGTCTGATAGGGAGCCAGTTAAGTTTCCTCCTATATTCCGAAACATGATCGTACTTCCTTAGGCCGAAAATAAATCGAATGCATAAGTTTTGCAAGCGTTCTAACTTATTTAAAAGATCTTCGGTCAGGTCGAGATAACAGACATCGGCGTAATCAAGGATGGGGAGGAGAAGTGTATTAGCTAACAAAGTCTTGGTTTTAATTGGCAAGAAGTTTTTCCACCTTTTAATAGAACCATAAGCGCCAAAGATTTTCTTACTAACCTCTGAAACTTGCGGTTTCCATGATAGATTGCTGTCTATGATAACTCCAAGATTTTTAACGGCATGACTATAAGCTAGCGCAGTACCATCAAAGACCACAGGTGGTAAAGCAGAGAAGTCAAGCTTAGACGTTTGTCTGGAGTTACCTATGATAATGACCTGTGATTTACTGGCATTCACTAGTAGACCAAAGGACTCACTCCAGCTGCAGACAATATTAAGTTCGTCGTTTAAGCGTTTAATAGCTTCCGATATCTGTTCAACAGGAGTGGTTACATACAGTTGGAAATCATCGGCATAAAGATGATATGGCAGGGAAAGGAGATTAGTGACCGTATTTATGAATATGGAAAAGAGCAAAGGAGAAAGGACACCACCCTGTGGAACACCAGCACTGAGACGACAGTAGGACGACAGTTTTTCTCTAACACGTATATATTGCGACCGGTCAAATAGGTAAGACTTGAACCAACTGATAGAAGCAGAGGAAAACTTAATTGATTCAAGAATTGCTAAGAGAATATCCAGGTCGACGGTATTAAACGCGTTAGAGAAATCGAGCAGTGCTAAAATGGTTACCTGTTTGTTATCGATTCCAAACCGTATGTCATCACACACCTTGGTCAGTGCCGTAACAGTACTGTGCCCACGGCGGAACCCTGACTGAAAAGAACTAAGTATATTATTTCTATTCAGGAAAAGCGTGAGTTGGGAATGGATAATGCGTTCAAGGACCTTAGATAAAAAAGGGAGAATGGAAATCGGACGGTATTGGGAAAACAATAATGGTTTTGAAATTTTAGGTACAGGAATAACCTGAGCAATGCGCCAGCAACTGGGAAAGGTATTAGAAGAGAGGGAGTAGTTAAATAGATGACACAAGACATGTAGGATAGAGTCTAGACTTAATATAATCATCTTGCGGCTAATGCCATCACTACCCATAGCATCTGATTTTACGGCAACAATATGCTTTTTTATTTCACTCGAACTGATTGTGCTAAAGTTGAAGTAGTCGTAGCTAGGTTTTGGAAGCAGGTTAATGGAAGAGAGCGTTTCGAACTTTTTCAGTATATCAGTGGTGACGTTAGTGAAATGGCAGTTGAGGGCATCAATGTCTACATCGTGAGATACGCCCTTTTGGTTCCTTCCAATACCCATAGACTCCAAGAATTTCCACACCTTTAACGTACTTTTGCCATCAACAGACGAGTGTATGTGACATATTTTGAGGTTAAAGACACTAACCTCACAAAACTTTTTATCTTGAGTAATACGAGTACTTACACATCATTTACAATTTAAAGCGAATCTACCACTGGTTCGGAATGCCACAATCCTAGCGAGAAGAACCAGCAAGAAACTCGGTGGCTTTTAACATTCAAGATTACTTTTTCACAGCCACCGGTCAATCAACAAAACTATCACAAACTGATATAAATTTGTAATGTCGGTAGTTCAAGACACGCGGAAGCGTGTCCAGCCAAAGTCCAAAAAAGAAAGAACTGGCAGCACCGTGTGTAATATTACACGAACCATTTGGAGCCACTTTTGACCCCCTCATAACTCAAAAACTATTACACTTAAACATGTCAAATTTGGCTCATATATTGAGACCCGCGAGATACGTATGTGCTCCAAATTTCATAAGCACACCTCAAATGGTTATTTAGATATAAGCGTCCAAAAATCGACATTTTTATGATCTACCTACGGATAGATCAAAACTCTGACACGGGGCATACTACCATCGCTTAAAGCCGTATTATTTTAATATTGTTGACGTTCATGTTGTAGTGTTATAATCATTATTTTAAGGACGTCAAAGTACGTGACATTCAACCGTTACTTTGAAATAATACTGCTTTAAGCGGTGGTAGTAACTCCCTCGTCCACTTCCTGCGGCAACTTGCATTACATTCTACGCATAGTGCATGCACAACTAAATAAAACAAGAGTTGTGAAGTAAAAAAAAAACTCCTATTACATAAATCATACTGCAGGTCTTTGTTTAAATTCGTTATTTTGTGTTGTTAACTATTGAAAATGACACATAATTATTATTTTAATGTAAATAATAATGAATAATAATATAGTTGCATTAAAACCTTACCTTCGTATTTACGCATTTTGTGCAACGAAACGTCATTGACAGAAAAGAAGAAGAAACGTATTTGAAGTCGTCAGTTCAAGTTGTCAGTCATTGTGATTTTTAATCATTGTTTATAGTGGTTTTAGTGATATCGACTGTTTACCGTGCTTGTTTTCAATGTTTCACTAAAAACTTTTGCTATACTATAATATGGATTCGATCTCGCCGACTTCGCGCTCTATTCCATGGATGACCATTGTTTGCAATTTGGGTACGTTACGTTGAGGTGCATAAATTGTCACCTGAGTGTAAACAGGATGCTAAGACCTGTTGTTACCATGGGTGGGCTCACCATCGAAATGATATTGTTGCACCGGCAGCTTTCTTGATAATGTAACGACAGTGATTACCTATTTAATATGAAGATGAATAAATCAATGAACTAATAGAAAAGTCCTATTACAGTGTAAAGGATTATTTGAATGATAGCAAGGCATGGGTATGAATTGTTACAGCGGCTGATTATGTAACTGTTATATTGTATATATAATTTCAAATATTTGTGAGATGGTGATAATAAAACAAACACAGTTGAGTTTGTTGCGGGCTCTTCTCAGACCAGGGCACGTTTGGAACCCTCGTAGCTTTAGTTTTAAGATACCGTAGTTTGTTATCACCATCACGTCTTATGCTCTGTAAGCATGACGTTCAGAAGGTGTACTTTGTAGGTACCTATTTTGAATAAATATGTTTTGAGTTTGAGATTGTGTTCAATAATTTCTGTACAAAAAGAAATGATATCCCATCAAAAACATAAATGTAAAATGAGAGCCAAAATCCAAAATTGTGATATGTATATAATATATGCATTGGTTGTTGACTTCAGCGACAAAAGAAGTGAGATCTAAATGGGTGCCAAAGTTCAATGGTCAGTCCTGCAATTTATTTATAACAACATAAAATATTTTATAACAACTTAAAATATCATTTCTTCTTATAACTTAGGATAATATGTTGAAGACTAAGGCTTTGGCTTGGCTAGTTTGCATATACGAATTATAGCCTTCGCAAGTTGTAAAGCTGTAAGTTCTTATTTTATTCTTCCGAAAATTTGGCTTGCTAGTAGAAACTGTACTTTTAGGTACCTACTTAATAATAATTTGTATATGGAAACTAGCCAAGCCAAAGCCTTAGTCTTCAACATATTATCCTAAGTTATAAGAAGAAATGATATTTTAAGTTGTTATAAAATATTTTATGTTGTTATAAATAAATTGCAGGACTGACCATTGAACTTTGGCACCCATTTAGATCTCACTTCTTTTGTCGCTGAAGTCAACAACCAATGCATATATTATATACATATCACAATTTTGGATTTTGGCTCTCATTTTACATTTATGTTTTTGATGGGATTTCAAATTTAACAAAACAAATATGCTGATGGCAAAGCGAAATCAAGGCAACGTGAGATACATCCCACTTCTGAAATTTGTAAGCATAATTCCAGAAGTGGGCAAATAATTAAAATTACTTTAAAAATATGTTTGTACTCTCTTTGAGACTTGCACGAGCGAATGGTCACAACGTGTAGCGGTTTCACGATAGATTTAATGTAAACAGTTAAGTATAAAACTTGGCCAAAGCATCACAACAACAATAAATTAATCATTTGATCAGGCTGCAGTTGCTACTGCTAAGCTCTAAATCAAAATGCGATCTAAACACAAAAGTATTCAATAATCGCTGAGTCTGCCGGTAGGAGACTCACTTTCAAACGTCAAAATACTCGTATTTATGTTAATTATTCCAATATGGCGTATCCCCGCCAAAGAACGAACCGAGTGAAATACATCGAATGAGTTAAATATCTATTTAATTAAACCTTCATCAACAAATAGATTAACAATCTTTTATCTTTTCTAAAAATTCTATTCAAATTTTAAAGCAAAGCTGACACGCGTGCTGGTCGCGATGATGTTTTGTGAACTGATTTATTGTTAGATTAAATGTTTAATTAAAAGTAGGTTAATGCTGATGGAGCAAATTGTACGGTTGGACTATGGACCGTACAAAGGTTTAGTGCCCAAAAGTCATTTATTTTTCACACTACCTTCTACCTAGATTTTGATATGCCTGCAAAGTTTATAATTATGTACTTGGGTACATAAACAACACCTTTTAAAAACTGATCGATAGGTAGATAGATTGTAAATTAGGGCCTTGGTTTATGTTCAGCATGTTGGCTTCACTGAACGTAAACCCATGTAGTTGGGCCTTGGTTTATGTTCAGCATCTTGGCTGAAAGATATACTTTTCGTCTTGTAACGCGCTCAACAGATGGCGCTGCATTAAGTTACATCGCGCTATCTTGCGTCCCTATGACTGCCAATTTTTTTTATTAACATATCCAAGAGTTTTAATGGCTAAGTATATTAATGTATGTATTAAAATAAATCATTTTATATACTACAGTACAGTACATGTACATGAATCCGTCAGGTCATAGAAACCATCCATCGCCAAAGATGTATTAAGGTGTACAAATGTGCTTAAAGACTACCAAGAAAGCTAGTGTTTTGTTGCGGCTCCGTGACTATTTTGAAAAGGAAAGTCGTACTTGTAATTACTAGATGAGTTACGAAATCTATATATTATATATATAAAAATGAATCCCTATTTCCTTGGTCACGGCATCACGCGTGAACGGCTGGACCAATTTCGCTAATTCTTTTTTTGTTGTATAGGTGAGGACCTGGAGAGTGACATAGGCTACTTTATATCCCGGAAAATTAAGGTGTTCCCGCGGGAATAACAAAAAAACTTAAACCGCGCAGACGAAGTCGCGGGCATCAGCTAGTATCGGATAAAAGGGCACGTCGCTTCACTATTGTAAAAAACGATTTGCATCTATGGAGTATTGAATTTTTTTTGTCGATGGTTTCCTGTAATTTACATTTCATAGGCGTGCTTATTTCAAAAATAAAATAATTGGTTGGACACAAGAGACGGCTCAGATTCGTATGGGGCGTAGGCCAGGTCTTGTACAAGTCGAGAAATGAAGGAAAATAAAATACCTACTAGACCAGTTTTTATTGGTCAAATCTACGAATTCGTCGTAATTTCAGTGGCGAAATTATTTAATCTTTCGAAATTAAGCAGCACTAAACATGAGTGGGTAACAATGGCGGATTCATATTTTTTGACGTTTTCCAAAGAAAATGACATTTGATGCTTTTCGCGCCTACTGCCTTCTCTATGGCTGAAGGTTGCCATCTCGGAAACGTATCGAAAACTTGAAATACATTTTTATTTTTTTCTCGTTATTTACTGTACTGTTCTAAATTATTATATTTTTAATACAATCTATGTGTTTTCCTCTATTCATGGTAGAGTGTACAAGAGTAGGCCTAAAATGAACCTTTTCCTTTAGTCATTACTGATAATCGTTAGATTTCGAGAAATTGAAGAGACTTGATATAGACGACTAGAGTTCGCCCGCGACTTCGTCCGCGTACAATTTCTGATTTCCTATGAGATTATGAAATTTTCCCGCTGCAATAAGCCTATCTAAAGCTTATGCAGGTTTTTAATTAAACTAATAACCTAAATGCTGATTCTCATGTCTATACTTCAAAATCATAGAACTTTCACCCCTTTTAGGGTGGATTTTCATAAAATTACTTATACAGGTTATTATTACTTAAAACGAATAACCTAAATCCCGATTTTGAAGTCTCTTAGTCTTAGAAACTTTATGCAAGCTTCCAACCCCCATTTCTCAAAACCGTTTGTTAGCTGTTGTCTACATTATAAAAGGAATCTACCTTCCAAATTTCAAGTCTGTATGCTTTATAGTTACTGAGATATCGTGATTAGTCAGTGAGTGTATGAGTGGTATTTCGCTTCTAGCTGATGGCCGCATTTTTTTTAAATTCCCACGAAAACTGCTTAACTTCCCGGTAGCCATTGTTACTCTCCAGGTCCTCAACTATACCTATGCAAAAAATCACGTGAATCCATTTGCTTCGTTGCGGCGTGAATGCAGGACAAACCTACAAAAAAACACACTTTCGCATTTATAATATTAGTATGATTGTTTTACAGGTGGCAGCACACTGTACATCGAAACAGCGATCCGGAATCACTTAAAGGACGAGAAGCCAACAGTGGGCACTATGGAGTTAACGGGCCACTTGGGTGACGTCATGAAGGAGTCTGCGCGCATCGCCCTCACCGTCGCTAGAAACTACCTCGCGCACAACTACCCTGATAATAACTTCTTAAATACGAGGTGAGTTTCTTTTACTAGATTAGACAGTCTTGTTTTATCAATCTATAATCAAATCAAATCAAATCAAATGTTTTTTATTCAAATAAACTTTTACAAGTACTTTTGAATCGTCAAGTGAATCTACCACTGGTTCGGAATGCCATTCCTACCGAGAAGAACCAGCAAGAAACTCGGTGGTATACTAATATTATAAATGCATAAGTTTGGATGGATGGATGTTTGTTACTCAATCACCAATTATTAAGGTCCATTTTACTTTGACGTTAAAATGTTTCGTGCATCGTGCGAATTTTGTGCTGTAAAATATTAATTTGAGTTTTCAATGCTAAAACTTCTAATTTGTATCATTTTTGGCGACATTACTGAATTTTGTTGTTTTTTTTTCAGTCATATCCACCTACACGTGCCAGAAGGCGCCACGCCCAAAGACGGCCCTTCAGCGGGCATCACCGTCACTAGCGCGTTACTATCCCTAGCCTTAGGGCGTCCAGTCAGGTCACAGCTCGCCATGACCGGGGAAGTGTCGCTGACTGGACGAGTGTTGCCAGTGGGCGGTATCAAGGAGAAGATCATTGCGGTAAGTGTTGGAACTATATGCCTCCACCCTTCACCGGGCAGTAACATCGCCAGCGCTTCACTATCCCTAGCCTTAGGGCGTCCGGTCAGGTCACAGCTCGCCATGACCGGGGAAGTGTCGCTGACTGGACGAGTGTTGCCAGTAGGTGGTATCAAGGAGAAGATCATTGCGGTAAGTGTTGGAACTATATGCCTCCACCCTTCACCGGGCAGTAACATCGCCAGCGCTTCACTATCCCTAGCCTTAGGGCGTCCGGTCAGGTCACAGCTCGCCATGACCGGGGAAGTGTCGCTGACTGGACGAGTGTTGCCAGTAGGTGGTATCAAGGAGAAGATCATTGCGGTAAGTGTTGGAACTATATGCCTCCACCCTTCACCGGGCAGTAACATCGCCAGCGCTTCACTATCCCTAGCCTTAGGGCGTCCGGTCAGGTCACAGCTCGCCATGACCGGGGAAGTGTCGCTGACTGGACGAGTGTTGCCAGTAGGTGGTATCAAGGAGAAGATCATTGCGGTAAGTGTTGGAACTATATGCCTCCACCCTTCACCGGGCAGTAACATCGCCAGCGCTTCACTATCCCTAGCCTTAGGGCGTCCGGTCAGGTCACAGCTCGCCATGACCGGGGAAGTGTCGCTGACTGGACGAGTGTTGCCAGTAGGTGGTATCAAGGAGAAGATCATTGCGGTAAGTGTTGGAACTATATGCCTCCACCCTTCACTGGGCAGTATCCCTAGCCTTAGGGCGCCCGGTCAGGTCACAACCCGCCATGACCGGAGAGGTGTCACTGATGAGTGTTGCCAGTGGGTTGGATCAAGGTAATCATTGCAGTAGGTATTGGAATTATATGCCTCCACCACTAAAATTGTTTAAGTCCGTAGCGCAGTAAGTTTGATTTTATATCGCTCGCTCCGCTTGCGTTATTTATTGGATAACTAGATGATTCCCGCGACTTCGTCCGCGTGGACCAAATTTTTTCGATTCCCGCGGGAACTCTTAAATTTTCCGGGATAAAAAGTAGCCTAGTATGTCCTTCCCCGGGATACCACCTACCCCTGTACCAAATTTCATTAAAATCGGTTGAACAGATAATTTTTTTAATTCCCACGGGAACCTTTGAATTTTCCGGGATAAAAAGTAGCCTATGTCCTTCCCCGGGATACAACCTATCCCTGTACCCAATTTCATCAAAATCGGTTGAACAGGTGGGCCTTGAAAG
The DNA here is from genome assembly GCA_963932025.1 of Erebia epiphron. Classification (NCBI taxonomy): domain Eukaryota; kingdom Metazoa; phylum Arthropoda; class Insecta; order Lepidoptera; family Nymphalidae; genus Erebia; species Erebia epiphron. Next base: position 2,031,202 of record OZ009947.1, on the reverse strand, counting down.
CGTAGCAGACAGACAGACAGACAGACAGACACACTTTCGCATTTATAATATTAGTATGGATGCAATAAGATAGCGTTATTCAAGAGCAAAGCAAGAGATTCATTAAAAAGCGCAAAAATCCGAAACATAATCGTAATAGCAACACCGTTTCTACCTTTAGTACGTTTCTACCTAAAACAATAATTATATGAGTGATATTAGCATAACACAAAAAAAAAAATTTATGGCCCCACAATTCTTATCGAAAATGGTAACTTACAACTTTACTACTCGTAACATCTACCAACGACGTAAAGGTCTACACGCTATTCATATTCAATTAATTAACGAATTCACTGTTTCTAGCCTCAGTGAGTTGCCAACAATATTATAAAAATACCCTATCTTCTTGTAGGCCAAACGCGTGGGAGTGACGATGGTGATCCTCCCAGAAGAGAACAGAAGAGACTTCGACGACCTGCCGTCCTTCATCCGCGAAGGAATCGACGTGCACTTCGTTACAGAGTACGACGACGTGTTTAAAGTCGCCTTCGCGCCAGAACAGGTCAATTAAACGCTATACTAGACCATAGAGTAAGTAGAGTACTGCAGGCTATAGGAAAGACGAGGTGTTAATTTTTAAAATCCAATTTATAAAATGATTCGTGTAACGTTAATAGGGATGGTGACAACTCAATCAAATCAGCAACTCTTTAACAAACTTAAAAACGCGCTTCCAGTATGGAAGTTTGTATGAAATACATAGTTGTGACATCATCAAATTTCAACAAACTTTTTTTTCTTTAATGTATAGTTTAAAATGGTCATCAAACGTAAAACTAACCGAGGATGTGAATTGTAGGTCTATTGGAAGACCCTCTATTTAATATTCAGTAAGAAATAATTTATTTTTGACATAGGCATCATCCCTATTCGCCGTCGAAGTAAAAATAAACGCGCTTGAGTTGACTCTTGGGATATTAGCAAAACAATTTTCATCATATCGTGTAGTTAGTAAAACAATGTTAGCCCGTTTTAGTTTTTGAACTGTTTCGTTTTTTCAAACTTCCCAATAGTCTTTATTTTTCCTTTAGTCTGTGTTGTAGATTAGATGGTGAGATAGACTATTATTATTTTCAGTTGTATCTTTAAATTAATTTGGTTGTATGTAGTTTGATTAAAGAACACCCAGATTGGGCTAATTTTTATTTTGCCGACCAACAAATGTAAACGCATTTTTGAGATGTAACTCAGTTTTAAACATTTTTCATTACTATGCTAAAGTTCTAAATCAATTCACTAAGATTATATTTAGGTTTGAACTTTGAATGTTTAGCCTCAAAGTATCACTAATCAGTTTTGTTATGTCTAAATTGTTAAATAAAGTTGACTGCAGAGCTTATGTATGGTGACACATACATAAGCTCTGCATTCAACTCGCGGGCGAACTATAGTCAGTTGCGTTAGTCTCACGTGCATTAAAAAAAGCAAAATTAACAAAAAGAAGTGTTTATTTCGTTGTACTCTGTTATAATGTTAAGTTTATTTTGGTAGGCCGGCACTTTCAAAACTAGCCCAAAAATGTATGGAGGTGGGGTGATCTCCTTTGATGTTGGTAGTAGAGCTCAAAGCAAAGGTTTACCGAGAAATTACAAATTGTTGCTAGAGCCCTCTTGAATTGTATTATAGAATCTGTATATTGCATTTTGTATTGTATTATAGTAAGTTAATATTATTATTTAAAGTGAATTATTTGTGGTTATAATACATAATTACCTTTCATCTTATATTCACTTAAAGAACTACTAGCTGTGCCCGCGACTTCGTCCGCGTAGATTAGTGACTTTCGGCAGCATTTTAAATTTTTAGTCTGATTATTTTGCAAATAACGTCATCACACAAAAACTTTCATTCCCTATTTTTACCCCCTTTACGGTAAATTTTTTATAAACTTTGAATATCGTTTTTAGGGTTCCGTACCCAAAGGGTAAAAACGGGACCCTATTACTAAGACTCCGCTGTCTGTCTGTCTGTCTGTCTGTCTGTCTGTCTCCAGGCTGTATCTCATAGACCGTGATAGCTAGAAAGCTGAAATTTTCACAAATAATGTATTTCCGTTGCCGCTATAACAAGAAATACTAAAAATTAAAAAAATATATATGTTAAGGGGGGTCCCCATACAATAAACGTGTTTTTTCGTATTTTTTTGCTCAATATTAAAAACGGTAACAGGTAGACGGTTCAAATTTTCACAGAATATTAACTCGTATATTACCTTTCAAAATAAATAATTAAATATCAATAAAGTAAATATTAAAGGGGGGCTCCCATACAACAAACGTAATTTTTTGATATTAACAGTAAACCTCTACAAACAAAGTTAGTTTTGCGGTTCATTAACAAAGGTAATTATACCTACTTCTTGAGTACGGAACCCTCGGTGCGCGAGTCCGACTCGCACTTGGCCGGTTTTTATATCTAATCAAAAGCCTAAAAAATAAGTTTCAAGCTTCTAGCTTTAAAAATGACGTAATTTCCATAAAAACCATCCCCTATTTCAACAGCTTACAGCCCTTTTTTCGCATTAAAAAGTAGCCTATGTCCTTCCTCAGGCTCTAGACTATCTCTGTACATAATATCATTTAAATCGATTGCGTAACACACAGACAGACAAGAGTTACTTTTGCATTTATAATATTAGTATGGATTCTAATGCTTTTAAATGCTGGAATAATTGATTTTATTTTAATATTGTTTCTAATGCGACTGGTATAGAAGGTAAGTATTGAATATTTTATATACCAAAACGAATAATATGTAGATTTAGTTAAAGATATTCCACAAAACAAATATCAATAAGTAACTAGATGATGCCCGCGATTTCGTCTGTGTGGATTTAAGATTTTTAAAACCACCGGGAACTCTTTAATTTTCCGGGATAAAAAGTAGCCCGATGTTACTACTCACTTTCCAAGGTACTCCTTACTGTATTAAATGTCAGTATAAAAATGTCTCCTATCCTCTATAATGTAAGGTCCAGGACGCAGACTATCTCTGTATGAGAATTTTGTCAAAAACGGTCGAACGGTTGGGCTGTGAATAGATAACACACAGACACTTTCGCATTTATAGTAGACTAGCTGATGCCCGCGACTTCGTCCGCGTGGTTTTTTTGATTCCCGCGGGAACTCCTCAATTTTCCGGGATAAAAGTAGGTCCTCAACTATACCCATGCCAAAAGTCACGTCAATCCGTTGCTCCGTTGCGGCGTGATAGGAGGACAAACCAACCAACCAACAAACCAACAAACAAACTGACTTTCGCATTTATAATATTAAGTATGATGTATAGAATTTAAATAAAATACCTGTACCAATTTCATTTAGATTTAGTATCAGATTACAAATAAGGTGTAATAAATTGTAATGCGTGCAGATATAGATAGTTGTTACAATTTTGAGATAAGCTTTATTTCATTTTTAAAAGACTTATAATTAGAATAATTTGATGGTTGTTGTTGTTGTTACTTATTATGAATGGTATGGTTACATCATTAAACTTTTTTTTTATTTGTTTGTTTATATTCTATCCTCATGAAATACTTTTTTAAACAGCTTTTTCTAGCGATGAGAGCCTAAGCCAAAAGCGAAACCATCGTCTGAACCCATCGCCCGCCTACTGGTTGAGGCCATAGTTCATCTTGCTGGTTTTTTTTTAATCCACTACAAGTTAGCCCTTGACTGCGATCTCACCTGATGGTAAGTGACGATGCAGTCTAAGATGGTAGCGGGCTAACCTGTTAGGGGCATGGCAGTTATATTCAACCCATACCCCTATTCGGTTTCTACACGGCATCGTACCGGAACGCTAAATGGCTTGGCGGCACGGCACGCCTTTGCCGGTAGGGTGGTTAACTAGCCACGGCCGAAGCCTCCCACCAGGCCAGACCAGGGATAATTCAGAAATTATAAATTCCCAAATTGACCCTGCCGGGGATCGAACCCGGGACCTCCGCACGTTAAGGCAACAGCGCTACACACTGCGCCACTGGCTAAGTGCGGATTGGCATACGTCACACACATTTGAGAACATTATGGAGATATTTCAGGCATGAGGGTTTCCTCGCGTTTTCCTTCAAGCAGTAGGTTCCCTTTCCGTGATAGATCTTGGAAGATTCATTACATCATTTCGCACTAGAGGTAGCTTCTGTACATAATACTGAACAACTTTGGTTCTAATTCTGATTTTTAAAAAAATACCCAAGTTTTAACATTAACATGGGTACTCTAAATTTGTACAATTCTATGCTATTTGCGTCGATAAGTTTGACATTTCTTGTGGAGTCGTATCGCATTGTGTAGCTTAACTAGTCCTAGGTGAGCGACAGAAGCGACGCCACGCGATGCGACGCCATAGAAAATGACGTTACGTCTACGTTGTCGTGTAGATACTTCTGCCATTTTCCAAAGCGTCGTATCGCTTCTGCCGCTCACCTAGGACAACACGTAAAGAGGTACAGGTAAGAGACTATAATGTTTTAAATTAACCCTTATAAGATATAAATCGATGAAGTTGTACTAAATCTGAGTTTCGTGGACAGATGGGAGACTCGGCTGGCGTCAAGAGCGCATCCTACAACTAGACGTAAGGAGTAGAAGAGGCTCGCGTTTTGTTTCAACAGATTTTATTTTAATAATAAAATATATCATAATAGCAGTTATATATCTACTGGTGTTTAATTTCGTAAGAGTAATAGTTAGGGATGTGTGAGGGTCTCACCAAAAGCCTTATATTGTATGTAAGGGCATTAAGAGTGGAAATGCGGCCAAACGCAATAGGCATGATGACAGTAACCAAGAATCAATGAAATTATGAATTAATCTAATGAAATAAGATTCATGGATTATAAAAAAACCGGCCAAGTGCGAGTCGGACTCGCGCACCGAGGGTTCCGTACTCAAGAAGTAGGTATAATACCTTTGTTAATGAACCGCAAAACTAACTTTGTTTGTAGAGGTTTACTGTTAATATCAAAAAATTACGTTTGTTGTATGGGAGCCCCCCTTTAATATTTACTTTATTGATATTTAATTATCTATTTTGAAAGGTAATAAGTATACAAGTTAATATTCTGTGAAAATTTGAACCGTCTACCTGTTACCGTTTTAAATATTGAGCAAAAAAATACGAAAAAAACACGTTTATTGTATGGGGACCCCCCTTAATATATATATTTTTTTAATTTTTAGTATTTGTTGTTATAGCGGCAACGGAAATACATCATTTGTGAAAATTTCAGCTTTCTAGCTATCACGGTCTATGAGATACAGCCTGGAGACAGACAGACAGACAGACAGACAGACAGACAGACAGACAGACAGACAGCGGAGTCTTAGTAATAGGGTCCCGTTTTTACCCTTTGGGTACGGAACCCTAAAAACGTATTTATTTTTCTATTTCTAGTGAGATTGCTATTTATTTTGATAAAATAAAACTATAAAATACAGCAATCCGCCATATTGCATAAAACACAAAGAAGCGAATGACGTCACAATTGTTTGTTTTCGAGCTTTGAAAATCACACTATTGCATATTGCACACTGCACAGAGTACATTGGTAATAATAATAGTGACGTCACAACGACGCCATTACACCGCCGAACGTTTTGGCTTGAATTTTAAAATTTAAATTTCAAATGCTAATTTTATCTACCAAACTTTATTTTTCTGCTGAAATAAGATATTTTTTCGAAATAGTAGATACTTCCGAAGATAATCTGACCATTTTTCAAAATCAGTCATTATGCCTATTCCCGCGTCGGTAGCCGTCGCTTCTTTTGCACTCTCAATACCGTATAACCTACATAAACCTTATCTGACCGGCTCGAGCCAGTTCCGTGTCGATAGATGTTGTGAGACCTATATAGATACCATTTTTATGTAAAGTATGTATATATCCTATCCATCATCATAAGAGTTCGCAAATCGGCGCGGATTTTTAAGTCCCCGCCGTATTAAGGCCTATCTCCAGAGAGATTAGCCATCTGCGCGGGAGATTATAGTGCACAAGTGTGTGCGCATTCACAGGTTCACTCTCTGTTCCTTTACTCTCATAACCCAATGGGACGGAAAATCCGACACGACCGGAGCGAGAGATCAGGCGCAGGACACCGACACCGCCAACTTCCTAACTCCGGGCTAGTACCTACTAAGAATATCTTGTCAGAAAACCCTATAGTCTAAGATATATAATATATATATAAAATCTATCTTCACCGAGCTGTGTAATGGATGAAACCTACTTTTTATTTTTATTTAGTAATAGATAAATAGGTACACCTAAAATAGGTTCCGATCCGTCAAGTTACCATGTAACTAAGGTAATTAATTGTTACCATAGCCCATAGGTAACTTAACGGATCGGAACCGCTTGAGTTATATATCAAAATATAGGTAATTTTATAACAAATGCGATGGTATAGCATTGGCTACAATAAACTTGAAAAAAAAGGAATTAAAATTAATGAATTAAAAAATAGACTGGACCGGATTTTGATAGGCAACCTATTTTAGGTGTATTTATCTATTACCAAAGACAATATATAAATAATTAATCTATGTCTATTACTAAATAAAAATAAAAAGTAGGTTTCATCCATTAAACAGCTCGGTGAAGGTCGAGGCTATATACGGATCTTAACAATGTTATGGCCCGACCCGGGACCTCGTCGGCCGCAGTCGAACATGCTAACCACTAGACCGAATAGACAGGCTGCTATACAGTACTGCCAAAGCTCTGATTCGAGCACAGTTTTCATTTTCCTATTGAAAACTATGTTTGAAACTATTATAAAAATGATTTACTTACTTTTTCATTATTATATTAAACTAGCTGATCCCCGCGACTTCGTCCGCGTGGTTAAAGTTTTTTGATTCCCGCGGGAACTTTTGAATTTTCCGGGATAAATAGTAGCCTATGTCCTCCCCCGGGATACAACCTACCCCTGTACCAAATTTCATTAAAATCGGTTGAACAGATATTTTTTTTGATTTCCGCGGAAACCTTTGAATTTTCCGGGATAAAAAGTAGCCTATGTCCTTCCCCGGGATACAACCTATCCCTGTACCAAATATCATCAAAATCGGTTGAACAGGTGGGCCGTGAAAGCGTAGCAGACAGACAGACAGACACAGTTTTGCATTTATAATATTAGTATAGATTATTAATGAAACTACAATATCTAATTTGATTGTTTTAATATAGATATAAAACAAGTATTTACAATATAATAAGTAAGTGAATACTAATAACTTCCTTACATAATAATTAACACAAGGGTTTGTATATTTCATTTTCCCAAAACCCAATATCAGTCCTGACTGTTGATCCATTGAAGCTTATAGGAATGTTTTCATAAGTTTGACATCCTCTCTGGCACAGTGTTGAGCGCTAGTCTTAACGTGTGGAAGTCCTGGGTTCGATCCCTGGCAGGGTTAATTTGGGAATTTATAATATCTGAATTTTCCCTTGCCTGGTGGGAGGCTACGGTCGTGGCTAGTTACCACCCTACAGGCAAATACTTGCCGCCAAGCGATTTAGCGTTCCGGTACGATGCCGTGTAGAAAACCGAATAGAGGTATGGATTTAGTACAACTGCCATGCCCCTAACAGGTTAGCCCGCTACCATCTTAGACTGCATCATCACTTACCATCAGGTGAGATAGCAGTCAAGGGCGATCTTGTAGCGGATAAAAAAAACTAACACTACAAAAAGAGTTACTGCTGAGTTTCATCTCAGTAAAATCTGTTTTCCGAACTTCCGAAGGCCATATAATCCACTAGGTGATTCCCGCGACTTCGTCCGCGTGGTTTAAGTTATTTGTTATTCCCGCGGGAACTCCTTAATTTTCCGGGATAAAAAGTAGCCTATGTCACTCTCCAGGGCCTTATCCGTTGCGGCGTGATTGGAGGACAAACCAATAAACCAACAAACAAACACACTTTCGCATTTATAATATTATAGTACAGTATGATTCATATCCATACTAATATTATAAATGCGAAAGTGTGTCTGTCTGTCTGTCTGTCTGCTACGCTTTCACGGCCCATCTGTTCAACCGATTTTGATGAAATTTGGTACAGGGATAGGTTGTATCCCGGGGAAGGACATAGGCTACTTTTTATTCCGGAAAATTCAAAGGTTCCCGTGGGAATCAAAAAATTTATCTGTTCAACCGATTTTAATGAAATTTGGTACAGGGGTAGGTTGTATCCCCGGGTAGGACATAGGCTACTTTTTATCCCGGAAAATTTAAGAGTTCCCGCGGGAAAAGATTTGGTCCACGCGGACGAAGTCGCGGTAATCATCTAGTAACTAATAAACTAATTTTTGAGCGACTTCCTCCCATCTTCAAGTAGTTGTAACAGTACAGGGTAGACCTCGTCATAGCATGTTATCTGATTCTGCCTCACATGGTTTTGGTATCTCTGAAAGGCGCCCGCGACGAACTCCAGCCTGTCCCTTTCGTTTTTGTGACTTTCCAGCCATTGGATCAGTTTCTGAATGTTCCAACCTAACAAGAAATATGCGCAAATTAAACTTTCACCTTTATTGTTAGTACCACAATAATAAGACACAATTTGCCAATAAAACGAAGTAGTTCAAAGTCTCATAAAATCATACTAATATTATAAACGCAAAAGTGTGTTTGTTTGTTGATTCGTCCTTCATCACGCTGCAACAGAGCAACAAATCGACGTGATTTTTTGCATGAGTGTAGTTGAGGACCTGGAGAGTGACATAGGCTACTTTTTATCTCGGAAAATTGAGTTTCTGTGGGTATTAAAAAAACTTTATTCCACGGAAATGAAGTCGAGGGCATCAGCTAGTTTGCCAATAAAACAAAGTACTTAGTTCAAAAATTAGAGATAGAGATTAAATTAGATTAGAATAAGAGATAAACACAATTGATCTCAATTATTGTGATCAAAAGCTTGACCTAAACTGAATCTCAAGTAGATCAATCAAAATTTTGGCCAGACAATCCATTTTGAAAGAGAATTACTAGACACAGTAGACTTCCAGAAACTTATCTGACCTGGTGACAGCATCGCTAGTAAGTTAAGTTAAGTACAGTACAGTACTGTACTGTACTTTCGGCTGAGTTTGTTGTGGGCTCTTCTCAGACCAGGGCGCGTTTGGAACCCTCGTAGCTTTAGTTTTAAGATACCGTAACCGATTATCACCATCATGTTTTTTTATTTAAGTAATTTTTAACGTCAATAAGTGTACCTACAGTGTACCTATATTGAATAAATGATATTGACTTGACTTGACTTGAATATGAAAAATAAAAACGAAAACTAAACAGGCATAAAAATTAGTTCCAATTTGGCCACCGAGCCAGATAAGTTTGTGGGCAGATAATCATAAAACCATTCCAACCTGCGCAAACATGTGGGGCCAACAACTGTTGCCCCCCAAACGAAAATAAGTACATCATGACCAGAGAATAAGGTAACAAAGCCCCTTCATGCTGACTCCTTGCTATATCTTGAGGCTTCTTCTCTAGAAGTAGACTTAAAGCCTTCAGCTGCCGGTAGTGGTCTCCCAGCTCTGTAATATCATTAACTAACAGTGCCAAAGATGTTTCTAAATGCTTACAGTCAGCCTGCAACTTCACACGTCCATACAAACTTATAGGGCGTACATTACATACATGTTGCATAAACCTTTCTATGCAACACTTTGAAATGTCAATACAACATTCGTTCAATGCCTGTTTCTCATTAAATAACGACAAGTATATATCTTTGCATCGTGATACAAATTGTTGAAGCTCCTTCATATAAGGAGAGCAAGAAATAGTTTTGTTATTTGGATCATCAGCACGGATTAAGTCCGGTTCATCGTGCATCGTGATTAATATAAGGTATAATGAATTTTTTATTGATTCAGCATATAAATTAAGAACAGGTAGACTGGACATGTCTTTTAAGCTGTTTTGAACTATTTGTACACTCTCTTGTGGTAACATTGAGTTCATGTTGGCAAGAACTCTTTTTATTTGTGATGAAAAGTAGTACAATGCATTGCATAAATCTGCATTTTTCTGCTGTGAGCTGGTCGGGGCTTCTATGATCTGGGCAACGTCACTGTCCATAGACAAACGTTGTTCAGCCTCAACATTCATTTGCTTGATACTCTTAGCCACACTGTATGCCAAACTTATACTCAAATTTTTATCTGCCAATGAAATACTTAGAGCTTCGGCTATCACCCTTATAGCATTATCGATTTGATCCATGGTCGGCACTTGGTTCAAATGCCACATGCTCCTAACTGGTTCCAATAATTTGGCCAATGACTTGGATAAGAAAGCGTTTTCCCATTTTGTCAAGCAAGAACGGTTCATTTCTAAATTCTTACATTTTAATTTTGCAAGTAAATCATTGAAACATTTTAATAGCTTGGGGAAATCTATTTCAATAGATTGACTGACTGTTGATGGACTTTTTTCTAGCTCATTACTGAAAATTAAAGAAAGCTCGTCCCAGAATTTTTTTGCTATGTTTCTGAAGTTTCCGATAGTGTGTAGTTCGTTCACAACATTTTGCAGCATGACTACTTTTGCACAGCTATTATACATTTCATTTTTAAACAGTTTATCAATATTGTCCCACAGTTTGATTTTGAAGTCCTGTGCATTCATAATATTGGCTTTACCAGGGGCCACTCTTCCTGAACTAGATTTCTTGACTTCTATAGAGACCATCTGTACATTCAGTGCAGTATTTATTTCCTTTCTCAAATCTCTAAGTATACTGTCCACTGTACTTTTAATCTGGTCCTCAGTACATTGCAGGTTGTGGAATACTTTAAAACATTGCAGGAGCTTTACTTTATCACCATTTAATAAGCTGGCTTGTAATAAATCTGTGGAATTTTTCAATAATTCTTTTCTCTGATGTTCGACTTGTGTTAAAACATCATCGAGTAAAGTTATTCCTTTGAAATCATAATCGCTTATGAGTTCATTTAATTCAAATAGTATCATGGCCTCTTTGGTTGGATTGTCTTTAACTGAAATGAGTTTGTTCCATAAAGTGAGTATTTTGGCTGAATGTCTAAGGAGGTTACATGTTGTTTGCACTCTTTCTAGCATCATAGTCTGGCTTTCCAACTCGTTGTAAGGTGTGTGTACACGGTCTTTAAGCTTTTCGGCACCTCGCAGTAGCTCCTGCACTTGCGAACGCACAGATTCTAGCATAGCTTCCAAATCGGATATGTTACTTGCCTGGGTAAGTAAATCATTGTGTTTGGCCAAAACTTGCGACTCCAGACTTTTTGTTAGCTTCTCGATGCCTTGGGCAAGCTTGTTTACCTGTTCCGTCACTGATATGTTCTCCCCGACTAGCGGCTTCACCGATTCCACTAGGAACTTGCTGTAAAATTCATCATTCTCGATTTCTATGCAAACGTCTTTAGCATCCATGTTTTAAGCGTTAACTTAACTAGACAATTATTAAAATATTAAGACTAATGAAGCTTCTTATCAACAATGTTTCTTCTCTTTTCTGATTTATGTTTTCGAAAATTGCAACAAAAAAAAAACAATTCGCCCATCGCCGTCACCAATTTAAATGTCACTTGTCAAGTTGACAGTGAAACTATCATAAACTCTACAGGTAACGGCTTTGGGCTCTAGTTTTTTGAGCTCGATTTACCATATTTCAACCAACGACCTCAATTTACATAGACGGGCCCTGTCGAACAAAGAATGTGGACTTATGTTTAACAACGCCATCTAGTCTGAAAAGCGGAAACTTGCTTGCAACATATGCGCCATCTTGAAAACGTATGACTCGGTCATAGATTAGTACAGATGCGCTTGTCGAAAATAATACCTACATGAGTGTACTCTCTGAGGTAAACGATGAATGTTAGTATGACGTTGTTATTTTTACCAATTTTTTGTTACCAGTTTCCTGGAAAACCATTGAACCGATTATTATGCGGTTTTTTGCATTAGATATATATAGCTTGTGAGAAGGTTCTTAGATATATTTAAAGGTCAAAGTCCACACAATGGGGCGCTGCAGTTCGTCGTGGGTTTTTTGAATTTAATTATTTGTTAATTGTTGATACTGAAGTTTTGTCGAAAAATTGACAGAAATAAAGTCATTTTTAGGGTTGCGTACCAAAATGATAAGAAAACAACCCTTGTGGTGCGACATGACTGTCCGTCACACTTAGCATAATTCGGTAACTACTAATGCAAAAAACTTGAAATTTAAAATAATAACAGCTAAAACAGTTTAAAATAATCCTCGCCAAACCTTATTGCAAATGAAAGAATTCAAAGATAAATATTAGTACTATTATAATAAAAAGGGGTTGGAATGGGAGAGGTGAAAGAGTACTAATGGATCGAGTCACAGAAAAATACTTCATTTGAAATTATTTTATATTTTATACATTTCTAAGTATGCTACTTGCCATCAAAAGAAATATTAAAAGTTATTTTGAGATAAATCACTTACACAGTGTGCATTTAAAAATACGATTAAGTAATAAACACTTGTAAGTAGGTAGCTGTACATAATAGGTACTGAACGACTTTTGTTCAACGAAATAATAAAATTCTGAATTTTGAATTAACTATTTATTTTTCATCAAATATCAATCAATCAAATCAAATATAATAATATATAGGTAATATAAATATTATAAATGCGAAAGTTTGGATGGATGGATGTATGGATGTATGGATGTTTGTTACTCAATCACGCCCCAACGGCTGAACGGATCGGGCTGAAATTTGGCACAGAGATAGATTATAGTCTGGAATAGCACATAGGCTACTTTTTATCCCGGAAAATTAAAGAGTTCCCGCGGGAATCAAAAATCCTCAAACCACGCAGACGAAGTCGCGGGCATTCGCTAGTACAAAATAAAAATTATCAACTTTAATAAATAAAAACCCTTTATTTATTGAAGTTGGTTAAACATTAAACTCACGTCAATAACTAATTTTATCATATTATTAGAATAGCATAATATTGCGTCTCGGAAGGTATTAATGCCTACTGTCCGTTCTGCCCATCTATGCATTAACTAATCTTGGTTGCATTTTTTTTATCGTACTGGACTGGACTATTCTAGGGCTGGAACCCAAAGCCGTAAGGCCAGTTAGTAAAAAAAAAAATATCATACAGTTTGCCGCGGAAATTAAATGATTGCGAAATGGATAAAAATATTAAATAGGAAGACTAAATAACGTTTTCTTGGAAATGTATAATTGTGAATTGAAACACTTACCTTAAAATAAAAATAATACAGTGCCAAACTAATAAGACTTTAGATGTTAACTTAAAAACAAATTATCTACACGATGAGCGACCGTGATCGCGCTACGACGGGGACAAAGACAGGCTTATGACAGGTTATAGGAGCGCGCTCTCATAGTTGGTCGCCCGCCATTTTTCTATGAAAGGGCCCATCTAGTACTTACATATATATCGATGATTTCAACTTTATTTTCCCTTCGTAGTTTTAAGGATGGGAAATTCTACTGAAATTCGTATAAGTATATTATTATACACGGTTATAGTAATTTCGGTATGTTTCCCGTACTACTACAAATCATACTACCAGTAGGAATTCGATTCGATTCGATGGCCTTTGCTATAGTAAGTTGTTCCCTTGCCCTTTATTATCTGCTTCCCCAATACAAAGACATTGCTACAAGTGTATATATACACTTGTATCAATGTCTTTGATCTGTGCAAATTATTAATTATTAAATCTATCTGTAACCTGTCGATAAAAAGTTGCTAACTAAAAGACGGATTACAGATAGATTGTTAGTAGCGTAGTAAATATTATGTTTCTTGGTTAGTAGTATCAGGTGATTCCAACCTTTGATTCCAACAGTCTCTGTGACTGTTGGAATCACCTGACCCACAGTACCTTTCACCCACAGTAGTTTTCAACCGCCGGTTTGTGACGAGTTTCAAATGATTATGAATTGATGTCTTAAATTAAGAGCATTAAATAAGATCACGTTTTGTTTTGCCAATTTTATTTATTTCAATTAGCACAGATGGTTGTGCTTTTTTTTACAGATGAATTTCATAAATAATTATCTACTATTTCCAACAAATTGTGCAGTATCATCAAACTCTTCAAGATTTTACAAGATTCTAAAGGTAATAATTATTGTAAAGTAAATACAAAATTAATGATAGCAAAGATTTTGTAAAATACGTCGTAACAAAACTATAAAAATTACACAAAATTTTCATGGCAAACATTTTCTGGCTGACTTTTCATTGGCAGCTTTAAATTAAATGTTTTCAGAATTAAAATTAATATTACACATAATATTATCACCTAAACTAAGGTACACAAAAACGGTTGTAACTTAAATCTAAAAATGAAAAACAGAATAAAATGTGTGTATAAAAATTCGTTTGATTTCATTGTACCTATTCAGTATTCATTATCATGTAAAGTAAAGAAAATTAATAAAAATACCTACGAAATTACAGCTGTTAAAGCCCCTCCTATTTGAAGAGGCTCCAAGTAGTTAATTTTTTTTTAAATAAATTTGACGGCCCCCACAACTGCTTTTGAGCAGACTAAAAATATAGAATACATTTAAAATGAATTCATCCAAAAAAATTGATCTTTACTTTTCCACATACATTCTGAATTCATATTAATTAATGATGAAGTTAATAATGTACATAACTTTTTAAAGTAAATAATATCAAAGTTCTGATTTACATCTTAAGCCTATAAGCAACAGTAGAAATAATTTAACGACTTACACTTAGTTATTTTTTTTTGTTTGGGAAAAGATACATTTAAAGTTATATTAATTACTCATTTAAACAGTTTTATTTTTCATTTCTAATAATTACGAGGCGATTTGCAACACCCTGAATGGAGGACTCAAAAATTCCTAAAATACAATGTCGGAAGTCGGAAGGTGGGGCCACACACCACGAACATAACAGACCACAGCGCTTACCGCAGAGGTCAATAAAATCGTGTGATAGAAGACTTAAAGCAGTTGGTAAAGCAATTTGGAAGTAAAACAGGAACGTATTGGCCAATGTACCACTACGTACCAAGAACCAATATTTAAATTCCTTAATATTCTTTCATACACATAATATCATATCACATTATTTTAAATTTGAATCATCAAGTTCTTTTAACTGCGACGAGGGTGGGCAGCTAAAATTTGTACTAACTATAATTTTACAATTGTTTGTTATTAATAATAATTATTATAAAATATATTAAGTTTAAGATACTGGTAAGTGTGATTTAAAAAAAAATAGAAAGCAATTCGTTATTTTTCGTTGAGTCACCTCATTCTCACATAGATAGATAGTTAGTTGAAAAAATGGCAACACAGTCGTTTATACAGCTATAAAATATTTGCGTGCCATTTTTGTATATACCATGTGATTAAGATACAAAAAAAATCTAGCCCTATTGAAATACTTTAGTTACTACTCTAGTTAACCACTGAAATTAAATCATGTGTTAGTATGTTCACACTATCTATACATAGTGGCCAATTCTGTCTAACACAATCTCTAAGCTTAACTAAGTGCTGCCCTTTGCCGCAGAGAGTACTATGAAAGGCATAGCAATATAAATAGAGCTGTCATTTTAGTTTAGTTTAGAGATAGTATACTACAGAATTGGGCTCATTGCAACATTTTATTAACAACAGTAGATAATAGATATGATATGAAAATTATCTTTCAGTGCACATGAAAAAAGTTCTTCAAGTTAAAATTAAAATAACTCAAGCACCTATTGAAGAAATTGCAGTTCTATAAAAATGATATGTTAAATAATAACTATTTAGGTGTTATTATGAATATGTATCAGTTGCAATAATCGTGATAATTATGGTAAATATATTTTAGTCCCATGTGTTGTTTTTATGTTAACGTAACTTGTTCGGCATAGCTCGCGTTTTATGAAGTTAAGCCCTTAGCGGATTGTTATGGAAGCCTCGACTTGGTATTATTTGTTAAAGTCTGTGAACGCAAACTATATCGAACGCATTTCGCTTAAATGGCTGACATTCCGGGACTTGAAGTAGGAACACGTTAAGCTAGTTAAAATAAAATACAGCACAGTATTGCACACAACCGTCACTTTAGCACCGCGCTACTGTAAAAGTATAAAAAAAAATATTTGTGGTTTTCAGCTTTGTTATTGGAGCTTATTATACTAGTGTTACAAAGTTGCGAAATATGTCATAATTCACAAAAAAACAATTGTCACATCGATAGTAGGCGCTAAAACTATCGATAGGATAATACATTTCAAGCGATTTGGGTCCCAAAGACTGACTGACTCGTGGAGAATATAGATACTGTCATAAAAAATGTCATGATAAAGCAGCCGTCAAAATTTCCGATACTTGGAAATATTTCATACATCGAAATTTTTAAATACAGAAAATAATGTAATTTCGCTGATAATTTTGTATAACGCCATACAGAAATGTATTCTCATATATTACATAAAAAAAGACATGGCGACATTCGTCCTTTGTCAACACTGTCTTCACGAAGAAAACGTTAAACCCGCATACATGATTTTTCCCACAAGTGTCGGATTTTTTAAACCATGACAACCCCTTACCCATAGAGTAAACCTACGGCCACGAAGGTATATTATACATGATACATGACGTATTAAAGCTTCGTGCCGACGCGATGGCTTGAGTGTTAGGGCTTTAGTACACATCACAGAGTACATTGAATATAGGGGGTACACATTGGCCAAATGCCGTCGCGGCAAGTGTCAGCCAATGTGTTAACACTGTATGTAACATTCTTTGTTAGTTGTATGAAAATCGACATAACCAGTGCTGGCCGCACGGAAAATTTACGCTAAGTGCCTAGAAGTTTTTATTAATAATTATATGTAAAAGGCTCTTAAGTCTTCGAGAGCTCCCGAACGCGACCCATACAAACAACATTTTTTATGTTGTCTAAAAGTATTTTAAGCATTTCCCATGAACTTTGAAACTTTATGTTTTTACGGGAATCTGGCAAATCAACAGACACACATATTAGTATATCTAGATCTAGAATGTGTCGACAAAATTGCAATGAATTTAATTGGTTAGCATTCAAATAAGTTTGTATGGACCGCTCTCTGAATCCACACACTGAAATAGTCCCACAAACTTAATTGTAATAAATGTCATGTAGAAATTTCACGAACTATAAGGCCACCCACAGACTTCAGATTTTAGGATCAGCCGATAGCTTTCATGAGGATTGCAAATGCTATTTTTACTGGCAAGTAGAAAAATATGAACAGACATTAAAATTCAGCCAATCGTTTAATCTTTAGTCTGGGGAACTAATTTTATTAATACGAGTACCTATTAACAGTATTCAACAGCTCTTAGATTTCTACAATTGATATAATCGCTATCTAGCTATAGACAAGAAAATAGCAGAAGCTTATTTCTAATAATTTGAAATTACCCACATTTTATATATTAGTATAAAAATACGCGAAAGGAATTTCTGTCAAACTTTATACACAGAAAAAAGAAGCATGATTTTAAGGGTGACGATTATAATGTGTAAGGTTAGTATGAGATTTTATATCACACTAACGTTGTTATCGAACTAAATGTTGGAGTAAAATGAACCTACATTTCTTTGGATCAAAGTCGAAAATTCAGCACCACTGGTTTTAATTACGCAAGATATCCGCTGGGAGGGCTGTTTGTCGAACTAATATGGAAGAATTTGATCTTAAAGACAAGAAAATTAAGATTGTTCGAAGAATGTGTCGGATTATACGATTTGTAAAGGCTCTTTAACGCTAGAGTTCGATTCAATCTTATTGCGGCTGAGGAGCGCCAAACTATGGCGGGTCCACACAGGTAGAGCCAAAAGAAAACTCCAAAAATAGTCTATTAAAAGACTGCAAAATGGCAGCAAAATTTAAGAAAATTAGTCAGGTGTCCCCAAATGTACTAGGAATGAACCATTGAAAAAATATATTCGATCGTTTTGTATTGTGCCAGTTTGTAGCACGTGAAAAAGTTATCAATCCACTCTCAGCTTTCACAAGACAGACTATATTTTAAGCACAAAACACACACAACGTTACCGACCCGCACCCGTCCTCTGTGTGTGTTGCGCTTTTGGAATATTTTTTTATTTAATTTTTAATTTCTATGCATTACTTTTAAAGAAATCAATCATGAAACATCTATTACTTTAATATCATAATAATTTTTGATCGCCACCCTCATTATATTTTTATTATTAAGTTAATAAGCATTATTTTTGATTTAAAGTTATTTTAATTTAGTTATAATGACTATTATTAAAACAGAATCGATATTAATAATAATTATTTAGTGTGATATTTAAAAGTCATACATACTTCTTAAAGATGTTAGATCAATTATTTATAAAATAGTTGATATTTTTTAGGTTACAAGAAATAGATGTTATTTAGTATCTGCATTAATATGTGATGTTAAATAATAATAATCGAATTGGTTAATAATAGCACAATCCTTTAACAATAAAACTTTCTTGATATAAAATTGTTTAAATTCATGGTATTACTAGTTGAATATCCTATTAGGATAAGAGAAAGTATAGTCTAAAGTGGACTTCAACATCTCAACCTTTGACCAGCCCAATACTGAGCATGGTTCTCCGCTCAGAATGATAAGGGTTTCGGCCACTGTCTGCCACACTGACCAAGTGCAGATAGACTTCACACACTATTGAGAACATTATGGAAAATACATTATAAGTCCTTAAGTAGTTCTAACGAAAAGTATTATAATTGTACTATTAAAATCGAACACAGCACTAAATAAGACCATTTGTGTACCATATGACGCTTAAAAGTGATCGCATACCAAACAACGACCCGTAAAAGCTGTCGCATTTTCAATACTTATCTGTACTGATTCTTACGGCGCTTGCATTTTTATTACTGAGATTCTAGTGTAACATTTTTTAGTAAACCGTGCGTAAATCTATAATTGATTTCGTTACAGAGTTGTTAGATCTTACACCATACTCAATGACAGTAGGATTAGTATAAAATTTTCTATACCACCAACATTGAAAGAATTTCAGCGTCGAAACACAACGTGAACAGAGTGAAATGGACCTAAAGATTCGTGATTTACAGTCTCCTCCGGTTGTCCAGTAAAGGTTAGTCAGGGGTACAGGCCGCGAGGATTGGCCTGCTTATCTTTAAACGTTAATCGAAAATCAAGTAACTAAAAGCAGCTAAGGTCTTACAGTGCTAGTGTTTTGACAGCCCAATTCCATAAATGATGGTGAGATGTAAAATCCTTTACTCAACCCTATCGATTTACGTACACTTAACGTTAGCAAAAAAGTTACACTAAGGCCTTTGACGAATGTATTTGACTGGTCTTGCGGCAGTGTGCGGTCAGCATTGCGTAGGTAAATCAAAGTAAACTTTAGATTTACCTGAGCATTTTTACATAACGAACCTTAGATAAAGGAGCTAACAAGTGATTCTCCTGTCACTACAATATAAAAGTGATAGTTCTATTAATTTATAACATACCCACAAATACTGAAACGCTTCTTAAAATTTTTAAGCGCACCGTAATTTTAAATCAATATGTTTTTGGCGCTATAAAACGCTATGAGTTTGATCCCCGCCACGATCAATTTTGGAATTAAATGTCTGCTGGGAGGCCTCCCACCGTACCGGCAAAGACGTTCGATACGACGATTTAGAATTCTTGTACGGTGCCGTGTAGAAATAGATTAGGGTATTATAAAATCTACTCCAGAAGAAGAGCTAATCAATGCAGTTTCATAGTAAATATTATGGCAAATTTTTGAGATTCGATTCGCCTCGACACGGCGCGCCTTGTAGACGCCAGCCTTTTCATTGCATCATCACTTACCAGGTGAGATTGCGAAGATTTAACTTGTAGTAAATTAAAAAAATACTAGCTTTGCTTCAAAAATTATTGATCTTAAAATTTGAGGTGCGCTTAACAGCGTTCCCGTATCCCTTACCAACTTAGCTTATATAAGAGTGCACTTGAAGGTGCGTTGGGAGCCCAGCTTCTTCCCTCGCCTGTATTTCTTCCCGCGACTCTCCTTGTCTTTGCGTATTTCCCGCACGAGCGTGTAGAACGCGTCGTCTACCCCCATCCGGGTCTTGGCTGACGTTTCTACGAAGGGCACCCCGTAGCTTCGCGCTACCTGGAATGGTATACAGTATTTACTTAGTTAGATATCTTTACTGCACACACATAATATATAATTAAAAAGAAGTAAGTAACATGCAATGGCGGTCTTCTTGCTAAAGCAATCTCTTACAGACAATCTTTAGTGAATGGCTTAATAAACCAGTGTTACTGCACTGGAGTGCAGGACAGTATTTATTTATTTTGACATACTTGGGCATTTGGCAAAACTTAACTATCTCATACCAATTTTCTTCAAAATTGGTATAACAGATGGACTGTGAAAACGTAGCAGACAGACAGACAGCCTAGATATTTTGACATTTATTATATTAGCACCGTGTTAGCATATTTTCATATAGTGAGTCGACATGCATACAAATGACAGTCTCCGGCCCAGTTACCATGATAGTAAGCACTGGTTATCCACTTAATCAAATTTTAATTTAGCAATTCACACAAACACAGCCACAGAGACAAGTAACATATTATAGGATACACAGCCGCTCCTCCATCTTGACAATATATCCTAGAGTTCCTAGAATACTGTTGCCACTCTAGCACCCACACCATAGATACAATAAGGCCTTAAATGTACTTTAATTTTCAGCCTAACAGTACCAAATGGTGCCCTACAGATTTTTCTGCCAAGAATTGCCCAGCAGTTAACTAGCTTGGAGTAGAAAAGTTGGCAGTGGTAAGTTTGTGATGTTACCTGCCTTAGAGAGCAGGTAAAACCATTGTTACTGCATGTGGCCTCTCTTCAGTTGTGACAGATTGCCCTCCAGAGTAAGTACGGAATCTCGACTAATGAGTTCAACAATCAAAGTTGGACAATCATTCACTTCAGTTGAAGTTCCCTGTTGCACAAGGCCATATGTCTGGCAATATAAATAATTAGATGTACCTAATGTATCAACTGATTTTTTTTCTAGTATTAACCAGATAGTTTTTCCATTCCTATTGAATGAGGTTTTATTATTCTAGATTTGATATGATACACTTAGGTATCCTAATTATATGAATGTGAAAGTGTGTCTATTTTTATGCTACCCTCTCACAGTAGATCTTTTCAACTGATTTTGATGAAATTTGGAAGCAGAGATACTTAGGTTGTATCCCAGGAAAGGACTGGAGTTTTCAAAAACCTGAATCCATCAAAGTGGCATGTATCATGTAAGTACTTAATAAGAAATAAATTATATTAAAAAGAAAAATCAAGTTTGTTTTAGTTAGTTGGTTTACCATCACCTATTCAAGATTAATTATCCACAGTATAAAAGGCCATACAAGCCTACAATTTTGTTTGGTGCCATTGAAATGATTTCAATGCCACAAAATTCATAGCCATATTGATAATACTCATAACCTAAGTAAATAACTATTTTTTTTAAACCCAATTCAGATGAATCAGTCAACCTTTGTTTTACTTTGTAGCTACAGGAGATAACAATGACTAATCAACTGGTAGTTGTGTGCAATTGATTCTGATAACCATTCATAGCTTTAGTCATTTGTACCAATTTGTTGCTTAGTACTTACTTAAGTACCTAACTATAATCTTGTCTGAATTTGTCAGAGTAGATTTAGGCTCTAGACAGTCAGACTGCACGCTAACTCCAAAATAGCAATTCTGAAGCAGTTTTTCTGCAGTTGACATAACTGCAATAGAATTGCATTTCAACTGCAAAGCAGCATGTTTAACGTTTAATGTTGTAACATCTGTCTAAACCCTGAGGACTTTGAATTCCAGCAAAATTAATAATTTGAATAGTAGCCTATATTAAGCCATACAAACGCACAACCATTAAGGGCAAACACATATGCTGTCTCCATTCCGTTGTGGCTAAAAACAGGCCTAAACATAGTGCTATATTTTGCAGTGGCTAAATCTCAACTTAGCAAACATTAAAATTGACAAATTTGTCAAATATTTCAGTTAGGGTTATTAGGTTATTATCAGGCACACAGCTGATGCCACTGAATATTGATGCTCTAGCTCTGAAGCAATAAAAACAAACCTCTCTCTCCTGTGTCATATGTCTACACCTCATAGGACAGATGGTAACAATTTTAGGGTTTTCAGATATAGCTGATGTCATTGTCTGTCTCTATTCGATTGACAGTAAAAACAAAACATAAACAAACCTCTCTCGCCTGTGTCATGTCCACAGCCCAAGCTTGGAGATCGCACTTGTTACCGACTAGTACCATCGGCACTTCTTCGGCGTCCTTCACCCTTTTAATTTGCTCTCTATACGAGCCAATGTCCTCAAAACTCTTGGCACTATTCACTGCAAACACAAGGAGGAAACCTTCCCCCGTCCGCATATACTGGTCTCTCATAGCGGAGTACTCCTCTTGACCTGCCGTGTCCAAGATATCAAGTAAACAAGTCTCCCCGTCTATGACAACCTGCTTCCTATACGAGTCTTCGATCGTAGGGTCATACTCGTCCACGAAATGGTTTTGTATAAGCTGTATAGTCAATGCGGATTTGCCCACGCCACCGGCCCCTACCACCACTAATTTGTACTCGGTCATCTTGCGACGGCCTAGGAAAAATATTTTTCGTAACACAAACGTCACTTGCACTAAGAACCAACACAGAAACAACGCCCAGAGCGCCGCGCCACACCTTCGGTATTACTCACATCGGCATGGCTGACACGACCTGTAATGTATGTTATTGCACTCACTGTACCAGTAAAACGGCTAATTAATGTATTATTAGAGTCAAATGCAATAAATAACAATGAGGCAGTTCACTCACCCCACACTCACCCTTTTTTACCACAGACTAAAGAAGATTTTTCTCACGTCTGACGTCTCTCAACTTCTCAAGACTCAAGGTGACATGGTGACATGTGACATTAAGGGTGTGTTCCGATCGGTTCCAATACACACTGCGAGCACTGTAAGGTGTGACGTCAATTTAGTAAACTGCGAAGCCGTTCCTTTAACGTAAGCTATACTGGTTACTGTTTAAAACGGAACGCAGTCAGCACTGTACAAAAATGGCGACGATTTATGACGTCATATATTTCCCTAGGATACTGCGGCAGTGTACTGTCAGTCCATAAAGGAACAAATTTCTCCCAAGTAAGAGCACTGAACAGTGCTCGCAGTGTCAATCGGAACATACCCAGAATGATGCGTTTTTTTTTTATCAAATCAAAATGTGTAGGTAGTTTATTAAAATGTATATATTCAAATTAAATCAATATAATTTACGTAATAAAAAATAAATAGGCCCATATTAATTATGGGATTATTTCTTTTTCCAATACTTGAGTTATACTACCTCTATGACTTGAGTACATATTATAGAGCCTGGCAGCATCTTCGTTTGTGATTTTATGTATATCTTTAGAGATGGCGCTAAAATTCCTGTTAGATTTCAATGGCGCGGTTTCGTGGCGCGAAATTTAAATCTATTTCCGACACATTTTAACGAGCCGGCCTATAATAAGGAAGAAATGTGCCATTCCACACAAAATCCACAGGATACAATTTGATGGAGCCGGCCTGAGCCGGTCGTGGACCTATGTTCATAATTTTAAGGTTCTATATCCGGCAGACAAAAATATTCCTAATTTAAAAATCTGACGTTTACCCATCCATTTTAACATTGGTCACGCAAGTCAAACGGAACGGAATCTGTTGGATTGTTGGCAAACTTTGTATACCTATTCTATATATATTGTGATAATAATTATTTAATTCAAGACTTTCCAAACCTTTCCAAATGGCTACAGATAAAAATGATGTTGAAGCTGAACCAGAGACTTTGGAAGAAGCAGGAATATTGGAAGCGGATGTTGGCGCTAATTTGTTAGAAAATAAATCAAACTTAATATTATAAATGCGAAAGCGTGTCTGTCTGTCTGTCTGTCTGCTACGCTTTCACGGCCCATCTGTTCAACCGATTTTAATGAAATTTGGTACAGGGGTAAGTAGTATCCCGGGGAAGGACATAGGCTACTTTTTATCCCGGAAAATTCAAGAGTTCCGCGGGAATCGAAAAAACTTGGTCCACGCGGACGAAGTCGCAGGAATCATCTAGTACGTACGCTAGTAATAGGTATAATAAGTCTATGTCTAGTAGGTAATAAATAATAAGTGTACACTATAACTCGACGAGGTTCTTCTGGTAACCACGAACCTCTGACGACCTCCCTGGCGCAGTGTTGAGCGCTGTTGCCATAAAGTGCGAAGGTCCCGGGTTCGATTCCCGGCAGGGTCAATTTGGGAACTTATAATTTCTGAATTTTCACTGCTCTAGTCTGGTGGGAGGCTGGCCGTGGCTAGTTACCACCCTACCGGCAAAGACGTACCTCGAAGCGTTTTAGCGTTGCAGTACGATGCCGTGTAGAAACCGACTAGGGGTATGGGTTTAATATAACTGCCATACCCCTAACAGGTTAGCCCGCTACCATCTTAGACTGCATCGTCGCTTACCATCAGGTGAGATCGCAGTCAAGGGCTAACTTGTAGTGGAATAAAAAAAAACAAGATGTATTACTTCCAGTGACCAGCAGCTCGCGGGCATCGACCCCAAGCTGAAGATCGACATGGACCCGCAAGCGCACCGCGACCTCCGGCCAGAGATGATGTTCATACGCGAAGAACTACGGCAGGCCAAGTTGCAGACCCTCGCTGTAACTACCTATGCCATTGTTACTTAGGCCCGCTTGCAGAGACTCCGGGTTACGTTTAACCCAGGTTTTTTTAAATCCAGTACAAGTTAGCCCTTGACTGCCATCTCAGCTGATGGTAAGTGACGATGCAGTCTAAGATGGTAGCGGGCTAACCTATTAGGGGTATGGCAGTTATATTAAACCCATACCCCTAGTTGGCTTCTACACGGCATCGTACCGCAACGCTAAATCGCTTTGCGGTACGTCTTTGCCGGTAGGGTGGTAACTAGCCACGGCCAGCCTCCCACCAGACTAGAGCAGAGAAAATTCAGAAATTATAAATTCCGAAACTGACCCTGCCGGGGATCGAACCCGGGATCTCCGCACATTCACTAAGACAGCAGCGCTCAACACTGAGGTCGTATAAATTTGAAAGTTTATATACGAATTCTGTCAAAGTAGCAGCTAACTGTGGGTTACCTGTGGATAACCTGGCGCAACCTGAATTCTGCAAGCATAGCGTGAGTATGAATAAAAAAACCTGAGTAAAACCGATAAGTATGCTTCTGAAGCGAACGTGCGCGAACAATTGGTTCATCGGTTTGGGAACTACGATGCCACAGACAGACATACACGTTAAACTTCTAAAAACCCTCTTTTTGCGTTGAGGTCTTAAAGACTCAAGTCAACCTGCAACCATGGCTGGGTTATCCATTAATTAATCGTTTATCATTCAGGTTCGACGTACGGCGTTGAAGAAGCTACTGCTGAAAGACTTCATGCAAGAAGATTGCGAGCTCAAGAATCTGGGCCTCTCGTACGCGCCGCCTGATCCGTAGAGTGTACCAGCTAGCGACCCTAACAGAAGAATGCTTTTCCACCAAAGATGTGCTATGCTACGCTGACGGCTGATATAGATGTGTGATCCACCAATCATTTTCATTGTTCCACATACCTTAGCAATAGCATTGGTGGAAACGAGTTCAACGAAGCTATGTTTTTTATGTGGAGGGATGTGCCAAACTAACCATAAGGAGCTTGATCTATCATCTATAGCGATCTGACGCTGAGTTGCACGAATCAATTTCAAAAAAATATGTGGAGATTAAACAAATTTTCACCAACATAACAAGTCAAAATAATTAAGTATTGTATAGTCTTGTGATTAAATTAGTTTAATCAGAGGCCCAATCGTCTAAGCAAATCGTAATCATTTGACAGTTTAAAACTTATTACTCGAACAGTTTTAGGAGTTAATACATGTTTTTTGACGTGCAGGCATCAAAGAACAGGTCGAATAACAATTATTACGATTTCCTTACAGAATCGAGGGGCTGGTTTAAATTTGTTTCGTGCAACTCAGCGTACATAAGCTATGAAACCTAGCGCTCCTAAATTTGGGTCTACACACATTCGTTTAGGTTAGCAACGTACCTAGCACATCTCTGTTATGGTGGAAACACACCTAACCAGGGCTTTTTCCAAACTTCGTCTATGGACGTCTATGATTTTCGCGCTTGTTGTGTTTGGGCTCCGATTTGAGGGAACAATTTGAACCTTCCTAAGTTCTTACTATATTTACATAAATAAAACACATTGTTATTATATTACCGCGTTTTGAATAATAAGAAAGTAATTCTTTCAGGGATCGATTGCACTATCGAAGGTATGCTAAAACTTAAAAGCTAGCAAAGTTAGTGGCACCGATAATTAATATTTGAAGGTAGGTACACATAGACTATTTACTGTGGCATATAATATCAGTATGTATTTTACCAAGTCGTCAAATCTAGGGTAAGCCCACGTAAACCGTCAAACCATGGTCAAATTGTTTAACTGTGTTGTTTATTTTTACTACCTCTACGATTTCCGATTTAAATCACCACTGATGAAATACCGGTAGGTTAAGGTAAACACTTTAGATAATACCTACTAGCTGATGCCCGCGACTTCGTCCGCGTAGATTGAGGATTTTTGGTTTCCGCGGGAACTGTTTAATTTTCCGGGATAATAAGTAGCTTATGTGTTATTCCAGACTATAATCTATCTCCATACCTTTTATCCAGTTAGCCGTTCTGCCGTGATTGAGTAACAAACATCCATCCGTCCATCCTACCAACTTTCGCATTTATATTATTTGTATAGATAGGTATTCATGTCATTGTTACCTTGAGTTAAACTTAAATGTCACTTAATCTAAAGAACAATAGCAAAGTTTACTGTTTGCTGTAGAAAAATCAACATTCGAGTTAACATCGTTACAACAATTCATACACTTCATTTCAAACAGGTAAGTAGGTACATTTTCCTCATGTGATTTAATAATTATACCTATTCAACCGTAATGCAGTGGGGTCACGGGCGGCAGATCGTGACAAATAGTACTGAAACTGCTTAGGTATTGATAGAAAACCCAATAAGTACCTAGGTACATTTTTTTTACCGAACTCTGGAATTAAACCCTGGACCTCGGCATCTGCACATTAACAATATATGTTGAGCACTATGCCGTCTGGGCACTTTACTGTTAGTAGAAGATTTTATCAGCAGGGTAACAAACTTGGGACCTTTCGTCTTTATGGCTACTACCTAACTACTGTGATCTATACCTACTCCTAATATTATAAACGCTAAACTGATCTGGATGAAATCTGGCACAGAGATAAATTATATTTATAGACTGGAATAACACATAGGGAACTTCTTATCCCGGAAAATTAAAGAGTTCCCGCGGGAACCAAAAACCTCAATCCACGCGCAAGAAGTCGCGGGTATCAGTTAGTAGTACCTAATAAATGTAAAAAAATATCTTGTTTTTGTGATATTTCGCAAAGTCATGGCCGAGAAATTCAACACAAAAGCATGTTTCCAATTAAGACTGGATGCTTAGTCACGGTGAGAATCAGATATTATGAAAAAGGCTTCCCACGCTGAGACAAGCTCGACGGTAAGTTCGAACAAGCTCCACGTAAAGGCACGCTGCATGAGGAGCTATGTGTATCTTTGTAGATTGGTTTTTACGTGTTGCCTGATTATTTATCTGCTAGATAATACCGTGTGCTGAATGTTAGGTACTTCATCCACGTTGTTTAAGTTTTTATTTATTTCCGCGGGAACTCTTTAATTTTCCGGGATATAACCCGCCTATGCCCTTCCCCGGGATGCAACATATCACTATACCAAATTTAACCGAAATCGGTTGGAAAAATGGGCTCCGGACTCGTGTCTCCCGATTGCCCGTAGACATTAGGATTTTTCAGTCCTGGTGTCTCCCTTAGGCCGGGGAGATATATATCAGAACTTACTTAATGGGGCTGTTAAAGCGTAGCAGACAGACAGACAGGCGGGTGGACAGACAGACACTTTTGCATTAATTATAATATTAGTATGGATGATGCCCGTGACTTCGCCCGCATTGCTTTTTTAAATTCCCGCGGGGACTTCTTAACTTTCCGTGATAAAAGGTAGCCTTTGTCCTGTTCTCGGTCCAAACCAAATTTCATCAAAATCGGTTGAAACGATGGACCGTTATAGCGTCAAAGACAGACAGACACATTTTCCGCAATTATAACATTAGAATAAATTGAAGTAGATACCTACTTATTTATTACATCGATAAGGTCCTAAGGTGCTGTATCTATTGGCGACCTCGCACTGGGAAGCGTGGCGTTGGCAGACCCCTCACGGACGACATCAAGCGAGTCGCAAGGCACATAGTGACATAGGGTCGCTGGAAACGCAGGGTTTCTAATTCGAACCGCTAGGATATGGAACGCCCTACCGGCTTCCGTTTTTATATTCGCTTAAAATATTGGTATCTTCAAATCAAGAGTGAATCGGCATCTTCTAGGCAAGCGCGCTCCACCTTAGGCTGCATCACTACTTCCAGCAAACTTCTGATTGCGGCCAAGCGCTAGTCTTTAAATTAACAAAAATATATCGCCTAGCAAGTTTTCTTCAATTAGTTTATTACCTTTTCACACAAAAATAATTATTCTTGCATCCGTGAATATCATAATCGAGCATGCACGCCCGTGGCAACTTGGCATAAGTTTTCACAATAGAGTTTCGAATTTCATCACTCTTTTCTTGGTAGGTATTTCCTTTTGTTTTGCAACCTCCAGGCAAGCAGGATTATTCAATTATCAAACTGGGAATATTGCTGGGAATTGGTTCGAAATGTTCCACACGACGCTAATGTTTTTTTTTTTTTTTGCGGAAAAATATACTTTATTCATCGCAATGATTCTGTTATTGATACGGTGATACCGTAAAAGCGCGAACACACTACGGACAATACATTTACAGGTGAACGAAAAGTCCGCGAAACTCATTGCTTATGCTGGGACGCGGACGAAGTCGTGGGCGACCTCTAGTAGGTAGGTACGTTATAATTTTACACTGTAATTACTATAATCAGGTAGCATCAATCTGGGTGTGAAAAACCACTCCAGGTTCATGATACCAAGGTCACAGTATTGGTATCTATGTCACCGTAAGATTGTAAAAACCGTAAGATTGTAATCTAACGCTTTTTTTTCGATAGATTGTAAACATTCGAAAGATTGTGAACCGTTCAATGTTTTAAGTGTCAATTTTTGAAATATTCATTGTATTTACGTTTTCTTGTCTCTTTCTTGTAGGTTAGGTTAGGGTTTGACATAAATAAGCAAGT
Organism: Erebia epiphron; assembly: GCA_963932025.1. Classification (NCBI taxonomy): domain Eukaryota; kingdom Metazoa; phylum Arthropoda; class Insecta; order Lepidoptera; family Nymphalidae; genus Erebia; species Erebia epiphron. Next base: position 2,001,640 of record OZ009947.1, on the reverse strand, counting down.
AGGGCCCTTAGGTTCTATCGGGTTAATAAACCTAACAGATTACAATCTACCGAAAAATAATCCGTTATATTGTAATCATTCGACAGTTTACAATTTCGCGAATTAGATTATAATCTAACGGTTTTTACAATCTTACGGTGACATATATAGATACCAATACTGTGCCAAGGTTATTGGCTGCAGAACCCGTAATGCAACTTATTATGCACACTTGTGTATAGTGGTGTTGTTGAGCTCAGTGAGGCGAAAATACCTATATATCGGCTCATGCATGTTCGCCAGGGTGGAATATGACGTCTAATACATCGATATATATGTAGGTACTAGATGGGCCCTTTTTCATAGAAAAGGGTCGAGCGTCCGACTTTGAGAGCGCGTTCCTAACCTGTGTTTGTCCCCATCGAAGCGTAGTCACGGTCGCTCGTCGTGTAGATAATTTGTTATTCTCAAGTTAACAATCCAAAGTCTTATTACTTTGGCACTGTACAATTTTTATTTTAAGGTACCTAAGTGTTTAAATTCACAATCATACCTTTCCAAAAAAACGTTATTTGATCTTCCTATTTAATATTTGTATTCATTACGCAATTATTTAATTTCCGCGGAAACTGTATATTTTTTTTTAATAACTGGTCTTACGGCTTCTATGGCCATGACCTATATGACCGAGTCATACGTTTTCAATATAATATGTTGCAAGCAAGTTCCCGCTTTTCGGACTAGATGGCGTTGATGGCGTTGCTAAAAATACACCCACATTCTTTGTTTGACAGGGCCCGTCTATGTAAATTGAGGCCGTTGGTCTTATAGGAACTGATTTAATAATAATTCTATGATTATTCAGATTTATTTTCATAACGAATCGACAAGAATACACACAACTGTGTAAAATTGATTCTTGATTGACTTTTCTGTTAGACCGCACATACGATACCATATTTAAAACATGTAAACATAAAAGGTTTAGATTTAACTAAGTAATAGGTACACCTATAATTTGTAAATATCATAAGACGATTTTAGCAAGTACTTAGTAATTAATTTTATCTAGGTAAATAAGTAATTAAGAGTCACTATAAAAACTAATATTGTTGATTAAATTCATCATGTCCGCCGGAGGGCGCTAGGTTACCAATAATTATCTAGAAACGCCCGCGCCGATTGATCGCCGCCATGATTTATTCATTCATAATTCATTCTGGTAGCAGCGGCCCATCGGTGCGGACGTGTTCTTGGTGAGTTAACCAACATTGTTTATCTCTGTCTTTATTTTGCAAAAACGATTAAAATAATTGTCTGCATTTATAACGTGCATGCCTGATAACTGTGTTTGTTACGTTAAATTTTAGAAAGGTGTTCTTTAGTTGTGAAGTAAATCTATTGTAAGTAGTTAATTAAATAATCAGCCAACAGATTGTTTATTTTTCTTCAAATGCCGGTGTTTATTAACTAATATGAGTGATACAACAGAGCTGACATTATGCTTTTAAAAGGAATGTTAAAAATTGTTTAAAATTGCTAAATTAAATTGAGGAAATTGGAGCCATTATCCTACTAATAATTATAATTTGTATTAAAATGTTAAAATTCATGGTCTTCCTTTTATTTTTGATGCTATGTTATTCAGCAAAAAATAATCCTTTTGTTGAGGCCTTTCGATCGGTATGATATAACTACAGGTATTTTTATTTTTCGTATAGCGGGTTCGAGTCCCAGTTCAACCAGGCAATTATTTAAAATCTATGAATGCAGTTTAAATTGTATTTTAAATTAAAATGAAGCCTTCTTTCAGTAAAATGTTCCATCTACGATATTTAAGGTACTTCCCCTCCATGCGTAGCCGTGGGACACCCTGTATATGTCACCGTAAGATTGCAAAGGCCGTTGGATTGTAATCTAACTAGTGCAAGCATAATTCCAGAAGTGGGCGAATAAATAAAATTACTTTTAAGATATGTTTGTACTCTCTTCAAAACGTGCACGAGCGAATGGTCACAACGTGTAGTGGTTTCACGAGAGATTTAATGTAAACAAAAGTATAAAACTTGGCCAAAGCATCACAACAACAATAAATTAATCATTTGATCAGACTGCAGTTGCTACTGCGAAGCTCTAAATCAAATTGCGATCTAAACACAAGAGTATATATATATATATACTCTTGTGTTTAGATCGCAATTTGATTAACGTAAATACGAGTATTTTGACGGTTTTAAAGTATATATATATATATATATATATATATATATATATATATACTTTAAAACCGTCAAAATACTCGTATTTACGTTAATTATTCCAATATGGCGTATCCCCGCCACAGAACGAACCGAGTAAAATACATCGAATGAGTCAAATATCTGTTTAATTAAACATTCATCAACAAATAAATTAACAATCTTTTATCTTTTATAAAAATTCAATTCAAATTTAAACACAAAGCTGACACTAGCGATATTGTAAACTGTCGACAGATTACAATTTAACGCATTATTTCTCGGTACATTGTAATCTGTTTAAGTATATTAACCCGATAAAACCTAAGTGCCCTACCTACGGGCACTACCTGATCATTCATGTCGAAACCTAACCTACAAGAAAGAGACAAGAAAGCGTAAATACAATGAATATTTAAAAAATTTACACTCGGAACATTGAACGGTTCACAATCCGTTGACAGTTTACAATATCGCTAGTTGAATTATGTACGGTCCACAGTCCAACCATACATTTTGCTCCATCAGCACTAACCTACTTTTCGTACTTTTCATTATACATTCAAAACTAACAATCAATCAGTGCGCAAATCATCATCGCGACCAGCACGCGTGCCACTCAATATCATTAGAATTTAGCATTTATCATTTAATTATAATTATTAAAATAGTTATAATTATTAGCATTCAATAAACTATATTTTTCCATCATTTCTATCATTCAACGGTTTTAGACCGAACATTTGGTCCTTCGAACCGGATGTTCGGTCTAAAACCGTTGAATGATAGATGTTTTAGACCGAACAGATTATAATCTAACGGTTTTTGCCATCTTACGGTGACATATTTAAATAAAACGATCGAATTTGGTACATGTATATAACGATATCTAAAACGATCGGAGAATTGCGAGTTCAGCCCTTCTGCTGAGGGTTCCGTGGATTGGAAACATAATATTTCTTCCATAAATGTATGTATCTATGTTCTTCTGTTTTGTATCTTGTTTGGTGTATAATAAAGTGTACTTTCATTTCATTTCAATTTTTTTATAAGACAAAATCTAAGCGAAGCGGACGTTAGAAAATCTCCACTTTGAATGCCCCCCATTTAGTCAATTTTAGGGGAAAAATTAAAAAAAAAATTTTTTAGACTATTTCTAATTACTTATCTTTAAAATGATATACCGCAACTCTGTGTAACGCTATAAAAAAAATTTTACTTCGCATTCGCTTCTATGAGAGCCCCCCTGAAATAAAGATTTTTATAACTTTTTAAGCCAAGCTGGAGTATTAAGCTGGATAATATTTAAATTTGAAGTAATTGCGTTCAGTAATTTAGAAGTTATAAGACTGACAGACGGACGGACGGACGGACGGACGGACAAGTGCAAATTCACTCAAGTAGACTTAGAGACCTTCGCTTCGCTCGGTCAATAAGTAATATTATAAATGCGAAAGTGTGTTTGATTGTTAGTTTGTCCTTCGATCAACTACAACAGAGCAACGGATCAACGTGATTTTTGCATGATCTATAGAAGTACATTACCCATATATTTTTGCAGATTTAGAAGATACGATAACAAGTTCAAATGCTGTGGCCAATCATAGTATCGGTGGTCATCATCGCACTCCTGTGGAAGTACTTCACTCAGGAGCAGAATGACCTGGTTCGTCTTCCCGGGCCGCCAAAAGTGCCACTGCTTGGCAGCGCCCACGTTTTCCTGGGCCTGTCACCGGGTAAGCCAATGTAAAGCAAAGCTCAAACTGGTCAAATGCGAGTCAGACCAGCGCACAAAGGGCTCCGTCCACACTATAAATTAATTTAGTAAATAACAAGACAGGTGTTATAAGAATACTTACGTAATCAGGTGTGAAACAACTGGCTTACCTACATAATAATATATTCGACACCCTGAGAACGAACGATTATCGGTTTTTTCTTTGCTTCTTGCCAAATTTCATGATTCTTGGTCAACGGAAAGTACCATATACGAGTAGGTTTTGATTTATTGGCCAAGTGTCATAATATGTGGCATGAACGGCCGTATCTTTGAATTGCATTGATTAAGAAGCTTGTTTTTTTTACAGCTCCAAGACCAGGGACCGTAGACCTAAGACTGTGATATTAATTTAAACTTGATACCTCACCACGCGTTCCCCAGAAAGAGGTGGTTGACAGACAGACAGACGGACAACAAAATGATCCTATAAAGTTTTCCTTTTTTCCTCTTAAGGCAGGGAACCCTAAAAATGACGCTCAGCAATTTGTTACAGAGGAGATTTTCAAGAAGATCACCGAACAACAGAACCAGTATGGAAACCGTGTGGCTATTTCGGCTTTCGGAAGATACGTCCTGCATGTGTACAATGCAGAAGACATTGAAGCAAGTACAAATTTCTTTCGCATTTGATTTTTGGGAGTTTGCTGGCTCTTGTCGGTAGTAATATTATTCCGAACCAGTGGTCACTCGGCGTTTCAAAATCAACAAAGTTTTTTTTAAATTAACTTTAATTATGCAGAAGAACTAAAGTAACCGACATTGCTCGAGTCTCGACGTGTTGCGAAGCTGAAATGGCAATGGAAGGGGCACATAGTTCGAAGAACCTGCAGACGTTGGGGTCCCAAAGTGCTTAAATGACGACCTCTGAGAAGCGCAGCGTTGATGATGAAAGTTTGAATAAAAACCTTTGAATTGAATTTAATTGAATTTTGTTTGTAAAAGGATGCGAGTTGTGACTTCCCTTACGATGCCGTTTAGAAATCTAATAACTGCCATTACCAGGGCTTTTAGGATAGTCGACATCCATTTTAGACCCGTATTTAACATCAGTTAAGAACACGTTCTCAAGCATCGGTCAATCTATCGTAAAGAACAGTCTTGAGCATTGCAGACCGATACTTGAGATCCTGTTCTTAGGTGATGATTGTTTATTAATACGGGCCTGAGATTGCTATCTCAATTAAATTAAATGGTGTAAAGGGCAATTTTTGTTTTAAATAAATTCCTGAGATGACTAGAACCTATTTATTAACCGACTTCCAAAAAAGGAGGAGGTTCTCTATTCGGCGCGTATGTTTTTTTTTAATGTATGTCGGCGCATATCTCCGTGGTTTCTAAACCGATTTTTTTTTCAGTGGTTAGAGGAAGCTTGCAAAGTGGTCCCATAAAAAAATCTGACTCCAAATCATGAAACATGAACTACTACTACATGAAATCCTCAAAACTAGTGATTTTTTTATGATGAATTAATATTGTAGATGTCAAGCAACGACTTCATACTAAAACCCAATTTCCAACTCCTCAACTCTGATGCTGCAGGGTACTGCACTCCTAAGCCGTAGGGATTTAGAGTACAGTAAAAAGTTAAAAATAAAAATTCTTTCCAAAAAACCGACTTACAAAGCCACTGTAAAGTAAAAAATAATTTTGATTTCTACACACTATGTGATTTTTTTTGGTAAGGATTTATATGTCGGTAAAACACCTTCGCAAGCGTGGTGCGTGGCGAAGCATTGTTTTACTTAAACTAAATTTAAAAATCATAAAATGATTATTGTGAGTCAACCTCAAAAGATATATATGTCACCGTAAGAATGCAAAAACCGTTGGATTGCAATCCTACTAGCGATATTGTAAACTGTCGACGGATTACAATTTAACGCATTATTTTTCGGTAGATTGTAATCTGTTAGGTATATTAACCCGATAAAACCTAAGTGCCCGGCCTGCGGCCGGGCACTACCTGATCATTTATGTCGAACCCTAACCTAACCTACAAGAAAGAGACAAGAAAACGTAAATACAATGAATATTTAAAAAAATTACACTCGGAACATTGAACGGTTCACAATCCGTCGACAGTTTACAATATCGCTAGTTGGATTATATTCTAACGGTTTTTGCAATCTTACGGTGACATATATATTAATTTAATTTAATTTAATTTATTTGAACCACCAACAGAATTACAAGTAGTAATATACAAAACGTTCAATGGCTTAGGCACTAGGTAAACATGCAATTCAAATTATATTTAGGTAGTTACATCGTGCACATAAGAAAAGTCGTACATAAATAACACAAATTTACATTGGGAAACATTTTGATTACTATAGCAAGACTACATAATAAAAGGCACTGATAACCATATTAAGTAATAGTTATTTATGCAACAGTTGTGTATTATGGGGTATTAAAACACGAATGCGAGTTTATCACACGACGCGAAGCGGAGTGTGATAATAGTATCGTATGAGTGTTTTAATACCTAATTATCAACAGTTGCATACAAGACTTTATCTACACTCTGATATGGATCCTCTATAACAGATTCTGAAATAGTTAGCTTACTGCTAACATTAAAACATCCAGTCCTAGTAACCTAATATCATCCATTACTGGGTTTAAACAAATAAACTAAGTATTAATGAAAGAATTATTTATTGTAGTAGTAATTAACATTTTGTATAGTGCAATTATTAAAATTCACTTGATGTTCTATAGTGTTGGAAGGTCCCGCTCCAGATGTACTTGGCGGAATATTTATATTTACCACTTCACTATTTTTATTTTCTATGGAATTCGAAATTACATTCGACACGTGGATTTATTATGGTTATTGCAGCGTTTAAAATATCTGGCGGTGTGCTATCAAAACTTAATCGCTCAGTTTTTTGTTAACAAAACAATAAAAAAAACGAAGAAAAATGGCGGGGAAAATTCTAATAACCTACTTTTTTTTTACAGCGCGCGGCGTTCTGGTAGTGAAACGCGCGTGTATGACAATGTTCTTTTTTTGAAATTCGTATAGATGTTCTTTTTTTAGGGTTCCGTACCCAAAGGGTAAAAACGGGACCCTATTACTAAGACTTCGCTGTCTGTCTGTCTGTCTGTCTGTCTGTCTGTCTGTCTGTCTGTCTGTCTGTCTGTCTGTCTGTCTGTCTGTCTGTCTGTCTGACTGTCTGTCTGTCTGTCTCCAGGCTGTATCTCATAGACCGTGATAGCTAGAAAGCTGAAATTTTCACAAATGATGTATTTCCGTTGCCGCTATAACAACAAATACTAAAAATTAAAAAAAAATATATATTAAGGGGGTCCCCATACAATAAACGTGTTTTTTTCGTATTTTTTTGCTCAATATTAAAAACGGTAACAGGTAGAAGGTTCAAATTTTCACAGAATATTAACTTGTATATTAACTTTCAAAATAAATAATTAAATATCAATAAAGTAAATATTAAAGGGGTCTCCCATACAACAAACGTAATTTTTTAATATTAACAGTAAACCTCTACAAACAAAGTTAGTTTTGCGGTTCATTAACAAAGGTAATTATACCTACTTCTTGAGTACGGAACCCTCGGTGCGCGAGTCCGACTCGCACTTGGCCGGTTTTGTAATTCATACAGATACCACGCATCGAGCAGATGTAGCTGTCTGTTGCGTACCCTTTGCGCAGAGGGGATCGAAAAAAAAAACAAAGGAGTGTTGTAATGAAATTCAGTACAACATTACATCACCCGTTTGGATGATGTAATGGTTATGATGACATTGGGTGTTTTAATGTTGGCAATAAGCTAACTGTTTCAGAACCTGTTATAGAGGATTTATAGCATGGGAGTAGATAAAAATATTTATTTAATATTTACATAACTGAGACATCACGTTACAAACATTTTCGTTACCTACATAACTATTCGCGCAGCGCACGCCACGTTACGTCTCAGATGAGACGATTTTTTCCGACTTAACTCACATTATTGCAATTTTCGTAAGGATTTCTATAACAATAAAATATAGCTGTAACTCGCTGATAATACAGTAGCTTTCTATTGGTGAAAGAATTTTTAAAATCGGTTAAATAATTTTTGAGTTAATCAATTACAAACAAACAATCAAATCTTTATAATATAAGCTTAGACAAACGTTTGTTAGTTTAGATAAAAAGTGCTTTTGACTGGTCAAGATGAATCTGCTATTGGTTCGGAATGATACTTAGATGAATGGAACTCGGTGGCAGCAGTAGGGGTCTTCTCCGGTTGGGCCGTGAGGGCCAAGCGGGGGTATGGGCTTCGAAGCCTGGCCTCATTATCCGAGCGGGGCGCGGGGTAACATTGTACCCCGGTGATTTTTTTGTAGCTGTATTTTGTCGGGTAGGGCCTGCCTTGAAGGCTACGGGCCGCTAGGCCTGATGACGTTTCCGGTGTTGGGTCCGCACTGCGGGTAACGTCGTCACCACCGCGTGCAGGACCCGTGTCTCGTCCAGGGTGTCTGGTGAATGTGGCGTCGTCGTCGTCGCTACGATCGCCTGCGTGCCGCGCAGGTGATGGCGATCGTAGGAGCTCACGAGGCATTGGACGCCCGGTCGGAGGTCGGGTGGTCGGCGGTGCGATCCCGTGGACTTGGAGGTGCTCGTACGGCCCGTTGTCCGCGCGCGCAAACATGCGCCGCGCGAGCGTACGGACGTGCCTCTACGGTGGGCGTCTTGAGGTCGCGGTGGATCACGTCATTCCTCACGTACCTCGGAGCTCCCATGACTAAGCGCAGGCACTTGTTCTGCCGGATTTGCAGGCGGCTCTTCTGGTATGCAGAACAGAGCGCATACCAGGCGGGAGCCGCGTACGTCAGCCGCGAGCGGACATAGGCTTCGTGGATCCGGATCTTGGTCTTCAGTGAGAGGCTTGACGTGAGGACCTGGTGCAGCATCGACGCGGCAACCGGCAGATTTTGGGAGAATCGAAATGGCAATATCAATAGTACCAAGAGTTGAGGAATTTATCGAGACATGTGTGAATGTTGAATTTTGAAAATCAGCTGGTAACTTTGTTTGGAAATTTGAAAAATGTAAAAAAGACTGTTTTTTGAAGGGTGTTTGTTAATAGGTTAATAATTGTGACCTGTAAGGTGGTTCCTTTATAAATAAACGATAAATACATAGGACAACTTGTGTCACTACGTACGATACGTCAAGACTCTACCACCGGTTCGGAAAACTGATTCTACTGAGAAGAGCAGGCAAGAAACTCAGCAGTTGCTCTTTTCTCAAAAAAAGAAAGAGGATATAGGCATTACAATACATACGTAACGTTACAAGTATCACACTGACTTGTGCGTCACTGGATTCGAGGCCGGTTGCTTCCATGCAACTTTGTCTTTAATAAAATCGTCGATAATAAGCTCGACTTAACAAATGCTGTTTGACACAGTCTTTAAATTTGTGTAATGGCAAATCTAGAAACTCTTTTGGAACCATGTTATAAAAACGTACACTCGACCCCACAGAGGATTTCTGCACATGATATGACGCTGTTACTAGCTTATGGCGGTTTCTAGTACATAGATTGTGAGTATCAGCTATTTGCTTATAATGATTAATGTTCTGCCTAACAAAGACTATATTATAGTATATGTATTATGAAGGCACCGTAATAACACCAATCTCTTTAAATTTTTCACGAAGTGATTCGCGTGATCCGAGTTTATAAATAGAATGAATGGCTCTTTTCTGCAATATAAAAATTGATTGGATATCAGCTGCTCTGCCCCACAATAAAATGCCGTACGACATAACACTATGGAAGTAAGCAAAGTAGACAAGCCTAGCCGTTTCAATATCGGTAAACTGTCTCAGTGTCTAATTTTTCACCCCCAAAAAAACTGTGGAGTTCTTCATTTTTAGTGTTTCTCCATTTATCATTATAGTTTTGTCAATATTCTTTATATTAGGTAGAACAACCTCTAAGCACTTGGTTTTCTTAGCATCCAATAATAAATTATTGATAGTAAACCAGTGTGATACGTGTGATATTGCATTGTTTACATTGTCAAAATTGTCCTTATTTCTATCCACTTTAAAAATAAGTGATGTGTCGTCAGCAAACAATACAATGTCACAGACATTATTGACATGATATGGTAAGTCATTTATATACACCAAAATTAGAAAAAGACCCAAGATCGAGCCTTGTGGGACACCCTTTAATGCAGTTGAGCCCTCTGACTTCATATGGTTTACGTATACCCTCTGAGTTCTATCATTTAGAAGCAATGAGAAGCAATGAGATCGAATGCAACATTTCTGATGCCATAGTGGCTTTATTTCAGCAATAAAGTTTTGTGAACAACACAATCAAATGCCTTAGACAGATCACAGAAGACACCAATAGTATTCTGTGCTAGGTTTGGTATTGTAGAAAGACGGGTATTTCCGTGTATTAAAAGTGATGTAGCTTCTAGATTATTGACCGATCGTCATGGTAATGGTGTTAAAAGATGCGGATGCAGGCGAGAAGTGCTTTTTGTTTTGTATTCATTTTCAATGGTCTGATTTTTGCGGGGACTGCGAAATTTGTGAATTTTTATTTATTTTTGTATTATCTATTTCACAGATAGTCTTATCGCACTCGAAGAACTTAACGAAAAGTTTGGGGTACAAGTTTATAAAGCCATGGTTGGAAGGAGGCCTGCTCATTAGCACAGGTAACTTATTTAAAACCAGTTCCAACCTTGGAATAGAATTATTAATAGCTTATGGTCGCTCTTATTAATATGGTCCGGTATTTTTGATTGATCGACTTTTTTAACACAAAAACTGAAATAATTCAACATCCTTCTGCCTCGTATACCTCGTATACATTGGTGAATGTCCTGATCATTTTCTAAGGTAGGTACTAAAATTCTACATCAATAATTTTCTATAAATGGCTTTTTGGTAAGAGTTTTCTAGTCTAGGAATAAGAAAGCTCAAGTTCATACTAAATAATCATAGGTAAATGGACACATAATATATACTCCAAGTTGTGAACCTCAAGCGCGAACTGTTAAACTACTAACGCCATCTATTTCAGAACAATTCGATATGTGGCATAATCATAGAATTATTGTCAATGATTTATAGTTTATACAATGGCAAACATAAGCACTCTTTCAGAAACATGTAACAAAAGCGTACCTACCCTAGGCTCCACAGAGGATTTATTACATTTCTGGGGATTAACTCACAAAAAATAAAGGTATTTTCAAGACGATCAATGTAATAAAGTATTTCAGGAAACAAATGGCACCGGCGTCGCAAGATCCTCACGCCGACATTCCACTTCGACATCCTGAAGACTTTCCTGAAGGTGTTCGAAGAGAAAAGCAGGAGCTTGGTGGAGGAGCTTCGACAACTGAACAAGAAGGGCACAGATGTTATTGACGTGATGCCGTACTTAAGCGATTACATGCTTTATACCATTTGTGGTAAGTATTCCGAATATAAGATAAGGCAGACAAACGGACGGACGGACAGACGGACGGACGACCTCCGTGGCGCAGTGTTGAGCACTGTTGTCTTAACGTGCGGACTGCGCAGGGTCAATTTGGTAATTTATAATTTCTGAATTTTCCCTGGTCTGGCCTGCTGGGAGGCTAGTTACCACCCTGCCGGAAAAGACGTGCCGCCAAGCGATTTAGCGTTCCGGTACGATGCCGTGTAGAAACCGGGGTATGGGTTAATTAAACGCCATGCCCCCAACAGGTTAGCCCGCTGCCGGTTTAGACTATTTATATCATCGCATCACATCGCATCGGAGAGATCGCAGTCAACGGCTAACTTGTAGTGGATAAAAAAAATTATAAGTCTTTGACAGACAAACGGACAGACGGACGGACGTACGGACGGACGGGCAGAGGGACGGACAGACGGACAAGTGCCTATCCGCAGTCGACTATGCTAACCACTAGACCAACGAGGCAAACCATTAGATAGATCTTATTACTAGATTAGAGCTTAAATAGCATTTTAGTTGTAAAGTTATTTGCTTCTATTTATTATATTTACAAGTCATCGCAGTTCAAAAACATCAATTCATAGGTACTTACTACGTGTCTAAATAATATGTCAGAGTATATATTTATTGACTACTAGTGACTACTATATCTTCCTCGCAATTTTTCCATATTTTCTCACCGTTTAAACCTTCCCTGGACTACGACAAACATTTCAAAATCAAAATCAGCTAAATCGGCCCAGCCGTTCTCGAGTTTTAGCGAGACAAACAAACAGCAATTGATTTTTATATATATACTAGCGAATACTCGCGACTTCGTTCGCGTGGTATAAGTTTGTTTTCCCACAGGCACTCCTTAATTTTACGGGATAAAAAGTTGCCTATATCACTCTCCAGGTCCTCGACTACCCGTGCAAAATACCCGTTGCTCTGTTGCGGCGTGATTGAAGGACCAACTCTCTATTTCACCCCTTTGGGGGTAAATTTTCAAAAACTGTGAAACACATATTTCTTTGTTTTTTACCGGTAACTCATGAGAAATGAAGGATTTCATACAAATTTCCAACCCCTATTTTACCCCTTCGGGGGTGAAATTTAGAAAAACTGTGACATACGTACTTCTTTATTTTTAACCGAAAGCCAAAATACCAATTTTTGTTGAAACAACTTGAGAAATGAAGGCCTTTTATACCAAATTTCATCCCCTATTTCACCCCTTTGGGGGTCGAATTTTCTAAAACTGTGAAACACACATTTCTTTATTTTCAATCCGCAGCTCATATACCAAGTTTCATGGAGCCATGAAACTTTCTCAAGTTACTTACTACCCTATAACTTGAGAAATGAAGGGCTTTCAAACAAATTTTCATACCCTATTTTAAACCCCTTTGGGGGTGAAATTTTCAAAAACTGTGTAATACATATTCTTAAGCTATTGCATAGCTTCTATCGCGGGCTTTGAGCGTGGAGACCGAATCCAGAAATTCCGTTACAAAAAAACCTAACACTTTGGTTGCTATGACTACTTGTGTTGTTGACTTCAAAGTATTGAAAATAAAAAGACTATTTTTATGAAAAGATGATTTGGAATATAAAGGCGAAATAATTTTAAAGAATTATGTTTCAAACATATTTTCAATACTTTGAAGTCAACAACACAAGTAGTCATAGCAACCAAAGTGTTAGGTAAGTTGATAAAAAATGCTATATAACTTTACCGCGGCAGTCGCCGAGTGCCACACGTCTTTTTTTTTAATTTTTAACTCGCAGGTTATATACCAAGTTTCATGGCTATAACTTTCATACAAATTTTCAACCCCTATTTTACCACTATAGGGGTTGAATTCTGAAAAACTGTGACACGTAATTTTTTATTTTTTAACGAAAGCCGAAATACCAAGTTTCGTTTATATCACTTGAGAATATCTTGAGAAATGAAGGACTTTCATGCAAACACTCTTCTCCTATTTCACCCCCTTAGGGGTGGAATTTTGAAAAATCCTTCCTTAGTGAGCGCCTATGTCACAAAAACCTACTGTCAAAATTTCAAGTTTCTAACCCCAGCGGTTTAGGCTGTGCGTTGATCCCTTAACGATTTTATATATATATATATTAGACTAGATGATTCCCGCGACTTCGTCCGCGTGGACCAAGTTTTTTCGATTCCCGCGGGAACTCTTGAATTTTCTGGGATAAAAAGTAGCCTATGTCCTTCCCCGGGATACAACCTGTCCTTGTACCAAATTTCATCAAATATCGGTTGAACAGATACATTTCTTTGATTCCCGCGGGACCCTTCTTCGGGATAAAAAGTAGGCTATGTCCTTCCCTGGGATGTAAACTATCTCTGTACTAAATTTCATCAAAATCGGTTGAGTAGTTGGGCCGTGAAAGCGTAGCAGACAGACAGACAGACACATTTTCGCATTTATAATATTAGTATGGATAGATAAGATAAGATTAAAAAAAAACCATAATATGCAAATTGTGCCCCAACGGACATAGGCAGGACATAGGTTGTTTACCTAAAAGGTGTTTTACCTTTTAGGTAAACAACCCTAAATAGTAAACTGTCTTCAGAAGCACTGAAAAGCATTAAAGCTCTTCAATTTCCATTTTCCAACAAATTGATTCAAACCAATTCATGAAATTCTTAAAACTTTATTTGGGGAATAGATCATTACATGTCACTGAAAACTGAACAACAACTTAGAAGCGGGAAATCCATATTAATATAAAAAATGTGAAAGTGTGTCTGTCTGTCCGTCTTTTTGTCTGTCTGTCTGTCTATCTATGTCGAAATGAGAAATGTCGAATTGAGAGCCTCCACCATTATTTGAAGTCGGTAACGAAATTAGAAAGAGCTCTAATCAAATCAGACTTCCTAAAAAAAAAAAATAGGATTTTTCATAAAACATTTCATGGAAAATGCTCAAAGACGCAAACCCAGGTGCTTTCTCTGTTCCGTTACTCTCATAGCCCGATGGGACGGAAAATCCGACACTACCGGAGAGAGAGATCCGTCCAGCGATATGAGCTGTGCGTTGATAAATCAGTCAGTAAGTCAGTCACTTTTTAATCTTATATATAAAATTCTCGTGTCACAATTTTGAATCGTCCAACATCTATTTTTCATACCTCCACGCGGACGGATTCGCGGGCATCAGCTAGTTAATATTAATATATATATAGCTGCTCGTGCTGATTCATTGATTGATCACCTCTCCTGAACAATTTTGTATGAAAAAATTTTTTTACACTGACCATTTCGTATAGAGGGGAAAAATTCATGAAGAGGAAAAATACGGAGAGAGCTGATGATTGAGGATTTCGAAGACGGGTGAACAGCACAGCCAGGGCATTGAAGAAAGATGGGGGGTGCTCGACCAAATGTCATTCGAAACATCATCCGATTGACAATGAGCCGAAAAAAAAATCCAAAATGGCGGATTCAACATGGCCGCCATACAAACTTCGTCGGCGTCTATCTCGGAGAGTATAAAAAGTGGAAGAGTGGTTTCTTAGCAAAAGATGATCAGGAACTGTAGGTCTACTTGATGAACAGGAAAAAAATTCAAGATGGCGGAATTTATTTTTCCATAGCAAATGTATGGCGAATATTGAAGAGGCTACAATTTAGTGTAGAACTATGCAAGACTTTGATGCGGTTCATTTTCATAATTTTTTGGAGAAAAAAATATACTTATGGAGAGCGATGATGATCGAGGGTTTGAAAGATGTGTGAGGAGCACGGCCAACATTTCATAGGTGTCTATTGCAGAATGTATACTAGATGGAAGAGTGGAAGTAGGAAATATGCATGACTTTGATATGGATTTTGTACAAGATTTGTTCTGTATGGAAGAATTGTCGGTTTGCCGTTAGGAAAGCCAAGATGGTAAAGTTCAATGGCACCCAAAGGTACTCGATCATCAGCGGTATGATATTGATATTAATCAACTAAGGAAGGTTTCTTTGTGTTTTACTTCAACAGTCTCTTACACTGTATGATGCATGTCAGGATTATTTTTTTCATTTAAAGGCCCTTTTAGATTCTAAGGGGTTCTCTGTTTTATGTTTTCTTATAAGATTTTTTTTACGTCGGACGCTTGGCACGCTGGCGCTTCCACTGTGCTCGCTAGCATAGCAGTGTATTGTTTACTTCAGAACACGTAGGCAGTAAACACTAGGATAGAAGGAGAGCAAGTAGACAGTAGGCCACGCGGTCTACTACGCGGTCCGCTTTAGCGGGCCGCGCACCCACGCGCCCTACTAGTATTATATTATAGCTGCTCGTGCTGATTGACTCACTCATTGATCACCTCTCCTGTAAAATTTGTATGAATATTTTTTTTTTTACTCATCGTTTCGTATAGAAGACAAAAATTCATTCAAAGGAAAAATACGGAGCGAGCTGATGATTGAGGATTTCGAAGACGGATGAAGAGCACAGCCAGGGTATTGAAGATAGGTGGGGGGTTTACAATCTTACGGTTTTAACAATCTTACGGTGACATATACACTGACTGCCTAATTGGTCAGGTGCGGCGGAGGTCCCGGGTTCGAGTCCCGGGGCGGGTCATAACAAGTGTTGGGGTTTCTCAGTACTAGTCCGGAGTTAGGAAGTTGGCGGTGTTTCACCTCCGTGCCTCGGAGAGTGCACGTTAAGCCGTCGGTCCTGCGCCTGATCTCTCTCCGGTCGTGTCGGATTTTCCGTCCCATCGGGCTATGATAGTAAAACCTGAGTATGGTAACAAAACCTGAGAAAAGAGTAACCTGTATATGTGCATCACTTGTGCACTATAATATCTCCCGCGCAGATGGCTTATCTCTCTGGACATAGGCCACCGTGGCCGAAATTCGGTCGGGAGGACATTCGGTGGAGAAGCCACATGAATAAATGTACTGATAGCAAAAACAAACGTCACAACCTCAAGCAAACGTCTTATAAAGAAAAACTTCTAGAACCAACAAATTCTATGACATTAATGCACGATTCCACAAAAAATTCCTAAATATATAAACACCGAGACAATTTAGGAGGCAGTTTTCACGTACAATAACTGTCACGTTATGAGCTTAGGTGTTCCTTAAACTTTAGACATTGTTTGTGAAAACGGGCATTTAAATGTCGCAGAATTTGTTGGTTCTAGATGTTTTTCTTTATAAGACGTTTTCTTGTGTTATAAATGCATTTATTCCTTTTTAATTATTTTTTGTTTCAAAATTGTACTTATATTTTAATTAAATTCAAAAATTGCTATTTGTACCTGATATTTGCACACAGTTGAATATTGAATGATAATATGGCCTCTCAGTGTCATTGCCATTTCTTTATCAAATATTGTACATTCTTTGCAAATAAATGATTATTTATTTATTTTTACTTGCCTTCTTCACTATGTGTTATTGTATGCTATTAACTCGATTGAGCTAATTTTACATATTATTTTTGTTTTATTTAGGTTTGCCAAATCATTGGGTAAAGTGCATTCGTTTGCTGATAACGTTATTATGGAGAGGAAGAAAGGTTACGACAATGGTGACGTAGTGGATGCTACACGTGGGAAGAGTGAGGCTGCAGAGGGGAGCAAGAGGAGGTTGGCCCTTCTCGATTTGTTGCTGGAAGCTGAGAGGAAAGGGGAAATAGATTTAGAGGGTATTAGAGATGAAGTGAATACGTTTATGTTTGAGGTAAGTGATTTGATGAGATTTGCATAGTTGGGTATTTGACCAATAGTCATTTTTATAGTGATTATTGAATAGTCGTTATATCCACGTCCCCTTTTAATCATATGTTGAATAATCATAATATTCGGACAATATGTTTCAATTTGACCTTTGAAAAAACGTCGCAGATTCGACTTGTTATCAAATTCCCAATTGTGACCAAAAGTTAAAAATGATACTAGCCGCGATTGCTGATGCTGAATCAACGATTTCCACCTTCACAGGGACATGATACTACAGCGACGGCTCTGTCGTTTGGGTTGATGCTTTTGGCCGATCATGAGGAGGTACAGGTGAGATACTCCTAAATCCATACTAATATTATAAATGTGAAAGTTTTGAAATTTGAACTGATTTTGATGAAATTTGGTATAGAGGTAGGTTACATCCCGGGAAAGGACATAGGCTATTTTTATCTCGGAAAATTAAAGAGTTCCCGCGGAAATCAAAATACCTTATTTCACGCGGACGAAGTCGCGGGCATCGTCGAGTCATCTATGTTTAGATTTATTTATCACACAACTGCCCAAAAAGGAGTATAGTGTCAAACGTAAACCAATTTTGATGGTTTTGCACTCTTGTGTAATAATCTACATATTTTCAGGAATGTTTTAGCCGTTTTTAATTTCTCTACTGCTTTCTTTCAGGAGCGTATTTTCGAACAGTGCAAGTCTCTGTACGGCGACTCGGAGCGCGGTACCAGTATGTCGGACTTGGGCGAGATGAAGTATTTGGAAGCTGTCATAAAGGAGATCCTCAGGCTTTACCCCAGTGTGCCATTCATCGGCCGAGAAATTGTGGAAGACTTTATGTTAGGTGAGTTTGAATTGGCCTTGTCGAAGCCTCGATTATTGATGGTTGAGTGTTTTTATTCCTACGGGGTCACGGGTTCAATCCCCGGGCCTATATTTTTTCGGACGTAAGTGCGTTTTAAGAAATTAAATATATAAAACGCTTCAAACGGTGAAAGAAATAATATTATAAAAGATGAGGCATGTTTTAGGGTTCCGTAATCAGAGGGGAAAAAGATGCCCTTACTAATAGGAGCACTTCGTTGTCCGTCTGTCAACCAACTTTTTCTCGGGAACGCGTTCAATTTAAATTTTAGTTTATCAAGTTGAAATTAATATCAAATACTTAGGTCTACGGTCCTTTAGAGCTGTAAAAAAAGCTTCTGAGTCAACAGTCAACACAATCAAAAGGCAATGCCGCATATTATGCATATTTTGACACTCGCCAATAAATCAAAACCTATTTACGGGTACTTCCCGTTGACCTAGAATCAAGAAATTTGTCATGAAGCAAGGTATCACATCAGAAGTATAGCAAATAATCCGAAAATCGATAATTAGGTTTCCTATACTCAGCGTGTCGAATTGTTTGTCAGGCGCTACCAGTTTGACGCCATATGTTGTTTTGACATATCTATCTTGTTATTTACTAAAATAACTTGTATTGTGCTGTGGTACCCTTTGTGCCTTTGTACTTGCGTGAATTTTTGTGAGTCTGACACGTACTTAATCGGGTTTTTTTGTTGGAAATAGTATCTAATCTCATTCCATCAAGACAACAGGCTGGAGAGAAAAAAGTTAATGTTCGCTTTTTGTACTTACTGATGTTTCTAACTGTTGTCACTCTGTAGAAAATCTTATAACGAAAATGGTTGTAACGTGATGTCTCAGTTATATAAATATTAAATAAATATATTTATTTTATTGGGTTATCAGTGGCTTTTATTAGGTTATGGTCCAGAAAATGCTGAAACACATCAAGGAGTCCTGAAACCCAATTAAAAATTAAAAGTAGTGAATTTGTGTCGAAATAAAGTGAACGAAAAATACGATGGAGGAAAATCAACAGTCTGGTTCTGGCCTTTGCGGTCATATTGAGAAGTTAAAAGGTACAGAAAATTTTGCAAACTGGAAATTTAAGGTAAAAAACTATCTTGAATTGAAAGGCTGGTGGTGGGTCGTAGGAAATGTTCACACAAGTAAGCAAGAAGAAAGCTTAGTAGAAGTTGACACGAAGGTAAGAGCTACGCTTTGTCTTTTACTAGAGCCCGATTGCTTTACGCATGTATATCGAGCAAAGACTGCAAAAGAGGTCTGGGATTGCTTATGTAAAGCTTATGAAGACAAGGGTTGGGGAAGACGTATTCTGTTACAACGGAAACTATGGCAATGTAAACTTGAGAACTTCGAATCTATGGAGAAGTACATCTCGGAAATAATGTTTTTGTCGAACCAGTTAAATGATATCGATGCTCCAATTGATGACGACTGGATCGTATCTATAATGTTAAGCGGGTTGAGCGAAGTATATAATCCTCTAATAATGGCTGTAGATAATAGTGGACAAAAACTTAGTCTTGAGCAAATTAAAACTAAATTGATGCAAGAGGCTAATAGACAGCGAGATGAATCAAGTGGAAGTACATCATCGCATGTGTTAATGACTAATAAATCTAAAAGCTGTTCAAAAGTGCAGAAGCCGAAATTTGTTTACAAATGCTTTAGGTGTCATCAAAAAGGCCATAAAGCCAGTGAATGTAAAGAAAAGAAGCAGAACACAGCGGTAAATAATTATGCGTCAATTTGCATGAGTAGTACTTCAGATAAGAAGCCAATTAAAACGAATAGTTGGTACATTGATAGTGGATGTTCGCACCATATGACCCACGATATTCGTAATTTATCTAACTATCAAAAACAGAAAGATAAAAAAATAAGAGTGGCTAATGGAGAAGAACTATCAATCCAAGGAAGAGGGAATGCTAATATGAAAATCAATGCAAACAAAGCACTTGCATTAGATAATGTTTTGCATGTTCCCGAATTATCGATGAATTTAATTTCCGTGAGTAAACTAATTGAAAAAGATTACGTTATGAATTTCAATAAAAAAGGTTGCATCATAACGAAAGAGGATAAACAAATTGTCAAATGTCAAGACGTTGGTGGAATTTTCGAATTAAAAGAAAATCAAGAAGTAACATTGAACGTGACATTGTCAAGTCAAAATTTGTCCAATCTTTGGCATAAAAGATTAGCGCATTTAAGTAAACAATACATGAATACGTTAAGAAATTTAGTGAACGGAATTAAATTTCAACCGAATGATATTATTGAACCATGCATATCGTGTATCGAAGGAAAGACATGTAAGAAGCCTTTCAAAAATAGAGGCACAAGAGCAAATAATGTCTTGGAGATAGTGCACAGCGATATTTGTGGTCCAATGGAAGAGCCATCGTTTAGTGGTTCGAGGTACATGCTAACTGCATCGGTTAGTATATGTCACCGTAAGATTGTAAAAACCGTAAGATTGTAATCTAACGCTTTTTTTTCGATAGATTGTAAACAGTCGAAAGATTGTGAACCGTTCAATGTTCTGAGTGTGAATTTTTGAAATATTCATTGTATTTACGTTTTCTTGTCTCTTTCTTGTAGGTTAGGTTAGGGTTCGACATAAATAACCTGCGGCCGGGCACTACTTGGGTTAGGTTCTATCGGGTTAATAAACCTAACAGATTACAAATTACAATCTACCGAAAAATAATCCGTTATATTGTAATCATTCGACAGTTTACAATTTCGCGAGTTAGATTGTAATCTAACGGTTTTTACAATCTTACGGTGACATATACATCCCACATTGTTTTAATTTTATTTGTACCAAGAACTTATGAAATACTTAGAAAAACAGAAACATAGTGGAAAAAGAAGCACTTATCCTACCAGTGTTCCTTAGCAGTGGGAATGGAAGAATAGCCTATTCTTCCTTTACAACAAAATATTATTATTATCATTACACTTTATTTGTACACCACAACATAATAAAAGAAGGAAAAAAATTTATTAAGGTACAAAAATACACAGAAGGAAGTACAAAAAGGCGGCCTTATCGCTTAGCAGCGAACTCTTGCCAGGCAACCTTAGGATTAGGAGAAGTTAAGGAGATTAACTTGCGGGTGGTGTATTGATATATAATAATACATAAACCATATACACAAATAACATAATACTTATAATTTTATGAAAATAAACTAATAATATATTATGTATTTAATATTACTTATACTAAATAACAATGAACTCTAATCGTCTGTATTAAGATAAATATAAATTCTTAACAGATTTTTAAATATTTCCAGTGACCTTGAGTTTCGTTAGTTCGGAGTTACTTTACGGTGGTGATATAACTTTAATTTTCAGGGGCTGACGTTCTTGCTCTACCTAAGGCTTTGTTTCCACCAGATATAAACTAACACCTGTGTGTGAAACCCACCAATAATAGAACCAATAGGAGAGCTTGATTTTATATCATACTAGCTGATGCCCGCAACTTCCCGCGGGAACTCCTTAATTTTCCGGGATAAAAAGTAGCCTCTCCAGGTCCAAACAAACAAAACAAAAAGAATTAGCGTAACAGCCGTTCACGCGTGATGCCGTGACCAAGGGAAATAGGGATTCATTTTTATATATATAATATTATATTAGTAAGATATACTTACTTACTAGCTGATGCCCGCGACTACGTCCGCGTGGATTGAGGTTTCTTGGTTCCCGCGGGAACTCCTTCGTTTACCGTAAAAAGTAGCCTGTGTGCTATTCCACACTACAATATACCTATCTCCGTGCCAAATTTTATCCAGATCCGTTCAGCCGTTGGGGCGTGATTGAGTAACAAACATCCATCCATACATCCATCCATCCAAACTTTCACATTTATAATATTTATTTGATTGATACAAGTCATATCATAGCTTAGATCGATCAACGTTTTAGGCGAATTCCACACTGCGATTTGTATACAAAATACAGGACCTGACGTTCTTTCTCTACCTACTTCTGTACTTATAGAGGGGACGCCCGCCGTCGCCAGGCGGGCGATCGGTCCATTAATTGAACCATTCCACCCATTTCTCTACCTAAGGCTGCGTTGCTACTAATTAAGTTACTATTTGTTTCGTATATTCTATTCAAAGATAGAAAAAAAATAGCAAATTTCCCGAGTGGGATTTGAACTTGCGAAATCTTGCTTTAAAGTTACAACGCGGCTCTCTTACCGTTGTGCCACTCAGACTTTACTGTCAAAATGTTCAACAATAACCACAGACAGGTACTCCATTTGTACTAGAGGGAGAGAGACAGAAACTTTAACGCTTTTCACTCGCATACAATTTTCCGGTCCAGGGCCTCGTGCTATTTTTTTATTTTATTTTTTTATTTATTAACTTTAACAAAATAACTTTTACATATCATAAATATCTTCACGTCCTGAAACTCGCATGAGTTTATGTGGACGTTGCACATTCCTCCTAAATAACTAAGTTAACATAACAATAATAACGTTAAAAAAAAAAAAACACCTACATATTAAAATATATTAGGTAAGTAGTTACTAGTTATTATCGTAAAATACCTATACAGGAGCGCTCGCACACCTTCGAGTATCATCGCAACGAGCATGCATCGAGCAAATGCCAAATCCAGACAGAACTCTCAACTCATGTGCTTATAGTTTTGTTTCTTTTCCCAGGGCAACGTTTCGCGAAGATGGAGATGAAGAGCGTACTGAGCGGGATTGTGCGCAACTTCAAGTTGCAGCCCGTGGAGCGGGGCGCGCGACCCACCCTCAAGGCGGACATCGTGCTGCGCTGCTCCGACCCCATACGCGTGCGCTTCGTACCGCGAACCTACATCAAACACATGTTATAAACTAAAGTGTAAAAAAAAAGCTAAACTGATTCCGTTTTTCTAATTTCTACGAAACCTTCTCACTTCCCACATATAACCCTATTCTATCCTTAAGCCGCTTATCGAGGTACCTTTTTTTTATTCGTATGGCGTTTTATGATTGAGCGTTATATAATAATAAAATAAAATTAAAATTAGTCAAATTAAATAAATATTAATTAATTATTAAGGTCACAAATCGATGTCCAGATTCTCTATACACGAGATGGTCCGTGCAGGGAGGTCAAAAAGATCCCTTGGTGAGCCCTGATAGGAGAGGATGGGACAGCGTTGGAAAATGTGCTCCATCGTCTGCTCCTCACCGCAATCACGTCATAGGGGAAACGGCTCATCGAGGTACCTAACATCTGAAAGCAGCACGCGTGTAACTCAGTGACAAGCTCATTCAAGGTCTAGCCCCACTACAGATGCACGGAGCGGCGCGGCACGTAGCGGAAATTAATATTATTTGTGTAAGTTTGTAGATACTGGTTTGCATAGTCGCGTACCAATTTCATCAGCTTAAGTGGGCCCAGCTCCATACTCATAGAAAGAATATTTGCTCTGTGAACCTTTAGTGCCTCGTTGGTCTAGTGGTTAGCATAGTCGACTGCGGATCACGAGGTCCTGGGTTCGATTCCCGGTCGGGCATAAAAGTTAGGTATTGGGGTTTTCAATTAAGAAATTCTCAGTGCCAGCCCGGAGTTGGAAGTTGGCGGTGTTTCACCCCCGTGCCTTGGAGAGCACGTTAAGCCGTCGGTCCCGGTGATTATCACTAACATGATAATAGTCGTTAAAGCCCGCCAACCCGCATTGGAGCAGCGTGGTGGGTCTAAGCTCTAATTCCCGCTCTCCTATGAGAGTGGAGGCCTGTGCCCAGCAGTGGGACGTTAATAGGCTGTAGTGATGATGATGATGATGAACCTTTAGTGGGGCTAGACCTTCAGGCGACTGAATGTACTCGTCACTTATGTTCAGACGTGGTCTTAAAAGTTGTGCAGTGCCTTTAAGGGAAGTTGGATACGATCAGATATGATCAGATTTAGAGATACCTTAGAAAATACTTTTCAGTGAAGGCACTTCATTTTAAGTTCCGTATAGAACTTAAGAAAACGATTTAAAACTAGCTTACCTTCTCACAAATTTTATTTACCATCTCGTTTCGTACAAATATTAACTTTCAAAATCAAACTATATCGACCAATTGTTTTCTATTCAAATAAATTTGAATACCATATTGGACATGGGCCCGTATTCTCTAACTCAGTGACTATCAAAAATTAAAGCCACTGACATATATGTAATATCCATTGAAGGTTTACTATGAAATAAAAAGTAACATTTCATAGTAAACCTTCAATGGATATTACATAATATATGTCAGTGGCTTTCATTTTTGATAGTCACTGAGTTAGAGAATACGGGCTACTCTCAACAGGTTGAGAGGATTGAGGATTTCCCATATTATCCCATGAACAGACAGACAGATACACTATTATGTTAGTGTATCTGTCTTCTGTTCAGTTGGCCCATGATTTCAACCGATTTTGATGAATTTTGGTACTGACATTGGCTGTGTCCCGGTGAAGGACATATTTAATCCCGGAAAATTCGCGTGGGAATCAAAAAACTAAGTCGCGGACATCAGCTATTTATTACTTGTCTAAAGGTAGGTGTAGTAACCCTTAATCTCACATCTAAAACACACTGTATATTATTAAATGAAACTTGAACATGTTTTAAATTAAATCAAAGGACTCAAGTCAGACAGAAATCAGAATCTCAATTACTCGCAAACAGGCGTGAAATTATCAATACAATATTAAGAATTTATTCATATATTAAACTAAATTAAAGTACACCTTATTTTCTAAATTTAACATAATACATATCTAAGTACATGGTTTTGACGACCTCTCTGTTGCAGCGTTGAGCGCTGTTGTCTTAACGTGCGGAGGTCCCGGGCCCTGGGTTCGACCCTAGCAGGGTCAATTTGCGCGCGGTGCGTCCACACTTAATGCTCCTTACATGTTACGTTACATCAGTCTGTACCCGACTTTTTTTTATTTTTATTGTTAAATAGGCTTGCGCTTGACGACAATCATGCTTAGTGCAAAGCAATGATGAGGTCTCGGTTGGAGCGCGCTTGCCTAGAAGATGCCTATTCACTCTCGCCTTGAAGGTACCTAAATTATACGTGGTAGGAAACACGTGCGCCGGGAGAGTGTTCCAGATCCTAGCGGTTCGGATCAGAAACGATGAGCAAAAACGTTTCGTGCGGGCAAACTGGACATCGACCACATAAGGATGCCAACGCAAACGGTTTCTCGCTGTTCTGTGGTAGAACGGAGAAGGAGGAACAAGGTTGTGAAGTTCCTGAGCACACTCTCAGGAACTTCTCACTCTGACTTTAATGAAACAACATGGCTTTAAGCGTTGGCAGTATGGCCGCCATACTGAAACGGTTAAAGCAGTACTTAAGCAATATTACTCAAAATGACGTTTGATGCCACCTACCTTGAGGTTCCTAAATTAAGGACTCTAAAACACGAAAGTCAACGATAATGAAACATTTGTCGCTTTAAGGTTTGTAGTGAGTCGGCATTGGAAAGTGATGATGATCAACGAAGTACCAGTGAGTACCTACCAATTTCCAACTTGTAATTGTAATAAAAAAGCAACCGTCGAATCGTATTAACACCACAGAACCACGCACTGTGTTATTATGAGCTTGGCAAACTTATCCGTACGAGTGGCGGAGGCGCTACTGTCTTTTAAAAATCAACATTTTATCATCACAGAGTAGATTCTATTAGTTCTGAATTTTGCCACACGCACAGATAAGTTTGCCACTCTACATCAGTGAGTAATCTTCCGCTATACTTCGTTATAACCACATAAACATACAATCTGGTATATCAGGTATGATAAAATATAAACTAGCGTCCATATCAGATGTGCAGTGTTCATTGAGCTGTTGACTTGTGTTTTATTATGCTTATTGATTATGTGTTACGAAACATGAGTTTATCGGAATATAGTTAGTGTTTTT
Organism: Erebia epiphron; assembly: GCA_963932025.1. Taxonomy (NCBI): domain Eukaryota; kingdom Metazoa; phylum Arthropoda; class Insecta; order Lepidoptera; family Nymphalidae; genus Erebia; species Erebia epiphron. Next base: position 1,975,634 of record OZ009947.1, on the reverse strand, counting down.
GTGATAAATATACTTTTAAATGTGTTAAATATTAGATTAAAGTGATTTATTAAATGTGAGTGTAAGATATTTTAGTTATATATATTCGTATATTAACACACTACACAAGTTTAAGATATTTCACTCTTCCATAATACTTATATTGTGACAAACCTTTATTGAATAAGCAGATACCTATTCGGGCCTGTTTATCAATCTCTGAGAAAAGTCTAACTGGCAAACTGACAGAATAATATTTGTATAGGTATGATCAAATCAGAAATGAGGAGATCCGTACATCATACTAATATTATAAACGCGAAAGTGTGTTTGTTTGTTGGTTTGTTGGTTTGTCCTTCAATCACGCCGCAACGGAGCAACGGATCGACGTGATTTTTGGCATGGTTATAGTTGAGGACCTGGAGAGTGACATAGGCTACTTTTTATCCCAAAAAATTAAGGATTTCCCGAGGGAATCAAAAAAACATAAACCACGCGGACGAAGTCGCAGGCGTCAGCTAGTAACCGACATAGCTCGAAGAGTCGTCAAGCTCAAGTGGCAATGGGCGGGGCGGGGCACATAGTTCGTAGAACCGATAGGCGTTGGGGTCCCAAAGTGCTCGAATGGCCCTTAGTTAGGAAGTTCGCGGTGTTTCACCCCCGTGCCTCGGAGAACACGTTAAACCGTCGCGTCGGTCCCGGTTATTATCACTAACATGATAATAGTCGTTAAAGCCCACCAACCCGCATTGGAGCAGCGTGGTGGGTCTAAGCTCTAATTTCCAATTTTCAAACGTTCCATCTTCATACTAATATTATAAATAGATACGAATGTTTTTTTTTTTTATCCACTACAAGTTAGCCCTTGACTGCGATCTCACCTGATGGTAAGTGATGATGCGGTCTAAGATGGTAGCGGGCTAACCTGTTAGGGGCATGGCAGTTATATTAAACCCATACCCCTATTCGGTTTCCACACGGCATCGTACCGGAACGCTAAATCGCTTGGCGGCACGTCTTTGCTGGTAGGGTGGTAACTAGCCACGGCCGAAGCCTCCCACCAGGCCAGACCAGGGAAAATTCAGAAATTATAAATTCCCAAATTGACCATGCCGCGGGGATCGAATCCGGGACCTCCGCACGTTAAGGCAACAGCGCTACACACTGCGCCACGGAGGTCGTCAAAAAACATATGTGTTACATAAGGACCCTAGACGATTCACACGACTTCTATTCCGTGATGATGATGAATTCTAAAACTTGCCAAGAGCCAGTTGGAAAACTGCTTAGGTTTGAACACTTTGGGGGAAATTTTTGATTTTACGGAATAAAAAGTAGCCTGTTCTTCATATCTTTAACTGAACCTATCCATGCAAAAATCACGTCGATCCGTCGCGTTGTTCCGCTTTGATTGAAGGACAAACCACATTTATTATAATATTAACATGGACTATTAATAGCTGCCAGTTAACAACGAGTTTGTCCATTTATTTTAATAAACAGTTGGTTATTAACTTACATTACCTATTAACTTATTACCTTATTACGAGCTAGGTAGGTATATACCTAACCATTGAGGTATAATGTACGTACGTTAGTACATATTACTTCAATGGCTTTAACTAAATACTTAAAACTCCACAAAATCCATACTTCCATACTTAATATTATAAATGCGAAAGTATTTCTGTCTGTCTGTCTGACTGACTGCGTCTGTCTGCTACGGTTTCACGGCCCATCTGTTCAACCGATTTTGATGAAATTTGGTATAGGGATAGGTTGTATCCCGAGGAAGGACACAGGCTTTTTATCTCGGAAAATTAAAGAGTTCCCGCGGGAACCAAAAACCTTTAATCCGCGGACGAAGTCGCGGACACCATCTAGTATTAAATAATAATGTTTTATTTGCAGCCACGTTTCGCTCAGACCTTGGAAAGACCTTGCATTATGTCTGTTTTATGATTTACCTACCTGTATAGAACAAGTTCAGGCAACCATTTTTTGTCTCAAAATTCGAATCAGTCAAAATCACCTACCTAATTAGATCTGGCTACATATACACATATGCACACTACCATCGTTTAAATCCGTATTGTTTTAATATTATTTTCGTCCGTGTTTTAGAATATTTAATCCTTATTTTAGGGACGTGAAGGTACGTGACATAAAACATTTCGAAATAATACTGCTTTAAGTGATGATAGTAACTCCCCTTGTGCAAAACGTATTATTATTTTCTCGTTACAAAGTCATTTTTTAGGGTTCCGTACCCAAAGGGTAAAAACGGGACCCTATTACTAAGACTCCGCTGTCTGTCTGTCTGTCTGTCTGTCTGTCTGTCTCCAGGCTGTATCTCATAGACCGTGATAGCTAGAAAGCTGAAATTTTCACAAATGATGTATTTCCGTTGCCGCTATAACAACAAATACTAAAAATTAAAAAAAAATATATATTAAGGGGGGTCCCCATACAATAAACGTGTTTTTTTCGTATTTTTTTGCTCAATATTAAAAACGGTAACAGGTAGACGGTTCAAATTTTCACAGAATATTAACTTGTATATTACCTTTCAAAATAAATAATTAAATATCAATAAAGTAAATATTAAAGGGGGGCTCCCATACAACAAACGTAATTTTTTGATATTAACAGTAAACCTCTACAAACAAAGTTAGTTTTGCGGTTCATTAACAAAGGTAATTATACCTACTTCTTGAGTACGGAACCCTCGGTGCGCGAGTCCGACTCGCACTTGGCCGGTTTTTTTCTTTTTGTTTGAGTAAAACATCAGCAAGCAAAAACATAAAGCGGTGGTAGCGATAGATTAGTGGTTAAAGGTCTAGCTCCACTAAAGACACGCGGCGCGGCACGTAGTGGCAAGTATTCTTTGTACAATTATGTCGCAGTGCATCTCCTTACTGCGTCGCTTATGTGTCCCCAGCTCAAATCAAACAGCAAGCTCAACAAACTCACACAAATAGGTAATATTTGCCGTCTACGTGCCGCGCAGCTCCGTGCATCTGTTGAAGGTTGACCTTCAGATTTCGGTGGGTTCGGAGATCAAATCCCACGCACTTGTTTTCGCAGTCAAAGTATGTTCCTATATGGATGATCTATTTTTTCAACTTCTCTAACGTCTGATCACGTCATCTTATCTGCCATGGAGTATTGAAATACTATAAGTTTGTAAATTTTCCCATCATTATTGGTCGAATAATGAGGATATTATCTTGAAATAATTTAATATAAAAAATACTTTTTAAACAACCGACTTCAAACTCCCGCGCCAACTTTACAACAACAAGCACAGGCTATACAAAGTACTTATTTTATTGTTGATATTTTAAAAACCGCTCGACCGATTTCGATAAAATTTATATGGGACCACATGGGAAGTATGCTCTTTCAAATAAAAAAATAATCATCCAAATCGGTCCACCCAGTCAAAAGTTCTGAGGTAACAAACATTTAAAAAAAAAAAAACAACAGTCGAATTGAGAACCTCCTCCTTTTTTGATGTCGGTTGAAAATAGATCACCCTATTGGGACAGATTACAGATACGAGTATGTGCGTCAACAATTGATTTACTTACGCACATCGCAATTAATTTTAAATTCATTATCTAGGCTCACCTTTGGACACACAATCACACCTGATGGGAAGTGATGATTCGTTATAATTATGTTTGGAATGGAATGGCAACTGTTCCATAAAAGATAATACGTATAGGTACACTTGCAAGATACCTACTTACAAGTTTTTCTATCTTATGCTCCAAGATTCCATCAAGCTAACATGAAACAATTTTTTTGCCAAAGTAGCAATAATAAATACTAGGACATTAAGACACCATAATAACAAAATAGGTCTTGAAATCGGCACTTAGGTGATAGGTTTAAATAATAATAACCTGTTTAAGCAATTTTGCGAACATCGACCCCAAAGGGAGATTGGGGGTGGAAGCTTGCAGGAAGGTTCTGAGTTTTTGAAGTTAAAGACATGAAAATCGGCATTTAGGTTATTAGTTTTAAATAAATATTATTAATGCGAAATTGTGTTTGTCTGTTGGTTTGTTGGTTTATTTATTGGTTTGTTGGTTTGTCCTTCAATCATGCCACAACAATGCAACGGACCTATTGCATGCAATTGAGGACCTGGAGAGTGACATAGGCTACTTTTTATCCCGGAAAGTTAAGGAGTTCCCGTGGGAATTAAAAAAACTCATTCCGCGCGGATGAAGTCGCGGGCGACTTTAGCAATATTATAAACTAGCTGATGCCCGCGACTTCGTCCGCGTGGTTTAAGTATTTTGTTATTCCCGCGGGAATTCCTTAACTTTCCGGGATAAAAAGTAGCCTATGTCACTCTCCATGTCCTCCACTATACCCATGCCTAAAATCACGTCAATCGGTTGCTCCGTTGCGGCGTGACTGAAGGACAAACCAACAAACCAATAAACCAACTAACAAACACACTTTCGCATTTATAATATCAAGTATGATGTGAAAGTGTGTTTTTGTTTGTCCTGCAACAGAGTAGCGGATCAACGTAATTTTTGCGTGATCTATAGAAGTATAGATTAACTATATTTTGCAGATTTAGAAGATACGTTAACAAGTTCAAATGCTGTGGCTACCCGTAGTATCGGTGGTCATCATCGCACTCCTGTGGAAGTACTTCACCCAGGAGGAGAATGACCTGGCGCGACTTCCCGGGCCACCAAGAGTGCCGCTGCTGGGCAGCGCCCTCACTTTCCTGGGCCTGTCACCGGGTAAGCCTATGCAAAGCAAAGCTATGCAAAGCTCAAGCTTATCGAAATTAAAAATAACTAACTCCGTTCCAAAAAACCTGTGAAGTGCGAGTCAGACTTGCCCACAAAGGGTTCCGTACCACCACACACTGTAATTCTTTAGAACGAAAGCGTAATGCACGATTTTCGGATATGTTCTGTTTGTGATGTGAGCTTGTGCTATGTGGCTTCTTGCCAAAGGTCAACGGGAAGTACCTACCATATTATAGGTTTTGATTTATTGGCAAGTCTCAAAATATGAGGCATAAACGGCCGTAGATATCTTTTGATTGCATTGATTTATATATATAAAGGTTTCCTTTTTTCCTCTTGAGGTACGAATTCCTAAAAATTGCCGGTTTAAAACTGGGAAAGCGACAATCCAGTAATAACACACACTATAAAACATTCCTAGTATATTTGTCCTCTCATTTGAAACTTGCATGAGGAATTGGTTAAAGGTGTAGAGATTCCACAAGAGATTTGAATTTTTATGCAAGATAAAAGTTGACTAAACTTAGGACAATATTCATTTGATCCGGCCACGATTGCTATGCGATAAACACAGAAGTAGGTAGGTATTCAATAATCGTTGAGTCTGCCGGCAGGAGCCTGAGTTACCATCGTCAAAACACTCTTATTTATACTGACTATTTTCAACATGGCGTCCGTATCCGCATGTTAAATCGAATGACACGAAACGAGTCAAATTGACAGACATTATACTTCCTGTTTCATGAGATATAGTGACAAATAGTCATAATGCTAACACTACCAATTCAGTAAAAGGTAATCACATCAATTTGTTACAGAGGAGATTTTCAAGAAGATCTCCGATCTACCGACCCTGTATGGAGAGCGAGTGGTTATTTCGGTTCCTATTGGAAGATACGTCCTGCACACGTACAATGTAGAAGACATTGAGGCAAGTTATACTTTCTTCCGAATTTGAGTTTTAGAGGTTTGCGGGCTCGACAGAAATATCATTCCGAACCAATCATCATACTTAGTATGAGGACGATAGTTTGGGTAGGTATTAAATGTTGTAATCGGGGATTTTATAAATTGTAATTACATAATTATTCATATTCATAATATTTTGTTTTTCTAAGTATTTATTTGGTATTTATCTACTTCATAGATAGTGTTATCGCACTCGAAGAACATAACGAAAAATAAGCCGTACCAGTTTATGAAGCCGTGGTTAGGTGCAGGCCTGCTTATTAGCACAGGTAAATCAGTTATGTCTTAAGTCTAGATTTTTTTTTTGTACTTGATGATGCCCGCGACTTCGTCCGCGTGGCTTAAGTTTTTCAATTCCCGCAGGAACTCTTTAATTTTCCGGGATAAAAAGTAGCCTATGTCCTCCCCCGGGACCTATCTCTGTACCAAATTTCATCAAAATCGGTTGGGTAGTTGACAGACAGACAGACAGACACACTTTCGCATTTATAATATTATTAAGTAAAATTAAGTAATTAAGTAGGTATATTAAGTATAAATGGATTTACTAGGGTAATATAATAACCTTTACTTGTAAAAACCTTATAATAACTAAAATATAATATTATTATAAGGAGTCCCTTTAGGCAAGGTTCCGAAGATACTGGCAGCGTTCCCCCTTTGAATAGCTAGACTAATTAGGTCTGATATCGAACACTTACATTAAAATATTCAAAGGTAAACTTTTCCTATAAAAAAAGTTAAATGTAGTAACCACTTAAAAGTAAACACAATAATTAACACAAATATGTAACTACCGTAATATGTGAGAGTACCTATGAGAGGTATGATGAGAAAATGATCAAAGAAACCTAACTATGATTTTGCAAAACCTTTTCATCGATACCCCACTTGCCATAGTCCATCGACTTTTATTTTTTAATTTGTTACATTATGGCTTCTAGACGGCGCCATTTTGTTTTCAAATTTGGCTTCCACAGTGACACTATAATGATATATTCGGCACAAACTGGTGCAAAAATCATCAAAATCAGTCCGCGCGTTTAGGCTGTAGGTAGCTGTCCTGCAAGGAACATACAAACATATATAGACTGATGAACACATAACCCTGTGCGTTCCGCAGTCGGGTAAAAATGAGAGAGAACTACTAACTTATTAGGCTACTTAATTATACTGACTACAGAGAATAGTTATGGTACCTTACCATTGGTAAGGTTCATTCCTGATTTTATCACGGAATTTAGGTAACGAGTCAAAGTGATTGTCAAGACTAGTGCTGTTGTGGTTTAGGGTTTATATATTTATATTTTTTACCCGACTGCGGAACGCACAGGGTTATGTGTTCAGCAGTCGCAGTCGCACGTCCAATAGCTAACCTTAACGTGCGACTGCGCCTTGATAAATTTTATTAATATTATACGATTTAAATTATTGATAATAATGAAATACTTCAATAATTCATGTCTTGTTTTATACTTTTTGGTATCCAAGCAGTCGGGTTTTTTGTTCTTTTTAAATTAAGTACTTTTTTATCTAAAAAATTATATGAAAGGTGCATATTTCATACCCTGTAAATGACTTCGAAAGTTAAACTTCCCGGCCTAGGCCAGTAAAGAATGTATGTATTTTCATGACATATCATAAGTTTGAATTTGGAATCTTTCTTCCTGAATATCTTGTAACTTAATAATGTTCTTTGGCCTTTTGGAACTCTACCGTATTACGCGTTCAGCACTCACAGCGCAAAAAAAATTAAAAGTATAATATTTATTTTTTATCTTTATAATATTGAAAGGCGGGAATTAACTACATACCTAATCGTTATAATTTATTATTTAAAAGTGACGAAAAAATGAGTTCGAGTGAGGATATTATGGATTTAGATTGTACGCCTCCTTTTCTGAGAGCGGAGGCCGAATTAGCTAAAAATAATTTGCTTCCGCCGAAATCCAAAGAAAAGTCATTTGTTTCATTTTTAGGGTTGCGTAGCCAAATTTGGCAAAAACGGAACCCTTATAGATTCGTCATGTCTGTCTGTCTGTCCGTCCGTATGTCACAGCCACTTTTTTCCGAAACTATAAGAACTATACTGTTGAAACTTGGTAAGTAGATGTATTCTGTGAACCGCATTAAGATTTTCTTACAAAAATAGAAAAAAAACATTAAATTTTGGGGGTTCCCCATACTTAGAACTGAAACCCAAAAAATTTTTTTCATCTAACCCATACGTGTGGTCTTCAAAAATGATATTGAGGTTTGTAATATCATTTTTTTCTAAACTGAATAGTTTGCGCGAGAGACACTTCCAAAGTGGTAAAATGTGTCCCCCCCCCCTGTAACTTCTAAAATAAGAGAATGATAAAACTAAAAAAAATATATGTTTGAACGAGATCTAGTAAGTAGTTTTTTTTTAATACGTCATAAATCGTAAACCGCAATTTACCTTTCATTCAATCAACTCAAATATTTAAAATAAAAATATTTTTAATAATTTAAAACTTACTACAGGTTTGTACGGAACCCTCGGTGCGCGAGTCCGACTCGCACTTGGCCGGTTTTTTTAGAAAAGCACTATACACACCTCGACCGGGAGAGCATTTCGTCTCATATAATATAGCCGGCCGAGCTACCAGAAAACGCGTAGGTACTTCCCGGTCTCGCGATGTAATGTACTATAATATCATTGGTTTAGGGTTACAGTTCTACGCAACGGTGGATAAAGAGGTGTAATGGACTTACGAATTAATAGCTAATCATCGCTTAATATAATAATATGGTCCGGTATTTTTGGATTGATCGAATTAGTAACACAGAAACCTAAGGAATATTTACATCGCTCTACGTTGTATTTCCCGTTACAAATAAAGAAATGCTGAATGTTGTGATATTATGTTGAGCTAGCATGCGCACAATGAGTAAAATTATGTCTACCCAAGCTAACATACACACAATATGACTTGTCTCGTTACGTCAAAAGTAGAGATAAAAGTAATATTTCTTAGTGGTATTTTTCTCTACGAACCCAATAGTATGTCGACTATTTTTTTCTCTTAATATATCGCATTTTGTGCATATTATTAGGGTCAACGAAAAATTAGCCGGCAATGACAACATCTCTATCTCGTCATGAGATATCTCGTTGTGCGTATAGGAGTAAGGAATTTTCTTATTTCTAGTCTCGTCTTCTAGGAGTAACAACGCTTAAGTTTGAAGTTCATACTAAATGACCAAAGATAAAACTTGACAAATCTGGGGGCACGGCAGTGCCCCCGCCAAGTCGAGCGCGAAGCAACACTGCCGTACCATCTTTTCTGGAACCATTTCGCCGCATTTTCAGGCCCCTATTTGAGAACTTCTGGATGGGACTAGAACGCTGAAATTTTCGTCATCTAGTAAGCTATAATCACACACTTGAAATCCAAAATTTCAAGTCGGTAGATCATTTAGTTCCGAAGTTAAGCGAAAGCAAATTTCGCATTTTCGACACTGACTAACCGATCATCAAAATAGAACTGGTACTTAGAGCGCTGAGATTTGGTAGATAGAGTTTGACGTAGAACTGGTACTCAGAGCGCTGAAATTTGGTAGATAGAGTTTGACGCCCACACATAGACTATCAAAAAAACTATCAAAACTGGGCATGATCCCAGTTTTGATAGTTTTTTTATGCATAGCTTTTATCGCGGGCCTTCAAGCCTTGAGCGCGGCGACCGAATCAAGAAATTTCGTAACGAAAATTTCCGTAACCATGGAGACCAAACCGTAACGAAAAAACCTGACACCCCCAAGCTCGCCATTTTAAAATTCTTTGCTATCGTACCGATTTCGTTCAAAATCGATATCTGGGGTTCCCTGGGATCACAAAACAGGAAACTGTTACCAAAATTTTGAAAAAGTTTTGAAATTCTTTGTTATCGTACCGATTTCGTTCAAAATCTTTATCTGGGGTTCCCTGGGATAACAAAACAGGAAAATATTACCAAAATTTTGAGAAAGCCAGCGCCATTTTGAAATTCTTTGTTAGCGTACCGATTTCGTTCAAAATCGATATCTGGGGTTCCCTGGGATAACAAAACAGGAAAATGTTACCAAAATTTTGAAAAAGTCAGCGCCATTTTGAAATTCTTTGTTAGCGTACCGATTTCGTTCAAAATCGATATCTGGGGTTCCCTGGGATCACAAAACAGGAAACTGTTACCAAATTTTTTAAAAAATCAACGCCATTTTGAAATTCTTTGTTATCGTACCGATTTCGTTCAAAATCGATATCTGATGTTCCCTGGGATAACAAAACAGGAAAATGTAACCAAAATTTTGAAAAAGTCAGCGCCATTTTGAAATTCTTTGTTATCGTACCGATTTCGTTCAAAATCAATATCTGGGGTTCCCTGGGATAACAAAACAGGAAAATGTTACCAAAATTTTGAAAAAGTCAGCGCCATTTTGAAATTCTTTGTTATCGTACCGATTTCGTTCAAAATCGATATCTGGGGTTCCCTGGGATAACAAAACAGGAAAATGTTACCAAAATTTTGAAAAAGTCAGCGCCATTTTGAAATTATTTGTTATCGTACCGATTTCGTTCAAAATCGATATCTGGGGTTCCCTGGGATAACAAAACAGGAAAATGTTACCAAAATTTTGAAAAAGTCAGCGCCATTTTGAAATTATTTGTTATCGTACCGATTTCGTTCAAAATCGATATCTGGGGTTCCCTGGGATCACAAAACAGGAAACTGTTACCACTAAAAAGTCAATCAGCCCACGTCTTGTCAGCTTTCTGCAAAAAGAAGTGAAATCCCACCAAAAACATTCTGTAAAAAAATAGCCAAGTCTCGATGGAGCTGCTTGTTTATCTCTAAAAAGTAATGAAATCTCTAGACAAAGTTGAGCCAAGTCTAAGGTTCCTTACTGCAATTTCTTTATTATTATATTTAATGTTAGGTGACTTGGGCGTTGACCTGTACGCACTAACGTGTAAAAAATGTTCAACGGTTGATCGCATGTTTTTCAATATCTAGAGCGTGAAAAAATGTTAACCGTTGAACATTTTTTACACGTTAGTGCGTACAGGTCAACGGCCAAGTCACCTAACATTAAATATAATAATAAAGAAATTGCAGTAAGGAACCTTAGACTTGGCTCAACTTTGTCTAGAGATTTCATTACTTTTTAGAGATAAACAAGCAGGCCAAGCAGCTCCATCAAGACTTGGCTATTTTTTTACAGAATGTTTTTGGTGGGACAAAATATACTCCAAGTTGTGAACCTGAAGCGCGATCTGTTGTACTACTAACGCCATCTATTTCAGAACATTTCAATGTGTGGAATAGTCATAGAATTATTGTCAATGATTTATACAATGGCAAATCGAAGCACTCTTTCAGAAACATGTTATCAAAAGCGTACCCTAGACTCCACAGAGATTTATCATATTTGTGGGAATTAACTAAAAAGGTATTTTCAAAACGATCAATGTAATAAAACATTTCAGGTAGCAAATGGCACCGGCGCCGCAAGATCCTCACTCCGACATTCCACTTCGACATTCTGAAGACATTCCTGAAGGTGTTCGAGGAGCAAAGCAGGAGCTTGGTGGAGGAGCTCCGACAACTGAACAAGAAGGGCGCAGATGTTATTGACGTGATGCCGTTTATAAGCGATTACATGCTTTATACCATTTGTGGTAAGTATTTTCATTAACTCCGAAGTAATGACGACCTCCGTGGCGTAGAGTTAGTGATTTGATTTGATTTGATCGCAGTCAACGGCTAACTTGTAGTGGATAAAATAATTATAAGGCTCTGACAGACAGACGGACGGACGGACGGACAGACGGACAAACGGACAAGTGCCAATCCGCCCAAGTAGTCTTCCGAGACCTTGGCTTCGCTCGTTCATTAATAGATAGGTGTGTAACTTACAAATAGGGGGAATTGGATAATTGACAGCTAGTCAAATCAGTAAATTTTTCAAACGTCAAAACGTATGGATTATTAGAATGGGATTTTGTATGAAAGCCGACTTGTGACGTCATCAAAAGTCAACGCACTTCTCACTTCACTTCTACTAGCTTCTGCGATTACTGTATTGGAGCTGCTAGAGGTCGAGGTATTTTATAATTATTATCTTAGTACTCATTATGATCAATTGTTAGGTGTTGGGTTTTTCTGACTAGAAATAATTATGGCCCGACCCGGAACTCGAACCCGGGACCTCGTCGGCTGCAGTCGAACAAGCCCATTAGACCAACGAGGCTATTATTATTTACTCGCATTTATAAATTCTTCAATATAATGTTGTACAAATATCAAAGAATAGTATATTTTGGCTTTTCGCGTAGCAACCGTCGCGTCACTACGTAGCAACCGAGAGGATTTTCCGCAAGTTAATTTTGTGAGCATTTCAATTACAAAGCATTAGATAGATCTTACGCTTAAATAGCTGCTTCCGAGTAATGTTGTTTGCTTCGGAAATAACATATTTACAAGTCATCGCAGTTCAAAAACATCAATTTATTTTATACTAGCGATCCGCCCCGGCTTCGCACGGGTAGCACTAATCTATATATATAAAATTCAAAGTCCTGACTGACTGAGTGACTGACTGACTTATATATCAACGCACAGCCTAAACCGCTGGTCCTAGAGACATGAAATTTGGAAAGTGTGTTCTTTGTGAAGTCTAGGTATCCACTAAGAAAGGGTTTTCCGAAATTCCACCCCCAAAGGGGTAAAATAGGGGTTGAAAGTTTGTATGAAAGTCCGTCGTTTTTCAAGTTATAGCCATGAAACTTGGTATATGAGCTGCGGGTTGAAAATGAAGAAAGACGCGTTTCACAGTTTTTGAAAATTTGACCCCCAAAGGGGTGAAATAGGGGATGAAAGTTGATATGAAAGCCTTAATTTCTCATGATATTTTTCAAGTTATATCAACGAAACTTGGTATTTTGGCTTTCGGTTAAAAATGAAGAAGAACTTTTGTCACAGTTTATCAAAATTCTACCCCCAAAGGGGTAAAATAGGGGTTGAAAGTTTGTATGAAAGTTTTTCAAGCTGCTATAGCCATGAAACTTGGTAGGTATTTAGGCTTCGCTAATGATGAAATACGAATCTTCCAGTTTTTGAATTTTCTATAAGGACGTCAAATAGAGAGTTTGTCCTTCAATCACACCGCAACAGAGCAACGGATCGACGTGATTTTTTGCATGGGTATAATTGGATACTTGGAGAGTGACACAAGCTTCTTTTTAGTCCGGAAAGGCGTGCCTGTGGGTTTAAAAAACTTAAGCCACGCGAACGAAGTCGCGGGCGTCTTCTAGTATAATTAACAGACTTCCAAAAAAGGAGGAGGTTCTCAATTCAGCGCGTATCTTTTTTTTTTTTTTTTAATGTTTGTCGCTGCATATCTCCGTGGTTTCTAAACCGATTTGAAAATTTTTTTTTACATTGGTTAGAGGAAGCTCACGAGGTGGTCCCATAAAAAAATCTGACTCCAAATCCTCAATCCTGATGCTGTAGGTGTACCTACGTCTCAAAACTAGGAAGTTAGGAGTTTTGATGGTGAATTCATATAGTAGGTATCAAGTCACGTGTATACGATACAACTCTGAGTCCCAACTCCTCAACCCTGAGTCCCAACTCCTCAACCCTGATGCTGTAGGGTACAGAACTCCTTAAAAATAACGATTTAAGATTTTTTTATGATGAATTAATATTGTAGGTGTCAAGCAACGACTTCATACTTAAACCCAAGTCCCAACTCCTCAACCCTGATGCTGCAGGGTACAGAACTCCTTAAACATAGCGGTTTAGGATTTTTTAATGGTGAATTAATATTGTAGGTGTCAAGCAACGACTTCATACTTAAACCCAATTTCCAACTCCTCAACTCTGATGCTGCATGGTACTGCACTCCTAAGCCGTAGGGATTTAGAGTACACTAAAAAGTTGAAAATAAAAATTCTTTCCAAAAAACCGACTTCCAAAGCCACTGTAAAGTAAAAAATAATTTTGATTTCTACACACTATGTTGAAGTCGGGCGAGTATAACAAAGATAGGCATAGTTGACGCGTCAGGTTCGCCCGACTTCAACATAGTGTGTAGAAATCAAAATTATTTTTTACTTTACAGTGGCTTTGGAAGTCGGTTTTTTGGAAAGAATTTTTATCATAATAGTCTATTACCCAATATAGCTAGTGAGCAGTGGGCAGGTTTTACATTTTAAAATTACATTGCAAGAGTACGCCTCGCCCTCAGTACCTGCCACTGCCACCAGCCCTCAGATAATTTATGGGTATTTAATATGAGTGCAAATCATAAAAATGGTTATTGTGAGTCAACCTTAAAAGACAGATTTATGCTATCGCGGACTTTTTTTTAGAACTGTTTGAGAGGAACCATTCCAAAATACATTATTTTCGTGTAACTTTAACTATTTACGCAGCGCACGCCACGTAAGCTCACAGAAGAGATGATTTTTTCCGACTTAGTTCACATAATTGCAATTTTCGTAAGGATCTCTAATTTTTTTCAAAATACTACTACGACTATTGAAAAATAGTAACTAAAATATGCCAATTGTGAGAGGAGTTTAAAAATAAATCCGTCAATCATACTAATATTATAAATGCGTAAGTGTGTTTGTTTGTTGGTTTGTTCCTCAATCACGCCGTAACGGAGCAACGGATTGACGTGATTTTTTGCATGGGTTTAGTCGAGAACCTGGAGAGTGACATAGGCTACTTTTTATTCCGGAGAATTAAGGAGTTTCCGTGGGAATTGTAAAAATTCATTTCACGCGGACGACGTCGCGGGCATCAGCTAGTACTTAACATTTTAATTTTTAGTGTCTCTCTGTCTGTCCGCTACGCTTTAACGGCCCATTTCTTTCGCTTCGTTTTCAATTGAATTTGACGAAATTTGATACAGATATGTTGTATCCCGAGAAAGGACATAGGTTTTTATACTTTTTACAAAAAAACCTTAATCCACTAAAAACTAAATCGCGGGCATCATTCAGTTTGTGAATAACCGTACAATACATTACGTAGTATGTCGAATTGAGAGCTTCCACCATTATTTAAAGTCGGTAACGAAATTAAAATGACCTCTAATCAAAACGAGAGTTCCTAATAAAATATAATAGGATTTCTCATAAAAAAATTCATGGAAAATGCTCAAAGACAGCGAACGGAAAACAATTTTAATCCAATTTGAATACTTTGCGAAATATTTTGCGTTTCTGTTTACCAGTAGGCAAGTATATAGGTAAGAATATTTTTATAACTTTTGGCACGATAAAAGCGAGAAAATTGACTGGAAAATTCGTACGTGACAAAAAGGTGTCAAACTCTGTCTCTCTCTCTCTCTCTATCATCATCATCACCACTACAGCCTATTAACGTCCCACTGCTGGGCACAGGCCTCCACTCTCATAGGAGAGCCGGAATTAGAGCTTAGACCCACCACGCTGCTCCAATGCGGGTTGGTGGGCTTTAACGATTATTATCATGTTAGTGATAATAACCGTGACCGACGGCTTAACGTGCTCTCCGAGGCACGGGGGTGAAACACCGCCAACTTCCAACTCCGGGCTGGCACTGAGAATTTCTTAATTGAAAAACCCAATACCTAACTTTTATGCCCGACCGGGAATCGTACCCAGGACCTCGTGATCCGCAGTCGACTATGCTAACCACTAGACCAACGAGGCAATCTCACTATATAGTATAATAATAACCTCCCGAGATGATGCTGAGGTAAGGTTTTGGTTACAGAAACGGCAATGGGCATCAAATTGGATTCGGATACGTCCGACACAAAAATTGAGTACAAGAACGCAATTTTGGAGATTGGAGCGATGGTAATGAAGCGCCTCGCTACCATTTACCTGCACAACGATTTCATATTTAACCTGCATCCCTTGGGCAGAAGGTATGTTTTTATTTAAAAAAAAAAAAATAGTTATAATTAGTAAATTTAAATAGCATAGGTACAACAACACAGGCATCTATACTACCTAATATTATAATGAGAAAGTTTGGATGGATGGATGGATGTTTGTTATTCTATCGATCTGGATGAAATTTAGCATAGAGATTATTATAGGAGATGATTATAGTCTGGATTCTGGGATAACACATAGGTAAGTTAAATTACTCATTAATTCATTAGTCTAATTTTAGGTTAGATTGTAATTTTAGTGAGTATAGGTTGTACGAGTAGGTGTATTCATTTTGGTGAAAAAAAACTTTCGTATTTATAATATTAGTTTGAAGTATAATCTCGAGAGAGCTAATTTTACAATTATTATTTTTGTTTTATTTAGTTTTGCCAAATCATTGGGTAAAGTACATTCGTTTGCTGATAACGTTATTATGGAGAGGAAGAAAGCTTACGACAATGGTGACGTAGTGGATGCTACACATGGGAGGAGTAATGCTGCAGAGGGGAGCAAGAGGAGGTTGGCCCTTCTCGATTTGTTGCTGGAAGCTGAGAGGAAAGGGGAAATAGATTTGGAGGGTATTAGAGATGAAGTCAATACGTTTATGTTTGAGGTAAGTCGTCTACGAGGTTTATGATGAGATTTGCATAGTTGGGTATTTGACCAATAGTCATTTTTTTAGTGATTATTGAATAGAGGATCTCCCAGAAGTCCTAATATCCACGTCCCCTGTTAATTATTATGTTGAATAATCATAATACTCGGTCAATATTTTTTAATTAAGTAAAACATGTGTTGTACTTTTATGACGTAACAATTCAGTATTTCAATGTTCATACAGAATCCAATAAGCAGCCAAATCCCTCAAGCACGCGTTTTGACGTTTGAAAAACGTTGCTGATTTGGCTAGTTGCCAAATACCCAATTGAGTAGGTATTTGATAACTAAATTGGTCAAATCAGCTACTTTTTTCGAACGTCAATTTAGTATGGGATGAAATGCTTGTGACATAATTGAAAAGTCGCCATTTTAGCTTAGTGGCTTTAATTTATTTTTCTTTTTAGCTTTAAAGTCGATAT
This sequence comes from Erebia epiphron, assembly GCA_963932025.1. NCBI lineage: Eukaryota > Metazoa > Arthropoda > Insecta > Lepidoptera > Nymphalidae > Erebia > Erebia epiphron. Next base: position 1,958,877 of record OZ009947.1, on the reverse strand, counting down.
TAGGTATAATCAAACGTAAAACTAACAGGGACGCGGACAAATGGACATTACGGCTTTTGGAAGATCCTTTGTCATTAAAAATATTTTTTTGGCAAAGGCAACATCCCATTGCAACATTGGATATTTGGCAACTATTTATATAAATTATATTTTAGTGATTAATAAATAGGGGATCTCCCAAAATTCTTAAAATGTCCCCTGTTATTTTTATGTTCGAAAACCATTTTAGACTATTGATTGAATTAAAAAAACCGGCCAAGTGCGAGTCGGACTCGCGCACCGAGGGTTCCGTACAAACCTGTAGTAAGTTTTAAATTATTAAAAATATTCATATATGATGTAACTAAAAATTCATGCGTAAATTGCGGTTTACGATTTATGACGTATTAAAAAAAAACTACTTACTAGATCTCGTTCAAACCAATTTTCGGTGGAAGTTTGCATGGTAATGTACATCATATATTTTTTTTAGTTTTATCATTCTCTTATTTTAGAAGTCACAGGGTTTACCACTTTGGAAGTGTCTCTCGCGCAAACTATTCAGTTTAGAAAAAAATGATATTAGAAACCTCAATATCATTTTTGAAGACCTATCCATAGATACCCCACACGTAAGGGTTAGATGAAAAAAAATTTTTTTAGTTTCAGTTCTAAGTATGGGGAACCCCCAAAATTTATTGTTTTTTTTTCTATTTTTCTAAAAAAATCTTAATGCGGTTCACAGAATACATCTGCTTACCAAGTGTCAACAGTATAGTTCTTATAGTTTCGGAAAAAAGTGGCTGTGACATACGGACGGACAGACAGACAGACAGGACGAATCTATAAGGGTTCCGTTTTTTGGCTACGGAACCCTAAATAGTGCGTCAAGTTTTGATGACGCCACTGTTTAGTATTTCATGCAAATACCCAATTGTGACCTAAAGTTGAAAATGATGATTTGCGATTGCTGAACCCACCTTCACAGGGACATGACACCACGGCGACTGCTCTGTCGTTTGGGTTGATGCTTTTGGCCGATCACGAAGAAGTACAGGTGAGACACTCTTGTCAAACTCTAACTCTCCAACTCATATTTTTTAATTCAAATAAGCTCATTAAAAGTGCTTTCGAATCGTCGTGTGAATCTATCACTGGTTCGGAATGGCATTCCTACCGAGAAGAACCAGCAAGAAACTCCGTGGTTGCTCTTTAAAAAAAAAACATTTACAATTACATCAACGTGTAGATACTTATGAAGCCGCAGTACAGTTGCTGGAGCGAATCAAATCTATGCTCTTTTATCATTTACAATATAATCTTCAACAGTATAATAAGCTTTTTTCAGGAGCATACTTTTAATGGATTTCTTAAACTTGTGTAAAGGCAAGTTTAAAATAGGTTAGTTTGGTAAAGAATAGAATGCTTATTTCCACGAACGACTTATCTTCATTTTTTTTTTTTAACTGCCCAAGAATGTTAAGTGTACCTAATGTTAAATGTAATCCAATCGTGATGGTTTTGCATACTTACCACTAAAACATTTTTAATTTTTCTGGTTTCTTTCAGGAGCGTATTTTCGAAGAGTGCAAGTCTCTGTACGGCGACTCGGACCGTGGTACCTGTATGTCGGACTTGGGCGAGATGAAGTACTTGGAAGCTGTCATTAAGGAGATCCTCAGGCTTTACCCCAGTGTGCCGTTCATCGGCCGAGAAATTGAGGAAGACTTTATGTTAGGTACTTAAGTTTCAATTATTGCCATTGGCCTTGCCAAAGCCTCGATGATTGATGGTTTTTTTATTCCTCTTACACGTGGCCTCTATTAAGGGATCACGGGTTCGATCCCGGGCACGGATCTGTAACTTTTAGGACTTTTTCCTATGCGTTTTAAGAAATTAACTTGGCTCAAACGTTGAAAGAAAAATATCGCGAGCGTGCATGGGCCAAGAGTTCTTCATAATGTTCTCGATGGTGTGTGAAGTCTACTAATCCGCAATTAGCCAGCGTGGTGGATTATAATAAAACCCTTCTCATTCCGAGAGGAGACTCGTGCTCCGTAGTGACCTTCTTCCAAAGGGTACCCTTGTAGGATCACTTTATTGTGCGTCTATCTGTCAACACCCTTTTTCTTGGGAAAGCGTGGACTCATCAAGTTGAAATTAATATCAAATACCTATTTAGAGCTGTAAAATTATACTTATACTTGGAGCTGTAAAAAATCAAGCTTCTAAGTCAACGCAATCAAAAGATACGGCCGCTTATGCCGCATATTTTGACATTCGCCAATAACACTATAAGGTACAAGTTCCGTTGACTTAGAATTATGAAAATGGGCAAAAAGCAAGGTCAGCACAAGTATAGGAAAAAATCCGAAAATCGTTACTTAGGGTGTCGAATTGTTGGTCAATAGGTAATGATAATTATGTAAGTAATGATAATTATGTAAGCCAGTTATTTCACAGCTGATTACCTATGTGTTTTAACGTCTTTCTTGTTATTTACTAAAATAATTTATGTCGTGTGGTGGGGTACGGAACCCTTGTGCCTTTGTGTGTATTTTTGTGAGTCTGACTCATATTACTTGACCGGTTTCAACTATATGTGAACTTATAACGTTTCAGACGACATCAAAGTGCGCAAAGGCTCGGAAGTGGTGGTGCACATATACGACGTGCAGCGCAGAGCCGACCTGTACCCGGAGCCCGAGGCCTTCAGGCCGGAGCGGTTCCTGGAGGCGGACTCGCGGCACCCCTACGCCTATGTGCCCTTCAGCGCCGGCCCTAGGAACTGCATCGGTTAGTAGACAGTTCGGGCCCGTTTCACAAAGGATGCCCTAGAGGATCCGCAGGTAAAGCTAGTCTTGGGCGGCCACCAGCGGTTCGGCCTTGTCAACTGTTGAAAATATATTACTATGTCACAAGTTATCGTATATAAATTATCAAAATACTAGTAATCCATATTTAATATTATAAATGCGAAAGTGTGTCTGTCTGTTTGTCTGCTACGCTTTTACGGCCCACCTGTTCAACCGATTTTGATGAAATTTGGTACAGGGATAGGTTGTATCCCGGGGAAGGACATGGACTTTTTATCCCGGAAAATCAAGGAGTTCCCGTGGGAATCAAAAACTTAATTCACGCGGACCACGTCGAGGGCATCATCTAGTAAAATAATATATCTTTATTTGAGTGAGAGAGACAGAGACTTTTACGCTTTTCAATCGCGTACGAATTTTCCAGTCCAGGACTCGGCGCTCTATCCAGCCAGAATTCATGTGCTAATAGTTTTATTTCTTTTCCCAGGGCAACGTTTCGCGAAGATGGAGATGAAGAGCGTACTGAGCGGGATTGTGCGCAACTTCAAGTTACAGCCCGTGGAGCGGGGCGCGCGACCCACCCTCAAGGCGGACATCGTGCTGCGCTGCTCCGACCCCATACGCGTGCGCTTCGTACCGCGATAATACCTACATCAAACACCTGTTATAAACTAATTACTAAAGTATAAAAAAGTGTACAAAAAGTTAAATAAAAGTGTTAAAAAAGCTAAAATGTATCTGTCTTTCTAATTTCTACGAAACCTTTCGCTGAACCTATATTGTTTTTTATTATACCATGATAACTCTTACCATTTAATTAACTTTTGACATAAGCACGTCTATGAAGTGCCATAATTATTGACAGGGACCCATCGACAAAAAATTCAATACTTACTCCAAAGACGCATATCGTTTTTTACAACAATGAAGCGCCTGTGCCCTTTTAACCGATATTTCGTAACTCGTATACTCATCCAGTAATTACAAGTAAGACTTTCCTTTTCAAAATAGTCACGGGCATAGACTTATTATATTATGGTCACGGGGCTTCAACACTAGCTTTCATAATAGTCCTTTAAGGGGGCAAGCTTTCAAAAAATATATAGGCTAAGAGATAGCTGCTGATGTGATTTTGATTTAATATTGTTATGTTGGTATTTCAGTAATAATAAATTAGGATTAGATACGTATTGTTTAAATATAATTACATATCTAAGCCAATTATAAAATTATAATAAATCTAATCTAAAAAATAAAAGGGAAAGATGATGTGAATTTTTTATAATATTGTTATGTATTTCAGTAATAATAAATGTCAGTTTTCATCAAGTGTTCGTATCATTCACAACAGTTACTATCGTCTGGTGGAATTTGTGATGGTCTGCCTGCAAGCGGCTGGGGACCTGACTACTTATCGCCGCTTAAAGAAGAGTTATTGTTACCAGAAATGACCAATAACTAGGAAGGCTTATTCTAGTATAGTATTAAAGTATGCGCTGTACCTAAGTACCCAGTATAAAAACTGACTCTATTCATCGGGGCGTTTACTAGATATTGCCTCTAAAAGACGTAATACGTCGTAAAGTACGTCAAGTAATAAAATTAAAATTAAAAAAAAAACCCACGACGAACTGCAGCGCTCCATTATAATTTGTGACCTTATAACTTTGTAACAACCATTAGAGCTTCGCAGAAGTAGTTTTATCAACACAAAACTGCATCTTTGTCGGCTCAGTAGTTTTTTTGACCAGCGTGTTGGACTATGGCCAAATGGTAATGAGTAGAGGTGTCAAATTGTGTTAAATTTTAATATTCTGATAAATAAATGTTAAAATATATCAGTTCAAAAAATACGTTAAAAAATATCATGGATAAAAAACTGGAGTTCCTGTGACCACCTCCTGGCTCCATCACGATTCCCTGGGCAGCATCTAGGTTAGCGCTTGTCAAGACAAATCAAAAGAGTCCAAACACGACGGGTTTACGATAAGAAGGAGTTCCTATGACCACGTACCAAATCAAGATTGCAGCACAGCTTGGTAGACTCTGGCCCTAAAACATATCTAAGAACCTTCTCAGAAGCTAAACATATTTTTTTTAAACCGCATCTAAATCAGCAAAGTAGTTTTCCAGAAAAAAGGTAACATAATAAAAAAAACACGATAGCAGCGCGCACGATAGCAAGATAACTTGAAATATATCTAAGAACTTTTTCAAAAGCTATACATATCTAATGCAAAACACCGCATCTCAATCAGCCCAGTATTTTTTCAGAACAACGGAAGCATATTGAACAATAAAAATCAAGATTGCAGCTCAGCATAGTGAACTATGGCCCTACAGCATATTCAAGAAGCTTGACAGAAGTTATGCATATCTATTGCAAAAAACTGCATACTAATCGGTCGTTAGTTTTCCATGAAAATGGTAACTAAAAAGTACACAAGCAAACAAACAATCGCACAACCTCTTAGGGCAAACACATAATATATTTTATCTACTCCAGCATCGAAAAGTTCCAATTTCGAATTTGACAACTATATCGAATTGAACCCTCTTTCGTGTTTGCTTCTCATAACGATACAGTTCGTTGTATGGGAGCTGTATCGTTATGAGTCGTAGCTGTATCGATATGGTTTAAATCTTCATAAATAGGATACCTATAGCTTAGCGGCTCTGGGTTCTGGCACTTGATTGATTTGACTTTTTTATTAATTTATAAAGTAAAAAATAAAGACGTCCTTGTCGTAGATAAAATCTTGTATGCAACTGTACGTAATTAGTCATTTTAATTCTCGTACTATCCTATTTTGATACTCGGCAAGCCTCGTATCAAAAAACAGCACTCGAATTAAAATGACCCTCATTACGATACAGTTGCATAAATAGCTAATACCGTCCGTTCCGTCGTGGGCATAGATTAATTATAAAACTGGTTTATATATTGTCTTTGGTCGTGGGCATAGATTAATTATAAATATTATATATTGTCTTTGGTCGTGGGTAAAAAATAGCTCAAGTGTCGCCGCTTTGATGTGCTAATATGTAGTATTTAAATATTTCCCATTTAAGTTATTTTAATTTCCTCTTAGATCACCTGTGATAATACTAATATAAATACAATCTGAAACATGAAAATTAATAGTAAGGAGATATAATTATAGTTACCAAAAGATAGTTACCAGAAATACAGTTATCTCAGCTATAAGTTTTGACATTTGGGTTGCACGAGCCAGTGTAAATTTGTATGAAAAATTCGTATGAGAGATCTTTGGAACCAGATTGTACAAAAACTTTAAGTTGTATTGAAAATATTGTTTAATTAAAGTGTTCCTTGATCTTTAATGATTAATTTCAACTAACTTTTGTTTAAATAAGGTCTCAGATTAAATCATAATAGTCGGAACGCGATAACGCCTTTTTTGAGATTTCCATGAATTTCCCGGTAATTTTCTGCAGTTACTATACGATTTTTTGAACACTTTTTTTAATTACGTCATACTTCATTTAACTGAGTAGCGAATGGTATTAATTTGGTAATGAAATTTTCATTTTCGGAACAGAAAACAATGTTTCAGTACTTGGGCTCTTAAGCGCCGTAAAACCATCCATAGTTGGCGATGGATGGTTTCTACGACCTGGCGGATTCATGTACATTTGCTGTACTGTTGTATATAAATGGTTTTTTTAATACATACAATAATACATTAATATAACTCATAAAACGAAGTTCTTTAACAATTCGTTCAGTGTTCGAGCTGTTCAGCTATGGAATGCACTTCCACTGACCATACGCCAATCTAAGTCACTGGACATATTCAAAAATGCTGTTAAGAATCATTATCTTGCAAACTAAAGACGACAACAAAAATTATTCTTTTTGCATAGTTGAAATACTTACCTATAGGTATGTTATATTTCATATATATTAGTATATTTTATAATAAGGTATATTATATAATATAATTTTTTGTATGTTTATCATTGGTTTATGTATTAGTATGTAGTTATTTGGATGTAAGTATATTATAGATCCACCTGCAGTCAATTTTTACTTATTTTCTCCTTTTCCTAAGGTTGCCTGGTAGAGATCGCTACCTAAGCGATAAGGCCGCCTTTTGTATCCTACTTCTGTCTGTGTTTACTTTTTTTTCCAATTTTTATCTATGTTATTTTTACTTGTGGTGGTACAAATAAAGTGTATAATAATAATAATAATACTGAGTCATTTATATGCTTTGGTATGTATATATAAAACAATAAAAAGATGTTTGCAGTATAGCTCCAGTAGGGAGTCGGCAATGGAAAGTGATGATGATCAACGGAGTACCTACCCAATTTCCAACTTACAAGTGTGCCTAATAAAAATACAACCATTGAATCGTATTTGGGGGATAACTAAGGGCTGAAATAGACAATCCAAGTACCGTCAAATGCCCTAATCTTGCCTGGCGTCCTATGTTTGCCTATATTAAAGAAAAGGTAATATCTTTTTCAATTTACTAGTCTAGCAATGGAAACTTTGTCAGTTTTTAGAATTATTATCTGGCAACACAAAATTAGTGAAGTTGCATGCATAATTTTCGACTGTTGTGTGTCAAAAAATTCAAAAAATTCAAAATTCAAATGTTTTTTATTCAAATAGACTTTTTACAAGTGCTTATGAATAGTCAAATGAATCTACCACTGGTTCGGAATGCCGTTCCTACCGAGAAGAACCAGCAAGAAACTCGGTGGTTGCTCTTTTGAAAAAGTATAATGTATGTTTACAATAATTGCAATAATCTACATACACATACACACAACTTAAACAGATACATAAGTAACCGCAGTCCTGAGCATTGCTGGAGCGAGTCAAATCCACGCGCCTTTATCATTAATATAATCTTCGACAGTATAATAAGCTTTTTTCAGGAGCATACTTTTAATGGACTTCTTAAACTTGTGTAAAGGCAAGTTTATAATAGGTTGAGGAATTTTGTTAAAGAATAGTATGCTCATTCCCACGAACGACCTTCGGACTTTCTTGAGGCGGAGCGATGGAGTCACGAGCCTATGGCGGTTTCTAGTCGGCCTATCATGCAGATCACATATTCTTTTGTAATTCTGAATGTGTTGTTTTACAAAAATTAGATTACTGTAAATATACTGCGAGGCTACTGTAAGAATACCTATTTCCTTGAATCTCTCCCTAAGGGATTCACGTGGTTTTAAATTATAAATTGCACGTATTGCCCTTTTTTGTAATACAAATATTTTTTGAATATCTGCCGCTTTACCCCACAGCAAGATTCCGTAAGACATAATACTATGAAAATAAGCAAAATATACAATCTTTGCAGTTTCAACGTCTGTTAACTGCCGAATCTTTCTGACAGCGTAAGCAGCAGAACTGAGTTTACCAGCTAGATTTGATATATGGGTGCCCCATTGAAGCTTAGCATCTAAGGTCACCCCCAAGAACATGGTGGCCTCTTCTATTTTTAACATATCATTATTTACCACTAGATTAATGTTACTTATATTCTTGGTATTGGGCAGTGCGAACTCAACACACTTAGTTTTTTTTGCATTTAAAAGTACCTAAGTTATTTACAGTAAACCAGTGAGTGACCTGGGAAATGGCACCATTTACGTCGTCAAAATCATCCTTATTTCTATCGACTTTAAAAATTAAAGACGTATCATCGGCAAATAGCACAATATCACAAGTATCCTGGACAAAATATGGTAAATCATTTATATATACCAAGAACATGAAGGGACCCAGAATGGAGCCTTGTGGGACACCCATTAACGAGGCTGATCCGGATGATGTCACATTGTTTACACATACCGTCTGAATACGGTCACTAAGATATGATGCAATGAGACTAAGTGCAGTGTCTTTGATTCCATAGTGGCTCAATTTGGTCAACAGTGTCTCGTGTTCAACACAGTCGAATGCCTTAGACAAATCACAGAAAATACCAATAGCATTCTGTGAGTTCTCCCAAGCATCAAATATATGTTTTAACAGCGCCGCGCCCGCATCGATTGTTGATCGACCTTTCGTAAAACCATACTGCTCGGAGTGAAGTAATTTATTTAAATTAAAATGCCGGAGCAGTTGGTTGAGCATCATTTTTTCAAATATCTTGCTTAGGGTTGGCAAAATTGAAATTGGTCTGTAATTATTTGGATCACTTTTGCTACCTGATTTAAAAAGAGGAATCAATTTACTACATTTCATGAGGTCAGGAAAAGATCCCAAATCCACAGACTCATTAAAAATTTGAGCAAGATATGGCGCAATGACATCAATAACATTGCAGATAATTTTCACTGATATCCCCCATAGATCTCCCGTTTTTTTGCATTGTAAAGATTTAAATGTTTTTATAATATCATAGGGGGTCACATACTCAAACTTAAACTTAACACTGCACTCAGAGACATTGCTACTGAGAATTTTATAGGCTTCTGTTGGCGAGGAATTAAGGGAACTGGTAGTAGAGATTGGAATACTTTGGAAGAAATTCTCAAATGTATTTGCAATTTCTACATCAGAGTCAATAATACAGTCATTAATTTTAAGCTCCAGTTTATTGTTGTCCCTTTTATGTCTACCAGTTTCCTCAGAGATGACATCCCAAGCTGCTTTTATCTTATTTTCAGAGTTGATAATTTTCCGCTTTATGTGAAGGGACTTTGCTTGAATACAAACCTTCCTAAATAATTTTGAATAATTTCTCACGTATCCCAAAAATGTGGGGGTGTAATTATATTGCTTTTCAGCGTACAAATCAAACAACTTATTCCTACTTTTATAAATTCCAACAGTAGCCCAGTCGCTGAATTTGAGATTTTTAAACAGCTTTCTTTCTATAATTTTAAATATTGAATTAAATTGGTTATTTAACAAATCAAAAAATGCTTTATAATGTTCATCCGGACCACCCTGTGTAAGGTCAAGTTTAGGCAACATGTTTGATAAATTTTGCTTGAATTGCCTTACTTTTTTAGTAGTGACTGGTCTACACTTTATTATCTTTGTTGTGTTTTGTTGAGAGCTAGGGATAGATACCATCTGTCCGCAGTGATCGGATCTTAGATTGGTTATAACTGATTTCTTGACAACTTTACAGTCACAGAAAATGTTGTCAATACAAGTAGCCGAATTTTCTGTTATTCGTGTTGGTTCAGTAAAAATATTTTCTAAATTAAAGCTTTTAAATAAATGGAGTAATCTATCACGCATAGTTGTGTGAATCAAAATATCAATATTAAAATCTCCACAGATTAATATTTTTTTAGATGACCTACATATTCGCCTTAGGATTTCCTCCATCACTTCCTCAAATAACACAAAGTCACCTGAAGGAGGTCGGTACACGCAAACTACAATATACCGATCCAACTCAACACAGGACAGCTCAATAGTGCGTTCAACAGAAAGATTAACTATGTCTTTTCTTTCTTTGCAATTAATGTTGCTGCGGGTCAATATCATAGATCCTCCACGTATAGCCTTCTTTCTGGAGAACGCGCTTAACAGAGAGTAATTCTTGAGATTGACCATTAACTGATAACTATTGAGCCAATGCTCAGTTAGACATAAAATATCAATATCACAGCTTCTAATAAAAAGATCAATCTCATGTTCCTTGCCAGATAAGCCCTGTATATTTTGATGTACAAGATTAATTTTACAAAGCTTATCTGTTGTCTCACTAATTAGTTTAAATTTTTATTAGAACTAACAAACGAACTACAATTATTTGTATTTATGGTTAAAATACCTGGAGTTGTATTCATACAACTTGTATCCGTCAAAAGACTGGAATGAGTAATTTTACTCACTAAGTTAGTATTTTTTGTACAGCATGTACAGTTTCCAACAATATTACAGCTAAAAATAGCTGGGTCATGTATATTGCAAGCTACCAATGTAGCTAGCTGTTTCTTATATCTAGGGAGCAGATACATAGTATCTTTTGTCAAAGTAAATTTACTTATGAACTGGTTAGTATTAAAAATATGAAAGTAGTCCCGATGACTACAAGTTAGGTTATGTAACAGCCTGTTTAGTTTATAAATACGGTCATTTTGTGCCGGGGTCAGGGAGTGTGAATAGGGAAAAGCACAAATTATAAACTTACATCCTGACTTTTTTTGGATACTTAGCAGGTATTCAAAACTCATTAAAATTTCTTTTTTGGTAATTTGCAGGCTGTCACCTATCAACAAAACAACTGTACTATAACTATCTAAGCAATCATCTTCAATATTTTGAATTATATGTTGATATGGGGCCTTAGGATAACAATTATTAAAGACTTTTTGGTGCAACTTATTACTAAGCAAGTGACCAAAGTCCTTTCCCAGCCCGTCTGAGATTACAAATGTCTTCCTCTGTGTGGGATATAGTAAAACGAAACTGCGTCAAGGCGGCTATTCCGAGTTGCGAAAAAACTTTTCGCATAAGTCACTAAAATATGTATAAGTATTCATAACTTGTTTTATACTCATTCTATAAAACGTTGATAGTTTGATCATTTGCCTTTGATAACGATGGAATTACACGTATATTCACTGAGAAATGTTGCATTAGGCAAAGTTTAGCAACTTTTTCTGAATAAGTGTACAAACATTGCCTAGGCTAGGGTTAGGGGTAGGGACACCCTATGTCACCCAGGGTATCGATTAGAATAATAATATATTGCTTTATGTTTTTGATTGAAAAAGCAAACGTAAAAAAATTTAACTATTACCTACTTAGTCTAGATTTCTTTTTGTTTGAAGGACGATCAAGATGAACAAGCCGTGCAGAAGATTGTATTAATAAATTTTGACGATTTTTTGTTTCTGAAATATGTTTTGTTTGTAGAATAACCTATTTTTACCCTCGACGAAGCGGAGACGGTATATGTGTTTGCCCTAAGAGGTTGTGTGTTTGTTTGTTTGTTTGTGCACTTTTTTGTCACCATTTTTCTCAAAAAGTACTGGGCCGATTGAGATGCGGTTTTTTGCATTAGATACGTATAGCTTGTGAGAAGGTTTTTAGATATATTTTAGGACCATAGACAACCAAGCTGAGCTGTAGTCTATGATTTTAATATTTCAACATGTTACCATTTTTCACAAAAACTACTGGGCCGATTGAGATGCGGTTTTTTGCATTAGATGTGTATAGCTTGTGAGAAGGTTCTTAGATATATTTTAGGATCATAGACAACAAAGCTGAGCTGTAGTCTATGATCTTAATTTTTCAACCACTGTTACCATTTTTCACAAAAAGTACTGGGCCGATTGAGATGCGGTTTATTGCATTTAGGACTTCGTGCGATTACAAAACAGGAAACTGGTACCAAAATTTTACAAAAATCAGCGCCATTTTGAAATTCTTTGTTAATTGACCGATTTCGTTCAAAATCTATATTTAGGGCTCCCTGGGGTTACAAAACAGGAAACTGGTACCAAAGTTTTAAAAAGTCAGCGCCATTTTTATTTATTTTGTTATCACCATAATAAATGAATTCAGTTTAGTACAGTAAAATCTGTACTACTTGTAAGTCTAACCACAACCCGTGAGCTGCTTTAGCAGCTCGCGCACAGGGCGAAATACTAGTTAGATATATATAGCTTGAGAGAAGGTTCTTAGATATATTTTAGGACCATAGACAACCAAGCTAAGCTGTCTCTATGATTTTAATATTTCGATATGTTACCATTTTTTACAAAAAGTACTGGGCCGATTGAAATGCGGTTTTTTTCATTAGATGTGTATAGCTTGTGAGAAGGTTCTTAGATATATTTTAGGACCATAGACAACAAAGCTGAGCTGTAGTCTATGATTTTATTTTTTCAATATGTTACCATTTTTAGGGTTCCGTAGCCAAATTTGGCAAAAACGGAACCCTTATAGATTCGTCATGTCTGTCTGTCTGTCTGTCTGTCTGTCTGTCTGTCTGTCCGTCTGTCCGTCCGTATGTCACAGCCACTTTTTTCCGAAACTATAAGAGCTATACTGTTGAAACTTGGTAAGTAGATGTATTCTGTAAACCGCATTAAGATTTTCTTACAAAAATAGAAAAAAAACAATAAATTTTGGGGGTCCCCATACTTAGAACTGAAACTCAAAAATTTTTTTTTCATCTAACCCATAGGTGTGGCGTATCTATGGATAGGTCTTCAAAAATGATATTGAGGTTTGTAATATCATTTCTTTCTAAACTGAATAGTTTGCGCGAGAGACACTTCCAAAGTGGTAAAATGTGTGCCCCCCCCCCCCCGTAACTTCTAAAATAAGAGAATGATAAAACTAAAAAAAATATATGTTGTACATTACCATGCAAACTTCCACCGAAAATTGGTTTGAACGAGATCTAGTAAGTAGTTTTTTTTTAATACGTCATAAATCGTAAACCGCAATTTACCTTTCATTCAATCAACTCAAATATTTAAAAAAAACATTTAATTTAAAACTTACTACAGGTTTGTACGGAACCCTCGGTGCGCGAGTCCGACTCGCACTTGGCCGGTTTTCTCAAAAACTACTGTGCTGATTTAGATGCGGGCTTTTTGTTTTAGATATATTTAGCTTGTACCTAGATGCTGCCTAGGGTATCATGATGGAGTCAGTAGCGATCATGGGAACTCCTTAAATTCTCATCGTATACCCGTCGCGTTTGGACTCTTTTGATTTGTCCATTTGAAAAGGGTTTGGCCATAGTCCACCACACTGGTCAAAAAAACTACTGAGCTGTCAAAGATGCAGTTTTGTGTTTTAGATATTATGTAATATATAGGTACGTTTGCTACGTTCTAATTGTTGTTTCAAAGTTATAAAGGTCAAAGGTATAATGGAGCTCTGCAGTTCGTCGTGGGTTTTTTTAATTTTTTTAATTTTATTACTTGTATAGATTAACTTTCATAGACTGCATTATGTGACCCTTTGATTTATTCTATTTATTATTGAGCGATAAAATCATTCATTATATTGCTGCACATCTTACCTTGATTGTTGTGATTTTGTATTTTTTGCTAAATGGAAGATAAGATAGGATTAATAAAAAGTTACTATGATAGGTTATCTTTTAAGATAATCTTAATTGTTACCTACCTTTCAATATTTTTTTTAATGTTTGATTTGTTATTATCCTAATAAATACTACTCGCAATGACTAATTAACTGTTAAACCATGCGAGTTTAAAATATAAATACTTGCATAAATATATATTTTTTTAATATTTTGTGTTATTCATACATTATACTAACGAGACAACCCTACCCATTCAGTGTCAATGTATGGAGGTTGTACAAAATTGTGTCCAAACATTGCCTTAATAATTTTACCTACTAAAACACGACTTAAATTTATCATTGGAAATTGGTTTGTAATGGTTAGATTTTAAGGTAGATTTTAGATTGTGCCCCAATAAAATCAAATAATTTATTTTCTTGTGAACACATCGGGCAATATTAGGAATAACAGACATAACATTGCCTAATTCTTAAAATATCTCAATAAATGAAAATGATAGAATTCTTGAATTTTTTTGTCAAAAAAAGTGCATACAACGTGCAAATCGTGCAAAATTTCAATGTTTTTATTTATGATAAAGTCCAATGATATGAAAATCCGTGAAAAGTTAGGGCATTTGACGGTAGTCTGCTACTTGTGAGGACACGCCCGGGCAAGGAGGCTCGACCTCGAGGCCCTTACCCCGACAGACTTCGGCCTGTCACAACAAAGAATCGTATTTATGTCACCGTAAGATTGCAAAGGCCGTTGGATTGTAATCTAACTAGCGATATTGTAAACTGTCGCCAGATTACAATTTAACGCATTATTTTTCGGTAGATTGTAATCTGTTAGGTATATTAACCCGATAAAACTTATAGGTAAGGCACTACCTGATTGTTTATGTCGAACCCTAAGTCCTAACCTAACCTACAAGAAAGAGACAAGAAAACGTAAATGCAATGAATATTTCAAAAATTGACACTCGGAACATTGAACGGTTCACAATTTGTCGACTGTTTATAATATCGCTAGTTGGATTACAATCTAACGGTTTTGCGATCTTACGGTGACAACACCACAGAACCGCGCATTGCGTTATTATGACCTTAGCAAACTTATCTGTACGAGAGGCGGAGGCACTAGTTACTGTCTTTTAAAAATCAACATTTTAAGATCAACACAGAGTAGATTCGGTTAGTTCCGAATTTTGCCCCACGCGGAGATAAGTTTGCCAAGCTCTTCCGCTATACTTCGTTATAACCACTTATGTAACTGTGGGACGAGTAAGTGATATGTACTCGTCCGCACCAATAGAGCCGTTTGAATGGTCTATATATAGCGCTATTTTCAGAAAACTTCGATATCGTGATTCAGGCTTGTATGGTAACTTATGAGTTTTCAGTCGATTATCTTATTCTGCGGTGAAGATACAATTAGCGCCATCTAGATTGCACTGTGGTAACCGCTACAGTACAATCTGGTTTAACAGGTATGATAAAATATACCTTTTCTCAAACATGTGCTTGGAAATTTGAGTATTATTTTCACAACCTTCTTCGAGATAAATCGAAATTGCTGAACTGGCCAAATACATGCGAGCAGCGGCCGACTAAAGTTGTATGAAAATCCATATCTGTCGTGGTTTAGCGGCCAAATGAATTACATAGTAAATTAATATCTGTCGTGTAATTTAAAAATGGAACCATCTTTTACTCCGAAACATGGCTACCAAGGAGGTAACGTATCAAAGGTTTTATTTAAATTTCGAACTAGCTTGCAAATAGAAAGCTGTTTAATGAAAAAAAAACAAATGAACGCTTTTAACGCGGGAATAATTATTGTTGTTCGTTGTTCGTCATTGATTTTGAAATGTATTTGGCAAAATGAGTTCAAGTGAAGACAATGAGTGTGATAAACTTACTTTATGCCATTTGAAGGCAAAAAATCGAAACAAAAATATTTGAAAACATATGAAAATTTTGTTCAATGGAAGAATGAAAGAGAATCGAAATTCTTTCTAGGTACTACTTAGTTTTAATTTCCGCGCATTATTTGAGAAAAGTACTATACAAGCCTTGTCCACAACTAGGTATCGATGGACTTACGTATGTGTGCATCGGCTTCGCCTCGGCCCACATTTACACGTTCGTCCTTCAATGCCTGTTATGCTGGCTGCTGCAGTTTATTGTACTTTAGGTAGCGTCCATATCAGATGCGCAGAGTGCATTGAGCTGTAGACTTGTGTTTTATTATACTTATTGTTCGTATAAAATGTGTAACGAAACGTTAGTTTAACGGAATATAGTTAGAGTTTTTGTGAAGTAGCAGTTTGAATTTGGAACTTTAATGTACTATTAGATTACATAAAGTGAATTTTTACATGTGAGTGTTAAGATATTTTAGTTTTTAAGTGATAGTATTAGATATTTTACTCTTCCTCAGTAGTTATTTTGTGACACACCTTCGTTTAATTATTTAGCTGAAACCTATTTCTGTGTATCAATCTCCATGGACCTAGGAAATATCAATCTCTGAGTAAAAAAAGGGATTTTGTCAATGCGATTGTGAAATAGCCCTAAAATTATTATAAGATTCAATTGAGAACCTCCTCCTTTTTTGCAAGTCGATTAAAAATTAGTATTTAGAAAGATAAACAATCGTTCACAAAATAAAGACAATAGACAAAAAAAATTAGCAATAAAGAAATACTTAGAGGTTTTTTAGCAGCTAGTTTGCCTACCTTACTCAATACTCTGTGTGTGCTGATACAAACTTGAGGTTTTTTTTTTAACTTTAATTAAAAAGTGTTATTTTCAAATGCCTGGAAGTTAAGTACGGAATGTTGATTCTAATGAGAACAAAATTGCAAAAGCCTCATCAGCCTTAGCTACTGTTCTTATAGAGCTTTATTAAAATTTTTATAAAATACTAGCTGATGCCCGCGACTCCGTCCGCGTGGAGGTATGAAAAATAGATAGTAGCCGATTCTCAGACCTACTGAATATGCATATTAAATTTCATAAAAATCGGTTACACCGATTCGGAGGAGTATGGTTACTACCATTGTGACACGAGAATTTTATATACATAGAGAAGAGATTAACCTTTTATAATAAAACTATTATTGGACGATTCCTAATTTCCTATAGATACCTTTTTTTTAAGTTTTTAATTTTTGAAGCTATATCAATAATTAGAGTCCGAAATTTTTTTTTTTATTTTTGTCCGTCCGTTTGTCTGCCTGTTACGGCATCACTATGAAACTACTGGACCGATTTGAATGCAACTTGGCATAGTTTATTACCTATTATCGCTCGCTAGCTAACATTTAAGGACCCTAGACGATGCCCACGAATTCCTTCGATGATGACGAATCCTAAAACTTGTCACCATGTCTTCAACTGTGCGCATGCAAAAATCCTGTCGATCCGTCGCGCTGTTCCGCCGTGATTGAAGGACAAACCTCTCCCATTTATTATACTACCTAGCACGGACTATTAATAGCTGCCAGTTAATGACGATTTTGTCCATTTATTATATTTGAACTTATATTTAAACACTTCAGTGACACTCGTGATCATACATAAATAATTTATTTATTTTCAACCGATTTCAAAAAAAGGAGGTTCTCAATTCGACTGTATTTTTTTAAGCTATTGCATAGCTTCTATCGCGGGCTTTGAGCGTGGAGACCGAATCCAGAAATTCCGTTACAAAAAAACGTTCCGTTATATAAATAGACTTTTTATTTTCAATACTTTGAAGTCAACAACACAAGTAGTCATAGCAACCAAAGTGTTAGGTAAGTTGATAAAAAATGCTATGCAATAGCTTTACCGCGGCAGTCTCCGAGTGCCACACGTCTTTTTTTTTAAAAAGTTTGTTACCTCAGAACTTTTGACTGGGTGGACCGATTTGGATGATTCTTTTTTTATTTGAAAGGGCGTACTTCCCAAGTGGTCCCATATAAATTTTATCAAAATCGGTCGAGCGTTTTTTAAAAATATCAACAATAAAATAAGTACTTTGTTAACGTGTGCTTGTTGTTGTAAAGTTGGCGCGGGAGTTTGAAGTCGGTTGATTAAAAAGAATTTTTTATATTAAATTATTGTAATCGCTAAGAACTTGGAAAGACCTTGCGTTATGAATTTATGAGTCTATTTTATGTAGTTATATACTATAACCTACAAGTCGAAAAATCAGTCCTAAATTCCGGTTGTCGAGTTTTAAAAAGTGAAAGGTCAAGCTGATATATATTTTCATTGACGAAAAAATTAAACACCGTTAAAGAATTTACTGCTAGTAGGTATGTATGGCATCAAGGACTGCACCAAAGTGAATGATGCGAGATATCGCATTTATCTAAGAAATATATCTGCTAAAGAAGACAGCGAACAGTCTAAAAAAAGGCTTTGACTCCAACACTATTGTAACTTATCATTACACACAAAAATATGCGAACTATTTTCGTAAATTGAAAATTCTATGTTTCTTAATGCAACGGATCCTGTATACATGAAACTTGAGCCTGAGAATTGCGGTTAGTGAATATTTAAAACCACTAGGGTTCATTGGGGATCAAACACCTTTGAGGATAGAAGACATTAGACAATGGAAATAACTGAAACAGAAAGCGATGACGAATAATTTAATATAAAAAATTCTTTTTAAACAACCGACTTCAAACTCCCGCGCCAACTTTACAACAACAAGCACACGCTATACAAAGTACTTATTTTATTGTTGATATTTCAAAAACCGCACGACCGATTTCGATAAAAATTATATGGGACTACTTGGGAAGTATGCCCTTTCAAATAAAAATCATCCAAATCGGTCCACCCAGTCAAAAGTTCTGAGGTAACAAACATAAAAAAAAAACAGTCAAATTGAGAACCTCCTCCTTTTTTTGAAGTCGGTTGAAAATGATCTGAAGTTGGAGATCACAATTTTATGTCCGATGACTCGGAAAAACTTTTGTATTTTTATTTTATTACAATAAAAATTTCAAAACTTTAGTATTTGTATTTTAATAGATGATTCCCACGACTTCGTCTGCGTGGATTAAGATTTTTTGATTCCCGCGGGAACTCTTTAATTTTCTGGGATACAATCTACCCCTGTACCAGTTTGTATCCCAGGGAAGGACGTAGGCTAATTTTTATCCCGGAAAATTAAAGAGTTTCAGCGGGAATCAAAAAATCTTGCACGCGAACGAAGTCGCGGGCATCATCTGTCGTCTAGTTTGTTATAAATGCGAATTGTTTGTTAGTTTATTCTTCAATCACGCTACCACAAAGCAGCGGATCAACGATTTTTGCATGATCTACTTGTATAGATTACCTATATTTTATTGCAGATTTAGAAGATACGTTAACAAGTTCAAATGCTGTGGCTACCCGTAGTATCGGTGGTCATCATCGCACTCCTGTGGAAGTACTTCACCCAGGAGGAGAATGACCTGGCGCGTCTTCCCGGGCCGCCAAGAGTGCCACTGCTGGGCAGCACCCTCAGTTTCCTGGGCCTGTCACCGGGTGAGCCAATGCAATAGCAATAACAACATTGCTAACAACAATAATAGCAACATTGTTCAACAATGATTAGCTAATGAAAGCTGAGAGTCAAATTTTTATTAATCTGTCGTATCAAAATTGAAAAAAAAAAACCGTTCAGCATGATGACTGAATTTGAAAAATGGTCAGATTATGTTCGGAAGTATCTACTATTTCGAAAAAATATCTTATTTCAGCAGAAAAATAAGGTTTGGTAGATAAAATTGGCATTTGAAATTAAAATTTTAAAATTCACGCCAAAACGCTCGGCGGTGTCATGGCGTCGGTTGTGACGTTACTATTGTTTTTACCAATGTACCTACTCTGTGCAGTGTGCAGTAAACAATAGTGTGATTGTCAAAGCTCGAAAACAAACAATTGTGACGTCATTCGCTTCTTGGTGTTTCATCAAATATGGCGGATTGCTGTATTTTATAGTTTTATTTTATCAAAATAAATAGCAATCTCACTCGAAAAAGAAAAATAATTAGGTTTTTTATAATCCATGAATCCTAATTCATTAGATAAATTCATAATTTCATTGATTCTTGGTTACTGTCATCATGCCTATTGTGAGTCATAATCGCGCTCAAAGGGTACCGTAGTCCGTACCTTAACACATTAAAAATTATTTTAGTAAATAGCAAGAAGGATGTTAAAACAACTCTTAAACAGTTGTGAAATAACTGGCTTGCATATGGCGCTAAGCTTTTAGGGCCTGTCAAACAATTATTCGACACTCTATGAGTACGGAACCCTTATTATCGATTTTGGGAGTTTTCCTCTACTTGTGTTAACTTTAAGAGACCTTGCTTCTTGCCAAATTTCCTGATTCTACCCTAGTAGTAGTACCCAATATTTATTGGCGTAATAAAAGGCGGCATAAAAGGCCGTATCTTTGAATTGCATTATTTTAGAAGCTTGATTTTTTTACAGCTCCAAGACCAGGGACCGTAGACCCAAGTTTTTGATATTACCTATTTCAAGCTTGATGTATTCATGCAAAGCGGAGGACCGTGTGTGGTGGCGCGCTCTCAAAAACGCCTATGTCCAGCAGTGGACGAATACAGGCTGATGGATGGATAAACTTGAAACCTCCACGCGTTCCGGAGAAAAACGTGATTGACAGACAGACAGACGGACAGACGGACAGACGGACAGACGAACAGGTCATCGAAGTGATCCTATATGAGTTCCTGTTTTCCTATTGAGGGAACCCTAAAAATTACGGTGTTCAAACTGGGTTAAGCTACCAATTCAAATTCAGCAATAGGTGCCTACTTAACTCAGCAATTTGTTACAGAGGAGATTTTCACGAAGATCACCGAACTTGACAACCATTATGGAAAGCGAGTGGTCATTAAGGTTTTCGGCAGATACGGCCTGCATACGTACAATGCAGAAGACATCGAGGCAAGAACAAATTTTTTTCGCATTTGATTTTTGGAAGTTTGCTGGCTCTTCTCGGTAGTAATATTATTCCAAATCAGTGATAGAGTCACTCGACGATTCAAAAGCTACAAAGGTTTTTATTGTAATTAACGTTAATGAAGAAGAACTCAAGTAACCGACATTGCTCGACGCGTTGCGAAGCTGAACACATAGTTCGAAGAACAGACAAACGTTGGGGTCCCCAAGTGCTGGAATGGCGACCTCGCGCTTGGAAGCGCAGCGTTGATAAACCCCCTACTCGGTGGAAGGACGACATCAGACGAGTCACAGGGAGCCGCTGGATCCAGGCGGCGCAAGACCGCGGCGTGTGGAAATCCTTGCAAGAGTCCTGTGCCCAGCAGTGGACGTCTATCGGTTGATGATGATGATGAATAACGTTAATTTGAATAAAAACCTTTGAATTTAATTGTAACTCATTGTTTTTGTCTGTGAAAGGATGTGAGTTATGACTTATCTTACGATGGCGGCTGGCGCTTAGAAATCTAGTAACTGCCATTACCGGGGCTTTTAGGATAGCCGACATCCATTTTAGACCCGTATTAATAAAACATCAGTTAAGAACACGTTCTCAAGCATCGGTCAATCTATCGTAAAGAACAGTCTTATGCATTGCAGACCGATACTTGAGATCCTCTTCTTAGCTGATGATTGTTTATTAATACGGGCCTGAGAATGCTATCTCAATTAAATTAAATGGTGTAAAGCGCAATTTTTGTCTTAATTAAATTCCTGAGACTAGACCCTATTTATTTTAGAAAGGACTAGCTGATGCCCGCGACTTCGTCCCCGTGGTTTAAGTTTTTTGTTATACCCGCGGGAACTCCTTAATTTTCCGGGATAAAAAGTAGCCTATAATAATAATAACTTCTTTATTAGTGCAACAGAGGCCCATGGTTGTTAGTAAAATACAATCTTAAAAAACTATGTTAGTATTTTATTTCTATGATAATTTTTACTTAAAAACATAAAAACAAGATTCCATTTAAGTCACCGAACGAGGACTTTAATAAAGTGTTGCAGGATCGGTGACTCTAATTTACCCGCTATCATCATCAGGATACTGTTTGGGCTTGAACGCAGCCTTGCCAGGAGGGATGCAGTCTTTTTTCTGATGATGGCATAGAAATCATCAGTGCGTGCCTCTGCAAACATGCCTGATGCTGAACAGAATCGCGGCAAGCCCAACAGTATCCTGAATCCATTGTTGTACTGGAGTCGCAAAGTATCTATAGCCTTTTGAGTGTAATTAGTCCACAGGCCCCCCGTGTAGCAGGTTTGACAATAAGCTTTGAATAGCGTTATTTTCGCTTCCTTACTACAGCGGGCGAACCTGCGGGCCAACATGTTACACCTTACAGCTAAGGCTCTCCGTTCTCGTTCTATGTCTGCCTATGTCACTCTCAAGGTCCTCACCTATACAACAAAAAAAGAATTAGCGAAATTGGTCCAACCGTTCACGCGTGATGCCGTGACCAAGGGAAATAGGGATTCATTTTTATATACATAATAATAATAAATATATAAAAAATATATAGATTAATATGTCGGTAAAACACCTTCGCAAGCAAAGCATAGTTTTAAACTAAATTTGAAAATCATAAAATGGTTATTGGAGTTGAGGAATTTATCGATACACGTGTGAATGTTGAATTTTCAAAATCGGCTGGTAACTTTTTTTGGAATTTTGCGAAATGTAAAAAAGTCGGGTTTTTTTTGAGGGGTGTCTGTTAATCGGTTAATAATAAATAAATGATTTGTTTATTTCACATTATTGGGACAACTTGTATCACTTATGATACGTCAAGAGTCTACCACCGGTTCGGAAAACTGATTCTACTGAGAAGAGCAGGCAAGAAACTCAGCAGTTGCTCTTTTCTCAAAAAAAGAAACAGGATTTAAGCAATACAATACATACGTAGCGTTACAAGTATTACACTGACTTGTGCGTCACTGGATTCGAAGCCGGTTGCTTCCATGCAACTTTGTCTTTAATAAAATCGTCGATAGGATAATAAGCTCGACTTAAAAAATGCTGTTTGACACAGTCTTTAAATTTGTGTAATGGCAAATCTAGAAACTCTTTTGGAAAAATGTTATAAAAACGTACACTCGACCCCACAAAGGATTTCTGCACCTTACGCACACAATATGACGCTGTTACTAGCTTATGGCGGTTTCTAGTACATAGATTGTAAGTATCAGCTATTTCCTTATAATGATTAACGTTCTGCCTAACAAAGACTATTTTATTGTATATGTATTGTGAAGGCACCGTAAGAGCACCAATCTCTTAAAATTTTTGCACGAAGTGATTCGCGTGATCCGAGTTTTTAAATAAAACGAATGGCTCTTTTCTGCAATATAAAAATTGATTGGATATCAGCTGCTCTGCCCCACAATAAAATGCCGTACGACATAACACTGTGGAAGTAAGCAAAGTAGACAAGCCAGCCGTTTCAATATCGGTAAACTGTCTAATTTTCCTAACAGCAAAAGCTGCCGAGCTAAGTTTTCCCGTTAGTGTCTCTATATGAGGGCCTGATTCCTATTGAACCTTATTGTCCAAGGTCACCCCCAAAAAACTGTGGAGTTCTCCATTTTTAGTGTTTCCCCATTTATCATTATAGTTTTATCAATATTCTTTACATTAGGTAGAACAAACTCTAAGCTCTTGGTTTTCTTAGCATTCAATAATAAATTATTGATAGTAAACCAGTGTGATACGTGTGATATTGCAGTGTCAAAATTGTCCTTACTTCTATTCACTTTAAAAATAAGTGAGGTGTCGTCAAAAAACAATACAATGTCACAGCCATTATTGACATGATATGCTAAGTCATTCATATACACCAAAATTAGAAAAGGACCCAAGATCGAGCCTTGTGGGGACACCCATTAATGCAGTTGAGCCCTCTGACTTCACGTTGTTTACGCATACCCTCTGAGTTCTATCATTTAGATAGGAAGCAATGAGATCGAGTGCAACATTTCTGATGCCATAGTGGCTTAATTTCAGCAATAAAGTTTTGTGATCAACACAATCAAATGCCTTAGACAGATCACAGATAACACCAATAGCATTCTGCGCTAGGTTTGGAATTGTAGAAAAACGAGTATTTCCTTATA
Organism: Erebia epiphron; assembly: GCA_963932025.1. Classification (NCBI taxonomy): domain Eukaryota; kingdom Metazoa; phylum Arthropoda; class Insecta; order Lepidoptera; family Nymphalidae; genus Erebia; species Erebia epiphron. The sequence continues at coordinate 1,934,943 of OZ009947.1, read as the reverse complement.
TAAAAAGTGATGTAGCTTCTATGATTATTGACCGGTAATGGTGTTAAAAGATGCGGATGCAAGCGAGAAGTGCTTTTTGTAAATTTTGTATTCATTTTCAATGCTCCGATTTTTGCGGGGACTGCGAAATTTGTGAATTTTTATTTATTTTTGTATTATCTATTTCACAGATAGTGTTATCGCACTCGAAGAACTTAACGAAAAGTTTGGCGTACCACTTTATGAAGCCATGGTTGGGAGGAGGCCTGCTTATTAGCACAGGTAACTTAAAACCAGTTCCAACCCTGGAATAGAATTAATAATAGCTTATGGTCGCTCTTATTAATATGGTCCGGTAATTTTTGATTGATTGACTTTTTTAACACAGAAACCGAAAAAATTCAACATCCTTCTGCCTCGTATACCTTATTGTTGAATGTCCTGACCATTTTCTATAAATAGCTTTTTGGTAAGAGTTTTCTAGTTTAGGAATAAGAAGGCTCAAGATCATACTAAATAATCATACATACAAACTAGATGATGCCCGCAACTTCGTCCGCGTGGATTAGGTTCTTATTCCCACGGAAAATCCTTAATTTACCGGTATAAAAAGTAGCGTTTGTCCTTTCCCGGGATACAAACTATCCCTATACAAAATTTCATCAAAATCGGTTGAACTGATGGGCCGTGATAGCGTAGCAGACAGACACACTTTTGCATTTATAATATTAGTATGGATTTATACAATGACAAATATAAGTACTCTTTCAGAAACATGTTACAAAAGCGTATCCTAGACTTACAACTGATTTACTATATTTCTGGGGTTTAGCTAACAAAAAAAGGTATTTTCAAGACGATCAATGTAATAAAGTATTTCAGGAAACAAATGGCACCGGCGCCGCAAGATCCTCACTCCGACATTCCACTTCGACATCCTGAAGACATTCCTGAAGGTGTTCGAGGAGCAAAGCAGGAGCTTGGTGGAGGAGCTCCGACAACTGAACAAGAAGGGCACCGATGTTATTGACGTGATGCCGTACATAAGCGATTACATGCTTTATACCATTTGTGGTAAGTGTTCCGAAGTTATAAGGCTCTGACAGACAAACGGGCGGACGGACAGACGGTCGGACGACCTCCGTGGCGCAGTGTTGAGCACTGTTGTCTTAACGTGCGGACTGCGCAGGGTCAATTTGGTAATTTATAATTTCTGAATTTTCCCTGGTCTGGCTTGGTGGGAGGCTTAGGTCGTGGCTAGTTACCATCGTGCCGCCGAGCAATTTAGCGTTCCGGTTCGATGCCGTGTAGAAACCGATTAGGGGAATGGGCTAATTATATAATTTAAAGAGATTGGTGTTCTTACGGTGCCTTCACAATACATATACAATAATATAGTATTTGTTAGTCAGAACATTAATCACTATAAGCGAATAGCTGATACTCACAATCTATGTGCTAAAAACCGCCATAAGCTAGTAACATCGTCATATCGTGTGCGTAAGGTGCAGAAATCCTTTGTGGGGTCGAGTGTACGTTTTTATATCATGGTTCCAAAAGAGTTTCTAGATTTGCCATTACATAAAGGAAAAGGTTTATTTTAGGCCTACTCATAAACACTCTACCGTGAATAGAGAAAAATACATAGATTGTATTAAAAATATAATAATTTAGAACAGTAAAGTAAATAATCGAGAAAAAAATAAAAATGTATTTCAAGTTTTCGATACGTTTCCAAGATAGCCAGCCATAGAGAAGACAGTAGGCGCGTAATGTATCAAATGTCATTTCTGACAGTCACTGTCAAAATAGCGTATTTTTCTTTTGAAAACGTCAAAATATATAAATCCGCCATTGTTACCCATTCATGTTTAGTGTTGCATAACTTGGAAAGATTAAATAATTTCGCCACTGAAATTACGACGAATTCGTAGATTTGACCAATTAAAACTGGTCTAGTATTTTATTTTCTTTCATTAATTCTCTACTTGTACAAAACCAAGCCTACGCCCCATACAAATCTGAACCGTCTCTTTTATAGACTGTGTCCAACAGCATTTGTTAAGTCGAGCTTATTATACTATCGACGATTTTACTAACGACAAAGTTGCATGGAAGTGTAATGTTCGGTGGTCAGAAGGGGCCTTGAAAATTACAACCGCGCAGCGTCTCGAAGTATTTAATAATATTTATTATTATTAACACACAATTGAAAAGAACTTAACTAGAACTGACTGTTAAGACTACTGTCGAGACTGGACTGCTGAGACTGGACTCAGGATTGGACTGACTGTTACAATCAGGTGGAGGAGTATTTAAGATATTCATAATTACAATACAAACATCGATAGTAGGTACATTGCTAGAACGGATGCTACACTTTGGGAAAAGTAAACAATTAATATTATGTAGTTCAAAATAACATCATTAGATACTCGTAGTTGCTAGTGTAAACAAACCATTGGACTCTACTTTGGTAAATAGCTATTTCTAATGAATGATAATTTAATACCGAAAACAACATGTACTTACAAATATAATATCAAAATCTACTTGAAATAATATGAAATATTACAGAAGCAACCGGCCTCGAATCCAGTGACCCACAACTCAGTGTAATACTTGTAACGTTGCGTATGTATTGTATTGCTTAAATATTGTAACCTCTTTCTTTTTTAAGAAAAGAGCAAATGCTGAGTTTCTTGCCGGCTCTTCTCAGTAGAATCAGCTTTCCGAACCGGGTGGTAGAGTCTTTACGTATCATAAGTGACACAAGTTGTCCTATGTGAAATAGCTAAATCAATCATTTATAACTGCATCTTACCATCAGGTGTGATCGCAGTCAACGGCTAACTTGTAGTGAATTAAAAAATATAATATAAGTCTTTGACAGACAAACGGACGGACGGACAGACAGACGGACAAGTGCCAATCCGCCCAAGTAAACTTCAGAGACCTTGGCTTCGCTCGTTCATAAATACTATAGGTTTATAACTTACAAACAGGGTTTAACGGGGGGGGTTTAGTCCCTCAAGTTTGGTCAAAGGAAAACTACCGTGTGCGAAAAAAATACTTCCGTGTAATTAAGGAACATTAGTTACCTACTAAACATTTTAGAAATTAGAGTCGAAAACATGAACAATTTTACAAAACATTTTACGTGCTACACTGTGGCGCTACACGAAGACAGTGTCTTCAATCTTCAAGAAACAATTTCACATAATCCGCCATGACGACGTCACCAAAAAAAAACGGGCCAATCGGCGCGAGATTCGAAACCGTTTTATTCTAGATATCTATGGGGAATTCTCCTGACCCTTTTAGTGATCGCTACAAGGGTGAATTGGGTATTTGACAACTAGTCAAATCGGACACTTTTTTTACCGACTTCCAAAAGAGGAGGAGGTTCTCAATTCGGCACGTTTTTTTTTAATGTATGTCGGTGCATATCTCCGTGGTTTCTGAACCGATTTGAAAAAAATAATCAGTCGTTAGAGAAAGCTCTCTAGGTGGTCCCATACAAAAATCTGACTCCAAATCTTCAACCCTGACACTAAAAAGTTAAAAATAAAAAAAAATCTTGTCGGGCGGGTATAACAAGGATAAGCAAAGTTGACGCATCACATCAGACTCGCCCGACTTCAACATAGTGGGTAGAAATCAAAATTATTTTGTACTTTACAGTGGCGTTGGAAGTCGGTTTTTCGGAAAGATTTTTTTCCAAACGTCAAAACGTGTGAAAATTTACTCATGACGTCATCAAAAGTCAACGCACTCTTTAAAATACAGTTAGGTATCGAACAAGCTTCAGCGAACTGTATCGGAGGTGCAAGTGTGTGTAGTTATAATTATCTCATTACTCATTATGTTCACTTGATCGTACACAAGTACGATGACGCTTATTTTTTTATTTTATTTATTTAATAAAAAGCTATTGTAACATTTTTTTATTCCACTACAAGTTAACCCTTGCCAAGTTAGTCTTTGCCCGTAGGGTGGTAACTATATTGCATGCCTAAGCCTCCCACCACACCAGCAGGCCAAGCATGGGAGGGGACAAAAATCTTATCCCCCGATTATATCCACTGAAGAGATAAAATTATGCTAGAGAATGGCAACAGGGGAAAGGAGAAGCATATCCCTGTTTGAATTGTGCATAGGACGTGTGTTTAAGTTTATTTTCATACCATTAAATTATAAAAAAGATGTCTCGAGCCTAATGGAACATCTTATCCTTTCCCCGTGGATAAATTCTCCCCGCCCATGCTTGGCCTACTGGCCAGAGAAAATTGAGAAATTAAAGATTTCCCTGTTTTACTCTGCTGGGAAATCGAACCAGGGTCCTCCCACTTATAAGACAACAGCGCTCACCACAGCGCCAGGGACGTCGCCAAACTACTACAAGCTAGCCCTAAACTGCGATATCACTGGTTGGTGATGATAAAACCTGTATGGTATGTGGTGATGCTGTCTAAGATAGTAGCGGGCGAACCTGGTAAAAGTAGGAATGGCTGTTATATTAAACCTATACACCTAATCGGCTTCTACTTACTCGTACACGGCAAGAAACCAACAAACAAAGAATATATTTCGGAAAAATAACTTTCCGAACCAGTGGTAGAGCCTTGAGTCTTGACGTATCATAAGTGACATAAGTTGTCCTACGTGAAATAAATAAATGATTTATCCACTACAGCCCATTAACGTCCCACAGCTGGGCACAGGCCTCCACTTTCATAGGAGAGAGGGAATTAGAACTTAGACCCACCACGCTGCTCCAATGCGGACTTTAACGACTATTATCATGATAGTGATAATAACCGGGACCGACGGCTTAACGAGCTTTCCGAGGCACGGGGGTGAAACACCGCCAACTTCCTAACTCCGGGCTAGTGCTGAGAATTTCTAGTCAAAAAGCCCAACGCTAATTATGGCCCGACCTGGAACTCGAACCCGGGACCTCGTCGGCCGCAGTCGAACACATGCTAACCATTAGACCAACGAGACATTTATAATTTATTCGCATTTATAAATTCTTCGATAAAATATCAAAGAACAGTATATTTTGGCTGCTACGTAGCAACCGATGCGATTTTCCGCTTTCATGGAGCATTTCAATAACAAACCATTAGATAGATCTTATTACGCCTAATAATCTTATATGGTGGAGGCGACTAGTCTAGTTACTAAAAATAGTTACTTGTCGTTGGCGAGTCGTTTTTGTTGAGTTGGTGTATATTGGAATCTAGTTTGTGAATAAACATACAATATACATTACCTAAATGTCGCATTGAGAGTATCCATCATTATTTGAAGTCGGTTATAATTAAATTAAAGTCGCCTCTAATCAAAACAGAGTTCCTTGAAAAAATGATAGGATTTTTCATAAAATATTTCATGGAAAATGCTCAAAGACGCGAACGGATGTTGTGGAAAACAATTTTAATCCACTTTGAATACAAAATATTTTGCGTTTCTTTTTACGAGTAGGCAAATATAGGTATATTTTATAACATTACTTTTATAAAAAGGAGTCAAACTCTTTCTATCCCTAGTAAATAATGACTTCCCGACTACATTTCGGCCACGGCGGCCTATCTTCAGAGAGATTAGCCACGCGGGAGATATTATAGTGCACAAGTGTGTGCGCAAACCCAGGTGCACTCTCTTCCGTTACTTTCATAGCCCGATGGGACGGAAAATCCGACACTACCGGAGAGAGAGATCCGGCCAGTGATATGAGCTGTGCGTTCATCAGTCAGTCAGCCATAAAGTAACTTTATCGTTTTACGTATTTAGAAGATATCCAGTGGAAGCCTGCATGCCAAAGAGTTTTCTATAAAGTTCTTAAAATATGTTTGAAGTCTGCCAAGTTTGCCCGCACTAGACGTTACGACTCTACTAAGTACTATTTAGTAGAATTATCAATTCTTTATCGGATATACTTTGGAGAATGTGCTCAGGAACTTCTCAACCTTGTCCCATATTCACCGTTTTACTACAGAAAAGCAAAAAACCGTCAGCGTTGGCATCCATAGGTGGTCAACGTCCAATTTGCGCGAACGAAACGGTTTCGCTCTACGATTCTGATACGAACCACCCGAAGGTGTGGAATGCCCTTCCAGCGCATGTATCTCCTGCCACGTGTAACTTAAGTAGCTTCAGGGCAAAGAGTGAATAGACATCTTCATCATTGATTTGTAGGTATTTAAGCATGAATTTAGTCAAGCGCAAGCCTATTCTGAAATAAAAGGCCAAAGTACTACTATGGATTTTCTCATTCAAAGAGGACACTCGTGTTCAGTATTTGCAAAATCTATGGAGCTATACCTTATTTGTGGCATTGGGTCGACCATGCATTGAGATGATAGTATTAGGCAGATTCCATTTCCTGTGAAGATGATGTTGAAGTATGGTTTTGTTTACAGAAACGGCAATGGGCATCAAACTAGATTCGGACACGTCCCACACTAAGATTGAGTACAAGAACGCAATTTTGGACATTGGATCGATAGTCATGCAGCGCCTCGCAACCATTTACCTTCACAACGATTTCATATTCAACCTGCACCCAATGGGCAGAAGGTATGTTTTTAAAGTGAAAACTTCTTTAGCCGCGTTGAGCACTTTTTTGGTAGAGGGTTAACTTGTGGATTCGCGTCACCGATATGCTCGCGTTGTTACGAAGACAAAAGGTCTTAAATTTAAATATACCTAGTTAAGGTTTATATTTTAAAAAAAAACAATAACAAAAAAAAAAAAAAATTCCGTTTTCACTTCTGTCGGCATCTCTATGACTGCCAATTTTTTTATTTTTTTATTTATGGAGGCTCACAAATTTTAATAGCGTACATTGTACCTACAATAACACAGACATAATATGTATACACTACTAACCTACCTCTGTGTACACTGACTGCCTCATTGGTCTAGTGCGGCCGACGAGGTCCCGGGTTCGAGTCCCGGGGCGGGCCGTAACAAGTATTGAAGTTTTCTGACAAGAAATTCACAGTACTAGCCCGGAGTTAGGAAGTTGGCGGTGTTTCACCCCCTTGCCTCGGAGAGCGCACGTTAAGCCGTCGGTCCTGCGGCTGATCTCTCTCCGGTCGTGTCGGATTTTCCGTCCCATCGGGCTATGATAGTAAAGGAACAAATATTATTGTGCACTATAATATAATATCTCCCGCGCAGATGGCTAATCTCTCTGGACATAGGCCACCGTGGCCGAAATTCGGTCGGAAGGACATTATTATTATGTATATACTAGTGGAGAAGCCACATGAATAAATGTACTGATAGCAAAAACAAACGTCACAACCTCAAGCAAACGTCTTATAAAGAAAAACTTCTAGAACCAACAAATTCTATGACCTAAATAATAAACACCAAGACCAATAGGAGACAGTTTTCACGTACAATAACTGTCACGTTATGAGCTTAGGTGTTTCTTAAGCCGGGTCCGCTGCGCCTTGTTACGAACAAAATATTGTTTTGCTAACACGTTAGTGAAACATAATTTTCTAACAGGCCGTCCACTGCGATTTTCGAGTAGGTTTAGATTATTTTTGTTAGTAACATATTTTTTTTTTAATTTATTGATCAAGTACGTACAATCATAAAAACACCATCCTAAAAACCACAGAGTACTTTGTCTATATAGCTAAAAACTTTGACGTAGCGAGGATCATAGAGTAAGATCATACCGCTTATCTAAACCGAAAAACAAAGAGATTTGACGAGTTGTGCCTCTGGCGAGCACAGATACGAAATGAATTAAAGTTCCCCCCGGCCCCCCCGCAGGCGAACGCGGGGATGTTTTCCATCCGAGGCGGCAAACAAAAACACTTTCAAAACAGTTAGGCCACGCCCCCAAATAGCATGACCTTGGTTATAATAACACGTTTGTGTTAGCAAAACACGATAACAAGGCGCAGCGGACCCGGCTTTAGACTTTAGGCATTGTTGGTGAAAACGGGCATTATATTATAATGTCGCAGAATTTGTTGGTTCTAGATGTTTTTCTTTATAAGACGTTTGCGTGTGTTATTAAATGTATTTATCCTTCTTATTTATTTTTTGTTTAAACATTGTACTTATAATTTAATTTAATTCAAAAATTGCTATTTGTACCTACCTGATATTTGCACACAATTGAATGTTGAATGATATGGCCTCTCAGTGTCATTGACATTTCTTCATTAAATATTGTACATTCTTTGCAAATAAATGATTATTTATTTATTTTTATTTGCCTTCTTCACTATGACGTGTTATTTACAATTATTATTTTTGTTTTATTTAGGTTTGCCAAATCATTGAGTAAAGTGCATTCGTTTGCTGATAACGTTATTATGGAGAGGAAGAAAGCTTACGACAATGGTGACGTAGTGGATGCTACACATGGGAGGAGTGAGGCTGCAGAGGGGAGCAAGAGGAGGTTGGCCCTTCTCGATTTGTTGCTGGAAGCTGAGAGGAAAGGGGAAATAGATTTGGAGGGTATTAGAGATGAAGTCAATACGTTTATGTTTGAGGTAAGTAGTCTACGAGGTTTATGATGAGATGTGCATAATTGGTATTAGAGTGCTAGTCAAAAAAAATATTTTTATTCAATATAGGATCTCCCAAAATTCGTAATATCCACATCTTTTGTTAATTTTATGTTGAATCATAATATTCGGTCAATATGTTTTAATTATGTAAAGAAATGTATTGAACTTGGATGGCGTAACAAGTCAGTATTTCATAGTTCAATGTTCATACATAGTTGCTGATTAGACTAGTTGTTAAAAACCCAATTTGGTAACTAAGGGACGCTTGCGTAACATCCTTCCCCTGTTAGTTTTATGTTCGAAACTCGATGCGTCGAATTTTGATGACGTCACTGTTCAGTATTTCATACAACATCCCATTCTAAGCGCGTGTTTTGACGTTTGAAATATTCGACTTGTTGTCAAATACCCAATTGTGACCTAAAGTCGAAAATGATGATCTGCGATTGCTGAATCAACGATTTCAACCTTCACAGGGACATGATACTATAGCGACTGCTCTGTCGTTTGGGTTGATGCTTTTGGCCGATCACGAAGAAGTACAGGTGAGACACTCTTGTCAAACTCTAACTCTCCAACTCATATTTTTTAATTCAAATAAACTCATTAGAAGTGCTTTCGAATCGTCGTGTGAATCTACCACTGGTTCGGAATGGCATTCCTACCGAGAAGAACCAGCAAGAAACTCCGCGGTTGCTCTTTAATTTTTTCAGGAGCATACTTTTAATGGATTTCTTAAACTTGTGTAAAGGCAAGTTTAAATTGGTTAGTTTGTTATAGAATAGAATGCTTATTTCCACGAACGACTTTTCTTCATTATTTTTATTTATTTAACTGCCCAACAAAGTTAAGTGTACCTAATCTAAAATGTAAAATGGTTTTGCATACTTAGGTACCACTAAAAGGTTTTTAAATTTGCTTTCATTCAGGAGCGTATTTTCGAAGAGTGCAAGTCTCTGTACGGCGACTCGGAGCGCGGCACCAGTATGTCGGACTTGGGCGAGATGAAGTATTTGGGAGCTGTCATAAAGGAGATCCTCAGGCTTTACCCCAGTGTGCCATTCATCGGCCGAGAAATTGTGGAAGACTTTATGTTAGGTGAGTTTGAATTGGCCCAGTCGAAGCCTCGATGATTGATGGTTGAGTTGATTTTCCACGACACATGACCTCTTATACGAGGACGCGGGTTCGATCCCCGGTCCTATAATTTTTCGGACATAAGTGCGTTTTAAGAAATTAAATATATAAAACGCTTCAAACGGTGAAAGAAATAATATTATAAAAGATGACATGTTTTTAGGGTTCCGTACCTCAAGAGGAACAAGAATCGTCAAAATCGGTCCACGCGTTTAGGTTGCAGCTGTCCTGCAAGGAACAAACGAACATAATATATAGACTGATGAATACATAACCCTTGCGTTCCGCAATCGGTTAAAAAGGAGCCCTTACTAAAAAGATCACTTCGTTGTCCGTCTATCTGTCTGTCAACCACCTTTTTTCGGGAACGCGTTGAAAGTTATCTAGTTGAAATTAATATTAAATACTATTTTTTTTTTTGAGTCAACGCAATCAAAAGATAAGGCCGCATATTATGCATATTTTGACACTCGCCAATAAATCAAAACCTATACGGGTACTTCCCGTTGACCTAGTATCACAGTACAAGTATATGGAATAATCCGAAAATCGATAATTAATTAGGGTTCATACTCAGCGTGTCGAATTGTCAGGCGCTGCCAGTTTAGCGCCATATATGTAAGCCAGTTATTTCACAGCAGACATATTTTTTATTAGGGTTCCGTACCCAAAGGGTAAAAACGGGACCCTATTACTAAGACTCCGCTGTCTGTCTGTCTGTCTGTCTCCAGGCTGTATCTCATAGACCGTGATAGCTAGAAAGCTGAAATTTTCACAAATGATGTATTTCCGTTGCCGCTATAACAACAAATACTAAAAATTAAAAAAATATATATATTAAGGGGGGTCCCCATACAATAAACGTGTTTTTTTCGTATTTTTTTGCTCAATATTAAAAACGGTAACAGGTAGACGGTTCAAATTTTCACAGAATATTAACTTGTATATTACCTTTCAATATAAATAATTAAATATCAATAAAGTAAATATTAAAGGGGGGCTCCCATACAACAAACGTAATTTTTTGATATTAACAGTAAACCTCTACAAACAAAGTTAGTTTTGCGGTTCATTAACAAAGGTAATTATACCTACTTCTTGAGTACGGAACCCTCGGTGCGCGAGTCCGACTCGCACTTGGCCGGTTTTTTTTATTTGATTTAATAGGAAGCCAACGGTAATACAATGATCTTATGCCTTATACTATTACAACTTAGTTATTAAATCTTATGACTATCATTGATTACACACTTACAGGCTAACTCAACATGCGAAAAAAGTTAAAAGTACTTAGATTAAATTTAAAAAAAAGAATACAAAAAATTACATCAAACAGAAAAAATAAACAGGCCAAATTTTTTTAATATTTAAACTATAATTTTGATAATATAAAATTAAACATCTATGAATCGAATGTGATAATAAAAGTAACTAATTCCCTAGGTGTTTTTTTAATTTTTGATTTAAAAAGCGACGCGGAATTTTGAAATATATCTAAATTTATTATTATATGAATTTATTATTTTTTTGAATTTATTATTATATGCTATGACTATTCTATCAACGGGAGCAGCCCTGCCATGGTTACTCTTCGTGATTCTAGGCTTAAAGGTTTGCTTGCTCTTTATGAAAGACCTCGCATTCTGCTTTGGTACTGCCAATCTTACCCTATGTAATAAATTTGGACAGTCAATATCCCCATTTATAACCTTGTGTAAAAACAAAGATCCATCAGTTCTCTACGGTTGGATAAGGAAAGCATTTTATAACGTTTTAAGAAATCATTGTAGCAATTTATGTCCTTAAATTCATTATCTTTATAGGCTACGTGCCGCAGAAATTTCTTTTGAACTCTTTCTATTCTATCCTTATGCACTTGGTAATATGGATTCCATACAACAGAACAGTATTCAAGTCTTCTTCGTATCAGTGAGTTAAAAAGCGTTAATCTGGTAGATGACTTTTTATATTCTCGCGTACTTCTAATTATAAAACCTAATAATTGAAGAGATTTTTTTAATAACCGTGTCTGTATTATGTGGTATAAAACTCAATTTATGATCTAATATGATCCCAAGATCATTTATTTGGTTGACGCTTTCTAAAATGTTGCCATCTATGTTATACTTGAAGATAATATTATTTACTTTGCTACTAAAGGTAATACTAAAACATTTTAAGTGATTTAATTTTAAATTATTATTATTACACCACGCAGTAAGTCTATTTATATCCTGTTGCATATTTATGGCATCGTTAATATTATTAATTTTACTATACAATTTAAGATCATCCGCATAAAGATGGAACTGACAATACAAAAAACATTCGGCTATGTCGTTTATTATATTCCAAATAACGCAGGGCCAAGAATGGAGCCCTGTGGTACCCCTGAAGTCGCAATAAATGGATTCGATTGATACCCTCCTATGACAACATTCATTTCGCGATTTATTAAATATGATTCCAACCAACTTATTAAACTTACGCAAATACCGTATTTTGCAAGTTTATCTAACAAAATGTTGTGGTCAACTAGATCAAATGCTTTGGCTAGATCAGTATAAACATAATCTACATGATCTGTTTTGTCTAGAGTTTCTGATAAATCATCAACAAAAAGTGCCAAATTAGACATAGTTGATCTCTTCTTAACAAAGCCGTGCTGGTTCTCTATCATTGCAGGTTTCATGTACCATGTTAATATCGGGCAGATTAAGGATTCAAAAACTTTTGAGAATGTAGACAAAATACATATAGGTCTATAACGAAGTATAGACCTATATGTATTTTGTCAATTTTTTTTTTTGACAAAGTTTTTGAATCCTTAATATATATCATAATACATATTGTTATTTATGTCACCGTAAGATTGTAAAAACCGTTAGATTATAACCTAACTCGCGAAATTGTAAACTGTCGAAAGATTACAATATAACGCATTATTTTTCGGTAGATTGTAATCTGTTAGGTATATTAACCCGATAAAACCTAAGTGCCCTACCTCATTGTTTAAGTCGAACCCTAACCTTACCTACAAGAAAGAGAGAAGAAAACGTAAATACAATGAATAGGTATTTCAAAAATTGACACACAGAACATTGAACGGTTCACAATCTTTCGACAGTTTACAATCTTACGAGATAAAAAGCGTAAGATTACAATCTAACGGTTTTTGCAATCTTACGGTGACATTTATACACATTTCTTGTTATTTACTAAAATAATTTTTTAAATAATTTTTGTGAGTCTGACACGTACTTAATCGGTTTCTAAACTATATTTGGATTATGTTTCAGACGATATCAAAGTGCGCAAAGGCTCGGAAGTGTTGGTGCACATATACGGCGTGCAGCGCAGAGCCGACCTGTACCCGGAGCCCGAGGCCTTCAGGCCGGAGCGGTTCCTGGAGGCGGACTCGCGGCACCCCTACGCCTATGTGCCCTTCAGCGCCGGCCCTAGGAACTGCATCGGTTAGTATAATAATATAATCCCACAAATTTAATAAATTTTTTGTACCAAAAACTAATGAAATACTAGGAAAAACAGAAACATAGTGGACAAGGAATCACTTATCTCGATAAGAGAACTCTACCAGTGTCCCTTGGCAGTTGGCAGTGGGAAAGGTTGTAAAGAAAGAATAGGTACAAATTACAACAAAATATGAGGTGGAATGAAATGAAATATTATCATAAACTTACACAATTAATATACATAATTATGATGGAATTCCGAACCAGTGGTAGATTCACTTGACGATTCAAAAGTACTTGTAAAAGTTTATTTGAATAAAAAAAACATTTGATTTGATTTGATTTGATAAATTTATCTGACCCGGTGGACAAAATTGGAACTAATTTTTATGCCTGTTTAGTTTTTATTTTATTTTTCATAGATACTAGCGACGTTGTCACCAGTACGCTTACTCTGAGTTTTAACATTGCAAATAAGCGTCGATCGTCACCAGTCACCACGCCAAGCGTCAAAGTAAAATGAACCTTAACTGCATTGGTTTAGATCTCATTTCATCATATCGTGTATTTATTCACAGCCAGCGCTCCAAACGCTGAATTTGTGACTTTAAAGCAAGAGCTTTTGGGTCCATTTTACTTTGACGCTTGGCGTGGTGAGCTCTCACGTCGATGAATCGTATTTGCAATGTTAAAATCCAGAGTAAGCGTACGGGTCAGATAAGTCGGACTATATACGTTACTTCGAAGTTACTTTACGGTGGTGATGACTTTGATTTGCAAGGGCTGACGTTCTTTCTCTACCTATGGCTGCGTTTCCACGAGAGATGTGCTAATAATTAAGTCACTATTTTGACTAGTTTGTTCTATTCAGAGAAAGAAATAAAATAGCAAACTTCCCGAGTGGGATTTGAACTTGCGAAAGGAAAAGGTTCATTTTAGGCCTACTCTTGTACACTCTACCATAAATAGAGGAAAATACATAGATTGTATCAAAAATATAATAATTTAGAACAGTAAAGTAAATAACGAGCAAAATAATAATAATGTATTTCAAGTTTTCGATACGTTTCTATGATGGCAACCTTTAGCCATATAAAAGGCAGTAGGTGCGCAATGTATCAAATGTCATTTCTGACAGTCACTGTCAAAATAACGTGTTTTGAAATCGTCAAAAAATATGAATCCGCCATTGTTACCCACTCATGTTTAGTGTTCGATTACTTGGAAAGATTAAATAATTTTACCACTGAAATTACGACGAATTCGTAGATTTGACCAATAAAAACTGGTCTAGTATTTTATTTTCCTTTATTTCTCTGCTTGTCCTTTTTCTATTTTCGTTGTGCCACTCAGAGTTAAGACATTACTGTCAAAATGTTCAACAATAATCACAGATAGGTACCCTGTCTTTTTTAGGGTTCCGTACCCAAAGGGTAAAAATGGGACCCTATTACTAAGACTCCGCTGTCTGTCTGTCTGTCTGTCTGTCTGTCTGTCTGTCTCCAGGCTGTATCTCATAGACCGTGATAGCTAGAAAGCTGAAATTTTCACAAATAATGTATTTCCGTTGCCGGTATAACAACAAATACTAAAAATTAAAAAAATATATATATTAAGGGGGGTCCCCATACAATAAACGTGGTTTTTTCGTATTTTTTTGCTCAATATTAAAAACGGTAACAGGTAGACGGTTCAAATTTTCACAGAATATTAACTTGTATATTATCTTTTAAAATAAATAATTAAATATCAATAAAGTAAAGGGGGGCTCCCATACAACAAACGTAATTTTTTGATATTAACAGTAAACCTCTACAAACAAAGTTAGTTTTGCGGTTCATTAACAAAGGTAATTATACCTACTTCTTGTGTACGGAACCCTCGATGCGCGAGTACGACTCGCACTTGGCCGGTTTTTTATTTATTTATACTAGAGGGCAAGAGAGACGAAGACTATAACGCTTTTCAATTGCGTACAGTCCAGTCCTGGGGCCATACTGGCAACGTTTAGATCAATACATACATAAACTAGTGGTTCGCTCTGAACTGAGACGTCGCGGTACCTATCCATAAGAATTATAAAATTACATCAGCGCAATCTATTGACATCATTGTGAAGTTCTGTTAAAAATACTGAAGCTCATTAAAAATAAAATAATTTCGTTTCCTTATAGTATCTAATTTTAGTATTTGTTGTTCAAGTACAGGATATAATTCAAATAAATTGATCAAGTTTCAGGCTCAACCTTTCAGAAAATTGAGAGTTCTGAGGTCAACTTTGGACGTTAGAAAATCTCTACTTTGAAAGCCCACCATTTCGTCAATTTTAGGGGAAAAATTAAAAAAAAAAGTTTTGACTCTTTTCCTAATTATCTTTAAAATGATATACCGCAACCCTATGTAACGCTAAAAAAAATATTTTACTTCGCATTCGCTTCTATGAGAGCCCCCCTGAAATAAAGATTTTTATGAGTTTTTAAGCCATATTCGGCTGAAGGCCATCGGTTTACATATTATATTTAAATTTGAAGTAATGACGTTTAGTAATTCAGGAGTTATAAGGCTCTGACAGACGGACGGACGGACGGACAAGTGCAAATTCACTCAAGTAGACTTCCGAGACCTTCGTTTCGCTCGGTCAACAATATTACTCAAAAAAAATTATTTTCAAAAAACCGACTTCCAAAGCTGTAACACTGTAAAGTAAAAAAAATATTTTGATTTCTACACACTATGTTGAAGTCGGGCGAGCCTCACGCGTCAACTATGCCTATCTTTGTTATACTCGCCCGACTTCAACATAGTGTGTAGAAATTAAAATTATTTTTTACTTTACAGTGGCTTTGAGTCTATTTTTTGGAAAGAATTTTGTTTTTTTAACTTTTTAGTGTACTCTAAATCCCTACGGCTTAGGAGTGCAGTACCATGCAGCATCAGAGTTGAGGAGTTGGGACTTGGGTTTAAGTATGAAGTCGTTGCTTGACACCTACAATATTAATTAATTATAAAAAATCTTAAATCGCTATTTTTAAGGAGTTCTGTACCCTACAGCATCAGGGATGAGGAGTTGGGACTCAGAGTGGTATCGCATACATGTGACTTGATACCTACTATATGAATTCACCATCAAAATTCCTAACTCACTAGTTTTGATGATTTCATGTAGTACGGTACACCTACAGCATCAGGATTGAGGATTTGGAGTCATAATTTTTTATGGGACCACCTCGTGAGCTTCCTCTAACCTAACCAATGAAAAAGAAATTGTTCAAATCAGTTTAGAACCCACGGAGATATGAACCGACATACTTTAAAAAAAAAAAAAGATACGCGCCGAATTGAGAACCTCCTCCTTTTTTGGAAGTCGTTAAGTAACAATCCGCTGTCATGTACCTACCTTGACGTTCCTAAAATAGGGATTATAATAATTCCAAAACACGAAAGCCAGCAATAATGAAACAATATTATGGCTTTAAGGCCTCGCGCTCTATCCAGCCAGAACTCATGTGCTTATAGTTTTGTTTCTTTTCCCAGGGCAACGTTTCGCGAAAATGGAGATGAAGAGCGTACTGAGCGGGATTGTGCGCAACTTCAAGTTACAGCCCGTGGAGCGGGGCGCGCGACCCACCCTCAAGGCGGACATCGTGCTGCGCTGCTCCGACCCCATACGCGTGCGCTTCGTACCGCGATAATACCTACATCAAACACCTGTTATAAACTAAAGTGTAAAAAAGAAAAAGCTATTAATAGTATCCATCTTTCTAATTTCTACGTAAAATTCTCACTTACCAGACCAATATTATAAATGCGAAAGTTTGGATGGATGTATGGATGTATGGATGGACTAGCTGATGCCCGCGACTTCGTACGCGTGGATCGAGGTTCTGTGGTTCCCGCGGGAAATCATTAATTTTCCGGGATTAAAAGTAGCCTATGTGCTATTCCAGACTATAATCTATCTCTGTGCAAAATTTCAGCCAGATCCGTTAAGCTGTTGGGGCGTGATTGAGTAACAAACATCCATACATCCATCCATCCATACATCCATACATCCATCCAAACTTTCACATTTATAATATTAGTAAGATGTATAGTAAGCTAATAATATATCCATCCAGCGCTTGATGGTCTTAGCTTACTATAGATAAGATCTATAGTAAGCTAAGACCATGCTGGATTTGATACACATCTGTAGATTAGCAACGTAGCGCACGTTTCCATCTCCGGTCGAAATGCACACTTATGATAACATATTGCAAAAACTCTGAGTGATATTGATCAGAGATCGATTAATAATCGTTAAGAAACCTAAGAGTTAAAATCGAACTCTTAGCTGATTCGTATGCGGAAGGAACTGGGAACCATTAGCATCACTATCCCAAGAAATCCCCTGCCATTATGAGATTAATGGAAAAGGGTCACTACCTTCAGCAATGAAGATACGACGCAGAGTCAGAGAGAGGGGAATAATATTACTCAGAGTGGAAAAAGCGACTGTGAAGTCGCTACTCGCTGTTTTCTTGACACTAAGTCGGCCCGATTATCGGATCTACAAAAAGTCTGACGTGGGCGGAGGCCCTTGACAGCTATTATGAAAGGATTTCCAAAAACCCATCCTCCTTAAGCCGTTTATCGAGCTAGGTACAATTTGAAAGCACACGTGTATTACTCACGTGACAAGCCCATTCAAGGTCTAGCCCCACTACAGATGCACGGAGCGGCGCGGCACGTAGCGGCAAATATTATTTGTATAGGTTTGAATGGGGCTGCGTCGCGCAGTGCATCTGCTTGCCGCGTCCCAGCTCCATATAGGTAAACGTACTAGCTGATCTGACTTCGTCCGCGTGGATTGAGGTGTTTTGGTTCCCGCCAATGATGTTCCCGCGTGAACTCCTTAATTTTCCGGGATAAAAAGTAGCGTATGTGTTATTTCAGACTATAATCTATCTCTGTGCCAAATTTCATCCAGATCCGTTCATCCGTTCTGGCGTGATTGAGTAACAAACATTCATCCATCCAATCTTTCGCATTTTTAATATCTGAGGTGCGATTAGAGATAGGTATAGATAGTATAGATACAAAGAATATTTGCCGCTACGTGCTGCACCGATCCGTGCATCTGTAATGGGCTAGACTTAGAGGAGACTAAATGTACGTACTCGTCACGTAAAAGACACGTGGCCCTTAAAGTTGTGCAGTGCCTCCAAGTGAAGTTTAATACAGATTCTCATCATACTTAATATTATAAATGCGAAAGTCAGTTTGCTTGTTGGTTTGTCCTTCAATCACGCCGCAACGGAGCAACGGATCGACGTGATTTTTGGCATGGTTATAGTTGAGGACCTGGAGAGTGACATAGGCTAAGGAATTCCCGCGGGAATCAAAAAAACTCAAACCACGCGGACGGAGTTGCGGGCACCAGCTAGTACAAAATAGAGTTAGAGCTTCCTTAGGAAATACTTTTCACTGTGATAGCACCCCATTAAAAGTTCCTGGTAGCAAACTGTGCGAACTTAGAAACGATTTTGCACCAGCTTACTCTATACCTACTCACAAAATGCTAAATTGATTTAGCATTTCGTTTCGTACAAATAGAAAATTAAGCTTTTTCAAACTCACACTCAAATGTTTTTTTATTCAAATAAATTTTCACAAGTGCTTCTGAATCGTCGAGTGAATCTACCACTGTTTCAGAACCATTCATACAGATAAGAACCAGCAAAAAACTCGGTGGTTGCTCTTTTGAAAAAAAAAATATTACTTACAGTCATACCTACTAATAAAATTCAAAGTCCTGACTGACTGACTGACTGACTGACTGACTGACTTATATATCACCGCACAGCCTAAACCGCTAGGGTTAGAGACTTGAAATTTTGACAGTAGCTTCCTTTTGTAACGTAGGCACTCACTAAGGAAGGATTTTTCAAAATTCCACCCCTAAAGGGGGTGAAATAGGGGTTGAAAGATTGTATGAAAGTCCGTCATTTCTCAAGTTATATCCATGTAACTTAGTATATGAGTTATCGGTAAAAAATAAAGAAATATGTGTTTCACAGTTTTTGAAAATTCTACCCCCGAAGGGGTGAAATAGGGGATGAAAGTTTACATGAAAGTCCTTCATTTCTCAAGATATTTCTCAAGTTGTATCAACGAAACTTAGTATTTTGGCTTTAGGTAATAAATAAAGAAGTACATGTGGCATAGTTTTACAAAATTCCACCCCTAAAGGGGTAAAATAGGGATTGAAAGTTTGTATGAAAGTCCTTGATTTCTCAAGTTATAGTGATGAAACTTAGCATTTGGGCTTTCAGTTGGATATGCACACGTACGTGTTTCACCATTTTTGAAAATTCGACCCCCAAAGGGGTGAAATAGGGGATGAATGTCCTTCATTTATCAACATATTTTTCAAGTTATAACAACGAAACTTGGTATATTGGCTTTCGGTATAATATAAAGAAGTACGTGTGTAACAGTTTTTCAAAATTCTACCCCCAAACGGGGTTGTAAGTTGGTGTAAAAGGCCGGCGTTTTACAAGTTAAATAGCCGTGAAACTTGATATTTGGGCTACCGGTTTAAATTATGAAATACATAATCCACACTTTTTATAAATTCTATCCCAAAGGACGTTAAATAGTCCTTCAATCACGCCGCAACAGAGCAACGGATCGACGGGTTTTTTTTCATGGGTTCTTTTTATCCCGGAAAATTAAGGAATGCCTATGGGAATTAAAAAACTTATGCCACGCGAACGAAGTCGCGGGCGTCCGCTAGTTAATTATAAATGCGAAAATAAAACACATTATAAATGCGAAAGTGTGTTTGTTTGATGGTTTGTTGGTTTGTTAGGTTTGTTGGTTTGTCCTTCAATCACGCTGAAACGCAGCAACGGATCTACGTGATTTTTGCCATGGGTATAGTTGAGGACTTGGAGAGTGATATAGGCTACTTTTTATCCCGGAAAATTAAGGAGTTCCCGTGGGAATCAAAAAAACATATTCCACGCGGACGATGTCGCGGGCATCAGCTAGTTATTACATAAGTAAGTCCTAAGCAGTGCTGGAGCGAGTCAAATCCATGCACTTTTATCAATTACATAATCTTCAACAGTATATAATGTTAAAAATTCTATCGACAAAATGATTTTGAATGCACAGCCAGATTTATAGCCCCCGATGCAAAAAGAGGGGTGTTATAAGTTCTATTTTAGATGTAATAAAGTGTGAGAGAGCGTGTGAAACAAGAGGAGAAATGTCGCATATTTGGGACACGTGTTCAGAGATACGAACTCCTACAACACATCATGATAGGAAGCGTTGCTGGAAAGAGAGGCGTTGGTCGCAGAAAAACGTCTTGGCCTCGTAACATAAGGGAGTGGACCAGAATCGCGAGTGCTGCCGAATTCGCCTCGCGAAGAACAGAAGTGAATATACCAAGCTGACTGCGAAACTTCGTTGTCAATCGGAGAGGCACCCGAAGAAGAAGAACATAATAACGTGTATAATGTATGCGTCTGTCTATGGCATCGTAGTTCCCAAACGGATGAACTGATTTTGATTGAGTCTTTTTTGTTTGAAAGGTGGCTTGATCGAAAGCTGATTTTAGCTATGATTCAAGAAAATCAGCCGTTTGAAGCTCATCAGCTCTTTTCTAGTTGATGAAGAGATGTGAGCCACTTCCACAGGTACGATCGAATCGAAATTGGTATCCTGTTACTGCAATATGTCGCGGGTTATTTTAATTTTATTTAAATTTTAATTTTATATCACTTGTATTACCAGGGTGGTAACTAGCCACAGCCGACGTCTCGGGAATCGAACCCGGGACCAACCACCGCTACACCAGGGAGGTCTAGTACCTGTAGGTACGTGGGTGGATCTACCACAATTTTATCTACGCTTTATATGGGCCATACCATATACCATATTGGACATAGCCCCTCAACAATGACGATTTCCCATTATCATCACTAATTCTATAATTAATGTGAAATGTGTGTTTATTTGTCGTTTTGTTCTTCAATCACGCCGCAGCGGATTGACGAGAAATTTGCATGGATATCGGATCAAAGATATCGACGGGCTTTTTTGCATGCAGAATGTAGTGAAAGACCGGAGGTGACATTAAACTCCATTTTATTAACCGACTTCCAAAAAGGAGGAGGTTCTCAATTCGGCGCGTATTTTTTATTTTTTTTTAATGTATGTTACCGCATATCTCCATTGTTTCCAAACCGATTTAAAAAAAATCTTCTCAGTGGTTAGAGGAAGCTCGCGAGGTGGTCCCATAAAAAATTCTGACTCCAAATCCTCCATCCTGATGCTGTAGGTATACCTACGACTCAAAACTATGGAATTAGGAAGTTTTGATGGTGAATTCATAATATAGTAGGTATCAAGTCACGTGTATACGATTCAACTCTGAGTCCCAACTCCTCAACCCTGATGCTGCAGGGTACAGAACTCCTTAAAAATAGCGATTTAGGATTTTTTAATGGTGAATTCATATTGTAGGTGTCAAGCAACAATTTCATACTTAAACCCAAGTCCCAACTCCTCAACTCTGATGCTGCAGGGTACAGAACTCCTTAAAAATAGCGATTTAGGATTTTTTAATGGTGAATTCATATTGTAGGTGTCAAGCAACAATTTCATACTTAAACCCAAGTCCCAACTCCTCAACTCTGATGCTGCAGGGTACAGAACTCCTTAAAAATAGCGATTTAGGATTTTTTAATGGTGAATTCATATTGTAGGTGTCAAGCAACAATTTCATACTTAAACCCAAGTCCCAACTCCTCAACTCTGATGCTGCAGGGTACTGCACTTCTAAGCCGTGGGGATTAAGAGTACACTAAAAAGTTAAAAATAAAAATTCTTTCCAAAAAACTGACTTCCAAAGCCACTGTAAAGTAAAAAATAATTTTGATTTCTACACACTATGTTGAAGTCGGGCGAGTATCAATCAATCAATCAAATCAAATCAATCAAATAATCAAATATAGTTATAATATAAATGCGAAAGTATGGATGGATGGATGTATGGAAGGATGTTTGTTACTCAATCACGCCCCAACGGCTGAACGGATCTGGATGAAATTTGGCACAGAGATAGATTATAGTCTGGAATAGCACATAGGCTACTTTTTATCCCGGAAAATGAAAGAGCTCCTGCGGGAACCTAAAAACCTCAGTCCACGCGTACGAAGTCGCGGGCATCAGCTAGTAACAAAGATACGCAAAGTTGACGCGTCAGGCTCGCCCGACTCAACATATTGTGTAGAAATCAAAATTATTTTTTACTATACAGTGGCTTTGGAAGTCGGTTTTTTGGAAATAATTTTTTCCGGAAAAAGACCTACGCAGACGAAGTCGCGGACATCATCTAATAAGTTTTAAATATAACCATCCACTGACTTGCAGAACTGATAAATGAATATGTTTTTTTGCTGTCTGAACTAAGCACCGTAGGGTTATACCTAAGTAAGGGATCGTTTTATTCTCCTTTGGCAAAAGCGAAATTTCATACCCTTATCAAAATTCAACACCCACTAGATCGCTATTATTACAAACACCTATTAAGTTACTATACCTATGTACCTATTCTATCTACTTCTTGTACGAAATTTAGTTGAGTATCACTACAATCAGAATAGGATCCCGCTGAAATTCCTCACAATCCTTTCTCAGAAGGTACTGGAAATTGATATGAAATGATTTATTTCACTATGGGACAACTTCTGCTACTTATGATAATATGTCGACAAGACTACCACCCGTTCGGAGCGGTGTTCTACTGAGAAGAACCGTCAAGAAACTCAGCAGTTGCTCTCTTCATAAAAAAGAAAAAGTTTAAACTTTGTAAATATACAAATCAAAAGTTACGTACTCAAGAGCCCAAGTACTGAAACATTGTTTTCTGTTCCGACGTTCTAGGATAGGAAAAATGAAAATTTCATTACCAAATTAATACCATTCGCTACTCAGTTAAATGAAGTATGACGTAATTAAAAAAAGTGGTCAGAAAATCGTATAGTAACTGCAGAAAATTATCGGGAAATTCATGGAAATCTCAAAAAAGGCGTTATCGCGTTCCGACTATTGTGATTTAATCTGAGACCTTATTAAAACAAAGGTTATTTCAAATTAATCATTAAAGACCAAGGAACACTTTAATTAAACAATATTTTCAATACAACTTAAAGTTTTTGTACAATCTGGATCCAAAGATCCCTCATACGAATTTTTCATACAAATTTACACTGGCTCGTGCAACCCAAATGACAAAACTTATAGCCTAAGAGATAACTGTATTTCTGGTTACTATCTTTTGGTAACTTTAATAATTATATCACCTTACTATTAATTTTCATGTGATCTAAGAGGTGACATACGAGTTATTTTGAATACTTAAATCGTAAAATAACTTAAATGGGAGATATTTAAATACTACACATTAGCACATCAAAGCGGCGACACTTGAGCTATTTTTTACCCACGACGGAACGGACGGTATAATATATTATGTGTTTGCCCTAAGAGGTTGTGCGATTGTTTGTTTGTGTGTGTACTTTTTAGTTACCATTTTCCTGGAAAACTACTGGACCGATTAGTATGCAGTTTTTTGCAATAGATATGCATAACTTCTGTCAAAGTTCTTGAATATGTTTTAGGGCCATAGTCCACTAAGCTGAGCTGCAATCTTGATTTTTATTTTTCAATATGTTTCCATTTTTCTGAAAAAGTACTGGGCTGATTGAGATGCGGTGTTTTGCATTAGATACGTTTAGCTTGTGAAAAAGTTCTTAGATATATTTTAAGTTATCGTGCTATCGTGCGCGCTGCTATCGTGTTTTTTTAATAATATGTTACCATTTTTCTGGAAAACTAATTTGCTGATTTAGATGCGGTTTTTTTAAATAAATATGTTTAGCTTCTGAGAAGGTTCTTAGATACGTTTTAGGGCCATAGTCCACCAAGCTGTGCTGCAATCGTGATTTGGTAGGTGGCCATAGGAACTACTTCTCATCGTAAACCCGTCGTGTTTGGACTCTTTTGATTTGTCTTGACAAGCGCTAACCTAGATGCTGCCCAGGGTATCGTGATGGAGCCAGGAGGTGGTCATAGGAACTCCAGTTTTTTATCCATTATATTTTTTAACGTATTTTTGATATTTTTTAACATTTATTTATCAGAATATTAAAATTTAACACAATTTGACACCTCTACTCATTACCATTTGGCCATAGTCCAACACGCTGGTCAAAAGAACTACTGAGCCGACAAAGATGCAGTTTTGTGTCGATAAAACTACTTCTGCGAAGATCTAATTGTTGTTACAAATTTATAAGGTCACAAATTATAATGGAGCGCTGCAGTTCGTCGTGGGTTTTTTTTTAATTTTAATTTAATTACTTGACGTACTACTTGACGTACTTAACGACGTATTACATCTTTGAGAGGCAATATCTAGTAATAGTAGATGAATAGAGTCAGTTTTTATACTGGTTACCTATGTACAGCGCATACTTTAATACTATACTAGAATAAGCGGCGATAAGTAGTCAGGTCCCCAGCCACTTACAGGCAGACCATCAGAAATTCCACCAGACGATATTGTAAATGATACGAGCACTTGATGAGAACTGACATTTATTATTACTGAAATACATAACAATATTATATAAAATTCACATCATCTTTCCCTTTTATTTTTTAAATTAGATTTATTATAATTTTATAATAATAATAAATATTATAAATGCGAAAGTTTGGATGGATGGATGTATGGATGTATGGATGTATGGATGTATGGATGTTTGTTACTCAATCACGCGCCAACGGCTGAATGGATCTGGCTGAAATTTGGCACAGAGATAGAATATAGTCTGGAATAGCACATAGGCTACTTTTTATCCCGGAAAATTAAGGAGTTCCCGCGGGAACCAAAAAACCTCGATCATCGCGTACGAAGTCGCGGGCATCAGCTAGTAATTTTATAATTGGCTTAGATACGTAATTATATTTAAACAATACGTATCTAATCATAATTTATTATAACTGAAATACCAACATAACAATATTAAATAAAAATCATATTAACTGAAATACCAACATAACAATATTATATGAAAATCACATCAGCAGCTATCTCTTAGCCTACATATTTTTTGAAAGCTTGCCCCCTTAACAAGTATTACACTGACTTGTGGGTTGCTTCCATGCAACTTTCTCATTGAGAGAATCATAAATAAATAGTTTAATAACCTCGGCTTACCAGATGCACAGATCACACAGTCTTTAAATTTATGCAATGGCAAATCCAAAACTCCTTTGAAAGTTGAAACCATTTTATAGAAGCGTACTCTCGACCCCACAAAGGATTATGATAGTTAGGTAGATAGTTTTTTACGTTTTAAAGAGAACTTGCAAGCAAAATTAATTTGTATACATATAGAGGTTTTGTATGTAGACGAGTATATTGACATTGTAGACGAGTGTGCCTATTTACCTAGTTCAAACTTAAACGCTCTAGCTACGAGTAGATAGTTATAGTTCGCGCGCGAGTTGAATGCAGAGTAAATGTATAGTGACCATACATTTACTCTGCATTCAACTATAACTACCTAGTTGTAGCTAGAGCGTTTAAGTTTGAACTAGGTAAATAGGTATACACTCGTCTACAATGTCAATATACTCGTCTGTCTGTCTGTCTGTCTGTCTCTTCTCCTATCAACCGATTGGGATGAAATTGAGTACAGAGTTGCATCCCGGGGTAGGACATGCCCGCGAGTTCGTTCGCGTGAATTGTTTTTTTTATTCCCGCGGGAACTCTTCAATTTTCCGGGATAAAAAGTGACCCATGTCCGTCCCCGGGACGTAACCTGTCTCAGTACCAAATTTTCATCAAAATCAGATGAGTATTTAGGCCGGGAAAGCGTTGCAGACAGACACACAGACACACTTTCGCATTGTAACATTAGTATGGATTCTTATTATAAATAATGAACTTCTGTCCTCCATAGAAAAGCTGCACGTGAAAGTGCTACGAGCATACTAAATATTACCTATTCTGTGCTACGAGTGTGTAGATGCTAACATGCGTAGGCCGTAGAGCCGTAGATTAGAGGCCCAATAATGTCTAAAGCAAATCGTAATCATTTGTCAGCTTAAAATATATTGCTCGAACTGTTCATACATGCTTTTTGACATGCAGGCATCTATGAACTCCTTGAACAGGTGCCATACTACCATCGCTCAGAGCAGTATTATTTTAAAATGTCAGATTTTTTTTTCTTTTTTCCACTACAAGTTATCCACTACAAGTTAGCCCTTGACTGCGATCTCACCTGATGGTAAGTGATGATGCAGTCTAAAATGGTAGCGGGCTAACCTGTTAGTGGCATGTCAGTTATATTAAACCCATGCCCCTATTCGGTTTCTACACGGCATCGTACCGGAACGCTCAATAGCTTGGCGGCACGTCTTTGCCGGTAGGGTGGTAACTAGCCACGGCCGAAGCCTCCCACCAGGACAGACCAGGAAAAATTCAGAAATTATAAATTCCCAAATTAACCCTGCCGGGGATCGAACCCGGGACCTCCGCACGTTAAGACAACAGCGCTACACACTGCACCACGGAGGTCGTCAAAATATATGGTGTACCTTGACGTCTCTTAAATAAGGATTATATTTCTGACAGAAAAGTCATCCCGAGACAACAATATTGAAACAATACTGCTTTATGCGATGGTAGTAAGCCTTCTGGTCGAATTATACGATTGAACAAGTGAATATAATTAAAATTATTAAAAAATACGACTGCTCTGCCGTAGCCCGTAACTATCTAGGTACTACGTAACGATATTTCATTTCATTTCAGTCATTAAATACGTGACCTATGGAATCTTATTCACCTTTTTATTAAATGATATTTTTTGGGAATTACTGGATATTGAACTATATTGTTATATATTTTTGGAATCTACTCATCATTTTCTAGATGATGGTTATATAGTTAATCTAATTTTCGAAAATCAACTTTAGTCTTTAATGCGGGACCATGGTCACCCCATCAATATTTTTTTTAAATTTTACTAGCCTATGTCACCCGGAATAAGCTAGGGATTCTAACGATACCTCATTTTTCAAAATCGGTTCAGGCGTATAGAAGTTATGGTGGAATATACAAACTCACATACATACATACATACATACATACATACATACATACATACATACAACATACATACATGAACCCTGAAAACAATATACTCCTTTTTTCAGGCAGTCGTATAATTTAAATTTTACTAGCCTCTGTCACCCAGAATAAGCTGGGGATTCTCACGATACCTCATGTAATAAAATCGGTTCAGGCGTATAGAAGTTATGGTGGAATATACAAACTCACATACATACATACAAACATACATACATACATGAACCCTGAAAACAATATACTCCTTTTTTCAGGCAGTCGTATAAAAATGACTACGATTACGATAACGATTTCATTACACAATCGGGGTCTAAGCGTAGATCGTAGCAGAGTTCGTATCCGTCCAATGTCAAAGTTTGACTTCAGTTGGCGGTAAACTTCAGTGCGGGATGAACGTCGCTACGTCTCGGCGTAGCTTTCGGCTCGGTGCTGAAAACTTCGCGCGGAAATGAACTTTGGTTTATAAAGCCAATCTTCTGTCCCTTTGTGTGTGTGTTTTTGGTGTAAACTATAAGCCTTCATAATCATAATCATAATATGTATTACAGTAATACAATAAACATATAAAACCCCATTAAAGTCCAGTTAGTAGTTTTCAAGTTAAGAGAAAAGTTTGTAGTGCGACTTAATTTCAGAGTATTTTTCTTTAAGTTTTTCTTCTTTATACAAAGGGATTTCATTTTTGTGGGACTGCAATTTTTCTACGAAAGTATGTTTAAAATTACCTTTTCGTACCACTTGCTCAAAAAAGTGACATTCTATGCCACAAAAAGCGAACATAACAATAGTCATTTTTAATCTGTTAAAAACAGGGAAAGAAAATTGTACTGAATTTCATTCATCCTCTAGGGGGAGAATGTGATTTAAATTTGGAATAAGTACTTACCGAAATTTATACTGAACTACATCTGTGTTTACACCATTGAGTTTGTATATAAAACATATCTTTTTGAAAAAGGAATACGCATTTATTATGTAGTTATGATTTTTAAATAAAATTACGAAAACCGACGAGGCCGTATGAGCTTGATGCCTTTGCTTTTCCGACAAAAAAATATTAGTCTAGGAATTTGCCGCGTTTTTATTTTCTTCAAATACATAAAAGTTAAGTTTATTTTAATTTATTTTTATAAATAAGTTAATGTTCTAAAAATACGTTACGATGTTAAATCAAAGCGACAGTGACAGTGAATTGTCGGATTCCATCAGTGCAAATGCTGCCGCAATTATAAATAATTTGCTTCCAACAAAATCCAAGGAAAATTATTTTAAAACTTATGAACTCTCTCTATCAATAATTGGACCAATGTTTCGAATGTTACCTTTTACTTTTAATTGTCATTATTTTTAATAAATGCTTATCTCATATTATTATTGTGTTAATTTTTTCGCAAATGGTACGAAAAGTAGAGTATTTTCCTCGGTGATAAAGCTGTCTTAGTCTTGGGTGAACTTAAATCGTCACCCGCGACAGAAGACACTGCTTTATCCCCTTGGTTAATAATCTACTAAAATATTATTATGTATTGTACGATATCACGACGATGTGTGACGATCATGATACGTCAACTTAAATACTTTTAGTAGAGAAAGCATTCGCCTTTTTTTTAGGAATGGAAGATTATATGGACTAACTAGCTGATGCCCGCAACTTCGTCAGCGTGGTTTAAGTTTTTTGTTATTCCCGCGGGAACTACTTAATTTTCCGGGATAAAAAGTAGCCTATGTCACAAAGAAAACTTATGGTTTTTCGTCAAAATCAAAACTTATATAAATACATGCGAAAGTGTGTCTATCTGTCTGTCTGTCTGTCTATCGGATTTTGATAAAATTTGGTGTAGAGGTAGGGTACATCCCGGGGAAGGACATAGGTTACTTTTTATCCCGGAAAATTAAAGATTTCCCCCGGGAATCAAAATACTTAACCTACTCGCGGACGAAGCCGCGGGCATCATGTAGTAAAAAATTATTTCTAAAAAAAATTTTAGTAGCTTTCAATAAAAGTTATGATATGAGTTAAGTAAAACTTTCTTATTCAAAGACTCATTTATTATTTGTGTGTAGTTACTTCGATAAGTTTTGAATGAACTGTTCAACTTCTAGATATAGGTACGTGTTATCGATGATTAATAATATATAATCCAAAATAATGTGAACGAAGATTTAAATACATGATTTATTAACAGTGAAAATGTTTGTACAAATTTACATTCAAAAGTTTTTATTCAAATAAACTTTTACTTAATGCTTTTGGATCGTCATTAAAGAACGAATACAACATCTAAAATGTCCTCAAATACATCGCTGATGGAAACATCAACATGGGTAGACTCTTCAATGGAGTCATCAACGTCTTTAATAGACCGCAAGTTCTGGGATTACTTTGAAATGACTGAAGACAAGCAGAACATAAGTTGGGACGCTTGGGAGGAGGTGGCCGGGAGGCAGCAGGGAGTCGCACTGAGCGCGTACGGCGTGCTCATGGGCGTGGGCGCCGTGGGCAACGTGGTCGTGCTCACTGCGCTCGCGGGCGCCCGCAGGAGACGCTCACGAGTCGACATGCTGATGACGCATCTCGCGGTAGCCGACGTATGTGTCACATGCGGGGTCATCCCTTTGGAGGTGAAAACAGTCATATCCATACTTAATATTCTAAATGCGAAATTGTATCTGTCTGTCTGTTCAGATGGCCCATCTTTTCAACCGATTTTGATGAATTTTGGTACAGACAGCTTACTTATTAAAAATACATCTTCGGAGACGAAGTCGCGAGCATCATCCAGTAATCTAGTCTAGTAACATTATATATGCGAATGTATGTCTGTCTGTGTGCTATTCTTTCACGCCCCATCTTTACAACTAATTTTGATGATTTTGGTACAGACATTGGCTGTGTCCCGGGGAAGGACATACGATACTTTTTATCCCGGAAAATTAAATAATTCGCGTGGGAATCAAAAAGTCTTAATCTTTGCGATCGAAGTCGCGGACATCAGCTAGTTATTATATGTATAGGTAGGTGTAGCAACCCTTAATCTCACATCTAAAACACACTGTACTTATATTATTAAATAAAACTTGAACATGTTTTAAATTAAATCAAAGGACTCAAGTTAAACAGAATCCTAATAACTCGCAAACAGGCGTCAAATTATCTTCACATGTCTTATATTTGTTTCATATAAAGTATTAAATTAAAATCAAAGTACACCTTATTTACCTATCTCAACTCAACTTATTAGATATCTAAGTAGGTAGTAGGTACCTACTGCAGGTAATGGTAACTATAGATAATCCCCGCGACTTCGACCACTTAAGCGATTTCCGTGAGAACTCTGGAGTTCTGGACGTCCGTGAATGAATAAATCCATACTAATATTATAAATGAGAAAGCATGTCCGTCTGCTACGCTTTCAAGGCTCATGAAAATGAAAATTAAAAATTTCACGCGGGAATCGAAAAATCCTAATCCACGCGGACGAAGTCGCGGTCATCATCTAGTATTTATGTGTTAAGAGCAATGAATAACCGCGCAAAGCTGAGAGTAGGTATTCAGGTAGTTCAGGTAGGTATATCGCCGTCGCGCTGCTCCCGAGGAAGACCGAACGACCGCATATTCAATGCGCATGTATGCGTACGTACGTCGCTCGCTCAAACGAGTTCCTAAATAAAATAAAAATATGTCTTTGAGCTAATGAGGCTTCACCTCGCACTCGGCAAGTGGATATATAGGTGTGTTTTGTGTTTCGTATATTATTAGGGTTCAGTAGCCAAATTTGGCAAAAACGGAACCCTTATAGATTCGTCATGTCTGTCTGTCTGTCTGTCTGTCCGTCCGTATGTCACAGCCACTTTTTTCCGAAACTATAAGAACTATACTGTTGAAACTTGGTAAGTAGATGTATTCTGTGAACCGCATTAAGATTTTCTTACAAAAATAGAAAAAAAAACAATAAATTTTGAAGGTTCCCCATACTTAGAACTGAAACTCAAAAATTTTTTTTCATCTAACCCATACGTGTGGTCTTCAAAAATGATATTGAGGTTTGTAATTTAATTTTTTCTAAACTGAATAGTTTGCGCGAGAGACACTTCCAAAGTGGTAAAATGTGTGTCCCCCCCCTGTAACTTCTAAAATAAGAGAATGATAAAACTAAAAAAAATATATGATGTACATTACCATGCAAACTTCCACCGAAAATTGGTCTGAACGAGATCTAGTAAGTAGTTTTTTTTTAATACGTCGTAAATCGTATTTATAAACCGCAATTTACCTTTCATTCAATCAACTCAAATATTTAAAAAAAAAATATTTTTAATAATTTAAAACTTACTACAGGTTTGTACGGAACCCTCGGTGCGCGAGTCCGACTCGCACTTGGCCGGTTTTTTTTGCTCTCTAATAACTTTGACCCTGGCGTTCTTTTATTGGACTTATTTCTCCGTTCTTAAAATGTTTTTATTGCACTACCAGTTAGCCCTTGAGTGCGATCTCAGCTGACGGTAAGTGATGATGCAGTCTAAGATGATAGCGGGCTTACCTGTTAGGTATAAGGCAGTTAGTTACTACAAAGCCATCTCTCTGTCTGCGTCGTATTCCTCATTACTGAGGGTCGTGACCCCTTTCCATTAATCAAATAATGGTAGGAGTTTTCTTGAGATAATAATGCGATGGGTTCCCACATCCTTCCGCATACGGCTCGACTAAGCGTTAACTTAAAATTTTATTTTTTTTATCCCCAATGACGTTAAATAGAGAGTTCGTCCTTCAATCACGCCGCAACAAAGCAACGGATCAACGTTTTTTTTTTGTATGGGTATAGTCGAGGACCTCGAGATGATATAGGCTAAGTCTCTAGCCCAGAAAAATTGAGGAGCGACTGAATTAAAAAAACTTATGCCACGCGAACGAAGTCGCGAGCACCCGCTAGTTATGATATAAAAATTACCAAATTAGGGTCAATTTGGCCGGGAATCGAACCTGTGACCTAGACCTCCCTTGCGTAGTGGTGCGCGCAC
Source organism: Erebia epiphron (assembly GCA_963932025.1). NCBI lineage: Eukaryota > Metazoa > Arthropoda > Insecta > Lepidoptera > Nymphalidae > Erebia > Erebia epiphron. The sequence goes on along the minus strand of OZ009947.1, from coordinate 1,902,565 downwards.
TACAACACTCAGTTGGGAACTCTTTTTATTTTTTGCTTTTTTATCCACTACAAGTTAGCTCTTGACTGCGATCTCACCTGATACGATGATACAGTGTAAGATGGTAGCAGCCTAACTTGTTAGGGTACGGCAAGTATATTAAACCCATAACGATTTTTACACGGCATCGTACCGTAACGCTAAATCGCTTGGAGGTACGTCTCTGCTGAATATAGGGTGGTCACTAGCCACGGCTGAACCTTCCTACCATCAGACAAGAGACAATTTAAAAATTGTAAATTCCGAAATTGACCCTGCTGGAAATGGAACCCGGAACCTCCCACAATAAGACACAGCGTTCGCCATTGGGCCAGGGAGGTCGTTAGTTACAAATCGACTCTGCTTGTGTTGACTTATGTATTTTTATTATTTTCAAGGGATTTTTATTTTCATGATAATACTAGCTGATGCCCGCGACTCCGTCCGCGTGGAGGTATGAAAAATAGATGTTGGCCGATTCTCAGACCTACTCAATATGCTCACAAAATTTCATGAGAATCGGTCAAGCCGTTTCGGAGGAGTATGGGAACGAAAATTGTGACACGAGAATTTTATATATAAGATTATCTTTAGTCATTCTGTTATGTAGGTATATTTAAAGAAAAATCTTCTAATAATAATAATAAATTTACTAATAAGATAGTTATGATGCAGTCTAAGATGGTAGGTAGCAGGCTAACCTAGTTGTTATACTCATACCTCTAATCGGTTTCATATATAGATTAAATTTACTAATTAGGTACCTATTTGCGGTACGGACGAAGGCTCCCACCAGAAATAAGTAAGAAAGTAGGTACTATGAGTTTGAGACTGTCTATTTGTGTGATAAGACTGGCTAGATGAACTACGGAAAATGAGGGAAATGTATGCCAAATTTCATTCCGATACGTTCAGTGGTTCAGCTTTGCGTTGATAGATTAGACAGAAAGCCAGTCAGCCACAAGAGGAACGATTTGTTTGATTAATTGTTTGTTTGTTTGTTTGTAATGGATAAACTCAAAAACTAATCAACTGATTTTAAAAATTCTTTCACTTATAGAAAGCTTTTTTATCAGCGTAACATAAGCTATATTTTATTTTCAAAAAAAGTAAGAGTACGCTACGAAAATTATAATACGAATTACGTCGGAAAATATCGTCTTATCTGAGAGTTTCCGTGGCGTTCACAGGTGCACTCTCTGAATAAATGACTGAATCTCTATTGAATAAATGATTTGATTGATTGATTGATTGATATGCCAACCACTAGACCAACGAGGCAGTCAAGAAATAAATTAACGCGCTATAGAAAAAGGGCGGCCGGGAGTGCGGAGATATCGCAGTGTTAATGTAAAAACTGATGTGCAGCCCAGTGCCGACTGGCTATTATTGGGTATGCACTATTGATGATGATTAGTGCTAACCGTGCGAAGCCGGGGCGGATCGCTATTATATTAAGTATATATGATCACAGAGTTAGCCCGCCAACCCGCATTGGAGCAGCGTGGTGGGTCTAAGCTCTAATTCCCGCTCTCCTATGAGAGTGGAGGCCTGTGCCCAGCAGTGGGACGTTAATAGGCTGTAGTGATGATCACAGACTTAGTAAAAAGTAAAATATCGATATCGATAAACAACACTAGATTATCGATAATACATATAATTATATCAACTACGCTTGAACTCACTAACTGTGTACATATTAGTGAGTGTATACGTATTTTACCTCTCCGAATAGAGGTCGATAAAACCCGATAGCAAAGACAATATATAAACCAGTACTTGGTTTATAATTAATCTATGCCGATAGGGACAACTGCAGCTTGGACCGATAATACTCGTACCTATGAAAAACAGTAGAATTCTTACTCTCGTATTTTTCTGTTTCCTCCTCCAAAACTGAGCCGATTTTAATTCTTTTTTTACGAATAATTTAAGAAGGACTCAAGCTATGTTGGTATGTTTTTCTTTTTTTTGATTATATCCGTCAAATTTATTTGCAGGATGTCTGATGTTTGCACGAAAACTGGGCCATTTTTTGCAATTTTTAAGGGTTCGTTGTTCTTACAATTATTAATTTATTGAAAAAAGCAAAACATATTAGCATGGCACGGACACATATGGATTTTATGGAGCAAAAATATTTTCTCTATTGTAATTATCCACGGAGGAAACAGACAAATGTTTTTGTATGGTGAAATCGCCGGGAGAATTCCTCTTAGGTAATGTCCTGTGTCCCCCTAGTCGGGCAGAGGGCGTTTACAGTGTTGCGCCATCTCGAGCGGTTAGTAGCTACACCCTCATCCCACGTCATCCCTATCCTCGCGACCTCCGCCAGAACCGTACGCCGCCAAGTTTGTTTGGGTCGATCACGCTTTCTTTTTCCCTGATTCCAGTTGAGAGTTTGCCTCACGATATTGCCTGGCTCTCTACGTAGAGTGTGGCCGATCCAGTTCCGTTTGGGTCGGTTCCAGATGGCTAATCTCTCTGGAGATTGGCAGCCGCGATCGAAATTCGGTCGGGAGGACATTATTATTATCGACCGAGCGAAGCGAAGGTCTCTGAGTCTACTTGAGTGAATTTGCACCGTCCGTCCGTCCGTCCGTCCGTCTGTCAGAGCCTTATAACTTCTGAATTACTTAACGTAATTACTTCAAATTTAAATACAATATGTAAACCGATGATCTCCAGCTGAATATGGCTTAAAAAGTTATAAAAATCTACATTTCAGGGGGGCTCTCATAGAAGCGAATGCGAAGTAAATTAATTTTTATAGCGTTACATAGGGTTGCGGTATAAAATTTTAATGATAATTAGGAATAGGTAGAGTCCAAAAATGATTTTTTTTAATTTTTCCCCTAAAGTTTACGAAATGGGGGGCTTTTAAAGTGGAGATTTTCTAACGTCCAAAGTTGACCTCAGAACTCTCAATTTTCTGAAAGACTGAGCCTGAAATTTGATCTATTACTTGAATTATATCCTGTACTTGAACAACAAATACTATAATTTGGAAAATATTATAAGGAAACGAAATTATTTAATTTTTAATGAGCTTCAGTATTTTTAACAGAACTTCACAATGATGTCAATAGATGGCGCTCTGTTATGGCGATACCGCGAGGTCTCAGTTCGGGGCGAACTACTAGTTATTTAAACAGTTGTGTTATTGCTGCAGATCGGCTGGAAGTATACGAACGCATGGCTGGTCGGCAACGCGCTGTGCAAGGTGCTGCTGGTGCTGAGGGCGTTCGGCCTCTACTTGAGCTCCAACGTGCTCGTCTGCATCTCCATTGACAGGTAATGCCCGCCCAATAATCATAGGCAATGGGGCGGTCCGTTGTGTGGAGACCGCCACATTAAATCCTCAGTCGATGAAACTTGGCAGGGTTTTAGTATTGGATGATCCAAAACTAACACAAAAATATCCACCAAAAAAAACATCCGGGAGTTAGGTATTTATACCTGAAACTTAATATTATTTATAACTGAATATTTTCTTGATTTCGTACAAAGAATACTTGCCGCTACGTACCGCACCGCGCCGCGTCTCTGTATTGTGGCTAGACCTTTATGGCCCACATGCACAAGACCATTTAAACTGATCCGGTATATTTTTGTTTGTAATGCTGTCACTTTTTGGCAAGACCATATTGCGGTTGCTAAAAAGTGACAGAATTAAAATATTTCAAACTAGCTGATGCCTGCGACTTCGTACGCGTGGATTGAGGTTTTTGGTTCCCGGGAACTCCTTCATTTTCCGGGATAAAAGTAGCCTATGTGCTATTCCAGACTATAATCTATCTCTGTGCCAAATTTCATCTAGATCCGTTCAGCCGTCGGGGCGTGATTGAGCAACAAACATCCATCCATACATCCATCCATACATCCATCCATCCAAACTTTCACATTTATAATATTTATTTGATAGGGGTCGACAGTTAAATATTTAGATTTATTTAGTTAATATTGTTGCCGACGATTATAATAATTGCAGCACAATCAATGTGTATGGAAAATGGAAAAATCACTTCTGGTAGAAATCACGTGTGCTTCACAAACTCCATATCCTTCTAATACCCCAAAAACAGCTGGACTCCTAATTTAGTGAACCCTGGGTCTCTAACGAAATAATCATTACAGGACCGATCTCAAAAGCCAAGACCACCAGTATGTTCGCACGATTTACTCCTTAAACCATCCTGAAATAGATTGGTTTTCATTTGATCCCAAACTCGTGCAGAAGACATTTCGTCCAACCACACGTCTGGGAGTTGACAAAATGTTCTCCTAACTGATTTTGTGCAAGGCAGGCAATATAAACGCGAGGACCTCAGTTACGCAGGAAATATTGGCTATGCTAAGGTATAATCTAAAAAAGTTAAGAGTCTAGCCCCTCACGCTCATAGATGGAACGCTAACCCGTAGGCCGACATGACCTCTCTCTATTACTATTTTTAAGGGGTATAAGTCCAAGCCTGTCCGGCGATATGGTGCATACTGCAAGGTAACATATTTACATAGGTGTTAGGTTTTGACCGAGAGGTCCAGTTCTTTGGTATAAAGCCTATCTCCAAGCTATCGTAGAGAGTTAGAAACGGTGTACCAATCCACAAGCAATTCCAATTCCGTGTTTAAAATTAAATATATAAAAAATACGCGCCGAATTGAGAACCTCCTCCTTTTTTGGAAGTCGATTATAAAGGAAAGGTGACTGCCCACAGAAAATGGAATCTGCTTGTGACTGACTGATAAATTGAACAGGCGGATGGGTCAACGAGGTCAACCGTGAATAAGGAGCGTAGGTAAATAATAGGGTATTTTAGAAGAAAGTAATTGAGGTAGGAGCACGGAGTCTTGACATTTCATAAGTGGCACAAGTTGTCCCACGTGAAATAAATAAATCATTTCGTTTCAAATCATTTGAAATGATAATAATAATAAAAAAATGTGTGTGTTAGCTCCGAAGTACGACTGGAGTTTACTAATCATTACGAACGAAAAGTAGCAAATAACGTAACGGAAAAAGTTTGATTTTACTCCGCATAAATTTTCACAACCCGGGCTCATATATGAAAATTGATTCTTAAGGAGGTAAACTCCAATAAAAAGCCTTTTATTTCTACGGCCACTTGATACAGTATCACTATATTTTTAACACTTACCTATAATATTACATATTCTTAAGTTCTAGTTCTAGTTATTTTGTGTTTTCCAAGCCTCAAAGCCTCCCCCAGTTGTCTCCATGCGTCCCTTACGCTTACTCTGAGATTTTACATTGCAAATTCGATTGACGTAGTGAGCGTTCACTCACATTAGCGTCAAAGTAAAATGGACCCAAAAGCTCTTGCTTTAAAGTTAAAGTCACAAATTCAGCGTTTGGAGCGCTGGCTGTGAATTAATACACGAAATGATGAAATGAGCTCTAAACCAACGCAGTTAAGGTTCATTTTACTTTGACGCTAATGTGAGTGAATGCTCACTACGTCAATCGAATTTGCAATGTAAGAACTCAGAGTAAGCGTATCTATCTCTTGCCATTGTATTGTGCCATTGTAATCCAGTTTGTTCCGACTATTTGCTTAAAAAATATCTCCCCATCATTTTCTTTACCGTCCGGCTTTAGAACGACTGGACCGATTTTCGTGGTTTTTGATTTGTTTTATTTGTCTCCGTCCCGAATAGCAGAAAATTCAAATCAAAATTCAAAAAACTCAATTTTTATTCCAATAAACTTTTACAAGTACTTTTGAAACGTCGAGTGAATCTACCACTGGTTCGGAAAGATATTCCTACCGAGAAGAACAAGCAAGAAACTCGGCAGTTGCTCTTTTCAATAATTTACAATTTCATTAATTTGTAGAATACTTAATATGTAACAGCTGTCCTTAGCATTGCTGGAGCGAGTCAAATCCATGCTCCTTTGTCATTTACGTAATCTTCAACAGTATAATAAGCTTTTTTCAGGAGCATACTTTTAAAATTGAGAATCCATATCCATACTTTAATATTATAAATGCGAAAGTGTGTCTGTCTGTCTGTCTGTCTGTCTGTCTGTCTGTCTGTCTGTCTGTCTGTCTGCTACGCTTTCACGGCCCAACTACTCAACCGATTTTGATGAAATTTGGTACAGTGATAGGATACATCCCGGGAAAGGAAATAGGGTACTTTTTATCCCGGAAAATTGAAGAGTTCCCGCGGGAATCAAAAAATGTATCTGTTCAACCGATTTTGATGAAATTTGGCACAGGGGTAGGTTGTATCCCGGGAAAGGACAGAGGCTACTTTTTATCCCGGAAAATTCAAGAGATCCCGCGGGAATCGAAAAAACTTGGTCCACGCGGACGAAGTTGCGGGAATCATCTAGTATCTAATAAAAACATTGCAAAATTGACGAAATAATTTAAATTTCCCTTGATTATCCCAAATAAAAAAACCACTCGGATGAAGTCGCGGGCATCAGCTAGTTACAAAAAAAAGTTTTATGTAAAACCACGCAAACGAAGTGAAACACTTTTAAAATCAACTTTTCTTCGAAGTCAACAATGAGGTTGTATTATTGGATTATTTGTAAGTATTTAAAACTGGTGACGTTAGCATTTTTATTTTTATGTCGTCATCATTTATTATTCGGTAACAAGCCGTTTCACGCCTGCGTTAGTAGAGCAATTTAAAAAAAAAACAAGATACAATTGAAACATTTACTCAATAGAATGATTATGGTTAATATAGCCTGAAAACACGTTATTATCTAATTCTTAGAAGTAGGATTGAATAACTATATCTGAGGTGTAAATTGTATAATGCGACAACCACGTAATCGGCTCAGTTAGTAGTTTTTCAGAGAAATGGTAACAAAAATTAATAAAAGCCGGCCAAGTGCAAGTCGGACTCGCGCACCGAGGGTTCCGTACAAACCTGTAGTACCTTAGTTTAAAATTGTTAAAAATGTTTTTATGTAACTAACAATTTATGCTTTTCGCAATTTTTCCTTTATCTGTGCTATAAGACGTTGCTTCGTACCAAATTTCAAGATTCTGAGTTCACGGGAAGTACCCTGTAGGTTTTGATTCTCTTGCGAGTGTCGAAAATTTGCAGCATAAACGACTGTAAATTCCGTTGGCTTAGAAGTTTGATTTCTTCACAGCTCCAAGGGACAGTAGACTTGAGTATTTGATATGAATTTCAGCTTGATACCTCCATGCGTTCCTGAGAAAAAGGGTCTTGACACACAGACGGACGGACAACAAAGTTATCCTATTTGTTATTTCGTTTTTTCCTTTTGTGGTACGGAACCCTAAAAACAATAAATTTGAAGGATTTTCACTAAACTAGTTCCGAAGCATTAAACAGCATTCAGCAGCATTTTCACCAGCAAAGAGCTTTATCGGATTGCGAACAGGGATAAGCGAGCAAAAAGAGTTCAAAAAGAGTCAAAATTAGTTCACTCATTAAAGCAATACTTTCAAAATTCTCTTTGTTAGTGGAAGTGTAAACGTATTTTGTCCATTCCGCTTGCCCATTTTCCGCTCATTTCCCTTTTGCAGTGGAAACTCTGCTTTAAAACGATTGCGTTTCGTGCGGTGCGTGGGTATTAAGAGCACATCTTTTACTTCAAGTTTTAGGTAAAAGTTCGATTGGTTCGGTACACATCACAGATGTTTGTTACGTAACTAAATACTTGTTACATAATGTATACGTATTGTATAATTGTCTACATACTAGATGATGCCCGCGACTTCGTCATTTCGATTCCCGCGTTAACTATACTTAACTTTCCGGGATAAAAAGTCTATATGTCCTTCCCCGGGACCTATATAACCTATCTGTTGGTGCAAAATCGAAGGACCGTTAAAATAAAAAGGAAATATGACGAGAGGTGTCCAGTTTGTCCAGAGTTACTCCAAATCCACAATCTACAATACAAAAAACCACTTACCGTTCCTGGAACGTCCAGTTTTCCCGATGACAGCGATGAGCACGGCACATGCAGATGACCAGCGGTGGGATGAGGCTTGGTTTTTATGTAGGTAGTTCAGGGTATTTAGCACTCACGGCGCGGGAGCACTCCTTTTTCGATGGACACACGTTACGAACGCGGATCAGGATGTCTCAATAATGTCATAATTTCATACGTCACGCGTGGCGCTAGTGACGCAGTATGTCGGGCGGACTGGCCAACCAGGGTACCGCCGGACGTAATCGCGAAAGTGGCTAGTATTGCCAATTGTAAATTTTTAGCAACAACTGGTTTGATGGAACACTATCCCTGTACCAAATTTCATCCAAATCGGTTGGACAGAAGGGCCGTGAAATCGTAGCAGACAGACAGATGGACAGACAGACAGAAATATTTTTGCATTATTATTAGTATTGATTGTAACAATTTTTCTTTTTTAAAGAGCCACTAACTGCTAACTTTCTTGTCGGTTCTTCTCAGTAGAATCTTCTTTCTGAACTGATGGTAGAGTCCTGACTTCTGAAGACCTGACATAATCTATACTTATATTATAAATGCGAAAGTTTGGATGGATGGATGTATGGATGGATGGATGGATGTTTATTACTCAATCACGCCCCAATGGCTGAACGGATCTGAATGAAATTTGGCACAGAGATAGATTTTAGCCTGGAATAACACATAGGCTACTTTTTATCCCGGAAAATTAAAGGGTTCCCGCGGGAACCGAAAAACGTCACTCCACGCGAATGTAGTCGCGGGCATTCGCTAGTATGACATAATTGGCACAAGTTGTCCTACATGAAAAAAATATAATTTCAAAACATTTCGTTTCTGTGACTTGTTTTAGGCATGCAATTAGTCGTTAATTAACTTATAAACTGTTGCTCTTTACATTTCAAACCATCGATATCGATAGGTACTAGATGGGCCCTTTCATAGAAAAAGGTCTGGCGACCGACTATGAGAACGCGTTCCTAACCTGTCTTTGTCCCCATCGTAGCGCTGTCACGGTCGCTCGTCGTGTAGATAATTTGTTATTCTTAAGTTAACATCTAAAGTATTATTAGTTTGGCACTGAACAATTTTTATTTTAAGGTAAGTGTTTCAATTCACAATCATACATTTCCAAAAAAACGTATTTTTATCCATTACGCAATCATTTAATTTCCGCGGCAAACTGTATGATATTTTTTTTTTTTACTAACTGGCCTTACGGCTTCTATGGCCATGACCTATAATATTATCTATGACCGAGTCATACGTTTTCAATATATGTTGCAAGCAAGTTCCTGCTTTTCAGACTAGATGGCGTTGATGGCGTTGCTAAAAATACGCCCACATTCTTTGTTTGACAGGGCCCGTCTATGTAAATTGAGGTCGTTGTTTCAAACAGATTGTTTACGTTTAAATATCTCCCTCACTATTTTACTAAATAAACATCGAGGTAAGAATAATGATTCGAAACCAATCAAATCTTTCTCAAAGAATTTCAAACATAGATTTCTAGCAAATTCGACTTGATTAGCGATAGTTCCAAGAAATTAGTACTTTGAAGTACTAAGATAAGGATTAATTTAGTTCTGTTTAAGTTTTTAACGAAGTCTGGCATCATTTAATTAAAGTGAGACAGATTCAGCTCTCAAAGAACTATAATGACAAGCAGAACACTGAAAAAGATAAATTAAAATGGCATAAATACCTAGAATTATTCGTATAGTTAAACTTTGTGGTCTTTAATCATTCTTTAATACTGCGATGGTAGCGGGATAGTATGTTAGAGGTGAAAATACCTAACTAGCTGATGCCCGCGACTTCGTCCGCGTGGTTCAAGATTTTTTGATTCCCGCGGGAACTCTTTAATTTTTCGGGATAAAAAGTAGCCTATGTCACTCTCCAGGTCTTCAACTATACCCATGCCAAACATCACGTCGATCCGTTGCTCGGTTGCGGCGTGATTGAAGGACAAACCAAAAAACCAACAAACCAACAAACCAATAAACAAACACACTTTCGCATTTATAATATTAGTATGATTAAAAACTTATGTTATACCTACACACGTCAGCACACCAGTTTCTAAACTATTACCAAATGGATTCAAATAACTACGAAGATCCGATTTTAAACAACTCCGTTGCATTGAAAAAAATTCAAACTTACCTCTTAGGTCTTTCAAAGCAGTTTTTCTTCCGATTGAAAAAAATTGCATTAGGTAAATTTTAAAATTCACATCGGTTGCGTATTATTATAAATTTTATTAAAAAGGAAACTTCTTCAGGATCGTTGAATACAATTTACATTTGTCATAATTATAGAGTACAAGTTATATTTATCTCATTCTCTTTCTGAAGTTTCACTTCTGCCGTGTGAATTGCACACACTCACTTTTTTTGTTATCGAATTTATGCCGGCTTTTTCAGCAGCACTTGCTTATTGTCCTCCTCCGCCCGCAATGCGCCTTCGCCATTGTTTTGATTCTCGAGCACACCTCGTTTCAAGCAGTTTTTTGTTCGTTGTTCGCAGGTTCTTCGCAGTGCTATACCCTCTGAAGCTATCCGTGGCGCGCAGGAGGAGCAAGCAGATGTTATACGCAGCCTGGGGCATCGCGCTCGCCTGCAGCCTGCCTCAGGTCAGCAGTTTACCGATTTGAAAAAAAAGGAGGTTATCAATTCGACACGTATATGTATGTCATACTAGCTGATGCCTTTTGATGTCTTTGATGTCGACTTCGACTGCGTAGAATGAGGTTTTTTGGTTACTGCGGGAACTTTTTAATTATCCGGGATAAAAAGTAGCCTATGTGTTATTCCAGACTATGGGTAATCTACCTCTGTGCCTGCAAATTTCATTCAGTTCCACTCAGCCGTTCTGGCGTGATTTACTAACAAATATGAAACATCCATCCATCCATCCATACATCCATCCATCCAAACTTTCGCATTTATCATATTAGTATAGAACTATAGATTACTACGATTGACATTTGGTAGAAACATTTTGAGAAAACTGGTTGCCTGACCCACCATTTGCAATTTGATGAATCCAAATCAAGACAGGTAATGTCCGTCTTAATACTAAATATACTGTTATTTTACTTATAAATGTTTGTAAAGGTGAATAGGCATGATGACTGATTTTGAAAAATGGTCAGATTATGTTCGGAAGTATCTACTATTTCGAAAAAATATCTTATTTCAGCAGAAAAATAAAGTTTGGTAGATAAAATTAGCATTTGAAATTTAAATTTTAAAATTCACGCCAATACGTTCGGCGGTGTCATGGCGTCGTTGTGACGTCACAATTGTTTTTACCAATGTACTCTGTGCAGTGTGCAGTAAGCAATTAGTGTGATTTTCAAAGCTCGAAAACAAACAATTGTGACGTCATTCGCTTCTTTGTGTTTTATGCAATATGGCGGATTGCTGTATTTTATAGTTTTATTTTATCAAAAAAAATAGCAATCTCATTAGAAATAGAAAAATAAATACGTTTTTTATAATCCATGAATCTTATTTCATTAGATAAATTCATAATTTCATTGATTCTTGGTTACTGTCATCATGCCTATTTAAGCCTTAAGAAGCTGTACAGTCTTAAGAACTTGAAATAAAATTACATTTAAACATTTTGATAGCAAAGCTTCAATGGATAAAAAACATATGTCAGTATATAAATATAAATTCAGAAATTATAAATTCCCAAATTAACCCTGCCGGGAATCTAACCCGGGACCTCCCACTGTAGTGCAGCGCTCACCACTGCGCCAGGGAAGTCGTCGAATCGTCTGTTTAATCTAAGTAAGTGCCTATACTGAGAATGTCTTGTCGGAAAAATTCAATGCTTAATTCGGGCCCGACCCGGGAATCGAACCCAGGACCTAACATAGCCACTAGACCAACAAGGGTCCAGCCAAACTTGAAGTTTGCCAAAACTTTTTTGAGTGTCACTTTTGCACGTTCGGCCGGGTTCCATCCTACTACAAAGTGATATTTAACTTTAATAATACAAGATGATGCTCGCGACTTCGTCCGCATGGATTTAGGTTTTTGATTCCCACGGGAACTCTATAATTTCTCCTTTATAATGTCCTTCTCCGGGTTACAATCTAACCTTGTACAAAATTTCATCAAAATCGGTCGAATAGATGAGCCGTGAAAGCGGGGCAGATAGACAGACAGATAGACGTACAAACAGGTACATTTTCGCATTTATAATATTAGTATGATAATATGGAATTGTTAACGTTATGAGTTTCTAGGATATTCCAAACTCCTTGAGTGACGAACGACCTAGTCGAGGACTCCGAAGTCAAAATTCATGGAATTTTAATCAAATCGTCAGTGGGCGAAGCTTGAATTGAAACAGGTTTTTATAAGATTTCACAGACTGGAGTCTAATGTCGTAAATTCAAGCTAACTTATAATACTTATTTCGTTTTTCATTTATGATGAAAACTTTTTGGGCTTTTTCGCTATAAGTTAGGAGCAGCGTAGGGATTGGGGCATGTTAAATTTTACAATATCCATGATTACATTTTACGTTATCTTGATTTAATTTTATGAATTATTGAATTTATATAGTTCTCAATTCGACTGTATGTTTTTTTGCATTCGCATTCGCATAAATTATACATAATATAATGCGATCTCCGCCAATCAATCAATCAATCAATTTTTAGATTTTTTTTTGTTTGGTAGATCTTACTTCAGGGGTGGTGCCATGTAAATTTTATCGAAATTGATTCGCGAAATTGATGATGATTGGTTCGCTTTTTGAGAAAAAAAAAGTTGTATACTTACCCAGACAATGTTTTTTACATTTTAGTTCAAGTTGGTTCCTTAAAGGTATAGTTTTGAAGTCGGTTTTTGTTTTAGATGAAAGCGAATAATTATATCTGAGAGCTCTTATAATATAATCGTTTCATGGCTCAAGGTTCAAAGTTGTGAATTAAAAGAACAAAATATAATTTAGGAGTTTATAATTTTTTCTAAAATGACTGAAAAATACCCGACCTCGCAGCAATCTAATTTTTTATAAGACTTTAATTCGATAAACAACAAGAATTTTGAAGAAAAAAAAATATTAAAATCTAAATTAAAAACTATATATACTTACATTAAAAATATCATCTATCCCGCTGCAATGAGGCAGTGTGCCCAGAACGCTGGCTGCGTTACCCCGCTGCATAGCCAAACTTATATGTTGGCCGAGGTAACTGCCAGCCCTCCGGTCACCAGTGGACTCTGTGAGACGAGAAGATAGATCCTTAAAAAAGGATCTAGCATCTTCCCCCACGACCCCAGGGTTTCAACACCAAAAGGCACAAAAATGAAATTATTTTCAATAATTTCATACTCGCGCCTCTTGGCTCTTTTTGCATTAGTGGCCGCCGCCCCCGCTGACATGGAGGACGCCTGGTAAGTGGGATATCGCTAGCGTATCCACGCATGTGGCATCCCAAACAAGCGACCTTCCTTGCTTCCACGGAACAAGAGTCATCCCGTCAGGTCTCTTATCATCACTGCGCGCCAAGCCATTAGGCTCTAACACTGCAGGCACTCTAGCGGTGGCAAGAGACCGACGGATGATGTCGTTCAGGGAAGCATGTCGCGAAAGACGACCGGCACTTTTGATACAAGAAAGCCTGTTGTAACTTGGCGCCAAGTGAAAGACCAACCGCAATCGTCAGAGTGAGGTGGTCCAACAATTGTATATTTTTTCAGTAGATATGTTGACTAGGAGCTAGCTTATTTTATTTTGTATGCCAATTTATTTCCATACAATTTATGTTCTATACCTCCACTTTTATTCATGTTGATATATTCAACCTTTTTAGGGTTCCGTAGCCAAATTTGGCAAAAACGGAACCCTTATAGATTCGTCATGTCTGTCTGTCTGTCTGTCTGTCTGTCCGTCCGTATGTCACAGCCACTTTTTTCCGAAACTATAAGAACTATACTGTTGAAACTTGGTAAGTAGATGTATTCTGTGAACCGCATCAATATTTTCTTACAAAAATAGAAAAAAAACAATAAATTTTGGGGGTTCCCCATACTTAGAACTGAAACTCAAAAATTTTTTTTTCATCTAACCCATACGTGTGGGGTATCTATGGATAGGTCGTCAAAAATGATATTGAGGTTTGTAATATCATTTTTTTCTAAACTGAATAGTTTGCGCGAGAGACACTTCCAAAGTGGTAAAATGTGTGTCCCCCCCCCTGTAACTTCTAAAATAAGAGAATGATAAAACTAAAAAAAATATATGATGTACATTACCATGCAAACTTCCACCGAAAATTGGTTTGAACGAGATCTAGTAAGTAGGTTTTTTTTAATACGTCATAAATCGTAAACCGCAATTTACCTTTCATTCAATCAACTCAAATTTTTAAAATAAAAATATTTTTAATAATTTAAAACTTACTACAGGTTTGTACGGAAGCCTCGGTGCGCGAGTCCGACTCGCACTTGGCCGGTTTTTTACTTCTTTATTAGAAAGAATATTTTTTATACTTATTTGCCTATATGCAAACATGTATACTAATATTATAAATATGAAAGTTTCTGTCTGTCTGCTACGCTCTCCCGGCCCAACTTTTCAACCGATTTTGATGAAATTTGGTATAGAGATAGAGGTTAACTGGGCTTTTTCTGGAAAAAGAGTTCCCGCGGGTATGAAAAAAACTTAATTCACGCAAACGAAGTCGCGGGCATCTCTAGTCACTAAATAATTAGGAAACATTTCTTCGGTAAATATGAGGGAAAAAGCTAAATAATTTACTTTTTGCGTAGGTACAAGGCCTTCAGTTATTTTTTCTTTCGTTTCATAAATTTAAGATGTTTAAACGTAGGTAGAATTCATACCCTTCATTACCCTTTCTTATGAGATAATAAATTGAGATTTATAACATTGAAAATTCCTCTAGACCATCCTGTGTAAGGTCTAGGTGTGGGTAGATTCGGTATAAGAAGATATTTTGATGTTTAGATTTTAATGGTTTAGGAACACTTGCGTGCTGGAATAAGCGTTGTAAACATGTAGGTCCCTACATACGGTTTTTAGATAAAGGACAAGAGCTCCTTGTTTTATTATGGAGCCCCATAACCCCTAGAACAAAAATTAAAAACTTAAAATAACTCCCGACATATTGAAATCATATAATATCATTTCATATCATATCATTTATTTATAAATGAATATTCATCCAAATCATTAACATTTAAAACATTGAAGTAAGTAAAGTAAACGGATACCCAATTTCGATTCACACACATATGCAGCCGTATTCAGCAACCCCTCATTTTCCGCCACGCCACATAATATTTTTGTTTCTGTAACAAAAATTAAAAAAATAAGAATTTTCATGCTCATTTTCCGTTAATTCTCGAAACTGAGAAAATTTTATTTAAAAAATTTGTTTTGCGTCTCTGCCCATTCATCTCTCAGGCGAACCCGTCCCCTGAATTGGTAAAAATAGCACCATTCAAGCACAGTTTTAGTATATCGTAAAACTGTGATACAACCAGAAACGGGACTCAATCACTGATACTTGATTAAAATTACCTCTAATGACAACGTAATGTGTTGTATTGTTTACTTATTGTAACATTTTTCCTTTTAAGAAAAGTGCAACTGCTGAGTCTCTTGCCGGGTCTTCTCAGTAGAAGACGTGTCATATAAGTGACACAAGTTCTCCTATACGTGAAATAAATAAATCATTTATCTAACGGGAGCTATATTATGTTTGTCCCCCCAGAGCGCTGTGTTCCGTGTGATGCACCACCCCTACGTGATCGGCTTCAAGCAATGCGTGTCGTTTGACGCATTCCCCAGCGCGCGGCTCGAGCTCGCGTACAACGTGTTCTGTCTGTGTGCGATGTACTTCGCGCCTCTGCTGATCATCACCGTGTGCTATGTGTGCATCTTCTGCGAGATACGACGCAGCAGCAACGACCTGCACGGTGAGTTGTGTCTTTACCCAGAGCGTGGCTCGAGCTCGCGTACAACGTGTTCTGTCTGTGTGCGATGTAGTTCGCGCCTCTGCTGATCATCACCGTGTGCTATGTGTGCATCTTCTGCGAGATACGACGCAGCAGCAACGACCTGCACGGTGAGTTGTGTCTTTACCCAGAGCGTGGCTCGAGCTCGCGTACAACGTGTTCTGTCTGTATGCGATGTACTTCGCGCCTCTGCTGATCATCACCGTGTGCTATGTGTGCATCTTCTGCGAGATACGACGCAGCAGCAACGACCTGCACGGTGAGTTGTGTCTTTACCCAGCGCGCGGCTCGAGCTCGCGTACAACGTGTTCTGTCTGTGTGCGATGTACTTCGCGCCTCTGCTGATCATCACCGTGTTCTATGTGTGCATCTTCTTCGAGATACGACGCAGCAGCAACGACCTGCACGGTGAGTTGTATCTTTACACAGCGCGCGGCTCGAGCTCGCGTACAACGTGTTCTGTCTGTGTGCGATGTACTTCGCGCCTCTGCTGATCATCACCGTGTGATAAGTGTGCATCTTCTGCGAGATACGACGCAGCAGCAACGACCTGCACGGTGAGTTGTGTCTTTACCCAGCGCGCGGCTCGAGCTCGCGTACAACGTGTTCTGTCTGTGTGCGATGTAGTTCGCGCCTCTGCTGATCATCACCGTGTGCTATGTGTGCATCTTCTTCGAGATACGACGCAGCAGCAACGACCTGCACGGTGAGTTGTGTCTTTACCCAGCGCGCGGCTCGAGCTCGCGTACAACGTGTTCTGTCTGTGTGCGATGTACTTCGCGCCTCTGCTGATCATCACCGTGTGCTATGTGTGCATCTTCTGCGAGATACGACGCAGCAGCAACGACCTGCACGGTGAGTTGTGTCTTTACCCAGCGAATTACTTAATTTATTATTGTTGCCCGCAACTTCGTTCGCGTACAATTTCTTATATAGGTACCATGATATTAAAAAAAAATCCTCGCTGTAAGCGGCCTATCAACAAAAGTCCTATTTTTATTTAATAATTTTAATCATCGTAAGACTTACAGTGTCAAAGAAGTTTGCCTATACAAAAGTGTTGTCTTTTGATCGGCCGAACTAAGAACCAGCAAGAAACACGGCGGTTGCTCTTTTGAAAAAAAAAAATATACAATTTCATTAATGTGTAGAATACATTAAGTAACAGCTGTCCTTAGCATTGCTGGAGCGAGTCAAATCCATGCTCCTTTGTCATTTGAGATACCTCTAAAAAAAAATTTGTTCAAATCGGTTTAGAAACCACGGAGATATGCAGCGACATACATTAAAAAAAAAACATACGCGCCGAATTGAGAACCTCCTCCTTTTTTGGAAGTCGGTTAAAAATAGTACTGCTTTATGCGATGTTGGTAAGCACCCTGGCCGTTGGTAACAGATTTGCATGTGACACGTGGATTATATTATCACGGCTGCAATTTCACAGGGGCAGTCTCCCAAGCGTGATACAGAATCTAAAGCCTTTGTGATCCGATCCAGCCTTGATCACGTCGATCTCAGAATTGGCAAAACGAAAACACACGTACAAGCTTTTATGTACAGTCGCGGTCTGAAAATGTTTATCAGTTTTCAAATGATTCTTTAAAACACGTGCAGTAAAGTCTAAAACCTATATCCTGCAGTTATTTATTACGTAACAAAAATTTTCCACCATCTATTTTAAAGACTTTTTTTATAGTAAAACTCATTCCCTACCTTCAAAAATATTTAAAAAGATTTTCTATGGGTTTCTTCATTAATTATGCTATTCTATTATTTACATATAGACTTCATATTTACCACCACATTATTCCTATCTATTAACCAGTCACTCATGCATGTTAAAAAATCTATTCTGTCTAATCAAGTCCCATATCGATCTTCTGACACAGATATGTGCATGCATAATGAATCTTAAAGTGGTTAACAGTTTCAGGCCGCGACTGTACCACGTATGATTGATTGGGAATTATCGTATAACGTAGATGGGCCGTCAGTCCTAGGTCTAGATAAGAATTGCGTTTTCAGTGTCTATTGCGTTTCAATTTCTAGTCTTCTATAATACCTATATTTGACGACCTCCCTCCCTGGCGCTGTGGTGACTGGTGAACACTGTAGTCTTATAAATACCTAGATAAAAAAATAATATGAGCTTAGTTTGTTTTAGGCTCTTCTCAGACCAGGGTGCGTTTGGAACCCGCGGACGAAGTCGCGGCATCAGCTAGTAAAGATTATAATTTGAAAACACGAACGTCAACAACATTGAAACAATCATTACGGCTTGTATGTTAGTATGCAGGAGAGTAAAATATGCTACTTTTTATCCCAGTAAAAAATTAAACCGACTTCATTAATAACTAACACTAAAGAGGAAAGCAATATTTAATTTACAACATAATTTACTTAAACAAGCGTTAAATATCGAAAGGCGACAGTAAATCAATAACATAAAATAAATCAGATAACCATTTATATTCTGGGTACAGTAAATAATACATTGTGGGATCCTGCGAGATCTAATATTACTTTTCTAGAACCCCGTAACTGAATGTAAGTGTGAGTGTAACGAAGGTCGAGTAGTAGAATTGCTGTTGCTATACGAATATTAAACCCCTTCGCGACACAATAAAGGGCATTTCTAGAGTCAAGTTTCATTTCATTAGTTTCGCAGATTCGAAGTAAAATGTCCGTACTCCTTGTCAAAGGAAACGTTATTTCGCTTCTTTCCTAAGAGGTTAGGGTAGAGTTCCTTTCTAAAGAGGGCTTGACAGAGTAAAAATCTCCTTCTTCCTTCTAAGTAATAAAGCACAATGCTATTTCACCGCTTTATGATAGATAATGATAAGAAAGAAAGAAAGATAAACAGTTTATTCGACAATGGTGTCACAGACAAAACACAGATTACAAACGTAAAAATTTTGTCTGTGACACCAGCACCACCCAGAATGGGTGTACAGATCAGGATTAAGCCCTGCATTGGATGCCAATAAAGTGCATACAAAGCAGGGCGCTGGTTTTCGCCTATGACCCGGGTGACGCCACAGTAACAAAAATTTATAATATAACAAAACAAAAGTAAAGTTTATAAGTAGTCACAAGTAAGCAGCAAGTACTCATATTATATGCCATTTATAATAGTAACACATTTATACTGTACAAAAAGAAAAAATAAAAAAAAAAAATCTAAAACATACAACTACAATAAATAATATGAAAACAAGAAAAAATATATCAAGAAAATTACACATTACACATAAAATCACAAACAAATATTTTTTGTAATTTTATTTTTATTTTTTGTAATTATATTTTTTAAATTAAAGTAATGAAATATTGGCCGCAATATCCTCATACTCAATTTGCTTTGGTAACATAAATCTTTTTAACTTATTTATAAAAGTGATTTTACTCCGAGAATCACGAATGGGGGGAGGAATATTATTCCAGCATCGGGTTGCGGCATATTTAAAGCAGCCCTTAAAAGCAGCAGTGCGGTGGTGTAGGACACTCAGAATTTTATGTACGCCTCTAAAATGCTCCCTACCCTCATAAGTCCTCCCTAGCTTTATATATATGTAAGTTAATGTATACTAGATAATGCCTGCGTCTTCATCAGTGTGGATTTAGGTTTTTAAATTCCCGGGGAAAATTTTTAATTTTGCGGAATTCAAATTCAAATTCAAATGATTTTTATTCAAATAGACTTTTTACAAGTGCTTATGAATAGTCAAATGAATCTACCACTGGTATGTAGTATGAAGTAATTAATAATGTATGAAGTATGTAGTAGCCTAGAAGTATGTCCTTCTCCGGGATGCGACCTACCTCTGTACCAAATTTCATAAAAATCTGTTGAAAAGATGGGCCGGGAAAGCATATCAGACAGATAAGACAGACAATAGATAGACTTTGGCATTTATAATATTGGTATGGATTAGTTTTAATGATTTTTGACTACCGGGGGAACTCGTTCATTTTCCGAGACGAAAAGTCACAATCTATTCATCTTTTTAACGTGTTTTTAACATTTCTAAACGTTGGTATCTACCTATTATGATTTCTTTGTTCTAAGCTATACAGTATAAGTGCATAACTAATTCGTGTTCACAGACAAATAGATTTATTATCTAGCGAGTGCAAGGGACCCTCAAGAGCCGTACTAAGTACACTCACAGTATACCTACTCGAGACTTTATTAATCGTCAAAGCCTTACAAAAGATTCAGATGTTTACGTGCTTAAAAAATAATTATTTAAAACCTAATATAATTTTTTTAAGGCTTTTATTAAAATGAAGCCTTTTACGATCCTAGTCTCACAAACTTATGAAAAAATTATGAAAAAAATAGATTTTCTTTCATACAGTAGCGACGCTGTCACCTTAAGGTTTAAAGTTTGTCGGATATGAAAACGAATATATTCGCTTTCGTTTTGAGACGCATACGTATAAGGTAGCGATATTATTGCTTGCAATATTTTTAACCGACTTCCAAGAGGGAGGAGGTTTTCATTCAGCCCGTAGGTATGTTTTTTTAATGTATTTACTCGTAAATGGGTAG
This sequence comes from Erebia epiphron, assembly GCA_963932025.1. Classification (NCBI taxonomy): domain Eukaryota; kingdom Metazoa; phylum Arthropoda; class Insecta; order Lepidoptera; family Nymphalidae; genus Erebia; species Erebia epiphron. Next base: position 1,882,032 of record OZ009947.1, on the reverse strand, counting down.
GGGGTATGGCAGTTATATAAGACCATACCCCCTACCCCCATTCTAACTACACGGCATCGTACCGGAACGCTAAATCGTCGGCGCCAGTAGGGTGGTAAGTTGGTAACTATAGCCACGGCTGAAACCTCCCACTAGGCCAGATTAGAGAAAATTCAGAAATTATAATTTCCCGAATTCGCCCTGCCGGGAATCGAACCCGGGACCTCCCACTCTTCCCACAGCGCTCACTAATGCGCCAGAGGTCGTCAAAACGTGGAAGAATAAGTAAGTACATAACTTTAATTTTAATCAAATTCTAAATGCCTAAGGATATGGTAAACCTACTCGTGCGACGCCGGTTTTCAATAATATTAATTATGCTATGCAAATTTCAATTACTAACTTTATTCTGAAGTAGGTATGTTCTTAGAAAATTTAAGTAGTCTGTCTCCTCGTGTGGATTATTTTGCTATGAGCAATATAATTAAATGCCAAGTCCATATCCAAACTAATTATAAATGCGGAAGTGTGTTTATTCGTTGATTTGTCCTCCAATCTAATGGCGATAATCAATTTTTGGGTAGATATAAATAGTTGAATACCTGGAGAGTGACACAAGCTGCTTTTATCCCGGAAAACCAAGAATTTTTTAAATTATACCCTCAGGATTTTCGAATCCCCTCGAATCCCGGCAATGACGTACCGCCAAGCGATTAAGCGTTCCGGTACAATGCCGTGTAGAAACCAACTAGGGGTATGGGTTTTATTTAACTGTCATACCCCTAACAGGTTAGATTAGGTTAGATTGCATCTTAAATTGCATCGTCACTTACCATTAGGTGAGATCGCAGTCAAGGGCTAACTTGTAGTGGAAGAAAAGATTTTTTTTTTTTAATCCCCTCGAATCCCAAATCCGTGGTCGTATCGGGCATCATTTATATTCTAATCTATGTTACATATAATAAAACTAGAACTGGACGATCCCTGTACATATGTTTTTTTTAGGGTTCCGTACCCAAAGGGTAAAAACGGGACCCTATTACTAAGACTCCGCTGTCTGTCTGTCTGTCTGTCTGTCTGTCTGTCTCCAGGCTGTATCTCATAGACCGTGATAGCTAGAAAGCTGAAATTTTCACGAATGATGTATTTCCGTTGCCGCTATAACAACAAATACTAAAAATTAAAAAAATATATATATTAAGGGGGGTCCCCATACAATAAACGTGTTTTTTTCGTATTTTTTTGCTCAATATTAAAAACGGTAACAGGTAGACGGTTCAAATTTTCACAGAATATTAACTTGTATATTACCTTTCAAAATAAATAATTAAATATCAATAAAGTAAATATTAAAGGGGGGCTCCCATACAACAAACGTAATTTTTTGATATTAACAGTAAACCTCTACAAACAAAGTTAGTTTTGCGGTTCATTAGCAAAGGTAATTATACCTACTTCTTGAGTACGGAACCCTCGGTGCGCGAGTCCGACTCGCACTTGGCCGGTTTGTAAATTTATCAGTTTAAGAGCTCATTGAGATACATAGGTAAATACTATAGTATATAAGGTTAACCATCCGTGCGACATCAAATTACATAAAATTCTATTGAGGTTGCTCTTTGAAAGAAAATCACAAGCATTACTCACACACCATCACAAGTATTAATTAAAACTGTAATCCGACTCATCAAAAATATCAGGCGCGTCCACTATTTTGGACGTAAATTCCATCATATCGATTTTGTTCGATAAAATGTAGCCTATGTCACCCGGAACATAATAACGAATCAATTGACACCTCATTCGTCAAAAATCGGCTCAGTTTTTAGGTGCTACGGTGGAACATACATACTGCCTTCATTACCCTTCCTTTGAGCTTTGCAGTTGTCGAGTAATAATAAAAATTATTTCCAAAAAACCAACTTCCAACGCCACTGTAAAGTACAAAATAATTTTGATTACCCACTATGTTGAAGTCGGGTGGGTATAACAAGGATAAGCAAAGTTGACGCATCAGACTCACCCGACTTCAACATAGTGGGTAGAAATCAAAATTATTTTTGTACTTTACAGTGGCGATGGAAGTCGGCTTTTTGGAAAGAATTTTTATTTTTAACTTTTTGGTATCAGGGTTGAGGATTTGGAGTCAGTATTTTTTATGGGACCACCTCGAGAGCTTCCTCTAGCGACTGATAGGAAAAAAATTCAAATCGGTTCAGAAACCACGGAGATATGCACCGACATATATTTAAAAAAAAATACGCGCCGAATTGAGGACCTCCTCCTTTTTTTGGAAGTTGGTTAAAAATATATCACTCTTATTTTTTCTTCAATTATGAAACAGCACTTTTCTTGTGATGCCAGACGGTTGACACTTGACAGTAATGTATCGTTATTGATGTTTTTTTTTCGGGAATAATAAAAGTAGGTAATTATTATAACCCATTATATAATATTATTTAGGTATGAAAAATACATACAAAAGTTGCAACTGAATGCCAGGAGCTCGAATTTTATATTATTGGGCAATTCCGATAACTATCGATGAATGCCTCGTTGGTCTAGTGGTAAGCATGTTAGACTGCGGCCGACGAGGTCCCGGGTTCAAGTCTCGGGTTGGGCCATAATTAAGTGTTGAGTTTTTCTGACTAGAAATTCTCAGTACTAGTATTCTACATTGTACCTGTGATTGTACTAAGTATTACTTATTCTGTGGTACTAGCCCGGAGTTGGAAGTTGGCGGTGTTTCACCCCCGTGCCTCGGAGAGCACGTTAAGCCGTCGGTCCCGGTTGTTATAACTAACATGATCTCTCTCTCTCTGCGTCGTATGCCTCATTACTGAGGGTCGTGACCCCTTTCCATTAATTAACTAATGGTAGGAGATTTCATGGGACAATAATGCGGTGGGTTCCCACTTTCCACGTCCTTCCGCATCACTAACATGATAATAGTCGCCAACTCGCATTGGATCAGCGTGGGTCTAAGCTCTAATTCTAGGCTAGTGGAGACCAGTGCCCAGCAGTGGGACGTTATTGGGCTGAAGTGGATATCTATAATTGCATAATGTTAAAACAATTTTTATTTTTATTTTTATCCACTACAAGTTAGCCCTTGACTGCGATCTCACCTGATGGTAAGTGATGATGCAGTCTAAGATGGTAGCGGGCTAACCTGTTAGGGGCATGGCAGTTATATTAAACCCATACCCCTTTTCGGTTTCTACACGGCATCGTACCGGAACGCTAAATCGCTTGGCGGCACGTCTTTGCCGGTAGGGTGGTAACTAGCCACGGCCGAAGCCTCCCGCCAGGCCAGACCAGGGAAAATTCAGAAATTATAAATTCCCAAATTGACCCTGCCGGAGATCGAACCCGGGACCTCCGCACGTTAACGCAACAGCGCTACACACTGCGCCACGGAGGTCGTCGTAATTTAAATAATAAGTACCTACCTCATAATCTTTGTTGAAAGAAGATGCACGTGCGCTCTTTAAATGAAAATAAATATTTTGTGGCGGAAAAATTTATCTAGTTATCCATAAAATATAAACTCGGTCGTCGTTGTTGAAACTAGAAAATCTGAGCGGAAACAGTAAACTGCACCTATTTTATGTTTAAATACATTCAGATTTTTATTTATTTTCTTACTAGAGGTCGCCCGCGACTTCGTCCGGTTGATTTCCTATGAGATTATGAAATTTTCCCGCTGCAAACAGCCTATCTATAGAGGCTTTATATAGCTTATGCAGGTTTTTTTATTATTTAAAAATGATAACTTAAATGCTGTTTTTCATGTCTAGGTAGGTATACTTCAAAGTCATAAAATTTGTATGTAACCTTTCACCCCCATTTCACCCCTTTTGGGGTGGATTTTCGTAAAATTGCTATACATGTTATTATTATATAAAGCTAATAACCTAAATCCCGATTTTCAAGTCTCTAGCTTCAGAAACATAGGACTTTCATACAAACTTACAACCCCCATCTCACCCTCTTTGGAGTAGATTTTCCTAAAATTGCTTATACAGTTTATTATAACTTAAAACTAATAACCTAAATCCCGATTTTCAAGTCTCTTACTTCAAAAACTTGGAACCCTTATGTAAGCTTCCTACCCCCATTTCACCCCTATTGGGGTATATTTTCGTAAAATTGCTTGAACAGGTTTTTATTATTTATAACTAATAACTTAATTGCCAATTTTCATGTCTCTAACTTCAAAAACAAAGGACTTTCATACAAATTTCCAACCCCTATTTTAACCCCTTAGGGGTGGATTTTCTCAAAACCCTTTCTTAGCTGGCGTCTACACCATAGAAGGAATCTACCTTCCAAATTTCAAGTCTGTACGCTTTATAGTTTCTGAGATATCGTGATTAGTCAGTCAGTGAGTGAGTGATATTTCGCTGGTATATATACTTTGGTATTTCGCTTTTATATATATATATATATATATATAGATATATATATAGAAGATTAAACACGTACCTCTTACCTACGTACCTTTAGCTATTGCCTTATTTATTATAATATACTAGATGATGCCCGCGACTTCGTCCTTGTGGATTAAGGTTTTTTGATTCCCGCGACAACTCTTTAATTTCCCGAGATAAAAGTAGCCGATGTCCTTCCCTGGGATGCAATCTAACCCTGTACTAAATCTTATCGAAATTGGTTGCATAGGTTAGCCGTGAACAGACAGACAGACAGACACACTTTGGTATTTATAATATTAGTATGGATATGGATTTTTATATTACTCATTTCTGTATTACATTTAAATATTTATATTTTCCATCTTTTTAGTACTTGACTAAAGGCTTCATGTTTGAAAGCAGTTTGAATGAAATTGTCATTTTAACGATAAGGCCTTTGTACCTAATAAGAAAATTATTGTTTTCTTTGTCTCTTTTATAATGTAAGTAAAATGAGTATATACATATTTTAATTAAATTATTAGTACTTACTTAACTTAGTTTATGTTGCAGAAAAATGCACTCACAGTGCTAACAACGTGCGGTTGCGGAGATCAGACAGGAGCGTGTTGGAGAGAGCAAGACGGAGGACGCTTCGCATGACCGTCGTCATTGTCACTGTTTTCGCGTTGTGCTGGCTGCCCTACGCTACTATGGCCATGTGGTAATATACTCTAATGTGAACAGCGTGTGGTTGCGGAGATCAGACTTGCGTCATCATTGCCATAGTTTTCCGCTGTGCTGGCTGCCCTACGCTACTATGATCATGTGGTACCTAATAAACTCCCGTGTGAACCGCTTGCGGTTGCGTAGATCAGACTGGCGTCATCATTGTCACAGTGTTGCGCTGTGCGTGCTGCCCTACGCCACTATGGCCATGTGGTAAAATACTCCTGTGTGAACAGAGTGCGGTTGCAGAATTGAATGTGCTGCAGCATTGAAACTGTCACAGTGTTTTTTAGGGTTCCGTGCCTCAAAAGGAAAAAACGGAACCCTTATAGGATCATTTTGTTGTCCGTCCGCCTGTGTGTCAAGACCCTTTTTCTCAGGAACGCATGGTGGTATCAAGCTGAAATTCATATCAAATACTCAGGTCTACTGTCCCTTGGAGCTGTGAAAAATCACAGATACAGCCGTTTATGCATCAAATTTTCGACACTCGCAAGGGAATCAAAACCTACAGGGTACTTCCCGTGAACTCAGAATCTTGAAATTTGGTACGAAGCACTAAAGGAAAAATTGCGAAAAGCATAAATTTTTAGTCACATCATTATAATAAAAATATTTTTAATAATTTTAAACTTACTACAGGTTTGTACGGAACCCTCGGTGCGCGAGTCCGACTTGCACTTGGCCGGTTTTTTTAAATATTCATTCGCTAGTATGAAGTTGAGTTATGAGACAATACTCTCAGATGTGGCTATGCCATGTCAATGTTTTCTAAAGCGAAAACGATTTAATCAGCTGTTTTACGTAATTTAATCATCATTTTATTTAATCATCATTGGATTTAAGCTTGGACGAATTAACCGACCTGGTGATATCGGCCATATTCGCCTATTACCCTTCTAGCCGCGAACTGTGGCAGTTTCGCCATTATGATATTATATTGTCATAGTGATCGACTTTTCAACCGACTTCAAAATAAAAGAGGAGGTTTGTTACCTCAGACCTTTTGACTGGGTGGACCGATTTGGATGATTCTTTTTTTATTTGAAAGGGCATACTTCCCAAGTGGTCCCACATAATAAATCTAAATCGGTCGAGCGGTTTTTAAAATATCAACAATAAAATAAGTACTTTGTATAGCGTGTGCTTGTTGTTGTAAAGTTGGCGCGGGAGTTTGAAGTCGGTTGTTTAACAAGATTTTTTTATATTAAATTATTATTCATACACTAGTGTCAGTAATTGGACAGAAAAATCACAAGGCACTCTGCCCTCGGCCCGCAAAAGTTAGTTGAACGTGATTACATACATTTTTCTAACGTTTCCTATCCCGTACTTCTATCTATTTCATTACAGGATTTAAGCGATGGTCAATGGCGATGATAGTATGCCCCCAGTCCTCGCGGGATGTACCTATACCTACTCAACAATAAAATATATATTATTATGATATTATGAATACTTACCAAAATTATTATCACAGGAAAATACGGTCTATATGTCACCGTAAGATTGTAATCTAACGCTTTTTTTTCGATAGATTGTAAACAGTCGAAAGATTGTGAACCGTTCAATGTTCGGGGTGTCAATTTTTGAAATATTCATTGTATTTACGTTTTCTTGTCTCTTTCTTGTAGGTTAGGTTAAGGTTCGACATAAATAATCAAGTAGTGTCCATAGGTTCTATCGGGTTAATAAACCTAACAGATTACAATCTACTGAAAAATATTCCGTTATATTGTAATCATTCGACAGTTTACAATTTCGCGAGTTAGATTATAATCTAACGGTTTTTACAATCTTACGGTGACATCTATATCAAAATCATCCTACACCGCACACCGATTTCTCTGTTTCGGCGAAATGTTTTTTTTTCTTTTACATACAAGTAGTTTGATCGGAAAATTCAAAGCATTTCGCTCTTTGCGCTGTCTTGTTTTTATAAAAACGCTCCGAACGTAATATTTATACAATATAATTTCTGGTTTATTAAAAAATATATTATGCTCCTTTATTTATTTATGGAATGCTAGTCTATTTTTCTGATCGTAAGGGTGAAATTATTTAGAAAAATAATAAGGACACAAAGAATAATACTAGGAATAGGTACAACTTAAACAAAAACTGCCACATAAATAAATAGCTGGAACATTTTTGCTTGTAAAAACATGATGTTTCTTCGAAATTCCTATATTTTGATGGCATTACAATACGCATTATTCATGTTACACTTATTCATTCTTACACTTACTTGAATGCTGTCAAAGTAAGTGTAGGAATTTGTTACAAAAAAAAAATAGAAGCGAAAGTGACTTTGTTATAATGAGGTTTTCCAAAACGACACCCATACGGCTTGTTTAGTAGAATAGCGAAAAGTTACGATCTGCTGGGTCGGCTTGTTTAAAAAATTAAATTATTTCATATTAAAAGGGTTTGAATGTTTTAGTATGGAGCTTGGCCTACCTAACGTGCCGCCGTTTTTTTTTTAAACGTTCGAACGTTTCAATCAATCAATATTCATATATTCAAATTAGGTATAGGTACTGTACACTTATTGACGTGTAAATACATAATAAAACATGATAGTAATAATCAGTTACGGAATCGTAAAATTAAAGTTACGAGGGTTCCAAACCCGCCCTGGTCTGAGAAGAGTCCACAACAAACTCAGTCGGGTTTTTTTTACTTATCACCATGTTACAAATCATCTTAAACTAAGGAACTATCTATTGTTAGCATTATTACTGTTTGTCATTATATCTCATGAAACAGGAAGTATAATATCAATCAATTTGACTCGTTTCAAGTCATTCGATTTTATCGGCGGGTACGGACACGCCATATTGAAATTAGTTAGTATTAATACGTGTGTTTTGACGATAGTAATTCAGTCTCCTGTCGGCAGACTCAGCGATTATTGAATACTTTTGTGTTTAGTCAAAATGCGATATTTTGATTTAGAGCTTAACGATAGCAATCGTGGCCGGATCAAATGAATATTATCTTTAAGTTTAGCCCTGCACTTCTATCTAATTACCTACATTAAATCTCTCGTGGAACCTCTACACGTATAACCATTTACTCGTGCAAGTTCCAAATGAGAGTATGAGTAAAAGTGTCTCATAAATACCTACTTCTGGATTGCCTCTTACACTATCTTTAATATTATTGTCGTTTCTCAGGTACATGGTAGACCGCGCGTCCGCGTCGCGCGTGCCTCCCCTGGTCCAGGACCTTCTGTTCGCGATGGCCGTCTCCAACTCTTGCATGAACCCGCTGGTGTACGGCTCGTACGCGCTCCGGGTCAGCGGCACACTCCAGAGGATCCTCAAGAAGACCTGCTGCTGGTCCACAGCCGCGTCTGATACTGCTGGTGAGCTTTATTGAAGTGAAAAGTGAATACTTCATTAGGCGCGTTGAGCACTTTTTGGTAATTTATATAGAAGTTAAAACTTCTTTAGGCGCGTTGAGCACTTTTTGGTATTTTATATTGAAGTGAAAACTTCTTTAGGCGCGTTGAACACTTTTTGGTAATTTATATTGAAGTGTAAAACTTTTTTAGGCGCGGTTAGCACTTTTTGGTAGGGGGTAAAAATGTAGATTCGCGTGACCGTGACCGACATGCTCCCGAACAGCGACTTGCTCGCGAGCATATAAATATACTACATTCGAAATTAAACTTTAATGCCTTAGTGTTAAGGTTTATATTTTAATTATTTTAATTAAAACAAAAAAAAAACATTTTCACTTCTATCGGCAGTCCCTATGACTGCCATTTTTTTTTTGGTGTAGCGGGTACCACTGCGGTAACTAGATGGCGCTTATCGCATCTATGTCACACTATCATCGATATATATGTAGGTACTAGATGGGCGCTTTCATAGAAAAAGTTGGGCATCTGACTTGTAGGGCATGCCCCACACCTGTATAAGCCTGTCCTTGTCCCCGCCATAGCGCTGTCCCGCTTTTCAGACTAGATAGTATTCGTAAAATAAGTCCACATTCTTTGTTTGACTGGGCCCATCTATGTAAATAGAGGTCGTTGCACACTATAGATTACAGTAGGGCTGTAGGGAAAACTTTTTTATATTTATAGACTAGCGCTAGGCTTTAATCAGACTTGCTGGAGAGTAGTGATGCAGCCTAAGGTGGAGCGCAGAAAAAACTATCTAAGTCACCTATTATTACGAAGTTTATTGAGAACTAGATGATGCCCGCGACTTCGTCCGCGTGGATTTAGGTTTTCTGATTCTTTAGATTTCCTGGATAATAAGTAGCCTATGTCCTTTCCAGGGATAAAAACCTAAAACCCCTGTATCAAATTTCGTCAAAATCGCGGTTGAACAGATGGGCCGTGAAAGCGTAGCAGACAGACAGACACACTTTCGCAATTATAATATCATATAGTATGGAAAATTATCTAATATCTCCGTGGAAGTTATTTGTTTTTCCGAAAAAAAAAGACGTGTGGCACTCGGAGACTGCCGCGGTAATGCTGTTGCATAGCATTTTTTATCAACTTGCTATGACTACTTGTGTTGTTGACTTCAAGTTGTTGAAAATATAAAGGTCTTTTTATTTTCAACAAAGTCAACAACACAAGTAGTCATAGCAACCAAAGTGTTAGGTTTTTTTTCGTTACGGAATTTCTGGATTCGGTCTCCATGCTCAAGGCCCGCGATAGAAGCTATGCAATAGCTTAAAAATATCTACCTTTATCCTAAAATATCCTAAGTTTGTGTAAAGTCGAAGCGGATACTAGCCAGAGTCTTATAAAAATAAAAGATTTAAAATAAAAACTCTTACGGAGAAAATGCACTTTGCAAAGTTTAATTTTTCTACTTGTTCCAGTTGTTATAGGATAGGTAAGTAGTAAGTACATAGTTCCATACTTTTTATAATTCCGTAAGACTCTTTAGAATCAATAAAAAACTTTCAAGACCTCTTTATTCTTACAAAAGTTAGTACCCAAGTACCTACTCTGAAATTATTTGCTGAAAGGCTTTAAATTAGTTCTGCAGAGCAATGGAAATATATTAAGCACTAGCTGATGCCCGCGACTTCGTCCGCGTGGATTGATGTTTTTATATTCCCGAGGAACTCTTCAATTTCCCGGAATAAAAAGTAGCGTATCTCTGTTCTAAATTTCATCAAAATCGGTTGAGTAGTTGAGCCATGAAAGCGTAGCAGACAGACACTTTCGCATTTATAATATTAGTATGAATTATGTCAATTATAGTCAATTATATTCAAATTATAAATTAATTACATTTACATTATAAAATTACACATTATAGTAGAAAATTGCATTAAGTACAACAAAGGTGTAATCATGTAAGGATTGGTAGAGTAAGGTAGGGTAAGGATGGATTTAGGATGAACGTATGAGAATGGAAACACGAAATTGAGCTCTAATTCAATGCTATTATGGTTTATTTTACTTTGAAGCCGAACTTAGACGATTTGATCGACAATTCTTACATAATTGGGGGGCTGATTGTTATAATTAGTCCATCCTCTACAAAATATGACACAGGCACAGCTTACTTATATCCTGAGGACGGATCAGGGATACTTATAATCCCGGAAAATGTAATAATCACATGGGATTTTTCAACAAGCTTAGGGAAAGGCTGTGGATTATCCGGGGCACTGAATTTACGTGGATTGGATCGCGCCGTTTGGATTACAGAAATTACACTCTAGATCAAACTCTGGATCCATATCGTAACACAAACCAAATGACTTTTTTTTAATCCACTACGAGCTAGACCTTGACTGCGATCTCACGTGATGGTAAGTAATGACTTACCAGATACCGTCAATAGAGAGCTTTGGCATATTCATGCTTGGGTGGCTAATGGTATAATATATCGCTTCAGCACTCATGCCGCATTTAGTACTGTTTCTCCAATTAATTCCATTATGCCTGTTTTTTTTGCTTTTTACTTTATTATTAGCTGATGCCGGCGACTCCGTCCGCATGGAGGTATGAAAAATAGATAGTAGCCGATTCTCAGACCTACTGGATATGCATATTAAATTTCATAAAAATCGGTCAAGCCGTTTCGGAGGAGTATGGTAACTAACATTGTGACACGAGAATTTTATCTAAAGAGAAGAGATTTAATGTCAGTTAGTTTTCAATTTTTATTTTTTTGTTGCTTGTGCCAATCTGTATCTTTCATTTTAGATATTGTAATATTTATATCCACCACCCAGCCCATTAACGTCCCACTGCTGGGCACAGGCCTCCACTCTCATGAGAGAGAGGGAATTAGAGCTTAGACCCACCACGCTGCTCCAATGCGGGTTGGCGGGCTTTAACGACTATTATCATGTTAGTGATAATAACCGAGACCGACGGCTTAACGTGCTCTCCGAGGCACGGGGGTGAAACACCGCCAACTTCCTAACTCCGGGCTAGTACTGGGAATTTCTAGTCAGAAAAACCCAATACTTAATTAAGGCCCGACCCGGGACTCGAACCCAGGACCTCGTCGGCCGCAGTCGCACATGCTAACCCCTAGACCAACGAGGCAATATTTATATGCAATAATAATATTAAAGGTTAACTATAAATATATAATGATATATATTGCACTCATACATTATATTCGTAGTTCTGTCCGTGACTTCACTTTTAATCAAAGTTGCCACTGAAAACCAGCGCGTAGTCTGCTGCAGCATAATGCTGAGATGGAAACCTTTACTTGGTCACGTATCGCTATTTAATTAATATTATTATATTTTATATGTATCCATACTTACTATCTTAATATATATAAATCTCGAGTCACAATGTTTGTCCTCAATGGACTCCTAAACCACTTAACCGATTATAATAAAATTCGCACACCATGTGCAGTTCGATCCAACTTGAGAGATAGGATAGTTTAAATCTTAAAAAAACATCAATTCACGCGGACGAAGTCGCGGGCATCATCTAGTAATATTATAAATGCGAAAGTGTATCTGTCTGTCTGTCCGTCTGTGTCTTTCTGTCTGTCTGTCTGCTACGCTTTCACGGCCCAACTACTCAACCGATTTTTATGAAATTTGGTACAGAGATAGTTTACATCCCGGGGAAGGACATAGGCTACTTTTTATCCCGGAAAATTGAAGAGTTCCCGCGGGAATAAAAAATAAATGTATCTGTTCAACCGATTTTGATGAAATTTGCTACAGGGATAGGTTGTATCCCGGGGAAGGACAGAGGCTACTTTTTATCCCGGAAAATTGGAGAGTTCCCGCGGGAATCAAGAAACATAAATCCACGCCGACGAAAACGCGGGAATCATCTAGTAATATATAAAAATGAATCCCTATTTCCCTTGGTCAAGGCATCACGCGTGAACGGCTGGACCAATTTCGCTAATTCTTTTTTTGTTGTGTTTGTTTGGACCCCGGGATGGTTTATATTCACAATTGGACCCGATAGGGGGTCTACAATCGGGTTCGAGGTTCAGGGCAGGACAAAGTCTGCCGGGCTCCACTAGATAATTATATTATTAGTCTAATGTGGTGATGAAATATAAAACATTTTCTTTCTTTCTATATTGGTACGGAGCTCTAAAATTGTTTGGTTGAGATGGTCGGGTAACTTCAATCTCGAAGAGAATTTAAATTTAATTTCATTTTATTTTAGATATTGAAGTTCGCATTTCTTCGGTTATATCATTTCAATATTGTGTCAAAATAAGTAAGTACCTTAGGGGATAAAGATAATTAAAACTGAATCCTGTTGGAAAATCCTAAATCGCTTATTAAAATCCTTCCAAATAATAAATCCTTTAAATTTGCCTTTCATTCGTTTGTTGTGCGAATAATATTTTAGAGTTTCTGTGAAAATATTTAGGTTAAAATCAAAGCTATGAGATGAAATTTGTGTTAATAGTATTACTAGTACCTACTGATTTAAATTATAATATGTAGACTTAACATTGATCCTGTGATTTTAGTTACATTGGTTTTAGGGTCATACCCAAAATGTGCCTACCTATTATATTATTCTGTGCTACTGCCTCGTTGGTCTAGACTCTAGTAGTTGGCATCTTCGACTGCGACTTATCTTTCTTCGACTAGAAATTCTCAGTACTAACTACTAGCACAGAATAGGTAATAGTACGGCAGTAGCTTGTAGTTTGGAAGTCGGCGGTCTTTCACCCCCGTGGCTCGGTTAGCACGTTAAAACGAGATACAACCTACCATTGTAGGTACCAAATTTCATTGAAATCGGTTGGACAGATGGGCCGTGAAAGCGTAGCAGACAGACAGACAGACAGACACACTTTCTCATTTATAATATTAGTATGGATTTATTTATTACAAGATGCCCGCGACTTCGTCCGCGTGCATTAAGGTTTTTTGATTCCCGCGGGAACTTTTGAATTTTCCGGGATAAAAAGTAGCCAATGTAAACACGGGATACAATCTATCCCTGTACCAAATTTCATCAAAATCGGTTGAATAGATAGGCCGAGAAAGCGTAGCAGATAGACAGACAGACACACTTTCGCATAAATATAATATTAAGTATGGATATTACGTTACCCTACGTGTGCGAGTCCAACTCGAAAGTATTTGAAAATTAGTACAGTATTAAATCTTGTACGATGGTACGTAACTTTCTTTTTTTCTTTTCTTTCTAACCCCTCGTGTGCGAGTGCGACTCACACTTGGCCGGTTTTCGTATTGACCCGGAAAATCCCACGGGTTATACTCGTAGGTCCAACACGTAGACACGTAGGCACGTAGGCACGTAGGTAGTTCGTAGGCTTTAAGAGAGACTACGTGCCCGCGACTTCGTCCGCGTTCATAGAAATGTTTCAATTCACGCGAGAACTCCTTAATTTTCCGGGATAAAAGTAGCCTATGTTCTTCCCCGGGACGCAACCTCTATACCAAATAACATTGAAATTGTTTGAAAAAATGCGTTAGGTAATGTTAAAGCGTTGCAGGCTGACAGACACATTCGCATAATATAATATTAGTAGAAACAATTTGAAATTGAGCTCAAGAACCGGTTCGAACTGTTGGAAACCACCTTAGATATTGACCAGCGATTCACAAATTTCGTTGATGTCGTTCGGGAAGTGGGCCGCAAATACTGTCATAAGAATCATAAAAGGGTGTCTAAGATCTCCGAAGATACCCTTAAACTTATGGAGCAGAGACGGGAGACTTCCTCAGCATTGCCTGAGTGGCATACTTTGAACAAGCGCATCAAAAAGCGAATAAGATTCGACCTCCGATGCTCCAGCACCCGCAATATACAAAATGCGATCAAGCAAAATCGAGGTTCGAAAGTATTCGCTAAGCGACTTGAAAGGAGCCACTTAACAACGTTGAGGAACCCCGTGGGTAAAATCGTTACATCACAAACAGAGGTACTAGAGGAAATCGAACGATTTTACTCACAACTGTACTCCTCAAAAGCTCCAAAAGCGGCCCAGGACACGAACGACAAACGAGCGACATTGACCCGCCACTACACCGAGGACATTCCGGAAATTGACCTTGGCGAGATGCGAATAGCCCTCAAACAACTCAAAAACAACAGGGCACCTGGCGATGACGGCATTACTTCAAAACTTCTACGTGCAGGAGGTACCCCTCTCCTGGAAGAGTTAAAGGAGATCTTTAATGACGTCATTGCTAACGGAACAGCGCCAAAAGCATGGAGCAAGAGTGTGGTAATCCTTTTCTTTAAGAAGGGAGACAAGGAGCTTCTGAACAACTATCGCCCGATATCACTCTTGAGCCATGCTTACAAGTTGTTTTCGAGGGTAATCACAAATCGCCTCGCCCGAAGACTTGACGATTTTCAACCTCCAGAGCAGGCTGGGTTTCGAAAAGGCTACAGCACCGTAGACCACATCCACACCTTAAGGCAGATTATACAGAAGACGGAAGAGTATCCCACTCTGCCTTGCTTTTGTGGACTACGAGAAAGCCTTCGACTCTATCGAAACTTGGGCTGTTCTGGATTCACTGCAGAGGTGCCAGGTCGATTGGCGTTATATCGAGGTGCTGCGATGTATTTACGATACTGCGTCAATGACCGTTCAAGTACAGTCCCAGCAAACAAAACCTATCAACTTGAGGGGTTAAACAGGGGGATGTAATATCCCCAAAACTCTTTAACAGTGCTCTAGAGGACCTCTTCAAAACGCTGGACTGGAAAGGACGAGGTCTTAATATATAAATGGCGAGTACATCTCACACCTACGGTTCGCCGACGACGTGGTTATCTTGGCGGAAACTCCAGAAGATCTGGAGCAGATGCTGAGTAGCCTAAGTTGCTCTTCTAGACGAGTCGGTCTCGGGATAAACATGGACAAAACCAAGGTTATGTTCAACCAACATGTTGTCCCGTTACCCATAAACGTCGAGAATGTTGGTATCGAAATTGTTTCTGAATACAACTACCTTGGCCAGATCATTCAACTGGGTAGAAACAATTTCGACGAAGAAGCCAACAGAAGAATACGGCTGGGCTGGGCAGCGTTTGGAAAATTAAGTCAGGTCTTCTCATCGTCAATACCTCAATGCCTGAAGACGAAAGTCTATAATCAGTGTGTCCTTCCCGTCCTCACTTATGGCGCTGAAACGTGGACACTAACAAAAGGCTTGATCCACAAATTTAAAGTCGCTCAGAGAGCTATGGAGAGGGCTATGTTAGGAATTTCTCTTAAGGACAAGATCCGAAATGAAGAGATCCGTAAGAGAACCAGGGTCACTGACATAGCCCAAGCCATTAGCAAGCTGAAGTGGCAGTGGGCAGGCCATGCCTGTTGAAGGAGCGATGGCCGCTGGAGCCGGAAAGTTTTGGAGTGGAGACCACGTACAAGTAAGCGTAGTGTGGAGCGCCCTCCAGCACGTTGGACCGACGACATTAAGAGGGTGGCGGGAAGTGGCTGGATGAGGAAGGCTGAGAACCGGGTGTGGTGGTGTTCTTTGGGAAAGGTCTATGTTCAGCAGTGGACGTCCGCAGGCTGAGATGATGATGATGATGATGATGAGAAATAGACTTAATAATGCAAGATTTGAATTTTACATAGAAAAATACTAAGTTATGTGAAGTTAAAATATAAACTCTTGTAAAACAATTCAGGTTCAAGTCAGCGAAGTTATATTGTTCCAGGTAACTCCGGCACGAGCTTTACAAAGAATCGCAAGAACACAGCTATCTGCCTCGCTCAACCTGCCATGGTAACTATACAATATCTAGTTATTGAAGTGAAACTTCTTTAGAATCGTTGTGATTTGAAATTCCATGAAACGATAAAGCGACACCAAAAAGAGACAAACATAATATTCGTAATAGGATTTAGCCTGCGAGAGAATGAGATATAATACAAGTTATATTTATTACATTCTCTCATAGGCTAGGTACTATTCTGAAGTTTCACTTCTGCCGTGTGTGAATTGCACACACTTTTTTTTTCTTTTTTATTATTTGCAAGATGATGCCCGCGACTTCGTCCGCGTGGAACTCGGTTATGGTTATTCTTGCGGGCACATTTAAATTTTCCAGGATTGTATACCTTATGTGTTACATTTGAGGGTGTAAGCTATCTCTATTCCAATTTTCAGCTAAATCGGTTCAGTCCTTGTGGCGTGAAGGAGTAACAAACGTCCAAACTTTCACATATTTTTTTTATAATATTAGTAAAACTAAATGAGGGAGAATTCATTATTAAGTATACGTGCGGATTATTTTTGAAATACCGTAGATCGGTACCGTAAATCGGAATTAAAAAGTGCTACAACTTCGTTTCGAAATT
Organism: Erebia epiphron; assembly: GCA_963932025.1. Taxonomy (NCBI): domain Eukaryota; kingdom Metazoa; phylum Arthropoda; class Insecta; order Lepidoptera; family Nymphalidae; genus Erebia; species Erebia epiphron. The sequence continues at coordinate 1,865,123 of OZ009947.1, read as the reverse complement.
AGTCAAAATTGGGTGAATAGATGGGTCCTGAAAATATAACAAACAAATAGTCACTATAATAAAATTTATAAATAGTAATGTGTGTCTATCTATTTATCTAACTAAACGCATAAATTTCATAGACTTGTAAACCGCACTGTGGTAGAATGATTCATATTTAACTGTAAAACTAACATCCCACCAAAACATTCTGTAAAAAAATAGCTAAGTCTCGATGGAGCTGCTTGTTTATCTCTAAAAAGTAATGGACTCACTAGACAAAGTTGAGCCAAGTCTAAGGTTCCTTACTGCAATTTCTTTATTATTATATTTAATATTATGTGACTTGGCCGTTGACCTGTACGCACTAACGTGTAAAAAATGTTCAACGGTTGATCGCATGTTTTTCAATATCTAGAGCGTGAAAAAAACTACTACTAAAAAGAAAAAAAACTGTGTATATACTGTGTATATACACAGTTTTTTTAGTTTAGCATAGCATATAGCATAGCATAGCATATAGCATAGCATATAGCATAGCATATAGAATAGCATATAGCATAGCATAGCATATAGCATAGCATATAGCATAGCATAGCATATAGCATAGCATATAGCATAGCATATAGCATAGCATATAGCATAGCATATAGCATAGCATATAGCATAGCATATAGCATAGCATATAGCATAGCATATAGCATAGCATATAGCTTAGCATATAGCATAGCATATAGCATAGCATATAGCATAGCATATAGCATAGCATATAGCATTGCATATAGCATAGCATATAGCATTGCATATAGCATAGCATACAGCATAGCATCAAGCAGTTTGGGTGTGCTCTTACGGTTTCTCATCAGGGTCACCAGGTAGTCCAGATCTTCCATGATCCCAGTTTTGATAGCTTTTCCTCTATGTGGGCGTCAAACTCTACCAAATTTCAGCGCTCTAAGTACCAGTTCTATTTTGATGATTGGTGAGTCAGTGTCGAAAATGCGAAACTTTGCTTTCGCTTAATTTCGGAACTAAATGATCTACCGACTTGAAATTTTGGATTTCAATTGTGTGATTATAACTTACTAGATGACGAAAATTTCAGCGTTCTAGTCCCATCCACAGGTTCTCAAATAGGGGCCTGAAAATGCGGCGAAATGGTTCCAGAAAAGGTGGTACGGCAGTGTTGCTTCGCGCTCGACTTGGCGGGGGCACTGCCGTGCCACCAGATTTCAAAATCACGCTGAATTTATAAAAATTTTGGTAACAGTTTCCTGTTTTGTGATCCCAGGGAACCCCAGATATCGATTTTGAACGAAATCGGTACGACAACAAAGATTTTCAAAATGGCGCTGACTTTTTCAAAATTTTGGTAACATTTTCCTGTTTTGTTATCCCAGGGAACCCCAGATATCGATTTTGAACGTAATCGGTACGATAACAAAGAATTTCAAAATGGCGCTGACTTTTTCAAAATTTTGGTAACATTTTCCTGTTTTGTTATCCCAGGGAACCCCAGATATCGATTTTGAACGAAATCGGTACGATAACAAAGAATTTCAAAATGGCGCTGATTTTTAAAAAAAATTGGTAACAGTTTCTTGTTTTGTGATCCCAGGGAACCCCAGATATCGATTTTGAACGAAATCGGTACGATAACAAAGAATTTCAAAATGGCGCTGACTTTTTAAAAAATTTGGTAACAGTTTCCTGTTTTGTGATCCCAGGGAACCCCAGATATCGATTTTGAACGAAATCGGTACGATAACAAAGAATTTCAAAATGGCGCTGACTTTTTAAAAATTTTGGTAACAGTTTCCTGTTTTGTGATCCCAGGGAACCCCAGATATCGATTTTGAACGAAATCGGTACGATAACAAAGAATTTCAAAATGGCGCTGACTTTTTCAAAATTTTGGTAACATTTTCCTGTTTTGTTATCCCAGGGAACCCCAGATATCGATTTTGAACGAAATCGGTACGATAACAAAGAATTTCAAGATGGCGCTGACTTTTTAAAAATTCTGGTAACATTTTCCTGTTTTGTTATCCCAGGGAACCCCAGATATCGATTTTGAACGAAATCGGTACGATAACAAAGAATTTCAAAATGGCGCTGACTTTTTAAAAATTTTGGTAACAGTTTCCTGTTTTGTGATCCCAGGGAACCCCAGATATCGATTTTGAACGAAATCGGTACGACAACAAAGATTTTCAAAATGGCGCTGACTTTTTCAAAATTTTGGTAACATTTTCCTGTTTTGTGATCCCAGGGAACCCCAGATATCGATTTTGAACGAAATCGGTACGACAACAAAGATTTTCAAAATGGCGCTGACTTTTTCAAAATTTTGGTAACATTTTCCTGTTTTGTTATCCCAGGGAACCCCAGATATCGATTTTGAACGAAATCGGTACGATAGCAAGGAATTTCAAAATGGCGCTGACTTTTTCAAAATTTTGGTAACATTTTCCTGTTTTGTTATCCCAGGGAACTCCAGATATCGATTGTGAACGAAATCGGTACGATAACAGAGAACTTCAAAATGGCGCTGATTTTTAAAAAAATTTGGTAACAGTTTCCTATTTTGTGATCCCAGGGAACCCCAGATATCGATTTTGAACGAAATCGGTACGATAGCAAAGAATTTCAAAATGGCGCTGACTTTTTCAAAATTTTGGTAACATTTTCCTGTTTTGTTATCCCAGGGAACTCCAGATATCGATTGTGAACGAAATCGGTACGATAACAGAGAACTTCAAAATGGCGCTGATTTTTAAAAAAATTTGGTAACAGTTTCCTATTTTGTGATCCCAGGGAACCCCAGATATCGATTTTGAACGAAATCGGTACGATAACAAAGAATTTCAAGATGGCGCTGACTTTTTAAAAATTCTGGTAACATTTTCCTGTTTTGTTATCCCAGGGAACCCCAGATATCGATTTTGAACGAAATCGGTACGATAACAAAGAATTTCAAAATGGCGCTGACTTTTTAAAAATTTTGGTAACAGTTTCCTGTTTTGTGATCCCAGGGAACCCCAGATATCGATTTTGAACGAAATCGGTACGACAACAAAGATTTTCAAAATGGCGCTGACTTTTTCAAAATTTTGGTAACATTTTCCTGTTTTGTTATCCCAGTGAACCCCAGATATCGATTTTGAACGAAATCGGTACGATAGCCATGAATTTCAAAATGGCGCTGACTTTTTCAAAATTTTGGTAACATTTTCCTGTTTTGTTATCCCAGGGAACTCCAGATATCGATTGTGAACGAGTACGATAACAGAGAACTTCAAAATGGCGCTGATTTTTAAAAAAATTTGGTAACAGTTTCCTATTTTGTGATCCCAGGGAACCCGAGATATCGATTTTGAACGAAATCGGTACGATAACAAAGAATTTCAAGATGGCGCTGACTTTTTAAAAATTCTGGTAACATTTTCCTGTTTTGTTATCCCAGGGAACCCCAGATATCGATTTTGAACGAAATCGGTACGATAACAAAGAATTTCAAAATGGCGCTGACTTTTTAAAAATTTTGGTAACAGTTTCCTGTTTTGTGATCCCAGGGAACCCCAGATATCGATTTTGAACGAAATCGGTACGACAACAAAGATTTTCAAAATGGCGCTGACTTTTTCAAAATTTTGGTAACATTTTCCTGTTTTGTTATCCCAGGGAACCCCAGATATCGATTTTGAACGAAATCGGTACGATAGCAAAGAATTTCAAAATGGCGCTGACTTTTTCAAAATTTTGGTAACATTTTCCTGTTTTGTTATCCCAGGGAACTCCAGATATCGATTGTGAACGAGTACGATAACAGAGAACTTCAAAATGGCGCTGATTTTTAAAAAAAATTGGTAACAGTTTCCTATTTTGTGATCCCAGGGAACCCGAGATATCGATTTTGAACGAAATCGGTACGATAACAAAGAATTTCAAGATGGCGCTGACTTTTTAAAAATTCTGGTAACATTTTCCTGTTTTGTTATCCCAGGGAACCCCAGATATCGATTTTGAACGAAATCGGTACGATAACAAAGAATTTCAAAATGGCGCTGACTTTTTAAAAATTTTGGTAACAGTTTCCTGTTTTGTGATCCCAGGGAACCCCAGATATCGATTTTGAACGAAATCGGTACGATAACAAAGAATTTCAAAATGGCGCTGACTTTTAAAAAAAACGGATCTAGATAAGAACCTATATGTTAAACACAATATCTAGGATACAAAGTAGTTAATGCAGGCATAAAAAGATGGCACTGTTAATTATTAAGCGAACGCTCGGCCGAGCGTGGGGGGGTGTCAGGTTTTTTCGTTACGGTTTGGTTTCCATGGTTACGCAAATTTTCGTTACGAAATTTCTTGATTTGGTCGCCGCGCTCAAGGCTTGAAGGCCCGCGATAAAAGCTATGCAAAAGCTTAAAAAAACTATCAAAACTAGGATCATGCCCAGTTTTGGTAATTTTTTTGATAGTCTATGTGGGCGTCAAACTCTACCAAATTTCAGCGCTCTAAGTACCAGTTCGATTTTGATGATCGCTATGTCAGTATCGAAAATGCGAAACTTTGCTTTCGCTTAACTTCGGATCTAAATGATCTGCCGACTTGAAATTTTGGATTTCAAGTGTGTGATTATAGCTTACTAGATGACGAAAATTTCAGCGTTCTAGTCCCATCCAGAGGTTCTCAAATAGGGGCCTGAAAATGCGGCGAAATGGTTCCAGAAAAGGTGGTACGGCAGTGTTGCTTCTCGCTCGACTTGGCGGGGGCACTGCCGTGCCCCCAGATCTACTGTAACTAGTAACTATATTCAGAAATAAAAAAATAAACTTGAATTTGAATTAGAAATTTTGTAAATTCCGTAGAAACATGTTGATTTTTCCGGAAAAACGGCGGGCACGCCCGCCGTTTTTCCGCCCTATTATCATACGGCCGGTTTCTGAATTGAGAATTTCATGTTGAGTAGGTATGTCTCAAAGGACTAATTAAGCAAATTTTTGTTTCTGAATTGATATTGTGCAAGGTTTGAGAGTTGGAACTTGCTGTTTTTGCTTAAATGCTTAATTCAGAAACCGGCCCAATATCAATTCAGAAACAAAAATTTGCTTAATTAGTCCTTAAGTAGTCTGAGACAGACTCAACATGAAATTTTCAATTCAGAATCCGGCCGTAATCTTCTCTATTTATATAAAATTCTCGTGTCACATTGTTTGTAACAAAACTCCTCGGAAATGGCTTAACCGATTCTTATGAAATTTTTTGTGTATATTCGGTAGGTACGTCTGAGAACAGGACGTAAACTATTTTTTATATACTATAAACACCTCAATCCACGCGGACGGAGTCGCGGGCATCAGCTAGTAATCATATTATAATATTTTGGCAGAATATGATACATGCAACATGGTGCAAGCTACTTAAATTATTTCACAGTCGGTTAATCGGATGGGTCGTGAAAAGTGTACAGACAGATACATTTTTCTCATTTATAATATTAGGTATTAGGTATGAATTCACTTATAATTCTGTGACCTCTTCAACAAGAATATCTTAAGTTCTTATGATTTTCTATTTTCCCGTGTGGATTCAACATTTTCTAGAATAAATACCAGCCTTTTCTCTCTATGATTTCTGAGAGCTATCGCATTACTATCCCGAGAAAATGCCAACCAAATACAATGATATTTTTTATAAGTTTTAGCAAGGCTGCAAAATTTTATTATATTGTGATTTCAATCCATGATAGGCATTATACTTTATAGTTCATCACGTTTCAAATTTGAATACCTAATTTCACCACGCTCGTGAATGAAATAGCTTTATGCGCGCGGGATTTCTAACAATAAAGTCCTTTACCTATAAAGTATGTATGTATGTATGTATATTCTTTATTGTACACCACAAAAACACAAAAGAAACAGATTACAAACATGAAACTTAAACCGTAGGTACAATAAGGCGGACTTATCGCTAACCAGTGATCTCTTCCAGACAACCTTATCGATACGGAGACAATGAACAAGTGGACAGTGGGAGGTGGTGCATAAAAATAAACTTAAGAACGCATTTGCAAATCCCTTAATATATTGGAGTTTTCAGTACATTTTGTGACTAAGTCAAGCAAAATAGGATAGAACTAAAAATTGCTATACAAAGATTGATCCTATATCTCCAATTGTTGGTAATAACATTGTAAAAAATCTTTATTTTTAATACTATAAAAATGATTTTCCCTCACCTCTTCACTCAAAATTGAATATTTAGGGGTGACTTTAGGTACATTTTTTACTGTAAATATGCCGTTTTTTTGTCATTAAAAAATACCATCTATTAGTAGATATGTTCACCTACAAATTTTGGTAATAAAAATATTATAAATAGGACAAATAGTATAGGTACGAAATAAAATAAAAATTGCTTGTATTTTTTTCACATATTTTGTAAATCTTAACAGAGTGAACATAAGGGTTATTTTGATTTTACTGGGTCTCTGGTTTGGTTTCAAATTATCAATTAGTCTGCGTTTGACCGCCGTCGGGAGTGGACCCTGCGTCGGTTGCGAGCAGTCGCTGGTGTCGAAAAGATCGCTGTACATACACGAAATACCTACCTAGACTGACCTAGTTCAGCGAACCAAAGTTATATTTATAGTTATCATCTGTGCTGATATTTTGAAAAGGTAAGATATGGTACCTACTACCAACACAATACAATTTTATTATTTGCTAGCATTTAGAAATTTATTGCAGAGTCTCTATTCCCCGAGCGTGGTAGTGACCTGAAAGTATACTTCGACGACTTCTACTGGAACTTCTAGACGCGTAGAGCTAGGTGTATCGAATTTGGACTCAATTTGTTAGTTATGATGAGATCTTACCTCAAACCTTAGTGGAGTGACCTGAAGGTATACTTCGACATCCACTACTGGAACTCCTAGACGCGTAGAGCTAGGTGTATCGAATTTGAGCTCGTTTTGTTGGTTATGATGAGATCTTACCACAAAACTTGGTGGAGTGACCTGAAGGTATACTTCGACATCCACTACTGGAACTCCTAGACGCGTAGAGCTAGGTAAATCGAATTTGGGCTCGTTTTGTTAGTTATGATGAGATCTTACCACAAAACTTGGTGGAGCGACCTGAAGGTATACTTCGACATTCACTACTGGAACTCCTAGATGCGTAGAGCTAGGTTAATCGAATTTGGGCTCGTTTTGTTTGTTATGATGAGATCTTACCACAAAACTTGGTGGAGCGACCTGAAGGTATACTTCGACATTCACTACTGGAACTCCTAGACGCGTAGAGCTAGGTCTATCGAATTTGGACTGGTTTTGTTAGTAATGATGAGATCTTACCACAAAACTTGGTGGAGTGACCTGAAGGTATACTTCGACATCCACTACTGGAACTCCTAGACGCGTAGAGCTAGGTAAATCGAATTTGGGCTCGTTTTGTTAGTTATGATGAGATCTTACCACAAAACTTGGTGGAGCGACCTGAAGGCATACTTCGACATTCACTACTGGAACTCCTAGACGCGTACAGCTAGGTGTATCGAATTTGGGCTGGTTTTGTTAGTTATGATGAGATCTTACCACAAAACTTGGTGGAGTGACCTGAAGGTATACTTCGACATCCACTACTGGAACTCCTAGATGCGTAGAGCTAGGTAAATCGAATTTGGGCTCGTTTTGTTAGTTATGATGAGATCTTACCACAGAACTTGGTGGAGTGACCTGAAGGTATACTTCGACATCCACTACTGGAACTCCTAGATGCGTAGAGCTAGGTAAATCGAATTTGGGCTCGTTTTGTTAGTTATGATGAGATCTTACCACAGAACTTGGTGGAGTGACCTGAAGGTATACTTCGACATCCACTACTGGAACTCCTAGACGCGTAGAGCTAGGTGTATCGAATTTGAGCTCGTTTTGTTAGTTATGATGAGATCTTACCACAGAACTTGGTGGAGCGACCTGAAGGTATACTTCGACATCCACTACTGGAACTCCTAGATGCGTAGAGCTAGGTAAATCGAATTTGGGCTCGTTTTGCTAGTTATGATGAGATCTTACTACAGAACTTGGTGGAGTGACCTGAAGGTATACTTCGACATCCACTATTGGAACTTCTAGACGCGTAGAGCTAGTTGTATCGAATTTGGGCTGGTTTTGTTAGTTATGATGAGATCTTACCACAGAACTTGGTGGAGTGACCTGAAGGTATACTTCGACATTCACTACTGGAACTCCTAGACGCGTAGAGCTAGTTGTATCGAATTTGGGCTGGTTTTGTTAGTTATGATGAGATCTTACCACAAAACTTGGTGGAGCGACCTGAAGGTATACTTCGACATTCACTCCTGGAACTCCTAGACGCGTAGAGCTAGGTGTATCGAATTTGGGCTCGTTTTGTTAGTTATGATGAGATCTTACCACAGAACTTGGTGGAGTGACCTGAAGGTATACTTCGACATTCACTACTGGAACTCCTAGACGCGTAGAGCTAGTTGTATCGAATTTGGGCTGGTTTTGTTAGTTATGATGAGATCTTACCACAAAACTTGGTGGAGCGACCTGAAGGTATACTTCGACATTCACTCCTGGAACTCCTAGACGCGTAGAGCTAGGTGTATCGAATTTGGGCTGGTTTTGTTAGTTATGATGAGATCTTACCACAAAACTTGGTGGAGTGACCTGAAGGTATACTTCGACATCCACTACTGGAACTCCTAGATGCGTAGAGCTAGGTAAATCGAATTTGGGCTCGTTTTGTTAGTTATGATGAGATCTTACCACAGAACTTGGTGGAGTGACCTGAAGGTATACTTCGACATCCACTACTGGAACTCCTAGACGCGTAGAGCTAGGTGTATCGAATTTGAGCTCGTTTTGTTAGTTATGATGAGATCTTACCACAGAACTTGGTGGAGCGACCTGAAGGTATACTTCGACATCCACTACTGGAACTCCTAGATGCGTAGAGCTAGGTAAATCGAATTTGGGCTCGTTTTGCTAGTTATGATGAGATCTTACTAAAGAACTTGGTGGAGTGACCTGAAGGTATACTTCGACATCCACTATTGGAACTTCTAGACGCGTAGAGCTAGTTGTATCGAATTTGGACTCAATTTGTTAGTTATGATGAGATCTTACCTCAAACCTTAGTGGAGTGACCTGAAGGTATACTTCGACATCCACTACTGGAACTCCTAGACGCGTAGAGCTAGGTGTATCGAATTTGAGCTCGTTTTGTTAGTTATGATGAGATCTTACCACAAAACTTGGTGGAGTGACCTGAAGGTATACTTCGACATCCACTACTGGAACTCCTAGACGCGTAGAGCTAGGTAAATCGAATTTGGGCTCGTTTTGTTAGTTATGATGAGATCTTACCACAAAACTTGGTGGAGCGACCTGAAGGTATACTTCGACATTCACTACTGGAACTCCTAGATGCGTAGAGCTAGGTTAATCGAATTTGGGCTCGTTTTGTTTGTTATGATGAGATCTTACCACAAAACTTGGTGGAGCGACCTGAAGGTATACTTCGACATTCACTACTGGACCTCCTAGACGCGTAGAGCTAGGTCTATCGAATTTGGACTGGTTTTGTTAGTTATGATGAGATCTTACCACAAAACTTGGTGGAGTGACCTGAAGGTATACTTCGACATCCACTACTGGAACTCCTAGACGCGTAGAGCTAGGTAAATCGAATTTGGGCTCGTTTTGTTAGTTATGATGAGATCTTACCACAAAACTTGGTGGAGCGACCTGAAGGCATACTTCGACATTCACTACTGGAACTCCTAGACGCGTACAGCTAGGTGTATCGAATTTGGGCTGGTTTTGTTAGTTATGATGAGATCTTACCACAAAACTTGGTGGAGTGACCTGAAGGTATACTTCGACATCCACTACTGGAACTCCTAGATGCGTAGAGCTAGGTAAATCGAATTTGGGCTCGTTTTGTTAGTTATGATGAGATCTTACCACAGAACTTGGTGGAGTGACCTGAAGGTATACTTCGACATCCACTACTGGAACTCCTAGACGCGTAGAGCTAGGTGTATCGAATTTGAGCTCGTTTTGTTAGTTATGATGAGATCTTACCACAGAACTTGGTGGAGCGACCTGAAGGTATACTTCGACATCCACTACTGGAACTCCTAGATGCGTAGAGCTAGGTAAATCGAATTTGGGCTCGTTTTGCTAGTTATGATGAGATCTTACTACAGAACTTGGTGGAGTGACCTGAAGGTATACTTCGACATCCACTATTGGAACTTCTAGACGCGTAGAGCTAGTTGTATCGAATTTGGGCTGGTTTTGTTAGTTATGATGAGATCTTACCACAGAACTTGGTGGAGTGACCTGAAGGTATACTTCGACATTCACTACTGGAACTCCTAGACGCGTAGAGCTAGTTGTATCGAATTTGGGCTGGTTTTGTTAGTTATGATGAGATCTTACCACAAAACTTGGTGGAGCGACCTGAAGGTATACTTCGACATTCACTCCTGGAACTCCTAGACGCGTAGAGCTAGGTGTATCGAATTTGGGCTCGTTTTGTTAGTTATGATGAGATCTTACCACAGAACTTGGTGGAGTGACCTGAAGGTATACTTCGACATTCACTACTGGAACTCCTAGACGCGTAGAGCTAGTTGTATCGAATTTGGGCTGGTTTTGTTAGTTATGATGAGATCTTACCACAAAACTTGGTGGAGCGACCTGAAGGTATACTTCGACATTCACTCCTGGAACTCCTAGACGCGTAGAGCTAGGTGTATCGAATTTGGGCTGGTTTTGTTAGTTATGATGAGATCTTACCACAAAACTTGGTGGAGTGACCTGAAGGTATACTTCGACATCCACTACTGGAACTCCTAGATGCGTAGAGCTAGGTAAATCGAATTTGGGCTCGTTTTGTTAGTTATGATGAGATCTTACCACAGAACTTGGTGGAGTGACCTGAAGGTATACTTTGACATCCACTACTGGAACTCCTAGACGCGTAGAGCTAGGTGTATCGAATTTGAGCTCGTTTTGTTAGTTATGATGAGATCTTACCACAGAACTTGGTGGAGCGACCTGAAGGTATACTTCGACATCCACTACTGGAACTCCTAGATGCGTAGAGCTAGGTAAATCGAATTTGGGCTCGTTTTGCTAGTTATGATGAGATCTTACTACAGAACTTGGTGGAGTGACCTGAAGGTATACTTCGACATCCACTATTGGAACTTCTAGACGCGTAGAGCTAGTTGTATCGAATTTGGGCTGGTTTTGTTAGTTATGATGAGATCTTACCACAGAACTTGGTGGAGTGACCTGAAGGTATACTTCGACATTCACTACTGGAACTCCTAGACGCGTAGAGCTAGTTGTATCGAATTTGGGCTGGTTTTGTTAGTTATGATGAGATCTTACCACAAAACTTGGTGGAGCGACCTGAAGGTATACTTCGACATTCACTCCTGGAACTCCTAGACGCGTAGAGCTAGGTGTATCGAATTTGGGCTCGTTTTGTTAGTTATGATGAGATCTTACCACAGAACTTGGTGGAGTGACCTGAAGGTATACTTCGACATTCACTACTGGAACTCCTAGACGCGTAGAGCTAGTTGTATCGAATTTGGGCTGGTTTTGTTAGTTATGATGAGATCTTACCACAAAACTTGGTGGAGCGACCTGAAGGTATACTTCGACATTCACTCCTGGAACTCCTAGACGCGTAGAGCTAGGTGTATCGAATTTGGGCTGGTTTTGTTAGTCATGATGAGATCTTACCACAAAACTTGGTGGAGTGACCTGAAGGTATACTTCGACATCCACTACTGGAACTCCTAGATGCGTAGAGCTAGGTAAATCGAATTTGGGCTCGTTTTGTTAGTTATGATGAGATCTTACCACAAAACTTGGTGGAGCGACCTGAAGGTATACTTCGACATTCACTACTGGAACTCCTAGACGCGTAGAGCTAGGTGTATCGAATTTGGGCTGGTTTTGTTAGTTATGATGAGATCTTACCACAAAACTTGGTGGAGTGACCTGAAGGTATACTTCGACATCCACTACTGGAACTCCTAGACGCGTAGAGCTAGGTAAATCGAATTTGGACTCGTTTTGTTCGTTATGATGAGATCTTACCACAAAACTTGGTGGAGTGACCTGAAGGTATACTTCGACATCCACTACTGGAACTCCTCGACGCGTAGAGCTAGGTAAATCGAATTTGGGCTCATTTTGTTAGTTATGATGAGATCTTACCACAGAACTTGGTGGAGTGACCTGAAGGTATACTTCGACATCCACTACTGGAACTCCTAGACGCGTAGAGCTAGGTGTATCGAATTTGAGCTCGTTTTGTTAGTTATGATGAGATCTTACCACAGAACTTGGTGGAGCGACCTGAAGGTATACTTCGACATTACACATTACTTCGACAGAGCTCCACGCGTCTAGAAGTTCCAGTAGTGGATGTCGAAGTATACCTTCAGGTCACTCTACCAAGTTCTGTGGTAAGATCTCATCATAACTAACAAAACGAGCCCAAATTCGATACACCTTGCTCTACGCGTCTTGGAATTACAGTAGTGGATGTCGAAGTATACCTTCAGGTCACTCTACCAAATTCTGTGTAAGATCTCATTATAACTAACAAAACGAACCCAAATTTGATACACCTAGCTCTACGCGTCTAGGAGTTCCAGTAGTGGATGTCGAAGTATACCTTCAGGTCACTCCACCAAGTTCTGTGGTAAGATCTCATCATAACTAACAAAACGAGCCCAAATTTGATACACCTAGCTCTACGCGTCTAGGAGTTCCAGTAGTGAATGTCGAAGTAAACCTTCAGGTCACTCCACCAAGTTATGTGGTAAGATCTCATTATAACTAACAAAACGAGCTCAAATTCGATACACCTAGCTCTACGCGTCTAGGAGCTCCAGTAGTGGATGTCGAAGTATACCTTCAGGTCACTCCACCAAGTTCTGTGGTAAGATCTCATCCTAACTAACAAATTGAGTCCAAATTCGATACACTTAGCTCTACGCGTCTAGGAGTTCCAGTAGTGAATGTCGAAGTATACCTTCAGGTCGCTCCACCAAGTTTTGTGGTAAGATCTCATCATAACTAACAAAACCAGCCCAAATTCGATACACCTAGCTCTACGCGTCTAGGAGTTCCAGTAGTGAATGTCGAAGTATACCTTCAGGTCAGTCCACCAAGTTCTGTGGTAAGATCTCATCATAACTAACAAAACGAGCCCAAATTTGATACACCTAGCTCTGCGCGTCTAGGAGTTCCAGTAGTGGATGTCGAAGTAAACCTTCAGGTCACTCCACCAAGTTATGTGGTAAGATCTCATTATAACTAACAAAACGAGCTCAAATTCGATACACCTAGCTCTACGCGTCTAGGAGTTCCAGTAGTGGATGTCGAAGTATACCTTCAGGTCACTCCACCAAGTTCTGTGGTAAGATCTCATCCTGACTAACAAATTGAGTCCAAATTCGATACACTTAGCTCTACGCGTCTAGGAGTTCCAGTAGTGTATGTCGAAGTATACCTTCAGGTCGCTCCACCAAGTTTTGTGGTAAGATCTCATCATAACTAACAAAACGAGCCCAAATTCGATACACCTAGCTCTACGCGTCTAGGAGTTCCAGTAGTGGATGTCGAAGTAAACCTTCAGGTCACTCCACCAAGTTATGTGGTAAGATCTCATTATAACTAACAAAACGAGCTCAAATTCGATACACCTAGCTCTACGCGTCTAGGAGTTCCAGTAGTGGATGTCGAAGTATACCTCCAGGTCACTCCACCAAGTTTTGTGGTAAGATCTCATCATAACTAACAAATTGAGTCCAAATTCGATACACTTAGCTCTACGCGTCTAGGAGTTCCAGTAGTAGATGTCGAAGTATACCTTCAGGTCACTCTACTAAGTTCTGTGGTAAGATCTCATCATAACTAACAAAACGAGCCCAAATTTGATACACCCAGGTCTACGCGTCTAGGAGTTCCAGTAGTGGATGTCCAAGTATACCTTCAGGTCACTTCACCAAGTTCTGTGGTAAGATCTCATCATAACTAACAAATTGAGTCCAAATTCGATACACTTAGCTCTAAGCGTCTAGGAGTTCCAGTAGTAGATGTCGAAGTATACCTTCAGGTCACTCTACCAAGTTCTGTGGTAAGATCTCATCATAACTAACAAAACGAGCCCAAATTTGATACACCTAGGTCTACGCGTCTAGGAGTTCCAGTAGTGGATGTCGAAGTATACCTTCAGGTCACTCCACCAAGTTCTGTGGTAAGATCTCATCATAACTAACAAATTGAGTCCAAATTCGATACACTTAGCTCTACGCGTCTAGGAGTTCCAGTAGTAGATGTCGAAGTATACCTTCAGGTCACTCTACCAAGTTCTGTGGTAAGATCTCATCATAACTAACAAAACGAGCCCAAATTTGATACACCTAGGTCTGCGCGTCTAGGAGTTCCAGTAGTGGATGTCCAAGTATACCTTCAGGTCACTCCACCAAGTTCTGTGGTAAGATCTCATCATAACTAACAAATTGAGTCCAAATTCGATACACTTAGCTCTACGCGTCTAGGAGTTCCAGTAGTAGATGTCGAAGTATACCTTCAGGTCACTCTACCAAGTTCTGTGGTAAGATCTCATCATAACTAACAAAACGAGCCCAAATTTGATACACCTAGGTCTACGCGTCTAGGAGTTCCAGTAGTAGATGTCGAAGTATACCTTCAGGTCACTCTACCAAGTTCTGTGGTAAGATCTCATCATAACTAACAAAACGAAAGCCGTGTGGCACCGGCGGAGTAGAATAGTGCCACCCCTTCCTATCCCGTGGGTGACCGTAAGAGGCGGCTAAGGGAACCGGGGAACCTTTTACTAACTTATTTGGTTCCCCGAAAGCTGGTTAGCTGGCCATCAAAACAGCCTCCTCGGGGACTTGAGTGGACCTCGAGTGATGTAATCACCACTCACCCCCAGCAAAATCCAGGCAGCGTCTGTACTCGGAGCGAGCGGCTGTCTGGTCAGCGTCTGTCCCACATTGGGCGGCTGGCCTTTCCGGAAGATGTGTGTAGGAGAGGAGGAAGATAGGGAGAAGAGGAAGATAGGGAGAAGAGAAAGATAGGGAGAAGAGGAAGATAGGGAGAATACATTAACATGAAAGCACAACAAAAAGAGAAACTACCCCAGGCGGGTTCCGGCTCCGTTGGTGCCGGGGAATCCCGCCCCCTGATAGTTTCGGCTGACAGGGGCTGCCCCTCGTATTCTGGGGGGGGGCAACGTTTTGCTTGAGTGTGATAAACCATTTGCTAGGTCTGGTTTGCTACAACGCACGCCACCTAAAACAACGACTAGAGCATGGACACGGACTGAATCTGAGCTAACTGAGACGGAAGACGGTGTATCTACAGGAGATGAAGCGGCGCGATGCACACGAACACCCTACGCAACGCCTCTGACTTTTTTCTCGCCGATGGCGGGCACACCTAAAAATAGAGGAGACTGGAAACGGAAAAAGTCACCAACGAGTAAGGAGACGGAAACTTTGGAAGAAAAGGAAGACCGATTAATGAAGAGCCTGTTCGATAACATAGTAGCAGTGAACTCGCTCGTGGATAGACAGGGACCATACAAAAACACAGCCAACGAAGTCAAGACAAAATTGCGTGAGCTACAAAAACTGTGTGGGCGGGTGATGGATGTTAAAAGAATGAGATCAGAAAGGAAAGACGAAGAGTCGGAAAGGACACCGAAAAGGGCGAAAAGAGCCGTGGTTTTGGAAGAAAAAGGCACTAATACATCGACCGGAGGGGAAATGGAAGGTTTGGAATGGGAGGATGATTTAGGTTCAGAAACCGATTGGATGGAAGTAAAAACGAAAAGAAAACGAAGGAACCTTAAGGAGAAAAACAGAGATGAGGATATGGAAGGAAATAACAAAAGGAAAACACAGACAAACGAAAAAGAGAAGTATGCGGAGAAGGAAAAACTGACGAAGGCGAAGAGAAACACTGAAGAGACACAGGTTCTAAGTAGCAAAAGTAAAAAGAGTGCGAACAGAAAGCCGGCGGGTAGGAAGCCGAAGGAAAAGCCTGAAGCCCTGCTAGTTGAGGTGAAAGATCGCGATTACGCCAGCGTCCTGAAGGAAGTGAAATCGGGACTAGCAAGCGATGAGGTAATATTCACTAAGGTGAGAAAGACAAGAAAGGGTGATATACTATTAGAGCTAGAGAAGGGACAGGATGGAGGTGCCTCGCAAATAAAGGAGAAAGTGGGGGAGCTTTGTCCAAGCTTAACACTTAGAGCGTTAAAGGAGTCTGCTGATGTTATAATTAGGGGGCTAGACGCCACAGTAGAAAGAGAGGAAGTGGAGGAATCCCTGAAAAAAATAGTGAAGGAGTTCCACATCAAGAGTTTTTGGGAGAACCGCTACGGGAATAAAACGGCACTGGTCGAGCTTCCGAAGGATGAAGCCCATAAACTCGCAGACCAGAAGAAAATAAAGATAGGATGGATGAGGGTCCCAGTTGGGCTTTCCATAGAAAGGAAAAAATGCTACAGGTGCCTAGAATATGGTCATATTTCTTCGGATTGCCCAGGCCAGGATAGAAGTAAAAAGTGTTATAACTGTGGAAATGAAGGACATAAGGCTAAAGACTGCGAGTTGGAGATGACATGCGCTATCTGCCTGGATAAAGGACGAGGTAACACAAGACACCGACTAGGCTCTAGGAACTGCCCGTCTTGGAAAGAACAGGTGCCCGGTAGAAGAAACTCCAATCCAAAAAACGGGGCAAGGGAGCAGGAAAGGAACAAAGAGAAGTACATACAGATCTTTAAGGCACATTAAAGTTTTGCAAATAAACCTGGACAGAACGCGAGCCGCCCATGACCTGCTCGAAGTAACGGCAAGAGAGCACGATATAGACCTAGCAATATTAGCGGAGCCAAACAAAAAGATAGCGCAACTCAGAAACTGGATCACCGACAGGAGAGAAGATGCATCTGTGGTCGTTTTCAACAAAAACATTGGAATCAAAACGGTGGTCCAGGGAAACGGGTTCATCGCAGTAGAACTCTATGGGCTCACGATTTTCAGCTGCTACTTCTCACCGAACCAGAGTTCTGAAGAATTTGAACGAGACTTAAGTGAGCTTTTCGAAAGCATCAAGTCACAGTGTGGAGACATCTTGGTAGCTGGAGACTTCAATGCGGCGTCAAAAGCGTGGTCTAACAAAACCGAGAATGCTAGAGGTCGCCTAATTATGGAAATGCTCGCAAGCATGGACATGGTTACGGTGAATGAGGGGTTCGCTCCAACATTTCAAAGAGGTTTAAAGAACTCAACCCCAGATATTACATTTGTGAGCGCGAGTCTGACACAGAGGGTTATGGAGTGGCAAGTCCTGGAGCAAGACAGTCTAAGTGGACACCGATATATAAGGTTCAATGTTCTACAACATGAAAAGAAGGCGCCAACACAGCTGCGGGTAGGATGGAGGCTAGACAAGCTGGATCAGAAGGTTCTAGTGAACATTCTCAAAGAAAGCGAGATCAGCACTCCAGAAGAACTGGTGATACATACAACAAAGGCCTGTGATAGGGCAATGCCTAAAAAAGGAGTATGCAGGAGAGCACCGGTGTATTGGTGGAATAAACTTATACAAGAAAAAAGAGCTCACTGCACAAAATGCCGAAGAAAATACACGCGTGAGAGGAAAAAAAGGGGCAGGGAAAACTCGACATTACTTGAGAGCGAGGAAGACGAAACACAGAAATTGAGAGAAGAATACAAGGCAGCTAAACTAGATCTGCAAATAGCTATTAACAAGTCTAAGGCGCAGGAATGGAAAGAGCTCTGTGACGAAGTAGACAAAGATACGTGGGGACTAGGATACAGAATTGTCACCAAGAAACTGCGGCAAAATCCTCCCCGCTTAGACATGGACCTAATAAGATCTGTGGTACGAGTTTTGTTTCCGTTCCATGAGGACTTTGGTCGAATCATGGCAAACGCCTCCCTGATAGCTGAAGTAACGGAGGAAGAAATAAAGACGGCGGCAGAAGGCCTCAAGCTAAAAAAAGCGCCAGGACCCGATCTTCTCTGTCCAGAGGTGATTAAACTGGCAGTGCAGGCTATACCGGAAAAAATTAAAACTGTGTTCAACGAGTCCTTTGCATCAGGGACGTTTCCTGAGGCGTGGAAGAAAGCTAGCCTGGTTTTATTAAGAAAAGCAAACAAGCCAGCAGGAGACCCAACGGGATACAGACCGGTCTGCCTTCTCGATTGTTATGGCAAACTTATGGAAAGACTCCTTCTTAACAGGATAGAGAGCCTCCTACCAGATCACGGCGGTCTCTCCGACCATCAGTATGGTTTTAGGCAGGGCCGATCCACGCTTATGGCTATAAAAGAAGTAGTTCAGACAGCCAGAGTAGCGAGACAGGGCACAGCCAAAACCAGAAAACTCTGTGCCTTGATCTGCCTAGACGTGAGAAATGCCTTCAATTCTGCTTCATGGAGGGAGATCCTTTTGGAAATGCGGAAGAGAGGCTTCCCAGGCTATATCCAAAACTTATTAAGTAGCTACCTACAAGACAGATTTATAAAGGTAAGAGACTGTAACGGAGTAGAGGACACGATCAAAGTTAGTAGTGGAGTTCCACAGGGATCAATACTTGGCCCAACTCTGTGGAATATTTTATATGATGGTGTCTTTCAGCTGAAACTGGAAGAGGGCATAAAACTAGTGGGTTTCGCTGACGATCTAGCCTTAGTAGTAGTGGCCAAAACCGAAGATTCTCTCATGATTCGTGCTAATAGGGCGCTAGAGCGAATCAATATATGGATGCAAGGAAAGCAGCTAGCCTTAGCACCAGAGAAAACGGAAGCTACTGTTTTTAGCGGAAGGCGAAAACTGGACCCTATTAAATTCAAAATACAAGGCGCAACAGTGACTCCCAAGGAGCACGTTAAATATCTTGGAGTATGGCTTGACAAATCCCTTAATTTCAAGAAACACATAGAGGAGATAGCCAACAAAGCACAAAAAGTTACGGAAGCGCTGTATAGACTAATGCCAACAAAAGGAGGTCCCAGGGCGAGCAAGCGGAGGGTGCTGGCATCAGTTGCCCACTCTCTAATTCTATATGGAGCGCCAATTTTCGAAGGAGCCATGAAGGTAGAGCTTTACCGCAAAAAACTGGAACTCGTGCAGAGGCGGCTGGCCATAGGGATCTGCGGAGCGTACAGAACAGTTTCCACTGACGCCGTACTGGTGATAGCGGGGCTGGTCCCTATAGCCAAACTAGTCAAGGAGCGAGCCGCGCTATTCGAAAGCAAAGAGCAGACGCTCTCAGAAGTGCGGGAGAACACCTTGAAGGAATGGAAAGGCGAATGGTCTGGAGTAGGGAAGGGTAACTGGACCAGAGAACTGGTAACAGACCTACGGAAGTGGCACACGAGGAAGTTTGGAGAGGTGGACCGTTGGATAACACAGGCACTCAGCGGTCACGGGGTGTTTAATACTTACCTCTTCGCAATCGGAAAAGCGCTAAGCGAGAACTGCTACTTTTGTGGAGAGGAGGACACCCCGAGACACGCAATCTTCGAGTGTCCGTCCGGGCTGTGGGGACTTGAGAGCAGAAGCGCAGGGAACTAGCGACGCGGTGAATGCCCAAAACCTTGTCAAGCGAATGCTGTCCAGCGAAGAAATGTGGCTCCGGTACAGCCAAATGCTCAGGGCTATAATGATGAGGAGAGAAGAAAGAGAAAGGGAAGAAAAGAGAAAGATCGAAAACTAGAAGGTCACGCACGAAGTAATGCCAAGCAGTTCCGGGCTGACCTCGAAGACAGGGGGAGGTTATTTTAGTCCGTGCAAGCCGGACATGCCCTGCCGTAAGGCAGAAGTCCGTAGGGATTTTTTCCTCCAAAAAAAAAAAAAAAAAACTAACAAAACGAGCCCAAATTTGATACACCTAGGTCTACGCGTCTAGGAGTTCCAGTAGTGGATGTCAAAGTATACCTTCAGGTCACTCCACCAAGTTCTGTGGTAAGATCTCATCATAACTAACAAAACGAGCCCAAATTCGAAACACCTAGCTTTACGCGTCTAGGAGTTCCAGTAGTGGTCGTCGAAGTGTACCTTCAGGTCACTCCACCAAGTCTTGAGGTAAGATCTCATCATAACTAACAAATTGAGTCCAAATTCGATACACCTAGCTCTACGCGTCTAGGAGTTCCAGTAGTGGTCATCGAAGTGTACCTTGGTCATTTTACCAAGTCTTGCGCTAAGATCTCATTATAACTAACAAAACGAGCCTAAACTCGTCACCAATAAATAATAATATATCGAAGTTATGATATAAGTTGATTCAACGCATTGATGTAGAATTTTAGATCAATGACCTCGCAGCTTATCCGTGCATGTGTGTGCGTGGGAATTAACCATGTCTAGTAGTGCGATTTCATACCTATCCATTTCGGAAATGCGTCCTTAAATACTAATAGATACATAAACTAACCAATATCATAAAATTATAACGTATAAATACACTAATATATACAAAATAAATAAAATAGACATACGTAAGATTAAATACATAAATAAATACACAAATATATAATGGACAAATTAAACATGTCGCTATTGATGATTACAGAGAGACATGTAATGATTTTTCACGTCAATTTTAAACTTATTAAGAGTTTTAGCTCGATGTATTTGCGAGGGCAGTTCATTCCACAAGCTAATGGCCTTAAACATAAATGAATTTTTGAAATATTTTGTCCTATAAGTAGGCACTGCAAGAACGAGTTTTCCGGCAAAGTAGCGAGACAGAGATGTTAAGATGGTATTTGAAGCTTTTGAAAATTTACCTTGATTTAAACTTTGAACACGCAAAGTTTTGCGCTCGCTATAATCAAACTTTTCTATTCAAGAACATACGGTAGATAATATTATAGCCAGTGACGGACCAAGGTCGTTGGAGGCCCGGGGCGGGCTCAGTGGATAAGGTGGTAAATTGATAAATGGTGCCGATCACATGATAGTTTTTATTCCATTAGAAGTAATAAGCCATTCACAGCAATGTGTAAGTGATTGTTAGCAAAACCTATTATAAATAAAATAAAAGAAAAATTAATGATACCTCTACCTCCTACTAAGTACAAACTTATGACAAAGATCTGTTATTTAACTGAATCTCCAGTCGTGTCAGATATTCCGTCCCATCGGGCTATGAGAGTAAAGGAACAGAGAGTGCACCTGTGTACGCGCACACGGTTGTGCACTATAATATCTCCCGCGCAAATGGAGATTCTCTCTGGAGATTGACCGCCGTAGCCGAAATTCGGTCGGCAGGACATTATTATTATTTAACTAACTAACAAGAGGCCCCACTTGACCTGAAGCCCTCCCCGGCCCGCCCCTTCTATCCCAGCTTTAGTCCGTTCCTGGGTAAGTATACATAAGCGTATTTGCTTTAAAATTTTCCTTTGTTTCCATAGTTGTTTAAACAAACAAAAGTTCAGTTATTGTTGCGCTCGAAAAGACTTTCATCTTGTTTGTTTAAAACTGAAACTTATGACTGACATAGATAGTTCTGGGTTAATAATTCATTGTTCTTAATACAAGTTACCTCAGTGGCGTGCACAGATTTTGAAGCTAGGGTAGGCATTAGTTAGTCAAAATATCTATTTACTAGCTGTTTTGATGAAAAATGAGCATTGACGTATTTCCTTTTATGCCTCTATGAACTGCACGCCACTGAGTTACCTAGTTAGTTAGTTTACCTACCTAGTTAGATATGATGATGATTACTATAAAATGGAAACACTCGTTATCCACATAATTATTATTTACTAGCTGATGTCCGCGACTTCGTCCGCGCGGGTTGAGGTTTTTTGGTTCCCACGGGATTTCTTTAATTTTCCGGGATAAAAAGTAGCCTATGTGTTATTCCAGACTATAATCTATCTCTGTGTCAAATTTAATCCAGATCAGATCAGAGTTCTGGCGTGAAAGAGTAACAAACATCCATACATCCATCCATACATCGCGTTTATATATAGGTATTGGTATATCCACTACAGCCCATTAACGTCCCACTGCTGGGCACAGGCCTCCACTCTCATAGGAGAGTTGGAATTAGAGCTTAGACCTACCACGCTGCTCCAATGCGGATTGGCGGGCTTTAACGACTATTATCATATTAGTGATAATAACCGGGACCGACGGCTTAACGTGCTCTCCGAGGCACGGGGGTGAAATACCGCCAACTTCCTAACTCCGGGCTAGTACCTACTGAGAATTTGTAGTCAGAAAAACCCAATACTCAAATTATGGCCCGACCCGGGACACGAACCCGGGACCTCGTCGGCCGCAGTCGAACATGCCAACCACTAGACTAGACCAACGAGGCAATATTAGTATAGATTACTTATTTATTCTCACACAAGCTGCTATCTTGACTTTACACCTCGATCTCCCTCTAAGCGTTTTCAACAGTGCTGTCACTCTCGAGAGCCATAGAGTCAGTAAGACCATGGATCTAATATGTTACTTAATGTTCAGCCTAACATTACTCATAATATATTTCGTTGTTTCATTAGAATAACGGACGCATAAAGCCGCGTCTAGGCGTGCGGTTTGCTGAGACGTCACTGACGGCGGTGCCGGAGCGCGTAGACGCGCACAAACCGCGCGGGCCCGCCTGACACCCGCCCGCGCGTCTGCACTGCGCGCGCCACGAGCGATGCCGCGTGCTGCACGAGTATTACAGGACCAAGTCCACCGCCGTGTAGACTGGACTACAGTGAAGTGACTGGAACACACAAAAGAAACTGAACGTCATGTTACAAATGGCACTTTCAACTCAAGAGTCAATAGGCATCTTCTAGGCAAGCGCTCATTTTAGACTGCATCAGCACTTGCCAGCAATTTAAATTGCAGCCAAGCGCTAGTCTTTAAATAAAAAAAAACTATAAACTCTGAAACACACTGAGCTTATCTTGCGCGGCTTATTTTTGGGTGTAGCCGCTGAATATACACCGAGTATATATTATGTCGCTTATAAAGCCTACCATTGTACATTCACATAGATTGAACGATCGAAAAATGCGCGCTAGTCTTGTAGGCCCTATAGATTGATATGACGACGACGATTAAATTTAAATATTTCTTACTGTAATTCTATGTATTATATGATATAAATAGTGAATAAGCTTGCAATTGCAATTAAATTAGAATACGCGCGGTCCGAACACCCGTCAGATGGCACCCCATCCGAAATAACCTACCCAAGACCTGCGACGACGCGACGCATAAAAAAATGTTGTGTTTTATTTTGTGAAACCTAAAAGCCCTTACCCTTGTCTGATTTCCATTGGTATTAAATTTATTCGAGGAACAAATGCAAGGCCTGTTTTTACCTATTTACTTAATGAGAAATTTCCATACACCCATACGCGGTATATTGTGTTCTTTATGAATTTAAATAAATTTAAAATAACTACGTTTCATGACTTTAGGTATATTATCATGTTACAACTTACTGCTGTGATAGCCCAGTGGTATGGACTGAGTGAGTAGTATTTATAGTGACCTATCAAAAATACAAATTTTAATTTAACAAAACTATTTGTCAAACAAATCATTTATTATTTACTTACATTAATTATAAAAAACGCATATCATAAAAACTTTTGATTAGTACTAAAATCTGTCAAAATGTTAGGTTAGGTTAGGGTAACACAAATATTCAGGTAAGTGAGTAGTACCGGCCGCAGGCCGGGCACTTAGGTTATATCGGGTTAATATACCTAACTTAAGTTAAAAAAAACAAATTTTTAGAAGCACTAAAGTTTATAAAATGTGCCGACATTTTATAAAATCGCAAATTTGACACGTAAATTATTTGGTGAGATAATTAAATTTGTAAATGATACTTTAACATTCAGCTATTTTGTAAAGGAAAACATTTGCGAATTGAATATTTCTCAAATGATCTTTTATGAAATTATATTTTTGCGGTATATGTTTACTCAATAGTTTTTGAAACGATTTTTGTGAAACATTAGTGAACCAGTAGGTTTATTGATAGAATAAGAATTTAATAAGAAGTTTAAAAAAAATAACGATGCCATGGGCTTCTATTCCATTTACGTATCACATCAATTTTTTCGAGACGGCAAAAAAGTCAACCAGTAGGTACCTATTAAGTTTAAGATTCCAGCGACTTCGTCCGCGTGGACTAAGTTTTTTCGATTCCCGCGGGAACTCTTTAATTTTCCGGGATAAAAAGATAACCTATGTCCTCCCCCTAAATTTGGTACAGGGATAGGTTATATCCCATAACCTATCCCTGTACCAAATTTTTTCAAAATCGGTTAAATAGGTGGTCCGTGAAAGCGGAACAGACAGACAGACACACTGTTGCATTTATAATATTAGTATGGACTAATAGGGATATTACTATTAGTTTGAATAGGTACCTACTCCAAGAACCCTGAAACTGGTTTCAAATTGGTTTTAAGGTTCTTTGTATACTCCGTCCAATGATTTATTTTACTTTTGACATAAGCACGCATATGAAGTTTCGTAATTATTGACAGGAAACCATCGCAAACGTAGACAAAAAAATGCAATATTTCATGTACGCTGTTTTTTTTTCACAATACTGAAGCGACGTGTTCTTGAGCTCTACATTTCGTAACGTAACTCATTTCCTAAGTTTATAGTAATTGCCAGTCCGACTTTGCTTTTAGAGATGAAGGGGCAACCCAAGCTCTCTTGATTGTCAAAATAAATAATTGGAACGCTTGAATGTAAAATAAATATTTGGTCGGAATATAGTATACTGTTTATGTACTATAGGAAGGTTGTCTGCTGCGTAACTTGGTTACTTGCTTGTCAGGAGATTTAATGCGAAGGCTTTGCGACGGCAAAAAAGCAATTTCCGATAAGTTTATGCTTAGACATCCGAAAACTATTCATCTCGCGAGACACTTTTACAAAAAGAATCACAATATTAGATGTTATATCTCGCCAACATTAGTGATATAATTCGAGCGTAAAACGAAATAACTGCTGTAAAGCTGTGAAATAACTGGCTCGACATCCTATGAGTAGGTACGGAACCCTAATTATTAATGATTTTCTTTTTTTTCCTATACTTGTTCTGTGAGACCTTGCTTCTTTCCAAATTTCATGATTCTATTTCAACGGGAGCTTCTTCTTCTTCTTGCGTCGCTTCCTCAGCTTTGAGGATCGTGGCTCCCTCGAGATATTACAGCCTTAACGATGTTTCGCCATCTCTCTCTATTGGAGGCTGTGCGAAAAGCACTGCAGACCGGAGTGTCGACCGCTTCTTTTATTTGGTCAGACCAACGTCTCGGGCTTCGTCCGCGGGGTCTCTTTCCTTCGATCTTGCCAGTGATGATGAGCTTTTCAATGCTGCTTGAATTTTTCCTGGCAATGTGACCGAAGTAGTCGAGCATCCGCCGCAGACAGATGTTGGATAGCCGCATCTTTATTTTTAGTTTGTTTAAGATCGAGACGTTGGTCTTGTGTTCTGTCCAAGAAATGTTGAGCATCCGCCTCCAGCACCACATCTCAAAAGCATCAATCCGTTTTCGGTCGGCGGATTTAAGGGTCCACGTCTCGGCACCATATAAGAATATGGAAAAGACAAGTGTACGGACTAGGTGCAGCTTTGTCCATTGCGATATATTTTTGTCCTTCCATATTTTGGAGAGTTGAGACATGGCACTTTTCGCCATCCCGATGCGACGGCGGACTTCTGTTTCACAACCACCTTTGTTGCTAATGTTTGAGCCCAGATAGACAAAATCATCAACTATTTCTAAGCCTGTGGCACCGTTGATTTCCAGTTTGCCCGATCGATCCACAACCATCACTTTGGTTTTCGACCTGTTTATGGAAAGACCCAAGGAATTGCTGACCGTCTCCAGTTTCCTTAGGAAAGTCGCCATTTCAATCTCACTGCTAGCTATAAGAGTTGTATCATCAGCGTATCTCAGGTTTGTAAGCTTTACACCTCCGATACTGACTCCACCTTCCCATTCCGAAAGCACTTCTCTCATGATGAACACGCCGTATATATTGAAAAGTATAGGAGACAGTATACATCCCTGCCGTACACCTTTTCCGAAAGAAAAGCTTTTTGAAGTGTCAGTACCGATCCTGACAACTCCAGTGCTGCTACTATACAGAGAGTGCAAAAGTGCAACAAGATGTTTCGGCACGCCTAGTTCTGTGAGTACTCTCCACAAGTGTTGCCAGTTGACACAGTCGAAGGCCTTGCTATAATCGACAAAGCATAGCACAACTGGTGTGTCGAACTCATAACATTTCTCAATGAGTTGACGGACGTTCAAGATTTGCTCTCGAGTTCCTCTACCCTTTACAAACCCTGCTTGCTCCTGTGGTATCTGCCAATCCAGGAAGTGTCGAAGTCTTTGGTTTAGCACGTGTAGAAGAACTTTGCTCGCATGAGAGATTAGTGAAAGCGTGCGATAGTTTTCACACTTCTTGGTGGACCCCTTTTTGTGGATTGGTAGAATAATAGATGTCGTCCAATCAACAGGCCATTCGCCTGTCTGCCAAATTTGATTACACAACTTGTGGATAACCTCAATACCAGCCTCTCCCAGAGCCTTTAGAGTTTCTGCAGATATTTGGTCAGCACCTGGGGCTTTGCGGTTTTTCAAGCTCTTAACGGCTAATTCAATCTCCGAACGCAATATAGTTGGTTCCTGGCAGCTGCCGTCCCAATCGTAGGTTGTTGTTTGAACGGACGGGAGCTACCATAGTAGATAAGTTTTGATTTATTGGCGAGTGTAAAAAATTTTTACACTCAAAGTAGTAAACACAAGTCGCGGGTATCAGCTAGTTATATACATATTTTTATACACATAGTATATTTTTACTAAAAATATACTACATATGTGTATAAAAATATGTATATAACTAGCTGATACCCGCGACTTCGTCCGCGTGGATTAAGTTTTTTTTATTCCCGGGGAGCTCCATAATTTTCCGGGATAAGAAGTAGCTCCTTCCCCGGGATGTAACCAAACGCTATACCAAATTTCATCAGAATCGGTTGAATAGATGGGCCGTGACAGCGTAGCACACAGACAGACCAAAAGGAGGCTGTGGACAGACACATTTATATATTCGCATTTATAATATTATAGCTGATGCCCGCGACTTCGTACGCGTGGATCGAGGTTTTGTTGTTCCCGCGGGAACTCTTGAATTTTCCGGGATAAAAAGTAGCCTATGTGTTAGTCCAGTCTATAATCTATCTCGGTGCCAAATTTCATCCAGATCCGTTCAGCCGTTCTGGCGTGATTGAGTAACAAACATCCATTTGAGGATTTTTGGTACCCGCAGGAACTCCTTAATTTTCCGGGATAAAAAGTAGCCTATGTGCTATCCCAGACTATATTCTATCTCTGTGCCAAATTTCAGCCAGATCCGTTCAGCTGTTGGCGCGTGATTGAGTAACAAACATCCATACATCCATACATCCATACATCCATCCAAACTTTCGCATTTATAATATTTATTTGATTTGATACTCTATTTACGATCTGGTAGATCTGTTATATTGCTCGGTCTTTTGTTATAAAACCGAACACCGTGTCCGATAGATGATTTACTGGTTCTTGTAAGTCTTATATAATTCGTGCTAAGTTTATTTTTATTTCTGGTATTAATTGTGTGGATATCAGATTTTTTCTTATAAAGGTGTAAATTTTGTCGGACGTACATTATATTTTCGAGTATATACAAACATGGCAAGGTTAAAACATTCATTTCTTTAAAGAAATCCCGCAGAGAATCTCTTGATTTCATGCAATACACGGCTCTAATAGCTTTTTTTTTTAAATAAATATCGTTTTAGGATTTGAGGCAGACCCCCACAATAACACTCCGTACGACATAAAACTGTGAAAATATGCAAAATATATAGTATTACTCGATGCGCTGCGTGGCGGCCGCCGCCGGCATGTATTTTTATTTTAATTTCATGATATCTTTTGAATTGAATGTCCGATTTCAATAATTCAAAAAGTAATCATCAGGTATTGAGACAGTCTTGAATATTCAATTATTTATTTGGATAAAAATTTATAAATGGTATGGATAACACGGTCTGATTTTGATCGGCATTTCTATCAATTTGTTTAATGTAAAAAAGTAGTTATAGTGACGTAACTACAATAGTTAGACACATGGTCTCGCGAAGTTTTTTGTAGATATTGATATATTCTATAATATTGTCGAACATTTTTTTGTCCTATCATTAATACTCTTCGCAGCGTATGCGATGAAAGACATTTTATGGCTAATTTTTTTACACCTTCGGTTGGTTTTAATAGGAATTTCTAAAGATTTCTATAGTAATCTAGTACTAAATATAGCCTATGTTACTCAGTGATAATGTAGCTTTCTAATAAAAAAAGAATTATTAAAATCGGTCCAGTACTTTTTGAGTTTATTCGTTACATACAAAAATACAAAAATACAAATCTTTCCTCTTTATAATATTAGTGTAGATTAACTGCCATGGCCCTAACAGGTTAGCTCGCTACCATCTTAGACTGCATCATCACTTACCATCAGGTGAGATCGCAGTCAAGGGCTAACTTGTAGTGGATTAAAAAAAAAATTATGCAAAATATACGGCACGGCATAAACGGCCGTATCTTTTGATTGCGTTGACTTAGAAGCTTGATGGAAATGGAACTTTTTTGACGACCTTCGTGGTGCAGTGTTGAGCGCTGTTGTCTTAACGTGCGGAGGTCCCGGGATCGATCCCCGGCAGGGTCGATTTGGGAATTTATAATTTCTGAATTTTACCTGGTCTGACCTGGTGGGAGGCTTCGGCCGTGGCTATTTACCACCCTACCGGCAAAGACCTGCCGCCAAGCGATTAAGCGTTCCGGTAGGATGCCGTGTAGAAACCGAATGGGGTTATGAACTTATGGGTTTAATAATTAACTGCCATGCCCCTAACAGGTTAGCCCACTACTACCATCTTAGACTGCATCGTCACTTACCATCATTGAAATAGAAGGTAGGTACTAAAATTCTACATCAATGCTTACCATCGTGGGATCGCAGTCAAGGGCTAACTTGTAATGGATAAAAAAAAACTAAATTAAGTAGGTACCTTGATTTAAGAGCCCAAGTACTGAAACATTGTTTTCTGTTCCGATATTTTAGGATAGGAAAAATGAAAATTTCATTACCAAATTAATACCATTCGCTACTCAGTTAAATGAAGTATGACGTAATTAAAAAAAGTGTTCAAAAAATCGTATAGTAACTGAAGAAAATTATCGGGAAATTCATGGAAATCTCAAAAAAGGCGTTATCGCGTTCCGACTATTGTGATTTAATCTGAGACCTTATTAAAACAAAAGTTAATTCAAATTAATCATTAAAGATCAAGGAACACTTTAATTTAACAATATTTTCAATACAACTTAAAGTTTTTGTACAATCTGGATCCAAAGATCCCTCATACGAATTTTTCATACAAATTTACACTGGCTCGTGCAACCCAAATGTCAAAACTTATAGCCTAAGAGAGAACTGTATTTCTGGTAACTATCTTTTGGTAACTATAATAATTATATCTCCTTACTATTAATTTTCATGTTTCAGATTGTATTTATATTAGTATTATCACAGGTGATCTAAGAGGTGATATACGAGTTATTTTAAATACTTAAATCGTAAAATAACTTAAATGGGAGATATTTAAATACTACACATTAGCACATCAAAGCGGCGACACTTGAGCTTTTTTTTACCCACTACGGAACGGACGGTATATATTATGTGTTTGCCCTAAGAGGGTGTGCGATTGTTTGTTTGTTTGTGTACTTTTTACCTAGTTACCATTTTCCTGGAAAACTACTGGACCGATTAGTATGCAGTTTTTTGCAATAGATATGCATAACTTCTGTCAAGGTTCTTGAATATGTTTTAGGGCCATAGTCCACTAAGCTGAGCTGCAATCGTGATTTGGTAGGTGGTCATAGGAACTCCTTCTCATCGTAAACCCGTCGTGTTTGGACTCTTTTGATTTGTCTTGACAAGCGCTAACCTAGATGCTGCCCAGGGTATCGTGATGGAGCCAGGAGGTGGTCACAGGAACTCCAGTTTTTTATCCATTATATTTTTTTTTTTGAACTGATATATTTTAACATTTCTTTATCAGAATATTAAAATTTAACACAATTTGACGCCTCTACTCATTACCATTTGGCCATAGTCCAACACGCTGGTCAAAAAAACTACTGAGCCGACAAAGATGCAGTTTTGTGTTGATAAAACTACTTCTGCGAAGATCTAATTGTTGTTACAAAGTTATAAGGTCACAAATTATAATGGAGCGCTGCAGTTCGTCGTGGGTTTTTTAAAATTTTAATTTTATTACTTGACTAACTACTTGACATACTTAACGACGTATTACGTCTTTGAGAGGCAATATCTAGTAAACGCCCCGATGAATAGAGTCAGTTTTTATACTGGTTACTTAGGTACTGCGCATACTTTTATACTATACTAGAATAAGCCTTCCTAGTTATTGGTCATTTCTGGTAACAATAACTCGTCTTTGAGCGGCGACAAGTAGTCAGGTCCCCAGCCACTTGCAGGCAGACCATCACAAACTCCACCAGACGATAGTTACTGTTGTGAATGATACGAGCACTTGATGAGAACTGACATTTATACACTGAAATACATAACAATTTTATATAAAATTCACATCATCTTTCCCTTTTATTTTCTAAACTAGCGGCCCGTCCCGGCTTCGCACGGGTAGACATAAATAGGTACAGATATTTTTCATAATGGTGCACCCCCTTCTCCCGCACTGCCCCTCTCACGAAGAGTTAGTTACTCGATGCGCTGCGTGGCGGCCGCCGCCGGCATGTATTTTTATTTTAATTTCATGATATCTTTTGAATGGAATATCCGATTTCAATAATTCAAAAAGTAATCATCAGGTATTGAGACAGTCTTGAATATTAAATTATTTATTTGGATAAAAATTTATAAATGGTATGGATAACACGGTCTGATTTTGATCGGCCTTTCTATCAATTTGTTAAATGTAAAAAAGTAGTTATAGTGACGTAACTACAATAGATAGACACATGGTCTCGCGAAGTTTTTTGTAGATATTGATATATTCTATAATATTGTCGAACATTTTTTTGTCCTATCATTAATACTCTTCCCAGCGTATGCGATGAAAAACATTTTATGGCTAATTTTTTTACACCTTCGGTTGGTTTTAATAGGAATTTCTAAAGATTTCTATAGTAATCTAGTACTAAATATAGCCTATGTTACTCAGTGATAATGTAGCTTTCTAATTAAAAAAGAATTATTAAAATCGGTCCAGTACTTTTTGAGTTTATTCGTTACATACAAAAATACAAAAATACAAATCTTTCCTCTTTATAATATTAGTGTAGATTAGATTTATTATAATTTTATAATTGGCTTAGATATGTAATTATATTTAAACAATACGTATCTAATCCTAATTTATTATTACTGAAATACCAACATAACAATATTATATAAAAATCATATTAACTGAAATACCAACATAACAATATTATATGAAAATCACATCAGCAGCTATCTCTTAGCCTATATATTTTTTGAAAGCTTGCCCCCTTAAAGTTGACAAGTACCAACGATTTTAATTTCGCAAGGTTTCAACTTGGAGCATCTGTAGATATTATGTAGCGCCGTTATGCAATACGACGGTCCAGTGTATACAAGTATAAATTACAAATTTAAAACAACCCCGACATAATATGGAAGTAACAGATTAAGAAAAAAGCTGATGACCTTCAGACGGATGAACAGATTTTCATGAATCATGGCTAAGAAGACTCGGGATAAAATTATCTATGACACAAAAAAAACTAAACGAAAATCGGTTCATCCGTTTGGGCTCTACGATGTAACCACAGACAGATACACAAACAGACACGTTAAACTTATTAATTTATAACACCCCTCTCTTTTTGCGTCGGGGGTTAAATATCACTCAGATTTCGTTTCGAAAAAAACCGGCCAAGTGCGGGACTCGCGCACCGAAGGTTCCGTACACACCTGCAGTAGGTATATAAGTAAAAGTTATAGTATTTTTATTCCACTTATCTTCGTACAAAATTACAAGATTCTGAGTTCACGGGAAGTACCCTGTAGGTTTTGATTCCCTTGCGAGTGCAAGAAAATTCGAAAATTTGCAGCATAAACGGCTGTATCTTTTGATTGCGTTGGCTTTGAAGTTTGATTTTTTCACAGCTCCAAAGGACAGTAGACCTGAGTATTTGATATGAATTTCAGCTTGATACCTCCATGCGTTCCTGAGAAAAAGGGTCTTGACACACAGACGGACGGACAACGAAGTGATCCTATAAGGGTTCCGTTTTTTCCTTTTGAGGTACGGAACCCTAAAAACAGTCGGAAATAAAAATCCATGAAATATCCGCATTGTAATAATATTGGTGCCAAATTACCATATCGCAACTCTAATATCAGAATGGTATATTATGATATCCTTATCCATCCATACAAATATTATAAATGCGAAAGTGCGTCTGTCTGTCAACTATCTGTTCAACCGATTTTAATGAAATTTAGTACATGGATAGGTTGTATCCCGAGGAGGGACATAGGCTACTTTTTTTCCCGGAAAGTTCAAGAGTTCTCGCTGGAATCAAAAACCTTAATACAGGCGGACGAAGTCGCGATATATAATATAATATGTCACCGTAAGATTGCAAAAACCGTTAGATTGTAATCCAACTAGCGATATTGTAAACTGTCGACAGATTGTGAACCGTTCAATGTTCCGAGTGTCAATTTTTGAAATATTCATTATATTTACGTTTTCTTGTCTCTTTCTTGTAGGTAAGGTTAGGGTTCGACATAAATAAACAGGTAAACCTAACAGATTACAATCTACCGGAAAATAACACGTTAAATTGTAATCTGTCGACAGTTTACAATATCGCTATTTAGATCACAATCCAACAGCCTTTGCAATCTTACGGTGACATATATTATATATCACCCCGGCCTCATGTAAAATCTGCTAACCCTACCGACGAAGAGGGCAAAGTGGCGAAAAAAAAGTTATAGGCGAGTGTCAAAATATGCAAAATATACCTAAGGCCGTATCTTTTGATTGCGTTGAATTAGAAGCTTGATTTTTTTACAGCTCTAAGGGACCGTATAGACCTTATTATTTGACATTAATTTAAACTTGATACCTCCACGCGTTCCCGAGAAAAAGGTGGTTGACAGACAGACGGACAACGAAGTGATATCCTATAAGGGTTCCTTTTTCCCTAAAAAGTAACTAGTTTACGAAATATGAGACGTTCAGATTTTTTCCAATTCATTCCAGATTACACGTGGCTAGGTATACTTAATATATTTTTCCAGTCTGATTCATTTCTCAGAAGAAGCTATATTGAGTGAGCGAAATATTATATATCCAACTGATATTGAATAAGTTCTTAATCGCCTTACCTGGCGGCCTTTCTCTCTTAATACTCTTCACTCATCAGAGTTATTACCTACATTAGTATGCTAAAACAAACACTTAAAAATTTATCAATAATCATACGCAGTAATTTATAATCTCTTTCCACACACACACACACACACACACACACACACATTTTATTTTACACGACACGAGACAAAAGTATTTAGGTCGAAGGGGGCAGGAACGAGCTCTGGTTTCACCGTTTCACGTGTAGAACCTTTGACATCCAGTTGATAGCGTTGTGACAAAGCCTCAGCTACGGTGGCCTACGGTCGTTTTGGTGATAAATAAACTCTGTTTGATTAAAGCGCAAAACACACACACAGGGGACGGGTGCGGGTCGGACGCGGGTCGGATTTGGTGTACCGTGTGTTTCCTCGTGTCTGTGTGGACGATAACACACCTGTTGTCGGTCGGTCCTGGGTCGAGTTCCGGGTCGGGCCCTAATTATTAATAAAGTACAGGGTATTTCAGACAAGAAATTTTCTGTACTAACCCGGAGATAGAAAGATGGCGGTGTTTCACCCCCGTGCCTCGTAGAGCACGGAAAGCCGTCTGTCCTGCGCCTGATCTCTACTCGGTCGTGTCGGATTTTTCGTTCCATCGGGCTACGAGAGTAAAGGAACAGAGGGTGCACCTCTGTGTGCACACACTTGTGCACAATAAAATCTCCCGCGCAGATGGCGAATCCCTCCGGTGATTGGCCACCGTGGCCGGTAAATTCGGTCGGGAGGACATTATTATTATTTATAAATAACACACACCCGCTGAACCCCCGACCCACACCCGCACTGTATGTTTTGCGCTTAACACTCTTCCACATATTGGCCAATATCTATTGCCGCAGCAGAAATATAGTCTGTCACGATTGTCCCCTAGAGGCGGCGCTAGTAGTCGTATGTTAAGCAATTATTAAGTTAGTTCCACTAATTGCCGTGGGACGTGACAAGGAATTTACCATAAATTCAGCAAATCTGAGCAATAGAGACTGTAACATTGATCAATGCAGGTTTCACAGGTTTGTTATTTGGCAAAATGCGTGTGGTTCAGTGCATTTAAGAAATTATAGTCCATTTCACGAAGCGAAGTACGTAATCAAATATGGCGTCAGATCACGTGATTATACTTAATAATTGTCATTGGACATAATATAAGTGATGCAAACAACGATTGACTGAATACATTCTGAAATCGATTACCACATAAGTACAATGATCATGAAATTACCTCGTGATGTTGAAATATTATATCCAAGCTAAAAATTATATTTATGAATTATTGAAAATTTTATTGATTACTAACACTTAACATAAAATAAGTTATACCTTGT
This sequence comes from Erebia epiphron, assembly GCA_963932025.1. NCBI lineage: Eukaryota > Metazoa > Arthropoda > Insecta > Lepidoptera > Nymphalidae > Erebia > Erebia epiphron. Next base: position 1,830,122 of record OZ009947.1, on the reverse strand, counting down.
CTAAACAAAATAAATTTCAATAATCCAATTCTTATATATATAATATAATATGTAGGTATATGTCACCGTAAGATTGAAAAGGCCGTTGGATTGTATCTAACTAGCGATATTGTAAACTGTCGACAGATTACAATTTAACGCATTATTTTTCGGTAGATTATAATCTGTTAGGTAGATAAGTATATTAACCGGATATTACCTGATTATTTATGTCGAACCCTAACCTAACATACAAGAAAGAGACAAGAAAACGTAAATACAATGAATATTTCAAAAATTGACACTCGGAACATTGAACGGTTCACAATCTGTCGACAGTTAACAATATCGCTAGTTGGATTACAATCTAACGGTTTTTGCAATCTTACATAATAAATAATAATAATATTAAAAACTTTAAATGTTTGAATTCAGGAAATACGACGTTTGTGAGTGATTTGTATTATACAACAGTAAAAATATTGTTAGCAAAGTTGAAATGTCGTGACTGGTATGTTTTATTTACATGTTTCACTCTGCCAATTGGAAGCATTACAGCTGCGCGTTTCCGTTGACGTCGTGCCTTCAGTGTGTACTAGAGATGAAACGGATAGTACCGGATATCCGGTATCCGGTATCCGGCTACAAACAACTATCCGGCTGGCTACGAAGCCGGATGGCCAAATATCCGGGGTCCGGATAACCGGCCCGTGGTCTCGTAGCAGGTTGTGACAAGTTTAGCGCCGCACAGGTACAGCGAAATCAATTCGGGCGGTTTCGGGTGTCATCGTGAGTGATCGTGGCCAGCGGCATGAGTGATTAGTTGGAGAAAATTTGTTGATGCTGAACTTGCTGCGTAAAGTGCGTGATTTGTAGACAATTTAAGACAAAATCGAAATTAAAACCAAATTTTTTGAAAGGTTCTTTATTTATTTTTTATTTTATACTTCCTCGTGAGATTTTGTAACTTTTCAGTTATAAATAAAAGCCATCATAATTATAGCCCGTTTTCTTATTATTTACCTCAGAAAAACTTAATATGTTTTAAAGTTGATTTTAGGAAATTGTCGTAGTTTTTGAATATCCGGTAACCGGTCGGATATTGAGTTACTATCCGGTATCCGGCCGGATAGTATAACTAAATAAAAGTAAATTTACGCCGGATAGGCCGGATACCGGAAAGTTACCATATATCCGTTTCATCTCTAGTGTGTACTCGCCTATAGGCTTCCTACTCACGAAACATGAATCATGAATTATGAGCCTCGGGGCCTTGTGGGCCCACTGGTTTCGAATATCACTTTATATTTAAGGCGTCCAATCAACAGCCGCCTATCTAGATTTCCGAGTCAAGTGTTCTGTTATATTTATTCTTTAAATTTTCTCATCTTTATTATTGTTCTAGATATTTTTGGATGGTGTTAATAAAAGAAAAAAAAAACCGGATGAGTTTGTTGTGTGCTCTTCTCAGACAAGGGCGCGTTTAGAACCCTCGTAGCTTTAGTTTTAAAAGATAACGTGGTTAATTATCACCACCACGTTCTAACGAAGCGTAGGTACCTACTACATTAACTATTCTGTGGTACTACCACCAACGACCTCAATTTACATAGACGGGCCCTGTCAAACAAAGAATGTGGACCTATTTTACTAACGCCATCTAGTCTGAAAAGCGGAGCAGTGCTATGGCGGGGACAAGGACAGGGCTATACAGGTTAAAGGTTGGACGCCCAATTTTTTTCTATGAAAGGACCCATCTAGTATCTACAATCTACATATATATCGATGACTACCACAGAATAGGTAATAGTACTAACTATACGTCATATACTTTGTAAACGTGACATGACTGCCTCGTTGGTCTAGTCGTTGGTTAGCATGTTCGACTGCGGCAGACGAGGTCCCGGGTTCGATTCCCGGGTCGGGCCACAGCAAGTACCTATTGGGTTTTTCTGACAAGAAATTCTCAGTACTAGCCCGGAGTAAGGAAGTTGGCGGTGTTTCACCCCCGTGCCTCGGAAAGCACGTAAAGCCGTCGGTCCTGCGCCTGATCTCTCTCCGGTCGTGTCGGATTTTCCGTCCCATCGGGCTATGAGAGTAAAGGAACAGAGAGTGCACCTGTGTATGCGCACACACTTGTGCACTATAATATCTCCCGCGTAGATGGCTAATCTCGCTGGACTTGGAGATAGGCCGCCGTGGCCGAAATTCGGTCGGGAGGACATTATTATTATTAAACGTGACATTCAGAATGTGCACTGTGTAGGTAGGTACCTATTTTGAATAAATATACTTTGAGTTTGAATTTAGTTGACTATACTGCATATTGAAAACACAGAGTTAAGGAGCGTTTAGACTTTAGACTAGAGTGTACAGTGAAAAATTTAACAATGACATATTTGTACTTGCTTAGTTTCTCTAAAAGTTTTAGGACAAAGTTTTTCAGTATTATGTAGAGAACTTGCCCCTAAAAATGTATAAGTATTTTAAACGAGGGACTAGTGGCCTAGATGCGACAACACATAATATTATCAGTCGGTTGCGATTGTTAAGCAACGTTGACAGTTGACACAAGTCGCTGACTGGATTGGTGACCGAATTGAAACGTCCCAATTTGGCCTTTTCGTTTCCTCCGTGCCAAGAGCACATTAAGCTGTCGGTCCCGGTTATTATCGCTAACATCTGATTATAATCGTTAGTTAACTAAGAGTTGAAATACTAAAATAGTAGGTTCCTTCGCTTAGTCAAGTCGTATGCGGATGGACCTGGGAACCCACTGTATTATTATCCCAAGAAAACCCCTGCCATTATGCTAATATAAAGGGGTCACGGCCCTTAGCAACGAGGAATATGACGCAGAGAGAGACAGAGTATTTTAAAGTTAACCCTAGATGTACAAACGTATTCCCAGTGCCCACTGGCCACTAAAGAGTTAACGTTTATAATAATATTAGCAAAGTTGAATAGCACTCTAAATAAACAGGCGATCCATTAGATATAATATACAACCGTATTCCCTGAGGTTAGTCCCGTCGGTGAGCAGGGACCAATCTACTTCATATTGAGCAACTGTGTGTCTAGGTTTATAATATCGATGTCAAATAGGGCTCTGAACAAGCAAACTGGTGGAGCATTAAATAGATTCAACCTTACGTCTATTTCACACGAGGCCAGTACTAGTGAGTAGAACTGTACTGGTGCCATGTAAACGTGGGTTCTCGAACTGGACATCACTGTGCTTCTATACTTATTACCTACTCAATCAATCAAGTCATTTATGCATAGACATAGAGGTATAATCTGAGTGCATCATCGAGTAAAAATGTATGGTCTGTGGAGTGCATAGTGCTATCATCGATTGTAGGTAAGTACATCGATTGTAGGTACATTGGTGTTACATGATACATTAGGAACTACAAGCTGCCGTGTTTTGGCATGCAAAAAGTAATAACAAAAAACTTGAGAGGTCTCAAGGGACACCCGAATGGAACAAAGTACCAAAAGTTGTAACGACACTTTTTGCTATAGTTGTAAGCCGTGCGGCGTGCGCGTGTTTCTCTGTGTAAATTTTATTACAATTCCTTCACTAATTAATCTTGGACGGATAACTAGCCTATGTAACTATTGAAAACATAATTCTTTAAAATTATTTCGCCTTTTCATTTTCAACAACTTGAAGTCAACAACACAAGTAGTCATAGAAACCAAAAAGTGTCGTTACAACCCTAGCCCCCTTTCGTAACGCGTGATAAGGAACTTCGTTCCAATAAATGCTTATTCTAATCATTATTAATTACTATTCGATTCCCGCGACTTCGTCTGCGTGGATTATCTAAGATTTTTTGATTCCCGCGGGAACCTCTACTTTTCCGGGAAAAGGCCTATGCTCTTCCCCTGGATACTATCTACCCCTGTACCAAATTTCATCAAAATCGATTGAACAAATGGGCCGTGAAAGCGTAGCAGACAGACAGACACACTTTCGCATTTATTATATTAGTATGGATTTATTTTGCCACACAAATTATTTATTATTTACAGCCTGTAGTGTCCCAATGGTGGGCAAAGGCCTCCCTTTCCTCCTTCCATTTACATATCTTGGTCCATAGATGTGTGGGGCCAGTCCTTCATAAAGGCATCGAGTTCATCGCGCCAGCGGTGCCTCCGCCTTCCTCGACGTCTTTTTGAGTTTTGTGGCACCCAGTGTGTTGTAGCCTTTGCCCACAAGTCGTCGGACATGCGCATCATAATAATATGTCCAGGCCAGTCCCACTTCAGTTTCGCCGCTTTGTCTCCAACATCTGTGATTCTCGTCGTGGAGCGCAGTGTGGTGTTTTTTAACCGACTTCCAAAAAAGGAGCAGGTTCTCAATTCGGCGCTTATCTTTTTTTATTTTTTTTGACATGATCAGTCCGTTTTATTATTTACTAGATGATTCCCGCAACTTCGTCCGCGTGGACCGATTTTTCGATTCCCGCGGGAACTCTTGAATTTTCCGGGATAAAAAGTAGCCTATGTCCTTCCCCGAGATATAACCTACCTCTATAGTAAATTTCAGCAAAATCGGTTGAAAAGATGGGCCGGGAAAGCGTAGCAGACAGACAGACAGACAGACACACTTTCGTATTTATAATATTAGTATGGATTGCCACACAAAACATTGATAAAAAAAAACAATAAAGTCGATTAACTAAAAAAAGAAAAATAAGCGAGCAAAACTTGTTAGAAAAATGTTACACGAGAATCGAATCGAGAACATAATCCGCAGTGGAACATGTTTGATGATGATTTCCGCCTCATTCCAGCTGCAACTGCAAATCACGCCCCACTGATTCGCAAAGTGGTCTGATAATTTGCATTGTTAATAATTTAATTCACTCTCGAAATAGCACATTGAATAATAATGTTTTGGTAATCCACAAATCAATTGCAAATGCCATAGATATTAACAGATACAGAAGTGGATATTATATCACTAGATGATCCCCGCGACTTCATCCGCGTGGAGTAAGGTTTTTGATTCCCGCGGGAACTCCTTAATTTTCCGGGATAAAAAGTAGTCTATCCTTCTCCGGGATCCGACCTACCTCCGTACCAAATTTCATCAACATCGGTTGAAGAGATGGGCCAGGAAAGCGAGCAGACAGATAGACAGACACACTTTCGCATTTATAATATTACTAGCTGATGCCCACGACTCCGTCCGCGTGGAGGTATGAAAAATAGATAGTAGCCGATTCTCAGACCTACTGAATATGCATATTAAATTTCATAAAAATCGGTCGAGCCGTTTCGGAGGAGTATGGTAACTAACATTGTGACACGAGAATTTTATATACCTATATAGAGATTATATGGTATGGATAGTATGGATTCAAGTTTATCGACGGGCTGAGGGCCCGAAACCAGAAGAGTGAATACCCGGGTTCGAGTCCAGATGTCTCCAGTCCGATTAATTTTTGCCCTTTTTTTCCAGGTTCCTTCTTTTGTGAGAAAAACTATTATTGGGAGCCCAATTGCACTCGTGATTTTTTGTTTAAATAACCAGTTAATATTTTTTTTATTATTATGTCGGTGAGATCAAAAAATATTTTTCATATTTCATCAGTACTTATGTACCTATGTAATTTGTATTTAAATATAATTTCCAAAAAACACGGTTTACCAAAAAAATATAGGTACCGAGCAAAGCTCGGTCACCCAGGCACTTTGATTAAATAAACATTAAATTTATTTATCAGAAAGTTCAATAACTTTCATTAATCTATAATAGGTATATAAATCCAAAGAGATAATAGATATTAAATGGATGAAACGCCGCCCGCCTTTATTCCTATTGATATTTACTCGTTTAAATAAACTTTTGATGAATAATGATTATTTTGCGAATCAAAATAAATATTATAAATGCGAAAGTTCAAGGATGGATGTATGGATGTATGGATGGATGGATGTTTTGATGTTTGTTACTCAATCACGCCCCAACAGCTTAACGGATCTGGCTGAAATTTGGCACAGAGATAGATTATAGTCTGGAAAAAAATATGGATTGGGAATGGGATACTTGGGTGATAATAATAATGTCCTCCCGACCGAATTTCGGTCACGGCGGCCAATCTTCAGAGATATTAGCCTTCTGCGCAGGAGATATTACAGTGCACAAGTGTGTGCGCAAACACAGGTGCACTCTCTGTTCATTTACTCTCATAGCCCGATGGGATGGAAAATCCTACACGACCGGAGAGAGATCAGGCGCAGGACCGACGGCTCAACGTGCGCTCTCCGAGGCACGGGGGTGAAACACCGCCAACTTCCTAACTCCGGGCTAGTACTGAGAATTTCTTGTCAGAAAAACCCAATGCTTGTTGTAGCCCGACCCGGGACTCGAACCCGGGGCCTCGTCTAACCTAACCCTAATGCTAACGAAACGAGGCGTTTCGTGTCACTGTCTTTCTATAACAATCCTTAATCGTTTTAGAAAATATACATAAATATTTATCGGAACGTCGTCGAGCGGTCGCACGACATCACGTGTCGTTGATCTAGTATTGATTGGTCAAGTTAGGTATAGGGCATGGTGGCGCAGTTGGTGGCGAACAATCGTCATAATACAAACTCTTACCAATATTGGAACACTTGTCTCACAACAAATACCAAATTAATACCTGATTCTAGAGCTAATGGATTTGTCCTTTATGTATACCTACGTTTTCATAGCTAGGTAACCAACATTGTCAGATAACATGGCAGACACAAATCCATTTGATATCAATTTCCAATCGCTCTAAAGTACATAATTCATAATTTCTTTATTGTCAAGAACGTGTACCTAGTACTAGTTACTATTCTGTGGTGGTACATTATAATACCTACATGCCTATAGTTACATGTGGCCACAGAGTTGGATACAAAGGAGTAGTTGTCGTATGAAACCTGTGTATGAAACTTATCTTACTTAATTCTACTTCTACATAATGCACCGTTATATTTATTTATATATATTCTTCTTTGACCACGTCAACGTGACATAGAAAACAAGTCAAACCATAGACTTATTATATTACTAGCGAAGTCAAACATAGAAAATTCCAATTTCCACGTCTAAATTTAGAAAGCAATAAGTGAGGAAATCATATTGCCTAAAAGATTTTCATGGTAGTAAATAATATTATTTCCTGATTTCTGTACAATTTTACTCTGCTAAATATAGATTTTTCCTCGTGGGCAGGAACCTGACTTTAAAGGCAAAACACACGGGGCCGCGGGTCGGGTGCGTGGCGGGTAACGTTGTGTGATGTCGTCCATGCAAACACAAGAAATTCAACCCGCCGCGCACCCGACCCGGCCCGTGCCCGACACGCGACCGTTCCCTGTGTGTTTTGCGCATAAACAATACAGGATATTTAGTCAGTCGTGATACGTCAAATTGAATAGTAGATCGTGTGTCGTGTCGCGTAAACGATAACAGCGTGTCGTACGGTGGTATAATGGAAACGTTAACGAACGCTCTGAGTGTGCGCCGTACACAATTTCGTGCCCGTACAGGGACACGCCCTCGACTGACTCGACTGACTGCCTCGTAGGTCTAGTGGTCAGCATAGACGACTGCGGATCACGAGGTCCTGGGTTCGATTCCCGGTCGGGCATACAAGTTAGGTATCGGGTTTTTCAATTAAAAAATTCTCAGTGCCAGCCCGGAGTTGGAAGTTGGCGGTGTTTCACCCCCGTGCCTCGGAGAGCACGTTAAGCCGTCGGTCCCGGTTATTATCACTAACATGATAATAGTCGTTAAAGCCCGCCAACCCGCATTGGAGCAGCGTGGTGGGTCTAAGCTCTAATTCCCGCTCTCCTATATGAGAGTGGAGGCCTGCGCCCAGCAGTGGGACGTTAATAGGCTGTAGTGATGATGATGTGATGATGTGACAGGGACACGAAATTAGCGGCGGCGCAGCGACGGCGGCACCGGGGCGGCGGCGATGTGGAGCGATCCGCTAGCGGCCTGAAGGGCGGGCACGAAACAGGCGATCTTGTCAGTGCCGCTAGAGTAGGGATGTTCCGAAGCCATCGTAGTACCTATAGAATTAGATACCCACTCCTATTGATACATTTTCATTTTTTTTAAATATATTCTAATAGCTGTTCCCGCGACTTCGTCAGTGTGGATTAAGTTTTTTTGATGCCCGCGGGAACGCGATTTGATTCTTACTTTTCCGGGATAAGTAGCCTATGTCACTCTCCAGGCCCTCAACTATACCCATGCCTATACGATTTGCATACCTTTTATCTACCAGCCACCTACAGCAAATAACACGAGTCATATATTTTCTAGATCTAGAGTCTAGACAGACATTTAGCGCAAATACAATACCAAAAATAAGAGCCTGTATGAAAAGTACTAGAATATTGCAATAAATAAACATTGCTATAAATATAATTGAAGGGATTACCGAATGTCACGATATAGCTGGAGCTTGGGAGACAGACAGGGCGTTTACCCGGCCCGGGCACAGAATATAATATAATAAATTATATATATATATATATATATATATATATATATATATATATAGCGAAATATAATAATGCCAACGTACGTGGGGGTCTATAAATTATGATTGGCAATGAAACAAATTTAATAATTAATGGAATATTTATTGGGATTTGCGATTGAAGTGTACAGACCACAGTGAGGTCCCGGGTAAGCACCTCGATCCTGGGCGGGATCCTGGGTTTGGGAATTGATAATTTCAGAAGCATAGTCTAGTCTAGTGCTCTAGTGGTAGGAGGCTTCGTTCATAGCTAGATCGTGGTAACTAGCTATGAACCTATCGTTCCGGTACGATGCGGTCTAGTTACGCATTACATAGGTTGACTAGCGACCCGCCCCGGCTTCGCACGGGTGCAATACTACTACGTGTTACTATACTATGTGTTTTTTCACTACATACGAGTAGTATAGAACAAAGTCACTTCCCGCTGTCACAGAATAATATAATAGTCGCTGTCTGTCCCTAAGTATGCTTAGATCTTTGAGACTACGCAACTGATTTTGATGCGGTTTTTTTAATAGATAGAGTGATTCAAAAGGAAGGTTTATATGTATAAACATGCATAATATAGCAGAGAAACACTGATAAAATCCATCCCTTATCAGCTACCTACCCGCTACCATTCTTAGCAGATGAAATCGGTTCTCTCTTTCTCTTTCTGAGGTGGTAGTGTAGAGAAGTAGGTAGGTTACCTATCTTTTGTATATTCGGGCACAGTATTGGTATCTATACAGTATTGTAACTCGGCCGTGTCCTTGAATTAAGTACCTACAGCTGCGCGGTACGTACACCATGTACACACGCGATAGGGCTGCCCGCCTACTGTACTTATTTTAATTTCATCTACCTACCTGAGTTTCTTGAGATTTGTAATCCGTTAGCAAAGATGTGAATGAGATTTAACTTTATTTTATTTACCTACCAAAATACCACTTAAATCTATAATATACATAACTCTAAAGCATTTTACGCCGTTAGAGTTCAGATTTTGTTTTTAGTTTTATATTGTAGGTATTTGTAATACTTTTTCCACCCTATCCACTTATTAATTTATTAACCCAATTTTTTTACTCGATGAAAAAAGCGAAATAACTACCTATTAGTAAAAGAAACAAATTGCGTACTAGTAGGTACCTACTTATATAAAAATTATTTTATATTCTTATCTTTCGGAGTACCCAGGTCACGGTAATATTATGTATCCTACTCGTCATATTAAATATGTACTTACTTAAACTTATTTTTAGTCAAAAAATCGCGCGGTTAAACAAAACATCGTCCGTTCGTCACTGCGGCACAGTGGGCACAGTCGCGACTGTCTGCATGCCAAGCGCGTGCTGAGATCGAGAGTCGAGACGCGTAGGCATAGCTCGCGCTTCGTCCGTTTGTATGAAGTTGGAATACTGTATACATAATATTACCGTGATTCGGGTGTCCGTCCTACAATACTGAAAAAATTTACGTGATCGTACAGTGCATAATTGAATAAGTGTAACGATCATGTTTTGGATGAGATACCTAATTATTGCGACAACTTTTGGCCAATCGCCCAGTGGGAAACATAATAATATAGATAAAGCGTTACTCGTTTAACGTCAGAGTGAAAATACCCTACGGACATCTACGGACTAATAAGGTTGGTATATATCTATGCTAGAAAAACATGAGTTTGGTAAATCCATTCTAAAAGTTAGAACTAACATATGAGTTAAGTAGATCTATGCTAGGAATATAATATCGTATGAGTAATGAGTACCTACTTACTATTAGGAATATATATATTTTTCATCCCACCATCTCGGAAAGAGTATTTTTACTCTTCGATATCTGAATGCAAAAGCCGTAATTATCCTCTTGAGGATAAAGTAAATTGAATTTAGAACATCGTGTGCACGTTAGTAAATATCACTCGTATATGAAGTTTGTGAATTCAAAACATCATTAAAACCTATTTACTTCTACCTCTATGGTGCCGAATTTCCATACAACCGTTTTTAATTTGTTAAAAACTCACACACGTAACCTTCATTTCCTCGCTGAGGTGGGATGAAAAGTTACGTGTTGCACTCGAGTGAAAAGATTTTTCACCTCGTGCTCTTTTGATTCCCTCGCTGACGCTCAGGATTCTAATTTTTGAATTTTAGAATCCTTCGCTTGCTCGGTCATCAAAATTGAGCATGCGGTTAAAAAACAACTTTTCACTCTTGTATAACAAATACTTATATAGCTACCCATGTGCTAGGGACCTTATTCTTGTCTGGCAGATAAAAAGTCCGTTAACCTATTATTCACTTTTGGACGAAAACACACTCGACACATCCAATAGATAGAGAGTCCGCCTGTGTATGTATGTCACCGTAAGATTGTAAAAACCGTTAGATTGTAATCTAACTAGCGAAATTGTAAACTGTCGACAGATTGTGAACCGTTCATTGTTCAATGTTCTGAGTGTACATTTTTGAAATATTCATTGTATTTACGTTTTCTTGTCTCTTTCTTGTAGGTTAGGTTAACTAGGGTTCAACATAAATAATCAGGTTTTATCGGGTTAATAAGATTTGTAGTTCGTGTAAAATAAATGCTCGAGGAGGACTTTTCGTCTTTTTTCTTCAAGTATCCTCTAGAAATTTGCAAAAATACCTAAAAGATTACAATCTACCGAAAAATAATGCGTTAAATTGTAATCTGTCGACAGTTTACAATTTCGCTAGTTAGATTACAATCTACCGGTTTTTGCAATTTTACCGTGACATGTACACACACTTGTGCACTGTAACATCTGCGCGGCCACCACTCGTCACCTGCGCGGAAGCCAGCTGGCCGAAATTCGGTCGGGTGGACATTATTGGTCGTGTGTTTTTTTTACACGTTACAAGTTAGCCCTTGCCTGCGATCTCACCTGATGGTAAGTGATGATGCAGTCTGTGAAATTCCCAAATTGATTTTGGGGATCGAACCCGGGACCTCCCATGTTAACACAACAGCGCTCAACACTGCACCAGGGAGGCTCGGAAGGAGTTTTCGCTTTTACTATTTCCATGTTCAAGTTATTTAGCAACTTTCAGCGGAGTTGCTCCTAACTCGATTGATATCGTTATGTTCCTACAGAGTTCTGAGTGCATAGTGGGACATTTTCTTCTCATTCCATCGCGACAAAGGAGACGGTTCAGATTTGTATGGGGCGTAGGCCAAGTCTTGTACATGCAGAGAAATGAAGGAAAATAAAATACTAGACCAGTTTTTATTGGTCAAATCGACGAATTCGTCGTAATTTCAGTGGTAAAATTATTATATCTTTCCAAGTTATGGAACACTAAATATGGGTAACAATGGCGGATTCATATTTTTTGACGTTTTCAAAAGACATTTCGCGCCTACTGCCTTCTCTATGGCTGAAGGTTGCCATCTTGGAAACGTATCGAAAACTTGAAATACATTTTTATTTTTTTGCTCGTCATTTACTTTACTGATCTAAATTATTATATTTTTAATACAGTCTATGTATTTTTCCTCTATTCATGGTAGAGTGTACAAGAGTAGGAACCTTTTCTTTTATTTTAACTACGATTTGGGTTGACCGCTGGCGCTCGATCATTAGTATTTAGTACCTAATAATTTGATGTTTTCTTAGGAAGTGAAGTAGGTAGAGGACAGAGGTACGAATGCCCTAGTTGTGACAACGCATAACAGTCAATTGCGATTGTTAAGCAACGTTGACCCAAGTCGGTAAAGTTGGATGGGTGACCGATTATGGAGGTTCAAATTTGGCCTTTTCGTTCCCTCTGTGCCTCGGAGAGCACGTTAAGCCGACGGTCCCAGTTATTATCACTAACCTCTGATTAATCTTTACAAAAACCTAAGAGTTTACATACTCTTAGCCGAATCGTACACGGAAGGACGTGGGAACCCACCGCATTATTATCCCAAGAAAACTCCAACGACTATGTGATTAATGGAAGGGGTCACGAGTCACGACACCCTCAGTAATGAGGAATACGACGCAGAGAGAGGGGAAGTGAAGTATCTGTTACGAAGTAATAATTATTTAATCGGTGACAGCGCTATTTATCAGGCTGAGAAGAAAAGCAATCGTGCGGAGTGAAACATTTAAATTAAAGCCGATAAACCGTTTTTCCTCACTGCGGTCGACTTCGGTCCCAATAATCGGTTTACCGGCGCGTGCGAATGCTTCCGAACATCGGATTATCGTTGTTGTGATTCAATAATACCGCGGAATGATGAAAAGACTGAGGCTTTAATGAAATCAGTCGTTTTAGATTCCCGACAAGCGCCGTTCACTGAAAGTCCAACACCTAGATGATGTCCTCGACTTTGCCCGGGTGGTGTTGGATTTGCCAGAAACTATGCGGAAACTAGAAACTACAGTTCGCGCGCGAGTTGAATGTATGGTGATTGGTGACACATACAAAAGCTCTGCATTCAACTCGTGCGCGTACTATAGGTACTATGCCACTAGAAATTTTGATTCCCGCCCGGCACATCCGCTTCCTCGTCGGTCTGAAACTACTTTGAATAATTAATAACCATGCCTATAATTTACCCGATAACAGGAATCTGGGGCCATACCGCCAATACTTAAGCAATATTACTCAAAATTACAGTTTGGTGTCCCGTACCTTGACGTTCCTAAAATAAGGATTATTTTTCTAAAACACGAAAATCAACCTTATTGAAACAGTATGGCCCCGGGGAACATGCAGGGTACCGAAGGTGAACGCAAAGATAATTTCGGACGGGGATCGTTATTCAAAGCAAACCACTTTGTTATGCTTATTAATTATGCTTTTATTAAAACTGTATTGGGCGATTCGTGTCATTACATTAATTACTTACTTAAATACTTATTATGATTTTATTTTTTTCATCACGAACCCATACGATTAAGAGCTTACACCCACCACGCTGCTCCAATGCGGGTTGGCGGGCTTTAACGACTATGATCATACATATTATGTTAGTGATAATGACTCTCCGAGGCACGGGGGAGAAACACCGCCAACTTCCTTTAGGTATAGAGATCGCTTTAAAGCGGTAAGGCCGCCACTTTAGTTTTATTGTAATTGTTTTTATGTATGTTTCTTAGTGTACAATAAATAATTTTTCATTCATTCATTCATTCCTCGGACAATCACGGAGCAACCGCCTTTATTTTCGACACAGCCCAAAACTTTTTATTTTTTATAGATCTGTATTCCTGTAGCTGCATCACGCTGAAATTAACGGCTTTGAATGCAATCTGGCATACATAAGAGGTAAGTAAGTATAGAGTTGTTTGTTATGTAAACTACCTACCTACGTGTTCGTTAATTGATCATAATATCGACCGGATGGTCTATGATCACAGACCATACAACCAATTGACAGAGCATAGCGTGCCCCCTCACCAGCCAAACGTTAGCAGTATCAGTACTAACGCTACGTTTTGTGCCTATAGCCGCCCTCAGTCCGTATTCGACCGTGCTCGGAAATTGATCGAGTAAAAAACGAAAAATAGGCCTCTCTGTAGCATTAAATGGCGTGGAAAGAGAAGCAATACCTCCAGCTATGTAAAGGATGGGATAACATTACATAAGTAAGTGTAGTTTTGTAATAATAAATGAAAATCATCAATACGCAAAAAAATAAAAAACAAAAATATTTACAAAAATGAAAAGGAACCCGTTGATGTCTTTCAGTTTTTCTTTGTCTTTCACATGTAGTTCTACATATCTCCGTCTCTTCCACGTAGCCCAGTGTAGCCCGTGTAACTATCGAGAAATTATATCGATAGCCTTAGACTACTTGAATGCCAATAAATTAATTTACTGAGTAAAAACTTATATTTCATTAAATTCCGAACATTCTGAAGTAGAAGAACAGGTTAGATGTCTATTATTTATTTGATTAAAAGTTGTTGTTGAAAACTTAAGTTCTTTAGTATAGAACTTGGGCACTTGGGCAATTTAAAAATTATATATCAGTAATTATCTATAATCATAGATATGGTTGTCTTTTCCTGTTTGATAAAATTATTTGTATTGATTTTCCAATGGTAATTTTTATCGATATATTTTTGTCGCGCAGCGGGCAGCCCAAGTGCCGCGGTAACATATACTTTGTACTTATAACTGTGTAAAATTGACCTTGAGCCAGCCAATAAGAAATGCTATTATTATCTCGTCCCCCACCTGAAAGTGGTGAGATGTGTTTCAAAGCGAAAATGTGGCTATTAGCTCTCAATAGGTTTACTACTCGGTGTCTATGATGGACCCACATTACCTACTACTCCGTGGAACGAAGCCTTCCACCGGAATTATAAATACCCAAATTGACCCTGCCGGGGATCAAACTCGGGAACTCCAATGCTAAGACAATAGCGCTCTACACTGCGCCAGGAACATAGACCATACAACCAATTACTACTCGGTGGCCAGGAAGGTCGTCTAATTAATGTTCTAGATAATTATATGAACCGCCAATTATTTGTATTAGGCCTTGATGGTTCTTACTCGTTCAAAAAAAGTGTATGATCTTTAATATACCTATAGACTATACTTATCCATACTAATATTACAAATTCGAAAGTTTGGATGGATGGATGGATGTTTGTTACTCAATCACGCCTGAACGGCTGTAAGGATCTGGATGAAATTTGGCACAGAGATAGATTAACACATAGGCTACTTGTTGTCTGGAATAACACATAGGGAACCAAAAAACCTCAATTCACGTGGACTGTGGCGAAGTCCCACGAGACCTACTGAACCCTCGGGAATTTCCGTTCCGACTCGCTTTCGGTCGGGATTCTCCCGGGCGTTCCAATCAGTGAATTCTGAACCCCGACGACGGGAGGCCGCGTACACGCATCTCATGTCCGGCTAATTCACTCAATTCAATCAATTAATTATTATATTTGTTATATCGTACATAGTCCGTAATTAGTGTTTTAAATCGTTTATCATAATATATCAATAGACTTTGTAACTAAATAAATAATCAACTTTCATAATATAATATTCGTAAATTACATTGGGTTTGTTTAACTTCAATCCTAACATTCCCATAACTGGTGACACCCGACGTTCCCATAAGTGGTGAACCGGCGACGCGTCCCGAACTCTCAAGTGCTTGCATATTTCGAACATTCTTTGTGTGCATAGTGACGAACTTGTTTTATTCCGAAAATAGATTCAGTGTAACAAAAGTTTTTATTTTATTTTAAACAATGGCATCGCAATCCAAGAGTAGCCTCAAACAGCTGGCTACGCATGCGTATAATAATGTGATTGGTACTGCGCCGCAAGTTCATCAGCTGTCGTCGAATGATGAAATTAGCGAACTCAAGCAATCAATCGCTAATTTGTCGCGCCAAATCGACGAACTTACATCGTCATCGCGATCCCGTTCGAGATCGAATAGCAGCACGAGATGGCGCCGACGTTCCCGTAGCCGATCCAATGATTCTGCGACTGATGCCCAATGCTGGTATCACCGCAAGTTCCAGAGCAAAGCTACTAAGTGCCGTGAGCCGTGCACTTACTCATCGGAAAACGAAAAACGCAGTCATTGATGGCGGCTAACGATGACTGTCGTGACGTCACACCGAGTCGCGTATTTGTAACGGACAAACACTCTAACGTTAAGTTCTTAATAGACACTGGTGCTGATTTGTGTGTGTTCCCTATTAGAAATGTAAGTTCTTATAAGACAATTGTTAAGAAGACTGACTATAAACTTTTTGCCGCTAATGGTACAGTGATTAATACATATGGAACAATAAACTTAAATTTAAATTTCGGGCTGCGTCGAGATTTTCGCTGGCGTTTTGTAATAGCCGACGTAACCCGACCGATCATAGGCATAGATTTTTTATCATATTATAACCTACTTGTAGATGTAAGGAACCACCGATTAGTTGATAATACGACTACGCTCATTGTAAATGCTAAACCCGTGTTATCTTCCTTAGAGTGCGAAATTAAGACTGTTACAGGTAATTCTCGTTATCATCAGTTACTCAAACAGTTTCCTGAGGTCACGCGACCCTCTGGTGAGCCAATGGTGCGCGAAGTTAAGCATCAAACGCTGCACTACATACGCACTACGCCCGGTCCGCCGGTGTACAGTCGACCTCGCAGATTGGCACCGGACCGGCTCCGCCGAGCTAAGCGTGAGTTTGAGGATATGGTAAGAGCAGGTATTGCACGTAGATCCGATAGTCCGTGGGCAGCGCCTCTCCATCTAGTACCTAAAAAAGACGGTACTGATAGACCTTGCGGAGACTACAGAGGTATCAACGCTCGAACAGTACCCGATCGATATCCAGTACGCCACATCGCAGATTTTTCCCATAATCTACATGGCTGTACTGTGTTCAGCAAAATTGATTTGGTGCGTGCTTACCATTTGATTCCAGTCAACCCTGCGGATGTACCCAAAACTGCCATAACTACGCCGTTCGGATTATTCGAGTTTCCGTTCATGAGTTTTGGTCTAAGGAACGCCGCGCAATCGTTTCAGCGGTTCATGGACGAAATCTTAAGGGACCTGGATTTTGCTTTTCCGTATATAGATGACATATTGATTGCGTCACGCGACCACACCGATCACGAATGTCATCTCAAACAGGTTCTAGAGCGCCTTCGAGATCATGGTGCTGTTTTAAACTCCGCTAAAAGCGTATTTGGTGTTCCAGAAGTCGAGTTCCTCGGCTACTTAGTTACGGCAAACGGCACGAGTCCTACGCCAGAAAAGGTAAATAGCATCCAGAACTTCACGCAGCCCAAGACCTTGAAAGAATTAAGGAGATTTCTCGGTATGATTAACTTTTATAGAAGGTACCTACCGAACGCTGCGAAAATCCAAGCACCTTTACACCAACTACTTAGCGGCACGGATACCAAGCCAAACTCTCCCATCACCTGGACGTTTGAGCTGGAACAGGCTTTCAACGAATGCAAAAAGAGCCTCGTCGATGCAACACTGCTTGCTCATCCCGATCCTAACGCGGATCTGATGTTGGTCTGTGATGCGTCCGATATCGCCATCGGCGCCGTATTGCAGCAGAAAGTTGAAGGTAATTGTCAACCCCTTGCTTTCTTCTCCAAGAAACTGACCTCAGCTCAACGTAAGTATAGCCCTTTCGATCGAGAGCTACTCGCCATTTACGAAGCCGTGAAATATTTTCGTTTCATGGTCGAGCTGAAGCCGTTCACGATCTGGACAGACCACAAGCCTATTGTTGCTGCGTTTCGTAAAGCGTCTGAAAAATGCTCTCCACGTCAGTTCCGATATTTCGATTTCGTATCACAATTCTCGACCGACGTGCGACACATTTCCGGAGAGGACAACGTCGTTGCCGATGCGCTCTCTCGGATTGAATCTGTTACTGATAGCATTAATTTAGATAAACTCGCTTCTTCACAAGAGACGGACTCCGAATTGAGACATCTTTTGCACACTTCTTCGCTGGACTTACAGAAAATAAGAATTTCTGACTCTAGTGCATGTAAAGTGTATTGCGATGTTTCTGGTCCAAAACCACGTCTGTATCTTACGCCCGAATTTCGCAAACAGGCTTTCGACGCTATTCATGGCTTGAGTCATCCTGGTGCTACGCCTACCATCCGACTGATGACCGAAAGGTACGTATGGCCTAGTATACGAAAGGACTGCAGAGCATGGACAAAAGCCTGCCTCGCTTGTCAACAATCAAAGGTTACACGGCACACCCAAGCTCCAGTTCACACTTTTACTCCTCCATCTTCGCGTTTTGATCACGTTCATATCGATCTCATAGGGCCGCTTACCATATCGCACGGCTACCGCTATTGTCTTACTGCAGTCGATCGATTTACGCGTTGGCCCGAGGTGATTCCTCTAGAAGATATCACAGCAGAAAGTGTGGCTCGTGCTTTTGTAAGTGGTTGGTTAGCACGTTTTGGCTGTCCTCGTAAAATAACGACAGACCGAGGGCGCCAATTTGACTCCCATTTATTTAAAGAGCTGGCAAAATTTACTGGTTGCCAACACCTCACCACTACGGCGTATCATCCCGCCGCCAACGGTTTAGTAGAGAGGTTTCACCGGCAATTAAAAGCAGCAATTACGTGCCATGA
This sequence comes from Erebia epiphron, assembly GCA_963932025.1. Classification (NCBI taxonomy): domain Eukaryota; kingdom Metazoa; phylum Arthropoda; class Insecta; order Lepidoptera; family Nymphalidae; genus Erebia; species Erebia epiphron. Next base: position 1,811,476 of record OZ009947.1, on the reverse strand, counting down.
CAACGAGAAATGGGTTGAGGTACTTCCTCTTGTGTTACTGGGGATACGCAGCGCCTGGAAAGACGATATTGCATCTACCTCTGCAGAGCTGGTATATGGTGAAAGTCTTCGCTTGCCTGGAGACTTATTCTTGCCATCCGCACCGGAAGTCGTTGATTACAGCGATTTTCTATCTCGCCTTCGCAATCACTTCCGCGAATTGAAGCCGACTCCGGTAGTACGCCACGGTAATGCAAAAACGTTCGTGCACAAGGATTTATCCTCTGCTACTGCTGTCTTCCTGAGACGAGATGCCGTCCGAAGACCACTACAACCACCTTACTCTGGTCCGTATAAGGTAATAGAGCGATCGGAGAAAACTTTCAAAATCGACATAAACGGTAAGGTCGTCACGGTTTCAATCGATCGTCTCAAACCAGCGTACTTTGTACACGAATCTCAACCTTCTTCGTTCACGCCCATCACTTCAGAACCGCCTGCCACCAAGCATGATACAGTAACTCGCTCTGGCAGACAGGTAAGATTCCCTCGCAGGTTTATGTGAGTCACCACCCACATGTCATTAGTATGTAAAACAATTTTTAGAGAATACGTTTAGCTATTAATATTGTACGTAAGCTTCTAATATTGCATTGTATCGTTTATTTTTTGTAAACATATAATAGTTTAATTAATACCTAATTAAGTTTTATGTTTAATTTTAATTATAATACTTACTTTTGTAACGAGTGAAACGAATTGTGTAAAAGAACGAATTCTTTATTCGTCATGATCGACCTAAAGGTCTCCGGGGGGGCTGATGTGGCGAAGTCCCACGAGACCTACTGAACCCTCGGGAATTTCCGTTCCGACTCGCTTTCGGTCGGGATTCTCCCGGGCGTTCCAATCAGTGAATTCTGAACCCCGACGACGGGAGGCCGCGTACACGCATCTCATGTCCGGCTAATTCACTCAATTCAATCAATTAATTATTATATTTGTTATATCGTACATAGTCCGTAATTAGTGTTTTAAATCGTTTATCATAATATATCAATAGACTTTGTAACTAAATAAATAATCAACTTTCATAATATAATATTCGTAAATTACATTGGGTTTGTTTAACTTCAATCCTAACATTCCCATAGGACTATGACGCAGGCATCAGCTAGTACTTAATTTAAATACGTACCTATTACCTAAGTAGTTAAAACTTTGGTTTCGAAAATCTCATGGAGGTCGTCCATTGAAGAACAAAGCACACAATCGGATTAAAAACGATATTGGATCGCTTTCAACCATTTGTATTGCTGTATTGTTGCAATAATTAGTTCCTTTGTTGCTGTCTGTCAAGCCGTCACACTGGATAGAGTTTAATTATTTTATAGCCTTTTGGACTTCGGAATTGGGATGATAGCTATCTTGCTACAGGATAAAATAGGTTCGGTTTTTTTCCGTAATTTTTTTCGTTTACCTATCTTTTTTTTATTCCCGCGGGAACTCTTCAATTTTCCGGGATAAAAAGTAGCCTATGTCCTGCCCCGGGATGTAAACTGTCTCTGTACCAAATTTCATCAAAATCGGTTGAGTAGTTAGGCCATGAAAGCGTAGCAGACGGCAGACACAGTTTCGCATTTATAATATTAGTATGGATATTAGTATGGATTATTTATTAGTGTGGCAATATTATAATAGCTGGTCACACCAAATACCGTACGAAAAGTGAGGTGACGCTGGTGGTGGGGCTGATGGCTACGGCCTCTCAAAAAATTAAGGAACTATGAGTCTGATCAATGATCATCGAGGCACGGACTGGAAGTAACACCTCTACAAAGTATTATTTCAACACTATCTTGCTACCGGATAAAATGGGTTCTGTTTTTCAACCGACTTCAAAAAAAGGAGGAGGTTCTCAATTCGACTGTTTTTTTTTTTTTAATGTTTGTTACCTCAGAACTTTTGACTGGGTGGACCGATTTGGATGATTCTTTTTTTATTTTAAAAGGGCATACTTCCCAAGTGGTCCCATATAAATTTTATCGAAATCGGTCGAGCGGTTTTTAAAATATCAACAATAAAATAAGTACTTTGTATAGCGTGTGCTTGTTGTTGTAAAGTTGGCGCGGGAGTTTGAAGTCGATTGTTTAATAGTTATTTGTGTTATATGGGGCCAAAGAAAATTTTTGTTCCCCGAGGGCGCTATTTTGAATTCAGAGCGAAGTGAAGGATTCTAAAGTAGAATCCCGAGCTTAGCGAGGGATTCTAAAGTAGAATCCTGAGCGTAGCGAGGAATTCAATATACGCCGCCCGAGAACAAAAAATTTGGCCCCGAGTGACACACACTATTTTTCATTATTACGTATGAGAAAAAGCTAGGAGTATCAACCTACTATGTATGGACATTACCTATACGTTTAAGCACCAATCGGAGCGCTGCCTGGCGGTGGGCGGCCGCTTCCTCGAGATCGGCAAGCTGGACCTGTCCAACAACACCGCGCTCGGCATGAGCGTGTTCGCGTGTTCCTCAAGAACACCACGTTCCACGGCATCCTGCTGGACGCGCTGTTCGGCGCGGCGGGCGAGGGCGACGACAAGGCGGCCGCTGCCCGCCACCGTGTTCGGCGAGCGCGAGCTGGAGCCCGCCTTCCGCTACATGGCAGCCGGCAAGCACATCGCCCATCGGCAAGGTGCTGCTGCGCGTGCACGAACGCGGACCAATCAGAACAGAGAAATGAAAACTCCCAAAAAAAAAAAAAAAACAATTACATTTTGCTCCCTCTATCCTCTGAAGCCAATATTCGTTTTCGAATAGGTATGATGAAAAAATAATTTTTTATATTAAATTATTTTTGGTAAGATTTTTCTTTTATTGCAGAATAAGCTTGCGCTTGACGACTACCGTGTTTAATACAAAGCAATGATGAGGTCTAGATTGGAGCGCGCTTGCCTAGAAGATGCCTATTCACTCAATCTGTCAATCATCATCACTTCAATCTTTATCAAAGTAAGGTGCGATGCCGTTGGGTTGTTTGCGATTGGGTTTAATATAACTGTCATGCCCCTTACCATCAGGTGAGATCGCAGTCAAGGATATGGTGTCACCGTAAGATTGTAAAAACCGTTAGATTAGGTATAAGCTAACTCGCGAAATTGTAAACTGTCGAAAGATTAGAATATAACGCATTATTTTTCGGTAGATTGTAATCTGATAGGTATCTAAGTAACCTAAGGGCACCTGATTGTTTATGTCGAACCCTAACCTAACCTACAAGAAAGAGACAAGAAAACGTAAATACAATGAATATTTCAAAAATTGACACACAAAACATTGAACGGTTCACAATCTTTCGACAGTTTACAATCTTACGAGATAAAAAGCGTAAGATTACAATCTAACGGTTTTTCCAATCTTACGGTGACAGATATAAAAACCGGCCAAGTGCGAGTCGGACTCGCGCACCGAGGGCTCCGTACAAACCTGTAGGTTAAGTACAAGTTAAGTATAGTATTTTTATTCCACATAACCATTTTAATTTCAATTTAATACCTTTACGCGTTCATGCGGAAAGGGGTAGTAAGTTTAAAATTATTAAAAATATTTTTATTATAATATGATGTTACTAAAAATTTATGTTTTTCGCAATTGTTCCTATATCTGTGCTATATGACGTTGCTTCGTACCAAGTTTCAAGATTCTGAGATCAGGGGGAAGTACCCTGTAGGTTTTGATTCCCTTGCGAGTGTCGAAAATTTGCATAAAAATATTTTTATTATATGATGTAACTAAAAATTTATGCTTTTCGCAATTATTCCTATATCTGTGCTTCATGGCGTTGCTTCGTACCAAATTTCAAGATTCTGAGTTCACGGGAAGTACCCTGTAGATTTTGATTCCCTTGCGAGTGTCGAAAATTTGCAAAAAAATATTTTATTAACTGATGTAACTAAAAATTTATGTTTTTCGCAATTCTTCCTATATCTGTGCTATAAGACGTTGCTTCGTACCAAGTTTCAAGATTCTGAGTACACGAGAAGTACCCTGTAGGTTTTGATTCCGTTGCGAGTGCAAGAAAATTCGAAAATTTGCAGCATAAACGGCTGTATCTCTTGATTCTGTTGGCTTTAAAGTTTGATTTTTTCACAGCTCCAGACCTGAGTATTTGATATGAATTTCAGCTTGATACCTACATGCGTTCTTGAGAAAAAGGGTCTTGACACACAGACGAACGGACAACGAAGTGATCATATAAGGGTTCCGTTTTTTCCTTTTGAGGTACGGAACCCTAAAAACAGCTTGGCAATTGGCATGCCTTTGGCGAAAATACAATAACATAAATTTTTAGTCTGTCTAGTGAAAGCTCAATAGCTGAGAGTAGCTTATTTACCATTTTTAGATACATAGGTAGGTACCTAAATTACAGTCCGCGCGCGAGGTTTGAGGAATTCTATGGAATGTTATGAGGTATAGTCCGACAAACTTATATCTGACCGTGTGACAGCGTCGCTAGTACCTATCTTCTATAAAAAATAAAATAAATACTAAAACATAAAAATTAGTACAATTTTGGCCACCGGGTCAGATAAGTTTGTGGGACCCGAGCTAGAGTGGTCTAGAGTACCTAAGTACAAAACAAAACTGCTATTGCAAAATTACTCGCGTTGACACTAATAGAGCTGGATGTGGAAGATATTATAAACCTACTAAATCGATGGCTCCTATCGATGGTTTGTATTCGCCCTAAAACACCAAGGACACAGTATGATGTCACCCCAACAAGGGCGAAGCAATTTGCACCATAGTAACAACGCGGCGTCGAATTTTATGGTCAGTTAAATGTGTTTGGTTATTCATGATTGAACGATAACAAAAATTGGGGGCCGGCGCAAACGTAAAAACACCTTGTAACCTACCTATTTACATACAGATTACTTAAACTCCAGTTCACATTGGTTGACTGTCCGCATAGTTCAAAGAACTGGCGGTGAAAAGAACCCCGTGCCTCGGTGAGCACGTTAAGCCGTCGGTCCTGCGCTTGATCTCTCTCCGGTCGTGTCGGATTTTCCATCCCATCGGACTATGAAAGTAAAAGGAACAGAGATAGGTATGTGGACTGTGACCACAAGTTTTTTGGTAGTTTTATGTGATGATGTACAGTTTTTATCATAATAGGTATGTACTTACTTACTTAAATTGATGGAGCACAGTAGGTAGGTATTTACCTACTGAGCGTCTGGCCTTCGCCACGGATATATACTCGTGTGCCTTCGCCTAAAATGTATTGCAGCTGATGAGCACTGAATACTGAATGGTGTAATTATAATAATTGTGATCCGGTGACGTCACGCAAGGCCAAGGCATTTTAGTGCCGCATTAACAAAAGTGGCCTGCCTTAATTTATGGGATTTCAGCGGCCATTCTAGGTAGGTACCTATATGGCAATACTTAAAACTTTAAAAGCAATATTACTCAAAATGACAGTTTGACATAGGTAGGTAGGTACACAGTTTTTTTTAATTTTTTTTTATAAAATAGTAGAAAAACAGAAACATAATAGACAAGGAAGCACTTATCTCTTTAAGAGATCTCTACCAGTGACTCTTGACCCTTGGCAGTGGGAAAGGTTATAATAATCGAAGAATAAGTACCACAAAATATGAGGTGGAAATTTATGAAAATGCTTGAAATGATGTATAATTAGTACCTACCTATCTTAAGCTTACACAAATGACATAAATATATACCCACATACCTACTCACATACATGTTATGATAGGTAGACAAAATAGGTAAGTTTGGAGCATGCGGGTTTCCCAATGATGGTTTCCTTCACCTTCAAAAGCGAAAATTTCAAATGGCCTAGGTACCTACCTATCTTGTCAAACTTTAAAATTCCAGATTCTTGGATTAGGTCACTTTCATTATGGATTAGTAATGTATTTTATTATAATCGTGTACTTCGTTCCATTAGTACCTACTTATATACCTACGTTACCTAAGTATAATATTTAATATGGAAAAATATTTGTATACCGGCCTGCTATCAATGATATTGCTATACCCATAGAGGTAGTAGCTATACCTAATAGGTAGGTAGGTACCTATTAGATGATGACCGCGACTTCGTCCACGTGGAGTGAGGTTTTTTGATTTCCCGGTAGGCCCAAATTAAATAGACAATGCCCTTCTCACTGTCCATTCAGTCAACCGATTTTGACAAAATTTCATAGGTACGCAGATTTTCATATTTCATAGCTTGCAACATGGAGATTGGAGACGGCCACAGAAAATTACTTTTTTTCCGGGAAAATTCAAGAGTTCGTACGAAATTTTCCTAAAAACCACGCGAACGAAGTCGCGGGCACCGTCTGTTACAGTAATTATGGTAACTTATTGGTAAGTGTACCTACTATATTATAATAGGCAACCTTAATATGGGTAAAACTACAGAAGGTAAACGGTCGATGCTTGTTATTTTTACTTCGATACTAAATTGGGTGAAAGAGGTCGAGTGGTGTATTTAGTTCCGTTACTATAAGACGCAAATCACACAGGGAACGGGCGCCGCCGGTCGCCCGACGGCGTCGGGTCGACTGGCGCCCAATGCCCATTCCCGGGGTTTCGGGGGTCGGGTGTATACGGCGGGTGTATCCTGTATTTATATGGAATTATGGACGACAACACACAGAACGCGGGCGCGGGTCGAGTGCGAGGCGGGTGCTGCGCGGGACCAGCGCCCGTCGCGTCGCTGCGAGCGAGCTGGCGCAGCCGCGTCATTGAATTCGTCGTATACACGTATAATAACCGCTGCGTAAGTTGAACTCTGCGCAGAAACACATATGCGGGCAATGTATGCGGGTGTCAAACGCAGTGCGGTATGAGGTGCGGCGAGGGGCCGCGCGTTAGCAACGCGTTGGCCGTTGACGCCGCTAGCTCCCAGGCTCCCCGCGCATTCTCCGCTTGGCCCTGTAGTACAACGTACCTGTGTAGACGACCGCCATTTTGGGTCAACTTACGGGACACGATGTATATGTATTCTCAGGTAGGCATTCACGCACACAGACGCGTGCGCGGCGCGTGTCGGGAGTTGGTTTGTAGGTATTTATTTACAAAACATAGTTCGTTTTAAAATGGATTGGAAATAAAAAAATATAAAATGTATTTGTAAATCGCCAAAATATTTATTTGTACGAGCCAAGCTGTATAAACCAGAAAAATACCGTTTTGAAACCAAGAATAGCAGATGGATTTCAAATTTCATTCAATATGCATGGTAATCAGTCCAAACTGCAGTAGTCCCTATCGGGTGTTATGGGATCTGTTCGAGGAGCAACGCGACGGCAATATAATTGTCCAATACCTATTCTCAAAGTTTACCTTCGATGTCATTACCTCTGAAGCTGCCAAGGTACGTCCGCGCCCGAACCGCCATCAACCCGCACCCGCGTTGCGTGTGAAGCCACCGAAAAGCGCGACTCACGCAAGGAACCCGACTCGACCCACGCCCACTCCTTTTGTGTTTTGTGCTACGTAAAAACATGGTAAAGTCATGTCCACAAAAAGAGTTTTTAGTGCATTTTTCCGAAAAAACTAATCCACATACATTGGTTTGGTAGCTTAGGCAGCAATTACACTACTTATCAAGTTTTAAGCCCTAGCTAGCCGCTTACATGAGTAACCAAAGAAATATAAAAAATTAAAGTAAGTAACGCATCATTTGCAAATACGTAAGCTATTTACGGTAAAACCAGTGGCCGGTCATCGCGGCCTTAAAGCATACACTTTCCTAGCAATAAATAGGTAATGTATGCTCTTAGAATATTCTCTGGCTGAATTCTTATGATGTTATTTTTACAAATTACAAGTCCTCTTAAAATGGCGAGCTGCCAATTAATAAATGCAAACTATTATTCTCACTAAATCTATAAATAGCACAATACTTGTGTGCCAATCATTTAATTTAATGTGTAAAGAATTCCCCTAATTTGCCATACCCCAACAATTTGCCCCTTAACAAACCAACAAATAAACATACCTACTTTTGCATAATATTAAGAATTATATAGGTATTTTGTCGATATAGATACTTACCTAGAAATATACAAAAAAAAATGTGTGTGTCAGCTCTAACGCATGACTGAAGTTTACTCCTTACGAATGAAAAGTGTTACCATGGAAACAAACATAACGTAACGTAACGGAGAAAGATTGATTTTACTCCCCATACGTTTTCATACCCCGGGCTATATGAAAATCGATTCTTAATAAAAGTGGTAAACTCCAAAAATTACCTGGAACGCCAAAATTCATTGACTCGCCTCGTATGACGAATTTGTCTTACGAAAAAATAGGACGGTGTGACCGCGGGCACGCAAAAATGTTCGAAACTTCGACACCAAAGTCCAAAATACCTAGCTAGTTCTGAGTCGATGTTTGGCGTAATAGGACGTGAGTCATGACTCGTTACTCGCGTAACGTGTTTGCCTTAGTACCTATCTGTGATTAATATTATTACGATTAAATGTGAAGTGCTTGGAATTTTAAATAGGTACTAGGTACTACTTATTACAAAATATATAAAGTGTGGTGGTGTTTACAACTTTGCTGTGCTTTTAGGTTGCGTATTTTGTAAGTAGGTAGGTATACCTAGTTTAGTAGTAGTACTTATTATTCTGTGGTAGGTAGTGTATTTTTTTTTTCAATTTTGTAAATTTGTTTTGTACCAAAAAGTTATAAAATACCTACGTAGAAAACCAGAAACATAGTAGACAAGGAAGCACTTAGGTATCTCTTTAGGAGTCTATCAGAGTGGCTTTTTGCAGCGGGATTTTTTTTAAATCTCATAGGAAACTAAGGAAAGTAAAAATTGTACGCGGAAGAAGTCGCGGGCATAATGCGAAATGTTCACATACTATTTTTAGCAATTTCATTTATCTGGGGACACGGGAGTGTCCCCGCCAAAGACGAGCCAAAGGAAACGGGGCACTACCTACCTTTTCTCGAAGCGTTTCGTCGAATTTTCGAACCGTCATAGCTTCGGTCCGAATGACGCTAGAAAGCTGAAATTTTCAGGATAAGATGTTGTTGGGGGACTTACCGAATATACCAAGTTTCAATTTTTTAGCATTTATAGTTTCAGTTTATTGATTACCTAAAATACGTCGATTTCGTACTCACTCACTGATGATCATCAACTGAAAAAAGGTACTTCCTGAAGTGCTAGAAGACTGAAATTTGGTATGTAGGCTAGAATTTGCATATAAACAACAGGAAAATTAAGAAATCTGAATCTTTTCATCTCCAACCCCTCGTATAGGGGGTGCAAATCTGACAGCATTTCCTTGTATTTTAGAACAGTCATAACTTCGGTACGGAACATGGTAGAAAGCTGTAATTTTCAGGATAACATGTCGTTGACAGATTTATTAAACTTACCAAGTATCAACCATCTAGCATTTATGGTTTCAGATTTATTGGTACTTGAAATACGTAGTTTAGGTTTTTTTTTTCACTTTTACGAAAAAAATCAAAATCTCTAGGACTCTAGGGTGGGCCATGAAAAAAGGATTAGCTGAAGTACAGGAAAATCAGCTAAAAAAAATCAAAAAATCTAGGGCGCCTGCCAAAAATAAATGAAATCCCACCAAAAACATTTCATGTAAAATTGGTTGCCAAAGACTCACAAGTGCATAATGCTTTCACTGTTAAAAAGTTATGAGATCTCTAATTAGAGCCAAGCCCGAAGGTGAGCTCCTCTTTGTGCTGCGCATCATAACCCACGGAGTCTGTCTCAAGTTCAAAGTACATAGTTCTAAATGCTCTTTACTGTGTACCAAACTAATAATATTAAATAACATGTAAGTCTATATATAAAACTTGTCCCTAGAACCTCTACATCTTGGTAAAAAGGTACGGCTTGGCCGTTTCGTATATGTCGCCCTAACTATTCCTTAATGACTTAAATGTTATGTCAGGAAATGTTCGACGAATATTAAACGGCCAAGCCATACCTTTTTACCAAGATGTAGAGGTTCTAGGGACAAGTTTTATATATAGACTTACATGTTATTTAATATTATTAGTTTGGTACACAGTAAAGAGCATTTAGAACTATGTACTTTGAACTTGAGACAGACTCCGTGGGTTATGATGCGCAGCACAAAGAGGAGCTCACCTTCGGGCTTGGCTCTAATTAGAGATCTCATAACTTTTTAACAGTGAAAGCATTATGCACTTGTGAGTCTTTGGCAACCAATTTTACATGAAATGTTTTTGGTGGGATCTATTTTTGCCGTTCCTGAATAACACTGATTTTGACCAACGGTTTTATTTAATGGTACCTATTCCGGGCTACAGCAGTCCGCTTCAATTTTCAAACTTTATGACTTCTCGGAATGTAGGTATCGTGCTTTTCGTAGTGATGTGCCGGATCGTTAAAAATGTATATCCGCGGATACGGATCCGAATACGGATATTTGGTGTCAAGATCCGCGGATACGGATACGGATTTTAACTCTTAGGTACCTTCTCTACTCAATCGGTGTCGGTGCGTGTGACCTTGAAACCCACTACGTTAAATGATTGCAATATAAAGGTGCCAAATAGGTACCTATTACCTACCGCAAATCTATGTAACGCTATAAAAAATATTTTTTCGTACCACTTGCTCAAAAAAGTGACATTCTATGCCACAAAAAGCGAACATAACAATAGTCATTTTTAATCTGTTAAAAACAGGGAAAGAAAATTGTACTGAATTTCATTCATTCTCTAGGGGGAGAATGTGATTTAAATTTGGAATAGGTACTTACCGAAATTTATACTGAACTACATCTGTGTTTACACCATTGAGTTTGTATATAAAGCATTAAACATCTTTTTGAAAAAGGAATACGCATTTATCGTCGCTTTTCCTACGAAAGGACCTATCTGACACTTTTGACGTAACTGCACTAAATACATCATAATAATGTACTTTTGATTCTCTGTCGATCTGTCTTATCGACTTTTTCATATCTTTTACCGTTTACTGGCTAGGACAATCGGTAAGTGTGGCGTATATGCTCATTTGCGAAAAGGAAATCATACTAAGTGGCGTATTTTATACTTAGGGCTATTAGAAAGATTTTTATTTAGTGATCAGCTAAATAAAAATCTATCAACTATGACGTAACTGAAAATACGTCATTTAGTGTGAACTAGACTATATTGAATAAAAATGGGGTTTTCACTTACGTCTGAATTTTGATCGCGACGGAATACCTTAGACATTAACTAATAGAGTTAAAAATTTATGTAAATTGGTGACAAAAAATGTATAAAACCTTGGGCAGTAAAAAAATCCAAAATAGTACGAATCCAAAAACTTTCAGTCAAAAAATGATTTAAAACTATCCTAATTATTATTATATATAAAGAAATAAAAAACAAATTATTTTGAATTAAATGTGATTTAATTATTCAGTAAAAATACAGTCGTATCTCCTAAGAAATTAATTTTTCAGAAAAACAAAGTTCTTATGAAGTGGCGTAACTGTTTTAAATATTTTTACCTAAATGAATACGCACATTTAAATAAGACAATTCCTACTTGCAAAAAGGCCTTGATTCACAGATTATAAGAATATTTTTTTAATTTTAATATAGCTTTATTTGAGCAAGCTGTGGACAATATAGTTGAGCACGAAACCGAAAAACGCTTGCCCTGAACAATTAACTCGATGTCAGTTAGGTCCTTTCGTAGGAAAAGCGACGTTATATGCAGTTATGATTATTAAATCAAATTACGAAAACCGACGAGGCCGTGTGAGCTTGATGCCTTTGCTTTTCCGACAAAAAAATATTAGTCTAGGAATTTGCCGCGTTTTTGTTTTCTTCAAATACATAAACGATAAGTTTATTTTAATTTATTTTTATAAATAAGTTTATGTTCTAAACAGTTCCTCAGACGCAAGAACAGAGAAATACTCAAATCAACTCATCAACAATAAATGTACCTACCAAACAAAAATGTAACTCTCTACTATCAATAATTGGACCAATGTTTCGAATGTTAACTTTTACTTTTAATTGTCATTATTTTTAATAAATGCTTATCTAATATTATTATTGTGTTAATTTTTTCGCAAATGGTACGAAAAGTAGTAGAGTATTTTCCTCGGTGATAAAGCTGTCTTAGTCTTGGGTGAACTTAAATCCCTTGCTACACTCAGGACTCGTCTTAAGTCCCTCGCTTCGCTCGTGATTTAAGTTTTTAACACCCTCGCTACGCTCGGGAGTAAACCTCGAGTCCTTCGTTACGCTCGCGATTTAAATCGTCACCCGCGACAGAAGACACTGCTTTATCCCCTTGGTTAATAATCTACTATACTTTGCATTCGCTTCTAGGAAGGTATGAGAGCCCCCCTGAAATAAAGATTTTTATAACTTTTTAAGTCATATTCGGCTGGAGGCCATCGGTTTATATGTATATTTAAATTTGAAGTAATTACGTTCAGTAATTCAGAAGTTATAAGGCTCTGACAGACGGACGGACGGACGGGCAAATTCACTCAAGTAGACTCGGAGATCTTCGCTTCGCTCGGTCAATAAGGTGTGTCATATCTTATCTCGAGTGCCTATCTCACCTGCATTTCCCGGGTATTCATGGTAGGTACGCCCCATCGATATCATATCGATTGTAGAGAGATGTGCAGTGAAATATCAGAGGATGATAGTGTTTTAACCACGGTTTTAACGAAGTTATTTGCATAGCATTAACACTGCTTTGGATGCTAAAACTTTCGAGCATTTAACCAACTAATCACTCGTAGGCTAAAACGAAGTCATTTGCTCTTTATGCATCAAGCCGACCTTCCTGGCGGAGTGGTGACCATAGTAGTTTTATGTAGGGAGGTTCCGGGTCAGAGGTCCAATTATTGTCATCGTAATCATATTTTGACAGCTCATAACGTAGGTCTCGAGCTTTTTATGGAGTTCATACATGCTTTTAGTTACACGTACAGGCATCTATGACCTCCTTAAACAGGTCGAATTATACGTTTGACATTTACTTCTACGATTTCCTTACATAATCGGGGGGTAGGTCCTTTGCAGGGGCAATTTGAGAGTTTACTTACTTTTTATTCAGGAAAATTACTTATAGAATTCCCGCGGGAACCAAAAAACCTCAATCCACGCGAATGAAGTCGCGGGCATCAGCTAGTTAATAACTTTTATAATCATTTTTATGGTTCCGTACCTCAAAAGGAAAAAACGGAACCCTTATAGGATCACTTTGTTGTCGGTCCGTCTGTGTCTCAAGACCCTCTTTCTCAGGAACGCATGGAAGTATCAAGGTGAAATTCATATCAAATACTCAGGTCTTCTGTCCCTTGGAGCTGTGAAAAAATCAAACTTCTAAGCCAACGCAATCAAAAGATACAGCCGTTTATGCTGCAAATTTTCGACACTCGCAAGGGAATCAAAACCTACAGGGAACTTCCCGTGAACTCAGAATCTTGAAATTTGGTACGAAGCAACGTCTTATAGCACAGATAAAGGAAAAATTGCGAAAAGCATAAATTTTTAGTAACATCATATAATAAAAATATTTTTAATAGTTTTAAACTTACTACAGGTTTGTACGGAACCCTCGGTGCGCGAGTCCGACTCGCACTTGGCCGGTTTTTTTTGTTGATAGGGTCTACTTACTATTTATTCGCTGACTGGTGATTTATTAGACCATTTTACTTTCAGGTATCAAAACTTATTTCAGTAACCGATGGATCCGAATTCGACCTTCGAAAGCCGATGGAACAAACCCAGATAACTTGAAAAACAGAGGTGATTATGACTTGTAATGAAGAAAAACAACACCATATTATCTGCCGTGTTAACGTACAAAATTAAAAAATGTGGCTCTTTTAAACTAGATGTATGTGCACCATGAACCTAAGAATGTGTTTGCTAATAACCAGACTAAATGCATCTCGAGTAATATTCATAGTGATCCTATTCTACGCTGGATCTCTCATGTACACCTACAATGCTAGGCTGTACTCCATAAGGTTACAGAGGAAGGATATCTCGTACCTGGACCATAAGAGTTTCAAGTATATCCTTCAATGGACAAACAGGTTTAATTTCCCTCTGATCACCATGGGACAAGGGAACTCTATTTTCGTAAAGGGTAAATGCAATTTCACCAACTGCTACGTCACCGATGACAAAGACTATTTCGTCGATCAAACTGAATTTGACGCTGTAGTTTTCGGTGGTATGGATGCTATGAAACTCTGGTCTTTCCAACTACCGTCTGTGAGGTCTCCGAAACAGAAGTACATTTTCGCTGCGTCAGAATCTGCGGATAACTATCCAGTATGCTCTCCCATGTACAACGGGTTCTTTAACTGGACGTGGACATATCGGATAGACTCGAATATATTTTGGAGTTACATCATCATATCCGATTTGGATGGCAATGTTATTGGACCTTCGCTAAATATGAAATGGCTGGACAAATTAGATCCTATTGGTGAAGAATTAAAGAAGAAACTGTCGAAGAAATCGAAAACTGCTGCGTGGTTCGTCTCCCATTGCTCAACAAATGGGGGTAGGGAGAATTTCGTGGCTGAATTGCAGAAGGAGTTGGAGCCCTATGGAAAGATTGTCGATATTTACGGTCGTTGTGGCACTCTTAGTTGTCCGCGAGACAATGAGGCGTCCTGCTTTAAGATGATTGAAGATGATTACTACTTTTACTTGTCGTTTGAGAATTCGTTCACTGAGGACTATGTAACAGAGAAGTTATTGAGTGCTTTAAACAATTACGCTGTCCCCGTTGTCTTTGGTACAGCTAATTACTCAAGGTAAGTAATTAAAAATGTGTTTATTACTTTGTTTTTGTATTTTAGCGCCGATGACTAAAGCACCTGACCTTGACTGAGAGCATCGCGAAAAAGATGTTTCTTTAACGCTCACATCAATGATAACATAGATATTTTGCAGAAATTCTAGAAATATAAAAAACAAGGTCCGCTACAATTTGCGATAAGTATTTTACAGTGGAAAAATGTTTGCTCCTGGGAAAATAATAACATAATTTATTTTGCTTATAAATATTTTTAAACGGTAATTCGATATTCTGGAAATCAAGACAGGATGGGCTAAACTTTGATTAAATATCTATCTAAGAACCTAAAGGTTTTCACTTTTCGTACATTCACTCAGTCAGTCTGTGAAACATATAGGTACGAAGACCTTTAATCCACGCTGCCAAAATCGCAGGCTTCATCTAATAGTGTTTATATACCGCCAATTTCTTTTCCAGGTTTCTTCCCCCGGGTAGCTATCTCGACGCATTAAAATTGGGCCCCAAACAGCTGGCACGTCGTATGAACGAGATAATCAAAGACACAACCAAGTACCAAGACTTCTTCCGATGGAGGAACCACTATAGGTACCGAGACAGTTATCCCCCGGAAGAAGTCTGTAGACTGTGTAAAGCGCTGAACGATGAAGAGAAAGTGGCTCAAGTGACCGTATGGGACGATTTCAGGACTTGGTGGAATGGGGACAGTTTGAAGGACAAGTGTTGAGTGTGTTTACTGATAATCCTGGCTTAATCCCAGAACTTTATGAGTCAAACTTGTATCGGATTCGGGTATTCATATTTTTTTTTACTCAAGAAAAAGTGGCAACTATTCTGTCTGCATTTATATCCAGGATAAGATAACAAGATGAGTGAGAGATTTTTATATGGAACTGTTGATTTTTTCACGATTTTTGGGTTGATCCGATATTGAGTGACACTTTTTGGAACTTTTTTTAGGATTTAGGAGTTGATTGTCAGCTTTTCGAAAGTCTTTACATAAATGATAAGCGATAAATGGTTCCTTGTAGTTGTCACCGTAAGATTGCAAAAACCGTAGATTGTAATCTAACTAGCGATATTGTAAACTGTCGACAGATTGTGAACCGTTCAATGTTCTGAGTGTAAATTTTTTAAATATTGTAGGTTTTTTTAGTATTTACGTTTTCTTCTTTTTCTTGTAGGTTAGGTTAGGGTTCGACGTAAATAATCAGGTAGTGCCCTTAGGTTTTATGGGGTTAATATACCTAACAGATTACAATGTACCTACTGCAAAATTATACGTTATATTGTAATCTGTCGGCAGTTTACAATCTTGCTAGTTAGATTCCAACCTAACGGTATTTGCAATTTTACGGTGACATACTTAGTCACAAAATATTTTGCAAATTGTTCATAAATAACTATTGAGATATTTTTGATATTTTTGGTGATAATTGCCTACCAAAGTATTTTTGATTAATTATGTAATTCAAATATATACCGCACATCTATTGTTTAAGTTATAAGTTTCATTTCATTTCATTTAGGTAGGTATTAAATCGTTTGACTTACATAGTTGAAGATCATAATTCTACATAGTAGGAACAGTCTACCTCTAACAGACATGCGATATATTAATTAACATTTGATTCAGACAATTAATAATTGGTACAGATTAAATTAATTAGTAAAACCAGATTATGGTTATGGAATGGTTTGTGACTTTTATTCATAACTAGCTGATACCCGCGACTTCGTCCGCGTGGATTGAGGAGTTTTAGTTCCCGCGGGAACTCTTTAATTTTCCGGGATAAAAAGTACCCTATTATTTAATCCGGACTTCTAACTTTACGTCTGCAAAATTTCAAAGCAATCGGTTCAGTAGTTACGGCGTGAAAGCGGAACAAACATACAAACAAACTCACTTTCCCATTTATAATATTAGCACAGATATAATAATACTATATTAGTAAGGATATTAGTAAGGATTGTTCATTATAAGTTAATAAGTTTTTTCCCTGTACTTTTATATTCATTTAAAAAACGATGTCATACTCGATATAAATAATATAGTTATTCAATTGGTAGAATCTACCTAATTTGTATGGCAGGCCGAGGTGACAACGGCGTGATGAATTAGAATTAGATAAATGGGACATGAAAACATCTGGCATAGTACTTACCTGTAGACTATGCCAGATGCTATTTTGGTTATGGTTTCCTAAAACAAAAACCAAAATGGCGTCCCATTATGCCAAAGGTTTTCAGTGCCCTTTGTTCCAGTGTTCCTTGCATCTGCTATATCTGTACGCCTTGGTTTTCACATTCAAATCATAGGTATGATTTATTTTGCAACCGTCTTCTGAAAAGGAGGCGGTTCTCAATTCAGTCCTTATGTTCTTTTTTTTCAAATTAAAACATTTTTTATTCAAAAAAAACTTTTAAAAGTGCTCTTTGATTTTGAAAGTTGATTTGGAGCTGTATAAATTTTAACTTTTTAAACTAACATGTTTGTAAACTAACTTTTTAAACTATTGTAAGCATAAAAAAACTACCTCAATAAATAATTGAATAGGTAAAGCAAAACTTAAGCCGTGTCCACATCAATAAATATGCGTAATGCGTTTTGTTCGGCGAAAACTGTATCGACCTCCTTAAGAAATTCGAACTTCTCCGAATTAGATACAGGTTTATATGTCACCATACGATTGTAAAAACCGTTGGATTATAATCTAACTCGCGAAACTGTAAACTGTCGAATGAATACAATATAACGGATTATTTTTCGGTAGATTGTAATCTGTTAGGTTTATTAACCCGATGCACTACTTAATTATTTATGTTGAACCCTAACCTAACCTACAAGAAAGAGACAAGAAAACGTAAAAACAATGAATATTTCAAAAATTGACACTTAAAACATTGAACGGTTCACAATCTTTCGACTGTTTACAATCTATCGAAAAAAAAGCGTTAGATTACAATCTTACGGTTTTTACAATCTTACGGTGACATAATATACAGAACACGCAGCGTGCACGGAGCATTGAACGCACGACGCATATTTTGATTTGTGTGGATGTGGCCATGTGAAAAATAATGTGCCTCAAGGATGCCTTAAATCTAATCTAATACTTTATTCTAGAAGTACTCAATATTGGGGCTGATTCTGTTGTGCACAATCTCTAAACTAAACTAAAATGACTGCATTAAAATTATTGCTAACCTTTTCATTATACTCCCTGCGGAGAAGGACTGAATAAGATTTATAGTGTTATACAGAATTGACCCAATTTTGAAACTATAGTAAATACTTTCAAACTCACACTAAAACTCTAGGAATATTAAATAAGAACATAATATTTTTTATATCTAGGTGTATCTTATGATAAGTCTTGTTTTATGGCTCTACTAAATCTACTACATGCTTGGAAAGAAGATTTTTTCCTGCGTAAGAAGAAACTTGTACCTTGCTTGCACTTGTCGGTAGGGGAAACTTTATATCTACTTAGTAAGTTAAATAAGCATTTTAGATCTCAATTTATTTTTTGCGCTAGATATTATATTTAGGTAAAATGATAGAATCTGAAACTAAATTCTACAACCATAAACGTAATTGAGTTTTCACTAAGCAGTAATAACTCAATATTAAAGAGATTTAATAACCAAGTAGGTACAAGTAGTTTATTGAACAGTTTTTAATGTTTGTTTCATATAAAAAAGATACCAGAAAATAATAAAGTTATGAATAACAAGTAGGTAAATAATTTATGAACCATATTATATTAATAAAAAGTGTTATTAGTTTTGGTTGTGCTAATAACCATGTAAGAACAAAAAATAATAAAAATCAGTGTTTTTAAATGTTACATTGTTTTATAACGTTATTACCTGTATTATTAAGTACCCACTTACTTACTATATATAAATATATATAATAAATAATACTAAAAACTAAACATTAAAAATATCATCTATCCCGCTGCAATGAGGCAGTGTGCCCAGAACGCTGGCTGCGTTACCCCGCTGAATAGCCAAACTTATATGTTGGCCGAGGTAACTGCCAGCCCTCCGGTCACCTGTGGACTCTGTGAGACGAGAAGATAGATCCTTAAAAAAGGATCTGGCATCTTCGCCCCCACGACCCCAGGGTTTCAACACCAAAAGGCACAAAAATGAAATTATTTTCAATAATTTCATACTTGCGCCTCTTGGCTCTTTCTGCATTAGTGGCTGATGATATTTTTAATGTTTAGTTTTTAGTTTTTAATGTAGTTTTTAATTTAGATTTAATTTAGATTTTAATTTTATCTAATTATCTATCCATTTTTGTTGTAGCTGTAAGTTTTCTGAACAAAATTAAAATATTATAAATAAATAATACTGCGTTGAGTACCGTTATATAAATAACTAAATTAAATTGGTCACAAACACACATTTATATGTATATGATATATGAATATATTGAGACTGATTTAAAAAAAAATGCAACTTAACATTATTATTAACTAGGTACTATTATGGTACTATAAAAATATTCTTATTAAGAACATGGACCTAACTATTAAAATAAATTATAATATTTTCATAGCTAACTACAAAGATACGTGGGTACATAATAATAGTGATTAGTGTCCTAAGATAACTTTACCTTGGCTAAAATTAATGCCTGCATGGAAGAGTTACTCAAATACCTACCGTGTATTTGTCTACCTGATTATAAATATAAAATAAATATGTAAAAAAATATGTATTTTTTACTTTGAATACCTACCTAGTCTTATTTTTGAACAGTCGAACTAAACTCTGTAAGTTACAATTTACCCCAGCCTTAGACGAAAGTCTGGAATAATCCTATACAGATGTGTATAATCGAGGTGTCAATAAAACGAGTGTTGCGGCATTCAAACGTAAGATTTCAAAGGTTAAATTAGGTAGGTATATGTGGAGTGTAAAAACTAGGGCTTCCAATACCGGGATCCCGGTATTGGCTAATACCGGGATCCCGGACTTTTTTCGCCGGTTTTCAATACCGGTATTGAAATATCTAATACCGGGATACCGGTATTGGCGACACTATAAAAGAAACAGTGACTATTGCATATATTTCTTGGTACATGCCACTGTATTTTATTCGGCTAAGTTTAGAATTTGTATTTATGCATGTTCGCTCAAAAATAACGCATTTATTGCTAAAACCAGTGATGAAAAGTCACTATTGTTCACTCGGGAAGAAAAAATAGTGTTTGAATTTAGATCCCTGTTGGCTTGGCATTTCTATTTCAATGTTTCTCAAAACGTTCAGAAATCTGTTTTATAACTAATACATATTTAAATTTAAATAATAGCTATTGATTTTAAGATTAATTTGTGTTTTGACAAAATTATCGTTTTCTTCGACTTCGATCGACTTTTTACAAAAATATCGTTTATCATATTTTAGTAGTCACAATACATTTTACTATAGCGTTTTAACGCTCAACGACCTCAGCAGAGTTTCTCAACAGCTGAGCCTAAAAATGAATATAAGCTTAGAATATAAGCTAGACGAAGTCATGTCTAATGCACACGTTCAGCCCCACCCAGTGTTAGTTGAGAACACTGCACTCGAAATTGTTGATGAGTACATAAGATACTTGAGACATACAGTCCAGTTAGGTAGGTCCAGTTTCGAGAAAGAGTTCAACCGCCGAATCCAACTCGGCTAGGCAGCGTTTGGGAAACCACGACATCTTCTCGTCCAAAATTCCTCAGTGCCTGAAGCCGAAAGTGTTCGAACTTCGATGACTTACGGCTCCGAAATATGGTCGCTAACTTAAGAAGGTTCAGGGTCACTAAGCGGGCGATGGAAAGAGCTATGCTTGGAGTATACCTGCGTTATCAAATGAAATGCGTCAGAAATAAGGAGATGCGTAGACGAACCAGAGTAACAGACAGAGCTCGAAGAGTCGCCAAGCTTAAGTGGCAATGGGCGAGGCGGGGCACATTGTTCGTAGAACCGATAGGCGTTGGGATCCCAAAGTGCTTGAATGGCGGCCTTGCACCCGGAAGCGCAGCGTTGAACGACCCCCCACTAGGTGGATGCTCATCCACCTCTCAAGCGTGCAACTGGGAGCCGCTTGAAACAAGCGGCACAAGACCGTGCTCTGTGGAGATTCATGCAGGAGGCCTTCGTCCAGCAGTGGACGTCTATAGGTTAAGACGACGACAATGATATGGGTTTAAATTACAAACTTCGGCACTTATTTCACTCATTAGGTACTTATAATTTCCAGCTTATTCATTTCTTAATATTTATTTAATTATGAGTGTAAATTGAGAAAGTGCGTCACAAATATACTTTATATTGAAAGTTCAAATTTCAATGGAGACTATAAATATATATTTTCGTAAGACTATCCAAAAATAGTTCTATATTGAAAATCATACAGTTGATGGTAGGTATACTGATTGATAATGAAAAAGAAATTGATTATTTGATTATAATATAAGTATTTATAAGATTGTATATAAAATAACGTGATGGAGTTACAGAACTTTACGTCATACGTTGTCTGTAATTTTCACCTTATACATGAAACAAACGATATTTTCGTAAGAATTACGTCAACTAACAAATCTAAAAATCTATACTTGGTGATTTTTCAAAGAAAATACAATTTCATACAATATTCCATGATGTAAAACAGAGTGAAGGAGTTATTAAACATTTCATGAGACAATGAAATAGACATACCAATCCACAAATTTTAAGCAGCATTTTGAGTTGATTTGGTGAAAAAATTTTCTTATGAAAAAACTGTTTGTTATGGTGTCGTTTGCTTCAGAAAGTACTAATTTTAAGTTAAAAAACATCTACGCCAGTTAAATTTTTTTCCAATACCGGGATCCCGGGATCCCGGTATTGAAAAAAATCTTTCCGGTATTAATACCGGTATTGAAAAAAACCGGTATTCGAAAGCCCTAGTAAAAACAGCGTGAAAACTTGGCCTAGCTCACTGCCGTGCGCGTGGACGCTTAAATGCTATAAAAAAAAATACCTACCTAATTGGCCACTTCGGCGTTCTGGCCATTTATCGTATTATCACCAGTTAAAATTAATAATATAATGTCCTCCAGACCGAATTTCGGCCACGGCGGCCTATCTCCAGAAATGAGCCATCTGCGCGGGAAATATGATAATTCACAAGTGTGTGCGTATACACAGGTACACTCTCTGTTCCTTTACTCTCATAGCCCGATAGGACGGAAAATCCTACACGACCGGAGAGAGATCAGGCGCAGGACCGACGGCTTAACGTGCTTTCCGAGGCACGGGGGTGAAACGACAACGCCGCCAAATTCCTAACTCCGGGCTAGTACTGAGAATTATTTGTCAGAAAAACCCAATACTTGTTATGACCCGACCCGGAACTCGAACCCGGGACCTCGTCGGTTGCAGTCGAACATGTTAACCACTAGACCAACGAGGCAGTCAAAGTTATTATTCGGATTTTACCGTGCTTTTAACTTATTTATCTCGTGAGGTGAATCCTAACAATTATACAAGAGTGAATTAACAATTACTGTTTGATGTGAATGTCCGAAATGATGTCTGAAAAGGCCGACTAACATCGGGACTAACCTAACAGTTTGGACTTTTACCACTAATAAGTACCTACTTATTCATTACTGGCTTTAAGCATTTACCTTAGAGACTAGGTAACCTATATTATTACCTATGCTACATAGATTTATCTTGAAAGGCATTTGACAAACTTTGCATCAAAATTAGTTTCATTTTTAAGTAGCCCTGAATTAGTTTTTGTGAAAAACTCGATTCCATGCTCGACAGAATCCATCACTATTCACTTGGCAATCACGACCGTGAACAAACAATTAGACACCGTTTTATTGCATCACGCGATCAACCGCGATAAAAAAAGTGAGACGTGACCCTAGGGCTAGCATGCGCACAACGAGTAAAATTATGTCTACCCGTTATCTCTATTTGTCTACAGAAGCTAACATGGTTACTTGTCTCGTTACGTCAAATGTAATATAAAGGTAATATTTCTGATCTGTGGTATTTTTCTCTACGAACCTTTACATGCCGACAAATTTTTCTTGTTTATATACCGCAGTAGCTGATGCCCGCGACTTCGTCCGCGTGGATTGAGGTTTTTTGGTTCCCACGGGATCTCTTTAATTTTCCCGGATAAGAAATATCCTATGTGTTATTTCAGACTATAATCTATCCTTGTGCCACATCCAGATCCGTTCAGCCATTCTGTCGTGAAAGAGTAACAAACATCCATACATCCATATATCCAAACTTACAAACTTTCGCGTTTATAATATTATATAGTAGAATAGGATTTTGCGCATGTTAGGGTAAACGAAAAATTAGCCGGCAACGACAACATCTCTCTCTCTCGTCGCGAGATAATCTCATTGTGCGCATGCTTCTTCTTCTTCTTCTTCTTCCTCTGGGCTTTTCCGCACTTAAGCACTGGTGCCCGCTGTGCGTGAGACCTCCGGTGCGACTCCCCGCTGGATCACTCCAGCCAGCCGAGCTCACTCCAGAATCCAAGCAGGCCGCCCAGGTCGGCAAGGACTTCCGGGAGTGTTGCTGGGGAGCCAATGTAGGCTTCTCGTTGAGTGGTTACAGCACTACACTCGAGTAGTACGTGTCTTGGTGTCTCCTCGCTCTCCATGCAGGCTCTGCACAGAGGGCTGTCGGTTATACCTAGAACATATAGGTGTTTGTTAAGTGGACAGTGTCCTGTTATCATGCCTACGGCCGTCCTGAGTTTAGCTCTGTTTAATTGCAGTAGTTTCTTAGTTAGGCGTTGGTTCGGGCTGGGTATAGCCTCTTTTGTTTGTCTACAGCTGGTGGTGTTTGCCCAAAGTTCGGCATGAGTACCTACTGTTTGTCGTTTTAACCAAGTTTTGTACTCACTGAATGGTATTGGAACAATCGGTTCAGGTCCCATTACCTTCAGGTTTGAGGCTCGTCGAGCTAGTTCGTCGGCTGCGTCGTTACCTATGTTGTCGCTGTGACCTTTAACCCAGCCAAGTGATACTAGGTTTGATTTTGTTAGTGTTTGTAGTGCGTTATGGCAATCCAGTACGAGCTTGGATGAGGTCGTACTTTTGGCTAGAGCTCGCAGGACTGCCTGACTATCACTAAAAATGTTAATATGAAAGTTTGTTACCTGTCTGTCGGCCATTGCCATGGCCGCCGCAGTGATGCCGACGCACTCCGCTTGAAAAACAGAGTTATTCTTACCGAGCGCGCGAGCAATATGTATGTTTAGTTCGGGACAGTACACTCCTGCACCGGTTCCCTGGCTGGTTTTTGACCCGTCTGTGTAAACGTCTATCGTATCTGTTGTATTTTTGTGTATTCTGGTATCTGAGATGTTGATCTCATAGTCTTTCTCAATTATATGTTCCTTCCGTGTTTTTTCACAGATCCATCCTAACAGTGGACTTTTCATGTTCTCACCTGACAGTATCCGGGTGTGTATTGTGTTTGTATCTTTCCACAGCCCATAAGTCTTAATCCTTAGCGCTGCGAGGGTAGCTTCTTCTTTTATATGAAGATGTAGGGGGGGGGATTCCCAGTATTACCTCTAAAGCATCTGTTGGGGTGGTGCTCATGCAGCTAGTGATCGCTAGGCATGCTTGTCTTTGGAATTTTTGTAGTTCCTGTTGGGTTGTCGTCTGTCGTGTTCTGGGCCACCATACTAGTGACGCGTATGTTAAAGAGCTTCTTACTACTGTCAGATACAGCCAGAGCATTATCTTTGGTTTTAGACCCCAGGTTTTCCCGATCATGCGTTTGCATTGATTTAGGATTATTGTTGTTTTTTGTATTTTCGTGTCTATGTGTTTCTTCCAGTTGAGCTTGGTATCTAGAGTTACCCCCAGATATTTAACTTCTGTTGATGGTGTTAGATTTGTACCGAAGAGTGTTGGCATTCTTGGTACATCTGGTTTCCTTTTGTTTGTGAACAGTACTAGTTCGGTCTTTTTTGGGTTCACTGTTAGTTCATTGTCTTTGCACCATTTCTCTAAGAGTCTCAGTGCATCTTGCATTATTGCACAGAGTGTGTTTTCGTGTTTGCCACCTATTAGAATCGTTATGTCATCTGCATAACCTATGGTGTAGAATCCATGCGCATGCTAAGCACACGTCTGTCTAGTCCTCGGTCAAGCGAGACACAAGTCGGCCTTGCTAGTTATAGCTCTAGGTGTAAACAAGACCTTATGACAAACTATCAAGGTCTTCAGCGCATCACTAACGGCCCTGTCAGGGTTGCCACTAGCAAAATTAGAAGAACAAAAACACTTCCTGTGGTTTAGTTCCTCTGATTTCGCTAGAAATAATTTAAAGAAAAACATTGCTTGCCTTCATCTTCAAACCTTAAATTTATTTCCTTGTTCCTTAATTTGTATAAGAATAACAAATATTCAAAACTAGAGCTAACTGGCACGGCTCATGGCAACTTCAGCTAACTAAAAACAAACAAAACTCAGTGTACAAAATTTATCTTAAAAATTGCGAGTAAAACCACAGAATAGGTAATAGTGGTAAAACAAACAGGAGGTACATTCGTATGTGAGAGGCACATCTTTATATCTTCTGCCTTTTTTAATTTAATCAATGCCCGCACGGTACCAGAGTCCAGACTTCAGCGTTGAGATACTTCTTCAAATTTGGAAATTTTAAAGTCATATTATAATAAGAATCATTAATTTTAATTATTTTCATACTAGCTGATGCCCGCGACTATGTCTGCGTGGTTTAAGTTGTTTAGATTCCCGCGGGAACTCTCCAGGTCCTCAATTACTATACCCATGCCAAACATCACGTCGATACGTTGCCCCGTTGCGGTGTGATTGAAGGACAAACCAACAAACAAACACACTCGCATTTATAATACTATTAAGTATGAAGTGATAACCCTAGGGAAGTACAATGTTTGACTTGAAAGTCCCTGAACTTCACAGAGGCAACATGTCATATCCGTATGCAAATGGGTTCCTTTGAATAACAAAACAAACTTTATCTATCGGAGCGCACGATGGGCGCACTGCATTGCACTAGGCCAAGTTCCGCGGGCTACGGTACTACACATATGTTTTTAATATAAATAATAAGCAATTGAGTACCTATTTGACTATATATCACTATAAATAATTATTTTATCACGTAATTAGAAATATTTTAATTGATGGGTGGTTATATTATAAATCCATATCCATACAAATTGCGAAAGTGTCTGTCTGGCAGCTGGCTGCCAATCTTAAACGGCCCATCTATTCTAGCGATTTTGATGTATAGAATAGGTTTTATACTGAGGAAGGACATAGGCTACTTTTATCCCGCGGGAACAAAAAATAAATTTGTCCACTAAAATCCATACAGTAAATAAATAAATGAAAACATTATTTTAATATCAACAATAATATTATTTACTTTATCAAAAAGGCTTTGGCAAATAGGTACCAATAGCTATAGTAGGACGGATCATAGAGCCTAGTCACATAATAAATGAAAACGCGATCACTAAAATTATTTCTTACTACCTACAATTTATCCTATACCGTTCACCATTCCACCACGTCCGAAAGTCATTCCAAACACTAATTTCATTCACTTTATCTTCATTGTTCATCATTTCACATAGCTTACAAATGTCTTCCTCTTGGGACGTTTCCATGTACACATAGTGGTTGCGCCATCTGAAGAAGTCGTGGTATTTGGTGGTATTGCCAATTATCTCGCTCATTTGTCGCGCTAGCTCTGCCACGCCTAGTTCTCTCGCATCGAGGTAACTGCCTGGTGGAAGGAATCTGTAACAAAAAAAACGAATGTGCTTTAGGACCATACGAATATTGAAGTAAAACTTAGTAACTGGCTATGAGAGAGAGAAAATGTGTGCTCGCAACTTTCTCTCTTGCCCCTACGGTAATATACGAAACGTAACTCTCTCTCCTTTTATCTTCACTATCTTATATCTCCCTCTCAACTTACGTTCGCCTCGCCCGATCACACTTCGTAACGCTCTCGTCACGCATTCGCCAGCTTACTCCCCAAGTCAAGTTATCTGGTGGGGGGCTTCGGACGTGGCTAGTTACCACCCTACAGACAAAGACGTGCCACCAAGCAGTTAAGCGTTTCGGTACGTGGAGTCTGATATGTATGGGTTAAAACTTAAATATATAATTGCCATATTTGATACCTCTAACAGAGTACCTACCTAGCCCACTACCATCTAAGCATCATATTATTTCTGCACTTCTGATAACGCAGTCAAGGGCTAACGAGTATTGATATAAAATATCTGTCTTCAGGAGGATTTTGAAACTTTTGTATAAACTTGGTCTCTTTCGTGGTTTATTTGGTCACGTAACTAGACGCAACGATAACATCTCCATTGAGCGTCTGGTTGTTCAAAGAAGAGAAGAGGGCACCAGGGCACGTAGCAGATTACCCATGAGGTGGACAGACCGAGTGAGGGCTGCGGTGGGCGTCCCCTTACACGAATGCACTCGCAAGGCTGCCATACAACCAAAGTTTACTAGTCGATGAGCTCTTATAGCAGGACATATATTGAACTGCACCTATCCTCAAGGCACTGAACTGGTAGGCAGACACTGCATTGAACTGTGCTGCAGTTCAATTTCTGTCCTGCTTTAAGAGCTCATAGTAACCCCCCTGAGAAGAGTGGAGTCGGATCGTTAAGCGTGCCACAACACCAAAGTGACCACCACGACTGCTCTGACAAGAGCGATACGACAAAGAAGAAGTAACTAGGTATAAACTTGTGTAAAGGCAAATCCAAAATATCCATTAATATCTAATCGTACAGTAGGTACCAAGTAGGTATTTAGAACCATAGATTAAGACCTAGATAACTACAATATTAACTGCGGATTATTAGTCTAGGAGTTTGTTAACTTCATTAGCACTCGGGAACGTGGAAACTGAGATGAGATGCCATGACATCGCTTACATTCTTGTGGCTGTATGCAACTTTGTAGTCTGAACTTACTTGGTTAACGTAGTTGATTAAACAAGTTTTAATAGTTAACGCTTCAACATAATACCTACTAATATTATAAATGCGAAAGTCAGTTTGTTTGTTGGTTTGTCCTTCAATCACGCTGCAACAGAGCAACGGATCAACGTGATTTTTGGTATGGGATAGTGAGAGTGACATAGGCTACTTTTTATCCCGGAAAATTGAGGAGTTCCCGCGGGAATCCTAAAAACTTATTCCACGCGTACGAACTCGCGGGCATCAGCTGGTTACATAAACGCTGATAAGGAATGCGTAAGTAGCTACATTGACGACTACCACAAATGTGTTTATGATTGATTAGGTAATCAATAGAGCTGATAAAGAAACTAGGTACTTATTTCAAATACGGGAAACACAATAATCATCTGCCTATGGATACTGCCTGTGGACACTGCGCGCGTGTGTGTGATAGTAGGTATTTGATTCAATGAGGTCAAATAGTAGACATTAGTCATTACTTTTATCAGATACAAAAATCGCGGTATTCATTCGAACGCCTATTATTTCGACCATGTGTAAATTTTAGGTAGTAGGTACCACACAACGCGTTGAAGCATAATCCACGAAACGAAAAATAATGGGCACCTACTTAATTATCTTGACTTACGAGTATATACCTACCTACTAGACAATTTATGCTCATCTTGGCAGGGACACGGCCGTGTCTCCTTAGTTTTTGGAATTTTTGATATAATCGCGATGCGTCCGCCTATATCAGCTTTGGACTCATAATATAAATCATAAACATGTATCCATACTTCCATACCTGTACTTATATTATAAATGCGAAAGTGTGTCTGTCTATCCGTCTGTCTGTCTGCTACGCTTTCACGGCCCATCTGCTCAACCGATTTTGATGAAATTTGGTACAGGGGTAGGGGTAAATATAGGCTACTTTTTAACCCGGAAAATTAAAGAGTTCCCGCGGGAGTCAAAAAATCTTAATCCACGCGGACGAAGTCGCGGGCATCATCTAGTGTAGGTATACTATAATTATTGCTGTATCAATCGATCATTTGTTGTTAGCCGGGTCGATCGCGAATCGCGATTGTTGTGGTTAATGGACACGGATTGTTACAAGATTACAAGCCCTTGACTGCGATCTCACCTATTTGTGATTACCAAGACCAAGACACCAATTGATATTTTGATTCGAACAACTATGAGTGATAGATTACTTCATTTATTTTAACCATGGGTAACTCACCAAAAATTCGTGCGCTGACTCAGTAACTCTAACTCAGCGCACGGAGTCAGCTCACTGAGTCAACTCACTGAGTTAGCGCAATATTGCGCCATGGCGCACCGAGCAGCATAGCGCATAGCCGCACAGCGCACACTCGTGACTCGTCACTCAGTGCGTACTGCGTACCTACTGAGTTGGCAGCTAGTTGGCAGTTGGTAAATGTTACTGCCGCAGTAACTCGCGCAATACGCAATTACGCAGTAATACTACGTAATTGCGTATTGCGCGAGTGTGCAATGTGGATGTGCCCATTTAAGAAGAGGCCAGAGATTTGGATTTTGGCTTATAGATGGCGCTAACCCATCACCTACCTAGTACCTAGCCACGTTTCAATTTTGAACAGGTTCCTAAGTAAGAAACTATCATCAATCAGCGCGAGCGAACTGCGAAGTCGTAGGATTACATACTACATAGTACTCACCTACCTACCTACACTACGACTTACGAGTACGCGGGTCTCGAAAATACCTACAGTTTATTCTACAAACGATCCGATGGATCGTACTTAAAGTTATAACTAGTAGAATCTAATAGTTATAACTTTAAATACGATCCATCGGATCGTTTAGTTAGTATTCGATCACATTGGCGTCAAATTCAAAAGCTAAATACTAAAACAGACCCAATAGCCAAAACTTCAAGGACAACCGGCTTTTATTTGGAATCGCATCGAATTGAATCGAAATTGAGCTCTAAATCAATAGAAATTGCATTGTGCCGGCTAAGACTTGAGTCTTGATGATACTTTTTAAGTAAGTGCCTAGGTAAATATAAATAAATATTTTCTTATCTTTACTAAAAAACAAAATGATCTTCACAATATGAACATAATTGAGATGTTTATTAAGACACAGAGTCCGAATAAAGTACCTACCCAGCGCAGACGCCCGGCCCAGCCAAACCACAGACTCCACAGAGACAGAGTCAGAGTACTTTTCTTTATAGCGCTCAGCAGTCAGCTCAATTTGTAACTCAGCGCTTGCTACATTGCACAGCGCCCGGCAGCGCTAAGCTGCGCTACCACTGAGTCGTGCGCCATGACTCTTTTGCAAAAGGAGTCAGAGCACCCAACTCAGTAAAGTGAGTTAACTCAATTGAGCGGCGTAACTCAGAGTTACCCATGTTTAATTTATTTAAAAGCTTTAATTTGGAAAACATTTTTATTGAACCTACCCGAATAACCGAAAATTCGGCTACTTGTATTGACAACATTTTCTGTGACTGTAAAGTGTAAAGTTGTCAAAAAATCAGTTATAACCAATCTAAGATCCGATCATTGCGGACAGATGGTATCTATCCCTAGTTCTCAACAAAAGACAACAAAGATAATAAAGTATAGACCAGTCACCACTAAAAAAGTAAGGCAATTCAAGCAAAATTTATCAAACATGTTGCCTAAACTTAACTTTACACAGGGTGGTCCGGATGAAAATTATAAAGCATTTTTTGATTTATTAAATAACCAATTTAATTCAATATTTAAAATTATAGAAAAAAGACTGTTTAAAAATCTTAAATTCAGTGACTGGGCTACTGTTGGAATTTATAAAAGTAGGAATAAGTTGTTTGATTTGTATGCTAAAAAGCAATATAATTACACCCCACATTTTTGGAATACGTGAGAAATTATTCAAAATTATTTGCATTCAAGCAAAGTCCCTTCACATAAAGCGGAAAATTATTAACTCAGAAAATACCTAAGATAAAAGCAGCTTGGGATGTCATCTCTGAGGAAACGGGTAGACATAAAGAGGACAACAATAAACTGGAGCTTAAAATTAATGACCGTAATTGACTCCGATTTAGAAATTGCAAATACATTTGAGAATTTCTTCAAAAATATTCCAATCTCTACTACCAGTTCCCTTAATTCCTCACCAACAGAAGCCTATAAAATTCTCAGTAGTAATGTCGCTGAGTGTTAAGTTTAAGTTTGAGTACGTGACCCCCTATGATATTATAAAAACATTCAAATCTTTACAATGCAAAAAAACGGGAGATCTATGGTGGATATCGGTGAAAATTATCTGCAATGTTATTGATGTTATTGCGCCATATCTTGCTCAAGTTTTTAATGAGTCTGTGGATTTGGGATCTTTTCCTGACCTCATGAAATGTAGTAAATTGATTCCTCTTTTTAAATCAGGTAGCAAAAGTGATCCAAATAATTACAGACCAATTTCAATTTTGCCAACCCTAAGCAAGATATTTGAAAAAATGATGCTCAACCAACTGCTCCGGCATTTTAATTTAAATAAATTACTTCACTCCGAGCAGTAGGTATGGTTTTACGAAAGGCCGGTCAACAGTCGATGCGGGCGCAGCGCTGTTAAAACATATATTTGATGCTTGGGAGAACTCACTGAATGCTATTGGTATTTTCTGTGATTAGTCTAAGGCATTCGACTGTGTTGAGCACGAGACACTGTTGACCAAATTGAGCCACTATGGAATCAAAGACACTGCACTTAGTCTCATTGCATCATATCTTAGTGACCGTATTCAGACGGTATGTGTAAACAATGTGAAATCATCCGGATCAGCCTCATTAATGGGTGTCCCTCAAGGCTCCATTCTGGGTCCCTTCATGTTCTTGGTATATATAAATGATTTACCATATTTTGTCCAGGATACTTGCGATATTGTGCTAATTGCTGATGATACGTATTTAATTTTTAAAGTCGATAGAAATAAGGATGATTTTGACGACGTAAATAGTGCCATTTCTCAGGTCACTCACTGGTTTACTGTAAATAACTTACTTTTAAATGCAAAAAAAACTAAGTGTGTTGAGTTCGCACTGCCCAATACCAAGAATACACGTAACATTAATCTAGTGGTAAATAATGATTTGTTAAAAATAGAAGAGGCCACCGTGTTCTTGGGGGTGACCTTAGATGCTAAGCTTCAATGGGGCACCCATATATCAACTCTGGCTGGCAAACTCAGTTCTGCTGCTTACGCTGTCAGAAAGATTCGGCAGTTAACAGACGTTGAAACTGCAAAGATTGTATATTTTGCTTATTTTCATAGTATTATGTCTTACGGAATCTTGCTGTGGGGTAAAGCGGCAGATATTCAAAAAATATTTGTATTACAAAAAAGGGCAATACGTGCAATTTATAACTTAAAACCACGTGAATCCCTTAGGGAGAAATTCAAGGAAATAGGTATTCTTACAGTAGCCTCGCAGTATATTTACAGTAATCTAATCTTTGTAAAACAGCACATTCAGAATTACAAAAGAATATGCGATCTGCACGATAGGCCAACTAGAAACCGTCATAGGCTCGTGACTCCATCGCTCCGCCTCAATAAAGTCCGAAGGTCGTTCGTGGGAATGAGCATACTATTCTTTAACAAAATTCCTCAACCTATTATAAACTTGCCTTTACACAAGTTTAAGGTAACCATTAAAAAAATGCTCCTAAAAAAAGCTTATTATACTGTCGAAGATTATAGTAATGATAAAGGCGCATGGATTTGACTTGCTCCAGCAATGCTCAGGGTTACTTATGTATTTGTATATGTTGTATGTAGATTATTGTAAACATACCATATACTACTTTTTTTTTCAAAAGAGCAACCACCGAGTTTCTTGCTGGTTCTTCTCGGTAGGAACGGCATTCCGAACCAGTGGTAGATTCATTTGACTATTCATAAGAACTTGTAAAAAGTCTATTTGAATAAAAATAATTTGATTTGATTTGATTTGACCTGATGGTAAGTGATGTTGCAATCTAAGATGGTAGCGGGCTAACCTGTGAGGGGCATGGCAGTTATACTAAACCCATACCCCTAAACGGTTTCTACACGGCATCTTACCGGAACAGTAAATCGCTTGGCGGCATGTCTTTGCTGGTATGGTGGTAACGGCCGAAGCCTGGCCCCACCTGGTCAGAACCAAGGAAAATTCAGAAATTATAAATTCCTCAATTGACCCTGCCGGGAATCGAACCCAGGTCCTGCCCACGTTAAGACAACAGCGCTCAACACTGCGCCAGGGAAGTCGTCAAATCAAAGATCAAAGTTACCTGGAGTAATTCGCCGCACCAAAGACTATCGGCACAGCATAGTTGTTCAAAGCCACCAAAAGCTTCTCCGTCACGTAGTCCTCAGCGAAAGAATTCTCAAATGACAAGTAAAAGTAGTAGTCCTCCTCTATCTTAGCGCAGGTGTGTGTCTCACTTCTCGGGCAACTCAACGTGCCACATTTACCATAGATATCCACAGTCCATCCATAGCCAGCAAGCTCTTTTTGGAGTTCATCCACGTAGAACTCTCTTCCGCTTTTAGTATGGCAATGCGACACCATCCACGCGGCGGCTTTAGACTTGCTCGACAGTTTGACCTTTAACTCTTCACTAATTGGGCTTAATTGGGGCCATTTCATGTCTATCGCGGGACCAATTACATTCCCTTCCAAATCGAATACAGTTATGTAACCCCAACGGAAATCTGAATCGAGTTTGTAAGTCCACGTCCAGTTGAAGAAGCCATCGAGTGATTCGTCGCAGGCGGGGAAATTGTCTGGGGATTCCATCGCACCGAATATGTACTTCTGTTTGGGTGACCGATTCTTAGGGAATTGAAATGGCCATAGATTTATCACATCTCTACCGTTGAATGCGATCGCATCGAAATCGGACTGATCGATGAAATAGTTGCTATCATCTGTCACGAAACAGTTGGTGAATTTACACTTGTGTTTGATGAAAGCGGAATTCCCTTCGCCCATGAAATCGAACGGCGCGCTGAACCTCCGCGTCCATTGGAGTATATACTTTATTTTCGTATGGTTAAGGTACGATATGTCTTTTCTCTGGGCTTTAATTTGATACAATTTTTGGTTATAGGTGTAAATTAGGAAAACCGCGTAGATTGTTATAAGTAGAATTATTATTCGCGAGGCATTCAACCGAGTTACACTATAACACATATTTGGTAACAAGCTCGATCATCGAATACCTACTTAAAGCGTTAAAGCGTCACTGTTTAGATTTAATAGTAAAATATTGTTCTTTTTCCGTACAGAAACCACCATGTCCCTTTCAAATGAAATGTCATAATATTTTATATCTTAATCGGAGTTTTATGTTGATTAGGTATATTACGAACTTTTGGAGGTAAACATAACATTCCGTAGTTTTCGGAACCTTTCATTTCAAACTCCACGGTGGTAAAGTTTGTTATTGAATTGTCTGCTCGCACCACACTTTCGACATGACTTTACGTAAACATTGTAATTTGTAATCCAAAAATAAGTAAGTATGACGTCACTGCACTTTTTAATACACCTCGAAACACGACTATAATCCACGGCCACTTGATATAGAAAAAACACTTTAATATCCTGTCATCAATACTTACCTCGAATCTTATCAATATAGATAGATAGATCGATAGATAAATAATCTACTGATACGACTTGTAATATCTTTATCTATTGATACCATTGATGTAGAATTTTAGTACATAGGTACTACGGCCTCGGTGGCCTGATGGCTATCTTATTCGGCTGTGAATATTGAGGTCCCGGGATCTAGACCCGGGTCTTTTCAAACAAAAGTTTTAGATGTTTTCAAGAAACAGGTAAGTATTGTACTCGAAGAATTCTTAGACTTTCCGCCTCTGGAATGCAAATCTGTTAACGAAATCTCGCCAAAAGGTGAAACTACCTAATTGGCAGAGAGACACGTTTTCGCTTTTATATTACTGGTAGATATCTACCTAGTTAAATGTAGCTTAAATTATAGGTTGATTTAAAAACCTACCTGTTAGCGCCGCTCGATGACTACAGATGGCGCTGAACCTGTGAGGCGGCAAAGCACTAGCAGTCGTTACGCGTGGTTTCCGCCAATCAGAGAAGTTCCCGCTAATGTGGCAGCCATGTTTAATGGCGTGACGTCACATTATAGCAACTTCAGAGTCTTTAGAATATCAAGTATCGATCACTATAGCCGATCATAGCATAGGTACTCAAAATATACATGAACTCAAACTCTAACAAAAAGTATATTTATTCAAAACTAGGGGTCCGCCCCGGCTTCGCACGGGTAGTACTATTCTTCATTAATAATCCATTCCCAATCGGCCAGTCGGCACTGGGCATGTGTAAGGAAATCGTAATTGCCAGCTTGCCAGCTTAAAACGTATTACATACTTACCTATACTCTAATTTTTTTGAAAATAAAATATAGCCAGTTACTCGCTGTTGTAGGAGCTTTCTATTGGTGAAAGAATTTTTAAAATCGGTAATTTTTGAGTTTATCCATAACAAAAATAAAACATACATACAATCAAATACATAATCTTTTTCCTCTTCATAATAGTATTTAGTTGTAGGTGCCTATAAATTGCGCATTCTGAACGTCACGTTTAAAAAGACGTCTATGACGTGATTGTGATAAATTATTAAACTAACGACGGTATCTTAAAAACTAAAGCTACTTATAGATAAAGATCGTATTCTTAGTTCCTTTCTTACGGGCCTTGGGCACACACAGAAGCGATTGCGACAATCACTCTGTATCTATCAAACTGGCCTGGCCAAACCAATTTGGCCTGGTGGGAGGCTTCGGCCGTGGCTAGCTACCACCTTACCGGCAAAGACGTACCGCCAAGCGATTTAGCGTTCCGGTACGATGCCGTGTAGAAACCGATTAGTAGGATGGGTTATAATATATCTGCCATACCCCTAACAGGTTAGCCCGCTACCATCCTAGACTGCATCATCACTTACCATCAGATCGCAGTCAAGGGCTAACTTGTAGTTGATAAAAATAAAAAACTACAACAATAGACCCCTGCCCTGAGGATTTTTCGAAAACCTTAATCGATGCGGTGGAACTCGCGGGCATTATCTAGCTATGAATTGTCCTTTATACCTACCACAGACCATACAACCAACTCGGTGCTTAATACAGAACGTTTCACTAAAGCGCTATGTGCAGGCTTATTCAACGTATGCACGTGCCAGGAATTGACTTAAATGGAGTTGGTTTGTGAAGCAAACAGTATTATCGGAATTCCGGAACACTGGCAAACTATAGATACCTAGGCACATAGGTACGGGGTAGGTACCTAATACCTATTAGTAATAGCTATTAGTGATCCGACATGTTCGCCTTGTTTACTTGGGATTAAAGGCGGGCATACATTCTCACAGCGTAAATACATACAGTGAGACGACGCCGTTAATAACTGGCTCATAGCTGACATTCACAAGCACCAAGTTCGTGCCAGATGAGTCGATTGAGCTGAGATTAACGGTCGTTGCATATAGATGGGTACATAACCCGCGGTCCACACGTATTTACACCAACTTGCACCAACTTAAGTATGCACAAAGACGCTGTGCATTCTAAGGCAAAAGCTTACTCTTGTGATAACTTTATTTGGCTGACAAGCAGCACCGACTTTAGCACAAAAACTTATGCAAAATAAAGTTTACACTGGTTTACTGTAAGTTTTTTATACGTTGTCATGTTCGTCTTTGACGGCGATCTCACCGGTGTTAAGTGTTATAAGCCGATAACTAGGTAGATAATTAAAAGTGAGATAGAAGCAGACTAAGAAATAAATATCCTTCCGACGCGACCGAATTTCGGCCACGGCGGCTTATCTAGAGCAAAGACAATATATAAACCAGTCTAGAGCGACTATATAGAGGTAAGAGAGAAGTAAGGCGGCTATATAGAGGCAGGCCTGTGTCACTCCGCGTGTAGGTATTAAAAACATACCTACAGGCGGCGGCCATTGCGCAAGGGCCAATCTAGTAGGCTGCCGCAAGCGAGAAATGACACGCGCGCGCGGTATTTGTTCGACCACGTTCAACTTTCTCGATAATTGCAAAATGGACACAAAACGAAAAAAAGCTAAAAGATACTGTGCAGTATTTAATTGTTTAAATACGGATCGAGATCGAAATTTAACTTTTTTTTGGTTGCCTACAGACGCTGACAGGTAAAATCTACTTTGATTGGATTACATTATGTTCCTATTTGAAATGAAATTAATTCAAAATACAAACCCTTTCTCCCCTTGTAGAACAAAGTACTATTCCAATACCCTAGAAGTATTTAAAAGTAGGTACAATAAAAAGACATTTTAATCGTTTCATTCGAGTTGCATTTCATTTGTCGTATTCATTTACGAACGAATTTATTAGTGAGGTAACAATGATACAATTATTATGTTCCGTCCGAAACAAAAACAATTCCAGATATTTTTACACATACATAACATCTATTATTCTTTTGTCTATTTAAGTATAATGAACAAAATGTGTTTTATTCATTTAATTCATTCATTAAATTAAATCTTTGGCAATAATCGTATAGCATATACAATTATGCAGCTATCTTATACTACATGAACGTACTCAGCGCTGCCTGCTGCGCGTTGCCCGCTACAAGTAGGAGTAAACGCTCGTGCTGTGCGCTAGATGGCGTAAGTAGTTTCTCGAAGTAAGCAACCCTAGTCCGCGGCTCTTTCAATACGTATAACCACGTATAACTTATTATGAACCGTAGTCCAGTGAATTAAGGCCCATATTCCCTCAAAAAAAATTGGTAGGTATGTAAATGAACACGTGCTCGACTGGAACGTGAGCTAAATTAAATCATATTTGTGGCTATCGGGCCTTAGCCTTGGGTTCGGAAATGAGACGAATCTTTGAACACACTAAGCACTTTAATCGTAAAACTTAGAAAAAGGTTACAGAGATGAGACAAGACAAAAAGCGCGGGAAAGGTCTGGCACGCACGCGCGTATCGCCTGTCGCGTCTCGGATTCGACTAACTGCCTATAACCGCCCGGGCTCGGTGCGGGAGTCGACGCGGACTCCTGTTGCGACTTGACTCGACCCCCTGCCACCCGCTACCCTCAACCCGCTAACGTTCATCAAGGCATAGAGCACACGCTATACCCTCCCCCTCGAGTCGTGAGTACGTCCTCGCTCACGAACTCGCTCACAATCACAAGCAACAGAACAAACAGGGCACGCATGCTTGCGAGGACGCCCTCTTTGACGCTTAGGAATTACAGGACGAGGAGGCGAACAATCCCGGCCATAAAATCGCGTGAGCTCCGATACATGAAATTTACCCAAAACATCATTAGCGGAATCTATATTTGCAATTATATAAGCCGTAGGGCTTACTCGTTCTTTGACCACGTATGGGCCATCTCTTTTGGGAACGAACTTGGCAGTTAAATTTTTCGCGGCGTTACTGAGAACGTGAGATTTTAAAAGAACTTTATCACCGACCTCGAAGACAACGCCAGGGCCTCGGGAACAATCAGCCAACTCCTTTCGCCGATCCTGTTGGGTCTCTACCCGTTCCCTTACCGAAATAAAAGTATTTATAAAATTCTTTAAATACGGAGTTATTTGAGGAACAAAATTATCTTTACTAAGGACAGACCTGATGTCATTGTGTACATCGACTGGAGAACGCAGCTCTCTAGCAAAAGTGAGATAAGCTGGAGTAACACCAGTAGTCTGACAAACCGAAGTATTCATCGCGAACCTTATCGCTGGAAGATGATTTGGCCAAGACGAGTGATTCGAGTCAACGAGTCGGGCAATCTGAAACTTGAGATCTCTGTTCTTGCGTTCGGCTGGATTAGCCGAAGGATGATACAAAGGAACTAAGTCTTGACGAATTCCTAAAATATACATGCACTGCTGCATGACAGCTGAGACGAACTGCACCCCATTGTCAGATATAACACGGCGCGGCAGCCCGTAGCGCAGAAAATACTCCTCAATAAGAGTACGTGCGCAAACCTCTGCAGTAGCATCCTTAAGTGCGTAAATCTCCACCCAACGAGTTGCGGTGTCTTCTACTAAAAGGATCCACCTTTCACCGGACTCGCCTTTAGGCAAAGGACCAAACAAATCTATAGCCAGTACTTCACCCCGTTGGTTAAGCACGGGTGTCTGAAGAAGTCCCTGAGGCTTTTCATTAGAGGATTTGTATTTCTGGCAGGTGACACATGATTTAACATAGTCAGCAATGACCCTGCGCATACCAGGAAAATAAAACCTCTGAGCGATTCTGTGGTAAGTCCTATCAACACCATGATGACCGGCCAAAGCCGTGTCATGACACTCTTTTAAGATTTCTAAACGTAAAGAAGCAAGAACTACAAGCTGGGGTTCCTCGCTTTCAATATCAGGGTTGTATCTATAAAGGACACCTTGCTGAATAAAATACCCCCTTTCAGACCAACGCTTAACACCTATAGACTGAGGATCCGAAGTGTCTTCTAACTCATTAATGATTTTCTTTAGTTCCAGGTCGTCCAGCTGCGCGCGTCGGAGCTCATCAGGACTACGAGCAGGTAAGTCTACAACAACGGAACAGACAGCACACTTATCCTTGTCTACTTCATTACAGGTGGGGCGACTGAGCGCATCAGCGACTACGTTAGCTTTTCCAGGTGTGTACTGGAACTGGATATTGAAGGCCTGCAGCTTTAGTGCCCAACGAACCAACCTTCCGGACGGCGACTTTAGTGTGAGCAACCACTTGAGCGGCTGATGGTCACTACCTATTATAACATCATGACCTTCGATGTAGCCCCTAAAACGTTCTACAGCCCAAACGACCGCAAGAGCCTCACGCTCTGTCGTACTGTAGTTGCGTTCAGCTGGTATAAGTAACCGACTCGCATACTCAATCGGCCGTTCATCCTTACCTTCACCTTGCAGCAATACTGCACCTAAGGCGTAGGCACTAGCGTCGGTTCTCAGCACGAATGGTTTACTATAATCTGCTTGAACGAGAATGGGAGCAGACGAAAGATGCTTCTTTAGCTCTTCAAACGCACGAGCTTGGTCTGGACCCCAATTCCATGGCTGATTCTTCTTCGTTAAACGCGTTAAAGGTTCTGCAATACCTGAAAAATTCGGAATGAATTTTCTAAACCAGGAGCACGTTTGTATAAAAGTGCGAAGATGACGCAAAGACGTCGCTGCCTTCATATCTAAGATAGCACGAACCTTGTCATTGTCAGCTGATATACCATCCTGCGTGATAACATGTCCAAGGTATCTAATTTCATCGCGTGCGAAGACACACTCATCCCTGTTGGCGCGCAATTTAAACAAACGCAGCCTTTCAAAAACCGCGCGCAAATCAGCAATATGATTTTCGAAATTTCCTTCCGATATGACAAGCAAATCATCTTGGTAAGCCAGCAAGGTCACATTATTCAACGAAGCACCTGAACGAAGTCTATCGATCAACCGCTGAAACGTCGACGGCGCGTTCTTCAATCCGAAGGGCATCCTATTAAAACGATAGGTTCCGAACGGCGTCGAGAAAGCAGTTTTATCCCTATCCTGCTCGCGTACGCCGACCTGCCAAAAACCACTGCGCATATCCAAGCTACTCATAAAACAATTTTTTTTTGTTGACTGTACTAACTCGTCTATCAAAGGCATGGGATAGACATCGGTCTTTGTTACCGCATTAAGTTTTCTATAGTCCACACAAAATCTTACCTTGCCGTTAGCTTTAGGCACCAACAACGCTGGAGACATCCATGCTGACTCACATTCTTCAATGATACCATCAGCCAGCATCTTATCGAGCTCAGCCCGCATTACGTCCTTCTTGGCCGGTGTTAACCTGTAAGGCGGTACTGCAATAGGGGAATGGTCGCCGGTATCGATAACATGCTCAGCGAAAGGAGTCGGTTCTCCCCCTGGCTCGAAGATGTCTGCGTTCTCCACGAGGAGACGGGCAAGAATCTCTCTTTGCTCCGCAGAAAGCGATGTCGCCTCATCGTCACGCAAAACGTCGAGCGAAGCACACGAAGAGAGAGGTGACACTTTTTCGAACTGCATGTCGAATTTTTGCATATTCTTATCTGCGAAGTGCCACTTTTGGTTGCCAAAGTCAAAAACGAGATTAAACAAGGTTAAGAAATTAATACCTAACAAACTTTCGTTATTGTTAGAATCGGGAAAAATTAAAAACGGAACTACTTTAGTTCTATTATGCAGTGTCACCTCTAACTCCGTCGTAAGTACATTCATCTCCCTACCGACACCGTCCGCCAACCTAACAGTTTGCGTCCACGGCCTTAACGGGTGTCCGAGATCTCGTAGGAGAGAGTATAGCGTATGCCCCGCAATACAGCTTTTCGCTGCAGAATCAACCAACGCGGTGCCACACTTTCCTAATATACTTATATTTAAAATAGGACGACGGTTAGGTACATTAGATACTGCACATTCACAATTATTAACGAAATTACACTTATCAAGACAAGTGTCATACAAATTCCGTTCAGAAAAATTTACATAATCATCTGAAGTAACATTCGTCTTTACACATTGCGAAATATTACTTTTAGAACAATGATCATTAGGATTTACAAATCCAGAATTATTATTACCAACACAGGAGCACGTATTTAGAGTGTGATCGCAACACAAAAGAGAATTATAACAGTCACTTACGTTCGAAGAGAAATCTCCGACGGCATGCGGAGGGTTACCTCGTACCGCGGTCGCGGAGAACCAAACGTTCCGGACGAGACGCCGCCCGCCCCCGGCGCACGGAGAGAGAGAGCGCGCCGGACCGTGCCGCCCGCCCACGGAGATCGGCGGTGACACAGAACGCGGCGACGGCGATCGCCTTGCGACGTGACGATTTGTCGATATTAATGCTACGGAATAAAACGCTTCGTTCTTACAGTTTTTACAGTTCTGTTTTATCACATTAGGAGCTCCGCACCCGTAACACTTTATTTCACTTTTATTTGATTTATTCTCTACGCAATCACCTGATTTATTTTTATTTAATAACTTTACGCACTCACTTATTCCGTGTTTACGACTTTTACAATATCCACAGAAGGGACGCACTTGCACTTTTGAGGTCGAAGGAACAGCTGAATCCTTGCCGATGGGTTCACCGCGCGACTCGTTCACCGCGGGCACGCCGGACGGGCTGGACTGAGAAGAAGTTATCGCGGACTTTTTCTTTTGCGAATCCTGGGATACTTTGGCGGACTTGACGTCGACCTCCTTTAACGAATCTTCAATAGACCGCGTCTTGCGCAGCAGGTCATCAAAAGACTCGACGGCTTCCCTGTCTAACCTTTTCCTGATTCTTCTGTCCAACAAGCTATAAGCCATGTCTAACTCTACCCGCTCGCATAAATCTCCATCGG
Organism: Erebia epiphron; assembly: GCA_963932025.1. Classification (NCBI taxonomy): domain Eukaryota; kingdom Metazoa; phylum Arthropoda; class Insecta; order Lepidoptera; family Nymphalidae; genus Erebia; species Erebia epiphron. The sequence continues at coordinate 1,769,147 of OZ009947.1, read as the reverse complement.
GTAACCTCGCGAAAAGCGCACGTACTTTAGATATAAAGATGTCCGTGTTTTCATCTTGTTGCGTCATAGCAAACAATTCTTTGTACACTAAAAACGGCGGCCGACGCGCGCCGAAAGCCGAACGCAAGCGCAATACAGCGTCATTCCAGGTGGTGGTGGATTTTCTCACTCCTTGCCACCACACAGCCGCTTTGTCGGTAAATAACATCGACAACCCCTTAAGGGCATTCTCTTCTGTTATTTGTAGGCAATTTTTATAAACTTGAGCGGCATCTATAAAGGCGTCTACACATTCATTAGGCGCACCGCTGAAACGAGCAGAACATTTGGAGAAGTTCGCGTTGTTTGAAGTCGTTATAGATATAGATCTATCTATAGGTGTCGAGGACCGGACTTCGCGTATCAGCCGTTCACACATCTCAGTATTTGCCTGCTGGAGCGTCGTCAATAAAGTTGAAAAGTGATCGGCGGACATAGTAACGCTTCCTGGCTCCTCCTGCTGATCGCCTGATACAGAACTTGCGCGTTTCCGTGGCATTTTGAATGACTACGCACTCATAAGAAACACCTACACGGCCAAAAACGCAAAAGTTTAGGTATTTCCGTGTTACGCGGAATTACACAAAAATCCTAGAAACCCTTAGGCGACCAAAACACGTTGGGCTGCCAGTGTGGCTATCGGGCCTTAGCCTTGGGTTCGGAAATGAGACGAATCTTTGAACACACTAAGCACTTTAATCGTAAAACTTAGAAAAAGGTTACAGAGATGAGACAAGACAAAAAGCGCGGGAAAGGTCTGGCACGCACGCGCGTATCGCCTGTCGCGTCTCGGATTCGACTAACTGCCTATAACCGCCCGGGCTCGGTGCGGGAGTCGACGCGGACTCCTGTTGCGACTTGACTCGACCCCCTGCCACCCGCTACCCTCAACCCGCTAACGTTCATCAAGGCATAGAGCACACGCTATATATTGTTTATAAGATTGAGTATATATTTCTTTGAAAACCATTGCGAAGTAAAGCTTCTGTACCTAGTACTAGTTATTATTCTGTGATAGAGGTAAAGGCGGAGAAATCATGGATTTAATACGTTTATCCCACAAAGGTAGATGGTTTATCCACCCTTTCCGTAGGTATATGTCACCGTAAGATTGTAATCTAACGCTTTTTTTTTCGATAGATTGTAAACAGTCGAAAGATTGTGAACCGTTCAATGTTTTAAGGTTTTGTAGGTTAGGTTAGGGTTCGACATAAATAATAAAGTAGTGCCCGGCCTTATTTATGTTTTATCGGTTCTATCGGGTTAATAAACCTAACAGATTACAATCTACTGAAAAATAATCCGATATATTGTAATAATTCGACAGTTTACAATTTCGTGAGTTAGATTATAATCTAACGGTTTTTACGATCTTACGGTGACATAATATTATACATCAAATCCTTAGAGAACGCCCTGTGAAAAAAATACCCATTCGCTGCTGTCGTGGCGCGAGTGTAGAGTGGGCACATGAGACATGAAAAAAGAACCCTACGCAATAGAAAAAATATAGGTACCCAGTCGCGGGTTCGGATCCCCACCACTGCGATGTTGTTCGTGGTGAGTTTAGGGTACTGTTTGATCTGAAGGTCCGCGTTAAAAACAATTATCGCGGCCTTTACAGTCCCACTTCCATGGTCCGCGTTAATAAAACGCAAGACTTGAGAATCTCAAGTCTTGCGTTTTATTAACTGCTTAGATCTCAAGTTGAGATCTAAGCAGTGTAGCCAGCTGTGAGGTCTTTCCTTGTATTATGGAAAAACAAAGCAGTTTGGTTATCCAGAATGTTATAGTTTTAAATTAAGTGCTTAATTTTTTATTTAAATTGACATTATAGTAATTTTGTTAATAACTTTGTAAAATTAAGTAGCTTATAATCTTAAATTGGACCGGAACATTATGTAATTTTCATTTTATTTTATACCTACCCGACATGTATTGAATTTAAATTTTAATGTAACAATTTTTGCACACTGTCTCTGACAGTAGATTGTGTACGGGAAATTTCTACCCTATACCGCTGTTATCACCCACAATTAAGCAAAATAAATGATTTATGATTTATGATTTTATGATTTATTTTAATCCTTCTAAAAGGTCCAATCTGGGACTGCCGGAAATCCGGCATATGAAATCTATCAAGTCATTTTAGAAGATAAGACAAATACTTTCCCAAAAAAGTATAAATATCGGTTTAATGTTGGGATAAAGAGCAATGGTATCATATCCGTAAATGTATAAAATTATTATTGATAGAATAGTTGGAAGGGACTTCACAATATGATCAGTTCTTTAAGTGAGCTAAATAGGGAATTCTGCAATAGCAGCACTGAAGAGTTATTTCACTGTCAGTGTCAAGTGCCCAATTGTCATTAGTGTCAAAATACGTCAACATTGAGGATGCAATTTCACCGAATAATTTTGAATTGTTTTTAAAATTATACAATTTAGAAAGTGATTAGGAACTTGGTATCAAAATGACGAGCACGACTTCCTACAACAATGATAAGGTGGTCCAGGGTGAGGTGGAGTACCCAGTCAATGACCCCGCATCAGGAGCTTTCTTCCAACCAGACTATAAGAAGTAAGTGCGAAATTGTCTTCTTTATACTCCTAGAATGTAGACATCCTTAAGAATGTAAAGGGAAGAGAGTGGACGAAGCCTCAAACATTGTCGCCGTTTGATCTCGTAGGCACAGCAAGGCACCTATATTTCTGAGTAATCCTATTTCCATGCGTAAACAGAGTCACGAAGTGCTATGTGTAGTGTTGAATTTTCGTGAAGGTTTATAGTTATACTAGATGATGTCCGCGACTTTGTTAGAGTGAATTAAGGTTTTTTTTATTCCCACAGGAACTCTTAAACTTTCCTGGATAAAAATAGCCTATGTGTGTTCCAGACCAATCTATCTGTGTGCCAAATTTCATCCAGATCCGTTCTGCCGTTCTGGCGTGATGGAGTAACAAACATCCATCCATACATCAATCCATCCAAACTTTCGCATTTATAATATTAAAGTAGTATAGATTATTCCATAGTTATGTTTATAAGTACTTAAATTAAGTCTTCATAACATAGTTAATTGGAAATACATAATATCTTTTTTCAAGAAATGAAGATTTGAAGCTCATGCTGGATGGATCCAAGGACTCTTTGAAGCTGGAAGCTATGAAGAGGATTATTGGCATGATAGCCAAAGGCAGAGATGCTTCTGATTTGTAAGTGAATATTTATAACTTGCATTTGCTGTGGCTACATCTGCATGGAATTAGGTTCTAAGAAAAAACATAAAATTCTTCGTTTTTCAAAGCTCAAATACCAAGTTTCATGGATATAACTTGAACCATGTATTTCACCTCCTTGGAATTTCAAAAATTCCTTCCTTAGTACACCTCTAGGGTGCTCAAGGAATATTTTTTCAAAATTTCAAATTTCCTTTGGGCTGTTGAGTTGTCTGTCAGTCTCTCAGGACTTTACTTTAACTATGTTTACTTTACTTTAACTATGTTTTCAGATCTGATGGCTTATATCAGATTTTAAATAATAATCCTTAATAATTACTTCATTCATTGTTTTTTTTTTTTATTCCCCTACGTCCCTTTCTGCAGGGAGTATTATGAAAGGACTGGCAATATTTTTAATGCTGTCATTTTAGTTTAGTTTAGAGATTTTGCACTACAAATTCAGCCCCAATGACCCATTTTGCATGCAATTGCAAAATGACAATGCATTATTAAACCTAAAGAGTAGTAGTAGTAGTAACCTAGTAGTTTCACTACTACTTGCAAATGTGTGGTGTACTAAAGATTATACTCTTATAGTAATTAACATAATGTCACTAGAATACTAAAGTTCTTATTACAATGTTGGAACCCAGGTGGGGCAAAGTAAATCAGTGGTAGTAGAGAGACGGCTGCCTTATTTGTTTTCAAAAGTCATTTAATTTGTAATAGGCTTACTTACTAGGCAATTATGGGTATCAACATACCCCTATAAAGTAGATGGTATTTTATGATTCATTTACAGATTTCCAGCAGTTGTGAAAAATGTGGTATCAAAAAACATAGAAGTGAAGAAGCTAGTGTATGTCTACCTCGTGCGTTACGCTGAGGAGCAGCAGGACCTTGCTCTGTTGTCTATAAGCACATTCCAGAGAGCACTTAAGGTTTGCTTCTTTTATCAATTACACTACAAGAACTTTTTTATATCATTTAAAGAAGAAGTGAAAGTGTCTAAGTTTATCAAGAAATACTAATTTGCGTTAATGGACAATTTCTTCTTACTTCTTACTAATCTTACTAATATTATAAATGCGAAAGTTTGGATGGATATATGGATGTGTGGATGGATGGATGGATGGATGAATGGATGTTTGTTACTCAATCACGCTTAACGGACGCTCACACAGCTTAACGGATCTGGCTGAAATTTGGCACAGAGATAGATTATAGTCTGGAACTTTTAATCCCGGAAAATTAAAGAGTTCCCGCGGGAACCACAAAACCTCGATCCACGCGTACGAAGTCGCCGGATAGTAGAACATAAGATAAAGTCATCACTCATAGATTTGTCTACTGTGGCAAATAAACTTCTAGTTCCTTCATTGCATGTATTGCCTTTTCGTAAAACAAAACTGTTCTCAATGCTGCAGGACCCAAACCAGCTGATTCGCGCGAGCGCTTTGCGCGTGCTGTCGTCTATCCGCGTGCCGATGATTGTGCCCATAGTGATGCTCGCCATACGAGACTCGGCCAGCGATATGAGCCCTTACGTGAGGAAAACCGCGGCGCACGCTATACCCAAACTCTATAGGTAACTAATTGTGGCAGTCTCCACGCATATGCTAATAGATAACCTAATAATAGAGACCTAACCTAACCTAACTTGTGGTTCGCCCCGAACTGAGACCTCGCGGCGCCATCTATTGACATAATTGTGAAGTTCTGTTGTAAATACTAAGGCTCATTAAAAATTAAATAATTTCGTTTCCTTATAATATTTATCGAATTTTAGTATTTGTTGTTCAAGTACAGGATATAATTCAAATAGTTGATCAAGTTTCAGGGTCAGCATTTCAGAAAATTCTTAGTTCTGAGGTCAAATTTTGATGTTAGAAAATAACCACTTTGAAAGCCCCCCCATTTGGTTAATATTTGAGGAAAAATAAAAAAAAAATATATTTTTGGACTCTATTCCTCAATATCTTTAAAATGATGTACCGCAAGTCGCAACCCTATGTAGGTAACGCTATAAAAAATTTTTTCGTTCGCATTCGCTTCTATGAGAGCCCCACTGAAATAAAGATTTTTATAACTTTTTAAGTCATATTCGGCTGGAGGCCATCGGTTTATATGTATAATATTTAAATTTGAAGTCATTACGTTCAGTAATTCAGAAGTTATAAGGCTCTGACAGACGGACGGACGGATGGATGGACGGACAGACGGACAAGTGCAAATTCACTCAAGTAGACTCAGAGACCTTCACTTCGCTCGGTCAATAATAGAGACCTTTCTCACTGCCAAGGGTCACTGGTAGAGATCTCTTTATTTATTTATTTAGGACAGCCAACTATATATACAGATACACTAGATACATTGAATTTGAATTAAACACGCATACAAATACATGATAAATGCACAACCTACTATGGGCTATCACAAAATTTAATCAATGCCTATAGAAATAAAAACTTGCGTGAATTTTCATTCATTTTGGAATGTCTTCATATGCTTAAGAAATTTGACTTCATTTATGTAATTTTGTCACAAAATATATGTTTGTCTATGTCACAGCCTAGACCCAGACCAAAAAGAAGAGCTGGTGTCAATAATAGACAAGCTTCTATCCGACAAGGCACCACTGGTCGTCGGCTCTGCTGCTATGGCCTTCAACGAAGTGTGCGGAGATCGCATGAGCCTTATTCACAGGAGCTATAGGTATATTTTTGATAAAAAGTAACTTTGTTCCTTTCCCTTAAAATAGTAACACTTCTCTATGGTTTACTCGAAATGGTTTAGACATACCTCTAAGAAAAAAATTAAAAAGTAATGAATTTGTCTGTGGCCCGCTCTCTGTGGTCTCTGACACCAATTAAAAATGGTTTCTTATATTGAATCCTAATTAAAATTAAAAACTTAAATATAACAATTTCGCCGTTTTTAAAGAGACGTTGATAGCCTAGTGGTTTCAACACCAGACCACGTATACCACTAATATTGAGTCGCTGGTTCGATCCCCGGGCACAGATCTCTAACCTTCCGCAGTTATGAGCGTTTTAGAAATTAAATATAACTTGCTTCAAACGGTGAAGGAAAATATAATATCATGAGTACCCAGTACTAATACTTACGTCGAAATGTTCTTCACACACGTATATTTAGTGCTTTTAAGGACATAGGCTACTTTTTATCCCGGAAAATTAGAGAGTTCCCGCGGGAATCAAAAAAACCCTAATCCACGGGAATCATCTAGTTCGGTTAGATATAGTCGAGTGACGTCACAATACCTGAACGGAATTATTCTCGCAAGCGCTTTTTTAAAGTTCCAGAACTTTTTCATTTGTTGAGATATTTTAATGATTCTTTCATATAATATTTTTGTTACATAATTCATTAAAAAAAACTGGAAACTTCTCCATTAGCCTTTGAGTGCAATTTCACATGGTGGTAAGTGATGTTGCAGTCTAAGTGTGCTGTGTGAGATCTATAGAGCGTACTTTGACTTGGCTCAGACTTTACTCAGTGTTAAAACGAGATGGACCTATGTGAGTAACATCAATCTGTCTCTTTTTAACCATGTCTTAAGTCTAAGCAAAGTCAAAGTTCGCTCTATAGATCTTACACACAAGACATGGATAAAACAAGACAGATTTATGTTACTTACATAAGTCCATCTCGTTTTAACTCTGAGTAAAGTCTGAGCCAAGTCAAAGTACGCTCTATAGATCTCAGCATAAGACACCTACATTATTTGCAGGAAGCTCTGTGCTCTTTTGGCGGATGTGGACGAGTGGGGCCAATTGACGCTACTAAATGTTCTCACCGTGTACGCTAAGACGTGCTTCCCCGATCCTAATACTGACGTAAGTGTGTTTTTGTATAATAAAAGAAAAAATTGCCAGTCGTAGGGACTGCCGATAGAAGTGAAAACTAATATTTAAAATAAATTTTTTTAAATATAAAAATAATAATAATATAGACCTTAAAACTAAGGCATTAAAGTTTAATTACAATGTAGTATATTTATATTTAAGACCTTTTGTCTTGGTAACAACGCGAGGTGTCAGTCACGGTTACACATCACTTTTAAATATAAACTTTAAAACAAAAGCATTACAGTTTAATTATGAACGTACTATATTATTTATACTTAAGACCTTTTGTCTTAAGAAGAATGGTTGCGTGACCGACACCGTTCCACATTTTTACCCCCTACCAAAAAGTGCTCAACACGGCTAAAGAAGTTTTCACTTCAACTAGAAGCACGCTATAATCCGCCACAGTAGGTAAATCTATGTGATACAGTTTGTATTCATTGATAGCTTGCGATATTCACCACACCACAAAAATCTTCCAAATTGTTCTCAACGTACGTTTCACTCCGACACCGGAGCATCTTCAGGAGATGTTGACTCGACAATGCACGATTGTAAAGTTTGATTGTCAGTTTATTGAAGTGAAACGTCTTTAGCACCGCTGTGATTTAAAATTCGATGAAACGAAACAGCGGCACCAAAAAGAGACAAACATATTCATGAATCGTATTTAGGCTGCGAGAGAATGAAATAGAATACAAGTTATATTTATCTCATTATCTCGTAGGCTACTTTTCTGAAGTTTCACTTCTGCCGTATGTGAATTGCACACACACACACTTTTTTATTGATTATTTCATTACATTTGACGACCTCCGTGGCGCGGTGTGTAGCGCTGTTGTCTTAACGTGCGGAGGTCCAGGGTTCGATCCCCGGCAGGGTCAATTTGGGAATTTATAATTTCTGAATTTTCCCTGGTCTGACCTGGTGGGAGGCTTCGGCCGTGGCTAGTTACCACCCTACCGGCAAAGACGTGCCGCCAAGCGATTTAGCGTTCCGGTACGATGCCGTGTAGAAACCGAATTGGGGTATGGGTTTAATATAACTGCCATGCCCCGTAACAGGTTAGCCCGCTACCATCTTAGACTGCATCATCACTTACCATCAGGTGAGATCGCAGTCAAGGGCTAACTTGTAATGGATAAAAAAAAAAAACGAAATAATGGATGGTAATTTGCTTACAGAACTACTCAAGCGACAGCGAAAAACCGTTCTACGATTCAGACAGCGACGGAAGTGAAAAACGCGCGTCTAGTTCGCCCAGTGTGGAACCCGACCTTAGACTGCTACTGCGGGCCGCCAAGCCCTTACTGCAGAGCCGAAACGCGGGCGTCGTCATGGCCGTAGCTCAACTATTCTTTCATTGTGGACCAGGTAAGTATGGACACTTGCCTTAGCGGTTAAAAAAACATATTACTTCGCCCAGTGTAGACTCGATATTAAACTACTCCCACGGCCCGCAAAACCCTCTGCAGAGCCGAAACGCGGGCGCCATTATGGCATTGTGGTAACGCAATTATTCTTTCATTGTGGACCCGGTGCCGGGTTTTTTTTAAAAATACCTTAGCGCAGGGTTTCTTAAAGTGGGGTCCACGGACCCCTTGGGGGTCCGTAGCATGTGTACCAGGGGTCCGCAGTAAGTCAGTTAACTCTTAATAATTATATTTATTATATAGGAAATTGTAAAGTAAACTTGGCATTTCTCGTTTCCTACCCTCTTGCCAAGCGAGCTATGTCGATTTTGATACCATTTGCAACGACGTATCTTTGTGAGGCAGGGTTCTCGGTTTTGGTGTAAAAACCAAAAATCGCAATAGGCTTAACGTCGCAGATAACATGCGCCTTGCCTTGTCGAAGACAATTCCACAATTTGACTTACTTATTGACGCCGAACAGCAGCATCCTTCACATTAATTCATGTAGTTTTGCAATATAAGTGTTATTCTTTTTTATATGATTAAGGCTTGTTTTCTTTTCCTAAAATATTTTCTGACAGGGGTCCGTGGATTTTTTTAAACTGTGAAAGCGCTCCGTGACTGCAATAAGTTTAAGAAACCCTGCCTTAGCGGTAGTTTACGCGGGTTAGCTCGCCCAGTGTGGGGTCTACATTAGATTACTACTGCGATCCGCTAAGCCCTTATTGATGCGCAGAAATGCGTGCGTCTATATGACCGCGCATGTGTAAGTGCGTCGAATTTTGATGACGTTACTGTTCAGTATTTCATACAAAATCCCATGTTAAGCGCGACTGCCATATTTTTGAATAAATTGCACTTTGAGTTAGAGTTTTGAGTTTGACGGCCATTGTTGTAGCTCAGGAGCTGGCCCCGGTGGCCAAGGCAATGATCCGGCTGCTGCGAGCGCCCATCGAAGTGCAGAGCGTAGTTCTGAGCACCGTCGCCTCAGTTACTGTCACCAGGCGGGTGAGGAGATACATCTGTATTGCCAAGACCTGGCTAACAGACCTCATAATCCATACTATCCATGTATGGATAGTATGGATTACACATTACATGTCATACTAATCCATATTCATACTTCTATACTAATTCCATACCAATCATACTTAATATTATAAATGCGAAAGTGTGTTGGTTTGTTGGTTTGTCTTTCAATCACGCCGCAACGGAGCAACGGATTGACGTGATTTTTGGTATGGGTATAGTTGAAGACCTGGACAGTGACATAGGCTACTTTTATCCCGGAAAATTAAGGAATTCCTGCGGGAATCAAAAACTTAAACAACGCGGTCGAAGGAGCGGGCATCAGCCAGTCTAAATACATAAAAGGAAAAGGTAGCTGACTGTATGACTGACTGACTGATCTATCAACGCACAGCTCAAACCATTGGACAGATCGAGCTGAAATTTGGCAACAAGATTTTATGACGTAGGCATACGCTAAGAAAAGATTTTTGAAAATGCAGGGTGTAAAATGGAATTTAATTTTTTTATGAAAATCGAACTTGACGTCGACGACGAAGCTGCGGGCAAAAGCTAGTGATATTATGAATGCGATTTATGTTTTAACGGCTCATCTGTGTAACCGATTTTGATGAAATTTAGATTAGGGATCACTTGAAATCAAGAGCTTTTTGGTCCATTATACTTTGACACCATTGTGATCGAACACTCGATTACGATCAATCGAATTTCGATGTAAAAACTTCGACTAAGCGTACCGTACAGTTCAAATAATAGCTGATTTTTAAAATGGCTATGACATACGGATGGACCTAGAAATGCGAATGTTAAAAAATTGACCTGGGGTAGTTTGACAGCTACAGTGAAACAATCCTTGGGAGCTTACTACATTCGCATAAAGCAGTATTACAATATTGTTGACGCAATAAGAAAGATGGAAGTTTGAAGTTGAAAAATTTTTCTTTCTAGTCGCTCTTCGAACCGTTCCTTAAATCGTTCTTCGTGAGAAACTCAGACCCTACACACATAAAGCTGCTAAAACTCGAGATTCTAACAAACTTGGCGACTGAAGCCAGCGCGGCGGTCGTACTCAGGGAATACCAAACGTACGTCACGGCGAGTGACAAGGCGTTTGTGGCAGCCACTATACAGGCTATAGGCAGGCTGGCCGTGGCCATACATACAGAAACTGAGACCTGCCTTAACGGATTACTGCATCTGCTGTCCAGCAAAGATGGTAAGTTATCTATCTAACTGTATCATTCCCATATGTGCTCCTTAAGTGACTCGTTGACTCCTATATGTGCACCTTACGTGACTCGTCGACTCCTAATTGTGCTCCTTGAGTGACTCGTTGACTCCTATATGTGCTCCTTAAGTGACTCAACCCACAAACCGACAAACAAACTTTCGCATTTATAATATTAGTATGAAGTATGATTGGAGTATGTAATGTTAAACACTTTATGGCTAATAAAGATAATGAATGAATGAAAAAAAATGAATGAAAAATTCTTTTAAAGATATATAAATTCTTATAAATAAATTTGTAATGCCTACTTCTAGGCTTAGTAAAACTAGCAATTCATTTGTTGGAAACAGTGTACGCTGCTACAATAAGCTCCCAGAAGACATGTTGAAAATGTCTCTGAATAAGTTCAAAGTTAATGTAAAACGTAAACTCATTAAAAAATCTTATTACCATGTAAAGGATTACTTAAATGACGAGGAAGCTTGGCAATGATTTGATCTATTGGCTCTGATAGTTCCTTAGTTAAGATGATTTGTGAAATGGTGATAATGAAAAAAAAACCCTGGCTGAGTTTGTTGTGGGCTCTACTCAGACCAGGGCGCGTTTGGAACCCTCGTAGCTTTAGTTTTAAGATACCGTTACTGATTATCACCATTATATTTTATAAAAAACTCGACGTCAATAAGTGTAGTATACCTACCTAAATTGAATAAACGTTATTTGACTTTGACTTTGATTTTATTATGACAGATATTTATTTATTAGTCATTTCCCCCGTGTTCAGAGTGGGTGGTGTGCGAAGCGGTGGTGGTGGTGAAGCGGGTGGTGGGGGGCGGGGCGAGCTCCGCGCAGGCGGCCGTCTCGCGCGCCGCCAAGCTGCTGCGATCCGACAGGTAACATATTAAAAAAAAATTGCCGGTCATGGGGACTGCCCATAGAAGTGAAAACCAATATTTAAAATAATTAAAATATCTATATAAACCTTAAAACTAAGAGATTAAAGTTTAATTGCAAATGTTTTTTTTTATCCACTACAAGTCAGCCCTTGACTGCGATCTCACCTGATGGTATGTGATGATGCAGTCTAAGTTGGTAGCGGGCTAATCTGTTTGGGCATGGCAGTTATATTAAACCCATACCCCTATTCGGTTTCTACACAGCATCGTACCGGAACGCTATATCGCTTGGCGGCACGTCTTGCCGGTAGGATGGTAACTAGCCACGGCCGAAGCCTCCCACCAGGCCAGACCAAAAAAAATTCAGAAATTATAAATTCCCAAATTGACCCTGCCGGGGATCGAACCCGGGACCTCCGCACGTTAAGACAACAGCGCCACATACTGCGCCACGGAGGTCGTCAAATTGCAAATGTAGTAGGTATATTTATATTTAAGACCTTTTGTTTTCGTAACAACGCGGTGTCGGTGTCGGTGACGCGAATCCACCAGTTTACCCCCTACCGAAAAGTGCTCAACGCGGCTAAATAAGTTTTTACTTCAAAAAGCCTTTTATTTCTCCACCTAACATTTAGATTAATTACATTTAAAATTACACTTAACATTTAAATACTTTATTTACTAAAGGAGACGGTCAAGATTTGTATGGGGCGTGGGACTGGTCTTGTACCAGTGGTGAAAAGAAAAAAAATACCAGCTTTGAGTGTTTAAATTCACGAATTCGTAATAGTCCCTGTGCTGAAATTATTTAATCTTTCCACGACTAGCAACACTTAACATGAGTAGGTGACAATGGCGGATTCTTATTTTTTACGTTTTCTGCTAAGTGTCACATATTATGAGGTCATTGATCGGCACCGTTGCGGAATGAAAGAATAAAAAACACAATAGACAGTGACTGATTTAGAATATTCTTTATTTTAGGAACGTCAAGGTACGTGACATGTCATTTTGAGTAATACTGCGTATTACTTTACGCGTTGGAAGTAGGGCACCAGGTCTGGTACAGTCTAGCAGAAAACTAAAGGGAAAAACACACAGGGAGCGGGCGCGGTCCGGGTCACCGGGAGGGCATCACACAGCGTCACCCGCCACGCGCCCGACCCGCGGCCGCGTTCTGTGTGATGTCGCCCATATAAATACAAGGAATACAACCCGCCGCGCACCCGACCCGGCCCGCGCCCGACCCGCGCCCTTTCCCTGTGTGTTTTGTGCTTGTGTGTGTATTGTTTTTGGTACAGACTAGCGGGCAACGCGCGCGCGGCGGCCGTGTGGCTGGTGGCGGAGCACGGCGCCAAACACCCGCGCGCAGCCGCCATATTGGCGCACATGGCCGCTCACTTTGCGGATCAGGTACATCCTACGTACACTATGGAGGGTAGAGGTAAGGAGTGTTATCTCTTATGGGAGAAAAGTTGAAAAAGTGTCTTGGTTGCTGAAAATAACAGTTCAATAACCTTCCACAGTGGCGCTGGAGTAGCAAAGAGTATGGTATGAATGATTGAAGTGAAGGTGGTCGCTGACTATGGGCCTGATAAGAAGGCTCAGGGTCACTCAGCGGGCGATGGAGAGGGCTATGTTGGGAGTGTCCCTACGTGATCAAATCAGAAATGAAGAGATCCGTAGGAGAACCAGAGTCACCGATATAGCCCGAAGAGTTGCGAAGCTGTAGTGGCAATGGGCGGGGCACATAGTTCGGAGAACCGATGGGCGTTGGGGTCCCAAAGTGCTGGAATGGCGACCCCGCAGACCCCCCCACACGGTGGACGGACGACATCAAGAGAGTCGCAGGGAGTCGCTGGATCCAGGCGGCGCAAGACCGTGGCTTGTGGAGGACCCTACAAGAGAACCTATGTCCAGTTGTGGACGTCCATTGGTTGACGACGACGACGACGATGCCGAGTTAAAAAAAATTATATTATTGTCGACTAAAATAATTAACTATTGAAAATTTCAACAACTTACGTTGTACAAAATAATGATGAATGTTTTCTTTCCTTGTTTATTTCTCAAACCTACCCTAATAATATTTGGCGCTTCCTTTTAAATTTACCTTGATGCTAATGTGGCGCCCCCAATGTGGTGCATTTCGACGAACACTTTTTATATACAGAGATAACACTCCTCTACCCTCCATAGTCTACACTCTACAGTCTTCTTCTACTTGTCCTTATCCCACGCTATGTGGGTTCGGCACATGTCTTCTTCTTCCACTCACTTTTGTCACAAGTCAACGTATTATCCACTCCTTTTATACGCATATCCTCTTTTACACAATCCATCCATCTTTTTTTGGTCTCCCTCTACTCGTTTTTCCTTCCACATGCATATCTAAGAGAGAATAAATACCCACTGTTTGTTGTATGGTCTACACTCTACAGTCTATAACTCTATACCATTAACCCTTAGAAACCCTTTTAATTGTCATATCATGCATAAAAAAAAACCGGGCAAGTGCGAGTCGGACTCGCGCACGAAGGGTTCCGTACCATTATTAATAAATAATTACCTTTGTTAATGAACCGCAAGACTAACTTTGTTTGTAGAGGTTTGTTGTTAATATCAAAAAAACTATACTAGTTAGAGAATTGACTATAGTTTTCCTGTAAAGTATACGTAAATTCCTATTGACCATAATTATTTCAAATTTTTCGATTGGTAAACTCCGGAGATAAGGGGGGGGGAACGGTATTTTTTTAGACATTTTCCCCGATAAATCAAAAACTATCATAACTAAAAATAATTAAAAATCTGTTTTAGAATGTACAAAGTAAACCCTTTTATATGATACCCCACACAGTACAGTTATCTCACTTTTAAATTTCAACCCTCAGATTTTCCCCCCTTTTTAAATAAGAACAAAAATAATTTCCAATTTTTTTAAATTCCAGTGTCTTTGGGCCACTAATATACACAACTATTCCAAATTTCATGTCGATAGCTTCGGTAGCTACTGAAATAATCGAGTGTGACGGACGGACAGACGGACAGACAGACGGAGAAAGTCGCACCATAAGGGTTCCATTTTACCATTTTGGTACGGAACCCTAAAAATAACTAGACCGCCTTCTATGACAGTCCACCATATTGGATTTAAAATGACCTCACTTGGCTTGCCATGCATTGTCATCCAAACTAAACGGGAATGCACAATTTCAGCACATAATAATTAATTATATCAGCAAAACTAATCCTATAAAACATGGAGTCCCACAAGAAAGTATTTTAGTACCAACACTCTTCCTAGCATATTAATGAATTATATGTAACCTAAAGCTGAACCTGTTATCGTGTGTCATCATACAGCGCTTCTGTTCATTCTATTCTATATTGATTAGAACTATTTTCCTCGGTATATGAGGGTTTAACAAAGTATATGTTTAAACGGTGTAAAAATGACGCAAAATATTTTTCTATAGGACGAGTTAGTGAAACTGCAACTGCTATCGCTAGCGGTGAAGCTGTCCATAACGCAGCCGGACACGGTCCCGCTGAGCAAGTACGTGCTCTCGCTGGCACGCTACGACGTGAGCTACGACGTGCGCGACCGAGCACGCATGCTGCGCCGGTTCATTGACCCCGAGCAGGGTGGGCTGTTGAAACAGTACGCGGCGCAGATATTCTGCCCCGACAAGCCGAAACCGACGATACAAAGTAATTTCAAAGGTAAGTTACTTATCTAGTACTAGTTGACCTAACCCGGCTTCGCACGGGTGGTCTTACCTTACTTATGTACTTCCAGGAGTCCTAGTGAAAGCTGAGTCGGATTTTTAGGTACTGGCTACACTGGGCAGTACAAAACTCAAGGACAAAAAACTAGAACGTTTTGGAATACACAAATTTATTTTTTTCTGACATTTTGCACTTTCAGCTTTCACTAGAAAGCTATTCTACTTAAAATTTTTCTTTTAGTAACTACTATGCTGATTCCAACTTCGTCCGTGTGGTTTAGATTGTTAATATCCCGTGCGAACTCTTTGAATTTTCAGAATAAAAAGTAGTTTATGCCACTCTCCAGGTCTTAGACTTTAAGGGCGTAAGCTAAAACTCGCGTGGGTGCACTCTGTGCACCCACGCGAGTTGCACGCAGTTGTACGAGAAAACCCGTTGCATGCGCCCGTGCCCTACAGTTAAGCGCTACACATGCAATGAATTGAAACATGATGAACCGATTGTCCCCAGATCGCGACCAGTACACAGTAGGATCCCTGTCGCAGTACATAGGTACAGCCGCGGCGGGTTATCGCCCGCTGCCTGTCGCGCCGCGGGAGGCCGTGGGCGCTAGCTTGCGAGAGGCCACCGCTGCTCCCATCGCGACACACGTCTCTGATGATACGCAGGTGGGTGTTGTTAGTTCGCGACAGTACACAGTAGGATCCCTGTCGCAGTACATAGGTACAGCCGCGGCGGGTTATTGCCCGCTGCCTGTCGCGCCGCGGGAGGCCGTGGGCGCTAGCTTGCGAGAGGCCACCGCTGCTCCCATCGCGACACACGTCTCTGATGATACGCAGGTGGGTGTTGTTAGTTCGCGACAGTACACAGTAGGATCCCTGTCGCAGTACATAGGTACAGCCGCGGCGGGTTATCGCCCGCTGCCTGTCGCGCCGCGGGAGGCCGTGGGCGCTAGCTTGCGAGAGGCCACCGCTGCTCCCATCGCGACACACGTCTCTGATGATACGCAGGTGGGTGTTGTTAGTTCGCGACAGTACACAGTAGGATCCCTGTCGCAGTACATAGGTACAGCCGCGGCGGGTTATTGCCCGCTGCCTGTCGCGCCGCGGGAGGCCGTGGGCGCTAGCTTGCGAGAGGCCACCGCTGCTCCCATCGCGACACACGTCTCTGATGATACGCAGGTGGGTGTTGTTAGTTCGCGACAGTACACAGTAGGATCCCTGTCGCAGTACATAGGTACAGCCGCGGCGGGTTATCGCCCGCTGCCTGTCGCGCCGCGGGAGGCCGTGGGCGCTAGCTTGCGAGAGGCCACCGCTGCTCCCATCGCGACACACGTCTCTGATGATACGCAGGTGGGTGTTGTTAGTTCGCGACAGTACACAGTAGGATCCCTGTCGCAGTACATAGGTACAGCCGCGGCGGGTTATCGCCCGCTGCCTGTCGCGCCGCGGGAGGCCGTGAGCGCTAGCTTGCGAGAGGCCACCGCTGCTCCCATCACGACACACGTCTCTGATGATACGCAGGTGGGTGTTGTTAGTTCGCGACAGTACACAGTAGGATCCCTGTCGCAGTACATAGGTACAGCCGCGGCGGGTTATCGCCCGCTGCCTGTCGCGCCGCGGGAGGCCGTGGGCGCTAGCTTGCGAGAGGCCACCGCTGCTCCCATCGCGACACACGTCTCTGATGATACGCAGGTGGGTGTTGTTAGTTCGCGACAGTACACAGTAGGATCCCTGTCGCAGTACATAGGTACAGCCGCGGCGGGTTATTGCCCGCTGCCTGTCGCGCCGCGGGAGGCCGTGGGCGCTAGCTTGCGAGAGGCCACCGCTGCTCCCATCGCGACACACGTCTCTGATGATACGCAGGTGGGTGTTGTTAGTTCGCGACAGTACACAGTAGGATCCCTGTCGCAGTACATAGGTACAGCCGCGGCGGGTTATCGCCCGCTGCCTGTCGCGCCGCGGGAGGCCGTGGGCGCTAGCTTGCGAGAGGCCACCGCTGCTCCCATCGCGACACACGTCTCTGATGATACGCAGGTGGGTGTTGTTAGTTCGCGACAGTACACAGTAGGATCCCTGTCGCAGTACATAGGTACAGCCGCGGCGGGTTATCGCCCGCTGCCTGTCGCGCCGCGGGAGGCCGTGAGCGCTAGCTTGCGAGAGGCCACCGCTGCTCCCATCACGACACACGTCTCTGATGATACGCAGGTGGGTGTTGTTAGTTCGCGACAGTACACAGTAGGATCCCTGTCGCAGTACATAGGTACAGCCGCGGCGGGTTATCGCCCGCTGCCTGTCGCGCCGCGGGAGGCCGTGGGCGCTAGCTTGCGAGAGGCCACCGCTGCTCCCATCGCGACACACGTCTCTGATGATACGCAGGTGGGTGTTGTTAGTTCGCGACAGTACACAGTAGGATCCCTGTCGCAGTACATAGGTACAGCCGCGGCGGGTTATCGCCCGCTGCCTGTCGCGCCGCGGGAGGCCGTGGGCGCTAGCTTGCGAGAGGCCACCGCTGCTCCCATCGCTACACAAGTCTCTGATGATACGCAGGTGGGTGTTGTTAGTTCGCGACAGTACACAGTAGGATCCCTGTCGCAGTACATAGGTACAGCCGCGGCGGGTTATCGCCCGCTGCCTGTCGCGCCGCGGGAGGCCGTGGGCGCTAGCTTGCGAGAGGCCACTGCTGCTCCCATCGCTACACAAGTCTCTGATGATACGCAGGTGGGTGTTGTTAGTTCGCGACAGTACACAGTAGGATCCCTGTCGCAGTACATAGGTACAGCCGCGGCGGGTTATCGCCCGCTGCCTGTCGCGCCGCGGGAGGCCGTGGGCGCTAGCTTGCGAGAGGCCACCGCTGCTCCCATCGCGACACAAGTCTCTGATGATACGCAGGTGGGTGTTGTTAGTTCGCGACAGTACACAGTAGGATCCCTGTCGCAGTACATAGGTACAGCCGCGGCGGGTTATCGCCCGCTGCCTGTCGTGCCGCGGGAGGCCGTGGGCGCTAGCTTGCGAGAGGCCACCGCTGCTCCCATCGCGACACAAGTCTCTGATGATACGCAAATGGGTGTTGTTAGTTCGCGACAGTACACAGTAGGATCCCTGTCGCAGTACATAGGTACAGCCGCGGCGGGTTATCGCCCGCTGCCTGTCGCGCCGCGGGAGGCCGTGGGCGCTAGCTTGCGAGAGGCCACCGCTGCTCCCATCGCGACACACGTCTCTGATGATACGCAGGTGGGTGTTGTTAGTTCGCGACAGTACACAGTAGGATCCTTGTCGCAGTACATAGGTACAGCCGCGGCGGGTTATCGCCCGCTGCCTGTCGCGCCGCGGGAGGCCGTGGGCGCTAGCTTGCGGGAGGCCACCGCTGCTCCCATCGCGACACACGTCTCTGATGATACGCAGGTGGGTGTTGTTAGTTCGCGACAGTACACAGTAGGATCCCTGTCGCAGTACATAGGTACAGCCGCGGCGGGTTATCGCCCGCTGCCTGTCGCGCCGCGGGAGGCCGTGGGCGCTAGCTTGCGAGAGGCCACCGCTGCTCCCATCGCTACACAAGTCTCTGATGATACGCAGGTGGGTGTTGTTAGTTCGCGACAGTACACAGTAGGATCCCTGTCGCAGTACATAGGTACAGCTGCGGCGGGTTATCGCCCGCTGCCTGTCGCGCCGCGGGAGGCCGTGGGCGCTAGCTTGCGAGAGGCCACCGCTGCTCCCATCGCTACACAAGTCTCTGATGATACGCAGGTGGGTGTTGTTAGTTCGCGACAGTACACAGTAGGATCCCTGTCGCAGTACATAGGTACAGCCGCGGCGGGTTATCGCGGCATTCTTTCTTCCATTATTTTTGACCAAGCATCCCTTCCGTGGGAATTTCAAAAAATCCGGTCTCTCTCCTTTTCTCCATTATAAATGGAGTAAAATTTATATTTCTTCAAACTCATCTGTGCAGTATTTCAGTTTATTTGATACAAGAGTTTGTACTGTTTCTTTCAAAGGTATGAGATGGATTATTATTCACATCTCCGTTGTGAATTTGAAATAATTCGGTATATTATTTATTTGACGAGCCAAATACCCAATTTGTGTATTTGAAGTAGGCTTCGGCAAACGGACGCGAAATCCAAAGTCATCCAGGGTCAGTCAAAAATCGCTCGGTCAATAAAATGTGTATAATTTGTTTGAACAGAAGAACAAGAGTTTCTACTCGGAGCCGGGTAGCGGTGGGTCCTCGTCCTCGTCCTCAGGCTCGTCGGCCGCTTCCACCAGCTCCGAGGAATCTTCCGGAGAGTGAGTACTTCGATAAGAGATTTCTTGTAGAATTTACATCAAAGAGCAACGGCGAACTTCCATACACCAATAATATTGAGAAAAAAAATTATGTACACGTGTGAAAAAAAATTGTTATAAGCGTTGAATACGAAGCTCACAGAAGCAAGATTTTTTATTAATGAACCTAGGAAAAAAAAGATATTTCCTTTTAAAGTTTTGTAGGTTATGTGATAATGTCACTTCTAAAAATGACAACCGGAAGAAAGCCACAATAACAAAGACAGATGATGACAACCACAGACCAGTTAAACATTCGGCACAACCACAGACAATCAGCATCAGTGCTGCCGTAATATTCTTTCAATGAGATAAGCCATTGCCATAGAATTTATTCTAGCTAAGTAGATTATATACATAAAATGGTAACACTAAACTGAGAAACGGGAACTAAATAATCAAAAAGATTCCTTAAATATTTTATGGCCTGGGAGGCTTTAGCCGTGGGTAATTACCACCTTACCGGACCGTACTGTACCGCCAAGCGATTTTGCGTTCCGGCACGATGCTGTGTAGATACCGATTAGGGGTATGGGTTTGATATAACTGCCATACCCCTAACAGGCTGGCCCGCTACCACCTTAGACTGCATCATCACTTACCATCAGGTGAGGTCGCAGTTAAGGGCTAACTTGTGGTGGAATAAATATAAAAATTATGTACGGTCTTTAAATTAACCAAATAACTGTGCTCAATAATCCGTTTATTTTTTACTAGGGATGAAGAAACTAATCATGTTAAGGAGCACAAAAAGGAAGAGAAATCGAAAAGGAACAGCAATTATAAGTAAGTACAGAAACGTCGTTCAAAAAAAAATCAAAATCAAAATGCTTTTTATTCAAATAAACTTTTACAAGTGCTTTTGAATCGTTAAGTGAATCTACCACTGGTTCGGAATGCCATTCCTACCGAGAAGAACCAGCAAGAAACTCGGCGGTTACTCTTTTGAAAAAGAATTATTTACAATTTTATTAATGTATACATATATGTAACCGCTGTCCTTAGCATTGCTGGAGCGAGTCAAATCCACGCGTCTTTTGTCGTTTATGTAATCTTCAACGGTATAATAAGCTTTTTTCAGAAGCATACTTTTAATAGATTTCTTAAACTTGTGTAAAGGCAAGTTTAAGATAGGTTGTGGAATTTTGTTATAAAATAGAATGCTCATTCCCACGAACGACCTTCGGACTTTCTTGAGGCGGAGCGAAGGAGTTACGAGCTTATTGCGGCCTCTAGTTTGCCTATCATGCAGATCGCATATTTTTTGTAATTATGAATGTTCTGTTTTATGAAGATTAAATTACTGTAAATATATTGCGAGGCTACTGTGAGAATACCTACTTCCTTAAATTTCTCTCTAAGGGATTCGCGCGGTTTTAAATTATAAGTTGCACGTATTGCCCTTTTTTGTAATACAAAAATTTTTTGAATGTCTGCCGCTTTACCCCATAGTAAGATTCCGTAAGACATAATACTATGAAAGTAAGCAAAATATACAATTCTTGCCGTTTCAACGTCAGTAAACTGTCGAATCTTTCTGACAGCGTAAGCAGCAGAACTGAGTTTGCCAGCCAGAGTTGATATATGGGTGCTCCATTGAAGCTTTGAATCTAAGGTCACCCCCAGGAACACAGTGGTCTCTTCTATTTTTAAAATATCATTATTTACAGTTAAATTCATGTTTCCTGAGGACTTGGTATTTGGCAGTGCGAATTCAATACACTTAGTTTTCTTTGCATTTAAAAGTAAATTGTTTACGGTAAACCAGTTACTGACTTGAGAAGTTGCATTATTTACGTCGTCATAGTTGTCCTTATTTCTATCAACTTTAAAAATCAACGACGTATCGTCAGCAAATAACACAATATCGCAAGTATTTCGGACGTAATATGGTAAATCATTTATATACACCAAGAACATGAAGGGACCCAGAATAGAGCCTTGAGGAACACCCATTAGTGAGGCTGATCCGGATGATTTTACATCGTTAACACATACCGTTTGAATGCGATCACTGAGATAAGTCGCAATGAGACCCAGTGCAGTGTCTTTGATTCCATAGTGGCTCAACTTAACTAGAAGCGTCTTGTGCTCAACACAATCGAATGCCTTAGACAAATCACAGAAAATACCAATAGCATTTTGTGATTTCTCCCACGATCGAATATATGCTTTAGCAGCATTGCGACCGCATCGGTTGTTGATCGACCTTTAGTAAAACCATACTGCTCAGAGTGAAGTAGTTTATAGTAGTTCTTTAATATTCATCATAATATCAGCCTTGGGGTGTTACAGCATAGGCTTTTCCCAAAGAAAGAAAAAATACATTTACTTAACAATGTCTTGTTGCGGATTGCGTGTAGCTTGTTGTGAGTTGGAGCAGAAATGATATGCACAGACTCGGTGTTAATATCGCAATATGGTATATATTTACAAATAAATCCTAACCTTATATACTAAGAAATTAGGTACATTGTAGTGGGGGAAAACCTTGTAACTATCATGTACTGCTAACTAAAATATTGCTTATTTATACTATGTGACAAGGTGTGATCTAAATATAATTAAACTGTAATAAATAAAGGAGATGGTCGATTTTTGACCCAGGCTGTCCAAACATACGAGCACATCAAATAATTTAATTAAAATAAACAATGAATTTTAAATATATAATTATGTTTCATAGCAGTCGCTGAAAAAATATTGAAGAAAGGAGACTTTCAATCGATTTTTAATGTTAAAAATCACGTGATCTTTGTCTTACGTCGAATTAACGTCAGACGTCAATTAGATATATTCTACTGTCTATGATTAAACTTATGCCCAAGTATGTAGGAATATCCTATGCCTTTAATGTTGCTAGTCTATATTATCTATTATAAACGATGATAGATAAAATTAAGCATTATAATAGCGGTTTTAATGTTCATTCAAATAATGCTCATTCATTTTGATTTTTAGCTAACATAAAAATAAAAACAAATGACCAATCAATTAGTACTTAAGTACTGACAGCACTACGTTATAGCATTAATTCTGTTTCAAAAGGGCTAGAACCCAGAGCCGTAAAGCTAGTTGAAAAAATAGCGGGACTTAATGCCAAACAGCGACATCTATAATTTGACATCTACAACTGGGTACCGATTACTCAATACTGCTACATAACTCGTACAGCGCCATCTAGGTCTCGGTCGTGAAAAGTCTCATATAAAATATAATATTTTTTTAAACCAATAAAAGCTGCCCAACCGGTTTTTAAAGCTTAATCTTAGGATTTTATAGTATCTGAGATTAATATACAAAATTAAAACATCACTCAATTATAAGTTTCTTGAGTAAAGTATATTAGGTACCACGACAAAAACTGAGCAACATAATCAATTCTTTATAACCTTCATAATTTTAATCCACGGCTGCTAAGCTGTATGTAACTTTCTTATTCTTTAAATATAAGATCTGTACTATTTAATGACATAGATATCATCTCTGGACATTCTGGGTCAGACTTCCATACAATTTTTGACCATGTCGTTTGTAACCTACATTTCTATGGTCACGTATTTGCAAGTGCCATAGATATTCCCCCCTTGAAAAAAAGAAAAAAATGTACAGAATTATTATCAATATAAAATAATTGGCATTATAACTATCTATGCAAAACGAACGGTGGGCGAGATACACGCCCTGAACGTGTAATCTTCTGCTGTTTAAATCCACTGTGCTCGGGCGATAAATCGTCTCTTACTGTATTGTCATTTCCCTCCAATTCTTCGTTTAGCAAAAATGCTGGCTTCAATCGATCTATCGATACGTTCAATTCTTTGCCGTTACGTTCAATTGTAAAGACTTTGCTGCTCCGCCTTATGACGAGAAAAGGTCCTTCATACGGAGGAGTTAGGCTTGGGCGAAGTCTATCGCACCTCAAAAATACGTGTGAACAGTCT
Source organism: Erebia epiphron (assembly GCA_963932025.1). NCBI lineage: Eukaryota > Metazoa > Arthropoda > Insecta > Lepidoptera > Nymphalidae > Erebia > Erebia epiphron. The sequence goes on along the minus strand of OZ009947.1, from coordinate 1,745,436 downwards.
GATAAACGTGGATGCACGAACACGTTCCGATCCGAACTCTCTCGCTGCGGAATACTCGTGACTCGACTAATATTTTCCTTGATCCCTTGAATGAATTCGGGGTATGTGGTTTCCGATTTGTCACCGAAAAAGCTTGCCGGTAACTTGATAGTTAACAAGTTCTGCAGCGCTAAACCCAGTATCTTGGCGATAGCTGGAGCGTATGCCAAATAAAACTGACGGCAATTCTTTTGTCCAATTCGTCGTATTTGCTCGAGCCATTAACGCTGTTTTAATAGTTCTATGTAATCTCTCAACTTTAGCGTTAGTTTGTGGATGGTATGGTGTAGTTCGGAACTTCTCAATTCCCATTAATTTTGCGAGATTCCTGAATATCTCCGATTCCATCTGCCTTCCTTGGTCCGTGCTGATTACATCCATGCACCCGTAACGACAGATCCACCCTTCGTAAACCAGTCGAGCGATAGTCTCAGCTGTTATATCCGAAACTGGAAAAGCTTTAGGCCATGACGTACAGCGGTCTATCATTGTTACTAAAAATCTTTTGTTTTGAGATGTAGGTAATGGTCCTACGATATCAATATGTACGTGTGAAAAACGCGCAGCAGGCATAATTTGCCGAGCGGCGAAACTGTATGTCTATGCACTTTTGATCGCTGACATTGTGTACATGTATCACACCATTTGTTTATTTCTGAATTCATGTTAGGCCAGATGTAATTTCTTCCAATCAATTTTCTTGTCGTATTTTTGCCTGGATGGCTCAGGTTGTGATAACTGTCAAAAATAGTCCTTCTTAGTTGCTGTGATACGGTCGAGTAACTCCAGTGGAAATATCGCAATATATTTTACTGTTTGTATTTGGTACTTCTATGCGCTTCATATGCAACGACTTATTTCGCATAAGTTGTTGTAATTCAGCGTCACCCTCTTGGTTTTTTTCTAAATCAGAAAAATCGATAACCGTGGGTAAAGTTATAGTTTCTACAACTCGAGACAAAGCGTCAGCCACAACGTTGTCTTGTCCACACACGTGCCGTATATCGGTACTGAATTGCGATATGTAATCTAGGTATCTTATTCTTCTTGGAGTGTCATCCATTGATGGCTTCTTGTCGAAAGCGTGAACCAATGGTTTGTGGTCGGTATAAATCGTAAAATTGCGACCTTCAATCAATCGACGAAAATGTGTCGTCGCCATATATATACCCAAAAGTTCGCGATCATAAGTGGAGTACTTGACTTGTGCATCCGATAAGGTTTTTGAGAAAAATGCTATCGGTTTCCATTCCTGATTGACCTTCTGCTGTAAAACTGCGCCCACGCATTTTAAGCTTGCGTCGCTCATTAATGCAATCGCTGCATCAGCATGAGGAAATGACACAGTAACGACGTCGCGCAAATCTTGCTTGCATTGTTGAAAAGCACGTTCGGCCTCTAAATTCCACAATATCGGTGTGTTGTCGTTCTTTTTTGAATTCCTCAAAAATATGTTAAGTGGGGCTTGATGCTTAGCGGCCTGCTTAATTGAATTTCTGTAAAAGTTTATCATGCCCAGGAAACGACGTAATTCCTTTACAGTTTTTGGTTTGGGATAATCGATGATTGCTTGAATTTTCTCTTGTGTCGGTTTCATCCCTTGACTCGTTATATGATAACCAAGAAAATCTAACTCTTTTCTTAGAAACTCACACTTGTTCATATTTATTGTAATCCCATTTTCTTGTAATCTGCTGAAAACAGTCTCCAAATGTTTGTAATGTTGTTCTTCGGACTCGCTTGCCACTAATATGTCATCGACAAAAATAAAAATGTAGTCCAAATCTCGAAATAGTGAATCCATAAATCTCTGGAACGTTTGTCCCGCGTTGCGTAATCCAAAAGGCATCCTTGGAAACTCGAAAAGTCCGAATGGTGTAATGATTGCAGTTTTTTCAGGCTCTGCTACCTCTATAGAATGATAAGCCTTCCGAACGTCGATTTTGCTAAAAATATTTTTCCCGCTTGCGATGTATGTAAAATCTAGTAGCCTCGGTAATGGATATCTATCTGGAACAGTAATCTTATTTAATGCGCGGTAGTCACCGCAAGGTCTCCATTCACCATTTTTCTTTTTTACCATGTGCAATGGACTAGCCCATGGACTACTAGATGGTCTGCATATTCCCATTTCCATCATCTCCTGAAATTCCTTTTTGGCGGCTTTATACTTGTCAGGAGGGAGCGGACGAGCGCGAGCGGATACTGGAAATCCTTCTGTGACGATGTGGTGCTGCACCTTATGTTTTATGGGTATTTTCATTGATGTCGGCCTAGTGATACTTTCGTATTTTTCCAATAATCGTTTGATGGTCTCGGGTAAACCAGAGTCGATGGAGCGTATGGACGGCATATTTACTTTTATTGAACTCGCAGGTGTGGTTATATCCGTCGTTTTGTCGATTAAAGTTTGACCATGCCCGTCTACCAACAGACGGTAGTGTTCTAGAAAATCAGCTCCTAATATAGGCATCTTGACATCGGCAATGATGAAAGTCCAGATGAAAGGTCGGCGTAAACCCAAATTTAGCGTTAAAGTTTTTTCTCCGTATGTATCGATTACGGTTCCATTAGCGGCGTATAATTTGCAATCGCTTGTGCTTCCTTTGTGCTGTGCTGTCTTGCGTATAACTGAAATATTTGCACCCGTGTCCACCAGAAACCTATAACCACTGTTGGAGTCGGTAATAGTTAGGCGGTTTGAAGGACGGATAGCACAGAGTTCCGCCGTACTCTGCGCTGAGCTTAGTTTTCCGACGACTGTTGTTTACTTCCCCAGGAACAAGGTTGCTGACATTTGTATGCTTTTTCCTTGAAGACCTGATGATAATAGCAAAGATTGCCTCTTTGTTTAAGTCACTTTAAACGATGCTCGTTGGCGCGATCTTGACCTAGATCGGTAGTACTGCGGTCGACTAAAATTGCAGCGTCGAACGTTGTGCCGTGCGCGGTCACTGCGTATCGCAGCAATTTCTAACTGCATTCTTGCAATTTGTGACGTTAGGTGAGTGATGAGATTTACGTCAGTGCTTACTGCGGCCGTAGTGGTTTTACTGGGACGAGTGTTCTCGTAGATCCGGTCAGCCATTTCACTCAGTTTATCTATTGCCAAATTCTCGGTAACAGCCAATACGGAAGTTACAGAGGGAGGAAGTTGCCTCATCCATAACAAACGGAGTGTATCTTCATTTATTTTTCCGCAACCAGCTTCCTTCATTCTTCTTAGAAGCTGTGATGGCTTTTGATCCCCCAGGTCCATCTCAGAGAGTAATTTGTGGAAACGCCGATGCTCACTCTCTTCGTAGCAATTGATTAGCCTTTCTTTAATACAGTTGTACTTGTTCTCTGTAGGTGGGCTGGTCAATATATCGCTGACTTGGTGGACGACCTCTTTTGGTAATTTTGAAACTACGTGGTTGTATTTGAATTCGTCTCCCTGCTTCTGAGAGGCGATAATAGCTTCAAATTGCGAAAACCATAGACGCGGTGAGTCGGTCCAAAATTGCGGTATTCTTTCGGCTACGGTGATTGATGCCACTAGGTCTGTGCCGGAATTGGATGGATTTTCCAAAGTACTTCTTGCTGGTGTGAGTGTCGGATGGGCCATGTTGCTCCGTTGGTCTTGGTTGTTGATCCGTAGCTTGTTGTTTCCGTAGACTTGTTAATTTCGTCGGCTTGTTGATTACGACGGCTTGAAAATTACGTCGTGTTGAAGATCACGTCGGCTTGAAAATTACGTCGGCTTGAAGATCACGTCGGCTTGAAAATCACGTCGGGGTCACCACTGTTGCGGATTGCGTGTAGGTTGTTGTGAGTTGGAGCAGAAATGATATGCACAGACTCGGTGTTAATATGGCAATATGGTATATATTTACAAATAAATCCTAACCTTATATACTAAGAAATTAGGTACATTGTAGTGGGGGAAAACCTTGTAACTATCATGTACTGCTAACTAAAATATTGCTTATTTAAACTACGTGACAAGGTGTGATCTAAATATAATTAAACTGTAATAAATAAATTTGTAACCTACATTTCTATGGTCACGTATTTGCAAGAGCCATAGTGTTACAGACAAACATCTAACATACATTGGTACATAAGAATATGTTTGTCTGTGACCTTGTGCTCAGCATCATAAATATGATTTATTTTTGTAAATACAAAATAAATTTTTTATTTATTTTACGTAGGACAACTTGTGCCGCATATGAAATATCGTGACTCTACCACCGGTTCGGAAAAAATTCTACTGAGAAGAACCGGCAAGAAACTCAGCCGTTGCTCTTTTTAAAAAGAAAAAAAAATCTACTTTTAGTTAGTATACGTAATGTAACAAGAATAACACTGACTTGTGGGCCTGCCGAATGCGAAATTGAAATTTATTTATTTGTGAGAATTTGGGATGATGGAAGATGTTTATTTATTTTTAATATATCGTTGTGACGTTATCAAATTTCAACGCAATTTTTCTTTAATCAATACTTTAAAATGGTTATCAAACTTAATGCCAACCGAGGATGTGAATTTTAGGTCATTTGGAAGGTCATTAGGATATTTAATAATCAGTAAGAAAAATTTTTTTTATATAGGTTGGCATCAACCCTATTTTCTTTAAAACCTGTCTTATTATGACTACTTTTCAATAAGTAGATGACTGTAATTAGTAAAAATCGAACATCAGGTCATCAAATTCCGGCACATCGGATTCAGATTCCGACAGTGAATCTTCCTCCGGTTCAGAGAGCGAGTCCGGGAGTTCCAGTGAAGACATTAAGACTACCAAAAAGGACACTCAGAAGGTATGTGTGTTCTGAAATTTGACTGCCTCGTTGGTCTAGTGGTTAGCATGTTCGACTTCGGCCGACGAGGTCAAGGGATGGGCCATAACAAGTATTGGATTTTTAAGGCAAGAAATTCTCAGTAGTAGCCCGGAGTTGGAAGTTGGCGGTGTTTCACCCCCGTGCCTCGGAGAGCACGTTAAGCCGTCGGTCCCGGTTATTATCACTAACGTGATAATAGTCGTTAAAGCCCGCCAACCCGCATTGGAGCAGCGTGGTGGGTCTAAGCTCTAATTCCCGCTCTCCTATAAGAGTGGAGGCCTGTGCCCAGCTGTGGGACGTTAATAGGCTGTGATGATGACTAGATGGGCCCTTTCTTAGAAAAAAATTGGGCGTCCGACCTGTAGAGCGCGCTCCACACCTGTATAAGCCTGTCCTTGTCCCCGCCATGGCGCTGTCCCGCTTTTCAGACTAGACGGCGTTAGTAAAATGGGTCCACATTCTTTGTTTGACAGGGCTCGTCTATGTAAATTGAGGTCGTTGATTAGTATAGATAATAATTTTTATGACATGTACCGTGGATTATGAACATTTCTTATCTCTTCAGGAAGCTCCAGAAGAAGAAGTAAACAATAAAAACAACGAGAAGTCCAACTTGGAACTGCTTCTAGAGCTGGACGAAGTGGCCAGTTCTTTGCCCACCATGACGCCCACTTGTGGGGGCTTCTTGTCCCCGCCCACTGTTCCGCCGCCAGGAGTTGGGGATGGTAAGGTTTCAAACTCAAACTCGTCGTCGTCGTCTAAACCTACAGACGTCCACTGCTGGACGAAGGTCTCCTGCATGGATCGCCACAGAGCACGGTCTTGTGCCGCTTGTTTCCAGCGGCTCCCACAGCTACACGCTTGAGATGGTCTGTCCAGGGGTCGTCCAAACTCAAACTCAATTTATGTATAACAAAGCAAAAGTCTAAGCAAATCGTAATCATTTGACAGCTTAAAACGTATTACTCCAAGTGTTTATGGAGTTTACAGATGCTTTTTGACGTGCGATACGACTAACGATTTCTATTTTCAACAGACTTCAAAAAAAGGAGGAGGTTCTCAATTCAACTGTTTTTTTTTTTTTATGTTTGTTACCTCAGAACTTTTGACTGGGTGGACCGATTTGGATGATTCTTTTTTTTATTTGAAAGAGCATACTTCCCATGTGGTCCCATATACATTTTATCGAAATCGGTCGAGCGGTTTTTAAAATATCAACAATAAAATAAGTACTTTGTATAGCGTGCGCTTGCTGTTGTAAAGTTGACGCGGGAGTTTGAAGTCGGTTGTTTAAAAAGTATTTTTTATATTAAATTATTCTTACACAATTGAGGGGCATGTGGTGGGGATGTTTTTTTTAGACTTTTAAAGCAGTTGGTAATTAATGACCGCTTTGGTGGTCCCCAGGTGACAACATAACCCCCGTGGGCCCCTCCCTGGCGCCCTCGGCTCAGTCGGAGATGATCCCGCGCGTGATGTCCCGCGGGCTGGGCGCCACGCGGCAGTGGAGCCGCGCGCCGCATCTATACTCGCATAAGATGTGCGCCATAGAGATCAGATTCACCAACCACACGCCCGAAGTCGTTGAGAACATACGCGTTAACAAGAAGGTGAGACATACAAATTACGATTAATTATTTTAGTGGTTTAACGTCATGATATTGTTTATCAAAACGTGTAGGTACATACTACGATAAATACGAAGATTTCGCAACAGGGTCGAAATATCGACAGATAAAACAAAAACTTACCTACCTACTAACTTATAACTAACTAGCAGATGCCCGCAACTTCGTCCGCGTGAAATAAGTTTTTAAATTCCCATGGGAACTCCCTAATTTTCGGGTTCATATATAGCCTATGACACTCACAAATAATGTGGCTTTCTATGGTACCAGAATTTTCAAAATCGGTTCAGTAGATCCAGAGATTACCCCCTACAACGTCACAAACTCACAAACTTTACCTCTTTATAATATTAGTATAGACTACTACTCTAATAACTTTGTAAGCTATCCTGTATTTGTGTAAAGTATTATTAATAAAAATAAATGAATATTAAGGTGAGTCATATTGGCGCCCCCATGGCGCCCTCGGTTTATTAACCGAGATTTGTGTCCAGTGATAGATTCACTCGACTGGTCAATCCCACTTTTTATCTGACATCATTGAGTTAAAACTTTTATTTGCAAACAAAATATTCGGCAAGTTGTCGAAGAGAAGTGTTTAGTGGGTCAGAAAACCTCAATCCCGCCAAATGGCGGGTAGTGTTATGAATATTTTCATAATTATTCATATTCTCAAATCTTTTCTATTCATTTGAAGTAAAACTTCTTTACGCACGCTTGGGGAGTAAGCTGGTGAAAACGTGACGAGAGCGTTACGAAAAGTGTGATCGGGTGAGGCGAACGGAAGTTGAGAGGGAGATATAAGTTAGTGAAGATAGAAAGAGAGAGGGTTACGTTTCGTATATTACTGTAGGGACAAGAGAGAGAGGTGCGAGCACACACTTTCTTTCTCTCTTTCACTCATAGCATAGAAGTTTAACTTCAGTCGTGTGGTCTAAAAGCAATTGTGTAAAAGTTGTGGAAGATTGTGTAAAAGACTGTAAAAGTTGTGACGACCTCCGTGGCGCAGTGTGTAGCGCTGTTGTCTTAACGTGCGGATGTCCCGGGTTCGATCCCCGGCAGGGTCAATTTGGGAATTTATAATTTCTGAATTTTCCCTGGTCTGGCCTGGTGGCTTCGGCCGTGGCTAGTTACCACCCTACCGGCAAAGACGTGCCGCCAAGCGATTTAGCGTTCCGGTACGATGCCGTGTAGAAACCGAATAGGGATATGGGTTTAATATAACTGCCATGTCCCTAACAGGTTAGCCCGCTACCATCTTAGACTGCATCATCACTTACCATCAGGTGAGATCGCAGTCAAGGGCTAACTTGTAGTGTATATAAAAAAAACTTTTTTTTCCATAGAATTTTCCTAGTTAAAAAGCGAACTGAGATGGAAAGTGCATAGAAGAATTCTCAAATCTCAATACGGCAATGGTGGCATATTCCAGACTCTAACCGGCGCCCGTTCGATCCACGAGTTCGCGGCAATCCCACGGCTGGACGGCGGCGCCAGCGCGAGCTGCACGCTGGGCGTGGACTTTGCGGACTCCATACAACCCATCGAGTTCACCGTCATCAGCTCACTGGGTGAGATATAGTCCCACCAACGGTGGTAGAGTAAAATAATTAAATCATTTATCATTTTTAACCCCCGACGCAAAAAGAGAGGGGTGTTATAAGTTTAACGTGTCTGTTTGTGTATCTGTCTGTGGTATCGTAGCGCCCAAACGGATGGACCGATTTTCGTTTAGTTTTTTTTTGTGTCATAGATAATTTTGTCCCGAGTGTTCTTAGCCATGTTTCATGAAAATCTGTTCAGCCGTTTGAAGATCATCAGATGAGGGGATCTGACTACCTTCCATATGTCCTATGATTTTAAATTTGGTACTGTATTACTTCAATTATACCTACTATAAAAAGACAGAATAAACGTAAAATTAAAAATTTCAAAACACCCCCGAAACAAAAAATTTACTCTAAAAATTAACAAATAATATTATTTTCGTACCACTTGCTCAAAAAGGTGACATTCTATGCCACAAAAAGCGAACATAACAATAGTCATTTTTAATCTGTTAAAAACAGGGAAAGAAAATTGTACTGAATTTCATTCATCCTCTAGGGGGAGAATGTGATTTAAATTTGGAATACTTACCGAAATTTATACTGAACTACATCTGTGTTTACACCATTGAGTTTGTATATAAAGCATTAAACATCTTTTTGAAAAAGGAATACGCATTTATTATGCAGTTATGATTATTAAATAAAATTACGAAAACCGACGTAATGACGTATGAGCTTGATGCCTTTGCTTTTCCGACAAAAAAAATATTAGTCTAGGAATTTGCCGCGTTTTTGTTTTCTTCAAATACATAAACGATAAGTTTATTTTAATTTATTTTTATAAATGAGTTAATGTTCTAAACAGTTCCTCAGACGCAAGAACAGAGAAATACTCAAATCAACTCATCAACAATAAATGTACCAAACAAAAATGTAACTCTCTCTATCAATAATTGGACCAATGTTTTGAATGTTAACTTTTACTTTTAATTGTCATTATTTTTGATAAATGCTTATCTCATATTATTATTATGTTAAGTTTTTCGCAAATGGTACGAAAAGTAGAGTATTTTCCTCGGTGATAAAGCTGTCTTAGTCTTGGGTGAACTTAAATCCCTCGCTACACTCAGGACTCGTCGTAAATCCCTCGCTTCGCTCGTGATTTAAGTTTTTAACACCCTCGCTACGCTCGGGAGTAAACCTCGAGTCCTTCGTTACGCTCGCGATTTAAATCGTCACCCGCGACAGAAGACACTGCTTTATCCCCTTGGTTAATAATCTACTATTTAAACCTATTATAATTATTATCGTCAAAGTTCAAATATTTCTATTTTATCCCGAGTGTTCTTAGCCATGTTTCATGAAAATCTGTTCATCCGTCTGAAGGACATCAGCTTTTTTCTTAATTATATATTACTTCCATAATTATGTCGGGGGTAGTTTTAAATTTGTAATTTATATTTGTTAATGTATGGGATTCGGTGACAGCGTCGCTAGTGTCTATGAAAAAAAAAAGTGTGTGTGAATTGGGTATTTGACAAATAATCAAATCAGCAACTTTTTTCACACGTATATACGCGTATAGTATGGGATTTATATGAAACTACCTAATGCCCGCAACTTCGTCCGCGTGGATTGAGGTTTTTTGTTCCCGCGGAACTCTTTAATTTTCCAGAATAAAAAGTAGCCTATGTGCTATTCCAGACTATAATAATATGTCTCTGTGCCAAATTTCATCCAGATCCGTCCAGCCGTTCTAAAGTTATTTATACGTGTTTGAACAAAGCCGACTTTGTTTTATATATTAGTATTTGATTTTCACCATTGGACTATAACGGAACCTTATTTTATGCGTGTTCTAAAATGCGCTTGACCATTTATGTAATAACTCCTTATTTTGTATGTGAACAGGAGAGGTGTCCGTGTCCATTACCCCACCGGTGGGCGAACTGATGCGCTCCGTCACCATGGCTGAGGCCAAGTGGGATGCTGAGCAGAAGAAACTGAGAGGCATGACTGAGGTAATTGCCTATATGGCTAATCTAACTGATCATATCTGCGTTGTGTTTTGGATTGTTTACATATTATTGTAACATTTTTCTCTTTATGAAAAGAGCAACGCCCAACGTAGAGCGCGCTCCACGCCTGTATAAGCCTGTCTTTGTCCCCGCCATAGAGCTGTTTGACAGGGGCTGTCTATGTAAATTGAGGTTTTTTTTTTTTTTTATTATTATCCACTACAAGTTAGCCCTTGACTGCGATCTCACCCGATGGTAAGTGATGATGCAGTCTAAGATGGTAGCGGGCTAACCTGTTATATTAAACCCATACCTCGGTTTCTACACGGCATCGTACCGGAACGCTAAATCGCTTGGCGGCACGTCTTTGCCGGTAGGGTGGTAACTAGCCACGGCCGAAGCCTCCCACCAGGCCAGACCAGGGAAAATTCAGAAATTATAAATTCCCAAATTGAGCTTGCCGGGGATCGAACCCGGGACCTCCGCACGTTAAGGCAACAGCGCTACACACTGCGCCACGGAGGTCGTTGTTATCAACTCTTTGTCGAACGTCATACGCTTAGTTTTGTAAGAAAATAATGTTGACTTTTACCTCCATCAAAATCGCTGCGAATGTGCGTGCAAAATTTCAACTCAATCGATAACTTGTAAAATTCAGTTGCAAGATTTTACCTAAACAAACCCACAAATATTGCAAGTTAAATAAAAGCTAGTTAGAAGCTTGTAAATATTTTTTTTTTCAGTGCAATAAAAAAGCGGCCAAACTTGAAAACGAATCGGTGATATGCAAGCGAGTGTTCGAAACCGCCAATGTGGCGTGCATCACTTCAACCGGGAACTTCCTCAGGTAAATACTATGTTAACTGTTTCTTTAAAATTAGTTCTAATTTTGGCCCCTGAGTCAGATATTAGTTTGTAGGACTATATGACATTTTGCCTTGGACTGTGACGTCAACTGTAAAATCGAAGACGTCTACGTCCACGATAACGTGACGCAAGCACTTTATAATAAAAAAAGACGTCCAGAATTATAAAGGTGCACATTTTTTTTTTAATAAAACTTCTTTTATAATTTTGATATAATTCATGATAGGATTTAGCCTGCGAGAATGAGATAGAAATAGAAATCTTTATTAGTTAAATTAACTGAAGTACAAAAATACAATGAATTCCTGGCCCCTAAACTAGGAGGACCCGTATCTTAGGGCCCAGTTATATTACTACAAGTTATATTTGTCTGATGCTGCTCTCGTAGGCTACTTTTCTGAAGTTTCACTTCTGTAGTGTGCGAGTTTTTTTATCCTACACACTTTTTTATCCTATCGGTTATACGCTCTAATTTTTTAAATTCCTCTCAGGTTTGCAGGCAGGATGATGTCATCACAGGACCTGGTGCTCTTATCAGTGAAGATCGACGAGGATTTCACCACAGTTACTGCTAACTGCCCAAACATGGCCGTCGCTTCGCTGCTGGCCAACCAGGTCGCTCAGGCCTTCGCTAGGGAATAGACTCTGTGTACTTGATGTGACGTTATAATATCCGCTCATAATGCAATTATATAACTAAAAATTATATGTCCAAACTCTAAAATCAAAACTTCTTTCATTTTACCTCTATGGTAAAGATAAAAGATAAATTTATTTCATGAATATACAGTGTGGGAAACTAAATAACATTTATAGCCAAGTATTCCCAATATTTTTTAAGAGATATTTAGATACTAGATATGACTTTGTCCGCGTGGATTAAGTCTTTAGATTCCCGCGGGAACTACTTAATTTTCCGGGATAAAAAGTAGCTTATGTCCTTCCCCGGGATATAACCTATTTCGTACCAAATTTCATAAAAAACGGTTGAATAGATGGACCGTGAAAGTGTAGCAGACAGACAGAAACATTCGCATTTAAAATATTAGTATGGATTACCAAAAATTATAGTGTCCAAAATCAAAACGTTTGTCATTGCATTTACCTTTCTACGGTGTACCGTATAAAGCCTGTCCCAAACAGACGCGGCCTGCGGTGGTGATCTACCGCGGGCCGCGGCTCTAGCCGCCACAAACACACACCACCGCGGTCGCGGTCGCGGCTTGGAGCGCCATTCGCTGCCCACTCTTCATAATGTCATCACGTCAAAGTGAGTCGGAAGACGAAGCTTTGCTTTTGTTGGCACTTTGTGAAGATGAGAAAAAAAGGTAAATCGAAAAAATGCTTATATCCTAACATAGCTTGAGAGTATGTTAATTGAAAGATTATTGAAGATTGTGTCATTTACAGGCGAAGAGAAGTATGGATTCATGAAATTAACCAAGAACGAACGAAACATGGCGAATATTGGACATTATATCCGCAATTGAGAAAAAATGAAGACAGATTTTACGTGTATTTCAGAATGTGCACCACATGTTTTGATTATATTTTAAAAATGATAGAATGTGACATAAGGAAGCAACATACTAACTGGAGAGAATCTATATGTCCAGAAGAGCGACTGGTGGTTACTTTAAGGTTCGTATTAATAAAAACACAAGTTTAATCTTCATCAAGTTGTATTGTAATCAAAAATTGTTGAAATCGACAAGTGTTTTAATTAAGTATCTTTTGTTGATAAAATTAAATTACTTAGAATTAAATTAGAGGCATTTAGGACTTCTTTCCAAATTGTTCATAATAAAACTTTGTAGGTTGAATTGTGTACTGGCGTGGATCAACATATGTAGGTTGCTGGTTTTGAGTACAAATTACAGTAGTAGTACTGGGAAGTATTATTGCATTGTGTGGCTCGTTTTCTTCTTGAGGTGAGAAGGAAGCAGCTTGTTCTGGTGGCGAAGAAACAATATACTCGTAGTCTTGGGACAAATAATTATTATTAGTAAAAACTGTGTCGTTTCCTGAGCCCTGTAATGTGCTTGAAACTGTTGTTAAACTAGATTCTTCTTCTTGTTCAAGTTCAGACTCCATAATTATTTTTGCAATCTGGAATTTGACTCTTGCCTGTCTGCTATTCGTCATTTTTTTTATTGTCTTAGCATACCCCAAAAAAACTAAATCAATATCATCAAAATCTGTGTTCCTCCTTGTATTAAGAAAATTAATTACTTTGTCAACTTGTGTCTCATTTTGTTGAGCTTTTTTGCGACGAGAGTGTTGATGTGGCAAAGGTGGCGAATGTACATCAGTCATGGATGGTTCTTGATGAGACGTACTTGCTTGTTCGTGGTCACCTTCAATATTTGAATGGGTAATGGCAAATTCCAAATATGGACGCAAAAAAGACATTTGTTCAACCCATGGCCAAGTTTTATATCGTTTTACAAGCTTAGCTGCTTGACCAGTATGCGTTTTATTTGATCTCATATGTTTGCTATAGGCATCCCTCAAGTTTTTCCATTTATTTTTAAGCTTGTCCCCTGGAAAAAAAGATTTTTTTTTTTTAGATATCTCGCATCTGGCGACAGCTTTAGCAGCATTGGGCACAGCTACCGAATAGGGTTTTCTACTGTTAGTGCCATCGTCGAAGAAGTGTGTGAAGCTATATGGAAAAGGTTGCAGCCTTTATATATGCGCCAACCTACAGTAGAAGATTGGGAAGCCTCTATTTCTGGATATAATGAAAAATGGAAATTTCCTAATTGTATCGGAAGTATTGACGGGAAACATATAATAGTCAAATGTCCGGATAAAACTGGGTCAAACTATTTTTCATACTTAAAAAGATTTTCATTTGTTTTACTAGCAATAGTTGATCCAGATTATAAATTCACGTGTATAGATGTTGGAGGCTATGGGAGAAACAGCGATGGTGGTATATTTGAAGAATCCATAATGGGAAGAAAATTTGCGAATGGTTCATTTCAAATACCAGCCAACAGACCATTGCCGGGTCAAAATGATAGCACACCGTGTGTTCTTATTGGAGATCAGGCTTTTGCACTCAGTTCGTACATGATGCGACCATATCCAGAAACACAGTCACGACGCGAAAAAAGAAAAGAAACATTTAACTCTAACTTAGGAAGAGCACGGCGGGTAGTTGAAAATGCATTTGGCATTCTAAGTGCCAAATGGTATATTTTCCACAGACCTATGGAAACAAAAATAGAAACATCTATCATTGTTGTAAAAGCTGCCTGTGTATTACATAATTTTTTGCGTGATAGACAAGCAGAGCATCTCAATCATCCCACTGAGACAGCTCAAGAACACGCATTCCAAGATATACCCTATAACCAAAGAAGATCGACAAACTATGCGCTTTCAGTACGAGAAAAATTTTCTGATTACTTTTATTCACTAATTTAAAATAAAATGGTTCGCTAAAAAATATATTATGTATTTATGATTTTATTTGCGTACTAACCATCACTTTCGCCAACTATTTCGGCAATATTATCCCAAATCTTATTTTTAATTCTATTATTTTTATAATCGGAATGAGTTGTATCATACAACACAGCATAATTTCGCACAGTGTCTATTAAAATTTCAGTAAAGTTTTCTGATGACATTTTGCCTAAAATTGTCCGCGCGGCTACTTGTAAAAAATTGCAACTGACCGCTTGGTGGCCGCGCGACTTACCGCGCGAGAGCACACACCGGCGCGGTGGGGAGTGGGCGGGGCTTGCGGTCGCGGTAGGCCGCGCTCTCATAACGTCACAGGCCGCGTAGATTTGAATAGTTCTATAGATTTCGATACTACAAAACAAGCCGCTACCGCGGCCGCCACCGCAGGCCGCGTCTGTTTGGGACAGGCTTAACGCTTTCCAATCCATGTATCCTGAAGAGGTTTTACTAAAAGTCCGGACGCGATGCAGACGCGAACGAGACGCATTATATTTACGCGAGGGTGACAGAGACAGGTAATAACAGTTCACTGTACGAAATTCTTCGTGCTTCACGTCCCGACTTTAGATAACACTATAGCAACTTAAAAATCTTAGTTTTATCATAGTTACCTATTCTGTGGTTCAAAATCGTAGTTTACCCCACTACGGCGAGACAAAGGGAGGACGTGTTTATCAACCTACATATAGTAGTAGTATTTGATAAATAAAACAATCAATTTAGAAAAAAACTAACTTTGTATAATAATAAGTATAAGAGGTGCATATTTTTCAGATGTTTTTTCTTATAAATCATTTTCCTGGTTTCTGTGAACACGTTCGTATGTAAAAAAAATAAACAATAATTTGAATACAATCCATCAATAATAATAGTTTGTTTTTAGATCGATATACTTCCCTATTTACATTTTTAAACCTATTTATCTTATACACTAGTAAAATATGCCTAATTTGTCTCTTGTAATGAAAAATATATTTACAAAATTACAGATCTCTTTAATACTGCCATTCAGCGCAAACTCCGTACAGCGCCATCTAGTCTTGAATATAGGTACTAAGTCAGTTCAACTGTAGCCAAGCGTCGTCTAGAGGCTTTTCACGGGCCAATTGTACTAGACATTGACAAGTACATGGATCCAATTCAATAGTACATTACTGCAGCGGCCAGCAAAACAGGCATTGAAGGACGAACGTGTAAATGTGGGCCGAGGCGAAGACGAGTCACACATACGTAAGTCCATCAATGCCTAGTTGTGGCCAAGGCTTGTATAGTACTTTTCTCAAATAATGCGCGGAAATTAAAAGTAAGTAGGACCTAGACAGAACTTCGATTTCGATTTTCTTTCATTCTTCCATTGAACAAAATTTTCATAGGTTTTCAAATATTTTTGTTTCGATTTTGGCGGTAACAAGTTTCCATTACGGCTCTTGCCTTCAAATGGCGTTAAAGTAAGTTCATCACACTCATTGTCTTCACTTGAACTCATTTTGTCAAATACATTTCAAAATCAATTACGAACAACGAACAACAATAACTTTTCCCGCGTTAAAGTGCTCATTTGTTTTTTTTTTCAATCAACAGCTTTCTATTTGCAAGCTAGTTCAAAATTTAAATAAAACCTTTGATAAGTTACCTCCTTGGTTGCCATGTTCCGGAGTAAAGGATCGTTCCATTTTTAAATTCCACGACAGACATGAATTTACTATGTAATTTATTTGGCCGCTAAACCACGACAGATATGGATTTTCATACAACTGTTGCCGGCCGCTGCTCGCATGTATTTGGCCAGTACAGCAATGTCGATTTATCTCGACGAAGAAGGTTGTCAAAATAATCTTCAAATTTTCAAGCATGTTTGAGAAAAACAACTTATCTTCTTTAAATACCACTGCAACGCTAAATACTTCCTCAGCGCGATCCGTATAGCGCCATCTAGTTTACACATTGTAAAGCGATGGCTGTAACTTATATCGCTAATGTTGGGGGTAGCGCGGCCAAGGCTGTAGAACTGAGACTCTAGATCTGCTGTCTCTACATCGCTTCTTTCCCACGCGGTATTTTGTAAAAATCTCATTTTATTTATATATCACCTGGGGAGAAATATTTCTATAGCGCAATCAAACTACATACAGCGCCATCTAGTTCTGAATATGTGAATGTAACTTATATCGCTAATGTTGGGGGTAGTGCGGCCAAGGCGGTGGAACTGAGACCCCCAGGCCATAGGGGTTGTTCATGAGTATGCGGGGTCGCTTCGGATCCTCGTGCAAGGTCTGATGCTGAGGCGGCATTGTGTGCATGTGCTGTTGCTGAGGAGGGACCGGTTCCACTATCCGGTCCTTCTTTGCCATCCTTTTCTTGGAATTGGAACAGGATTCTGGTGCAACCCTGGAATGGAATTGAAATAAAGTATAATCTATACTCATATTAAAAATGCGAAAGTTTAGATAGATGGATGTTTGTCACTCAATCACGCCAAAAGATACATTATAGTCTGGAATAACACATGGTCTAGCCTGGTGGGAGGTTTCGGCCTTGGCTAGTTACCACCCTACCGGCAAAGACGTACCGCCAAGCGATTTAGCGATCCGGTAGCGGTACGATGTCGTGTAGAAACCGAGTAGGGATATGGGTTTAATACAACTGCCATGCCCCTAACAGGTTAGCCCGCTACCATGTTAGACTGCATCATCACTTACCATCAGGTGAGATCGCAGTCAAGGGCTACCTTGTGGTGGATAAAAAAAAAAAGGTTAGCCCGCTACCATCTTAAACTGCATCATCACTTACCATCAGGTGAGATCGCAGTCAAGGGCTAACTTGTAGTGGATAAAAAAAACATAGGCTACTTTTTATCGCGGATAATTAAAGAGTTCCCAAAAAACATCAATCTACGCGGACGAAGTCGCGGGTATCAGCTAGCTAGTACACTATAACTATGACAAAATATTTCTAACGTTTCCCGTATGGTTGTTCTTTACAGGTGTGACAATATTAAGTTCTAAAGTTGGAATAAACAATTTCAATAGACAACAAACCTGCGTTCATTCCACAGCCGTTCAATAAGAGTGCTTCTCGCCTGCAGCCCGCTAGCGTCCTCACTGTGTTTACGCGGCAGAGAAGCATTCGCCACTCTCTGCTTCATAGCCTCAAGTCTCTCCTCTGTCGCGTTCATTTGTACCACAGGCATACCATGGGCATTACATATGTTATGTAACACACAGCAAGCTACAATCATCATGGATACAGTTGATGGATCAAACTGCTTATTACAAGTCGCTTGGAGACATTTCCACCTTGATTTCAGCTGTTTTATCGTTTCTGTGACCGTACTGTGTGCTTGTGTGTGCATGTTTGTGTAGTACTTTTCTGGGGAGAGCGGGGATTTCTTGGTGATTTTGGGCACTGGCGTCATTAGGTAGATCTTTTGGAAGTAGTGAGGGCCGCCTATAAATGAAAGGATACGATTTAACAAGTTGTTTTATGTTTTTTAGCATGTTTAGCACTAATCCAATAATAGCCAGTCGGCACTGGGCAGCATATCAGGTTTTACATTAGCACAGCGATATCTCCGCACTGCCGGCCGCCCCTATTTCTATTACGAGTTTTTTTTATTTCTATGATATCTTCTTAGGTATTCATCTGAGTTAAATGGTGTAAAGGGCGAATTTGGTCTATGTTAAATACTTGAGATGATCAACCATTTTATTTTGATAAGGATTAATACAATGTCAGGAAAAACACCTTCGAAAGTAAAGATTTGTTTTAGACCAAATTTGAAAATCATAAAAATGATTATATTGTGAGACAACCTTAAAAGTATATGCTATCGCGGACTTTTTTTTAGAACTTTTTGAAAGGAACAATTCCACCATGACATTGTTTTCGTGTAACTTTTACTATTTACGCAGCGCACGCCACGGAAACTCTCAGATGAGACGATTTTTTCTGACTTAGTTCACATCATTGCAATTTTCGTAGGGCTATCTAATTTTTTTGAAAATAAAATATAGTCTATGAGGTTCGAAACTAGTCGGGCATTACCGACATAACACGTGAGTTTATCTGGTTATTATGTATAGTTAAAACATTTATGTTCCAAATTGAGAACCTCCTCCTTTTTGGAAGTCGGTTAAAAAAAGCCTACGTTACTCGCTGATAAAGTAGTTTTCTGTGAAAGAATTTTTAAAATCGGTTGAGTAGTTATAATATTAGTTTATGATTAGAAATCATGTAGTATATCTTATATAGAATAGCGAAAAAAAAAACGTGCGAATAATTTCGCCGTGCGAACGTAGCATAGAGATTGTCTACAACAGAAATGTCATCAGTACTCACCTAGTAGCCAGCACGTTTCCCGCGCTTGGTTGAGGCTCTGCAGGTCGATAGTGACGGCGTGTTGGCTGAGGATCGCGTCGTGAGTCAGCGAGCCCCCGGGCCTAGCATCCGCGCTTAGGATGTTCATGTGACTGTCGCAGATCTAAATATATAAAAGGTAAAGTTAACTGACTTTTATTGAAGTGAAACTTCTTTGGAATCATTGTGATTTGAAAATTCAACGTATCTATAAAATAAAACGAAAAAGTTACACCAAAAAGAGAAGCATATTCATAAATACGATTTAGCATGCGAGAGAATGAGATAGAATACAAGTTATATATTTATCTCATTCTCTGGTAGGCTACTTTAATTGTATTAATACCTACTTTGTGTGCACCTTCATGTAAATTTTCTGTTATTGTTTCCTTTTCTAGGTTGCCCAGAAGAGATCGCTTCTTCGCAATAAATAAATATGGTTCAATAGGTAGCCCTATTGAACCATATTTCTTAATTCTTGTTTTGTCTAAATGTGTTATACCGGGTGCTATTGAAGTGGACATCTTCCATGACAAACTGCCCCAATTCAAAAGAAAAATGGCTGGTCACTGAGCCCTTTCCTTTTGGTATATTTTTGTATTTTTGTTATTTTCATATATTTTCATTACTTGGTACCGTTTTGTAATTTTCATATATTTTTATTATTATTCATTTTAAATTAACGTATATTTTTTTTGTAATTGGCGATTTACCTTCTATAACTTAGTTAGGTAAGTATACTGTTTCTAACTTTATAACTTTCTTAATTTGGTTAAGCATACTGATGTAAGAATAGGATCTCTAAAATATTGTAAGTGCATGTTAGTAACTAGATCTTAGTGGACCTGTAATGGACAACCATACGGGCAAAGTTGGAATTATATTGTTGTAATTATAATGTATGGAAGTTGTTGGTGTGAAGAAATAAACAAATATTGTGTATGGTGTACAATAAAGTATATTTTCATTTTACATTTCATTTCTCTACCATTTTAGACTGCATCTAACTTGTAGCGGAAAATAAAAATATAATAATCAACTCACAATCTGCACTTTCTTGGAGTGGTAGGATTTATTGAAATGTTTCTTCTGGTCATCGTCCGGTCGAGCAATAGGCACATGCATGCAGTCAACACAACCCACCACGTTGGGGATACCATACTTCATGTAAAACCTGGCAGTGAAATATTTTCAAATGTTCATCTATCTGTTGTATTCTTCGTTTAATAATTTAATTCAATTCCCAGATGTTGCCTTTAAGGTATACCACAGGGGCACAGGTTGTTACTCCAGTATATGGCATAAAAGAGATTGTTTGGTCAGCTGTGTTAAAGTAGATTTTTGTGAGTCTACAAAATAGGTTTTATTGTTTTTTTATGTGTTGTATGTGTTTCATTTGTCACTTTTACATGCATAATATTCAAATCAAAAGGTGGTAGTTGTGGCCCTTTTCATTAAGCATAATAGGGTAAGCCTACCCCTAGATTCCTTAGCATATCCGTAGACCGTACTAATCCAAACCTGTGTTTAAGAATCCGTATCCCCGCTAACCGAAATTTTAAGAACTTTTGATGAGCTTTGTGCATGATATAGTAGTATTATAACAAAAAGAAAATTAAAACATTAAAGTTTAATCCCTCCTTAGTAGAATGTTGCAAAAAAATATTAATTTTATTGAAATATAATAGTGAAATTCTCATTCTTGCGGAATACGTTTACCATTTTTACACTTTTAGGCGATACTTTTGACCCATATAAATCCAAGAAAAATTGTAATAAATGACTTATAAAAAATATTAATATGATAAACACACTCTTAAAATTGGACTGTTGCAATTCGTTTTTAAACGTTCTATACAAAATTAATTAATAAAAAAATCAAATCAATGTGCACGATACATCAAAATTTACGCGTCACAATAACCCCTATTTCTTAAAAGTTTGGCGAATATACTGATAAAATATAATTTCCCATGAATGTTTAGTATTTATATAACATAAATTGTACAAAAATACATTTCTGTAAAATACCTATATGACCAAAAAAAATATCAAAAGTCTTATAAATTTCACGTGTAAAATGCTACTGCAGACCGCACGACCGGCATACCGAGCCCAGCGCTCTTCGAGGGAGGACATGTTGCTGGATGGGCTCTTTTGTATGTGTGCGTGAGCTCTCTCACAAGCCTTTGTAAAAACGTGTTGCTAACAATACATAGCGCGACTGCCTTAGTTTGATGAGCAGAGAATGTTAGGTTCTTGATCCGATTCAATCAATATTGAATGAATGCGTGATACGTATTTAATTATGAAATTATAAGGATAATTTTTTTATAACTATTAAATAATTTTGAACGATACGATATTATAATCGCATACTGTTTTTCTCGTATATCGGGATTTAAGTATGCGTAATATTTGTATGGGTTATGAATTTACTTTCCTGAAATATTATATTTTCTTTGAAATCGTAATTGCAAAACTCAACGTGGCATACGTTGTTGCTGAGATATTTTGGTGAATACAGTTTTCATAGCATTACTTATATTAAATTTTTATTTATCCACTACAAGCTTAGCCCTTGACTGCGATCTCACCTGATGGTAACTGATGATTTCTATTCTACGAGGCATCGTACTGGAGCGCTCAAGGGCTTCAGAAATTATGAATTCCCAAATTGATCGTAAACAATCATTATATCACGGGTCAATAAAAGGTACCTATTATAAAAAAAATTACTGCCTGAAAAACGGAGTATATTGTTTTCAGGGTTCATGTATGTATGTATGTATGTGAGTTTGTATATTCCACCATAACTTCTATACGCCTGAACCAATTTTGATAAATAAGGTATCGTTAAAATCCCTAGCTTATTCCGGGTGACATAGGCTAGTAAAATTTTAAAAAAAAGTTATGGGGTGACCATGGTCTCGCATTAAAGACTAGAGTAGATTTTTTTTTCGAAAATAAGTAACTATAAATTCATCATCTAGAAAATGATGAGTAGATTCCAAAAATATATACTAATATAATTCAATATCTAGTGATTCCCAAAAAATATCATTTAATAAAAATGTGAATAAGACTCCATTGTTAATTAATCAATGACTGTGGTATCGTTACGTAGTAGATAGTTACGGGCTACGGCAGAGCAGTCGTATTTATTAATAATTTTAATTATATTCACTTGTTCATTGTTTGTATAGATTTTATTTATTCTTTTACCTTTCGACAATAGTACCGTGCAAATCGCACTGTCTTTCGATCAAAAAACTAAACAATATTATAAGTCATAAAATATTACCGCAACGATTTGAAATTCTAAAACCAAGAAGCCCATCATGAATACAATTTAATTT
This sequence comes from Erebia epiphron, assembly GCA_963932025.1. NCBI lineage: Eukaryota > Metazoa > Arthropoda > Insecta > Lepidoptera > Nymphalidae > Erebia > Erebia epiphron. The sequence goes on along the minus strand of OZ009947.1, from coordinate 1,723,316 downwards.
GTACTTTATCGTAAGCTGCATAAGGTATATATTGCAATACACATTTTAATACAATATCATTTCTTTTACAAATTTACTTAGAGTAACAAAGCTCAATGGTCATAAAATTTTTATTTATAGCATATTGTTTCGTTTGAGATACTCTGCTCTGCTCAACTGCTTCCAATAAAACCATACAAGTTTAGTGTTTTTGTTTTTCTGACCTTGGCATCTCTATATGGACTTTGACATTGTAATCAGTGAAAATAATATTTAGGCCCTTGCTTTGTAATTGGATTGGAGTATTCGCTTCTGAATTTGATTTTACTTGTTTTATATATCACAAGGTAAGATCAACATACTTACTTACTAATATTATAAATGCGAAAGCCACTTTGTTTGTTGGTTTGTTGTTTTTTGGTTTGTCCTTCAATCACGCCGCAACGGAGCAACGGATTGACGTGATTTTTGGCACGGATATAGTTGAGGACCTGGAGAGTGACATAGGCTACTTTTTATCCCGGAAAATTAAGGAGTTCTCGCGGGAATAACAAAAAACTTAAACCACGCGGACGAAGTCGCGGGCATCAGCTAGTTATTTTATATTCAGTAACCTGAAAGTTGCATAGTCACTAGCCACGGCCGAAGCCTTCCACCAGACCAGACCAGAGCAGAAAATATTATAAATGCGAAAGTGTGTTGTGTCTGTCTATCTGTCTGTCTGCTACGCTTTCACGGATAACATTTCAGCTATACAACTTAGTAGAGAAAACGAAGCTCTGCTTCTTAGAAACAGCTGGCTGAACAAGAAAATATCAAAATTGGAAGATGCGGCCTTTGGGACTCTGTTTTTTTTTGGGTGCCACGCCAGATGCATTGTATAGTAAAGAGATAATAGAAATAAAATGTCCCCAATCTGCCATTGGAAAGGATCCTGAGGAAGCCGTAAAGCAAAATCAAATAAAATAAAATGTGGAAAGCAGTAAATCAATCAATGACACAAAATAAGAGCTATGGTATTACCAAATTAGAGCCAGTTACACATAACTCAAAAAATTATTATACTTATTTACTTCCACAAATTTTGGATTCCTGAAAAGCTAGATCTATGCCTCTCAGAGACAGTTTTATGATAAAAATATTTATATAAGTATACTATATAAGAATATTTAAAACTCAGCCCTTGACTGCTTTCTCATCTGATGCTAAGTGATCATGCAGCCTAAGACGGTAGCGGGCAAACCCGTTAGGGATGTCATATCCCTAATCGGTTATAACCCATAACCCTTATCGGTTTCTAAACGATATCGTACTGGAATTCTTACTCCCTTGGCGGCTCATCTTTGCAGATAGGGTGATATATAGCCACGGCCGAAGCCTTCAACTAGACAATACCAGACAAGATTTGGAAATTGCAAATTCCGGAAATAACCTTGCAGTGGTAAATTTGTGAATTGAAAATAGGGTTAGGATTTATTTATATCTTTTAACTAATCATGATTACAATTGAATTTGTACTTTATCATAAACTGCATAAGGTATGTTTTGCAAAGACATATTTTAATACAATATAATTGGTAACATTTACATTACCTGATACCTGAGAGGGTCCGCGTGTTTGTGATATTATTTATGACCAATCCTCTGCACGTGCTAACTAACTACACCTGCGTAATACACAATACCAATCGCTTATCTGTGAGTTGTTTTCAAAATAACAATGGCGTTTCGAGACAACTGAATTACTCTAATGACCCATGTAGTAAAACTTGGTCAATAATCGTGTACCTTAATTGTTAATAACAGTCAGATAGCCGTATAGGTTTTAAAATTTAAAAAATCATAAATTTTAATGATAAGTAAATAAACGAAAAACTTGTAGTTGTATCTAGTTTTTAGTGTTACATTATGATACCCGTGTGCAAACTTATTTTACAAAAGTTTATGTATGCCAAATAAACATTTATCAAACGGGAAAATTATATTTAAGTGATAACTAAGATTATACAATTTTATTAACATGGTGAAAATATTACGAACTTGACTACACAATTTGACAAAGTATCAAAGTAGCTTTATCGGCCTATGCCGTCTTTGTGTGAGTGCAGCTAACGGTCTTGCTGTGCGGTATACCTGCAGATTCCAAAATTGGCTGAGCGCGCAATTAGGCGGGCGAGAATACGGACCCTTAAACTAATTATATAAAAGTGAAAGTGCATCTATCTGCTAACTCTTCACAGGCCATGTAATCAATAATGTAATGTTCTTTACACAGATAATGTAATGTTCACCAAAAATGGTTTAATTTCGATGAAATTTGGTACAAAAATACCTTGCATCCTGGGGACAGGTAGGCCTCTACCAAGGAGTCTTCTTTTTTAGGGTTCTGTAGTTAACAAAGAACCATAATAGTTTTACCATATCAATATCGGTCTGTCTATCTGGGTCTTAACTCTATATGTAGTAGTATAGTGAATGAAATTATTACCCATTTTTGATGACCTCCCGCTCATTCCTCAGATGAGGGAAATGTATGTACTTCTTAACAATATTGGGATGGTTCATAGCCTCAGTGACCTGCATCACTGCGGTGGACACAAAGTACTGAGTTATACTTGGATCTGTCTTCCCACCTATGGACTTCTGGTATTTCCCCGTGGCGTAGAACGAAAGCGCTGCTAAAACCTGTGGATGATAACAGTATGAGTAATCAATGTTTACTGTACAACATTAGATACTTTTTAATACTGACATGGGATACCAACATGGAAAAGAGTGGTTTAATGTGATGTGGAGTGAAAGAAACTATAGTCTACGTTTGGGCAGTTGTTGGTTGATTTTATATTGATTGTATGAAAATTAAATATTCAATAGTGGTTTGTATCCAACACACAACACACAATCCAACACATGCTAGTGTATACTTTTGCACAGCTTTTTAAAATTATTTTTGAGTAACAGTCTCTAATCTACAATGACAGGACCAAATCATTTTCCACAGATAGACTTATGAAAAAGGATAGCTAAACATTTAGACCTGTCTTTGAAGTTTAGAGATGGTGTACGACAGAATTTACAAGTTTCCCGAAACTTTTGGACAATTGGATTTTACTGTTATAACAGCGATTCCGAGGACAATCACTCACTTTGCTCTCCACAGAAAATTCGATAGACTTAGTAGACTCAGGCATAACAGGCTTCAACTCCTCGCAGAGACTTCGCGCCAGATCTTTCGAAAGTCTATACGTCTCTACAAATGCGGCATCACTCAAATCAAACGGGTCGGATTCATCTCTTGGCTTAGGCACGCTTTTCTCAGGACTTTTTGCTTTTTCCAAACTCCGAGGCTCCGGTTGTTTTTGCGATTGTGTCGAATCCCACTTGAGTAGTTCAAAAAACACCGGCTCATCGTCAACTACGGATATGTAGCCGTCCTCTGGCGGTTTATCAGCCATTTCCATTCGGTTTTTATGTATTTATTTTGGAATTCTAAAATAATTCACAACAAAACTAAACGCACAAACACAGCGTAAGTTGACGAATTTGACAACGTCATTTTGACATTTCGCTCATTCGATTCGATTGGTTCATTGCCATTGCAGACTATAAGATACTTACTCTATAGTTCATTGATTCATAGTCTATAGATCTGGTTAACTTGTCTCTGGTCTTTGATTAAAAGTCTGCAAGGCGACCGCGTACTATGTTTTGCATCAATCATTGATACCTACGTCGCAATCACCTCCGATTGGCTGAATTTATGGTATTCTTGCTGGATTTCGTTCAATAGTGGAAAAGTGCTAACCAATCAGAGGTGATTGCGATGTATCAATGATTGATGCAAAAGATACGCGGTCGCCCTGCTGATATGGATTGGCATATAGTTTTATTATAGGTATTGGTTTATTTGTGGACCACAGACATATTATGAAAATTGAATTTAACGTAAGCGAAGCTGCGGGCAAAAGCTAGATGAAATTACAATTTTCATTTACTTTGCAGTTGTGTCGATTTTTAAAACCCTTACAAATTATACCTTCCTAATAATTAGGTAAAATTTTAGTCGTTTTTTTTCACACGACATAACCATAATATTACCGTGACATAACCCTACATTTTAATAATAACTATAATAAATATAATATAAGCAGCAACAAGCCCTCAGTTTTGTCTATGTGTGCGTATTCTTTCCGTGTGTTGTTTGAAATTGCCACGCTATTTTTTTTTCATAATATTGAATCTGCTTCCCTTTGTGATTTTATCAAGGCCCTCTACCTTCAGTATTTTACTAGCTGATGCACGCAACTTCATCCCTGTGGATTGTGGAATAAAAAAATATTCAAAATTCAAATGAAATTTTACAAGTGCTTTTGAATCGTCGCGTCGAGTGAATCTACATAACACTGGTTTGGAATGCCATAAGCCATTCCTACCGTCCACCGTACATACATACTACTTACGCGCGAAAATATTCAAATTATAATGTTTTTTATTCAAATAAACTTTTACAAGTACTTTTGAATATGCCATTGCGATTTGCGACGTCGCGTCTTGCGGACAACTTCAGACGTGACAATTTGATTGGCGCGAGCTAGATTTAATTGCTTGGTAGGTAGGTACGCCGTCGGTCGTGGCTAGTTTCGTTTCCTGATGCCTCCGCCACACTATGCTGAATGCTCCTCGCTCTGCCGCGTAGTTGCCCTCTGTGGCCACACACTGCTCTACTCGCGCGATTAATTGCGACGCTCCGCACTTGGTCATTCGCCCTTGCTACACGTCACAACTCACAAAGGAGGTTGAAACTGTGGCTGCGTGCGCGCTATGCTTGTTTAGCATAGCTAATTATATTATATACATATTATGTAATAAAAAAAATATACGTCGTCATCGTCGTCCTCGCCAACGGGGATGGTGGATGACATCTATTCATCAGAATAAAATTTCTATTTTATTCAATTAATTTAATTATTAATTTTCTATTTCAATAAATATTAACGTTTTCTCATTACTCCATTCCGCGTCGGTCGGCAGCGGCGGCGACGGCATGATTTATTACGACGTCCTTCTTCTATAAGCGCTCGATCGCGAATGCGCGAATGAGTTAGCACTTAGCGCTAGCGGCAGTGTGTGGCAGGGTCTCTTGCCAGTGCTTTGACTTGCGCCCAAAAAACCGACAAAACAGGGAGCGATGCGCGAGGACCATAGATAAATAGACGTAGCGCGTAGCGTGGGTATGGCGAGTATTGCTGCCACACGACGTCTCTGCTATACGTCCTTAACGCTACTCGGCAGGGGGGTGAGAATTCGCAACTTTTGGTTTAGGTTGTGATTTTTCAGGAAAAAAAACTACCCAACATTTTTGTTCCTGAAAATATCTAAGTAAGTCCACCTGAAAAGGAAAACATCGTGAGAGTTATGCATAGGTAATGTTCTCAAAGGTTTGTTGAGTCTGCCAATCCGCACTTGGCCAGCGTGGTGGTCTAACCCTTCTCATTCTGAGAGGAGTTTAGTAGTGAGCCGCCGCGCCGGTGAATTGACATGATATGATGAATGATGAATTAAACTTGTGAGAGATTTAAGTATTAATTCAAAGTATGGTAAGGCTCAGGTGAGGTAAGACATATCACAGCATCCTTCATCTTATTTCAATTAATCATCTTATCTTTCGGTTATTTTATTTCCGTTCACTATTGTCTTCTATTTTTAGTTCTACACCCTGATTATGTTGTGTGGCGACCATCCTGCCCCGTGCTATTTAGGACACAGCCAAAATTAGATAATTTCATTGTTAACAATCTCAAAACTCAAATAAATTGATAGGTCTTAAGTAATCCCCCTGGGTTTACTACCATCGTAAGCGGTGGTACTGATAGTAAGCCCAAGGGGTAAACTAATATAAAAAAAATACTGCAGTAAACAGTTTTTTTTTTCATAATGTTGACGCTCTTGTTTCAGAAATATAATCCTTATTTTAGGGATGTTAAGCCACGTCATATCATTTAAATTGCAATTTTAAACGGTCGTCATCGTCGTAATGTTGGACGAAGGACTTCTGCGAGTGTCTCTCACTTCAATATCAATTATTGTTGTGATTGACTTAATTATTACTTACTTAATTGTGAAATTCATGCTAATTTAAGTAAGCCCAAAGTAAGCGAGTTTCGTATAATTATGCGATGGCGTATTAAAAGTTAGAGCATTTGTTAGTTGTATGCATTGCGAATTTGCGAGATGGAAGCAGACTTGTAAAGTACCAACTGTTATTTAAAGCAGCTGTACCCATAAACATTTAGGTAAATCGGGTTCTACGTGGCATCGTACCGCACCGCAGTTAAATCGCTTTGCCTGTAGAGTGTTTCAGAGCAGAGACCGAATTGTATAAGCGAATCGTAATCATTTGACAGCTTAAAATGTAGGTATTGCCCGAACTGTTTAATGAGTTCCATTCATGCATTTTGACGTGCAGGCATCTATTAATTCTTTGTCGAATTATCCGTTTGACAAACGATTACGATATTACGATTTCCTTACACAATCGGGGGGCTGAACCTAAGACGATGTACCTATATACATAAAATTATTATATATATATATATATATCCAGATATTTCCTACTGGAAAATTTCACGTAGACAAAACATTATGGTCACCCTACCGGCCGATGGGTTTATGTAGGCTGCTATTTTCGTGACATTTCAGTACAGCATCCGAAGGTGACGCGAGATCTCGTGTTATTAGTTAGGTACATATACGTAGCAATACGTATGCGTATATAATAATAAATAATCATATTAACATAAAAGCTTGTATACCTAGGTCACCTATATATATACTAGGTGCTAAGTGGTAAATACTCTACGGAAGTATGTAATTTCGGCGTGTCTTTAATTTTTTTCAACCGTGAGTATACCTATTTGAATTATATTATTAATGGTATAAATTTTGCGAATGTGAGCTTGTATTTTGTTACGCTTTCACTGCCCATTTTTTTAAATAAATTTTCATGAAATTTGTTACCTACAGACATAGGTTGTCTCCCGAAAAAGGAGATTTACAGGAAATTGTATGTGTATAAACTTGACGGAAAATTAAAAATTTCCCGCAGGAAATTAAAAAAAAAGTTAAAACACACTGACGAAGTCGCGGACAACAGATAGTTTTATAATAAGGGCGAAATTATGATTAACTAATCTAATTTTTATTTAATAAATTTTTCGATACATAGGTTACGACTTACGCCGCAAAACAAATCTTGTCTAAAAAATATATTTGATTTCTGAAAACCATAGAGTTCTATGGATTTCAGGTAAAAAACCGGCCAAGTGCGAGTCGGACTCGCGCACCGAGGGTTCCGTACAAACCTGTAGTAAGTTTTAAATTAAATGTTTTTTTTTTAAATATTTGAGTTGATTGAATGAAAGGTAAATTGCGGTTTACGATTTATGACGTATTAAAAAAAAACTACTTACTAGATCTCGTTCAAACCAATTTTCGGTGGAAGTTTGCATGTACAACATATATTTTTTTTAGTTTTATCATTCTCTTATTTTAGAAGTTACGGGGGGGGGGGACACACATTTTACCACTTTGGAAGTGTATCTCGCGTAAACTATTCAGTTAAGAAAAAAATGATATTACAAACCTCAATATCATTTTTGAAGACCTATCCATAGATACCCCACACCTATGGGTTAGATGAAAAAAAAATTTTTGAGTTTCAGTTCTAAGTATGGGGAACCCCCAAAATTTATTGTTTTTTTTTTCTATTTTTGTCTTAATGCGGTTCACAGAATACATCTACTTACCAAGTTTCAACAGTATAGCTCTTATAGTTTCGGAAAAAAGTGGCTGTGACATACGGACGGACAGACAGACAGACAGACAGATAGACAGACAGACATGACGAATCTATAAGGGTTCCGTTTTTGCCAAATTTGGCTACGGAACCCTAAAAACATGCTTAGTACGATATCATGGTTAGCACCATTCGGGGGTCCTGTAGGGGCGGTGGTCCAATAGCACGTCCTATAAACACAACACGCAGGAAAGTCCTGTAAACACAAATTAAATTTAAAAAATCCACAGCAGGACGTCCTATAGGGCATTGCGCCTCCAATTTCGGTCACCCATCCAGTTGACAAGACAACTTAGGATCAACGTTGCTTCACAATCGCAAACTGCCCCCCAATTATGTAAGAATTGTCGATCAAATCGTCTAAGATCGGCTTCAAAGTAAAATAAACCATAACAGTATTGAATTAGAGTGTATCTTTCTCAATTTCGTGTATCCAGTCTCATACGTTTAGGTATGTACGATACCCTACTACGATACTTTCATCTGTTGCACTTTTTTATATGCTTCTAGTTTAAACCGTAAATTCAGTAAAATTAATTTGCCTGTCAAAAATGTTAACCTACTTATCTACTATCCATAATATACCTCCTCCTACCTGATGACCAGCTTCCTGGCGCAGTGGTGAGAGCTGTGGCTATAAAGTGAGGCGTCCCGGGTTTGATTTCCGGCAGGGTCAATTTACAATTTAAGAATTTATAAGTTTTCTCTGGTCTGATCTGGTGGGAGGCTTCGGCCGTGGCTAGTTACTACTTACTACCCTACCGGCAAAGACGCACCCAGCGATTTAGCATTCCGGTACGATGCCGTGTAGAAACCGATTATAAGTATGGGTTTAATATAACCCCTAACATGTTCGCCCGCTATGGTGATGCGCAGTATTTGGAGCCAGCCTATACATTGGTTTGGTAGATACCTATTTTCAGACAGGGCATGATGAAAAATCAGCATTGAGCTTTTTTAACTAGGGCAAGCAATGCTTTGATGCCTCTATGTCGTTCACGCCACTGTTAGCCCGCTACCATCTTAGACTGCATCCTCACTTACCACCAAGTAAGATCGCACTCGCAGTCAAGGGGCTTACTGGTATTAGAATAAAAAAACCTTCTTGTAATGCCCATAGTTTGTATTTAGTACCTAAAACACTAAAACTATCTACCAATTAGTTGTCGCCAATTACAATTAATATTCCCAAAAGGCTGAAGCTCGGGCCAGTAGCATGAGTCATGTTAGAAAATTTCCACTAGCTAATTGAAGTTATAAATAATACCAAGTGTGGATCAAAATACATGATACATACCATGACCATGAGTAATGATGGAGGTCTTGGGATTCTTCGCTAGAATATTTATGAATGTGTATACTTTATTGTACAAACACAAAAAAAACAAGAAACAAGGAAACTTAAAATATAGGTACAATAAGGCAGTCTTATCGCTAAGCAGCGATCTCTTTCAGACAATCTTACTTAAAGCGCTAGGGGGAAAATGAAGGAGAGGACAACGGGATGTGGTCAATGATCTTAGAAGAAAAAGTTCTTCTAAGATCATTGGATGTGGTGCAGAAATAAAATAACTAATATCTGAACTAACTAACCAATACCATTTATATCATAGGAGTAATATATTATACTCTACATATAGCGGACGGAAGACAACCGCTCTATATTTTTTTTAATTAACAGAACAATTAATAAACCCACACATAAAAATATTATAAATGCGAAAGTGTGTCCGTCTATCTATCTACGTGCTACGCTTTCATGGCCCATTGTATATCGTATAACTAACTGATGCCCGCGACTTCGTCCACATGGAATATTTTAAATGCCCACAGGAACTCTATGATAGGGCCTAACCTATGTCACTCTCCAGGTCCACAACTATGCCCATGAAAAAATAACGTCGATCCGTTGCTCTGTTGTGGCGTGATTGAAGGACAAACCAACAAACTAATTAAGCAAAAAAACAACAAACATACACACTTTCGCATTTTTCGCAGTTTTTTATAGACGATACACTAGGTATACCTAATTACCTAGTGTATCGTCCATAAAAAAGAGCTCGTTTTAGTTAGAATCTATTAATGGTAGAAGCACAAAATAATTACAAACTCGACTCGCATTACGGTCGCATATTTCATTTACCTAACATCCTAGTATGTACCTAGTTAGTTACGTCTATTCATGAAATCGTTAATAACTATAAATTTTGTTACAGATTTCAAACAAATTTATGCTCACGGAGTAAACGGAACAAAACACAGAAATGGTGGGAAACGAAAATATAAAGCCAAACGATGTTACTCGTTTTGAACCCGACCAAGACTTACAAGATCTCAACAAAATCAACTCTCTTAAATTAGAGGAAACTAAAGCTATAGTAGCACATTATACAAAAGATGACTCTCCCCCAGGTGAAAGAGTCAAGTTTGAAGGGTTAGATGACATTGACAGCATATGCTCAGAAGACGAAGACAAACTACCACCAATCCCTGATGGAGGATGGGGTTGGGTGGTTGTATTTGCAGCTTTCTTAACAGCTTCTTGTGCCGATGGCCTCACTTACTCTTTTGGGATACTACACGAAGAATTCATCAACTATTTCCAAGAGTCACAGTCAAAAACATCTCTAATAGGTAGTTTATTTATATCAATACCTCTAATTTCGGGACCAATTATGAGTGCTTTAGTAGACAGATACGGGTGTAGAACTATGAACATGATAGCTGGAATTTTATCTACACTTGGATTCTTATTAGCTGCCTTTAGTAACAGTGTTGTAATATTGTGTGTGACTTTAGGCGTTATTAGTGGGTTTTCAATGGGTATCTTCTACGTTACTGCAGTTGTGTCTGTTGCATTTTGGTTCGACAAAAGAAGGACTTTAGCCGTTTCTATAGCTCATACTGGTGTCGGATTTGGCACGTTGGTGTACTCGCCGTTGACAAATTATTTACTTCAGATATACGATTGGAGAAATACTCTTATTATATTAGCTGGTACCGTTTTAAATATGTGTGTATGTGGTGCATTAATGAGAGATCCGGATTGGATAATAATAAAGGAACGTAGAGAGAAAATGGAGGCAAAGACCAGATCAAGAAAGTCGTCAAGTGCTGGATCAGTCTCCTCAAAATCGATTGGCGGTGAGTCAGCTTATCTGAGTGCGGATGAATTGAATGATTTATTGAAAAGTGGCAGAAGTCCTGAGTACATTTTGGCGATGCTCACGACGTCAGTAGCGGAAGCGGAAAAGCTAGAAGCAACTACGCAAATGAATGCTGAAATAGCATGTAAAAAAGTTCATTCTGATGTTCATTTGCCTACATTCATTCGATATCATGATCAAGTAAGTCCATATAAAACTCATCATAAAAGCAACAAGTTTTGAGGCACCCTGTCTCTCCTTCAATATGCCGAACAATATAATCAGTGTACTTCTTGAAGATTCGAGATGTACATCAATGGCAGTATTAAAATTTACTTTATATATGATGTACCTTGACGTACTTAAAATTAGGTCTATAATTCTGAAAAAAAGAGCGTCATCAAGATTAAAATAGATAATAGTATGCCCCCTTGTGTGATTATTAAGATGAATCTACTTATACTGAATTCCATATTTTGTTTTAGGTACCAGCGGAAGTGATAGAAAAATTAATGACAAACAAACGTTTGTACAATATAATACTCCACAACTATCCACATGTACTAGTTAGGAGACATTCAGAAGAAAATCTTAATATAGAACCTCCAATTAGCGTAAAGGAACCTACGAAAATGAACTTGACGATATTGGCTAAGAAACCTAAAGCTCAGAATGAAGAAGTAAAAACAGATCAACGGAAAGAGGTTAAAAAAGATGGAGCGGTTAAAGACGCAGGAAAAAATATAGATATTACTAATGTTAACGGAGAAATTAAGCCAACGAATACAAATATTATTGATAACCTTAATAACGATCACAGAAAAGCAATACCAACTCAACCTTCCCAGCAACCAAATTGGCTGTCAAGGCAACTCTACACTGATCATCATTATTTGAGAGACATGCCTTTATATAAGAACACGATCATGTACCGTGGTGCAATGATGAATATCTCTAGATACAAACTCCGGGCGTCCTCTTTGCCTGATATCTACAGGAACTCTACGTGGTCGATATGGTCCGGTTCTGATAATGAAAAGGTAAACTGTGTCAATAATATGTAGGTATGCATAAATGTCAAGTTAGCTTAATATAATAATAAAAACTAAAAACACACTTTACTATTTGTCCCTAAGTATTCTATTGTGAATGGGACTCGTCAAAACAAACCAAATGAGCTCAAACTCCCGGGGCCATAGTAGCCATTGTGGAGCACTTATCCCTATCTACTTTCCATTTCCATCATTAGATAATCATGATAGAACCAAATTATTGTATTGTTATCGGCATAACATACATTTGAAAAGTTTAAAACTGGTACGACAGACGACTAATTATTATTTTTAATCTTTTAATTTTTAAGAGTGTATTGTTAAATTTATTAAGTAATTATTAAAAATACGAATCATTAAATTCTAAATTAAACCTAAATTAAAAACTAAATTGAAAACTGAAAACTAAACATTAAAAACGACTAATACATTTCGAAATTAATAATGGAATAAATAAATCACCAATGCAAAGTTCATAGGTGGTTTTAGGTACCTACTTAAATAACTTATTTATTACAAATTTTATATGACATTATTTAAATATGTGCATCGGAAACTATTTTCCCCAAACACATATTTTACTACAATAATTGAATAGCAGTTTCCTTATCAAGAAAAGTAATTTGGTTCTGTTTACGATCTTATTTAGCTGATAAACAAGTGTTTTTTTATTATTTTCACCATTTTACTCGTGTCTCAAATTTGTTTTCTTATGGCGGTTGATCTTACTCTTATCGTCTGAATCACCATGAGTTCTTGGATCAAACATCAGTAGTACAGTAATATAGTTGGCTTGGCTTTAAGATAAAGAGTTCTTCTAACTACCAAATAGATCTGATTTATCACCTATTTCGCCAGCTAGAACTCTTTTTACTTGACGCCAATTACTATACAACGTACATTGTACATGCAGCTATTTGGGCTCCTAAATCATTTTCAGACGAATCAGGGAACCGACGTTATGTTGCTTTAATTACAATTTTATTTTATTTTAGTTTTTTTGTCCTCATTCCTAAGTTTTCGAGTTCTTTGATCACGATCTTTATCTGCGGAAAACACCTTTAAGTATCAGCCCCCCGATTGTGTAAGGAAATCGTAATCGTAAAGAGTTGTTCGTCAAACTAATAATTCGACCTGTTTAAGTAGTTCATAGATACCCGCACGTTAAAAAGCATGTATGAACTCCTTAAACAGTTCTAGTTATACGTTTTAAGCTATCAAATGATTACGGGTCCTCAAATTCTTCATATTAATAACGTGCATGTGCTAATTTTACGCCTTTCTTTCTAGAAATGGTACGACCGTTTAATCGAGGGCTTAAAATCCACCTTCGACTTCAGGATGTTCACCGAGTTTCACTTCTTCCTCTTCAACATGGCGTCCCTTCTTCTCGCAGTGTGGACGATCATCCCTTACTTCTTTCTAAAGTCGTATATGTCTGAAGCCAACATGGAGGGTGGTGCTACCATGATTGCGATAGTTGGTATCGCCAGCGGGATTGGTATTGTACGTATCTTAACCTATAAGTAATATGTTTTAAACTCAGAGAAAGAATATAAATATTAACTCTATGGTTTTAAAAGTTAACTTTGGAAAGCTGGAAGAGCTTTCGAGTTTTTTAAGACCTGCCTGGTGAAATTTTTTCACCGTTAGATATGTGTTCAACTCTTAATCCTGATGCTTCAGGGTTAATGCCCATCTACCTATCGTCCGCGCACGAGCTCTGAGGAATCCTATGGAATGTTAAAGTAATGACCTAGAGTTGTTTAAAGTGCAAAACAATACTGCTATCGCAAAATTACACCCATCAAGCTCAAAACTAGTGCTGGGACCGAGCTGGATATGGAGCGACGATTGGGGGTGGCGTACAGCCGTAGTTTCTTCAGACCCCGTATCCTCGGAGCTCGTGCGCGGACTGTACACCGCGAGTGAATGTTCTGGATAGAGTCTGTCTAGTTAAGGCTGAGAGTCGATTGATTACGTTTTTCGATTCTTTGATGGTGGCAAGTGGCGCTGGGCCATTATGAAACACAGATGTAGTAAAACTCAAGGTTATAACAAGAAAATTTAGAACATTAAGGAATACCGGACCTTTTTTTTAAGCCCGTAATTTTCTGTCATTGACGTCTATAGAAAATGGAGTGGACACCGTAACTCAGTTATTTGGTGGATACTTAGCTCCTTGTTGGCAAAGCATGTTGGTTTTAGCCAAAAAAATCCATAACCCCACTTAAAATATTGTAAATATTTTAATTTATATCTTTATTCGCAGGTGGTACTCGGCTGGGCCGGCGATCAACCCTGGCTAAACGTCACAAAAGCCTTCGCAATTTGTCTCTTCGTCTGTGGCATATCCATCGTAGCCTACCCCCTTTGCATCAAGAACTACTGGGCCCTGGCGGTCGTCTCCGTGGTGTTTGGGTGGTCCTACGCGAGCTCCTATGCGTACACGCCTGCCATACTTATAGAACTGGTGCCTATCGAATACTTTACCCTGGGATACGGATTGATATTGATGAGTCAAGGCATTGGACATTTATGCGGACCTCCTCTTGGGGGTAAGTACATACGTATTACCTAGTAGTTATACCTACTATTTTCTTGCGAGATATTTCACCGCGGTTAATTTTGCGCAAGGGATCAGGGGCCAGACTGCCATACTTTAGTTTTGAAGTTAATTTTCGTGTTAGTTTCGGGGGGGGGGAGGGGGGGGGGGGGCAAGATTTATAATTTATATAGTGCTTAGGTTAGACTTGCTACATTGCTACGTTGCGGCGTGATTGACAGTCACTTTTTTAGATCCCAATTTGGTTCATCGTTTCTTTTCTAGTGAATAACTTTAACAACTTTTCCGTCAGGTCTCCTCTACGATATAACCCAGAACTGGGATATAACCTTCTACGTGGGCGGTATATGGGTGATAATTGCTGGAGTGTGCGTCGGTGTTATACCGTACACGAACAATATGCGTATGTGTGGATCGGCTCCTTTACTGAAGGACCTGGACGACGGTACTAGCACCAAGAACTCAGTGCATATGCATGTGTGAATACCAAAGCTTAGGATATAAGGAATTAGGATTAGGGTTAAAGTTCTATTTAATAAAATAATATGCTAAAAATTCTTGCCTTTTTTATTCGATGATCTAAACTTCTGCTGCTGCTGATTTTTTTCTGCTAATCTGACAATAGGGAATATGCATGACTTATTTTTATTTCTTAAATCAATCATTTACATCTTTATAACATAGTAAAAAATATAAATAGGTTTGAAAATAGTCGAATAATTACGTTAATTGGTGTTTCAAAGTTAAGTATAAATTTGAGCCGTTCAAACGCCACCATTAATCGCGCGCTTTTGATGACGTCATTGGTTATGTCCCGTGTTTGTTTACTATTTAAGTATAATGTAAAGACGATAAAAAAATATTTGAGACAAATTAAAATTTGATGCATATTCCCTATTTGAGCGAGACCTAAAGGAGTTGGAGGTTTTGTATGTAACTCTCCAACTCTTACCTCCTCCAACTAATCTGCCGCGCTGGAGTTGGTAAATCTAAAAATCCCCTCTTGGGCTCCCCTACCATAACATGGTTACACATAATATTATGCCTTGCCTCGTTACCTTGCCTTGTCAAAAGTAGACATAAAAGTAATATTTCTTATCTGTGGTATTTTCTCTACGAACCCTTACATGCCGACATTTTTTTTCTCGTAATATACCGCATTTAGTGCATGTTAGGGTAAACAAAAAATTAGCCGGCAACGACAACATCTCTCTCTAGTCGCGAGATATCTCGTTGTGCGCATGCTAAGCCTTCTGGACCCTGGTCACTTAATTCGCTTAGGTCAAGAACCATTTAATATTTTTCAAGGTTCTTAGTTTGGGTGGGCCGGCTTTGAAGACACCTGATGTAATGTCAGGTTTGCCTATTATATAATACGACTGCAAATTAACACCCCCCTTTTAGGTAACCTACGTAAAAATCTATACTTACTAATATTATTAAATCACGCCAGAACGGCTGAACGGATCTGGATGCAGAGATAGATTATAGTCTGGAATAACGAATAGGTGCCTACGAGTATACAGGAGCTTACTTTTTATCCCGGAAAATTAAAGAGTGACTGCGGGAACCAAAAAACCTCAATCCACGCGGACGAAGTCGCGGGCATCAGCTGGTAAAATTTATATGCTGTATGGCAATGACCCTGAGCCGCACGCAAGTAAACAATGTTTCTAGTTTTTGATCAGCTAGCTATCTATTTCTGTAGACTGTATAAATAGGCATACGTGCAGACCATAGATAACGGAATTTTCCTTTCTCAGTGGAGCAGATGGATTGTCTCAATCTTGACTACCTCCCTGGCACTCGTGAGCGCTACATAGTCCTATAAGAGGGAGGTCCCAGGTTCGATTCACGCAGGTTCAATTTGGAAAATAATTTCTGAATTTTCTCTTCGAGAGACTTCGGCCGTGGCTATAGTCACCCCCTACCGGTAAAATCGTACCGCCAAGCGATTTAGCGTTCCGATATGATGCCGTGTAGAAACAGAAGTGGAATCATGTAAGGATTGTCGATCGAATCGTTGAAGTTCCGCTTCAAAGTAAAATAAACCATAAAAGAATTAAATTAGAGCTCAATTTCGTGTATCCATTCTCATACGTTTAGGTATGTACGATACCATAAACGTATGAGAATGGATACACGAAATTGAGCTCTAATCAATAATGTTATGGTTTATTTTACTTTGAAGCCGAACTTTAACGATTTGATCGACAATCCTTACATGATTCCACTACAGATTAGACATGGGTTTACTATAACTGCCATGCTCCTACAAGGTAAACCCGCTTCCATCTTAGACTGCATCATCACTTACCAGTTACCACGAAAACGAAATTCGAATTCAAAACGCGACACCTTGTCGTTACAGTATCAAACCGTAACAGATCCTTCACGCGGCCTATGTTTTATTATTTTATTTTATTTTATTTCTTTGGGTTCACAAACAACGACACAGTAGGTATTACATGGGTAAAGTCTTAGTATAACAACAATAACTGTGGCGTCAACCACGCAAACCACAAATTATAAAGGTACATTATAAGTGGGCTAGTGCTAAATATAAAATTATAAAATAGGTATGTTTACAACATTGAGTGATAAAAATAAGCTAGTTAAATTAGT
Source organism: Erebia epiphron (assembly GCA_963932025.1). Classification (NCBI taxonomy): domain Eukaryota; kingdom Metazoa; phylum Arthropoda; class Insecta; order Lepidoptera; family Nymphalidae; genus Erebia; species Erebia epiphron. The sequence continues at coordinate 1,706,093 of OZ009947.1, read as the reverse complement.
TAGGTTAGAAAGAAAAAAAAAATGAGATAAAATATATTAGTTAGGTAAGAGAAAAAAAAAAAACAAATACAAAATGGAATTGGTTGGTACAAATACAAAGTGGAATGGTTATTTCCTAAGGAATCGTATCGCGTCGCGTTGCGTCGCATCGCTCTCGTTAATCATCTAGGACTACGCGTAACAATGGCAGGCATTATAAAATTATATTACGCTTGCCTAGGATCACAACAGTCCCATAAAACAATAATTGAGTATTAGGTACATCAAAATAAATAGAGGCTTCTCACGTCACCGGCGACGCGACGGCGGCTATGTATGTATTGTTTGTTGACTGCTGCGCGTAAATAATGGTTTGGCCTAGATTTAGTTATTAGTAGGTATCACTTATCATAACATCTAGGGATATCTAGCGAAATAACAAATAACTAGATACTAGCTATGATGCGTCCGCGTGCGAGGTGTTTTGGTTTCCGCGGAAACTGTACCTAAAGGTCTAGCCCTACTTGAAATTCTCAACATACGATAATTACGGCCGGTTTCTGAATCGAGAATTTCATGTTGAGTCTGTCTCAAATACTACTTTTAAGGAAACAAATTTTTGTTTCTGAATTGATAATGTGTAAGGTTTGAGAGTTGGAGCTTGCTGTTTTTGCTTGAATGCTTAATTCAGAAACCAGCCCAATATCAATTCAGAAACAAAAATTTGCAGCCTTTCAGACAAACATGAAACCGGCTAATTTTTATCGTAAGTTGAGAAAACATGGAATCAAAGTAAACAGCTCAGGGAGTCAGGATGGCTGCTCACTTTAATTTCATAATAAAGTACATTTATCAATAACTAGCTGATGCCCGCGACTTCGTCCGCGTGGTTTAAGTTTTTTTGATTCCCGCGGAAGCTCCTTAATTTTGCCGGGATAAAAAGTAGCCTATGTCACTCTCCAGGTCCTCAACTATACCCATACACCCATATATACCCATGCCAAAAATCACGTCGATGCGTTGCTCCGTTGCGGCGTGATTGAAGGATAAACCAACAAACCAATAAACCAACAAACCCACAAAAACACAAACACACTTTTGCATTTAAGTATATAATATTAGTATGAAGTATGATAGTAGGATTTACTTATTCAGTAGGCTCGCCATCCTGATGGATACGTTAGCGCCAATCAAATCAGCCGTCTCTGGCTGAGGTGTGAGTGCTTGTTTGCGCACCTCTCACACACAGCACACTGTCGAAGGCAACATACAAAATACGCGAGAAAATATGCTATTGCGACGCGCTTCAGACGCATTAAATAAATGATTGGCGACAGCTATACCAGGGCAGAAACCCCCAACACGCCAGACCAAAGAAAATTCAGAAGATTCGCTTCCTTCATAATAAGGGAATTATAGTACAGAGGCCATACTGCCATCACTTAGAGCAATACTTATGCAATATTACTCAAAATGGCAGTTTGATGTCACGTACCTTGACGTTCCTCACATAAGGATTATAATTAATCGACGTTCTAATTCCATACTTCCATCCATACTAATATCCATCCATATCCATATCCATATCCATACTTAATATTGTAAATGCGAAAGTGTGTCTGTCTGTCTGTCCGTCTGTCTGTCTGTCTGTCTGCTACGCTTTCACGGCCCAATTACTCAACCGATTTTGATGAAATTTGGTACAGAGATAGGTAACATCCCGGGGAAGGACATAGGCTACTTTTTATCCCGGAAAATTGAGGAATTCTCGCGGGAAGCAAAAACATCAATCCACGCGGACGAAGTCGCGGGCATCATCTAGTAAATAAGACACGAAAGTTAAAAATTATGAAACAATATGGCTTTAAGCGTTGGCAGTGTGGCCCCAATTCTTAATTCCGTGGCAGGAAGTTAAAACTCTGAAACAGTCGAGTTATTAATAGTCAAAGTAGGGGTAAAATTGCCTAAGCGACATTTTTGCTAAAAATGAATCAATGGTAGATAAGTACGATTTTTAGCCGACTACGGTGAAGCCAAGGGGCTATGATTTGATCAGTATCCTACTGAGCCGACTTTGATGAACTAGGTGTCAATCGATTCGTAATTATGGTCCAGTAACATAGGCAACGTTTTACATGAATAAAAATGATATGAAGGATGTTACATCCAAGAATGTGGGATTCTCAAAAAAAAACCGTAGTATAATTTGTACTTACTGCTTATTGCTTTCGGCGATAATGTGTGTGATTCTCCATTTTTTTTTAATTTTACCCATTACGGACAGAAAAAAATAAAAAAAACCCAGGTCGAAGATGCATGTTTACCATGTAAAAATATGTTATAACTTTTGAATTAGGTGGCTTATTATTATTATTAAAACAAAACCAGTGATGAGTAAATCAAGGCGATGTTGGTAAAATAAAAAAAATGTGATAAAAATGGAAGTTCTGTTATTTTTTTTAATCGATTAATATTTTTTTTGTCGATCAAAATTCACTTATTTTCACCATTTTTTATATGTTTAATTAATGGAGAATCACTATATTATGAAGAGATAATGCAAGAGATGGCCTAGGCTCTATTTCGGTAAAATCATTGATACAGTAGAACAATCACAATCACTCTTGATTGGCTTATTACTACATTCGATAACTACGCAGTTTTAGCTCTGGAAGGAAATAAACACTGGTCCGGAAATAAAACACTTGTTAAACATTACCTACAGTGACAACTTTAATAAGATTTTGTGAAACATAACAATTTGAGATGGATACTTTATACAACAACAGGGAATTTTATTGTTATATCACACTTGGCTTCCATAAATGAAATGCAATATTTGTAACATTATACTGGAACGGGCCTCGCACGCCATTAATATTATTACTTATCACACGACTGCCCAAAAATAGGAGTGTAATGATTTCATGTTCATGTAACTATGTTTGTGTGTACTTCCATAGCGTGGGATAAGTTTTTTAAATTCTCACGGGAACTCTTTAATTTTCCGGGATAAAAAATAGCCTGTCACTCTCCAGGTTTTCAATTATACCCATGCAAAAAATTACGTCGATCCGTTGCTTTGCGGTGTGATTCATGGTCAAACAAACAAACCAGCAAACCAAACAAACACACTTTCGCATTGATAATAATAATATGATGCATGTAAGTTTCATTATTCCACCATAACTTCTAAATGTCTGAACAGATTTGGAAAATTGATTGAATGATTGTGTAGCGGGATATTACGAGCTGGTTAATATTAAAACTCACAATTGATTTGAGAAATGAATAAGGAATAATTTAATTTGTAAAACTTAGCGATATATATACAGAAAACCTTAAGTACTAACAACCAATAGAAAATAAGATTAAATATTTACAACATAACAACCAATAAGAGACCTTACATTAAAACCAATAAAAACGGCAAACAGATCCGCGCGCAATGCTTGTTCTCGGTAACGCGCAATTTCCCTGAATTCCATAAAAATAATAATAATCAAATGACGCGTGGAGTGGAAAGTGGGCGTGGCTTGCGTCCGAGACGCGGTGCGCGGGCGCGGGGCGCGGGACGCGGCAGCCGCGCAGGAGCTCAGTCTGATGTTGCCCGCTGCAGTGAATCGCGAACTGTGACAGCGCTAAGACGCGCGCCTCAGTGCCGGACCGCGGACCTGCGAATAGACTTAATGCGTGTTGATGGTGCTCCATGGTGCTTGTTGGCGTACGACGGCATCGCAAGATCAAGGCAATTAAAAACGGTTCTTTTCAGAACCACTCTTTCGCTTTCAATACACTGCCTGATCTTTCAGTCTTCAGTTATCGGTGAGTGTGACCTAGGAACGAGACAACGCTTGACTATTCCTTTGAATCTCCAGCGAGCTTCTGTCTTTTTCAAGATTGACCTCGCACCTTCCTGTTATCTGGAATTCATTGGAACTATGTCAGCTAGGCAATAAAGAATATTACGTGAATCCGTGTCTTATTTCTCTCTTGAGTTGTGATAATAAAGTGATCTCCTGTGTACGTTATTTCTCTCTTGGTTTTTCCATTTTCCCGGTAACGGTAGCGCCTCGTAGCGCCGGTAAGGTAAATATGTCTGAGGTACTTTGTAGGTGAAAGGTATAGGTATATATATGGAGGTATTCAACAGCTGTGAGCGCGGGAACGAGTGACGTAAGTACTTTCGTAAGTATATCTGTACTATAATGTGCGAGGTACGCACAGTATCCCCCTTCAAGCAAAGCGTACGTTTTTCTTCACTACTCGTCCGCTTCGCTTTGTGATATAAGGTGGCGTAGGTAAAACAGCTGGAGTCGAATTCAGTGTTCCATATGTTCCGACTGGATCATGGTTCGGTAAACTCGATCTCTTGCGTTGCGACGTGACGTCAGTGTCGCTCGCGCTTACGTCATCTTCATTAAGTAGGTAGGCAGGCTTGAGTCTATCCAGTGATATCACGGTTGTACGTAGTGGTAACTGTATCTTGAAGTACTTCTCGTGACGTTTTAGGACTTGATAGGGTCCATCATATGGCGGGGTCAATGGTGGTTTTACCGCATCGTTTCGAACGAAAACGTGCGTACATGTAGCTAGGTCCTTGTGTACGAACGTAGGTCGTGACGATATCGTACGGTCTGTAGATATTAGCGATGCCATTGTTTCGCTTAGCCGTCGCACGTACTCTGCATCTTCAATTTTCGACTGTGTAGGTACGAAAAAATCGGACGGTACTCGTAGGGTTGCGCCGTAGGTCATCAGTGCGGGGCTGAGATTATCTTCACGTAGTGCGGTGCGTAAACCCAATAGTACGGTGGGCAACTCTTCTACCCAAGTTGTCGTTGCACCGCGCGCCATGAGAGCTGCCTTCATTGTACGATGAAATCGTTCCACTTTTCCGTTGGCCTGGGCGTGATAACTTGTAGTACGGATTCTGGATATGCCCCATCTCTTCAGTAGTGTGTTGAATAGTGCTGACTCAAAATGTTGTGCTCTATCTGTTGTAATTCTGAGCGGGACGCCAAATCGGACTATCCAATTTTCGTAGAGTGCTTTTGCGACGCTTTCTGCGGTGATGTCTTGAACTGGAACGGCTTCCGGCCATCTGGTGCATCTGTCTATTATGGTGACGCAAAACTTGAAATCGTTCGATAATCGTAGCGGTCCCACGACGTCTATGTGTATATGTTCGAAACGTTGAGAAGGTGGAAACTCCGCCAGAGGAGTGACGACGTGACGATGTACCTTGCTGCGCTGACAGTTAACACATGCTTTGGCCCATGTTGCTACTTCTTTGTTCATGGCTGGCCAGAAGAATTTCGATGCTATCTGCTTCCGTGTGGTTCTTACCCCGGGGTGACATAGCCCGTGTTGCGCTTTGAATGCGGCATAGCGGTATGTTTTAGGTAAATACGGACGGGGTGATGCAGTCGATAGTTCGCATGTGATTGGTCGGTCGAGTCCGGGTAGAGTTATTTCGGCGAACTTTAAGTTAGGCTGTTTCTTCAGATTTTCCAATTCTTCATCGTTGCTCTGGTCTATTGCAAGTTGGTTGTAGTCTATGATACTTGAGTTCTGGATGTCTTCGATTCGTGATAAGGCGTCGGCGATTGGATTTTCTTCACCTTTGATGTACTTGATACTCGAACAAAATTGAGATATAAAGTGTAGCTGTCGTTCTCGTCTCGGCGTGTCGCTACTACTTGCAGGTCTGCTGAGTGCGAAAGAGAGAGGCTTATGATCAGTGAGTATTGTTACTTCGCAGCCTTCGATCAATCTTCTGAAGTGTTTTACAGCCGTGTACATAGCTAATAATTCGCGATCGTACACGCTGTAGCGGCGTTGCGTAGGACTCATTGACTTCGAGAAAAATGCTAATGGTTTCCAGTTGTTCTCAACCTTTTGTTGTAGTACTGCGCCTAAACTGTGATCTGAGGCGTCGGTCATTATAGCGAGTTCGCAACCGTGAACAGGGTAGCTTAACGTTGTTGCTTCGGTGATGCTTTGGCGGCATTTTTCAAAAGCTTCGTTCGCTTCCGGTGTCCATTCTATTGGCGTTTTGTCATTCTTTTTCTTGTTGTGAAGAAACTTGTTGAGTTCGTGTTGATAATCGGCTTGATGAGGTAGGCAATCTCGGTAAAAATTAAGCATGCCTAGGAAACGTCGTAGCTCGACGACTGTCTTCGGTTTCGGATACGAAGATATTGCTTCGATGCGATCTTTCGTCGGCTTGATACCGCTGGCGGAAACTTCGTAGCCTAGGAAGTTTATAGTTTCAACTCCGAACTGGCATTTGTCGACGTTGAGCGTGACGCCGTGTTTGTCGAGACGTTCTAAGACTTGATGGAGAAGCTTCTTATGCTTGTCTTCATCTTCTGAGAATAGGAGAATGTCGTCGACGAAACAGAAACAGTCTTCTATACCTCGGAGAACTTGATGCATGAATCGCTGAAAAGTTTGACTCGCGTTACGTAGACCGAACGTCATGCATGTAAATTCGTATAGCCCGAACGGAGTGATTATTGCTGTCTTCTGTGCATCTTCTTTACTTGCCATAGGTATCCAGTAGTACGCCATCTTGAGATCAAGTTTCGAAAATATTTTCTTGTTGTTGAGTGGATATGTGAAATCTTGAATGCGTGGTATCGGATAGCGATCGGGTTGCGTCACTGCGTTTAATCTTCGGTAGTCGCCGCATACCCGAAGTCCGCCGTCTTTCTTCGTTACGACGTGTAGAGGGCTGGCCCATGGACTGCTTGAAGGTCTGCAAATGCCAATCTCCACCATCCGATCAAATTCGGCTTTGGCGGCGTTGTATTTGTCGGGCGGTAGAGGGCGGGCGCGTGCGGAAAGCGGAGGGCCCGTCGTTTCGATGTGATGCACGACGTCGTATTTGGCTGGCTGCTTTAGAGACATGGGTCGGAGAACGCCAGGAAAATGCTTCAAGATGTCGTGATATTGTTGGTCGGAGCTCACGATGCGAATGGACTCGGCGGTTGTTGATACTTCAATAGCGTCGACGGTAAGCTTGGTTTCGTCGTCGATTAATTTTTTTCTGTGAAGATCCACAAGGAGCTTGTAGTGACGTAGGAAGTCTGCACCCAATATGGAAGTCTTCACGTCTGCGACAATAAATGTCCAGGTGAAACTGCGCCGTAGTCCCAGGTTGAGCTTGATTGTTTTCTCGCCGTAGGTATTTATCGGTGTATTGTTTGCCGCGTAGAGTTTGTAGGTATGTGCGGCCTTTTCTTAGTTTTCGATGTTGCAGCCCAAACAGATATGTCTGCGCCAGTGTCCACGAGGAAACGTTCATGTGAGTCGCGATCATGAACACAAAGGCGGTTGCTGATCATGGGGACACCGACATCCGCCACGGTCGGTGTCGACGTTAGTTTTCCGTCGTCTTGTTACGTTGTGCGCACGGTGACTCGCAGCGTCTTGCTTTCTTGCCAAACTTGTGATGATATCTGCATAACCACGTAGGATCGCCAGGCTTCACCCGAGATGATGATGATGAGCGCGAGTGAGAGCGGTAGCGTCCGCGAAATGGTTGACGCGTAGTATCTCGTGCTCGCAATTCCGCCACTTGTAATGTGAGTTTTTCTAACCTTGATAGGATCTCTGAATACGCTGGCTCGCAGGTGCTGGTAGATGATGCTGCTGAAGAGGTTGAGGTTGATACAGCTGCCACGGTGCTGACGGACGTGCTCCCAACGTACTCCATCATCCTGTCTGCCATTGCTGCTAGCGTGTCGAGCGAAGATTCTTTGTTGATAGAGAGCACGCAGCGACAGTGGGCTGGCACGTGATTGAGCCACTCGATCTTCAAACCCTCTTCTGTGATGAGGCCGTTGTTCAGTTCTCGCATTTTCCGAAGCAGCACGCTGGGTTTCTGGTCGCCGATGTCTAGACCGCTGATGAGTTTCTGAAAGTTCTCGACTTCTGATTTTTCGTAAACGGTGAGTAGTCGATTTTTCACGGCTTCATATTTCCCCGTTGCAGGTGGGATGTATAGTAGGTCGGTGATGTGCTGTAGATCGGCCGGTTCTAGCTTCGAAAGGACGTATCGGTATTTTTGGTCATCTGATGTCTTCAAGGGATCGACGACTGCTTCAAACTGGACGAACCAGGCTCTTGGAACAGTGCGCCAAAATGGAAGGAGCCTTGACTGCACGGAGATCGCAGCCAGGTCGGCGATTTTTGTTTCCTCGACGATTTTTGATTCTTGCTCGGCCATAACTTCAGCCTTTTGTTGATTCCTTTTTTCTTCTTATTTGTCGGAGGGTCACCACTGTAGCGGGATATTACGAGCTGGTTAATATTAAAACTCACAATTGATTTGAGAAATGAATAAGGAATAATTTAATTTGTAAAACTTAGCGATATATATACAGAAAACCTTAAGTACTAACAACCAATAGAAAATAAGATTAAATATTTACAACATAACAACCAATAAGAGACCTTACATTAAAACCAATAAAAACGGCAAACAGATCCGCGCGCAATGCTTGTTCTCGGTAACGCGCAATTTCCCTGAATTCCATAAAAATAATAATAATCAAATGACGCGTGGAGTGGAAAGTGGGCGTGGCTTGCGTCCGAGACGCGGTGCGCGGGCGCGGGGCGCGGGACGCGGCGGCCGCGCAGGAGCTCAGTCTGATGTTGCCCGCTGCAGTGAATCGCGAACTGTGACAGCGCTAAGACGCGCGCCTCAGTGCCGGACCGCGGACCTGCGAATAGACTTAATGCGTGTTGATGGTGCTCCATGGTGCTTGTTGGCGTACGACGGCATCGCAAGATCAAGGCAATTAAAAACGGTTCTTTTCAGAACCACTCTTTCGCTTTCAATACACTGCCTGATCTTTCAGTCTTCAGTTATCGGTGAGTGTGACCTAGGAACGAGACAACGCTTGACTATTCCTTTGAATCTCCAGCGAGCTTCTGTCTTTTTCAAGATTGACCTCGCACCTTCCTGTTATCTGGAATTCATTGGAACTATGTCAGCTAGGCAATAAAGAATATTACGTGAATCCGTGTCTTATTTCTCTCTTGAGTTGTGATAATAAAGTGATCTCCTGTGTACGTTATTTCTCTCTTGGTTTTTCCATTTTCCCGGTAACGGTAGCGCCTCGTAGCGCCGGTAAGGTAAATATGTCTGAGGTACTTTGTAGGTGAAAGGTATAGGTATATATATGGAGGTATTCAACAGCTGTGAGCGCGGGAACGAGTGACGTAAGTACTTTCGTAAGTATATCTGTACTATAATGTGCGAGGTACGCACAATTGAATGAAATTTGAAAAAAACAATATGGTAGGGCAGCCGTGTTTTTTATTTTTATTTTCAATTATTTTCAATTGTTATAGTCTAGATTTAAGTTTATTCTCAGGTGTTGCCAAAAACTTTTTGCTTAAATTTACCATTTTGCAAAAATTTGTCACTTCGTTACTTTAAAAACAAGTTAAAAGAAGAGAGTTCTAGTAGGTCATATAGTTATCTACTTAATTTTTGCTAACGGATGCCAAGTGTGATTTAAACAATTCGACATTAGTACATAAAACATATTAATAGATTTTCTGATGTAATTAGATATTTTTCACAGGAAATTCAACGCAAAATACCACGTTTATTAGTTGTAATTTCTATAATATTATGTAGTACTTAATATGGGTTTAAGGTGTCGGATTAAATTTGAAGAATATAAAGATATTAATGATAAAAGAAATATTTTTTAAATTACACAATTTATTCAAATTTTGTTTAGTACGCATTTATTTAATATTAGTCGACAACGTAACTATGTATGCATTTAATGTATTATAATATGATAATAAATTTAGAAACAACGATATGTACATTATTTAATTTTATCAACTAATTTAACATGCATGGTAAATAATTATAGCTTTATAATAACAAATAAAAAAGCACTTTTTCAGATGATTTTTGCATCGAATTTTATAATATATGTTAATAATAAATTAACATACATTATAAAATACTCATAATATATAATGCTCATATTTTATTTTTATACTATTTAAAAAATATATGATGTTTTTATTTTTTATCGAAGAACAATGTTTTTATTTACTGTATAAAAATAATGAAAGGATCCAATCAAGGTTTTAATTTATATCATCTCAATTTTTTTTTTATTTATTAAGAATTTCCCACAAAAACAAAAAAAAGCATAATAATTTTATAAGAAATAGAAATAAGTACATGTATTGTAATAAAATAAATAGATATAATAATCATGCAATTTAAATACTTACAGTAAGCTCTAAATTATATTTTATGTCACATTTAATCTAACACTGATCTATGTAAATAATTTAGTACACAAATATAGTTATATACTTTAAAAATTATCATTCACGCGTATGTCACAATATGAAGTATTCAACTTTATATTCGTGACCAAAAAAATATATTTTATTTATTTAGCGATTTAGAATTTCTGCAAAGAGGTAGACGTTGATGTAGATTTGATTACTAAGGTACTTAGTACTTACTTATTAGAATTAGATTAATGTGTATTCATAAGAATTGTTCGTATTATGAAATTTAATGCTGTTTAAATATCTATTAGTGACTGTACAGAAGATACTTATTTTGTGCAAAATTATTAATAGTGTGAAATTTATAATTATTAATTTGAGAAAATTTGTAAATTTAAAACGAGAAGGTAAAAAGGAAGGCAAATATTTAACAAATACACAAAACTCTTACTTAATCATAAATATTTACAATAAGTAAAGAAAATAATCGAGTTATGAAATATATCTACATTTAAGACAGCCTTTTAAAGTGACCAAATACTTTTAAAATTGTGCAGTTATAAGAGGATTTTATTTAAAATTTTCCTTTATCATAAATATGAAACAACCACTTTATCTTAGGACCTACAACAGCATTTTATCAACTGGTAAATACGCATAAGATCTTTTTAATTTTTATATAAAAAGCGTTTGACACAACCAGACAGGTGGTGGGATAACAAAGAACGATATCTATAGCTTAAAATTTGAGCAAGACTATATTATTGTTTTGTATATATTGTTTTCTTAAATGAGATTCTTATTCGATTAAAATGTAATATAATATTTTATATCAAACTCTATAGTTTAGCACAGTAGGAGCAATGTTATGGATTGTTTAAATAATACAGTTTTGTTTAGTAAATACATTGAAAATCGTTCTACACATTGAATAAATTATATTTAAGTTTTAATTAAGAAACATTTTTCATAAATATTATCGTAGTATATTCACCTAATCTGATATATAATATATTTTGCCAGTTAAGCTTGCATAAAACTCACAGCCTTAAAGGATTTGTTAACTTTAGATCTTATATTATTTTAAAGGATTACAGATTTAAAAGATTTCAACAATGATATTAAAATACATATATATCTCAGAACACGAATGCTTAATCATATTATGAGTAAAATTTTAATAATTATAGGGTGTTAAAATATGTGCAAATAACATTAAAAATATGTAGTAAAAGACAGTAGTGTGATCATTGACCAACAATATATATTGGATCTTAAAAATATACAGTAATTGCACTATAGACATTCCATGATCCACTAAAAATATGTTATGCAAATCTCTGATACGATTTCCTACATTAATGCCACGCTGTATTTGGTAAGCGTAGGTATACCGGGAACAAAATTATCTATTAAACTGTGAACATAACTTTAGTAATGTACTCGTCGAAAGCTAAAATATTACCGGGATCCTAAACTAAAATTAGACCCATAAATTAATATTATATATTTGAGCGATTTACGAAGTATATATTCGTAGTTGAACTATTGAACTACCTACCTAATATTTCAACAAATATTACCTTACCCAATAACGTGGCATATTAAATTCTTTAACTATTTATTAACAATGTCGAAAACTATAAATTGATTGTGTATAGGCTCTAACAATAACACTAACATTAAATGACATAGAAAAGGACGTAGAAAAAGGCTTAAGACAATTCTCACTTGAAATCACTTTAGGTTAATTCAGACATTAATTAATTTAGCATAGTATTCTTTTAAAATTTAATATCTATTCAATAACATGTTAACGTGGCTGTGACGGGTATCTCACGGGTTTTAAGCTTTTAAATGATTACGATTTGCTTAGACAACTATGCCTCTGGGTATGACAATTAATACCATATTCCATAATAATCCAACAGTTAATCGATTGTTGACATACCCATGCCAGTAGAGTATTCTTGGCATATACTTGGTATGAAACAATTTCCAATCTTTTTTTCAAGAGTGTAGAATAAAATAAGCTGGGTGAAAGAATGAAATATAGTTTCATACCGATATGAAATACAACAATTAATTATATAAAAGTTTAGTTCCTAATTCTTATTGATATAATAGCCATTTCTTATACTCTGTAGATCATACTTTAAGAAAACCGTTTTTTTTCGAACATTATTAGATCCTACTGAACAATAATTAATTTATAATAAATATAATACTGACTCTTCATTAATAGTTATTCATATCAAGCAAGATGTGAAAATTTTATAAATACTTAAATCATATTTGAAAAAGATTAAAAACGAAGAAAAAATAATATCACAGCTACATCTTTATCTTTTACATTGATATACTTCTTGCATATTATAATTCGAAGAAATTATGTGCAGTGATAGGTTGCTTCCCGAAGGTGGAATTTTATAACCCTCCTACTTTTTATCCTGGAAAATCAAGGAGTTCTTACGTGATTTTTGAAATCGCGGTTGAAGTCGCCGGCATCATATCGTTATATTGAATAAATAATAATACTATATGATTATACCCGCGATTTCAACCGCATGGGTGTAGGTTTTTCAAACCAAGAATACTACATTCGTTAATTACGAATCCTTAAATTGATTACAATTAGACCAAATTGTGCAAATAAATAATTAATCAAATATAAATTTAAGTAAGATTAACATGAAATATTTTGAAATTTAATCATTAACGTATAATATTCATATATTTTCATACGACTATTAATTTTTTTTAAAGTGTTTTGTGTTTATTATTGTAAAATAAAATAAATAAATTTATTAATTTACTATTAAATTGAGTTTAATAACATGGATCTGTTATAATAATATTGTTTATTTGAACGATGTTGTTAAACGCATTTTTTCAAAGTAGTGATATGAATATGATTGATAAGGAGTTTTTTTTGTAAAATATATATTGATTTTGAGTAAATTTTATAAAATAAGTATATGATATTATATTGGATATGTCTAAAATTGATTTTAAAGAAAAAACAACTCATATGATATCCCTTTCTTATGAAATGTAAGCTAATATTAATAAGTTGATGAAAATTGATCATTTTAGTTTCACGCGCTCCTATCAATGTCATAAAGTTTAAAGAAACTAGATTTTAGATAAAATGACTTTTTCAATGCTATATTTCTGTAAAGTGTTTTTAACAAACCAAAAAGCTTGTCAAGAGGAGAATCTTGAAAGGATTCCATAATAAACTAAGTAAGGAATAAGGATAAATAAGTTTTATGAAACGTCTTTAAAAAAAATTCTGATACCTTTTCTTGAAATAGTGATTCCATTTTTGCTTTCAAGACCAAAAAATAAGAATACAATCAAGAAAAGAGCAATTTTAAAATTATTGTTTAACGGTCGCCTCGTAGAGGAGCAAGTGGCGCCAGGGCGGCGAGCGAGGCGCGGCGTCGTCGCTGAGCGTTTGGGGAGGCCGGGGACGCGGGCGTGCCTGGCAGACCTGCGGTGGAGCCCCGCGCGGCACGGGGCTCCAACTCAAGCGACAGTGTGTATTGACGCTCTTCGTTTATCAATAGTGATCGGTCCAGCAGGAACTCGCAGACCTGAAATTGAGTATTTCCAATAAGGTCCACTGCACTTTTTTGTACACAAAAACCTATTTCCAAAAAAAAATACCAGTTCAGTTTTGCATGCAAAGGCTGTCTTATCACTTACAGCGGTCTCTCACAACCCTCTCTCGCAATAATGTGTTTATTTCTAAGTTTCTGTTTTTAATTTTAACTCGTGCATAAAATTGTATATTTTTTATAAGTTTATTATTTGTATATTTCTTAAATAACAAGAGGAAGTATAAAATTTTTTCGTTGTAAGAGAAAAACGAAGTAAGAAAAATTTTCAGCGCCTGCATCAATCTACAATTATTAAGAGATAGAATTTATTTATTTAACTTAAGTACTTTTGAAAGAGTTAATTTTTTAATACAATCATTCATTCATTCATTCATCAATAAACTGGCACATACTAGGTTTTGTTTTTGTGACAACCAAACGTCAGATCTATTGATACTTTTAATTTCTTCTATATTTATAAAATAGATAGGAAATTATACGTAAAACGCATCTATGTAAATGAAGTAACGAATTTTAATTTTGGTGCACTTACTTTTGGTATGTGATCAATTTTGTATGGAGTCTGCTGGAAGTTCCTAATCTCACGAATCACGTGAGCGATCTGAAATAACATAAAATAAGACTTAGGACTATTTTATGACACTTGTCATCACCATCTACTAGATGATGCCCGCGACTTCGGCCACATGAATTAAGGTTTTTTGATTCATGTGAAAACACTTTATTTTCCCGGGATAAAAATTAGCTTATGTCCTGCATGGGATACAACTCATCTCTGTTCTAAATTTCGTCAAAATCGGTTGAAAATATGGGCCGTAAAAGCGTAGCAGACAAACAGACACACGTTCGCATTTATATTATTATTATTATTATTTAAATCTTTATTTCGACTGCCTCGTTGGTCTAGTGGTTAGCATAGTCGACTGCGGATCACGAGGTCCTGGGTTCGATTCCCGGTCGGGCATAAAAAGTTAGGTTTTCAATTTAGAAATTCTCAGTGCCAGCCCGGAGTTGGAAGTTGGCGGTGTTTCACCCCCGTGCCTCGGAGAGCACGTTAAGCCGTCGGTCCCGGTTATTATCACTAACATGATAATAGTCGTTAAAGCCCGCCAACCCGCATTGGAGCAGCGTGGTGGGTCTAAGCTCTAATTCCCGCTCTCCTATGAGAGTGGAGGCCTGTGCCCAGCAGTGGGACGTTAATAGGCTGTAGTGAAATCTTTATTTGCGCCACACAAGAAAAACAACATATAATATTATTACATTCGTATTAGTAAAGATTAGCATTATACTTTATCAGAATCGTCCAGGGTTTCGATAGTACGTGAATGGGCATGGAATGAAACAACTCACCATCCTCATCTTGGAGAAATTGAGGAGTGCATCGGGCGTGTAGTTGGACGTGCCCTCCTCGATGAACGACAGGTCCGAGAGGTACATGCCCAGGTACGGGATGCAGGGAGGGTCACACCTAAAAATAATTTCAAAAATAAAAAAAAATGTTTACATAAATCAACTTTTTACTATTTTTGAAATGTCAAGTGACAATCTATCACTCTTCCGGAATATATTTTTACCGAGAGTAAGATACTCGGCGGTTGCTGTTTTGAATTCTATATTAAATCAATAGTAGGTACTATAAATGCGTTGGACTGCGGTAACATAATTTATGTTACCGCGGTCCCACGCATCGCTAGATAGAAAGGAATCTATTTTTATAGTATCATTTCATCGACGGTGGTAGAAAAGAACCCCTGAAGCGACATTTTGCTAAGTTTTTATGTTTACGCAAAAAGTTCATAACCTTTTTTCTGACAAACATATTGTATTTGTGGTTTCTATTAGGGAGTTAAGTATTTAAATATTAAACAGCTTCTGGTCTAATCCAATGTTATCACAAAAGTGCATTTTAACACAGTCTTTAATATTAAAGTAGTATGTACGTACCTGTGCAAAGCATCTCTTAAAATCCTGAATCGACACTCGGAAGATATCAGTATTTGCAGTTTGTCCAAGGTCTGCTTGCTCTATAAATAAATAAATTAATAAAACTGTTGTGCAAGCGATCTGGCATTTACGCTTATGTACATTATATTTCTAAATTTCCTACTGCCTGGATTACATAAGATTCTTTTTATACTGAAAAAGGGTTCTCGCATGATTTTAAAACTCTTAATATTCAGGTGGATGAAATGGCAGCTACGTAGTCTTAGCCAATTTTAAGCTTGGAGATGTCTTCTCATCCAAAATTCCTCAGTGCCTGAAGCCCTACAGTTCCGTTACGGATTTGAGATACGGATATTATATGCCCCCCGATTGTGTAAGGGAGCTCCCTAAACAGGTGGAATTATTAACGATTTCGATTTTCTTACACATTCGGAGGGCTGCATACCCGAGACTTCTTCGATCTCGAAAAATGTCAATTTGAAGTCACATAGGTACCTTAACGTTCCTAAAATAAAGATTAAAACACGAAAGTCAACAATAATGTAACAATATGGCCTCTGAGGGTAACTTAGTAACTCACGAAGTAGGGTCAGTTAGTAGGGTCACGAAGTAATACAATGCGGTTCCGTGCTGACTTCGAAGACATGTGGAGGTTGTTTTTAGTCCGTAAGAGTTGGACACGCCCTGCCGCAAGCATAAGGATGTTTTTCCTCCACCGAAGAAAAAGAAAAAAAATTTTGGCCCCTGAGCCGGCATTGGGTTGATAAGAGTCTAGAGAAAGCCTCAACTCACAGTCTTGGAGACCTTCTCCCATGTCTTCTTGAGGCGGAACACGGAGGTGTTGGCGAGCGCGGCGCACACCTGCAGAACGCCGTTGAAGTTGTGCAGGCAGCGCGCGATGTCCGCCACCGCCGCCCACTTCTCGATGGCAGCCACGCGACCTGTTAACACAGATTTTTTAAAACGCGGCGTCTTTTTTAGGGTTCCGTACGCAAAGGGTAAAAACGGGACCCTATTACTAAGACTCCGCTGTCTGTCTGTCTGTCTGTCTGTCTCCAGGCTGTATCTCATAGACCGTGATAGCTAAAAAGCTGAAATTTTCACAAATGATGTATTTCCGTTGCCGCTATAACAACAAATACTAAAAATAAAAAAAATATGTATATTAAGGGGGGCCCCATACAATAAACGTGTTTTTTTCCTTTTTTTTTCTCAATATTAAAAACGGTAACAGGTAGACGGTTCAAATTTTCACAGAATATTAACTTGTATATTACCTTTCAAAATAAATAATTAAATATCAATAAAGTAAATATTAAAGGGGGGCTCCCATACAACAAACGTAATTTTTTGATATTAACAGTAAACCTCTACAAATAAAGTTAGTTTTGCGGTTCATTAACAAAGGTAATTATACCTACTTCTTGAGTACGGAACCCTCGGTGCGCGAGTCCGACTCGCACTTGGCCGGTTTTTTTTGTCGTCTCGAAAAAATAGGGGGTTCTGGGTAAATGGAATTGCATCATTACTTTTTTTTTGCCTTTTATTATTTTAATTCTATCATTAAATACTATTCATAGAGTTTTTTTTCATATTAAATTGGCATTCATAGGGATGCCGATAGAAGTGAAATCGGATATTTAAATTAATTTAATTTTTTTTTATTAAAATACTTAAAATATAAACCTTAAACTAAGTCATTAAAGTTTAATTACAAATTACTCTATTTATATTTAAGACCTTTTGTCTTCGTAACAACGCGAGGTATCAGGTCACGGTGTCGGTCACGCGTTTCCACATTTTTGCCCCCTACCAATAAGTGCTCAACGCGCCTAATGTAATTTTATTGTTTACGTACCCAAAAGCGTGTACTTTTTGAGTATTTCCGATATGACGAGGTTGGAGATGTGGTTGAAGTGGGCGGTCATCATCAGGATGTGCGGTGCGCGCTCAGCTTTATCGCCCTTTGTCCAAGCTTGGCCCAGGAACTCTCTATTAAAACAAATAAAAACAAACATGAGCATCCATACTAATATTTTAAATGCGAAAGTGTGTCTATCTGCTACTCTTTCACGGCCCATCAGTTCAACCGATTTGGACGAAATTCGGTATAGTGGTAGGTTAGGTAGGTAAGGTACATCCCGGGGAAGGACGTGAAATAAAGAGTTCACGCGGGAATTAAAACCTTAATCCACGCGGACGAAATCGCGGGCATCATCTAGTAATACTAGCGATTACCGCGACGTCGTCCGCGTAGAATTTTATAGGTTCTTAAAAACACAAAAAACTGTGAAAAACACGAACTGAAAGCACACGTAAGCACAGGCGGTATTAAACCTCCTTGGGGGTGAAATTTCGAAATTTCCTTCCTCTAGGGTGCTCAAGGAATATTCTCTCAAAATTTCTACTGCAGCGGTTTGGGCTGAAGATTGTCTGTCAATCACTCAGGACAAAGCCTTTTATAATAGCTGTTATTGATTGCTATTACGATGGTTTAAAAGCAAAAAATATCGACTATTACATATTCTGTTCGCTTATCTCTCTTGGAAGCCTCCCATTAGGCCAGACCAGGGAAAATTCCACCACCACCACCACCACTACAGCCTATTAACGTCCCACTGCTGAGCACAGGCCTCCACTCTCATAGGAGAGAGGGAATTAGAGCTTAGACCCACCACGCTGCTCCAATGCGGGTTGGCGGGCTTTAACGACTATTATCATGTTAGTGATAATAACCGGGACCGACGGCTTAACGTTCTTTCCGAGGCACGGGGGTGAAACACCGCCAACTTCCAACTCCGAGCTGGCACTGAGAATTTCTTCACTGAAAAACCCAATACCTAACAATTTTTATGCCCGAGCGGGAATCGAACCCAGGACCTCGTGATCCGCAGTCGACTATGCTAATCGAGTCAGAGGGAAAAATCAGAAATTATAAATTCCCAAATTGACCATGCCGGGGATCGAACCTGGGACCTCCGCACGTTAAGACAACAACGCTCAACACTGCGCCACGGAGATCGTCAAAGGAGGAGGAGCTTGAGTAATCAACGAACTATAAACATCCTTAATTAGTAACGAGTAGAAAATCTATTACTTACTCGCTGTGGATGGAGCTGAAGATCTGATAATCCAAATAAGTCATCTGCTCGGCGATCTCGAGAGCTGACAGTGTTTCGGTGCTCTCTTTAGTGGGTACCTGAAATAATAAAAAACCGGTCAAGTGCGAGTCGGACTCGCGCACCGAGGGTTCCGTACTCAAGAAGTAGGTATAATTACCTTTGTTAATGAACCGCAAAACTAACTTTGTTTGTAGAGGTTTACTGTTAATATCAAAAAATTACGTTTGTTGTATGGGAGCCCCCCTTTAATATTTACTTTATTGATATTTAATTATTTATTTTGAAAGGTAATATACAAGTTAATATTCTGTGAAAATTTGAACCGTCTACCTGTTACCGTTTTTAGTATTGAGCAAAAAAATTCGAAAAAAACACGTTTATTGTATGGGGACCCCCCTTAATATATATTTTTTTTTAATTTTTAGTATTTGTTGTTATAGCGGCAACGGAAATACATCATTTGTGAAAATTTCAGCTTTCTAGCTATCACGGTCTATGAGATACAGCCTGGAGACAGACAGACAGACAGACAGACAGACAGACAGACAGACAGACAGACAGACAGACAGACAGCGGAGTCTTAGTAATAGGGTCCCGTTTTTACCCTTTGGGTACGGAACCCTAAAAAAGACGTGTGGCACTCGGAGACTGCCGCGGTAAAGCTATTGCATAGCATTTTTTATCAACTTACCTAACACTTTGGTTGCTATGACTACTTGTGTTGTTGACTTGACTTATTTCGCTTTTATATTTTCAACAATTTGAAGTCAACAACACAAGTAGTCATAGCAACCAAAATCATCTTTTCATAAAAATAGTCTTTTTATTTTCAACAAATTGAAGTCAACAAGACAAGTAGTCATAGCAACCAAAGCGTAAGGTTTTTTTTCGTTACGGAATTTCTGGATTCGGTCTCCACGCTCAAGGCCCGCGATAGAAGCTATGCAATAGCTTAAAATACAATAAGTTTTTTGCTAAAGTACGAATTTAATGACCTAGTTCTAATAAGAACTTTTTCCACTTGACTGCGATCTCATCTGATGGTAATTGTTGATGCAGTCTAAGATGGTAGCGGGCTAACCTGTATGAGACATGGCAGTTATATTAAACTCATACCCCTAGTCGGTTTCTACAGGGCATCGTACCGTAACGGTAACGCTAAATCGTTTACCAGTTATCTTTGCCGGGGTAACTAGATACGGCCAAAGCCTCCCACCAGGTCTGGACCAGGGAAAATCAAGAAATCATTAATGCCCAAATCGACCCTGACGAGGATCGAACCCGGGACCTCAGACAACAGAGCTCAACTCTGCACCAGGGAGGTCGTCAAAAAGTCAATGTTGTTTTAAATAAAAGTTTTATTCATTTGATGTTTTAGGCTTAAAACGCTCCATATCTACTGTGATGTACACAGCTCACACAGGGAGCGAGCGCGGGTCGGGTCGGGTGCGCGGCTGGTTGAATTCCTTGTATTTATATGGACCACATCACACAGCGTCACCCGCCACGCGCCTGACCCGCGCCCGCGTTCTGATGTGATGTCGTCCATATAAATACAAGGAGTTCAACCAGCCGCGCACCCGACCCGACCCGCGCCCGATCCGCGCCCGCTCCCTGTATCCCTTTAAATATACATCGTGACCTATTGGGCCCGCCCGTTCGCCTCGCTTGCTAGCTGAATACCGATGGACCTACACCAAGATCCAGTGGCATATAGAAGGTGGACGCCACATCTACCAAGCAGTCATAGATAGCATTGTGTGCACTCACTCTTGGTGGTAGAAACAGGGCTCTCAAGTCCACGGCCCTGTCCGGTGGTCGCTCCAGCAGCCGCAGCAGCTGCGACGCGGACTTGTTCTCAGCGGGAAGCAGCTCCGGGCTGCTCTCGATCTCCTTCAGGAAGTCCATGGTGAGGCCTCGGAGACGCTCGTCCGACCAGAAATCCGATGAGTGCTTGGAGATCCAGTGCCTGTTTTGGAAATAATTGATATGGTTATAGTTTTCGCCTAAAAAACTTAAAATTGAGTAGGCATAATATTATAGGTACAAGCCTATTCTTAAAACTATCCATCCAAGTCAAACCGCGATCATAATATTCCACTACAGCCCAGCCTCTACTCGTCAGAGAGGGAATTAGAGCTTAGACCCACCACGCTACTCAAATGAGGGTTGGCGGGCGGGACAATATTGTCATGTTAGTGATAATAACCGGGACCGACGGCTTAACATGCTCTCAGAGGCATGGGGGTTACTCACTGCCAACTTCCAACTCCTGGCACTGAAAATAAAAACCCCAATACCTAACAATTTTTATGCCCGACCGGGAATCAAATCCAAGACCTCGTGATTAACAGTCGACCACAATAAAAATTAATTTTTCTTCTGTGCCAGGGGCCATACTGCCAACGCTTAAAGTATTGTTTCATAATTGCCGGCTTTCGTGTTTTAGAATTACTATAATCCTTATTTTAGAAACGTCAAACTTTCATTTAGATTTTAGAGTATTTATAAGCATTGGCAGTATGGCCCCAGGTACTAAAAGTTACCTCAGAACGTTCAACACTCTCATGGTAGCAGCAGTTGATATGACTGAATCCCGTCGTGCATGCGGTGGTGAAGTCGGCGGTGGGGACCTCGGGTTGGACGACGCTGAAGTGGCGACGGCGAAGGCGACTGCGGCCGTTGATGTACTGCTCCTACACACATACCAGCTAGATATTGACGGTGCAAGGAACATCATTTTATTATTGGATAGATGCAGGCATTATTTTGCGGATGTCCATGATAATGAAGGGACTAGAAGTACAACAATACTGTGCCTGTGTGTGTGGCGTTTGTAACAATACTGTATGTATTGTTACAATCGTACAACGTACGTTGAGGATAAATTGGAAGATTTCTGTGGTGTGGTGAATATCGCAAACTATATAACCTCATAGATTTACCTATTGTGGCAAATAATAGCGAATTATACTTCTAAGTCCCTTCGTTAACCTTGTATTAAATGTATTTCTCCCACTTGCTCGGAAATTGCTTCATTACTTAAAAACACAATACGTCCAAATGGCTCTCTTCAGGCCTCTGATATTCAAGTATAGGAAATCATATCATTGCCCCTACAGCACAAGATTTTAGTGTTTTATGATAAGTCAACGCCATGTATCGGCAATGTAAAAAAGCTTCTTCCTCGCAAATTAGAGCAAAGCTCTGTTAAAGTCTCGGCCGAAATAGCAATTCACGGCCTCGTTTACTTTAAAAAACGTGGGCTAGCGCCTCATCCTTTTAAGATCACTTGGGAAGTCCTCGCCTTCGCCTCGTCCTTCTGATAAAACTCAGTCGTGAATTGCTTTATTTCCGGCCTGGGCAGTAATATATTATTGTCCATTTAAAAATTCATTTAAGACCTAAAGATAAAATAGACGGTAACGGATTTTAACGGAGCTTTGGAGTTTGTAGCTGGTTTAAGAAGTTACAGCCCATAAGCAAGAGGTGATGTGTCACGCCTCTGGCAAATTTCGTTTAACCCTGGAAACTACTGGAAATTATTTTTCACGCTAGTTCTGTGACTTAAAAGCAAACCCTTGTACAGAAGTCAAAACTGCTGGGATTTGTGCTAATTGCTTAAAACAGAAGATACCCGTGTCCATTCAGACAATGTTGTACTTAAGGCCCCAAAAAATAGAATAAATAAAAAAAGCTACTCAAAGCAGTAGAGTGAGATAGAATACGAATATTTTTTAATTGCGCTCTCGTCTGACTAAAGCTTAGATGCAAAATATGTATGACATTTGTCGACGTTAGCCCAATTCCCAACCCATGAGATTATACTGCATTTTTGCCGCAGAAAAGTTTGCCCAATCATGTTTCCCTTGCTATCGCTCCGTCTATCTTTTCTTTTGGTCTGTGTTTTTTAGAGATTTTCATTTTGTTATCAGGTAAATATTTTTAGAAATATCTTTAGTTCATTGCATTATCATACCTTTATTTGATATAATTATTAGTTAGGATGAAAATTGGAAACATGACACGAAAAATAAGTAGAGAAGCATGCATGGAAATTGTGAAATATAGACGAAAGCGAGAAAGAAAGAAGTTTTAATCAGAGAAGAATTATTTACTGTGATAATGATGATTCTTATATGCGTTTAATGTTGCTTTTGATTAGTTCTTGAATACTAACAATATTCGTTTTAATTTTGCGACTTTCTTTCTGTTGGACTTTCACGTCAAAGATAAAGCAGTGTTTTCTAACATTCTAACAAAACACTTTGGTAAAATAATCTAAACATATTTTCTTCAGTATAACATTGGGATAGGGCAATATTGTTTAAAACACAAATTGGAAAAAAATAACTATGTATTTATTAATTAGGTGGCTAGTAAGGTAAAAGCACTATCTAACAATCTATTGATGGAAACTTTTAAATTATCCTTCCTAAGTGATTTAAAAACCTACTCAAGGCCAAAATTATAAAACATCGTGTAGACTAAACAAAACAATCCAATAACTTAGTCCAAATGTCCGTATTAGCTACAAAAATAGGATCGTCCAAAAAAATACACACTTTTCAGTACACGTCAAATACAGTATTGATAGGCATAGGTATGTGTTCCTACCCTTTGGGTATATCTATTAAATGGCATGTGGCAAATGTTATTGCGTAATGGCTATAGGTTTAATGGCGTCTTCAGTAGGCCGAGCATGGGCGGGGAGATTTCTTCCACGGGGAAAGGATAAGATGTCCCAGTTGGCTCGAGACATCTTTTGGTATGAAAATAAACTTAAACCTACGTCCTATGCACAATTTAAACAGGGATATACTTCTCCTTTCCCCTGTTGCCATGCTCTAGCATAATTTTATCTCTTGTCAGTGGATATAATCGGGGGATAAGATTTTTGTCCCCTCCCATGCTCGGCCTGCAGGATGGAGACATTGTTTGGAAGAATATATTTTATCTGGTTTTAGGTTCTGTGGAAAACATTAAGTAAATAGTTTGTTCTAAAATGCTAGGAGTTATCGTTCCCTAATGTCCAGGTCAACATTACATTTAAATCGAGGGTAATGCTGACTTTGTCACTAAGACTCCAGGATGGAGACATTGTTTGGGAGAATATTTTTTATCTGGTTTTAGGTTCTGTGGAAAACATTAAGTAAATAGTTTGTTCTAAAATGCTAGTAGTTATCGTTCTCTAAAATCCATGTAAACATTACATTTAAATCGAGGGTAATGCTGACTTTGTCACTAAGACTCAAAGACAATATCTAAGACTCCAGGATGGAGACATTGTTTGGGAGAATATTTTTTATCTGGTTTTAGGTTCTGTGGAAAACATTAAGTAAATAGTTTGTTCTAAAATGCTAGGAGTTATCGTTCTCTAAAATCCAGGTAAACATTACATTTAAATCGAGGGTAATGCTGACTTTGTCACTAAGACTCAAAGACAATATCTAAGACTCCAGGATGGAGACATTGTTTGGGAGAATATTTTTTATCTGGTTTTAGGTTCTGTGGAAAACATTAAGTAAATAGTTTGTTCTAAAATGCTAGGAGTTGTCGTTCCCTAAAATCCAGGTAAACATTACATTTAAATCGAGGGTAATGCTGACTTTTTCACTAAGACGAGAGCTAATGTAAAGCAAGTGATGTGAGAATTTTTTTTAAAAGTATCGCTTCAGTTCAATAGCTCAGGTAGCATTGAAATATTTTAAACCAGACCTTAAGATAACTTCTAAGCATTAGAATCAAAGGCAGGCCATTGCTGCTGGACCATTGAACTTACATTGAAGCAAAGTAGAGACCTGTTAGGCAGACCAATAAGATTTTTGACAGATGACGTGATAAATATCTCACGCAATCTTTCAATCATCACGAAGCACACGCATCTACACTTTGCTCCGCTGCAAATATATTTATTAACCTTAATAAATTTCACACACACCCCTAGCTTAACATACTTCAACTCCGCCAATCAAAAGGTAGTCTAAGACACTATGGGTAGTTTACTACTTTTCACGGAATACTAAGGTGGTATAAGAGAAAAATGGCAAAATACTCTAGAAGCAAATCTCTTCCTAAATCCTCTACTCAGCTCTACAGAGTTTCCTCTACTTTTTACCTCGGACGTGGACTCACCACAACAGGTCTTTTCCAAAGCTGTTGAATTTTCAAAAGTTATGAATAACATCGAGAAACAGAAGGCCAATGATCGGATCTAGATTGAATCTCATCTAGATTGGGGTCCATTACACGATAGGTTTTGGATCAGTCCTTTGCCTCTTGGTGTAAAGAATTATCAAAATATTTGTCATGCCACATCATCCATCGTAGACGGTAAGTTGAATCTGTAAGTCACAGCAGTTACTGTGCCAAAACTGAAAGCAAAACCTATGATCTAATGGACCGAGAGATTAAACCAAGATCAAAATATAATGTAAACTAGTAAAAACAGAATGATTAAATAATGATCCATGTATATGATGTATTAGTTTTAATAATTCTAAAGTGATTGATATTCAAGTAATGGATCATCGTGCAAAAGCTGACAATCTTAAAATAAAATTGATAAAGAAATTCGAGATCGTAGATCGAAATTATTTGTATAAGTGCATGCGACAACACCGATAAGTTGTAATGATCCCGTCTTATGTATAAAAGTTAACCATGAATGAATCATTAATGTTATGATAACATCGTTGAGTTAAGAAATGGTAGATACTAGATATTGTTGTAAGTGAAAAATTAATCATAATATAAAACAGAACACAAAGACGTACCTTCGATGAGATTGACGGAACGAAGTTATCACGACTCCGGCTTTAGGTTGCGAAGTGTCACGACGATAATTCTACGAGAAATATAGCGTGTACATAATATGAGGATATTGTAGCCAAAATAAATGTAAGTAATAGAAGCTATTCATACTTCTTATGATTCAATAGACAGATTTGGGTATTCCGTGAAATACTCCAAGACCCATGAGGGATTAGCGTTTAGTGCAACATATGTAAGATACCGCTCGTTGAAAGGCATAATTTAAAAATTATCTTATGAAGGCTCTGCGTGTTAGATCTTAGAACTAGATATCTCTGTGTAAAAACCTATAAGTACCTAAAAAGTATAAACCTTCTAATGAATTAAAGAAAACCGGCCAAGTGCGAGTCGGACTCGCGCACCGAGGGTTCCGTACTCAAGAAGTAGGTATAATTACCTTTGTTAATGAACCGCTAAACTAACTTTGGTTGTAGAGGTTTACTGTTAATATCAAAAAATTACGTTTGTTGTATGGGAGCCCCCCTTTAATATTTACTTTATTGATATTTAATTATTTATTTTGAAAGGTAATATACAAGTTAATATTCTGTGAAAATTTGAACCGTCTACCTGTTACCGTTTTTAATATTGAGCAAAAAAATACGAAAAAAACACGTTTATTGTATGGGGACCCCCCTTAATATATATATTTTTTAATTTTTAGTATTTGTTGTTATAGCGGCAACGGAAATACATCATTTGTGAAAATTTCAGCTTTCTAGCTATCACGGTCTATGAGATACAGCCTGGAGACAGACAGACAGACAGACAGACAGACAGACAGACAGCGGAGTCTTAGTAATAGGGTCCCGTTTTTACCCTTTGGGTACGGAACCCTAAAAAAGTGAAGTGACAATATTTATGTTACCTGCATTTGTGAACCTTGAGAAGTGACTGAAGTGCGAGGTTCGGAGCTGCCCCAGTAGCGACGGCGCTCGCTGTTGATTGATGCGTTGGTGTAACGCCTTTCACTGGCAAAAAAATACATGTAATCATCGATGCATAAAATAAACATAATTACTATTCAATACAAGGAGTAGATCCAGCAGCTTAGCAAGAAGGTTGCCGTGTTGCTGCTGCAAGGCGGGTACACGGTCAACAAGGAGACAGCAGGTGTTTTAGTCGGTAAGAGTCCGGCACTACCCAACGGGTGTCCATAAGGATTTCCCCTGCTGTATAAAGAAAAAAAGTAGACAGAAGCCCATACCTGACAGAGCGCCTAGGCAGAGACCTAGCGGCAGTGTCAGAGGCGCGCCGAGGCTCAGTTCCCTCCTTAGCGGAGGCAGCAGCTTCCCTGGCGCCCTCGGAGCACCGGCGAGCTTCCGCCGTGGCGCCCGCTGACGGCTGCAGGCGGCGAGGACTCTCGGACATGGGCCGGACACGCTACATGCATGAAAAATAAAGTGTGTGTGTGTGTTACAGCAACACTTAAGCAATATTACTCAAAATGACCGTTCGATGTCACGTACCTTGATGTTCCTAAAATAAGGATTATAATTCTAAATCACGAAAGTCAACAATAATGAAACAATATGGCTTTAAGCATTGGCAGTAAGGCACCAGATTTGAAAAACTACCCAAGCAACGAAAAATGATAAATTAATAAAAACAATCAAGCAATGTAATATACAAAATATATTTTGGTTGGAGTGAATATCTAAAAAGTTCACTAACATTACACACCTCCGAAAACCTTTGTGATATTTTAAACTTATCGTCGATTTTATACTTATTCTTTTCTTGTTCTTCCTCCTTGTATTTGACGTCCTCATCGCTTTGGTCTATCATTTCAATGCTTTCATCTTTCATGATGCTGGCAACTGAATTATTGTCCTTGATTGGAGATCCACCTTCCTTCTGTGATGGTGGTTTAGACGAAATACTCTCGACTGGACTTGTCTTCCTTGGAGAGCCCACAAGAGTCACTGAACTCAATCCGCTAGGTGAAGACGGTTGTGTACCTGGCAATTTTAAACATACTTCAAAAAGAGTGTTCTGTATTCGATCCGCATGTAAGTATGTATGTAACTACACTAAACCGCCTCGTTGGTATTATGGTAAGCATTCTCGACTGCGGTCGTCGAGGTCCCGGGTACGAGTCCCAGGTCGGGCCATTAAGTATTGGGTATTAAGTTCTTTTCAACCGACTTCAAAAAAAGGAGGAGGTTCTCAATTCGACTGTATTTTTTTGTTTTATGTTTGTTACCTCAGACCTTTTGACTGGGTGGACCGATTTGGATGATTTTTTTTTTATTTGAAAGGGCATACTTCCCAAGTGGTCCCATATAAATTTTATCGAAATCGGTCGAGCGCTTTTTAAAATATCAACAATAAAATAAGTACTTTGTATAGCGTGTGCTTGTTGTTGTAAAGTTGGCGCGGGAGTTTGAAGTCGGTTGTTTAAAAAGAATTTTTTATATAAGGTAGTTAAAAATTTATTTAATGCTTTTCAGTGCTTTTGAAGTCAGTTCACTTTTTTTTAAAGCTTTATATAACTTTGGATCTTGGATGAAACAAACAAAAAAATAAGTTTTGATTCATTTTTCAGACCCCAGATTCAACACATTCTTCCCTACTTTAATTAAAATAGTATCGTGTATTCGAAGTAGTGTTAATTGTATACTACCTTTCAATGTCTCGTTACTTGAAGATGTTGCCATAATTGTTGGTATTTGCAGATGGCTGTTGTCTTCCTCGTCGTCTGTCGTCGTTTTGTCAGCCTAAAAAATATTAAGCAAATTACTTTTTTCACTCTGTAACTTTGCTACTTTAATTTTAAGTTCTTCTACATTAATATCCAATTTTAGCATATTTATCTCAATTCTGGGTGGATAGATTTAAAATTCAAAAATATATTACCTTGCTGACCGCTGAGGTACGACGCGATGGTGCCATCAAATAGGGAGATAGCTTATCCTCTTCTTCACCTAAAACAATTTTTATTATCAGTTAGTACTTAGGTTGGTACTGTTCCTTTCAAAAAGGATTTGTTAAAAAATACTTTTCATAAAGAGTTGCCTGCTGGAAGCCATTCTTGAAAATCATCTTTTAATCGTGTGTTGATGATATTCTTATCGAGCGATATATTATTATTTTCATCAACACAACCTTTTTTCTCAGGGTGGTCCAATGTGGAAGTCCTAAAGTGGAATCCTACATACTGAACATCATTTTGTTGTTGCGTAGAGAAAACGTTTAATGTTTTTTTGGTATAAAATAATAATAGATAGGTACTGTAGGTAGGTAAATAAACTCACTTTTCCTTGAATTCTTCCAAAACCGCGACTGCCAGTCACGTTCGCTCAGTTCTGAACCATAACCTGAAACAAATCCTAAACTTTCAATGTCATGGTATCTCGATTATAGATTTTTTCTCTATCTAGATTATATGGAATACTAGCTGATGCCCGCGACTTCTTCTGCGTGGATTGAGGGCTTTTTGTTCCCGTAGGAACTCGTTAACTTTTTGGGATAAAAAGAAGCCTATGCGTTTGATATTCCAGACTGTTCGATCTTTTGCCTATGTATTGATGGGTAGCTATAAGAAAATGGTTGTACATATCTATGTATAAGTCAACGTACTGGTGTACCTACAACGCGGTGCGGCAGGCGCGTGCGCTGATCACGCCGCCATCTTCACTTGCGTCGCTAACGTCGAACTAAGCAGACCTGTCGATGTTGTGAATTAGTACCTCGTGGATGCCGTGCATCATCAGTGTCGTCAAGTCAATTCAACTCTTGAACTGCTGTGCTTCTGTGGTGTGTGTGTGTGCCGACTTGTCCTGGGAAACTGCGCCGTGCGTGGTCCACATTCCATACAAGAAGAATACAAGGTCAGTGCAACTATTTTACTACTCGAACCACTGGGCAAGAGTTTGAAACCCTTTCGTTCTTCCATTCATACAGTCCGCTTTTCATACATTCCATTGTGCAAGATCTAGATCCGTTCAGCCGTTCTGGCGTGATTGATACCTTGTGTCACGCCATCCGTAACATGCAGCACGTCAGCAGCAGCAGGAACGTGTTCAGGTAGTATTGGACATTACGTGATCTCTTACCAGAAACAGTGCTAGCGGCGCTGGTCTTCCTGGCGGCGTCGGCGGGCGCGCTCAGCTCCATGTCCTGTTGCGACTGCTCGTAGTACACCTGCTTGAGCGCCTCCAGCACCGTCACGCCGTCCGCGAACACGCGGTACGTCAGCAGGAACGTGTTCAGAAAGTCCACAGATAGGAAGCGGAGGTCTGGTGGACAGAACAGCAATTGTTTTTTTTTATCCACTACAAGTTAGCCCTTGACTGCGATCTCACCTGATGGTAAGTGATGATGCAGCCTAAGATGATAGCGGGCTAACCTGTTAGGGGCATGGCAGTTATATTAAACCCATACCCCTATTCTGCTTCTACACGGCATCGTACCGGAACGCTAAATCGCTTGTTGGCACGAAAATTTAAAAGGTAAATTGACTCATTATGCAGTTGAAAATGTGTATTAGTATGCGAATTGCCGCTGGCGCCGAGTGTACGACATAAAATTAAATAGGTAATCGTCTTTGTCGTCTCCATTGATAGACGTCCATTGCTGGGCGAACGTCTCTGCATGGATCTCCACAGAAAACGGTCTTGTGTGCCGCCAGTTTCGAACAGCTCCCAGCTCGCTTGAAATCGTCCGTTCTTCTAGTGGGTGAACGCAGCACATTTCTTAGTAGAATAAACAGCGATAATTTATCTTATGTACCTACCAAGAAATTGTCCATTGACAAACTTGGACACTTTGTTCACATGTTCTGTAAGCGATGTGTATAGTTCCACAAATGTATCTGACCCGTTAACAGCGTCGCTAGTATCTATTAAAAATTAAATAAAAACAAAAACTAAACAGGCATAAATATTAGTTACAATTTTGGCCACCGAGCCAGATAAGTTTTTGGGACCCAAGAAACTGTCCATTGACGCATCTTAGTCTTTCTATCTTGACAAACTTGACACTTTGATCAGATATTCTTTAAAAGATGTATAGAAAATGATGAAAAGAATACCTGTCAGTCTCTGCAAAAGCCTCTGCGGGGTAGCGGACCGAATTTGCGGCACTTTGCAAGAGTTCAAGGTCCTGCTGAAGCGTATATCCACGTCGTCAGTGAAGAGAGCGCGATCTGAGCGGCACGCGGGCAGGCTGGCTGACGCCGCGCCGCAGGTGTTGCAGGCACGGAGGAGTTCGGTCAAAGCTGCACTCTCCATGCATTGGGCTAGCTCGCTCGTCCAAGCTGCCTTTTCTTCCAATGTCGCAGCGACTAGATCGAGGCAAATCGAGCATGTTAATTTTATTAGCATACAAGATACATACATGATACAAGGTGATGCTAATTACTACAACTATAATATCCTGATTGGAATCGTTATTCCTAAAGACAAAATATTTAGTCCCAAAACATGTGACCTCGTAGCTGATCCTATTGATAATAATATTACCATTGACTGCATGATCAAAATTTTATATACCTCTTTAGTTTTCTTTATAATATTCACAGATTTATAACATAATATTAGTATCCCTATTAGTTTCACTGTTAGTAGTTTGTACGTACCTGTCCATAGATATGACAAATCCGTTTCTTAGATTTATCAAGATTTATCACAATATTTAAAACGTTGACTATGTTTGCCTAAATGGGTTATTACCTAAATGGGCGCAGACCTGTTCCCCTTTTACTTCAACTAGTATCTTGAAATCCTTTCCTTGGTAAATATCACCTCCTGGCGAAGAACAGACTGATGTGGTATCTGCAAAAGATATCCTAGAATTAACTTACACATAAGCACAGCAATTAAACCGCAAGGCCCACCAAGGAGGTACCCCATGCCCTGATCTTTACAATATTTATGTAAATCACTTGATTGAGAAATTCTAAGGCCTTGTTTACTGATAAATGCCCCATATCTAAGAAACAACTACGAATGTTTTATTTGTAAAGGATCTACCTATTCCGTGTTTTAACTAAGGCTTCTTTAAAATCAAATTGTAATTCGTACCTGACGTTAAAAGAATTTTAGTAGTTCAGAATATTATGGTAAAAGTTTATCTATCTACTTACCATCATCATCATGATTAGATGGATCTTCAATGAGCAGGGCATCGTGTAAGGGTAATCTTCCATGAGGAGGTAAATGCAGGCGCCCTCCAGTTGCTCTGGTGGTCAGCAGCAGATGGTTGCTGAATATGAACGCTTGACGAGCTTGCAATGATGCACGACGACCTTTGCCGACCACTTGTGATAATGTGCCTGAGAAAAAATCTTCATGAAATTGCAAAAAGAATATGACGTTTTCGGTTTTTTTTTTATTGAAAGTATTTTCGCCCTGAAAGCCTGAGAAGTAAGTGAGTATTTATTCAGAATTCATTCAGAAAATCATATCTATTATCTATCAGCATGTTAGTGTAAAATTTTTGCCATACTTTACCTTGCCTAATGAAGACTTGGTTAACATCGAGAAGGATGTCGCATCCTTCGATGATCATTCGCTCCACTGCCAAGTTCTTCCTCAGGTTTTCTGTCTCGCTCACCTAGTAAAAAATAGATAATAACTGAAACTTTATCTCTCTTGATATTTGTCTTTGATAGCTTTCTTTTTGTCTCATAGATTGAACTGATTTCGATTTTCTTTGTCTGAAAGGTGACTTGATAGAGAGTGTCCTTAGCTATGATTCAAAAAATCTGTTTAGCCGTTTATCAGATTATCAGCTCTTTTCTAGTTGATAAGAGGATGTGAGTCCAAAGGTCTAATCAATTTGAAATTTGGTTTAATATCCTGTTATAGTCCCTCCGGTGGTGATTTCAATGTTTTGGGGTTTTTTATTTTTAAATTCTACTTTTGATTGCATTATATTAGGATATTAAAGGTTTTCACAACTAATGGTCATTTTGAAGTTTATTAAGTACTCAGTAATTCAAAATTAATGGTACGTCACCTCATCATGCATCTGTCGAGAGAGCTCTTCGAGTTGTGCCCTGGCGTGTTGCAGGCTGCGGCGCTCCACGTGGTCGTGCGGAGTGTGCGCCAACAGTTCGTGCAGCGTGATGATGTACCGTGGTATCTGACACCAAAATATAGGTTGGCGTCATATAAAAATAATTCTAAAATTTACACTTGCCATTTAAATCACAACATTATGTGTATCCATGCTCAGACTCATACTCTTCACTGACGTCTAGAGGAATTTTTTTCTGAACATTATCAACACCTGTGAATCGTTTGACAGCTCACAGCACCTGTCAGTTTACCTGATGTAGAGCCCGTTTACAAACGCTACGCTTTCCGGCGCAAGATAGCAATTCCAGCACCTTGATACCGTGATATCGATTTCTTAACATGCCCACACATTTTTTTTGCAGAAGGTAAAAACTGTCATAGAATATCTTAAGCTGGTCATCTGCATTCTAAAGATTAATGAGACATTACTTGAAAATCGTCATACCTGATGCATAGGATAGGTGAGGAACGTCTCGAGCGAGCGGCCCTGGCACGCGGACTTGCTCTCCAGGCGCGCCAGCAGCTGCGTAAAGGGCTGGCCTTGTTTGCACTCAGTGAGTACTTGCAGCGAATAGTGATGGTTGCGCACGTACTCTTGATAGATCGTCAGCATCGGCAGCAGCATGTCGAATAGGTCCCCTGAATGGATAAGCTCCTTAATTTGTGTTTGAGGATGACCTGCTTTCTCTGGTCGGTCCATCATATCATACTAATATTATAAATACGAAAGTCACTTTGTTTGTTGGTTTGTTGGTTTGTTGGTTTGTCCTTCAATCACGCCGCAACGGAGCAACGGATTGACGTGATTTTTGGCATGGGTATAGTTGAGGACCTGGAGAGTGACATAGGCTACTTTTTATCCCGAAAAAGTAAGAAGTTCCCGCGGGAATAACAAAAAACTTAAACCACGCGGACGAAGTCGCGGGCATCAGCTAGTATTATTTAAAGTACAAGAAGAAGCCGGCGAAAATAATGTGGAAACGATGATCAGGTATACAGATGTACCGAGAAAGGCCAACAGACAGACATACTACTTAAAACATCAGAAAAATCTTTTCTAAATTGTATCAATTCTGGTTACTGACAGAAACCCTAATCATTTTGAGTGATATTGAGGCTAAAGTTAAGTGCAAGTGTTTTGCTGCGTATGAAAAGTATTTAATCCGTTCGTATCACCGACGTCTTCCTATCATCTATGAGTGGCTTGTTAAAGCTTACTTTCCAGATATGTTTTCAACATGTACACGTTGTTTACACCGTTTTTACCGCTTACTTACCCAACACAAGGGTAGGCCAAGACTCCATCCTCGAGGTTAGCCCCTTGAAGAATATCTGGTGCAGGAACAGCACTGTCTCGCTGTTCAGGAATATAGAGTTGACGTCCTCGTGCGTGCACGGTGGCTTCTTGGAGCTGGCCGCCATTTTGAATGGCCGGAGGAAACATGTCACCTATAGATTATGGCTTTTTTTTAGTGACGGTTTACGGTGATCAATTTAGGGAGTTGAACATGATGTTAAAGACGATCTGTAGAAGAAAGTCCGCACAATGGTTTGACCTTGAAACCAGAGATTCTACGCATGTTTTAACTTCAGCAAAGGACCAGTTTCAGAGGATCAACTGCCTGCTAGTCATTCCTTTCTTTCGCGGTTAACTCAATTTTTATACAGACAAATGTTTCTTTTTGTTGTAAATAGGCTCGTATTTTTAATAAATTAGTCTTAAATTAGTTATTATATATATATTCTTAATATATATAAATCACGTGTCACGTTGTTTGTCCGCGATGGACTCCTAAACTACTTAACCGATTTTAAATTAAATTTGCACACCGTGTGCAGTTTGATCCAACTTGAAAGATAGGATAGCTTACATCTTAATTTATAGCCTACTTAACCGATTTTAATTTTGGACACCGTGTGCAGTAGTAGAAAATCTGTCATGGAGGTCACCATATTTTTTTACAAATGTCATTAATTATAAAAAGTTGCTTTATATGATTAGCTTTTATATTATTATATTATTCTATGTTTAATATTGTTAATTATGTATACTATATTATGTATTATGTATATAATATGTATGTATATTAGTACTTTATTTTATATGTACGTTATTAATTGTGTATTCCCTGTATATATTATATGTAAGTATATTTTTATGATATTTATCATAAGTCTTAATAAAAAGTTTTATATTTTCTTGTTTATAAGTACCTACTCAGCATTATCTATTTTTCACCATTCTCACATTCTAGGGCTGCTGGAAGAGATCTCTTCAAGAGATAAGTTGTCCTTGTACATGTCCTTTAAATTTTTATGTTTAGTTTTTAAGTTTGGTACTAATTAAAAATAAATAAAATAAATAAATAAATGGGCATAGTTGAGGACCTAGAGAGTGACATAGGCTACTTTTATCCCGGAAAGTCAAAGAGTTCCGGAGGGATTTTTAAAACTAAATCCACGCGGGCGAAGCTAGTAGGTAATATATATATAGGATTAGTTGGATGAATTACTATTTTTATTTTTTTCCAAAAACTTACCAAAATTTCCATTTGTTCTAAATATTCCTCTTCAGCTTCCACCATCTTAAAAACAAGGCTGAAAAAAAAACATTTTTTAAAATATATCCATTATTTATCCAAAGACATGCTGCCAAACGATTTTGCCATCTGGTACTGTCAGATCATAAACATGACGTCATCACTTTGCCACCAGGAGATCGCAGTTAAGGGATAAACACCACAAGGAACAATGATAAAAATATAAATAAGTACCGGTGATAATTACCTGTTTCTCTTTCTCATACTTTCTGCGTGTGGACTCTTGATGTATTGCTCCACGATTTGCTTCCAGCGACGTCTGCACAACCACCCCCGAAAGAAGCTCTATATTGAAACACAAAATCTTATTTGAATTTGAGACGTTCACGAGAACATGATTTTTATTTTGATCAGGATTTTTAACAAAGTTGGAACTAAAATTCCCCAAGTGAATTGAGGTGAGATTCCTAAATAGATAGAATAATGATCAAACACACATCACATCAGCATGTAGTGTTCCGGTGTTGGACATATTTATACTGTTGGAGATTTTGATATTGACGTTTTTGAATTTTGAATAATTCAAAATTCAAAACTGATATAATGATGCTGAACTTGCGTTTTGATTATAACAGAGCGAAAAAAGAACAGTGGATTTTTCCACAAGTGACCAAAATGTTGACAGTTGAAATTTAAAAAAATTGAAAATTGTGTGTAGTTAAAAATTACAATTGATGATTTGACATCTTTTATAACACAATGCAGATTAAATAAACTTGATAAAAGCATATTTAGTTATTAATTTAAATTATAATTTTCTATTGCTATAAAAAATATTACTTTTTAATGAAAATGGTTTTGAACAAACGTGTCAATCAGTTCGAAACAAAAACTATTGCTGCCGAAGCGCTTCAACGTATACTTTTCCTAAAGTTAACCACACTCGGCCTTGAGTCTTCTTGAGGTTCTTCACCCAGCTAGCTAATAGAAGCACCTGGAAGCATTTAAACATGCTAATTCGTTCGCTATCTACCCTAACAAAAATTAGGATTTAGGTTTGCGGAATTTGGAACAAAATATAGTTGCTACCTGGACTTTCTTGATCTTTCGCAGCTCAGTAGGATCGATGTCATCGGAGTTGCTTGGAGACAGGCTGGTGCTAGACGCTGTCCGGGTGGCTGATGGTTCATGTTCTTTCTTGTAAGCGCATAGCTGCAAAAAATTAATGTGCCGGTAGATTCGAGCTAATTACGAAGATTTTTTTTAAAATTAAAATAAAATTTTAGAATCATTAAGTTAATCCACTACTGATTCAGAAGAACCAGCAACAAACCCGGTTGCTGATTAAATGATACCGAAGAGATTTAAAAAAGCTAATCAAAGCATTAGGTACATTTATCTCTCACTTCCCATCATGATCAATGTTCTTCTTTTATATGCGTTTCAGGAGTTATCAAATCCGCAGTGACTTTGCGGTTATCGTGGTACAGTTCCAAATCCGTGGTGATCGTTGCCAATCTATTGAGATCGTCTATAGTTAAGCTATTATTTTAATTTAGATAAGGACCACTCTGTACCCTAAAATTGATTGATTGATTGATAGTTCCCGACCAATTCAACTTGCTACCAAGAATAGCAGAAACTTCTTGGACGGAAGAATCTTAGCCACCTCTTTGGCTCTAGGTATTCAGATGTTTCCCTAGGTGGAGATTACGTTTGTCCAAAGACATTTTCGTGTCTCTTGGAAGGCCACATCTGTGTCATGGACTTTAAGATTGAATCCTTACAAAATTCCGCGGGCTCGTACGAAGCGATTTGCTTCATCGTTCCTTCAAATCAAGAGTGTATAGGCATCTTCTAGGCAAGCGCGCTCCACCTTAGGCTGCATCACTACTTGCAAGCAAGTCTGATTGCAGCGAAGCGCTACCCTAGGATATATAAAAAAAAGAACATATCGTGTCTAATGAACACTTACTTCTGTCCTCAGCTTCTTGACCTCGCTGGCGAGCTCGTCACACTGCTGCGCGTACTGCCAGCGCGAAGTGCGCTCGCTCTCCACCACTTGCAGCAGGTGCAGCTGCTTCTGTTCAAGCTCCTCCTTCTGCAGTAGCAACTTGTTGAAACTGTTTGAAGAAATTTGTATTATAATGCATATTGTCTCTTTTGCGACAATGCGATGCGATGGGCAGGACATGTAGAGAGGATATTACCAAGCAGAGGAGTAAATTGATGACACAATGGATTCCAAAACAGAAACTATCCAAAGGACGACCCCGAAAACAATGGGTCCATTGTGTAGAAGAAGATCTGCAGAAACGCGGAAAGCTCCCTTCATGGAAGAAGGAGGCTAAGGATAGAGCCAGGTGGAGAGAAACTGTGGAGGAGGCCAAGACCCACAAAGAGTTGTAGCGCCGAAGGAAGTAAGAAGCAAGAAGTAAGTATTGTCACTTTTGATTAGATTAGCTATTTTCTTTTGCACAAAATATTACCCTCGCCCCTTACCAGATTGGGGATGTTATCCTTGGCACCATTTCCAATAGTTTTATCGTAAAAAATTAATTAAAAAACCGGCTATGCGCTAACTTCAGACTCGCCCAATCAGGGTTCTGTAGGTTGGAAATAAATTAAGCATATCAGAGGCTTTTAAATTGAACTGTTAGAAACTCTATCAACTCTTCTGTACTCTCTATACTCTAATTTCATTACTTAATTCTGATTTTTCGCTGATTTTTCGCTTTACAATCTTCAGAGATAACGAAAGGGGGAACTTTTTTTAAATATTGCATCTTAAAATAGGCAGAACATCATAAGTCAGCATGCAACAGGGATCTAGACGGACAAAGTCGCACCATTTAAATTCCCCGTTTTAGTAAGAACCCCTTAAGAGCATCAAAACCTCACTAAACCTCGAGTAAAATTGAAAAACATCATTCTTCTACGAATATTCTCCATTTCAATTGTTTGTCAGTATGTTAATGTTATTTTATCTCCAGTAAATAACACGTAGTGCGCATTGCAATAAGTGTTGAAATGATCTCGAATTTCTTGAAAAAAAAGACAGAAAGAAATTTCGCTATTTCAAGGTCCTTTAAATATAAGCTGTCATATCCGGATTTGCATCAATTAAACACGGGCTCCCTTCTATGATATCCAGTAATCGCTACCCGGCTATTCCCGTAATATTCCCTAGCCCTATTCCGAAAAAGCAGCATCAATCATTGATACAATCTCAATTCTTGTGATTGGCTGAACATAGGTAAGTATGGTACCATCTCTTGCTGCGACTGATAGCAAAAGCTAGTCGCCAGCCAATCTGAGGTGAAGGCGATTCGCGATTGTTACATTGTACTTAGTAATCATTTTTACGTAATAAAGGCTAAGGCACCTGGATGATGTACGCAGAGACGCTCAGTACGTCATCTTCGCACAGGTTGCCATGGCGACAGGGTCGAGGACGCACTGACATTTCACCCGGGGTTCCTCGCATTCCCTACCTGACACCTATGTCCTCAAATAGCCGTATAGCGATTTCATCCGAAAGGAATATATTTTTAGCAGGCTGTACCGCTCGTTCAAAGGTGGAATTTCTGGAAATGTTTTCTAGTTTCCTTTATCGGGATTTACCATGGAACTAGGAATCTGCAGGCCACATGGGAGTTTTTTACGTAACCGATTATCACCATAGATAATGTTTTATAGGTAAGTAAGTAATTTTTAACGTCAATTATTGTACCTACCTACAGTGTGCCTATATAAATTAATAAATGATTTGATTGATTGATAACAGCTATAATCGATCGCGAACACGTTAACAAAAATTTAGAAATGGAATTGATCGAGCGCCAGCTGTCAAGCGCTTGACAATTCCATACAAATCGTGGATCGAAAGGGAAGAAAATCTCCCACTAGGAATCTAATCTTAGAAACAACGCAGCAACGGATTGACAAGACTTTTTTATGGTTATATCAGTAGACCTTTTTAAAGAGTTAAACAACGGGAAAGTGACAGGGATTAATCTATATCATCATACGAATATTATAAATGCGAAAGTCAGTTTGTTTGTTGGTTTGTTGGTTTGTCCTTCAATCACGCCGCAACGGAGCAACGGATCGACGTGATTTTTGGCATGCTTATAGTTGAGGACCTGGAGAGTGACATAGGCTTTTTATCCCGGAATATTAAGGAGTTCGCGCGGAAATCCAAAAAACTTAAACCACGCGGACGGAGTCGCGGGCATCAGCTAGTATACTAATATTATAAAGAGGAAAGATTTGTTTGTTTGTTTGTAATGGATAAACTCAAAAACTACTCAACCGATTTTAAAAATTCTTTCACCTAAAGAAAGCTACATTATCAGCGAGTAACATAGCCTAATATTTTATTTTGAAAAAATTAGAGGTCCTTACGAATATTGCAATAATGCCAACGAAGTCGGAAAAAATTGTCTCTTCTGAGAGCTTACGAGGCGTGCGCTGACTAAATAGGTAAAGTTACACAAAAACAATGTGGCAGATGTGGAGAGGACGGGGACGGACGTACTCTTACAATGTAATATTAAAATGTAAAACCTGCCCACTGCACACTGCCCACTGGCTACATTGGGTATAGACTATAGACTATTAGGATTATTAATGCTACCCGTGCCAAGCCGGGGCGGATCGCTAGTATTTAACAATATTAATTAAAACAACATATATAATTTATACAACTAATATATTATAATTGAAACAACATTATCTATCATTATAATCTATATATTCATCTGTCGTCTATTTTCTATTACTTCTTTACTTCTATACTGTGTATTTATCCTATATATATATTTTTACATTGTTTATATATATATTTTATTTATTTTTATTTAGATATCTTTATTGCACACACAAAATATACAACATACAGTTTAGAAGCAGTAGTAAAACTACAGAGAAATGTGCAAAGGCGGTCTTATTGCTAAAGCAATCTCTTACAGACAACCTTTGGTGAAAGGATAAATAAACCGGAGCGCGGGATGGTGCTGCATTTAAAAATAAAAATAAGTAATACATACACGATAAAGTACATACATTTTAGACCAATAAATAGATATAAATATAAATACCTACATATAAAAATATATATATAATATAAATATAAATATACCTATATAATTATATAAATAAATATATATCTATATACTCAATAATAGAATAAAGTATACACTAATAATGACAAAGAGATAAATAATGATTAAACAAACGACTTTTGAAAATTGAGAGCGATTTGGAATGTCGGATTTCAGAAGGCAGACTATTCCACAGTATCACAGACTTGCACGTAAAGGAGTCGTCATAATACCGCGTGTGATGGGCGGGAATGTGCAAGCGGTTATCCTTGCACGACCGCAGATGTTGGCGCTCAACGTTCGAGCCAAGGTAGGAAAAGCGCTAATAATACTAATATACAATATTTATTTATTAATATTATGTTTCAGTACACCCCTCCCGCTTTCTTTTAAAAGTTTCCTCTGCCCTAAGGTTGCCTGGAAGAGATCGCTGTTTAAGCGTGGCCGCCTGTTGTGCCGTATCCATTAATATGTTTGTTTTTTTTTTTTCATTTAATTTCTTTGTGTACAATAAAGTATATTTTACTTTTACTTTACTTTTACTTTAATCGCCAATTTACTTTTATTCAATACGGTTCGTTAGTATACATTATAGTGAAAAGTCGTGTTTTCTTACAGGATGCAAGATTAATTATTCCAGCCAAAAGCCAGTTAAATGCTTATCAGATAACAGTAAGTGTAGTAAACGTGCCAAGGGCGGTCGGGGTGACCTTAATCCCTTTTCGTGTAACGGTTTACGGGAGATCCGTTTATAGGCTTTAGTCCCCGCTCTCCTATAGGTATTGTTAAACGCCGCACTGCATAGATTTTCTATAAAAGGTGAACCTAGCTGAATTCCGCGAGCGGAAAGACGCGCATTGGATTTTAATCCCGTTTAATATAATGTTTCCCCCTAAAATTGACCCCTATTTGCTAATGCAGCTCTTATTTAATTTATCTATAACTAACTTACAGTCCGTCGTACATCTGATCCGGTGGCCAAAATTGATTTTTTAATTTTATTTTTGATCTACTGGCGACGCTTTGTCTTGATATAATATAATGTATCAAGACATCGATGTAATTGTAAATAATTTTTTTCAAAAGAGCCATAGAGTTATTATATTTAGGCACCTTAGTTTATTCACTAACTAGATGATTCCCGCGACTTCGTCCGCGTGGACAAAGATTTTTCGATTCCCGCGGGAACTCTTGAATTTTCCGGGATAAAAAGTAGCCTATGTCCTTCCCCGGGATACAACCTACCCCTGTAGATACCAAATTTCATTAAAATCGGTTGGACAGATAAATTTTTTGATTCCCGCGGGAACCTTTGAATTTTCCGGGATAAAAAGTAGCCGATCTCCTTCCTCGGGATACAAACTATCCCTGTACCAAATTTCATTAAAATCGGTTGAACAGATAAATTTTTTGATTCCCGCGGGAACCTTTGAATTTTCCGGGATAAAAAGTAGCCGATCTCCTTCCTCGGGATACAAACTATCCCTGTACCAAATTTCATCAAAATCGGTTGAACAGATGGGCCGTGAAAGCTTAGCAGACAGACAGACAGACACACTTTCGCATTTATAATATTAGTAGGTACGTATGTCATTGAAAAGAGCAACCAGCGAGAGCAACCATTATCTGACGTTATTAAAGCATTCAAATTAACTAACAATAAGATAAGACAAATGATTTGTGGGGCATTTCCGTTAACGTTGTTAAATCATTGATTGATATCGTTGCACCCGAGTTAGCATTAATTTTTAATAATTGTATTGATTGTGGTGAGTTTCCTGACTTAATGAAGCATAGTAAAATAATACCTCTATTCAAATCAGGTAGTACCAGTGACCCCACTAACTTTAGACCTATATCTGTACTACCCACTTTCAGTAAAATATTTGAAAAAATAATATTAATTCAATTGCTTAAACATTTTTGTAATAATGACTTATTACATAGTAAACAGTTTGGATTTACACGGGGTCGCTCAACAATCGATGCTGGTGTTGAGTTAATTCAAAATATATTCGAAGCCTGGGAGGAGTCACGTGATGCACTTGGCGTTTTCTGTGATTTATCCAAGGCTTTTGTTGTGTTGACCACGAAACATTAGTCAGAAAACTGCACCATTATGGAATTAGGGGTGTAGCATTGGATATGATTAATTCCTACTTAAAAAATAGGATACAAAAGGTAGACGTCAATGGAAAGCGGTCTTCTGGATCGATTGTAAAAATGGGGGTTCCACAAGGTTCAATTTTAGGGCCTTTTCTGTTCCTCATTTACATTAACGATCTTCCTTATCTTGCCAAGGATAATCATGGGATAGTATTGTTTGCTGATGATACATCACTTTTGTTTAAAATAAATCGTTACGAAACAACTTTTGACGAAGTAAACAATTCTCTCACTAAAGTGGTACAGTGGTTTGAAGCTAATAACCTACTCCTCAATGGGAAAAAGACAAAGTGTATCAAATTTACATTACCTAATGTCAAACAGGTAAAAACCACTGTACAACTTGATCATGAGGAATTAGATTTAGTGGATACCGCTGTTTTTCTTGGAATAACGTTAGATGCTAAACTCCAATGGGGCAATCACATAAATGTCTTATCGAACAGGCTTAGTTCTGCTGCATACGCGGTTAAAAAGATTCGTCAGTTGACAGATATAGAAACGGCGAGATTAGTTTACTTTGGTTACTTTCAAAGCATTATGTCATATTGTATATTATTATGGGGTAATGCTGCTTATATTAATTCTGTTTTTGTGCTGCAGAAGAGGGCTGTTCGAGCCATATATAATATGGGACCAAGAGAGTCACTAAGAGATAAATTTAAAGAAATCAATATAATGACAGTGCACAACCAATATATATTTGAAAATTTAGTATACGTGCATAAACACATTGATAAATTCAAGAAGAAAAGTGATTTTCATAATGTCAATCCATACTAATATTATAAATGCGAAAGTGTGTCTGTCTGTCTGTCTGTCTGTCTGTCTGTCTGTCTGCTACGCTTTCACGGCCTAACTACTCAACCGATTTTGATAAAATTTGGTACAGGGATAGTTTGTATCCCGAGGAAGGACATAGGCTACTTTTTATCCCGGAAAAACAAACAGTTCCTGTGGGATAGTACGCTCTTTTTCTCGCATTTGTTGTTAGATTATGCGGCTACGGCGCAACGGATCGACGTGATTTTTTGCATAGGTATATTTGAGGACCTGGAGAGAAACATAGGAAACTTTTTATCCCGGAAAAACAAACAGTTCCTGTGGGACAGTATGCTCTTTTTCTCGCCTTTGTTGTTCAATTATACGGCAACGGCGCAACGGATCGATGTGATTTTTCGCATAGGTATATTGGAAGCTCTGGAGAGTAACATAAGCTACTTTTTATCCCGGAAAAACAAACAGTTCCTGTGGGACAGTATGCTCTTTTTCTTGCATTTGTTGTTCAATTATGCGGCCTTTATTGTTCAATTATGCGGCAAGGGCGCAACGGATCGATGTGATT
The DNA here is from genome assembly GCA_963932025.1 of Erebia epiphron. NCBI lineage: Eukaryota > Metazoa > Arthropoda > Insecta > Lepidoptera > Nymphalidae > Erebia > Erebia epiphron. The sequence goes on along the minus strand of OZ009947.1, from coordinate 1,662,144 downwards.
TTTTGCATAGGTATATTGGAGGCCCTGGAGAGTAACATAGGCTACTTTTTATCCCGGAAAAACAAACAGTTCCTGTGGGATAGTACGCTCTTTTTCTCGCATTTGTTGTTAGATTATGCGGCTACGGCGCAACGGATCGACGTGATTTTTTGCATAGGTATATTTGAGGACCTGGAGAGTAACATAGGCTACTTTTTATCCCGGAAAAACAAACAGTTCCTGTGGGATAGTACGCTCTTTTTCTCGCATTTGTTGTTAGATTATGCGGCTACGGCGCAACGGATCGACGTGATTTTTTGCATAGGTATATTTGAGGACCTGGAGAGAAACATAGGAAACTTTTTATCCCGAAAAAACAAACAGTTCCTGTGGGACAGTATGCTCTTTTTCTCGCATTTTTTGTTCAATTATGCGGCAACGGCGCAACGGATCGATGTGATTTTTCGCATAGGTATATTGGAGGCTCTGGAGAGTAACATAAGCTACTTTTTATCCCGGAAAAACAAACAGTTCCTGTGGGACAGTATGCTCTTTTTCTTGCATTTTTTGTTCAATTATGCGGCCTTTGTTGTTCAATTATGCGGCAACGGCGCAACGGATCGATGTGATTTTTTGCATAGGTATATTGGAGGCCCTGTACCTATTATTTGTAATTTTTTTAAAACACTGTTTAAAATTAAACACAGTAAGCACCACCACCACCACATTTCATTAAATAAAACAACAACACAAATAGGTAAGTATATATAAGTTTTTCTCAAGTAAGTATATGTAAAAAAAAAATAAGTTTAGGTAAATGAAACTTATTTTTAAACTCATACTCATACGCCACAGTACAGCATACAATATAAGCAGTGCCATGCGCCTTAAATAATTTTGTATGCATAGGTATCAAAGTTATTATATTTTTACGCGGGCGAAGCCGCGGGTAAAAGCTAGTACTAGAAATAAAAATAAACTTGTAATGCCTACTTCTAGGCTTAGTAAAACTAGCAATTCATTTGTTGGAAACAGTGTCCGCTTCTACAATAAGCTCCCAGAAGACATGTTGAAAATGTCTCTGAATAAGTTCAAAGTTAATGTAAAACGTAAACTCATTAAAAAATCTTATTACCATGTAAAGGATTACTTAAATGACGAGGAAGCTTGGCAATGATTTTATCTATTGGCTCTGATAGTTCCTTAGTTAAGATGATTTGTGAAATGGTGATAATGAAAAAAAAAACCCGGCTGAGTTTGTTGTGAGCTCTTCTCAGACCAGGGCGCGTTTGGAACCCTCGTAGCTTTAGTTTTAAGATACCGTTACTGATTATCACCATTATATATTATAAAAAACTCGACGTCAATAAGTGTAGTAGGTATACCTACCTAAATTGAATAAACGTTATTTTGACTTTTGACTTTTTGAATTACTGGATTACATGATATCTATTTCTCTGCTCTCGCAATTAGGTCAAGTTTGTGATGAACTAAAGTAACCGACATTGCTCGACGTGTTGCGAAGCTGAAGTGGCAATGGGCGGGGCACATAGTTAGAAGAACCGATAGACGTTGGGGTCCCAAAGTGCTGGAGTGGCGACCATGTACGGGAAAGCGCAGCGTTGGCAGACCCCCTACTCGCTGGACAGACGACATCAGGAGAGTGGCAGGGAGCCGCTGGGTCCAGGCGGCGCAAGACCGAGGCGTGTGGAAATCCTTCCAAGAGGCCTATGTCCAGAAGTGGACGTCTATCGGTTGAGGATGATGATGATGATGATGATGATGTGATGATTGCGATCATCCCTGTTAGTACGGGACTCATAAACATTGACCCTAAAAAAAAAAAATTGGCAGTCATAGGGACTGCCGATAGAAGTGATTTTTTTAAAAATATTTTCTATAAGGCATTCAAGTTTAATTTCGAATGTAGAACAACGTTCGAGCATGTTGGTGTTCGCGAGCATGTCGCTGCTCGCGAGCATGTCGGTCACGCGAATCCACAAGTTTACCCCCTACCAAAAAGTGTTTAACGCGGCTAAAGAAGTTTTCATTTCCTAATGTAAAGCTGATTTTTGGCACAAGTGTTCCTTGGGGTCTGAGAAGTACCTCTTCAAAATTCCCAACTCCTAGGGCGCGGGCTTCCCCCCCCCCCTACCCCCTACCCCCCTACCCCCTACCCCCCTACCCCCTACCCCCCTACCCCCTACCCCCCTACCCCCTACCCCCCTACCCCCCTACCCCCTCGAACGTCTCCCCGACCGTAAATTTTTGTTACGATTACTAGGAAAATATGGCAGACTATTGATTTTATTTTGTTTGGTTATTTTTGTGTTACAAACTAGGTAATATACGCGGCTTTGTCAGCGTAGATTTAGGTTTTTGCAATTTTTTTGCCCTTGACTGCGATCTCATCTGATGGTAATTGATGAAGCAGTCTAATAGGGTAGCGGGCAAACCTGTTAGGGGTATGGCAGCTGTACCTACAAACAGTTCGAGTATTAAACCCGTACCACTAATCTGTTTCTACACGGCATCGTACCGTAACGCTAAATCGCTTGGCGGCACGTCTTAGCCCGTAGGGTAATTAGCAACGGCTGTAGCCCCCCCCGTATCACCGAGTGACGCGACGCCGTGTCGTAGCGGGTCATCTCTACGAAGCAACCGGAAGAAATACTCGTTGATATTTTCACAAAGCCTGTTTACGAGACTACGAGTTCATAAAATTATCAAATGGCTCCCTCTATTATTCTGCCGTTATATAATAATATTGTATCTTAAATTATATACATATTTATAAATTGTATCACCAGCTGATGCCCGCGACTACGTCCATCCATACATCCATACTCACAAACTTTATCGTATAGATAGGCGATACTAACAGATATTTTCTTTATTTTTATCTATCAGTAAAACAGTTTGGATATCAGCAGCTCTGCCTCATGACTCACCTCGCCTCCCGGATAGCGTCGACCCAGTGAACACAGTCTACCTCGGAGGCGGCTCGCAACTCGTACTGGCGCTGGCTTTCCCTCCGGTACGTGATGGTGAAGCAGAACTGGACACACAAAGCACATATTTTTAATGACAATGTCCCGTGTCCATAATCAATCAATTAATTTGGGAATTTATAATTTTTGAATTTTCCCTGGTCTGGCCTGGTGGGAGGCTTCGGCCGTGTCAAAGACAACTGCCATACCCCTAACAGGTTAGCCCGCTACCATCTTAGACTGCATCGTCACTTTCCATCAGGTGAGATCGCAGTCAAGGGATAACTTGTAGTGGATTAAAAAAACCGGCCAAGTGCGAGTCGGACTCGCGCACCGAGGGTTCCGTACTCAAGAAGTAGGTATAATTACCTTTGTTAATGAACCGCAAAACTAACTTTGTTTGTAGAGGTTTACTGTTAATATCAAAAAATTACGTTTGTTGTATGGGAGCCCCCCTTTAATATTTACTTTATTAATATTTAATTATTTATTTTGAAAGGTAATATACAAGTTAATATCCTGTGAAAATTTGAACCGTCTACCTGTTACCGTTTTTAATATTGAGCAAAAAAATACGAAAAAAACACGTTTATTGTATGGGGACCCCCCTTAATATATATATTTTTTTAATTTTTAGTATTTGTTGTTATGCGGCAACGGAAATACATCATTTGTGAAAATTTCAGCTTTCTAGCTATCACGGTCTATGAGATACAGCCTGGAGACAGACAGACAGACAGACAGACAGACAGCGGAGTCTTAGTAATGTTGTAAATAGTTTATTTGAGTGACACAAATAAGACAAGTAAAAATCATATTCAAATAAAAAAGAACATAGAGTTCCTTCATACAGCCAGCACGATTAAACCTCAACATCCTCCCCTTAATCGAGAAGGCTACAAACTAAGTTGCATGACAGTACAAACACGGACACATATCAATCGACCTGACTGTACTTTAACAGAAAATCATAACATACAAAACACACAAGAGCATATCACTAGTCTAAAAGTATTAAACAAAAGAGTATTAAAAAAAAAATAAGCACAACTTATGATATCATTAAGCCTATATCAGACACGCAACGTTGATGTTTGCAACGACCCAACCCTTTGGTCAAAATATCCGCTAACATCCTATCAGTAGGCAAATACGATAATTTAATCTTGTTACTTTCGACTAGCTCTCGAATGAAATGGTACCGGACATCGATGTGTTTTGTCCGATTATGATGAACCGGGTTCTGTGCCAACTTCTGCGCACTTTGGTTATCGTTACAAAGAGTAACAACAGATGACTCACCTGTAAGCTCACCAATCAAACGCTGCAAATACACAGCTTCCTTGGAAGCACTAGTTAAAGCCATGTACTCTGCCTCTGTAGAAGACAAGGCAACTGTGGGCTGTTTTTTACATTCCCACGATACGGGTGCATTAGCTAATTTAAAAATATACCCAGTATATGACCGTCTATCATTACCATTGGCCCAGTCGGCATCGACAAAACCACATAAAGGTTCTCCAGTCTTTCTAAAAATAAGACTGTAATCTAACGTACCTTTTAGATACTGCAGGACGCGCTTAGCAGCATTCCAATGCGTCTGCATAGGGTTTTTATTAAATTGACTCAGAAAACTAACGGTAAACAAAATATCAGGCCTAGTGTTTATTGCTAAAAACATTAGACAACCGATTAAGTTTTGGTAGGGAACATTGACAACTGGTTCCGACTGAGAACGCAGGTCAATACTTACATCCATAGGAGTAGAGACAGTTTTGCACTCCGACATATTAAAACGACTCAACGTCTCCAATATGTAACGCTTTTGATCTACCTTCACATTGTTTGTCTCCTTTTCTCTAGCAACACGTAGACCAAGGCAATAATTTAGTTCACCTAGATCCTTGACACCAAAATAAATAGTCAAACCGTTCTTCAAGTAAGATAACTCAATTTCTTTGTCATAAATCAGAATTAAGTCATCAACGTAGACTGCTAAAATAGAAATATTAACAGTACTTCGTTTTAAATAAATACAAGGCTCAGACTGTAATCTTTTATAGCCTAAGTCTAGAAGTACCTGATCAAGTCGTTTATTCCAGGCTCTCGCGGCTTGCTTTAGACCGTAAAGCGACTTGTTCAACTGACACACTTTAGACTCCTCACCTACAGCTATAAAGCCTTCGGGTTGTACCATAAATACCTTCTCGTCTAATTTCCCATGCAAAAAAGCCGTGTCTATGTCTAAGTGATGCATTTTTAAATTATTCTCTACTGCTATAGCAATTAACACTCTCAGTGACGAATAACGAACAACCGGCGAAAAAGTTTCTTCGTAGTCAATACCGTAACTTTGATGAAAACCTTTTGCAACTAAGCGTGCCTTGTACCTACTAACTCTACCTTCGGCATCACGTTTCAGCTTGAAAACCCACTTACACGGTATTATTCTCTGACCTGTATTCTCTACTAAGGTCCAAGTACCGTTGGTGATCAAAGAGTTGTATTCGTCCTTCATTGCAGCTATCCACTTAGATTTATCAGGACGTGTAAGAGCATCAGAATAAGAGTAAGGTTCATCTGTTAACTCACCACTTTGCATCGTCGAACAACAGACACTACAGCGATAATTTACAGGCTTTCTCTCCCTCAAATTGTACCTTCTACCGGATTCCACATGCACCTCTTCTTCCTCTGCAGGACTTGCGGGAAGAGGATCGGCAATGGGGAGGGGTAGTGACTCGGGTATGGCGTCAGTAGCATTGCTGGTACTTGCCACAGGATCGTTACACAAGGTTGACTCCACAGCCAAACTGCCTTGCACCTGTAAATTACTGGTATCAGAAGAGAGAACAATATTTTCACGAGGTGAATCCTCAATTGTTTTAGGATTCGAAAAACAATTCTCTAAAAATACTACGTCCCGACCTTTTATAGCTTTCCTAATATTACTAGGATCTCGAAACCTATACGATTTGTTGTCATCACAATAACCAACGAATATGTACTGTTTTGCTTTCGGGTCTAGCTTTTGGCGATTGCAATCAGGTACATGTACGTATGCACGACAACCAAAAACACGTAAATGAGCAACGTCTGGTTTACTGTTGTACCATAGCTCGTAGGGGGTACGATTTTCTAGAGCTCTGTGTGGACACCTATTTTTCAAATAAGTAGCTGTACGTACCGCATCTTGCCAGAATGTTTTAGGTAGGCCACTGTCCTGCAGCATACACCTAGCCTTCTCTACCAAGGACCTATTTGTCCTTTCGGCAACACCATTCGACTCGGGACAATACGGAACAGTAGTCTGGTGCCTAATTCCTCTAGAAGCTAGATACGCTTCGAATTCGACATTGACATACTCACCGCCGTTGTCGGTACGCAAGTTTCGTATTTTAAGAGAGGTCTCTCTCTCAACAAGAGCTTCAAATTCTAAAAACTTTTTCTTAACATCCGCCTTAGAGCGTATAAAATAAGAAAAAATCATCCTAGAAAAATCGTCAACAAATATAAGTAAATATCTACTTGATTCTAAAGACATAACATCAAAAGGACCGCAAACATCAGAATGTATAAGTTCCAACATTTTGGTGCCTTTCTTATACTCAATAGTTTTGAAGGTTTTTCTACTCTGCTTGCCTTCAATGCAAGGTACACAAGGGTTTTTATCTAAAGAAGAATATTCAATACCTTTAGCTTGACCACGACGCAGATGTTCCAGACCAGCGCGGCACAGATGACCTAGTCTGCGATGCCACAGGTTCGAAGTGACACTAACTTCAGTAACCATCGCGCTTTCAGGATAAATAGGTATATGGTCTAGCCTGTACAAACCACCAACGTTGCATGTAGCGTGACCTACTGTTTTTCCAACTACCTTTACATCATCGTGTCTGTACATTGAACAACCATTCTTATCAAAAACAAAAGTAATACCCTTATCAACAGCCTTATTTACAGAAATTAAATTAGTGGACAACTCGGGAACATAAAGAACGTCCTTTATACCATTCAATTTCAACTTATCGTCCTTGACAAGTAAAACTTCTCCAATACCAGCCGAATTTACCGTTTTGTTGTTGGCTAAAGCTATATCCTTGCTCGTAGACGTAGGGTTAAAATTGGTAAGCCATTCTCTAGAACAGGTCATATGGGTGGATGCACCCGAATCCACGTACCACTCCGTAGGACTTAAGTTACCTCCAACACCAAGAGCTGAAATAAGCGTAGATTCCTTAGCGTCATCTTGACTTTTACTCTGCGACTCTTTATCTTTAACCTGACCTTTACTCTTTCTTCCCTGTTTTCCTTTCTTTCTATGTGGACAATTAGGACTCTTGTGTCCAGGCTCCTTGCATGTAAAACAAATAATATTCTTAATGGTTTTCAAATTATTCGTAGCAAGAACTGACTCTTTCGACTCACGTTTGGCGCTTTCATTCAGCAACTTCCGCTTAACTAGCTCAGATGTTACTTCGATATTTGAGTTCTCTAGGGCCATCACTAGGGGATCAAACTCTGTTGGTAAACCTCCTAGTAAAATTGCACCTATAGACAAATCATCAATTTTCCGACCTATATCTGCTAAATCTTGAGCAGTGCCAGTCACGGCATTAATATAGTCTTCAATAGAAGTAAAATTCTGCAACTCATATCGATATAACTTTCGCTCTAACGCCAATTGTCTACCCAAACCTTTGTCCTCGTACGCATTAGCTAAGGTGCTCCATACCTCCTTAGCAGTCTTACAAGCACGTACTTGAGTGATAGCTCCGCCTTCTAGTGTAAGACACATTTTAGTTAACGCCTTCGTATCTCTAAGATTCCTCTGGCTAACAGATGTAGTGTCCCCAGCACTATAACCCTCAATTGCTGACCATAAGTCCTCATGTAGTAAATACATGCGCATCTTAAATTTCCATTGAGCATACCCATCCTTTCCATGCAAACTTTTAATGGTCATCAAGGAAGCTCCAGAACCAGCGTATGTAGAGTTCGCGGAATTCGCAGCATCACCGGAAATTGAATTGGTATTATCACTGACGGACATAGTTACGTAATAATATTCTTCACTATTCTTGAATAATTACGTAAAAATAAACTATTACGTTTTATTTTTATCTGCCCATAACCGATTTGTTGTAAATAGTTTATTTGAGTGACACAAATAAGACAAGTAAAAATCATATTCAAATAAAAAAGAACATAGAGTTCCTTCATACAGCCAGCACGATTAAACCTCAACAAGTAATAGGGTCCCGTTTTTACCCTTTGGGTACGGAACCCTAAAAAACAGATATTCCTTACCGAAGCATTTCTCTCCATGGGCGATTTGCTGAGTCGCTCGCAGTACGATCCCTCCAGCAGAAGAACCCCTGTGGGGCGCGTATTGTTCTCAGACTCGTAGTAGAACAGCAGGTTCTGTGCATTAACAGTTCACTATCACTTAACACCCTATCCTACTGCCTCGTTGGTCTAGTGGTTGGCATGTTCGACTGCGGCCGACGAGGTCCCGGGTTCGAGTCCCGGGTCGGGCCATAATTGAGTATTGGGTTTTTCTGACTAGAAATTCTCAGTACTAGCCCGGAGTCAGGAAGTTGGCGGTGTTTCACCTCCGTGCCTCGGAGAGCACGTTAAGCCGTCGGTCCCGGTTATTATCACTAACACGATAATAGTTAGTCGTTAAAGCCTGCCAACCCGCATTGGAGTAGCGTGGTGGGTCTAACCTCTCTCCTATGAGAGTGGAGGCCTGTGCCCAGCAGTGGGACGTTAATGGGCTGTAGTGGTAACACCCTATCGCCACTCGGAGCAGTATGCGGGTGCGCCTTAATTTTATTAGTGAGGATGAGGGGGGGGGAGGTGAAGCGATCCTGCGGCCCTAAATTAAATTTCAAGGGGCACAATAATTAATTAAGTAGATGCAATAACAAACAGGGGAACTCACCTGATATAGAACAAACCAACGCAGCTGCCATTTTGTGTTATCGGCGCTCCGTTTGTGCAAGTAGCCAGCCTGCATTCAAATGGCACACACATTAACGGACATTCTAAGAGAGAGCCTTTGACAGTATTAAAAAAACCGGGCAAGTGCGAGTCGGACTCGCGCACGAAGGGTTCCGTACCATTATTAATAAATAATTACCTTTGATGAACGCAAGACTAACTTTGTTTGTAGAGGTTTATTGTTAATATCAAAAAAACTATGCTAGTTAGAGCATTGGCTATAGTTTTCCTGTAAAATATACGTAAATTTCTATTGACCATAATTATTTCAAATTTTTCGATTGGTAAACTCCGGAGATAAGGGGGGGGAACGGTATTTTTTTAGACATTTTCCCCGATAAATCAAAAACTATCATAACTAAAAATAATTAAAAATCTGTTTTAGAATGTAAAAAGTAAATTCTTTCATATGATACCCCACACAGTACAGTTATCTCACTTTTAAATTTCAACCCTCAGATTTTCCCCCCTTTTTAAATAAGAACAAAAATAATTTCCAATTTTTTTTAATTCCAGTGTCTTTGGGCCACTAATATACACAACTATTCCAAATTTCATGTCGATAGCTTCGGTAGTTACTGAAATAATCGAGTGTGACGGACGGACAGACGGACAGACAGACGGAGAAAGTCGCACCATAAGGGTCCCATTTTACCATTTTGGTACGGAACCCTAAAAATAAATTTTATAATATTTTAATAAATATTTTTTTTAAATTTAGATTGTAATGTTTTTTTTCTTCTAGAATTCTTGTTGTTTATCTATTTTAGAATAATATTCCACAAAACATATTATATAAAAATCAGCCATGTAAATTAAAGTTAAGAAACTCTTATTTTTAATTAAAGTCAAAGTCAAAATAACGTTTATTCAATTTAGGTAGGTATACTACACTTATTGACGTCGAGTTTTTTATAATATATAATGGTGATAATCAGTAACAGTATCTTAAAACTAAAGCTACGAGGGTTCCAAACGCGCCCTGGTCTGAGAAGAGCCCACAACAAACTCAGCCAGGGTTTTTTTTCATTATCACCATTTCACAAATCATCTTAACTAAGGAACTATCAGAGCCAATAGATCAAATCATTGCCAAGCTTCCTTGTCATTTAAAGTAATCCTTTACATGGTAATAAGATTTTTTAATGAGTTTACGTTTTACATTAACTTTGAACTTATTCAGAGACATTTTCAACATGTCTTCTGGGAGCTTATTGTAGAAGCGGACACTGTTTCCAACAAATGAATTGCTAGTTTTACTAAGCCTAGAAGTAGGCATTACAAGTTTATTTTTATTTCTAGTATTGACATTATGACAATCACTTTTCTTCTTGAATTTATCAATGTGTTTATGCACGTATACTAAATTTTCAAATATATATTGGTTGTGCACTGTCATTATATTGATTACTTTAAATTTATTTCTTAGTGACTCTCTTGGTCCCATATTATGTATGGCTCGAACAGCCCTCTTCTGCAGCACAAAAACAGAATTAATATCAGCAGCATTACCCCATAATAATATACAATATGACATAATGCTGTGAAAGTAACCAAAATAAACTAATCTCGCCGTTTCTATATCTGTCAACTGACGAATCTTTTTAACCGAGTATGCAGCAGAACTAAGCCTGTTCGATAAGACATTTATGTGATTGCCCCATTGGAGTTTAGCATCTAACGTTATTCCAAGAAAAACAGCGGTATCCACTAAATCTAATTCCTCATGATCAAGTTGTACAGTGGTTTTTACCTGTTTGACATTAGGTAATGTAAATTTGATACACTTTGTCTTTTTCCCATTGAGGAGTAGGTTATTAGCTTCAAACTACTGTACCACTTTAGTGAGAGAATTGTTTACTTCGTCAAAAGTTGTTTCGTAACGATTTATTTTAAACAAAAGTGATGTATCATCAGCAAACAATACTATCCCATGATTATCCTTGGCAAGATAAGGAAGATCGTTAATGTAAATGAGGAACAGAAAAGGCCCTAAAATTGAACCTTGTGGAACCCCCATTTTTACAATCGATCCAGAAGACCGCTTTCCATTGACGTCTACCTTTTGTATCCTATTTTTTAAGTAGGAATTCATCATATCCAGTGCTACACCCCTAATTCCATAATGGTGCAGTTTTCTGACTAATATTTCGTGGTCAACACAATCAAAAGCCTTGGATAAATCACAGAAAACGCCAAGTGCATCACGTGACTCCTCCCAGGCTTCGAATATATTTTGAATTAACTCAACACCACCATCGATTGTTGAGCGACCCCGTGTAAATCCAAACTGTTTACTATGTAATAAGTCATTATTACAAAAAAAAATTCAAATATTTTACTGAAAGTGGGTAGTACAGATATAGGTCTAAAGTTAGTGGGGTCACTGGTACTACCTGATTTAAATAAAGGTATTATTTTACTATGCTTCATTAAGTCAGAAAACTCACCACAATCAATACAATTATTAAAAATTAATGCTAACTCGGGTGCAACGATATCAATCAATGATTTAACAACGTTAACGGAAATGCCCCACAAATCATTTGTCTTATCTTATTGTTAGTTAATTTGAATGCTTTAATAACGTCAGATAATGGTTGCTCTCGCTGGTTGCTCTTTTCAATGACATACGTACCTACTAATATTATAAATGCGAAAGTGTGTCTGTCTGTCTGTCTGCTAAGCTTTCACGGCCCATCTGTTCAACCGATTCAATCATATCAATCAATGATTTAACGTTGTTAAATCATTGATTGATATGATTGATTGATTGCCCCACAAATCATTTGTCTTCTTATTGTTAGTTAATTGGAATGCTTTAATAACGTCAGAGCAGTTAACGTGACAGAATTTAAAAACGTTATTAAATTCAGGCACGTTATCCTCCAGTAAAGTAAGAGCGGCATTTGGTGAGGAGTTCAACGATTCTGTAGTAGAAACAGGAATATCCGTAAAGAAGCCTTCAAAAACAGAAGCAACTTCGGAGTCCGAAGTAACTGATGTATTACCGACATTAAGTTTAAATTCACAATTTTTCCGTGTAGCTCTTCCTGTTTTTAATTACCTTTGTTACCTGGTACCTGCCCAGGCATCACAAGGCGAGCTCCACAAGCACCCAGGTTTTCAAAGAACATGAGACGATACTGAGAACCTTAGGTTTCATCTATGTGAAAATAAGTTATCAATGTGAAAATAAGTTATGTCTGATCGCTCTGGGATCTTAGACTATACGTCATCCATTACGAGATTTTAAAAAAAACCGTATCCGTAGCCGAAATTCGGCCGAGAAGACATTATCACCACTAACCTGCGAGTGGTCGTACTGCGCCCGGTCGGACAGCGTCACGAGTTGTCCATCATTGACCCGGACTGAACGTTGCATCTTCGGGCTCAGCATCTTTACTTCTGGAACAAAATCTACTTATTTCCCTCATCTCCATCTCCACGTTTGTGTTACACGGTGATTGTTGGTTAGGACTTCTCTCTAGTCTATCTATACTAATATTATGTGAAAGTTTAGATGGATGGATGTATGTAAAAGTAAAGTAAAGTAAAATATACTTTATTGTACACAAAGAAATTAATTGAAAAAAAAACAAACATATTAATGGATACGGCACAACAGGCGGCCTTATCGCTTAAACAGCTATCTCTTCCAGGCAACCTTAGGGCAGAGGAAACTTTTAAAAGAAAGCGGGAGGGGTGTACTGAAACATAATATTAATAAATAAATATTATATATATAAAAACAATGTAAATATATATATATACATATAGGATAAATACACAGTATAGAAGTAAAGAAGTAATAGAAAATAGACGACAGATGAATATAATATAGATTATAATGATAATGTTGTTTCAATTTAGTTTTGAAGATAGGAAGAGATTGGGATAGCTTTAATATCCAAAGGGAGAACGTTCCAAAGCCGTATAGCAGTTACTGTAAAAGAATTATAGAAGAAAGAAGAATTACTGATAGAAGGAAGTATGTTTGTTTCGTATGGTTGATTATTACTCAATCACGCCCCAACGGCTGAACGGATCTGGCTGAAATTTGGCACAGAGATAGATTATAGTCTGGAATAGCACATAGACTACTTTTATCCCGGAAAATTAAAGAGTTCCCGCGGGAACCAAAAAACCTAAAACCACGCAGATGAAGTCGCGGGCATTAGCTAGTATCTCCTATAGTGAAAGGTCCAGCGTTCGATTCCCGGGCACGCGCGCGCTACTTACATTTCGTATAAAAATTTTATATAAAACCTCTACTAATTTTCCGGGATAGAAAGTAGCCTATGTTACTTTCCAGGTCCCCATGCTAAAAATCACGTCGATCCGTTGCTCTGTTGCGACGTGATTGAAGGACAAACCAACAAATAAACGCAATAATATTAGTATGATTACCCCTGCTGTGAATTGAACCTGGGTACCCACCAATAATTTAACGGGACAACGTTCACTGCGCCATTGTAAAAGGTACTAGGTAAGTCAACTGGGAGTCATTCCCACACTTTTATTGCTACCTACTTCCTAAGTAGTTGGGTCAGGTAAGACCTATATTATTGCGGCTAAAAATTAATTACTTTTTAATTAAATATTTTAACGTCAGATACGATTTACAATTTGAATTTAAAGAAACCTAAAATCCATACTATAGATAGATAGATAGATAGATAAATACTTTATTGCACACATGAAAGAAAAGAATACAGAGTAAAATTAACTATAACTAGGTATGCAAAGGCGGCCTTATTGCTTACTGAGCAATCTCTACCAGGCAACCTTTGGTGAGAGGATTGAACGAGATGTGTAGGGTAGTGTGGCACAATAAAATACACGTTATTATTATTAGTTGAGTAAATAATATAAACATACCAGACAAAATATATATTTATACATTACATATAATTAAAAAAAGTAAATATAGATAACAATATATATTATACATAAACATAAATAAATAGTACATACATAATGCATACATAATTTACACATACCTATTATATAAATAATATTACATAAGCATAGTAATGAATTACGATAGAAATAATATAATTATTTAGTTATTATGGCACAACTTGGTTAAGGAAATATTCTTTGAGACTTTTTTTAAAAATAGTTAAGGATTTGGAGTCTCTAATATTTTTGGGTAAAGAATTCCATAACTGCACAGCATACACCGTGTAAGATTTGCTGTAAAATTTTGTACGATGGCTAGGAGTTTTGAGTTTATTATCCATGGTAGAACGCAGCTGCATATGGCGATCAACAGCACCGAGAAAGTTGAAACGTTCTTTAAGATAGCTGGGAGTATGAGGAGCATATAGGATAGAGAAAAGTAAAGAAAGAACATGAAAATTTCGTCGCAACCTAATTGGAAGCCACTTGAGACGAGCACGATACGCACTAACATGATCAAATTTCCTCAATCCATAGATGAATCGAATACACATGTTCTGTAAGCGCTCAAGCTTGTTTAGTAACTCCTCAGCGAGATCCGTGTAACTGCTATCGGCATAGTCCAGTATAGGTAAAAGGAGTGTTTCAGCTAAGGATATCTTAGTTTTGACTGGAAGGAGATTCTTCCAGCGTTTTAGAGAACCGATAGCAGCAAAGAGACGTCGGCTGACGTGGTTAACTTGCGGTACCCAGGAGAAGGAGGAGTCAATAATCAAGCCGAGGTTCTTAACAGTGTCACTAAAGGGCAAGATCGTCTTTCAATTGTGCTGGATAAGACGATCTTGCCATACTATATTATAAACTAGATGATTCCCGCGACTTCGTCCGCGTGGACCAAGTTTTTTCGATTCCCGCGGGAACTCTTGAATTTTCCGGGATAAAAAGTAGCCTATGTCCTTCCCCGGGATACAACCTATCCCTGTACCAAATTTCATCAAAATCGGTTGAACAGATGGGCCGTGAAAGCGTAGCAGACAGACAGACACACACTTTCGCATTTTAATATTAGTATGGATGCGAAAGTGTGTCTGCCTGTCTGTCTGCTACGCTTTCACGGCCCATCGGTTCAACCCATTTTGATGATATTTGGTATAGAGGTAGGTTACCGCGGGGAAGGACATATGACTATTTGTATCTCAAAATGAAGGCATTCCCCGGGAATCAAAAAACCGGATAAAGTCGCGGCCATCAGCTAGTTTTTAATAACGCAGGTGCCATAGTGATATATCATATAATTAAGTACTCGTAGGCCATCGTAATTCGTTAATGGACATCCATATAGATACTGCAAATTAATTAATCGGCCTCTCGAAAAAACAACAATTGCTGGACAGTGAAAGGGCGGCATGAATTTAAAATGGTATTGGCTAAAAAGTTTTTTTTTAACTCCACTACAAGTTAGCCCTTGACTGCAATCTCACCTGATAGTAAGTGATGATGCAGTCTAAGATGGTAGCGGGCTAACCTGTTTGGGGGTACGGCAGTTATATGTATTAAATCCATACCCCCATCGGCTTATACACCGCAACGCTAAATAGCTTGGCGGTACGTCTTTGCCAGTCTTTGGCGGTGAGGTCATAGTCCACCACGCTGGCTAAATGCAGATTGACAGACTTCACGCACCTTTGAAAACATTGCAGAAAACAAGCTGCATGTATTCAGATTGTTTCCTTTACTGTTGCTTCAAGAGATATTCTTCAAATACAAATAGCTCCGAAAAGTTAGAGGTACGTGCCCGGGATTGAACCCGCGACCCACGATTAAGAGATTGAAGTCTTAACTACTAAGTCATCACTATAGTATACACATGTATAGCAATATCATTATAAAAATATATAACAGTGGAAATATTAACTTTAAAATATAGAAGTGTCAAGTATCATGCGGTGCTTATAAAACAAAAAAAATAACGTTTTAGGAACAGTACCTACATAACAAAATAACTTGAGTGTCTATTTGTATATTATTGATTTTTTACTTACATTGTAAATTACACTACAGCACACTCGAAACTCAGAACACAGCATTTGCGTTTCATGTTCCATGAACCATACATATTTAAATATTAGGATCAATAAAATATCCAATAGATTTCTTATCAATGACACTTATCAATACTAGTAGTAATACTATATCGAGAGTTTATTTAATAAAAGATTGGAAACATTAACAAACATTAACAATAGTATAGAAAAAGGGATAACTTTTGAAATATAAAAAGGAGATTACGATCTAGTTACAAGCGTGGAACCTGAGCGCCTGTTGAATATTTCAGCGCAATTATTTTATTTAACACGTTGCTATTAAGGGATCACAGGCGTTTACGAATAATGTACGAAAATTGAATTTTAAGTGTTTAAGGATTTTGATGAGTTTAAAACGTTTCAGTCTGTTATGAAAGTCAGAGACATGGTTTTTTTAATGCTTCGCGAGGGTTGACGAGGGTTGTCCCGTCGAGGGCGACAGTCCGACTGCCGGGGCCAGCACCTGTAGCTGGATCGACCGTCGCGCGCTTGCGTGTCCCCAATGACGTAGAAAATCTGCCATAGAGCTGCTCATTCATAGAAATGCGTGAATATTTAACTTTTAAATCAACATAAATATGTTGATTCTCGATATAAATAATACAGTAAAGGCATTTTCGTCCACGCAAGAGCGTCCCATCATAGGCCGCATCATCACTAGGGCTTTCGAATACCGGTTTTTTTCAATACCGGTATTAATACCGGAATAGTATATTGTATTATAATTTCCCGCGGGAACCAAAAAACCTCAATCCACAGGAACCAAGTCGCGGGCATAAGCTAATCTAATTAAAGTGTTAAATGCAAATGCTTTTTGGATTCGTTGTAGCCAACTTAGTGACTGTATTACGTCATTGTATTTTTGTACTTTAGCTAATTTCTTTTATAAAGATTTATATTTCTATTAAAACTAGCTGATGCCCCCGACTTCGTCCTCGTGGTTTAATTTTTTTGATTCCCACGGGAACTCCTTAATTTTCCGTGATAAAAGTAGCCTGTGTCACATTCCAGTTCCCCAACTATACCCATGCCAAAAATCACGTTACGATACCAGTGAACATTTTGTATGGGAAAATGATTTTTTTGTCAATCTTCCAAAGTTATTCTGCTATTCGGGAAACACGAAAAAAGAACAAACTAAATAATTTATAAAGTGTTGCATAATTTATAGCCGACTCTACATATTCTTGTTTCTACGTACCTACTTAGAAGGCGGTAAAGAGGCAATAAAGGGGACTGTGAAAGCAGCCGTGAAGCCTTCAACACTTTATACGCTCGCATAGAGTACTATTTATTACATTTAGGTACATTAATTCGTAACCTTATTTTGCAGGTGTAAATCTCCTGAAAACCTAAAATAGAAGTCTGACACTCAAGGAAAATTGTTAAGTAAAGTAGGTACTCTTATGACACAGTGGTCTAGGTGTCTACAAGGGATGTTACGGAGCTCCGTAACCGTAACCTAATCGGATATCCGAAATAAAAATCTATCCGTAGGTAACCGAATCCGATACAAAAGGCGAAACGAGAACTGGTTTTTGTTTTTGCCCAGCCGAGCCGACACACTCTTGACTCTAAACACACACAAATCTAATATCCGTAACCGAAACTATCTGAAACCGTCAAGTACCTAATAATTCGAAGTATATTCTAGAGAAGGGTGGCAAATAACCGCAAGCACTGAGAGCGAAAGCCTTTGCCTAGGCCCTAGAGGAACTCGGAGCTGAGGGACTTTTTGTATTGCAATTTTTATTAAATTATAAAGTACTTAACATTGTATAAACTCTGAAACAAAACGCTATTTTTAACCGACTAAAAAAGGAGGAGGTTCTCAATTCGACTGTATGTTTTTTTTGTACTTAAGTATGTTACGCGATCATTCCGCCAATAATGAATCAATTTTGATGATCCTTTTTTTGTTTGGTAGATCATTTAGATAGATTTGTTTGTTTGCTTCAGAGGTGGTCCCTTAAAAATATCGAAATTGATTTAGCGCTTTTTGAGAAAATCAACAACAAAAAAAATAAAGTACCTGTACCCAGATATTTTTTTTTTTACTTTTTAGTTTAAGTTTTTTACATAAAAATATACTGTACCTATAGTTTTGAAGTCGATTTTTGTTTTAGATGAAAGCGAATAATTATATTTTTATTTATTTTATATAGAATAGGTATTTGCCCCCCGCTCTGGCACAGCCTGGTATTTTGGTAGTACCTACTACTTATACCTACCTATATACCTATGGGACGTCTATTGGGTGATCGTTGCTAGGTACTAATTATAAACTAACAGTTTCGAACAAACATCTTAGCAGTACTAAAGTTTTAAACGAAACTTAACTATAAGGCGGTAAATCGCACACTGCCAGGGGGGTCACTATGAGCTCTTAAAGCAGAACTGCACTGAACTGAACTGTGAAAGAAGCACAGTTCAATGCAATGTCTGCCTACCAGTTCAGTGCCTTGAAGTTAAGTGCAGTTCAATATCTGTCCTGTTATAAGAGCTCATAGTAACCCCCCAGCTGTTATGAATTTCAAAAATTGAATTCAGTACAATTTATTCGTTGAACGCCAAAGCCATGGCCCGGCAACGGGCACGCGGCTGCCTTTTGCGATGTTAACATATAAACCAATTAATTTGTATCCAGAGCCATGAACTTTTAAAAAAAAAACTGTCTCTGTCTGTCATCTATGAATCAAAGCGCCAAACGTCAGTTTGAAAATTTTTACGTCAAACTCAAAAAATAATGATAAAATTTTGTCGAGCTAGAGAACCGTATATTATGTACATAAATAAACATTCAAGAAACTAAATCAAATCACCCAAATTAATTCCTCGTATCTCGAAATTTTAGCGACTAATGTGCCAGAATTAAATTAGCTTTGTGCGGCAGGACATTCCCGATCGACCGGCTTTCGTGTAATGTGTGAGAAAAGATAATAAACCGTAGCCATGGCTTCTGGTTTCCAGAATGATATTGTGAATAGACTCTTAAATGCGCGGCTGGAAGAAGGGGCGGCTGGTGAAGAGCACCCTCCGCAGAATATGCTGCCTTCGAACAGGCAGTCGCGACAAGGGAGCCATCATGATGAAGAGGGTCACGCCAACGAACCTACACCTTCTTCTTCAGCTATAGAGAACCTACAGCCATCGAACAACTCAGGCGGACGCCTCCACAACTGGCAAGCGACTAAAACAACAGTTAAAGAACGATTATCATTTTTATTTAACAACGAAATCTTATCCGATGTCCATTTCATAGTAGGCAAAGACGCGAACCAGCAAGTTATACCCGCACACAAATTCGTTTTATCTGTAGGCAGTGCAGTATTCGATGCAATGTTTAATGGAGTATTAGCTACAAAAGCAGAGGAGGTTGAGCTTCCTGATGTTGAGCCAGCAGCGTTTTTACATTTACTTAAGTTTTTATATTCTGATGAAGTGAGAATTGGGCCAGAAAGTGTCATGACGACACTGTATACTGCTAAGAAATATGCTGTAGCGGCTTTAGAAGAACATTGTGTGGAGTTTTTGAAAGTTAACTTGGGCACAGATAATGCGTTTTTGCTTTTGACACAAGCAAGGTTGTTTGATGAGCCACAGCTGGCTGCACTGTGTTTGGAAATGATTGATAAGAATACTACAGATGCTTTGAATGCTGAGGGATTTACGGATATAGATCAGGATACTTTGAATGCTGTTTTGGAAAGGTATTCTATTTGTGTGTGTGGATTAAGGTTTTTTGATTTCCATAGTAACTCCTTTATTTTCCAGGATAAAAAGTAGCTTATATCCTACCCCAGGATGCAACCTATCCCTATACTAAATTTCATCAAAATTTATTGAAAAGATGGTTAGACAGATAGACAGCCACACTTTCGCATTTATAATTTTAGTATAATATATTTTCTAGAATATAGAATGTTATTGTTTCTATAGTTTTTAAGGCTCCAATGTGATTTATTATATTTATTAAACAAATTGTTACAGTAAAAGCTCTTTATTCGCGTGGTATACGTTCCGTAAATATGCAGCGAATAGAGAAACCGTGAATATGGAATAGTTATTTATATGGGATTATAGGGGATACGTTCCTAGGTGACAAAATAAAAAACAAATACATACAAAAATCTATTTAATTGAAGTTTTTGACCATATTGATTAATTATTATCTTCAGGCTTAGGGAAGGCAAGGCAGGCTTATGAAACAATAAAACACGCAAAGCGGCTCTTACCAAAGGACGGAATGTCTAATATGTGGCAGCATTTGAAAATATATTTTATGCATTGAGTAATAAGGTTTCTTTCATTCTGTTTTATTCGTCCATTTGAATTTTAACGACGCGTTTACAAAGGATATTGGGTCGGATACCTATTAGAATCCTTTTTATTAATATGTATGCCATGTACCGATGTACTGATTAGATCCGTAAATAACAAAATCTTTAGCTGCGAATGTAGGAAATGAGTCGCATTTTTTAAATCCTCGAATAGTGAAAACACGAATGAAGGAAGCGGGAATAAGGAGCTTTTACTGTATAATTATGATGAGTGATAGAGATACCTAGCTGAATTCTTATTATATCTTGTATGTGACTTTCTTGTGGAGTCTTAAGTAAGTTTACCTCCGTAAACGTCGAGTTTACCTAAACATGCAATGGTCAGAATATATTTTCATACAATCTAGATCATTTGATACTACCTACCTACCAAAATTTAATCTTTACAGTGAAACTATAATATTGAACCAAGAAATGGATTTTATAAATTAACTTGGTATTATCTTATACCAGGTTTGTTTATGTACCTATTTTTAAATAAAGACTGATCTAAGTATAATACTGTTGTTTAAATATTTTGTAATAAAATCTTAGTATTAAGCTACTGAGTAATAAATTCAGAAAAATAATAATATAATAATAATAAGAGTAAAATAATATTGATTATGAACAAATGCGTAAGAAAGAATTTTCACTAACTAGTTTAGGCCTGTATATTAATTGTCCATGTGAATTATTGGTTTGACTCTCGCTGGAACTTTTTATGGGACATTTATAATATTTGTAGATTGTAGGATATTCATTTATCCATCCATTCTCTTTCAGAGACACCCTGCGCATTCGAGAAGCGAAAATCTTCGCCGCAGTCCTTCGCTGGTCAGAAGCAGAGTGCATACGACGGCAGTTACCAGTAACACCCAACAACCAAAGAATGGTCCTCGGCAGAGCCTTCCATGCTATCAGATTCCCTTTAATGTCCGTAGAAGAGTTCGCTATGGGACCAGCACAGAGCGGATTACTAGATGATAGGGAAATCGTACAGTTATTTCTATACTTTACGGTTAATCCAAAACCGAACGTAGGGTTCCTAGACACTCCTAGATGTTGTATGACCGGCAAAGAGCTGACGGTTAATAGGTTCTCTCAAACTGAATCTCGTTGGGGTTACAGCGGCACTACTGATAGGATAAGGTTCACGGTGGACCAGAGGATTTTTGTTGTTGGATTCGGATTGTACGGATCCTATTTCGGACCTACAGAATATGAAGTTCATTTACAGGTAAGCTATTATTTTCTTTTGAGAAGTCATTGAAAGACATTATATTATGCCAAACCTAGTTCTTAACAAAGGGTCATATAAAGCTCAAATTCACTGACAATGGAAAGTGGAATGAGTGAAGTGGAAGCAATAGAAAGAGTTAAGCTTTTTGTCACACTTCGTGTTTGCTCAAGCTAAGAAATCGGGCTAATATTCTTTATGAATAAAAATACCATATTATAACTAATCTCTGATATATTTTATGTATCATTCAGTATATTATCACCAGAGACCCAATTGTCTAAGGAAATCGTAATCATTTGACAGTTTAAAACGTATTATTCGAACTGTTTATGGAGTTCATAGCATGTATGCACGGTTCGACGGTCGAATTATCCATTTGGCAAACGATTTCCTTACACAATCGGGGGGCTGGTCTCCTCAATGTCTTAGTCCACCATTGACTTTATGCCCCTCAAAAGGAAACGTATTTTAATAACCTTTAAAGCCCCAATATGCAGTTCAAATGGCAGTTAAATACGAAAAGCGAAAACCGTCTCCTCGTTTTCAGATAATTCACCTTGCAACTAAAAAGGTGTGCGGTTCCAACACGACGACATTTTGTTGCGACGGCACGGACGACACGTTCCGCGCGATGTTTAAGGAACCCGTGGAGATTCTGCCCAATACTTCCTACATCGCCAGTGCTAAACTAAAGGTAGGACTTTTAATCTACACTTAAATTTAATTCATGATTCGAAACTAGGTACTAATTGAACTCAAATCGTTCTGCCGCGAGACAACAACTTTTTGAATCTACCTGACCTACCTACCGCTCCACAATTTTTATTTTTTTCTTTAAATAACGGCCACTCATAAAACCTGTATTAACCAATAGCTGGCATTAATACAATACTTTGATTTTATTTCGAAAATAAATTAAAATGGCGGCCAGGCTCCATACAAAAATAAACCCCTTTCACGCTGTTCAATAGAGGTTGAGTGCCCCGTGTAATATTCTGTTGCATCCAGGGCACGGATTCGTATTACGGCACGCGGGGCCTGCGTCGCGTCACCGTTGACTGCAACAACGGAGAAAAGGTCGTGTTCCAATTCTCGTACGCGGCCGGCAACAACAATGGTACCTCCGTTGAGGACGGCCAGATCCCAGCCATCATATTCCACATCTAATGACGGAGAGAACTTCAACAACCGAGAGAAGATCGTATTATAGTTCTCGATCGCGCTATATGCAAGTATCCAAATGAAGAAACGATAAAGAATTGGAGACATCATAGTCCTATGGCGCGTTTTCATTAGGTCGGTTTAGCCGTTTTCGGTCACCGACATATGTAAACTGTAATTCGGTTGGCCGCGTTCGGTCGCAGCCCGTTTGACCGACCTACTGTAAAAGTTGTTCCTTGTGTAAATTTGCGGGCCGAAAATCGAATGCCGATTACACGTACATACGTAATGTAAACAGGCCATTTAGATCAACGAATTCGTTTAAACCGAATGCGGCCGGCACAGTCGGTCACTGGCCTAATGTAAACAGGCCATTAGGCTAGCAAACCACATTGTTGAGATAAGCTGGATTTATGTTAAAGAATAATCTTTTTTGAAGTAAAATATCTTAGTACACGACGTGGAAAAATCTTTTTCGGGTGGAAGTCACACCGCCAAACAGAATGGCTGGTTTGAGGTCGCCATCTTTTATCTGCTTTTTTAAAGTACCAAGTAGCTGAGCTCCTTTAATCGAGCCGAAAAGAATGGGTCGGCGTTTTTTCTTTGGGTATAGTTGAGGACCTGGCTCCCACATTCAGTATGGTATTGTGTTTTAGATTTTTGTTTTCTTTTAGTATGGTCACCATGGTAGTTCTACGGATCTCCTCATTCCTGATTAGATCACATAGAGAAACGTTCATAGTACTTCTCTCCATTACCCGCTGAATATGAAATAAAAATAATTTGTTAAGTTGTCAATATAAATTATTACAAGAAGGCAATTGAAACGTAAAAATTACGCTTGAATTTAACGAAACATATCATATCGAGTTTTGGCATGGCGAAAGTGGTTTTTGTTTTCTTAATATGATCGACGCTAGCTGTATTTTTAGTGCTCTGCTTTCAGTAACTAGCAGTGGTCATCTTACGCCTCGCATACTGTAGTCCCACAAACTTATCTGACCCGGTGGCTCAAATTGGAACTAATTTTTATGCCTGTTTAGTTTTTGTTTTTCATTTATACTAGCGACGCTGTCACCGGCAGGGCGACCGCGTATCTTTTGCATCAATCATTGATACATCGCAATCACCTCCTATTGGCTGAATTTATGTTATTCTTGCTGCGTCAATGGGTTTCGTCCAATAGTGGAAGAGTGTTAACCAATCAGAGGTGATTGTGATGTATCAATGACTGATGCAAAAGATATGCGGTCGCCCTGCTGGTCAGATAAGTTTGACGGACTATAAGTGCCGATTGTACCAACGCAGAGTTACGTTTAACCCAGGAATAAATTTGAAGTTTTGACAAATGGGGCTGATTCTGTAGTGCACCATCTCTAAATTAAACTATGACACTATTAAAAATATTGCTAACCCTTTCATAATACTTCCTGCCGAAAAGGACAGCACTAAAGGAGATTGCTCAAACATGGTTTCGTTTTGTATCAGATTCAAACTGGTGTAAAAAACTAAGTTTATATTTTTAACAAAATACTTTAAAATACCAAACCATAACGTCGCCGGACAAAAATCTTGTAAAGAAACAAGTGATTTTATCATTTCCTGTATCCATTAATGTCGTTTGACGTTTCAAAGGGCTTTCAAAGGTATCCAAAGACAATTGCGAAATATACGGTCTACATAACTAAATAATCGATGCATGAATCGATGTTCTTTAATCATCGCTTAGAGATATTTAACTATCGGACGCAGCTTACTCGTATGTAAGACGCTCCAGACTTCAGACTTCTATTTCAAACTGGCACTGTATTTGGTATATATAGTTCCTTATTATAGCCCGTGCAAACTAACAGTAACAAGTCGCAGACGCGACCTTGAATTCTCGGATGTGGTACAAAAATCTGATGAAGCGCCCGATACTGGGTACGCTGTATAATTATTTACTCCATTAAATATTGTGCCCTAGGTCTATTTTAAACATAAAACAAGGCTTAACACATTATTCATCACTTTCGTAATATCGATTAAAAATATCGATTCTGTTAGTCCAATAAGGATTTTGTCGATTAATCGATATCAGATCACCTTCCGGCCTTCCCTATCATTGACGTTTCTGACACGTAGTGGTTATATTCTCTTTGGTTTCTGATCGTGGACGCTGATCATTGACGTTATCGTGTCAAAAAAGTAACCTAAATTCGTGAACATTTGTAACCTGATTCTCACAAATCCGTCGAACTACAGATTTAATATTTTGAGGATGTATTGTTATTTTTGTACCCTACAAATGAGGTAAGTTTCATGAAAGTATATTGTGATAGAATGTGAAACCAAAGCCCATACATTAATGATCAATGTCCTTTAAAGCATTTTTAATTTTTTTCATTTGTGTTATACAGAATATGCCACATTGTATATGACTTCACTCAAAATTACAATTTTATTCCTATGGCTTGTCTAATTTAGGATGATAATTTTGGCAGATGCTGTTTGCATAGTACTGCTTCAGTCTGTCTCACTCTTATCCTTCACTATTGTTATACACCTCTCATCTGTTAAAATTATCATCCTAAATTAGACAAATCATAGGTTAATCTTTATTCGGAGTTGGCGCAATCGAATATTCGTTTGTCTGTTACTTGCAGACTCTATGATCCTTATCATGCTTCCTGTAGAAAAGGACCACACTAGATTTAAACTGGGCAAATTAGTTGTAAAAAATCTGTTAAACAGAAGTAGTCAAATAAAATTTTAATATAATTGGTTCGACTTTCTCATAAAACTTATCAAAGTTTCCTTCAGAAATATCTTGTGAATTTTCAAAGATTTTGTCAAAACTACGCCTGGCTGTATCAGTATTAATAATATTACTATAAACTCTGAAATTTTTGTGGTTGATTTCCCGCAGTCAAGTGATTTTGTCTCGGACTAACAATTAATTTATTAAAACAAATTTATTAGAATCCTAAAATGGCAGATTTACAATCGAGCGATCGAAATCGAAAGCGACCTCGAACCAATAGTAATATGTTATGCCAGTTTATGCCGTATCTCTACGACCGAGTCTATTTTGCTCTGAACATTTATGAACCGCTCTTCACTTTGTCAGGCCTGTGTCACCCCGCGTGTAGGTATTAAAAACATACCTACAGGCGGCGGCCATTGCGCAAGGGCCAATCTAGTAGGCTGCCGCAAGCGAAAAATGACACGCGCGCGCGCTATTTGTTCGACCACGTTCAACTTTCTCGATAATTGCAAAATGGACACAAAACGAAAAAAAGCAAAAAGATACTGTGCAGTATTTAATTGTTTAAATACGGATCGAGATCGAAATCTAACTTTTTTTTGGTTGCCTAAAGACGCTGACAGGTAAGTAAAATCTACTTTGATTGGATTACACTATGTTCCTATTTGAAATGAAATTAATTCAAAATACAAACCCTTTCTCCCCTTGTTGAACAAAGTACTATTCCAATACCCTAAAAGTATTTAAAAGTACAATAAAAAGACATTTTAGTCGTTTCATTCGAGTTGCATTTCATTTGTCGTATTCATTTACGAACGAATTTATTAGTGAGGTAACAATGATACAATTATAATGTTTCGTCCGAAACAAAAACAATTCCAGATATTTTTACACATACATAACATCTATTATTCTTTTGTCTATTTAAGTATAATGAACAAAATGTGTTTTATTTTATTACTTCATTAAATTAAATCTTTGACAATAATCGTATAGCATATACAATTATGCAGCTATCTTAGACTACATGAACGTACTCGGCGCTGCCTGCTGCGCGTTGCCCGCTACAAGTAGGAGTAAACGCTCGTGCTGTGCGCTAGATGGCGTAAGTAGTTTCTCGAAGTAAGCAACCCTAGTCCGCGGCTCTTTCAATACGTATAACTTATTATGTATGAACCGTAGTCCAGTGAATTAAGGCACATATTCCTTCAAAAAAAAATTGGTAGGTATGTAAATGAACACGTGCTCGACTGGAACGCGAGTTAAATTAAATCATATTGTTTATCAGATTGAGTACATATTGCTTTGAAAACCATTGCGAAGTAAAGCTTCTGTACCTAGTACTAGTTATTATTCTGTGACTTTGTAGGCAGCGCGTGCGATTCAAGTACATAGTACCTACGTTACGTCTAATAAATTACTATTGTTTCTCACGCTTTCGAGTTAATGAATAAGTTTTTTATTTTCTCCAAATAAAAACTCTTTTTTTTATGGTTCTACTGAGGGCAAATCTTTATGCCGCGGGAAAAACAACCATTAAAATTCCACGCTTTATTTATAATCTATGTTCTTATTTATAAAATATTTCTATTTCCTTCATAATCATAGTTCTAGGATTAGGTAGTTATTCACAAATATAGTATTGTAATAGGTATTTGTGTATAAATAGACAAAAATACCAAACTGTGACTTATTAAATACTACATCAATATTTTTCTAACAAAAGTAAACAGTGCCAAAATAAATTTCGTGTTCGTAATTAACATTTATCATCATCATTATATTATAGAATCTTGTCACTATGGGGCAAATATCCCGTGACACGTCTAGCTAGAGATGTCGGGCGACTTGACCCGACATGTCTGGCAACTGGTAGCAATAGGTAAAAGGTCGCGAGACAAGACGTCTGGCGACGTCAGACGACATCGACCAACACCTCAAGTCGTCGTGTCGCGCGTCATTTGTCCCCTAGTGAATCAAGGATTTAAGGTGCCACCGGAGGGTGAATTGCCCCATACAAACGTAATACCAAAATAATTTTTTATTTCAGAATATTTCCACCATAATAAGCGACTTTTAAGATTGAACTTGTATGTAACTAGGTCCCTTGATAATTATTTTTTCAAAATACTGTTCCACAATTAATGTTTTTACGACATAAATGACATGTTTTCTCCTTATTTGTTTCATTATTGAAACCAACGATATCTCACGTACTAATTGATCAGGAACATATCCTATATTGTCAAGTTACAGAATAACAACACGAAGTTAAAAACACAACAATTTTTCATTCATCATTTTTGGTATTCACGGAACAAGACTGCAACTTCTGTACGCTCATATTGCTATCGCGCTTGCACGCCATCATGTGTCATCAGCCAAATGAGATAGCAATATACCGGCAAATTTATATTTGCGGTTCGAATAGAAGTTGCGAGCGGCGTTCGCCGGCCTCTTAAAGTGTAGACCTTTTTCTCACTCAATAGGATTTGTTGTTTCTAGTCAAAGAATCTGCAACTAAAATAATTGTAATAGCTGTTTACTAATTTGTTCCTGAGATACTTTCTAGTTTATTTTTTAAGGTCTAGCCAAACGGAGATGCACCGCGTTGCGCGGCACGTAGCGGCAAATAATTGTATAAGTTTGTACTGGGCCGCGTCGCGTGCTTTGTGTGAGGTTGTATGTCGTCTGTTCACTCACATCTTTCAAATAGAAACCTTGGTGATATTCGATGTAGATAATTGACAAATATTATTGAAAAATATTACTAACTGTTTCACCCCCTAGTTTATAGCGTACGTACGTTACCTTAGGGTCGATGCACATTAGTTTCTACAGGAAAAAGCACATTAATTTTCATACAAAGTAGTTTATAAAAACTAGAGTTCAGAATATAGACCTTGCCTTACATGTTAGAAACATATTACCTAGAACGCTCGATGCGTGTTGTCCGGTCTGACATTTTATATTATAAATATGATTCCAATTTTTTCTGCTGTGCCCTTATTAAAAAATGTTAAATTAAATAGGAATTGAGGTGTGTAACCTATGTATAAACTGATTAATTATTATCTACTTATTTATTAAGAAATTATATTATAGCAAATATGTATTTTTCAAAGTTTTGTATAGAGGATTAAATTTAGATGTCAAATAAATGATAATTCGTGCATATAGATTGAGGTTTTATTTTTAAAATATACTCTCTTAACTAGTCCAGAAATTCAATGAAATTAATTTAATCTTCGCAAGTACGGTCCCACAAACTTATCTGACCGGGAGTCTGCGTCGCTAGTTTATCTATACTAACATTATAAATGCGAAAGTTTGGATGGATGGATGTATGGATAGATGGATGGATGTTTGTTACTCAATCACGACCGAACCGTTGAACGAATCTGGAGGAAATTTGGCACAGAGATAGATTATATTCTGGAATAAGTAATAACACATACCTACGCTAATTTTTATCCCGGAAAATTAAGTTTCCCGCGGGAACCAAAAACCTCAATTCACGTAGACGAAGTCGCGGGCATCAGCTAGTACAAAAATAAAATAAATACAAAAACTATACAGGCTTAAAAAATAGTTCCAATTTTGGCCACCGGGTCAGATTTTGTGGGCGTTTGTCAAACGAATATGATTTTCACAATTCGGGAGACAATAGGCTATTTGAATAAATTTTGAAAATGATTTTAAAGAATTTATTACTACCTATTAAGCACATTACATTGATATTTCGCGGAAATTTAATGTAATTCCCTTTAAAAACCACTTTTAAAGTTTCAATTTTCAAAACCGCGCCAAAAACGCCAATTTTGTAATGGCGCTTGTCATCTGACTCGTGACGTCACACATTGTCAAACGCATATAAATAGACTACAGTACCGTACAGTTTAGTTGAATTTCTTCGCTTTTCTTTAAATTTAATAAAAATTAATATATTTTAACAGAAAGAATGGTGTTCACGATCATCGTCACATTATACGCTTTGGTTCTGACTTTATGCTCCGGGCATATTTTACACTTCACAGTGCAAACTCCACTTTCTCTGTGTAACTGGACGTAGCCAATCGCATCGTCTCCATAGGATTCCCTTGCAGAACTGTAAAACAAAAGAAAACACCATGATAAACCGAACTCCCATGAACTTCCTGAGTATTTGTCAACATAAACTAAAATGAGATAATGATTAATGATTATAATAAATAAAGGAAGGACTAATATGTTCGACGCGGTAGGTACTTACATTGCTGTTTTTATGTTTTTCAGTTCCGCGCCATAATAATCAGCATTATTCTTAAAGTAAAGTGCAACCATAAAAGCATCTACCTTAGGTAGGTTGCTATTATCAGCTCGCACAAAATTTGATTCCATTCTGCGATTTGAAATACTTAATTATTTATTTCCTTAGTATGTTTAGTTATAAAGTTAACCAGAAAATTACTGTTTAAATAGCTAAAAGATAAAATAAAACGCCCGCCAAACAAAACACTCAGAAAAATCAGTACAAAAAGCTGTTGTTTTCCCGCAAATTTTCGAGTGTGACGTCACCAGAGTTGCAACCAATCACAGGGCGTTCCTGTCACAGGTAAAATATCAAAAATTATAACATTATTAAACTCTTATTTTGCTGAAAAATATACATATATTTGATTAAAATAAAGTGAAATATGCTTATTTACGTTGTTATTAGTGAGATTTACCACAATTTCAGGTATATTTTCATTGTTGTCAAATAGCCTATTGTAACTGTAAGGTCATGTTCACACACTCGGTTTCCATAGGTTAACGAATAACCGTAGCGGTTGAATAATTATAAGAACAGCCCTTATAATTTTTAAAGCAGCCCTTGGAGAATATCATTAGAATTAAATTCTAAAGGCCTTATTATATAGGCCATAAAGTTTGGTTAGCGGGTGAACATTTAAACATCGATTTCTCTCTACCATCAGTTATTCCATGGTACACAAGTAACTAACTGTTAAGAAGAGCCCATTTCATTCTGCCATTCTTCGTGGCGTTTTGACAAGTTTTTGGAAACTGGTTTCGTCTTCTCTATCGCGGTTAGGATGTCTGAGAGCGATATCTTGTCTTTGCGGTTGGTATAAGCTGTAAGAAAATATAATCAGGTTAATATTAAAATTAATTAATTAAATCTATACTAATACTAGCTGATGCCCGCGACTTCGTCCGCGTGGTTTAAGTTTTTTGTTATTCCCGCAGGAACTCCTTAATTTTCCGGGATAAAAAGCCTATGTCACTCTCCAGGTCCTCGACTATACCCATGCCAAAAATCACGTCAATCCGTTGCTCCGTTGCGGCGTGATTGAAGGACAAACCAACAAACCAACAAACCAACAAACAAAGTGACTTTCGCATTTATAATATTAGTATATGATTATGTCATATACTAATATATAAATATGTTAGTGTGTCTGTCTGTCTGTCTGCTACGCTTTCACGGCTCATCCGTTCAACCGACTTTGATGAAATTTGGTACAGGGGTAGGCTGTATTCCGGGGAAGGACACTACTTTTTATCCCGGAAAATTAAAGAGTTCCCGCGAAAATCAAAAAAACTTAATCCACGCGTACGAAGTCGCGGGAATCATCTAGTAATAAATAAATTAAGTAGGTACGAAGATACTTTTCAGTGCGAGGTCGCCATTCCAGCTCTTTGGGACCCCAACGACTATCGGTTCTCGAACCATATGGACCGCCCATTGTCATTCAGCTTCGCAACACGTCGACCTATTTTAGTTCTGCTTTGTTTTCTCTTTTGACTCTGTCGGGGATCGAACCCGGGGACTTCCCACGTTAGGACAACAGCGCTCTACACTGCGCCAGCGAAGTCAAACTCAAAAGTCAAAGTCGAAGTAACCAACAAACAACTTCTATCCAACAATTAATTATTAATGTGACCAAATGTGTATAACACAAGCCCTAAATCTAGTTATGTCCTTTTCAAAAGGGAGTAAAATGAAACGGTTAGCAATCCTTACTAATATTATAAATGGGAAAGTGAGTTTGTTTGTATGTTTTTTTCCGCTTTCACGCCGTAACTACTGAACCGATTGCTTTGAAATTTTGCAGACGTAAAATTAGAAGTCCGGATTAAATAATAGGGTACTTTTTATCCCGGAAAATTAAAGAGTTCCCGCGGGAACTAAAACTCCTCAATCCACGCGGACGAAGTCGCGGGTATCAGCTAGTACATAATATATTTAATGCTGTCATTTTAGTTTAGAGATTTTTTAGAACTTGGGTATTTGACAAATAGTCAAATCAGCAACTTTATTTCAAACGTCAAAACGCGTCTTAAGTATGGAATTTATATGAAATGGTTATCAAGTACCTAAACATTATAAATGCGAAAATTTGGTTGGATGTCTGGATGGATGTATGGATGGATGTTTGTTACTCAATAACGCCCCAACGGCTAAACGGATCAGGGCTGAAATTTGGCACAGAGATAGATTATAGTCTGGAATAGCACATAGGCTACATTTTATCCCGGAAAATTAAAGATTCCCGCGGGAACCAAAAAACCTCAAATGGATGTTTGTTACTCAATCACGCCAGAACGGCTGAACGGATCTGGATGAAATTTGGCACAGAGATAGATTATAGTCTGGACTAACACATAGGCTACTTTTTATCCCGGCAAATTCAAGAGTTCCCGCGGGAACAACAAAACCTCGATCAACGCGTACGAAGTCGCGGGCATCAGCTAGTTCAACATAAAACTTTCAGACTCGTATGGATATTACGACTTTTGGGAGATCCTCTATTTAATAATCACTAAAAAATAATTTATTTGTATAGCAGTCAAATACCCAATTAGCCTCATTATCTAACTTACTCTTGCCCCCCATGCTAGGCAGCATCTTCCTCACGCTACTCATGAGTGCCTCCTTGCAGACCAGCTTCACATCGCTGCAGGAGTAGCCCTCAGTCTTCGCAGCCAACTCCTGGAAGTTAACCCTCGGCACCAGCTCTATGCTCTTGCTGATTAGAAACGTCTCGAACAGTTCCTCACGCGTCTTGAAATCTGGTAACGGTATGTAGATTCTCTTCTCTAGTCTTCTTAACATAGCTGAGTCTATTTCCCTGATGGAGAACAACAAATTGAAATATGAATGGGGACATTTGAAAGCTTTTATATAAATTGCATGTCAATATTTCTGTATTTTATCAGTTTTTGCGCTGTGAGTGCTGAACGCGTAATACGGTAGAGTTCCAAATTTAAACTATTTAGGCCAAAGAACATTATAACAAGTTAGATATTCAGGAAGAAAGATTCCAAATTCAAACTTATGATATGTAATGAAAATACATACATTCTTTACTGGCCTAGGCCGGAAAGTTTAACTTTCGAACTCATTTACAGGGTATATGGTCGCTAACGCGTGACAAAAATTGTCCTATTGCTTCAAAAATCGGAACGAGAGTGCGCGAAAGACGTCCGCTCGGGACGAACGCTAAGCACGGAATTCGCACTTTGAAAATTTACAAGAAAATGACGCGTGCGCCCGTAAATCGGGCGCTTTTATAGGCGTAGCCGACCGTTAAGCGATCGGTTTTTATTCGTAACTAGTGGGTACTCTTATAATATATATAAAACAATGCTATTTTCCCCTCAATATTTTTGAACAGCCGCGACTAAGAATACGATGTCAAACTTCAGGCATCTAAAGATGAAGGAGTATCTATACTGTCTTCAGTCCATACCATGGCATGTTAGAGTTGACAAGTAAGAACACGATGCCGTCCCTCTGAGTGATGCCGTCCAGCTCCGTCAGCAGTTGAGACTTCAATCTCCTGGATGCCTCGTGTTCTCCAGCTCCTCTCTCCGACGCCAGGGTCTCCACCTCGTCTATGAAAATTATTGACGGAGCGTAATAGGACGCCATTTCGAAGAGGACCTGGAATATGACAAAAACCTGGTAAATCAAAGGTAAAAATTTTTACAAGTAGGTACTTTCGGATCGTCACGTGAATCTACTATCTCCCTGCGTCGTATTCCTCATTACTGTGGGTCGTAACCCCATTCCATTGATCACATAATGGTAGGTATTTTCTTGGGATCATAATGCAGTGGGTTCCCACGCCCTTCCGCATACGACTTGACTAAGAGTAAATTTAAACTCTTAGGTTTGTTACGATTATTATCAGATATTAATGATAATAACCGGGACCGACGGCTTAACGTGCTCTCCGAGGCATGGACGAAACGAAATGGCCAAATTTGAACCTCCAAATTCCGAACCTATCCAGTTACCGACTTGGATCAACTAATCGACTGATATGGATATGAGATGATTCGGAATTCTATTCTAAATGCTAAAATATTAATTTCAACTCGATACCTCCACGCGTTCCCAAGAAAAAGGTGGTTGACACACAGACAGATGGGCAATGAAGTGATCCTACACGGGTTCCTATTTTCCTCTTGAGGTACGGAACCCTTAAAATAGTGGTAGAGTATCTGACCTTGACGATCTTTTCCGACTCCCCCCGCCACTTGTTAACCACGGTACTGCAGGTGATGTTGAAAAACGTGCATCCGCTCTCGCTGGCCACGGCCCGCGCCAGCATCGTCTTGCCTGTGCCGGGGGGGCCGTGGAGGAGCACCCCCCTCCAGGGCTCCAGCAAACCCGTGAACACTTCCGGGTACCTAGAAACAAATACGGAAAGGTACATAGGGGATAGAAATACGGACGCCGAGGACTTTAGGGCATAGTAGGGGTCGACTGAAAAGCAATGGTGCATCTAGGTACCATATTATCAGCATAACGGCGAGTTGATGCCCTTTTAGGGATTTTTTGCGACACAGAATGCAGATTAATATAGACTAAGCTATACCTAAGATTTCTGTATTTTGTTTTTTATCTGTGTAAAAACTGTAATCCCACACAAAGATTTTGGTGATTTTATTAAATAGAGGATCTCCTAAAAGTCGCAATAACCACGTCCTCTGTTCGCTTTATGTTTGAAAACCATTTTAAACTATCGATTGAATAAAAAAAAAGCGTCGAATTTTGATGATGTAACAGTTCAGTATTTCATAGTACAACATACTATTAGTATGGGAACGTCAAAACGCGCGCGTTTTGAAAAAAAGTTTCTAGTGGACTTGTTGGCAAATACCCAATTCTAAAGCATCCAGGATATTTTAGCTCAGTTGGAGAAAAAAAAACATCTTACCTAACTGGATAAATCACGGATTCCATCAGAATGCTCTTAGCCGTTGCCAGACCCTTGATATCGTCCCAGCAAGCTCCTGAGGGTCTTATGATGTCCTGGTACAACAGTTCGACCAGATGCTTCTTTTCTGATGACATGTTTGATATCAATCCAGAAAGTGGTTTTCTTTCAACGGCTGGGATTGTAGAGTTAGCTAGCTGGTTTTCCTAAGGAATAAATAAATCATACTTCATACTGTAATATTATAAATGCGAAAGTGTGTTTGTTTGTTGGTTTGTCCTTCAATCACGCTGCAACGGAGCAACGGATCGACATGATTTTTGGCATGGGAGGTTATAGTTGAGGACCTGGAGAGTTACATAGGCTACTTTTTATACCGGAAAATTAAGGAGTTCCCGAGGGAATCAAAAAACATATTCCACGTGGACGAAGTCGCGGGAATCAGCTAGTAAAATTTATAAAATTAATGAAGCTTTTTTATTCATCCTTAAAAAAATTGGTTTACCTATTTATGATATTTATTTGATCGCATGCATTACACAAAAAAAAAGTAAATATCACTAGCTCATGCCCGCGACTTCTTCGGCGTGGATTGAAGTTTTTTGGTTCCCACGAGAACTCTTTAATTTTCCAGATAAAAAGTAGCCTATGTGTTATTTCCAGACTATAATCTATCTCTGCGTCAATTTTCATCCAGATCCATTCAGCTGTTGGGGCGTGATTGAGTAAAAAACATCCAACCAAACTTTCGCATTTTAAAATATTAAATAGTTAAGAAGTACTTAGGTATAGATAAATGAAAATAAATTATTAAGTATAGATTAAACAAAAAAAGAAAATGTTGCCAATTTTAACAAATGTACCTACTAAGGAATAAGAAAGGTTTTTTATGGGCATTCAAAAGATAAACTTGTACATACAACTATTAGTCTGACTTTTCTCTTGAATTCTGACTTCTCGTACCTTCAATAACTTGGTGACAGTGAAGGTGGAAGGCAGATCGGGCTCCGGGTCTTCCTGCACGGCCACAGGCTCTGGTCGGGTGCGCCTCGTCTGAGGCCTCTTCAGTGGCGCCTCCTCCAGCTTGCGGCAGAACTGGGGCTGCTTGTTGAAGCGGATCATATAGTAACTGCAGTAGTCCTGCGATACAAGAAGTGTATGTGTACAAACTATTTTGAAGTGAAATCTTCTTCCAAAATTCAAATGATTTTTATTCAAATAGACTTTTACAAGTACTTTTGGATCGTCGAGTGAATCTACCACTGATTCGGAATGCCATTCCTACCGAGAAGAACCAGCAAGAAACTCGGCGGTTGCTCTTTTGAAAAAAATAATACACAATTTCAGTAACAGCTGTCCTTAGCATTGCTGGAGCGAGTCAAATCCATGCTCCTTTGTCATTTACGTAATCTTCAACAGCATAATAAGCTTTTTTCAGGTGCATACTTTTAATGGACTTCTTAAACTTGTGTAAAGGCAAGTTTAAGATTGGTTGTGGAATTTTGTTATAAAATAGAATGCTCATTCCCACGAACGACCTTCGGACCTTCTTGAGGCGGAGCGATGGAGTCACGAGCTTATGGCGGCCTCTAGTTTGCCTATCATGCAGATCGCATATTTTTTTGTAATTGTGAATGTGCTGTTTTACGAAGATTAAATAACTATGTATCAATATATTGCGAGGCTACTGTAAGAATACCTATATCCTTAAATTCCTCTCTAAGGGATTCGCGCGGTTTTAAATTATAAATTGCACGTATTGCCCTTTTATGTAATACAATTTTTTTTTGAATATCTGCCGCTTTACCCCATAGTAAGATTCCGTAAGACATAATATTATGAAAGTAAGCAAAATACACAATTTTTGCAGTTTCAACGTCAGTAAACTGTCGAATCTTTCTGACAGCGTAAGCAGCAGAGCTGACATTGCCAGCCAGAGTTGATATATGAGTGCCCCATTGAAGCTTTGAATCTAAGGTCACCCCCAGGAACACAGTGGTCTCTTCTATTTTTAAAATATCATTATTTACAGTTAAATTAATGTTTCCTGTGGACTTGGTATTCGGCAATGCGAATTCAATGCACTTGGTTTTCTTTGCGTTTAACAGTAAATTGTTTACTGTAAACCAGTTAGTGACTTGAGAAATTGCATTATTTACGTCTTCATATTTTGTCCTTGTTTCTATCCACTTTAAAAATCAAGGACGTGTCATCAACAAATAGCACAATATCGCAACTATTTTGGACGTTATTCGTAATTAAACTTTAATGCCTTACTTTTAAAGGTTTATATTTTAAATATTTTTCTTAAAACATTTTTTTACTTCACGTTTTCACTTCTATCGGCAGTCCCTATGACTGCCAATTTTTTTAAATTCAAAATCAAAAAATTGCAAGATAAAACGTGGGACCCTTATTAAAAATATTATTAACTAACACTTGGCTACAATTAGACCTGCTTGCAAGTGGTGTGCCTAAGGTGGAGCGCGCTTGCCTAGAAGATACCTATTCACTCTTGATTTGAAGGTCCTATATTAAAAAATGTAAATGTAAATAACGGATATTATGTGAGAAATAATAGCTATTTTTTTAAATCGTGATTTAATATGTAATTTCTTATCGAAAGTCCAATTACAAAAGTTCGATATTTTATTTCCCAATGTGCCCAACATTGGGAAATAAAATATCGAACTTTTAAATACCTACGAAATGCCGGAAACACATTTCTCATTTGCGGCACACATTTGGATATTTTTCCTGCATTCCATTTCAGTTGCAAGCTCGATAGACAATGACGTACTCAAGTTCACATAGGGCTGTATTCACAATGTAAGATAGTCTTTTGAGACATTTCTGTCGTAGCACATCAAAAACGAAAGTCAACACGTTTGCAATGGCAGTAGGCTGGTGAACCATCTGTCGTAGGACCGATGGTTGTCTAAAAGTCATAAGGATCTGGTGGTAGACTTCAGCTGTAGCTAGTGACCATTCGGTAGTTTTAGATTATTCTGCGGATTTGCGTTATTAGCAAAAGAGTGCTAATGATTACAATGGAAAACGTCATGGTCGTGAATCGTGATTCATCATTCAACTATAACTTACTGACAATTTTTTTTAACCTAAAATTATAAAAGCACTTAGTATAATATAATTAAAATGTATACAAGGTATTTGTGTGTTCGTACTGTTACGAGGGCCGGGTCGGCAGTCTTTTTATAAAAAAAAAACCACGGAGACTTTCCACTGAATTTAATAAAATTCCAAAATAGGAAGTACAAGACACGGTTCTTAATTCTACGCGCTCCAGCAACAAGAGGCTGGGTTTTCGAGAACGGAGTTTTGACTGATGGCTGACTGGCTGGCCGCATCGTGAACCGCCAGTTTTAAAGCGCAATAGCGCTGATGCAGCGAGTCAGTGGACATAGAATAATAATTTATAACAGTACGTTCGTACTAATATCACAATTGTAGCCACAGCCTAAGCACTACGTCAGTGTGGCGTCCGCGAGTCTCCAACCTTCCCCGTGGCAACCATCCAACTGTACGATGCACAATGGAACTTAGTATTTCACTATAACTATGTACCATCACTCCAATGACCGATGTTTCTATCTGTACAGGAAAATAAAACTAACACGGAGGTTCCTGTACATTTTAGGTATGATTTAGAAAGGGCTACGAGCCTACGAGCAGCCCTAATCTCTAACTCAGTGCCTCAGTGGCTATGAAATATAGTTCAAGCTAGAGCTACATTACATTTCCTATCCATTGAAGTTTTGCTGTGAAAATTTAACTTTTATTTCATAGCAAACCGTAAAGGTATAAAAAAGACGTCAGTTATTGCTTATTATTTGATGTTAGGTAGATTCACTCGACGATTCAAAAGTACTTGTAAAAGTCTATTTGAATAAAAATAATTTGAATTTTGAATTTTGTATTTCTATTGCATAGCTTCTATCGCGGGCCTTGAGCGTGGATACCGAATCCAGAAATTCCGTAACGAAAAAAAACCTAACACTTTTGGTTGCTATGACTACTTGTGTTGTTGACTTCAAGTTGTTGAAAATAAAAAAAACTATTTTTATGAAAAGATGATTTTGGTTGCTATGACTACTTGTGTTGTTGACTTCAAGTTGTTGAAAATAATATAAAGGCGAAATAATTTTAAAGAATTATGTTTTCAATAGTCCGGGTGTCCTTTGATTCCCCTTGGACACCCGGACTATTGAAAACATAATTCTTTAAAATTATTTCGCCTTTATATTTTCAACAAAATTATCTCTACTTCTCCTTCTAACGTAACGTTAGTTAAAAATACCGTAGATTATTTTTCGGACACGGGAATTCTTCTTGACAATTTGTGTTTTGCAGTTGAGGATGTTGAAAAGAAGCTATTATCTACTAATATTCATAAAGGGGCTGGTAAGGACCAACTTCCACCTATTTTTATTAAGAATTGTGCCAAGAGTTTAGCAGTCCCTATAACCAATATTTTTAATAGATCTTTTCAGGAGGGTATTTTTCCATCTCTCTGGAAAGCTGCTCTTATTGTTCCTGTCTTCAAGGATGGAGATAGAAGGGACGTGACGAAATACCGACCAATTTCAAAGTTATCAGTTTTATCAAAGATATTTGAGTCTCTAGTGTGTCCTTACATTAATTGGCATATGAAATCGATCTTAACCCCTCATCAACACGGATTTTATAAACATAGATCCACTCTTTCTAATCTAGTGACATATGTTGATTTTTTATCATCACATGTTGATAGAAACCTGCAAGTTGATGCGATCTATACGGACTTCTCTAAAGCATTTGATCTTGTGGATCATAACCTGCTAATTGGCAAGCTAAAACATTATGGTATAGTAGGTAGTGTCCTAAATTGGCTATCCTCTTACTTATCTAACAGAGTAATGACGGTTGTTTTGGGTGGTTTCGAGTCTTCTACCTCGTATGTAGCTCTTTCCGGTGTACCACAAGGATCACTGTTGGGGCCAGTACTTTTTAATATCTTTATCAATGACATCATTAATTGCTTCAGTGGCTCCGAAGTTCTTCTCTATGCAGACGACTTGAAGGCCTTTAGGGTCATCAAGGATCATTCTGATGCTAAATTATTGCAGGGCGACCTGGATAGATTAACTACTTGGTGTAATATTAATAATATCATATTGAATCATGCTAAATGTTCTGCCATTTCCTTTCATAGAAAAGTACACCCAGTTTTATTTGTATATAACATTAATGGAAATAATGTCAATAAACTTGACTCAATCAGAGATCTAGGTGTAGTTGTCGATCAGAAACTAAGCTTCATTCCACACATTGATACAATTTGTAAAAAAGCCTTTAAGATCACTGGATTTATTAAACGTAATTCAAAAGATTTCCTTAAAGCATATACTAAAATTCAATTGTTTAATGCCCTAACAAGAAGTCTTTTAGAATATTGCTCTGTTGCATGGAACCCCTATTATAACGTGCACGTAGGGAGGATTGAGCGTATCCAAAAACGCTTTACGTATCACTTGATCCTTTGTGATAAGTTGGACAAAAAAAGGTATGCTAGTTATCCTTCTAGATTGCTGCATTATAAAATGTTAAATTTATTCGATCGTAGAAAGCTATTGGATCTATGTTTCTTGCATAAATTAGTTAATAATGCTGTGGATGCGTCTCACTTGTTACAAAAAATTACTTTACGAGTTCCAAGATCGGTAAGTAGGTTATCGAATTTCGTACCATTTAGAGTCAGTCTCATTAAAACCAACTTAGGAGCCTCGGCTCCTCTAAATAGGATTATAAACACATATATAACGATATCACCAAAAAAATAGATATTGACATTTGGAGAGACTCGCTCATCACATTTAAGAGCAAGCTCAAAAAACACTTTTTTGAACAATACCGCTAACATTTTTAACATTTTTAATTTTTAAATGATAATTTTTAATTTTTAATTCTGACGTACTTACTTAGTATTTTTTATTTTGTTCTCTGTTTTTCGTTTAGTATTTATATGTTTGGTTGTATGTAGTTTATTTATATTTACGTACTTGTGTCTATATAGTTTTGTATTCAATATCAATTGCATATTGTAAAATTTAAGATAATTAATGTAATTAAGTCAACCGCTGTAACTGCTTTATCTCATGAATTTATTTTGTGATACAGAATTTAAGTCGCATGTTGTGGCTACCTATAAGTGGTTTTTATAGCATACTTAAGAACTGTATTTGCATTTAATATGACTGTATGTTTTTATTGCTGTAAAACTGTTGGTGCCCTTAAATAAAAAAAAAAAAAAAAAAAACAACAACTTAAAGTCAACAACACAAGTAGTCATAGCAAGTTGATAAAAAATGCTATGCAATAGCCCTACCGCGGCAGTCTCCGAGTGCCACACGTCTTTTTTTTTTGATAGCCACTAAGTTAGAGAATAGGGGGGCTGTGCGATGCCGGTTTAGGTCAACTAGATACTAAATAAATACGGACTCAACTTAACGGTAGGTACCTGTCCTTTTAAATAAAAAAGTACCTAGTGTTAAATTCTGTTCCAGTTTGACCGAGTTATGAACACGGGTTATGAAGCAAAATCTTAAACCCCATATCTCAAAGTAATCCAGGAACCCTATTTTTTTCGGCCTATAGCCTGAATAAGGCCAGTGTGCCAAATTGCATGCAGATCCGTCCATTTCCGTTTCAATCCGCTTCGTTGGTAAACAAGATAGGTTTTCACTTCCACTAAGAGACACTTTTGAGTTTAGCATCAACGAGCGACCCTATTAATAGCTCTTTGTTGGTGAAAGTGAAAGTAGGTATACAGGTATAGGTAGGTAAACTGAAAGGAGGAAAAGTACGCGCGCGAGTTGAATGCAGTCGGGGCCTGAGGTGACCCATACCTAAGCTCTGCATTCAACTCGCGCGCAAACTATAGGTATGCAGTTTTTCTCAGCGTTTATCGAAGTTTGCGTGGAGCTTGTTTCTCTCGCAGTAGAATCATTTTTCCGAACCGGTGCGGTGGTAGATTCTTACGACTTCTCATAAAATAAGTACAATTTGTCCTACATGAAATAAATCATTTCACTTCATTTCATTTCGGGGTAGAAGCCCCGATAAGAAGCTTCGTTTTAATAACTCTGCTGTTGGTACGCTAGCTTGAAAGTCTAGCCCCACTACAGAATATGCACAGCGACGAACGGCAAATATTCTTTTTATACTCGTAATATGAGTTCATATGCCCACTTAAACGACGCGGCACGAGATGCACTGCGACATTATTGTACAAAGAATACTTTCCGCTACGTGCCGCGTCGTGGCTCTGCAGTGAGCCTAGAATTTTACGTGGAAGTTTCTAGTAAATTGTGCTCCATTGAGCGCGAGCTTAGGGTGCTTTCCAATTCCCTTTATTTAGGTCACTAGGCAGGAGACGTATTAAGATAGATGTCAAGGTATCTATCCTTGTACGCAATCCAAGTTGTAAGTCATACCATCTTGGGAATTGGCCAAATTGTGGCCTTTATAGTTGCCTTTACACAAGTTCAAAATACCATTAAAAATATGATCCTTAAATTATACTGTTGCAGATTGTGTAAACGATATAAGAGCTTGGATTTGACTCGCTTAGTCCGTCCGAAAGTACCTTAATCCTTATAATAACTGTACTTTTGATTGAGAAGTGCGACCACCGAGTTTCTTGCTGGCTCTTCTCGTATGATTTATAGGCACTTTAAAAAGTTCATCAGCGAATCTTATTAAAATCAAGTGTTTTTAGGGTTCCGTACCTCGAAAGGAAAAAACGGAACCCTTATAGGATCACTTCGTTGTCCGTGCGTCTGTGTGTCAAGACCCTTTTTCTCAGGAACGCATGGAGGTATCAATCTGAACGTACGGACGTAACGGACGTATTTTATTCGAAGATTAGGTAGATTAACCCTCAACTTTAAAGACATTCCTAGTTTTCCCCGCATTTTTCTCTTCAACTAACTATAAACAGGGTGTCGGTCATCTGATGCCATGGTACCCACCTGCTTGACCAAACCCAGCTCTATAATATGATTGAAGACGGCGCGTCGGAGGAAGACGCACTTCACTTGCCAGATTCCCCGGCCCTTGCAGGGACCTTCGCCCAGCAGCAGACGACGACAGCTGCGAAATCACCTGCAGTATGATATCCAGGTCGATGTTATCGCACAGAGTATACTCGTCGGTCATGGCGGCCTCGCTAACCAGGGTCTCGGCGCTGCGCTGCAGGCCCTCCTGCTTCAGGAAGCCCAGCACTAGGTACTTGAGGATGCGCTTCCTTGTACGGAACAGGGCTTCTTTCTGGAACGAAAGAACAGGTCTTCACCCATTTTTTATCCACTTGTAGTGGGTAAAAAAAAAAATTGTAGATCTATTAAGGTTTTGCACCATTTACTCTATCAATTAAACTGACTGTCGTAGCTGTAAAAATGAAGGTCTTAAAAACGCGAATCCTATAATATTACCAATAGAATTCGCATTTTTGCAGACCAAATAGATAGATAAATTCTTTATTGCCACACAAACATCTATATTTAATACTAGCTGATGCCCGTGACTTCGTCCGCGTGGATTGAAGTTTTTTGGTTCCTGCGGGTGCTATCATTTTCCGGAAAAAAAGGAGGCTGTGTGTTATATCAAACTACCTATAATATCTATGGAAAATTTCATCCAGATCCATTCAGCCTTTCTGGCGTGATTGAGTAGCAAACGTCCATCCATGCATCCAAATCCTAACTTTCGCATTTTTATAATATATAGCGGATACTCGCGACTTCGTTCGCGTGGTATAAGTTTATTTCCACACCAAAGCAGCCTATACCTACCACTCTCCAGGTCCTCAACTACCCGTACAAAATATCCGTTGCTCTGGAGCAGCGTGATTGAAGGACCAACTCTCTATTTCACCCCTTTGGGGGAGAATTATCAAAAACTGCAGAACACATATTTTTTTATTTTTAACCAGTAGCTCATAACCCAAGTTTCATGGCTATAACTTGAGAAATGAAAGACTTTCATACAAACTTCCCACCCCTATTTTACCCCTTCGGGGGTGAAATTTTGGAAAACTGTGAAACACGTGTTTCTTTGTTTATAGCCGATAGCTCATATACCAAGTTTCTTGGCTATAACTTGAGAAATAAAGGACTTTCATACAAACTTCCAACCCCATTTTATCCCTTGGGGGATGGAATTTTGAAAAACTGTGAAACACGTACTTCTTTATTTTTTACCGTAAGCCAAAATACCAAGTTTCGTTGATATAACTTGTAAAATATCTTGAGAAATGAAGGCCTTTCATGCGAACTTTCATCCCCTATTTCACCCCTTTGGGGTCGAATTTTCAAAAACTGTGAAATACGTATTTCTAAGTTTTCAATTCGCAGCTCATATACCAAGTTTCATGGCTAAAGCTTTCATACAAATTTTCAACCCCTATTTTACCACTTTAGGGGTTGAATTCTGAAAAACTGTGACACATGTAATTCTTTATTTTTTAACTAGCTCATACCCGCGACTTCGTCCGCGTGGATTGAGGAGTTTTAGTTCCCGCGGGAACTCTTTAATTTTCCGGGATAAAAAGTACCCTATTATTTAATCCGGACTTCTAACTTTACGTCAGTAGTTACGGCGTGAAAGCGGAACAAACATACAAACAAACTCACTTTCCCATTTATAATATTAAGACAGGACGAAAGCCAAAATACCACGTTAAGTTTATATAACTTGAGAATATCTTGAGAAATTAAGGACTTCCATGCAAAATATCAACCCCTATTTTACCCCTTTGGGGGTAGAATTTTGAAAAACTGTAAAACACGTACTTTTTTATTTTTAACCGGTACTCCACGTACCAAGTTTCTTGGCTATAACTTGAGAAATTAAGGATTTTCATACAAACTCTCAACCCCTATTTCAACCCTTCGGGGGTGGAATTTTGTAAAACTGTGAAACACATGTTTTCATTTTCAACCCGCAGCTCATATATCAAGTTTCATGGCTATATCTTTAGAAATTAAGGACTTTCATACAAACTTTCAACCCCTATTTCACCCCTTCGGGGGTAGAATTTCGGGATAAAAAGTATCCTATGTCCTACCTCGT
The DNA here is from genome assembly GCA_963932025.1 of Erebia epiphron. NCBI lineage: Eukaryota > Metazoa > Arthropoda > Insecta > Lepidoptera > Nymphalidae > Erebia > Erebia epiphron. The sequence continues at coordinate 1,617,368 of OZ009947.1, read as the reverse complement.
AGTATGGGCTCAAATCGTGCCAAGTTTCGTTTGAATTCATTCAGTAGTTTCGGCGTGATGCGCGGCCAAGATACAGACAGACAGACAAAAATGAAAAAAATTACAGATTTGGCTTCAGATCGGATAATGAGTGTCCTCCAAAAAAAATTTTCAAAATATCTTCAATGTACAGAATTGGACCTGTTACAGTTTTATTATAAGTATAAGTATAGATTACAAATGCGAAAGTTAGATGGATGGATGGAAGTTTGTTAGTCAATCACGCCAGAACGTCTGAAGGGATCTGGATGAAATTTGGCACAGAGATAGATTATAGTCTTGAATAACACATAGGTTACTTTGTTTTTTCGGAAAATTAAAGAATTCCCGCGGGAACCAAAAACCACAATCCACGCGGACTAAGGTCGCGGGCATCAGCTAGTAACGATATAAAAATAAACACTTAAAAAGTACAGAAAACAGGGTGTGCAAAGGGCGGTCCAATGTCTAATCACTAAAAGCTTGCAGACATGGCTTCCATATCGATGGGGTTGACCTTTATATACCAGTTGACAGACCACTTAACAGCACTAGCGATTTAAACATATTACTAACTAGCTGATGCCCGCGACGTCGTCCGCGTGGAATGAGTTTTTTTAATTCCCACGGGAATTCTTAATTTTCCGGGATGGAAATTAGCCTTGCCTAGTCAACTTAGCCTAGCTCTTCAGGTCCTCGACTATAAGCATGCAAACAATCACGTCGAGCTGTTGCGGCGTGATTGAAGGACCAACCAACAAACAAACACACTTATAATTTATAAAAGAAGGACAAACCAACAAACAAACGCATTTATAATATTCAATATTAGTAGGTGAGACCCGTTGTCCCAGGTGAACGACAAACGCGGTAATGCGACGCGACAGGAACAAACGTTTGCTGACCCTCCACGTGGCCTACATTGTCGTGTAGATAAGTTTGTCATTTTCTATGGAGTAGTATCGCGTCGCGTTGCGTCGCTTTCGTCGCTCATCTAGGACATCGGGTGATCTCAATGGTGACCTACTTACAGTTTCCAGCTTTCTCATCTGGCTCATAGGGCGGTTAACTCCGGTCATCTTTGCTCTGAGCACAGTCACCAAAATAACATCTAACTAATATTCGGCAAAATTTTCTAATAACTTATTCTATTTGTAAACCAATCCTGTTTATGTTTTGTTTAATAATTTCAGTGCTTTATTTATGAAATAATTGTTGATTAAAGATTTATAAATACGGTTTGTCACAATGACAAAGAAATGCAAGTTGACAATGTGACGCTACGATGACAGGTTTCGATTTGTCGATGAGGGTTGTTACTTGTTTTTGCGTTGCCAGGTTGCGAGGGTGATACGGATTGGTACCATAGAGTTACCATAGGGCACTTGACGCGAGTATTTTTTTAAATTCCACTACAAGTTAACCCTTAACTGCGATCTCATCTGATGATGATGCGGGATGGTAGCGGGCTAACCTGTTAGGGGCATGGCAGTTATAATTAACCCATATACCCCTAATCGGTTTCTACACGGCATCGTACCGGAACGCTAAATCGCTTGGCGGCACGTCTTAGCTGGTAGGGTGGTAACTAGCCACGGCCGAAGCCTCCCACCAGTCAAATAATAAATATAATATAAAATAAAAAAAAAAAATATTTATTAACAATGCACAGTTTACAGTCAATTTAACTTTGGTCTCCGCACTAGGGAACCTGTATCGCGGAGACCGTATTATGATTAGGTACCTAAAATTAGACTTAACCGAGGACTGACTAGGACACAATAGATGAATTTAAGTAAATCATAATACATAATATGAACAATTAGTGTAATTTTGCATGACTGATTATAAAGTGAAACAATTCTACTGGAAATTTAACAATGTTTCTGCAAAATAAATAATTTTTGAATGTTTGTTTTTCTTTTTCTTTTTTTTTTTTTTATTTGAGATAAGTTTGCATTATGAGTATATACACGAAAAAAAAAATAGTGTTAAAAAGGTAAGATATTTAATTTTAATGAGAGCGTGAGTATTAATATAACAAGAGTAAAATAAAATAATGTTAATGTTGATTGTAAGCGTATAGTACCTACACATATAATATATAAAGATCTTTAGTTTATGTTTGGCCTTCCTTGTTGAACAGTTCCTGATGTTGCATGATCGTGATACATTGTTGTAGACCTGCCCAACAATAAAAAATATGTATGTACCTATCTATATATATATAAAATCGTTAGCTAATCAACGCACAGCCTAAACCGCTGGGGTTAGAAACTTGAAATTTTGACAGTAGGTTCCTTTTGTGACGTAGGCGCTCACTAAGAAAGGATTTTTCAAAATTCCTACCCTAAGGGGGTGAAATAGGGGGTGAAAGTTTGTATGAAAGTCCGTCATTTCTCAAGTTATATTGATAAAACTTGGTATACGAGTTACTGGTTGAAAATAAAGAAATAGGTGTTTCATAGTTTTTAAAAATTCTACCCCCGAAGGGGTGAAATAGGGGATGAGAGTTTGCATGAAAGTCCTTCATTTCTCAAGATATTCTCAAGTTATATAAACGAAACTTGGTATTTTGGCTTTCGTTCAAAAATAAAGAATTATGTGTGTCACAGTTTTTCAAAATTAAACCCCTAAAGTGGTAAAATAGGGGTTGAAATTTTTTATGAAAGCTATAGCCATGAAACTTGGTTTATGAGCTGCGAGTTAAAAATTAAGAAATACGTCTTTCACAGTTTTTGAAAATTCAACCCCCAAAGGGGTGAAATGGGGGATGAAAGTTGGTATCAAAGGCCTTCATTTCTCAAGGTATTTTACAAGTTATATCAACGAAACTTGGTATTTTTGCTAACGGTAAAAAATAAAGAATTACGTGTGTCACAGTTTTTCGAAAATCAACCCCTAAAGTGGTAAAATAGGGGTTGAAAATTTTTATGAAAGCTATAGCCATGAAACTTGGTATATAAGCTGCGAGTTGAAAATTAAGAAACACGTGTTAAACAGTTTTTGAAAATTTAACCCCCAAAGGGGTGAAATGGGGGATGAAAGTTGCTATCAAAGGCCTTCATTTCTCAAGGTATTTTACAAGTTATATCAATGAAACTTGGTATTTTGGCTAACGGTAAAAAACAAAGAATTACGTGTGTCACAGTTTTTCAAAATTCCACCCCTAAGGGGGTAAAATAGGGGATGGAAGTTTGTATGGAAGTCCTTCATTTTTCAAGTAATAGCCAAGAAACTTAGTATGTGAGCTACCGGTTAAAAAAAAAGAAGTACGTATTTCACAGTTTTTCAAAATTCCACCCCCAACGGGGTAAAATAGGGGTTGAAAATTTGTATGAAAGTTCTTCATTTCTCAAGTTATGGCCATGATACTTGGTATAACAGCTGCGGGTTGAAAATGAAGAAATACATGTTTCACAGTTTTTGAAAATTCGAACCCCAAAGGGGTGAAATAGGGGATGAAATTTGGTATAAAAGGCCTTAATTTCTCAAGATATTTTACAAGTTATTTCAAAGAAACTTGGTATTTTGGCTAAGGGTAAAAAATAAAGAATTACGTGTGTCACAGTTTTTCAAAATTCCACCCACAAAGGGGTAAAAAAGGGGTTGGAAGTTTGTATGAAAGTCCTTCATTTCTCAAGTTATAGCCAAGAAACTTGGTATGTGAGCTACTGGTTAAAAATAAAGAAACACGTGTTTCACAGTTTTTCAAAATTTCACCTTCAAAGGGGTGAAATGGGGGATGAAAGTTGGTATCAAAGGCCTTCATTTTTCAAGGTATTTTACAAGTTATATCAATGAAACTTGGTATTTTGGCTAACGGTAAAAAATAAAGAGTTACGTGTGTCACAGTTTTTCAAAATTCGACCCCCAAAGTGGTAAAATAGGGGTTGAAAATTTTTATGAAAGCTAGAGCCATGAAACTTGGTTTATGAGCTGCGAGTTGAAAATTAAGAAACACGTGTTAAACAGTTTTTGAAAATTTAACCCCCAAAGGGGTGAAATGGGGGATGAAAGTTGCTATCAAAGGCCTTCATTTCTCAAGGTATTTTACAAGTTATATCAATGAAACTTGGTATTTTGGCTAACGGTAAAAAACAAAGAATTACGTGTGTCACAGTTTTTCAAAATTCCACCCCTAAGGGGGTGAAATAGGGGTTGAAAGTTTGTATTAAAGTCCGTCATTTCTCAAGGTATATCCATGAAACTTAGTATATGAGTTATCGGTAAAAAATAAAGAAATACGTGTTTCACAGTTTTTCAAAATTCCACCCTTAAAGGGGTAAAATAGGGGTTGAAAGTTTGTATGAAAGGCCGACGTTTTTCAAGCTATATGGCCGTGAAACTTGATATTTGGGCTACCGGTTTAAATTATGAAATACATAATCCACAGTTTTTATAAATTCTATCCCAAAGGACGTTAAATAGTCCTTCAATCACGCTTAACAGAGCAACGGATCGACGGGTTTTTTTTCATGGGTTCTTTTTATTCCGGAAATTAAGGAATGCCTATGGGAATTAAAAAACTTATGCCACGCGAACGAAGTCGCGGGCGTCCGCTAGTATACTATAAATAAATAAGAAATATAATAAGAAATAGGCAGGCTTTCTTGGGTTAATAAAGCGGTGGGTTCCCAGGTCCTTTTGCATATGACTCCACTAAAGAGTACTATTTCAACTCATAGGTTTCTAAAGCTGGGTACAGATTTACGAAATGTAACATGCAATGTAGCACGCAATGAAAGAATTTGCCGTCCACATTGTCGCAATGTATCATGCAATGTAACAGAATGCCCATAGTGTGGACGCCTTGCGCGCACGAACCGTACACACTACGCGCACGAACAGAGCATTTCAAGTGGTGCGCGCCGCGATCCGCCATTTGTCGGTTTTTTCGCCGAACACAAAAGCCCGCGCAGTGTGCACGGAGCGCCAGTGTGGACCGGTGTGTGTTTCTGTACTGCGAAACTTTGTTCTCGGCAGACTGAGCTATGTATGTTTGCCGCGTACATGCCCGAAACAGATGCGAGTAGGTATACATGCTCGGTTCGTGCGCGCGCTGTGATGCTCCTTTCATGTTGCATTGCATGTTACATTTCGTAAGTCTGTACCCGGCTTAACGATTATTGTCAGATGTTAGACTGAGACCAACAGCTTACGAAACGAAAAGGCCGAACGGACAACCGAATTCAGTCACCCATCCAGTTACCAACTTTAGTCAACGTTGTTTGACATTCGCCATCGACTAGATATGCGTTGTCGCGCCTAAACGTCGCGCATGCTAAATGGCGCCATCATGACAATCATACTAATACTAATATTATAAATGCGAAAGTTTGTTTGTTTGTTGGTTTATTGGTTTGTTAGTTTGTCCTTCAATCACGCCGCAACGGAGCAACGGGTCGACGTGATTTTTGCCATAGGTATAGCTGAGGACCTTGAGAGTGACATAGGCTACATTTTATCCCGGAGAATTGAGGAGTTCCCGCGGGAATAACAAAAAACTTAAACCACGCGGACGAAGTCGCGGGCATTAGCTAGTAATATAAATTACAAATTTAAAAAAACCCCCGACTAGAAAAAAGCTGATGACCTTCAGACGGATGAACAGATTTTCATGAAACATGGATAAGAACACTCGGGATAAAATTATCTATGACACAAAAAATACTAAACGAAAATCGGTTCATCCGTTTGGGCGCTACGATACCACAGACAGATACACAGATACACAGACAGACACGTTAAACTTATAACACCCCTCTCTTTTTGCGTCGGGGGTTAAAAATAAGAGTGAGCGCGTTTTCGTGTATTGAACTATCTATAACGTGAGGCTTAACGTGTCGCAATCCCTTTATAGGATTGTAGGAGACGTCATTAGTTAATGAGCATTAAATGTTTTAATAGCACGCGACCTCGACCACAGATTAAATAAAAGTTAAGTATACTTCACTTCAACAACCGCGTGGGGGCGAGTAAGGATCAGTTGCACTATCTTCCGTTATATAGTTAACGTTAAACTTAGCTTTACGGAGTGGTACAAGGCAGTTTATTGGAGTTTGCTTCCTTTAGAATCGATTTGCATATGCCCAGGATATGAAAATGTATGGGGAGTAAAATAAATTTTTCTCCGTTACGTTACGTTATTGACTTAATGTTTCCATGGTAACACTTGTTTATGTTTCCATAATTATGTAATGTATTTTAATGAATATAAATTTAAAATTATATAACTAGTGGTTCGCCCCGAACTGAGACCTCGCGGCGCCATCTATTGACACCATTGTGAAGTTCTGTTGTGAATACTAAGGCTCATTAAATATTAAATAATTTCGTTTCCATATAATATTTATTTAATTTTAGTATTTGTTGTTCAAGTACAGGATATAAGTCAAATAATTGATCAAGTTTCAGGCTCAGCATTTCAGTAAATTTAGAGTTCTGAGGTCAACTTTGGACGTAAGAAAATCTCCACTTTGAGAACCTCCCATTTCGTCAATTATAGGGGAAAAATTTAAAAAAAAAAATTTTGGACTCTATTCCTAATTATCTTTAAAATGATATACCGCAACCCTATGTAACGCTATAAAAATATTTTTTCTTCATATTCGCTTCTATGAGAGCCCCCCTGAGTGATTACTTTTTAAGCCATATTCGGCGGGAGGCTATCGGTTTATATGTATAATTTTTAAATTTGAAGTAATTACGTTCAGTAATTCAGAAGTTATAAGGCTCTGACAGACGGACGGACGGACGGACGGACGGACAAGTGCAAATTCACTCAAGTAGACTCAGAGACCTTCGCTTCGCTCGGTCGATTAATATAAATAAATGTATCAAGCATGCTTTCAGTCATATAAACAATGATTTCCTGCTATGCAATTAGAAACATTAGTTTCTCATGCTTTCCAACTCAAGACAATAATAAAACAAAATAAGTACACACATTTGCCTGGCTAATTATGGATTCATCTGGCCCAATGCCGAAGGAGGACTCATGCCCGATTGCATTGAGCACTTTGGTGCTTACTTCCGACACAGTCGGGACGGGCTCCGCATTCCCAGTGGCACAGCGTGCCCGAGCTGCTGCAGCGTTCTCTGTGCGGGCACCTTTTTTTAAATCTTTCCGAGTCTGAAAATAAAAATAAAAAATAATTATGTACCTACTACTTTCTACGACGCATTTAAACGTTGCTATGTTAGAGAACTAAAAGTTTTTATTTATGTTTGAATTTACTTAACGTGTGACACGAAACGAAGAGTAAACACGAAAGTGTGTCTGTCTGTTTGCTATGCTTTTACCAATTTTGATGAAAGTCAAAATCCAATATTTTTTATTCAATTTAGGTAGGTATAGTACACTTGTTGACGTCCAGTTATTTATAGATAAAATATAATGGTGATAAATAATCAGTAACGGTATCTTAAAACTAAAGCTACGAGAAGAGAGAAATTAGGTATAGGTTGAGGTAGGTTGTATTCCGGGGAAGGAAATATGGCTGCTATTCATCCCAGATTATTATAGTGCCTGTGGGAATAAAAAAAACATTATCCACGCGGACGAAAACGCGGGCATCATCTAGTTATAAATATTTTAATTAATTGACCGAGCGAAGCGAAGGTCTCTGAGTCTACTTGAGTGAATTTGCACTTGTCCGTCCGTCCGTCCGTCCGTCTGTCAGAGCCTTTCTGAATTACAGGACGAAATTACTTCAAATTTAAATTTAATATGTAAACCGATGGCCTCCAGCCGAATATGGCTTAAAAAGCTATAAAAATCTTTATTTCTTGGGGGCTATCATAGAAGCGAATTCGAAGTTAAATATTTTTATAGCGTTATATAGGGTTGGTTGAAGAATTATAGACCCATCTCGCTGTTGAGTCATGTCTATAAGTTGTTTTCAAGAGTCATTTAACGAATCGTCTTGCCCGTAGGTTTGACGACTTCCAGCCTCCCGAACAAGCCGGATTCCGAAAAGGCTTTAGCACCATAGAACACATCCACACGCTGCGGCAGGTTATACAGAAGACTGAGGAGTATAACCGGCCACTTTGCTTAGCGTTTGTGGACTATGAGAAAGCCTTTGAATCGGTGGAAACTTGGGCGGTATTGAGGTCTCTACAGAGATGCCGGATTGATTATCGGTATGTCCAAGTGCTGAAGTGTTTGTACGAAAGCGCCACCATGTCAGTCCGTATACAGGACCAGACTACGAGGCCGATCCGACTGCAGCGGGGAGTGCGACAGGGGGATGTTATCTCCCCGAAGTTTACCGCTGCATTGGAGGACTTCTTTAAGCTTCTGGATTGGAACGGACTTGGCATCAACATAAACGGCGAGTACATCACTCACCTTCGGTTTGCCGATGACATAGTCATCATGGCAGAGACTCTGGAAGACCTCAATGCAATGCTCAATGACCTCAGCAGAGTTTCTCAACAGGTGGGCCTAAAAATGAATATGAGTAAGACGAAAGTTATATCTAACGCTCATGTTCCGCTCCACCCAGTGATCGTTGAGAGCTCTGCACTCGAGATTGTAGACGAGTACGTGTACCTGGGGCACACAGTGCAGCTGGGTAGGTCCAATTTCGAGAAGGAGGTCAACCGCCGAATTCAACTCGGCTGGGCTGCGTTTGGGAAGCTTCGAGATATCTTCTCGTCCAAAATCCCTCAGTGTCTGAAGGCCAAAGTCTTCGAACAGTGCGTGTTGCCAGTGATAACTTACGGATCTGAGACATGGTCGCTGACTATGGGCCTGATAAGAAGGCTCAGGGTCACTCAGCGGGCGATGGAGAGGGCTATGTTGGGAGTGTCCCTACGTGATCAAATCAGAAATGAAGAGATCCGTAGGAAAACCCGAGTCACCGATATAGCCCGAAGAGTTGCAAAGCTGAAGTGGCAATGGGCGGGGCACATAGTTCGGAGAACCGATGGGCGTTGGGGTCCCAAAGTGCTGGAATGGCGACCCCGCAGACCCCCCACACGGTGGACGGACGACATCAAGAGAGTCGCAGGGCGAGTCGCTGGATCCAGGCAGCGCAAGACCGTGGCTTGTGGAGGACCCTACAAGAGACCTATGTCCAGCAGTGGACGTCCATCATTTTAAAGATAATTAAGAATAGAGTCCAAAATTATTTTAATTTTTTTTATTTTTCCCCAAAATTGACGAAATGGGGGGCTTTCAAAGTGGAGATTTTCTAACGTCCAAAGTTGACCTCAGAACTCTCAATTTTCTGAAAGGCTGAGCCTGAAACTTGATCAAATATTTGAATTATATCCTGTACTTGAACAACAAATACTAAAATTAGATAAATATTATAAGGAAACGAAATTATTTAAATTTTAATGAGCTTTAGAATTTTTAACAGTACTTCACAATGATATCAATAGATGGCGCTCTGTTATGGTGATACCGCGAGGACTCCGTTCGGGGCGAACTACTAGTATATAAATATTTAAGGTTGTATGAAGTTCATGAATGGATATTTCAACGAGCAATCGGTTTGCTTTGAGGTCTTTTTGCTAAATAAATATTAAGATCGCCGAACTGTAGTTCTGCTTTATGCGGGCACATTAGCACTGCAGAGATTTTGCGGAAGTGCGCAGAGGACACAAATAAAGCCACCAGGCGGCCATTCCTCCTTGGTTCACTTTTTTTTAAAATCCACAACAAGTTAGCCCCTGACTGCGATCTCACCTGATGGTTAGTGATGATGCACTCTAAGATGGTAGCGGGCTAACTTGTTAGGGGCATGGCACTTATACCTAATCGGTTTCTACACGGTATCATACCGTAACGCTAATCGCTTCGCGGCACCGTCTTTGCCAGTAGGGTGGTAACTAGCCACGGCCGAACTGATTTTGATTAAACTTGCACTGTTTCCTAAGTTGAGGTAAATGTAAGCCAATAAAAAAAACCGGCCAAGTGCGAGTCGGACTCGCGCACCGAGGGTTCCGTACAAACCTGTAGTAAGTTTTAAATTAAATGTTTTTTTTAAATATTTGAGTTGATTGAATGAAAGGTAAATTGCGATTTACGATTAATGACGTATTAAAAAAAACTACTTACTTGATCTCGTTCAAACCAATTTTCGGTGGTAGTTTGCATGGTACTGTACAACATATATTTTTTTTAGTTTTATCATTCTCTTATTTTAGAAGTTACGGGGGGGGGGGACACACATTTTACCACTTTGGAAGTGTCTCTCGCGCAAACTATTCAGTTTAGAAAAAAATGATATTACAAACCTCAATACCATTTTTGAAGACCTATCCATAGATACCCCACACCTATGGGTTAGATGAAAAAAAAATTTTTGAGTTTCAGTTCTAAGTATGGGGAACCCCAAAATTTATTGTTTTTTTTCTATTTTTGTAAGAAAATCTTAATGCGGTTTACAGAATACATCTACTTACCAAGTTTCAACAGTATAGCTCTTATAGTTTCGGAAAAAAGTGGCTGTGACATACGGACGGACAGACAGACAGACAGACATGACGAATCTATAAGGGTTCCGTTTTTGCCAAATTTGGCTACGGAACCCTAAAAAGAATGGTCTCAATCCGATTCAAAGTTTGAGAGAAATGCGCGGACAAACATACATATACACCTATAAAATTTTGTATAATTGTTTGAAAGCCCCAATATTGGAACTACAATGTTAACCACATTGTAGTTCCAATAATATTACTTACCTACATACTGTCAAATGGATACCCTCATTTCTTTGAAGTCGGTTAAAAACGCAAATAACACTAGGTAGGTAGGTAAATACTTGGTATATTACTGGTAGGGTGGTAGTACTTACCCACCATTTGAGGAAAACAAATTAGGTATATATACCCATATAATGCGTTTATATTTTTAGTTTAAGTTGGTACTTATAGGTATAGTTTTCAAGTCGATTTTTGTTTTTGATGAAAGCGAATTATAATTATCTCTGATAATTATTATCTCAATCATTGATGTAGAATTTTAGTACTCATTCTATTTCAATGATCTCAATAATAAAATGTACGTGCTACATACATCGTAGATAAGCCTACGCTTCCGGCTACGTGGCTCTACGTCACACTACGTAGCTGAATGAGCTACGCAAAGGCTACGCAATAATACGCTTTACGAAAAGTCTTCGCCACGATAAAATTGCTTTTTTTTTGTTTTTAGACACTACAATTTAGCCCTTGACTGATCTCATCTGGTGGTAAGTGATGATGCAGTCTAAGATGGTAGCGGGCTAACCTGTTAGGGGCACGTCGCGACAATCTGGCACCCTATTCTCTAAGTGACTATCAAAAAATTTAAACCACAGACATATAATTATATATTTTATCCATTGAACGTTTGCTATGAAATAAAAATAACACTAATCAATGGATAAAAAATTGAAAATGGTATAAAAAGAAATGTCAGTGATTTTGAGCTTTGAGGTAACAATAGAGTAACCAATCGAGTACAAATTGAAGCGATAAGAGCGCGGTTTGCCACTTGCTCTATCGTCATGAGCAATATAGATTATTATTAACTTTGTCGTTGTCCATAGCGCTAAGTTTGCTACCATGTCCAATATTTAAGTGGTTTTGATCTCTGTGTTAACCACTAGTTAATTTGCTCAAAATTTGATTTCAGTATATTTTAAATGTACAGTATACCTTTTGTAAAAAAATGAGTGTATTAATTATTTTTACAGATTAAGTGCGTGCATTGAATTTTATTAAATTTACATAGAAGCAGCGACCTTGACTCTACATTATTGGTTGCAGTGTATGAAAATAATAACCAGTTATAAATCTTTTTACTAGAAATAATAATTAATTTTAGTTTGGTATGAATCTTATATGTATTTTTGTGTTCCGTACGAGGATCAAGAGCAGCGCAACAGTGCAAATAGGTACAGACAAATTGAAATTACTAAAATTCTACAACAATGTACAGACCACATTAATACTGTGTTGCGTTTCTCACGCAACTAATCTCTCTTTTTTATATATTTTAAATGTCAAGTAACTCTTCTAGTCTTTAAGAGTATTACATTTGTAAATAGTAGAGAAAATAGACATGAAACTGTGACGACTATGGTCGGCTATGGAAATCAGTCCACCGCTCACGTGCGTGGTAGAAGTGCAGTGCTGCAGTCGAGGATGCACCGAATGTCTGTATTGCGTTCCTCGTGCTACTTTATAAAAGTCTTCTAGAGTTCTCTAGAGTTCAAGATATACAAATGTGCACTCTTATAATTCTGGACGTCACCTAACCGTCGACGTCCACGACAAAGTGACGTCCAAAATTATTATAAAAGCACACATAAGTAATGAAAATAGAGGACGCCCATCGTCGGCTATGGAAATCGCGAAAGCGCTCACGTGCTCGTCAGAAGCGCAGTGCCGCAGTCGGGGGCGCGGGGAGGCGCGGCTCGGTCAGTCCGCCCAGCGCCGCGGCCGCGTGAGCAATGCCACGAACGCCGCCGAACCTAGCGCGCCTCGCGCTCGTCGTGCTACTCGCCGCGCGGGCCGGTGAGTACGAGCGTTCCTTTTTTGAAATTTAAAAAAAAAGTTCCCGGAAACGCGAATTTTTTAAACTTTTTTATTTTTTCTCAAATAATTTAAATTATAGCAAATTTTTTTTTCGAAATTCGTAATGAGAAGTGAAGTGACGTGTTCGTTCGAATTATGTGCATATAAGTATTCGATTTTTAAATAAATTGTTTACTGCTCCAAAAATACATAAGTTACAATTACAAAAACATTTCTTCGTTTCACAGGGCAAAACTTATATTCTAAATTGTAGTTACGAAATCAAAAATATTTTTATAAGAATTAATACTGTAAAAAGAATGACTGCATTCCATTTTTAAAGGACATAATTTGTTTGGTTATCACAGTTTCGAATTACGAAATGAGTAGTGACGTTTACGTTCCAATAATGGTGGGAATTTAGGCAATAGGCATTCAATTTTCTGTGGTCGTCGATTGTTTTTTTTCTACGTTTTAAGTTTGAAATTATTAAGTTAGTAATTCTTAATTTGGATAGAATCAGGCGTTACAAGTTTATGAATTCTTAATTTGCAAAAAGTGCTTTAAGACATGCCCTGTGACTAAAGCTTCAAGGTTCCAAATTGTGTGCATTTTAGAAGTCCATTTCTAGAAAATAATGCCGCATGTTTAAAGTGAAATAACTAGTAACTCGACCTTCGTGCTTGTTCCATTCTTACAAAATCATACTTTGTTATGACAGCTTTAAAGCTCGGAATAAGAAGTTACGTTTACTTGGCGAATTTTTAAACGAAAACTTATATTATGTATAAGAAAATTGTACATTTAAATGTGATTCCATATTTTATAATTAGAACTAAGTTTGGCCCGCAGCTTCGCCCACGTTAAATTAAATTTTCGTACAAATTTCAAACCCCTGTTTTGCTCCCTTAGGGCTTGAATTTCCAAAGATCTTTTCTGAGCGGATGCCTATTGCCTACGTCTTATTAGTTTTAAGCCATGTTTATGCCAAATTTCAGCCCGATCCGTCAAGTACCTAGTGGACAGATCAGTCAGTCAGTCACCCTTTCCTTTTATATACCTACTACTAGCAGATGCCCGCGACTTCGTCCGCGTGAAATAAGTTTTTTAAATTCCCACGGGAACTCCCAAATTTTTCGGGTTAATAAATAGCTTTTGACACTCACAAAAAATGTGGCTTTCTATTGGTACCAGAATTTTCAAAATCAGTAGATCCAGAGATTACCCCCTACAACGTCACAAACTCACAAATTTTACCTCTTTATAATATTAATATAGATTAGATTGCGTGAACTTCTCATATTTTTTTATGTAATCTTATCCTTTGCTTACCTAGCGAAATTTTTAAAAGCTCTACGTTCTAAATATTAAAAAAGTAGAACTTATTTATTAATTACTAGATTTTCACCTGAAATAGACGAAAATTGATTTTCTACTGTAAGTTTATGAGAGACTAGATGATTCCTGCGACTTCATCCGCGTGGACCAAGTTTTTTCGATTCCCGCGGGAACTCTTGAATTTTCCGGGGTAAAAAGCCTATGTCCTTCCCCGGGATATAACCTACCTCTATACTGCCTCGTTGGTCTAGTGGTTAGCAAAGTCGACTGCGGATCACGAGGTCCTGGGTTCGATTCCCGGTCGGGCATAAAAGTTAGGTATTGGGTTTTTCAATTAAGAAATTCTCAGTGCCAGCCCGGAGTTGGAAGTTGGCGGTGTTTCACCCCCGTGCCTCGGAGAGCACGTTAAGCCGTCGGTCCCGGTCATTATCACTAACATGATAATAGTCGTTAAAGCCCGCCAACCCGCATTGGAGCAGCGTGGTGGGTCTAAGCTCTAATTCCCGCTCTCCTATGAGAGTGGAGGCCTGTGCCCAGCAGTGGGACGTTAATAGGCTGTAGTGACCGATACCAAATTTCAGCAAAATCGCTTGAAGAGATGGGCCGGGAAAGCGTAGCAGACAGACAGACAGACAGACAGACACACTTTCGCATTTATAATATTGGTATGGATTATATATTTACATATCCATTAAGTAAACCTACATAGCAATTTCGCAAATGTTTATCCAAATTTGGAGCATGCAAGCATTTACTTAATATTAATACTTAAAAACTTATCTAATAATTACTGCAGCATTGTGACAAGGGACAATGCATTCCAGCATTTAAAAGTTTTAAATGACAAGTGACAGTTTAAATTCCTTCAATTTCGATTCGCCACCTTTTCATTTTGCTTTTCCGTGTCAAGTTTTATTTTTAATGCGCCCCAGTATCGCGGCCAAGTTTCTGAGGTGAAAGTTTTTGTTTCTACTTTCATCTCTTTTTAACGAATGCCACATCAACCATGAATATTCATTCTATGTTAACATTGAAACAGGATATTTTTTTAATACTTAACTTTTTAAACAACCGTATCGATTTTCTTTTATTTCTAACAGGTATCTTATAATTATCTGTTCAATTTTTTAGATTTTGCACTAATAATGTGCTTACCTATACACAACTCCCTTTATAAGTACCACTTTTGCGTAATATTTTGACAAATTCGTAGAATGTTAAATTTGGTTAACTCTAAGTAAAATTCAAAGAATATAATGTCACGTTATAAGTTTTCAAAGTCATCCAATTAATTAAAGGTAGGTTGATCAAATTTATTATTTATTTATTTATTAATTCGCTATAATGATTATACTGCTTTAGCGGATCATAGTATAATCCACCCGGTGGAAGTTGGCGGTGTTTCACTTCACCCCCATGCCTCGGAGAGCGCGTAAAGTCGACGGTCCCGCGCCTGACCTCTCTCCGGTCGTGTCGGATTTTCCATCCGTCTATGTGGTGGTGTGGCAATTGCGGAAAAGCTATTAATAACCACGACAAGCGGACTCGGGTCCTCGAGAGAAGGGTGGAGTGTTGGGAATGCAGGCTAGCCGCAACGAATACCCCCATCACTCAGTGTAGATTTGTTGGCTATATATATGAACAACAGTGGAAAACCCTAAGTATATCATACCTATTATTTATTATTATCACGTCATATTCTTATGATATTACTAGGCTAGATGATTCCCGCGACTTCGTCCGCGTGGATTAATGTTTTTTGATTCCCGCGGGAACTTTTCAATTTTCCGGGATAAAAAGTAGCCTATGTCCTTCCCCGAGATACAACCTGTCCTTGTACCAAATTTCATCAAAATCGGTTGAACAGAAACATTTTTTTGATTCCCGCGGGAACTCTTCAATTTTCCGGGATAAAACGTAGCCTATGTCCTTCCCTGGGATGTAACCTATCTCTGTACCAAATTTCATCAAAGTCGGTTGAGTGGTTGGGCCGTGAAAGCGTAGCAGACAGACAGACAGACAGACACACTTTCGCATTTATAATATTATAGTATGGATCAGTGATTGTAACTAAGTATAATAGCAAAATATGGTCTGACAAAAAGTTTTTATTTATTTATTATTTTAATACTAGACGATGCCCGCAACTTGTATTGGGTTCTCGCAGGAACTCTTTAATTTATACTGGGATAAAAGTAGCCAATGTGTTAATTTAGGGTATAATCCATTGAATTGAGATGAATTTACTCATTTCTAAGGCTAAGGCTTCTAAGTTAATACCTACTAATAGCCTATCCATTTCTATTCTAGTACTAGAACACTCCTTGACCTTGCCCGTTAAAAGTGACACATTCAAAAGAATTGGCTGCATCAAAATTGGATCATATCCAGAACAACCTCTTATAACGCGACTCTTTCTCTTTTATAGATTTTATTTTACTGGCCATTTTGTACTTAATCTAAATTAACATTAACATTATTACTTCACTACTACTTTTATTAGAGCTTTTTTAAAATATCCTAAAACCCTTTATTTAGAAAATGAAACTTAATAACCGTAATGGTGATAGTCAATTATCTTAAATCGAAGCTACGAGGGTTCCAAACGCGCCCTGGTCGGAGAAAAGCCCACAAAAAACTCTCTTTTTTTATTATCGCCATCTCACAAATCATCTAAAATGAAAGAACTATCAGGGCCGTTAGATCAAATCTTTGCTAAGCTACCTTATCATTTAAGTAATCTCTTACATTTTATGTCTTTTATATATTTAACTAGTGGGCCCGGCAGACTTTGTCCTGCCCTGAAACTCGAACCCGATTGCAGCGCCCCCTGCCGGGTCCAATTGTAAATATAAACCAAACCGGGGTCCAAACAAACACAACAAAAAATTCTTTCCAAAAAACCGACTTCCAAAGTCACTGTAAAGTAAGAAATAATTTTGATTTCTACACACTATGTTGAAGTCGGGCGAGCCTGACGACGCAACTTTGCCTATCTTTGTTATACGGTCGGTTTTTTGGAAAGAATTTTTATTTTTAACTTTTTAGTGTACTCTAAAATCCCTACGGCTTAGGAGTGCAGTACCATGCAGCATCAGAGTTGAGGAGTTGGAAATTGGGTTTAAGTATGAAGTCGTTGCTTGACACCTACAATATTAATTCACCATAAAAAAATCCTAAACCACTATGTTTAAGGAGTTCTGTACCCTGCAGCATCAGGGTTGAGGAGTTGGGACTTGGGTTTAAGTATGAAGTCGTTGCTTGACACCTACAATATTAATTCATCATAAAAAAATCTTAAATCGTTATTTTTAAGGAGTTCTGTACCCTACAGCATCAGGGTTGAGGAGTTAGGACTCAGGGTTGAGGAGTTGGGACTCAGAGTTGTATCGTATACACGTGACTTGATACCTACTATATGAATTCACCATCAAAACTCCTAACTCCCTAGTTTTGAGACGTAGGTACACCTACAGCATCAGGATTGAGGATTTGGAGTCAGATTTTTTTATGGGACCACCTCGTGAGCTTCCTCTAACCAATGTAAAAAAAAAATTTCAAATCGGTTTAGCAACCACGGAGATATGCACCGACATACATTTAAAAAAAAAAAAAAAAAAAAAAAAAAAAAAAAAAAAAAAAAAAAAAAAAAAAGATACGCGCCGAATTGAGAACCTCCTCCTTTTTTGGAAGTCGGTTAAAAAAAGAATTAGCGAAATTGGTCCAGCCGTTCACGCGTGATGCCGTGACCAAGGGAAATAGGGATTCATTTATATATAAATAGATTTCTTAAAAAGCATATAATATGTATGTAGCTCCGAAAACTTAGAGATGCTTGCCCAGGGTTCGTACCCGCGACCCAGTATAGGAGGTAGGGTATCTTAACCACTAGGCTATCAGTGCTACGGATACGGAAGTAGGTAAATCCTATATACCTACTATACTACAAGGTACGTAGCACTATACTAATAGGTACATACCTACTAGGTATGTAGCACTAGCTAATTCCCGCGACTTCGCATGCGTGGATTGAAGGTTTTTGGTTCCCGCGGGAACTCTTTAACTTACCGGCATAAAAAGTATAACTCAAAATCAAAAAATTTATTCCAAACTAGCTGATGCCTGCGACTTCGTCCGCGTGGGTTAAAGTTATTTGGTTCCTGCGGGAACTCTTTAATTTTTCGGGTTAAAAGTAAAAAGTAAATGCGTTATTCCAGACTATAAACTATCTCTGTGCCAAATTTAATCCAGATCTGTTCAGCCGTTCTGGCGTGATTCAAAATTCAAATGATTTTTATTCATATAAACTTTTACAAGTACTTTTGAATCGTCGAGTGAATCTACCACTGGTTCGGAATGCCATTCCTACCGAGAAGAACCAGCAAGAAACTCGGCGGTTGCTCTTTTGAAAAAAATAATTTTCAAGTAACAGCTGTCGTTAGCATTGCTGGAGCGAGTCAAATCCATACTCCTTTGTCATTTACGTAATCTTCAACAGTATAATAAGCTTTTTTCAGGTGCATACTTTTAATGAACTTCCTAAACTTGTGTACAGGATTGAGTAACAAACATCCATCCCATCCAATCTTTCTCATTTAAGTATAGCCACAGTCATATTATGCGGTTGGATAAAGTACCTCAAGCTCTTGGTTACGGCATTTTTCTTCGAGCTTCTTTACTGAGGATTCCGTTCCAGAAGATACTGCTGCAGATAACAATTCTGTAGCAAAGTTCGTTACCTGCGCTTTCAAGCTACTTAAGCATTTTTAATACACGCAATTAAGTCTACATATCACAGGCAAACATATGGCATCGAAATATTATTGAAATACCGATGTAAACAGTAAATTATGTTGACAGATTTTCTCCTTGGTCGCAGTTTTTTATAATAAATTTTGTTTCCTACAAAAGCCACCAAAAAGATATTATTAAGTTCTAATCAAGTGAATTGCTGTTATCTGTTGGGGAGTTTTGTCCTCTATCTCTGATAATATTCATCAAATCTTCACCAAAATTGGGCAAAACTTACCTGATGATACATACCTTCTAATAAAGAAAAATTTACTCAAATCAGGTCAGATTAGACTGAGTTATGGAGTAAAATCAACAAAACACCCCATCCTGGCGGAACCTTATTTTCTATCGGGATAAAAACTATCCTATAGGTATATTGACCCGGAGTATCAGCTACCGCTATACCAAATTTCATTTAAATCCGTTTATTAGTTTTCGCGGGATGCGCGGCCATACAGACAGACAGACAGACAAAAATTAAATAAAAATCTGTTTTGGGCTCAGTATCGATAGTAAAGCATACCCCGATTAAATTTTTCAGAATATATTAAATGTACAGAAATCTTTCAGTCACAGTTTTATTATAAGTAGTACCTACAAAGTACACCTTCTGAATGTCATGAGACTACTAGCAGACGCCTGCGACTTCGTTCGCGTGGCATAAGTTTTTTAATTCAAATAGGCATGCCCTAATTTTACGGGATAAAAGAACCCATGAAAAAAAAACCGTCGATCCGTTGCTCTTTTGCGGCGTGCCGCGTGATTGAAGGACTATTTAACGTCCTTCGGGATAGAATTTATAAAAACTGTGAATTACGTATTTCATAATTTAAATTGGTAGGCCCAAATATCAAGTTTCACGGCTATTTAACTTGAAAAACGCCGGCCTTTTACAACAACTTACAACCCCCATTTTGCCCGTTTGGGGGTGGAATTTTGAAAAACTGTTACGAACGTACCTACTTCTTTATATTATCACGAAAATACCAAGTTTCGTTGATACAACTTGAGAAATATCTTGAGAAATGAAGGACTTTCATATAAACTTTCATCCCCTATTTCACCCCTTCCGGGGTAGAATTTTAAGAAACTGTGAAACACGTATTCCTTTATTTTTTACAGATAACAAATATACTAAGTTTCATGGATATAACTTGAGAAATGACGGACTTTCATACAAAGTTTCAGCCCCTATTTCACCCCCTCAGGATATAAAACGAATGTCCTTTCCTGGGATACAACCTACCTATACACCAAATTTCATTAAAATCGGTTGAACAGATGAGCCATGAAAGTGTAGCAGACAGACACACATTCAAATAGGTTCAATACCTATTTGGATTCCGTTGAAAGCAACTGGGAATAGACAAACAGTAAATATTTGATGATTTTCATACACAATTAGTTGTATTGTGAGTTTTAGTAATACACAGACTACGGAATCAATAATGATGTGTTTTTAACCGACTTCCAAAAAAGGAGGAGGTTCTCAATTCGGCGCGAAATACTTTATGTATACACTCAATGTATACATATATATATATATATACATTGAGTAATGATATGAATTTCAGCTTGATAATGATCATGCATTAAATGATAAATGATAAATGATTTATTTATTTCACATAGGACAACTTGTGTCACTTATGATACGTCAAGACTCTACCACTGGTTCGGAAAGCTGTTCTACTGAGAAGAGCCGGCATTCCTGAGAAAAAGGGTCTTGACAGACAGCCAGACAACAAAGTGATCCTATGAGGGTTCCGTTTTTTCTTTTTGAGGTACGGAACCCTAAAAGTGCATATGAGTTTTTTAATAAACCAATACTAATAAACCCCAACGATTTGCTGTTCTTACTGAGGGCCTGCTGGAGGCTGAGCATGGGCAGGGGACAAAAATCTTATCCCCCGATTATATCCACTGACAAGAGATAAAATTATCTTGTCCCTATGCTAGAGCATGGCAACAGGAGAAAGGAGAAGTACATCCTTGTTTGACATTACAACTGGATAAACTTCCCCCGGCTATAAAATTGTTACAACCTACCTATACACCAAATTTCATTAAAATTGAACAGATGAGCTGTGAAAGTGTAGCAGACAGACACACTTTCGCATCTGTAATATTAGTATGAAGTATGTATTACATAGCTTTCATGCAATTAGTAATGAAATAAAAAGGTATAAAATAGAATTGTTGCTTGTAAATTAGCATTATTTTCTTCCTGCAAGTGGACAAACTGTTTTTTGATATTTTGGGAGGATAAGGCTGGATGGCTTGAAGGGTCTTGATGGCTGGTGGAAGGGGCTGGATTGCTAATGGAAGGGGCCAGGGGGAATGTTTCCAGCTTGTCTGTGAAGGAGGTGGGTAGGGGGAGGGGGAGGACTGGTCAGAAGGTTCATGCTTCACTACCGAGACTTCAATGATTTCCTGCTATGAAATTAGAAACATTAGTTTCTCATGCTTTCCAACTCAAGACAATAATAAAACAAAATAAGTACACACATTTGCCTGGCTAATTATGGATTCATCTGGCCCAATGCCGATGGAGGACTCATGCCCGATTGCATTGAGCACTTTGGTGCTTACTTCCGACACATTCGGGACGGGCTCCGCATTCCCAGTGGCACAGCGTGCCCGAGCTGCTGCAGCGTACTCTGTGCGGGCACCTTTTTTTAAATCTTTCCAGGTCTGCAATTAAAAATATGATATAATTATGTACCTACTACTTTCTCGCTGCTAAAATTAGTATATCATTTTATTTTGTATACCTAGTACCTACTGACTTTACGAAATTGTATGTTGTGATCTTACCTGCTTCCACTGTTCGACAGTCCTGTCTGGCCCATGCTCTTTAAGTATGTCTTTAAGTTTTTGCCACTGTGAGTCCGCTCGTTTTGCCCTTAAGGGTCCTGTGAACTCACCAGTGGCTAGGTGGTCGTGTATCGACATGAAGTCGACCAACATGTTAATCTGCTTTTTGTGGCTTCTTGATCTGAATCAAAAGAATAATAGTTGAATAAGGCATTAAAAATAGATGAACACGTTTAAAAATAGGATCAATAATAGGTAAACAGAAAGATTTGCCGAGAAGATTAGTTCAGTTGTAAGCTTTCGCTTACAGAAAACAGTTTAAGTACTTTATAACATTTTATGTGATACGGATAGTATCTACTTACTTTTTGGCACTCATATTCACTTTAATGTATACAATAAATATTTTATGGAAGTTCTAAAATCGGTAAAACCGGGATTATTTTTATTTGAAAACGAATATTACTATTTGTCAAAATCACGAGCATAGATAAAAATAATGAGTAATGACTCTTTGACACAGAGTTGACATGAATTTTGAAGTATTGAGGCATTTTACATTTATTATGTCTGTGTTTACATCTTACTTCCATGATTTTCTTATAATGGCAACAATTGCGGGGACAAGTCTTTCCCCTATTTTATCCACCGTGGATAGTATTTCCACCGCTATGCCCGTAGACAGAGAAAGATTTGCTTTATTCCATAGAGTAAGATTAAAGCATAGAAATAATAATACCACAAGTGAGCGAAATGAGTATACTTATACGCTAATTCCAAGGAGTGACAGAGCGCGAAAATCTTTTTTCTTGTCCTGCTCAGCGTATTACTTTTTTTTGTTGGACCTATAAGCTAATGGAGGTCAAACAATCCTGTGTCATTTTTGTTATTCGCCCATATTCGTACGAAATCGGAATTGGACAAAGTGGTAACTGTGCTCGTAGCTTACGAAAAAAGTGCTTTTACTTATAAACAATTGTGTATTGCTGTGTGTTAGGCTGCAAAGCCAAACTGAACGTAAATACGAAAACATAACCTAATAAGTAAGTTTACAATTTTGACCTTATTTTGACCTGATTGTTAAAGATAAAAACAGGTTATATTTGTAAAGACTTGCATGAATGCTACAAAGTATAGAAATAACTAAAAATAAATACTTATTTACCATTATGAGTTATGACAATATTGCATCAAGACTATCGCTATCGCATACTTTTACGCTGACGCCAGTTCTATATCCCTTTCTCTTTTTACGCTTTATTCTTACTTTATGTCTATACCCATGCTCTACGGGTGGATAAAACCTTTGTTAAAAAACTGAGCGAGGAGATCATAGAGGTAGGAGGAGATAAACATTTTATCCTTTCCCCGTGGATAAAATCTCCCCGGTAGCCGATGCTCGGCCTCTCGGTAGAGAGTAGTATAATGAATATTCTTTGCTCGGCCTGCAGGCGCCATAATACCAAAACTTAAAGCAATACTTATGCAATGTTATTCAAAATTACAGTTTGATGTCACGTACCTTGACGTTCCTAAATTAAGGATTATACTGAAACATTAATATGGCTTTAAACTTTGGTAGTATGGTCCCAGTTGCGTGTAGCAGAAAAATAATAATTATGCTCACGAGTCGGGCTCGTCACGGCAAGCTTTGGATATGGTATTTTTTTAAATTCTGTTTAAATTACCTAAGTACTCATAGTTGTTACAATAGTGAGTAAGTAATTATTATTGTTATACCTACTAAGTAAGTAGATATTCCGTGCTATTATAGAATGATCCATTTGTTTCGTATTTTTTATTGCATTACAATTTATTTTACACTAGCTGATGCCCGCGACGTCGTACGCGTGGATTGAGGTTTTTTGGTTCCCGCGGGAACTCTTTCATTTTCCGGGATAAAAAGTAGCCTATGTGCTGTTCCAGACTATAATCTATCTCTGTGCCAAATTGCATCCAGATCCGTTCAGCCGTTGGGCGTGATTGAGTAACAAACATCCATACATCCATACATCCATCCATCCAAACTTTCGCATTTATAATATTTATTTGATTCATTGCAAGAACTTCAGCGCTAGAGTCATTACCTACTAGCAGAAAAACACGTCGATCCAAAAGAGCCTTAGCTTTGAATTAAAAACAGAACCCTTTCAATGTGGGCGGGTCACTTCATTGATCATTCTTTCTCATGAATAAGGTCGTAAACTTTTTACAATAGATTACGGTCCCAAAAAGTTCTGAGTCTGACATCCATTGAAATGGTGTACTTACGTGTAAATGTGATCGCACAGCGTCGCGCGACAGCCTTCCTGCTAACTTCATCCGCGAGGACGCCATGTCAGGGCCTTGGGACCTCAATGTCTATATAGGTTTTTGGAGCTATGAACAGCTCTAATAATAGTAATTTTAGCTTTCGCTACCAATGAGCTATGACGTCACATATAAGTTACTAGCAGCTGATGCCCGCGACATCGTCCACGTAGAATAAGTTTTTTCATTCCCGCGAGAATTCCTCAATTTTCCGGAATAAAAAGCATATGTCACACTCCAGGTCCTCAACCAACTATACCATACCAATGCAAAAAATCACCTCAATCCGTTGCTTTATTGATGCGTGATTGAAGTAGAAACTAACAAACACATTTTCGCATCACACTAATATTATAAATGCGAAAGTCAGTTTGTTTGTTGGTTGGTTGGTCTGTTGGTTTGTTGGTTTGTCCTTCAATCACGCCGCAACGGATCGACGTGATTTTTGGCATGGTTATAGTTGAGGACCTGGAGAGTGACATAGGACTACTTTTTATCCCGGTAAATTAAGGAGTTCCTGCGTGAATCAAAAAAACTTAAACCACGCAGACGGAGTCGCGGGCATCAGCTAGTTTATAATATTAGTATGATGAAAAAATGCACAATAACTGCAGCAGCGTGTGCGGCATACCGCATATCGACTCGAATGTGCGACCAGTCTAAAACGCCAGCCCATAACGTGAGGTTTTTCAACCTTCTCCTAAATCATTTTAGGCGGGCTTTCACTTTCCCGTCCACTTCCCATTGTAATACTTTAAATTATGCTATTTATTATGCTATTTAAAAAATGCCATGGCCATAAAATGAGAGAGTGCCAAGTCACTATGTCGAATATAATATCGTTACGCGACATTTTTATTGTATCACCCCAAATATCCCGACGTTTTCCGTTAAGTAGACCTTTAAATGAAATGCGAAAGTGTTTGATCGACGTGTTTTTTTTCATGTGTACCTATAGTTGAGGAGGTCCGGCCAGTAACAAAATTAAAATGCTTTTTTCGTACCACTTGCTCAAAAAAGTGACATTCTATGCCACAAAAAGCGAACATAACAATAGTCATTTTTAATCTGTTAAAAACAGGGAAAGAAAATTGTACTGAATTTCATTCATCCTCTAGGGGGAGAATGTGATTTAAATTTGGAATACCTACTTACCGAAATTTATACTGAACTACATCTGTGTTTACACCATTGAGTTTGTATATAAAGCATTAAACATCTTTTTGAAAAAGAAATAAGTACGCATTTATTATGCAGTTATGATTATTAAAAAAAAATACGAAAACCGACGAGGCCGTATGAGCTTGATGCCTTTGCTTTTCCGAATAAAAAATATTAGTCTAGGAATTTGCCGCGTTTTTGTTTTATTCAAATAGGTACATAAACGTTAAGATTATTTTAATTTATTTTTATAAATGTTCTAAACAGTTCCTCAGACGCAAGAACAGAGAAATACTCAAATCAACTCATCATACTAATATTATAAATGCGAAAGTCAGTTTGTTTGTTGGTTTGTTGGTTTGTTGGTTTGTCCTTCAATCACGCTGCAACGGAGCAACGGATCGACGTGATTTTTGGCATGGGTATAGTTGAGGACCTAGAGAGTGACATACTAGGCTACTTTTTATCCCGGAAAATTAAGAAGTTCCCGTGGGAATAAAAAAAACATATTCCACGCGGACGAAGTCGCGGGCATCAGCTAGTCAACAATAAATGTACTAAACAAAAATGTAACTCTCTCTATCAATAATTGGACCAATGTTTCGAATGTTAACTTTTACTTTTAATTGTCATTATTTTTAATAAATGCTCATCTCATATTATTATTGTGTTAATTTTTTCGCAAATGGTACGAAAAGTAGAGTATTTTCCTCGGTGATAAAGCTGTCTTAGTCTTGGGTGAACTTAAATCCCTCGCTACACTCAGGACTCGTCTTAAATCCCTCGCTTCGCTCGTTATTTAAGTTTTTAACACCCTCGCTACGCTCGGGAGTAAACCTCGAGTCCTTCGTTACGCTCGCGATTTAAATCGTCACCCGCGACAGAAGACACTGCTTTATCCCCTTGGTTAATAATCTACTATTTTTGGTGAATATATATAAAATTTACCTACTTAAAGACATAATAGAGGGTATCTATCGTAATTTATCGGCAATTTATATGAATGTTTATAGTTATAAATCCGCACAGATT
Organism: Erebia epiphron; assembly: GCA_963932025.1. Taxonomy (NCBI): domain Eukaryota; kingdom Metazoa; phylum Arthropoda; class Insecta; order Lepidoptera; family Nymphalidae; genus Erebia; species Erebia epiphron. The sequence continues at coordinate 1,591,379 of OZ009947.1, read as the reverse complement.
CTTTATAGATTATAAGAGGTTTTTCCGCTAGGTACCTATTTGAAATAGAAAAAGTTCCTCTTTAAAATCCAATGGAATAAGAGAAATAAGCGAAGTCTGATTTATTCAGTGCACCGTTTGAACTTCATAAAAGGTTAATAGCTTTGCCCATTCGGAGGTACATAATTTACTTTTTGCTATTATATCCACTTTGGAAAAATATGAGATCAGAAATGGAACATTCAAGGATTTAATGGAAAAGATAAATACATTGTATAATATGTCACCGTAAGATTGTAAAAACCACCACTACGGCCCATTAACGTCCCACTGCTGGGCACAGGCCTCCACTCTCGTAGGAGAGCGGGAATTAGAGCTTAGACCCACCACGCTGCTCCAATGCGGGTTGGCGGGCTTTAACGACTATTATCATGTTAGTGATAATAACCGGGACCGACGGCTTAACGTGCTCTCCGAGGCACGGGGGTGAACCACCGCCAACTTCCTAACTCCGGGCTAGTACTGAGAATTTCTAGTCAGAAAAACTCAATACTTAATTATGGCCCGACCCGGGACTCGAACCCAGGACCTCGTCGGCCGCAGGCGAACCTGCTAACCACTAGACCAACGAGGCAGTTAAACCGAGGTTTGTAAAAACCGTATGATTGTAATCTAACGCTTTTTTTTCGATAGATTGTAAACAGTCGAAAGATTGTGAACCGTTCAATGTTTTAAGTGTCAATTTTTGAAATATTCATTGTATTTAAGTTTTCTTGTCTCTTTCTTGTAGGTTAGGTTAGGGTTCGACATAAATAATCAAGTATTATTAGGTTCTATCGGGTTAGTAAACCTAACAGATTACAATCTACCGAAAAATAATCCGTTATATTGTAATCATTCGACAGTTTACAATTTCGCGAGTTGGATTATAATCTAACGGTTTTTACAATCTTACGGTGACATATACATGTACACATTTTACACACATTTTGTAAGCATAATTCCAGAAGTGGGCAAATAATAAAAATTACTTTTAAAATATATGTTTGTACTCTCTTCAAAACGTGCACGAGCGAAACGTCACAACGTGTAGTGGTTTCACGAGAGATTTATTGTAAACAAAGTATAAAACTTGGCCAAAGCATCACAACAACAATAAATTAATCATTTGATCAGACTGCAGTTGCTACTGCTAAGCTCTAAATCAAATTACGATCTAAACACAAAAGTATTCATTAATCGCTGAGTCTGCCGGTAGGAGACTGACTTTCAAACGTCAAAATACTCGTATTTATGTTAATTATTCTAATATGGCGTATCCCCGCCAAGGAACGAACCGAGTGAAATACATCGAATGAGTCAAATATCTATTTAATTAAACCTTCATCAACAAATAAATTAACAATCTTTTATCTTTTCTAAAAATTCAAATCAAATTTAAACACAAAGCTGACACATGCTACACCTAGATAAATATCTTAAAATCAGTTGTTTTTTTATTTTACCCAAAGTTTAAAGTTTCGTACCTACCTACTTACTAAATTGGTAAAAAAATTGCTTATTTTTTTAAATGTTTGTTAAGTAATGAAAATAATAATGAAGAAATCCATAATAACAAATATTATTGGAACGAAGTTCCTTAACGCGCGTTACGAAAAGGGGCTAGACGGAAAAAATTAAGACCAAAAGTTGTAACGACACTTTTTGTTTGCTAAAACTACTTGTGTTGTTGACTTCAAGTTGTTGAAAATAAAAAGGCGAAATAATTTTATAGAATTATGTTTTCAATAGTTACATAGGCTAGTTATATACACCCGGATGGAACGAAGTTCCTTTCGATTAATTAGTGAAGGAATTGTAATAAAATGTAAGTACACAAGTATCGTTACAACTTTTGGTACTCCGTTCCATCCGGGTGTCTCTTGACACCTCTCAAGATTTTTTTAACTTAAAAGTGAACATAAATCAATAAGTAATAAGTATTACCTATTTACCTAATCATAATATTTTAGGCGTAATAAAGGAAGCCACTTAGGTAAAATTGAAAATTACTTATCTTGAAAGGCAGTTGGTAAAACAGAAACAAGTAATTACTTAGCCTAAATTAGACATGAAATACCTACGTACGGACTACGGTATGATAAGAAGGTAAATAAATACCTTTACTTTTTCATTTAAACTGAAATTAATATCTTCCCTCGCCATTGAAATGGCTTCGCAAATAAAAGAAAGTAAACTAACAGAATGTAAAATTTCAACCGAATTTATTCAAACAGCAGACCAGACGGTGAGCATTACGCCTTAAGTCCTTATAGGGATTCCCGGTGGGCACTCACCCTTAAAAAATTACACAAGGAAATGCTCATAACGTAGGGTTTCACGATGGTCGCGAATTGGCGATCGATACAAAAAATATAATACTGCTAATGGGCACTTCTCTGAAATGAGGTAAAAATCGAGTGGCGAAAAAATTTTTTTTTTTTTTGAGTTTTTGATTTTTAGGGTTCCGTACCAAAATGGTAAAATGGAACCCTTATGGTGCGACTTTCTCCGTCTGTCTGTCCGTCTGTCCGTCCGTCACACTCGATTATTTCAGTAAATACCGAAGCTATCGACATGAAATTTGGAATAGTTGTGTATATTAGTGGCCCAAAGACACTGAAATTAAAAAAAAATTGAAATTATTTTTGTTCTTATTTAAAAAGGGGGGAAAATCGGAGGGTTGAAATTCAAAAGTGAGATAACTTTACTGTGTGGGGTATCATATGAAAGGGTTTACTTTGTACATTCTAAAACAGATTTTTAATTATTTTTAGTCATGATAGTTTTTGATTTATCGGGGAAAAAGTCTAAAAAAATACCGTTCCCCCCCCCTTATCTCCGGAGTTTACCAATCGAAAAATCTGAAATAATTATGGTCAATAGGAATTTATGTATATTTTACAGGAAAACTATAGCCAATGCTCTAACTAGCATAGTTTTTTTGATGTTAACAGTAAACCTCTACAAACAAAGTTAGTTTTGCGGTTCATTAACAAAGGTAATTATTACCGTCAAAGATTGGGTTAAACGCAAGTTCTTCTAAGTACTCATCGTCAAATAAACATATTGGTTTTTGCCTGATTGATTTGCTTCAGTACCTACTTCTTGAGTACGGAACCCTCGGTGCGCGAGTCCGACTCGCACTTGGCCGGTTTTTTTTAAGTATGCTTTGACAAAGGGGTACCTTCATGTAACACAGTGAGGAGGAAGGCCCGCGTCAGAACCTAGTTTTCTTGGAGAAATAGCGTGTTTGGTAATTATGGTGTGCATGGTAGTGATAAATTATGATTTGGTAATGAGGTTTGGTGTATGGTGATTAGGATTACGGTTGTGGTAATTTAGTATAGACATGGTGATGAGAAATTCTAGAAATCCTTAGAACTAAATCGAGGATCTTAGATCTTTGCACTCATTCAAGAAGTTACTAGCCCACAAATTCATTCAGATTTAATGACAATTAGCTGAATTCTTGAAGAAGCTTAATAAGTGGACAAACAGTAAATTTACCTGGGTGAATAAGAGAAAGATGAATTGACCAAGACTTTTCACCATAAAATTCTGGCTGGCTGGCACCATAAAAGGACGAGGCTGGACCCAGCCTCGTCCTTTCCTTCAGCCTTCAGGCTCTTCAGGCCCCCGACCCTCTCGTTCAAACCCCCTAAAACTTTCAACTTGAACTACAAAGTCTTTACAATCACCTAGCAAAAGATTAATTGGCAGATCCAAACACAAACGTAATAATTATGAAACGTTCATACCAGGCGTATAAAAGATACCATCTATCGGAATACGAGATCAGTAATGATCCCGAGAGTTCTGTCTCTCCAACATAGCTACCTGATGCCACTGAAAACTGAGTGTGACAGTATCCTTCATCATAGTAAATCTAAGATCTTGGGAGAAGGGAAAAGTGCTATGATGAGGTATAAAATCTTGATGAAGATATAGTTAGAGGTCCCATAGGCAGCATTGACCTGATCACCCAAAACTGACAAAATCTAGTCAAAAACCGGTAAATTCGCCGGCCATAATGCCAGACGTACAAGAGTGTGCGTGTTTAGCGGTGCAATCATATAAGGATTGCCGATCAAATCGTCTAAGTTCGGCTTCAAAGTAAAATAAACCATAACAGCATTGAATTCGAGCTCAATTTCGTGTATCCATTCTTATACGTTTAGGATATCGTACATATCTAAACATATGAGAGTGGATACATGAAATTGAGCTCTAATTAAATGCTTTTATGGTTTATTTTACTTTAAAGCCGAACTTAGACGATTTGATCGAAAATTCTTACATAATTGGGGGCCTGTTCTTCAAAATTATCAATTTTTCAATTGAAGAATTTTATTCTTGCTTGTCCCATCTTGTCGTTGAGCAATGCTTATTACAAATAATTGTTCTCGAGAGGAAATTATAAATCTCACTTACAAGTCGAATTCTGAATGACCTGATACAAGATCCATACGCTGCTGAAGACACGGAAGACCGAGTAGGACCTAGGCTACGTTGCTTAGCGTTTGTGGACAATATGATTGGAAACTGGAACCTTTTAAAATCGTTGCAGAGTTCCCAACGCAATCCTGTCAGTGCATAATACTGGACCAGACTATGATACCAATCCAACCGCAACGAGGAGGGCTGAAAAATTAACATCAGAAAGACAAATTCATGCCTAATACTCACGTATCAGTCCACCTAGAAATCATTGAGACCCTTTTGTAATATTTTGTATACCTTGGACACGCGGTTCAACTATGTAGGTCAAATTTTGAAAAATAAGTTTCCAGCTGAATCCGACTCGACTGGGACTGGGCAGCGTTCAAAAAGCTTGGAGATGTATTTTTCGACTTCGATAGTTCGAAGAACCAATAAAGGTTGGGGTCCCAAGGTGCTGGACTGCTCCCTCACAACATGGATGGATGACATGTAGCGAGTCGCAGGGATCCGCTAGATTCAGCGCAAGACCAAGGCTCAGAAGTCCTTATAAAAGGGTTATGTGTGGACAGCCAGACCAGCAGTGGACGTCATCAGTTGATGACTAGGATATATAATAACTACTTAATAAGTCCCTGTCTGTTTTTTTCACCATATTATATCTCAAAAGTCAAAACAGATTCATGACATGCACCAAGTGGACTGCTGTTGACGATCCATTTATTCTATTTACTCTTTTGATGTTTTATCAAAAACTACTGAATGGATTTTGATGCAACTTTTTGCATTCACTAGGTATTACTTCAGAGCAAATTTTAAAATATTTTTAATATTTATAAAATTAAGAATTATATTTTTAATCTATAATTTTCTAATTTTTACTGATATTTTACTGAATTTATTGTATTTATATAGTTATTTCAGCCTAAATTTTATGTTTTTCAATTATTTTTAGTATAATGTATATTATTTGCCAGTTATTTATAAATACTATGCCCAAAATATTCTTAATTTTATTATAAAATGCTTTTATTTGTGTCTTAATGCCATTTTTATAAACTTTTTTAAGTTTCATTCATTTTAATTTTTTTAACGTCTAAATATATTGCAAATAATTATATAAGCTTATAATAATTAAAAGATTTCCTAAAAATAAAGAAATTTCAGAAATATCTTTGATTTAGTTTTAAAATAATTCAAAATGGTCATGGTAATTGTGGTAATTAGAATCATGGTAATGATAATTTCGCCATTTTTAAATTATTTAAAAATTAACAGATTTATTTTAAATTTTGCAGGCTATTTATGTGAATTAAAAACACGTTTTACATCATAAGAAAAAATAACAAGAAAATATAACGTGTATTTTAAAAGTGGTGATTTTTTTGTGAATTAGATAGGAAAGTTGACAAAGTGAAGAATAACAACATTATTTCCCAATACCTTCAAAACGCTTAGACATGCGCTTAACCTGTTACAGTAAGTTCTTCAAACACAAAAGCCTTACGTATTAATGCTATCATGATGGATGCAGTACATATATTATCATTGTTATCATAGTGTTTGCATCGGGTCACGTAAATTAGGAAAAAGTCGTGGGACAGACTTTAGTATCTCATAATTTTTTCATTTTTCGTTATTTTGTTACATGTTACATTCAATTTTATAGGTTTATTATTTATTAACAATATTTTTTTTTTAATTTTTTTTTTAATCGATAGTTTTTGAGAAAAAAAATAATGTTCCCAACAACTTAGGCAGTGGGACAGTCATGGTAGTGAGAAATTTGAGGTTTAAGATTTTTTTTAAGATGGATCTCACCTCTTTTATCTTCTTTTTCTTGATGGATGATATAGAGGACACTATCTAGTGTCTACAAAAAAATTACATAAGCCTGAGTTAGTTTTAAGGTACGTTCTCCAGCTTGGGACACGCTTTTTACAACATTTCGAAGAAGCATCCTATAATACGACTAACTATTAACTATTATAGCCTCGTTAAATAAGTAGAGGAAGTATACTTAATAGGGATTATAACAACTCAATCTAGCAACTCTAGTTAGTAGTTACTTATATCAAACTTAAAAACGCACTTCTAGTATGGAAGTTTGTATGAAATACATAGTTGTGGAGCACTTTTATCTTCAATCGATAGTTTAAAATGATTAATTAACAGAAGACTTGAATTTAGGGTCATTTGGAAGACCCTTTATTTAATAAATCAGTAAGAAATACATATTTTTGACATCTAGGCATCATCTAGGGAGTACGATAGTCTTAAGAATATAGTCTTGAGTATCGTCACTCCCTAACTGCCTGAGTCAGTTAGGGAGTGCCCACCAACCCACAGCCCAAGCGCCAAACTCTTGGACCTAGAAAACAAACTTTGGTACAAAGATATACGTCGCATTCCAGAAAAGGACATAGTCTAAGGCTACTTTTTTCCGGAAAGTTTAAGACTTCCCGCGGGAAACTAAAAGCCTTAATCCACGCGAACGAATCCACGGACATTATCTAGTATTGGTATAAAATTCGTTCACTGTATAAAGGACGAAGTACTTGGCAGATTATAACGAAAAACAAGCATTGAGCTACCTGCAAGAAGGGTAAGCGTTGCTTTTACCCCTCTATGATCTGCACGCCGCTGAGAGGAGAACAATAATCGGTTTAACCCTTTACCCTGTGACCTTTATCATGTGTCGAGAAAGTTAATATATTTCGGGAACAATTCGTATGTAATCCGATAACTCGCTACAGAAGTGTGGGTGGTCTTCCGTCTTAGTTCTATATTATCCCTTTACGAGAAAATCCTTTGTCTCTAATGTAAGAAGACCTCCCTGGCGTCACAGTATTGGTATGCTGGCGTGGTAGTGAGTTATCGTCATTAACACAGGCTGCATTTTCGGTGGGCAGCAGGGGGGCGGCTAAATCCATACTAATATTATAAATGCGAAAGTGTGTCTGTCTGTCTGTCTGCTACGCTTTCACGGCCCATCTGTTCAACCAATTTTGATGAAATTTGGTACAGGGGTAGGTTGTATCCCGGGGAAGGACATAGGCTACTTTTTATCCCGGAAAATTCAAGAGTTCCCGCGGGAATTGAAAAAACTTGGTCCACGCGGACAAAGTCGCGGGAATCATCTAGTACCTAATAATTTCATCTAAACTATAGGTAGGTATACGAGGTACTAGGTATAACGAGGAAAGATTTGATAGTTTGTAATGGATAAACTCAAAAACTACTCAACCGATTTTAAAAATTCATTCACATAAGCTACATTATCAGCGAGTAACATAGCCTATAATTATTTTATTCTCAAAATATTAGATTTTTTATTTGAAAATTGCTATAATGTGAGTTAAGTCGGAAAAATTCGTCTCATCTGAGAGCTTCAGGTTCCGTGGCGTGTGTTGCGTAAATAGTTAAAGTTAAGTAAGTACACGAAAACATATGTGGTGGAAAAAATCCTCTCAAAAAGTTCTAAAAGAAAGTCTGCCCCTGGCTATGTTGAGTATAGACTCTTTTAATATGATCATCATGTGCTACCCGTGCGAAGCCGGTGAGAACTACCTATGTCCAGCAGTAGACATCTATCGATTGACGTAACAAGATTCAGTATTTACCCCAACAGATTCTACAAGTAATACCTACTTAGTTTACTTAGATCAGTATTACACGTTTATTATATTCTTACATATGTTATACGTGTACTAGGAAGGCTTCAATGCATAAAACCCTTTTGTCGCCATTTAGTAATTGACGAAAACTCCAAAAGCCTCCCGATTCGCCGTCTAGTGCAGGTACGGTTCATGTAAACGATGGAAAGAGACAAAGTACAATATAATACGGGATAGGAAGAGACAGGTATAAGGTTAACGAATAATCGACGAAGTTGTGCTAGAACTGAATAACTGACGTTTTTGTGGCATATTATTATATTCCCTACATTTTAAAGGCCTACTTATCCATTTACCGATTGAAAGTTTTTCATAAACTGCTGCATTTCAATTAAGTGCTTAGAAAGCAAAAAGAGCAAAACTTTAGTCCATAACTACATATATAAAATTCAAAGTCCTGACTGACTGATTGACTGACTGACTTATAAAAGGTGTAAGGTAATTAGTATAACATACCCGCGGCTACCCATGTTAGATGGTGTATAGATATATTGGAAAAATGTCATAAGACGTGTAGCTCATATCCTGGGGGGAGTTATGTGGACTTCAAAATTTTAGCATAAATATTGAGGTGGCATCCCTTAAAACAGCTGATTCAATATCAATGAACTGCGAACAATACGACGTATGTTAAGCCTCGTTGCCAGCGCGAGCGTTGCGATAAAATCCAGTCGCGATACTAAAGTAATCATTATTCGGCATGCAATTAAATTCTCAAAGCAAAAGCCCGGCTAGAACTTACGTATTGTTGTAAAAAAATGCCCGACTAGTATCGGACTTCGTAAGTCGAAGTCAGTCACTTATCCTTACTTTATGAGCCGCCTTTCCCTGTGATTAATTTATCGACTTACTTCGTTTAGGTTTTGATCAATAATTAATTATTCTGTGTAGTTTGTTCTTTCAATGATTTGCAAATTGTAATGAATTGCCAAATTGCATAACGATACGATAATAATTATTATATTATCGCTTGTAGTACAGTTTTGACTTTAGGTGTAGAAGGAACAAAGGACTCCACAGGGTTGCCTAAATTTATTTTCCATAATTAACTAATTAATTTTGTATGGAAGTTTTTGATAATTAATTTTGACTTTTTAACTCTACCATAGTGTTTATAACGTCAAAATGGCATGGGTAGCCGCCGGTATGTTATACCATTTACCTTACACCTGTATATCAACGCACAGCCTAAACCGCTAGGGTTTGAGACTTGAAATTTTGACAGTAGGTTCCTTTTGTGACGTAGGCGCTCACTAAGGAAGGATTTTTCAAAATTCCACCCCTAAGGGGGTGAAATAGGCGAGTATAAGTAGGTACTTACTTTTTAATATAAAAATGCTAAAAACTGGTTAATTAAAATTGTACACGTGCGCCATAAAAATAATATTAGAACTTTCCGGGCTAGCCAGTTAATAAGTTCTCCCTCTGTACCGTCGTAATCATATACCTACTAAACTACACTATATATGCTGGGTATACGTGCATAGGTGCTATGTCCTCAAGACAGGATACTCGAGACACAGCCATAGACATATAGATAGTCACGTATGTGTGTTTTGTGCTTGCCGAATTTTATTTTCGTGTGCCACCACTGTGCACTAATGAAGTCGTCTCGCTTTTAGGCTGTACGCGACGCTTTTTTAATGCACCTGTTTTTAAACGTTTTGGGCCTACTGAAGTGGTAGAAACGTGCAATTTAAAAAAAAATGGTAATGTTAAAATTAAAATTTTCTTCACTTTTAATACTTAGATAACACAGAATTTATCAAAAGTGACGTTGTTTTTTTTTAAGAATGCGCCTATTTTTAGATTTACATCGAATATTGAAAAATGGGCTACAGAAGTTGCCTACTAAAATAAGCAAAGTCTGTATCACAGCGGTATGTCAAAAGGATCAGCGTATAACAATGATAGTTCAAAAAAACCGGCCAAGTGCGAGTCGGACTCGCGCACCGAGGGTTCCGTACAAACCTATGTTTTTTTTAAATATTTGAGTTGATTGAATGAAAGGTAAATTGCGGTTTACGATTACGTATTAAAAAAAACCGGCCAAGTGCGAGTCGGACTCGCGCACCGAGGGTTCCGTACAAACCTGTAGTAAGTTTTAAATTAAATGTTTTTTTTAAATATTTGAGTTGATTGAATGAAAGGTAAATTGCGATTTACGATTAATGACGTATTAAAAAAAAACTACTTACTTGATCTCGTTCAAACCAATTTTCGGTGGTAGTTTGCATGGTAATGTACAACATATATTTTTTTTAGTTTTATCATTCTCTTATTTTAGAAGTTACGGGGGGGGAGACACACATTTTACCACTTTGGAAGTGTCTCTCGCGCAAACTATTCAGTTTAGAAAAAAATGATATTACAAACCTCAATATCATTTTTGAAGACCTATCCATAGATAACCCACACCTATGGGTTAGATGAAAAAAAAATTTTTGAGTTTCAGTTCTAAGTATGGGGAACCCCAAAATTTATTGTTTTTTTTCTATTTTTGTAAGAAAATCTTTATGCGGTTTACAGAATACATCTACTTACCAAGTTTCAACAGTATAGCTCTTATAGTTTCGGAAAAAAGTGGCTGTGACATACGGACGGACAGACAGACAGACAGACAGACAGACAGACAGACAGACATGACGAATCTATAAGGGTTCCGTTTTTGCCAAATTTGGCTACGGAACCCTAAAAAGGCATGGATTAATATGAAGCGCAGCACCGCTAAGGTAACCTCGGTATCGCTGCGGGGCGCGGGGTATGCGTTGGCGATCACGCCAGTATATTCGGAGTTTGCTCCCCGAGACACAGAGCGGGTCGGACGTGCTGCGTGCGTAGAATAATTTATATTTATGAAAGATCAGTGTAATTATGAAACGAATATGGTTATGTATGGATCGTAAATTGAAAACAAATTAGTTACCTACAATAACCTATTGTGTCACATCACTATGTACATGCAACAATTTTTATTTTACAATTTACAATTTTAAAATAAAAATTGTAAAAGGTAGTTATAGCTAGGTACTTTTAAGATTCGTTCCTAATACTGTAGATGTAACACGACTAAAACTGTAACGACCAAAGATGTAAAACGGTAATAATTACCTTTGTTAATGAACCGCAAAACTAACTTTGTTTGTAGAGGTTTACTGTTAATATCCAAAAAAACTATGCTAGTTAGAGCATTGGCTATAGTTTTCCTGTAAAATATACATAAATTCCTATTGACCATAATTATTTCAGATTTTTCGATTGGTAAACTCCGGAGATAAGGGGGGGGGAACGGTATTTTTTTTGACTTTTTCCCCGATAAATCAAAAACTATCATGACTAAAAATAATTAAAAATCTGTTTTAGAATGTACAAAGTAAACCCTTTCATATGATACCCCACACAGTACAGTTATCTCACTTTTAAATTTCAACCCTCCGATTTTCCCCCCTTTTTAAATAAGAACAAAAATAATTTCCAATTTTTTTTAATTTCAGTGTCTTTGGGCCACTAATATACACCACTATTCCAAATTTCATGTAGATAGCTTCGGTAGTTACTGAAATAATCGAGTGTGACGGACGGACAGACGGACAGACGGACAGACGGACAGACGGACAGACAGACGGAGAAAGTCGCACCATAAGGGTTCCATTTTACCATTTTGGTACGGAACCCTAAAAAGAGGCCGTTTAATAGGTATATCACACCGTAATTGTAACATTAAACGGCATTACTCCTGCCTGAGCCCTATTAGCCCTATATACCTACTTAAACACCTACATCAATCATTGTTACCTACAGTTACGATTGTTGTGATTGGCAGAATTAGGAATAGGCACTAGCGAAAGTGTAGCTAAGTGATTGCGATGTAGCAATCGTTTAAATTACGTGCATAACGAGGCCAAAGTACCTAATTTACCGAAAGATGCTAGGATGATTGATGAAGGCGTGAAACACTAAACCTCGTATAAACACGAGATAGGAAGTTAAAATATGTTCTCCCAAGAGTTACATGTGGCCGTAAACTCGGGTTTCAAGATAAGTAGGGATTTCGCCGCCTCAAGCTGCAAGGACCCGCTTGACGTGGGGTCCGCGTCGATTTACGACAACCCAGATTTTAATAAGACTCTTCGGTCGTAAATCTTGGTGTACTTACCTGAATATTTTCTCTCCAAAAGCCACATCTGTTGTTGGCTGAATTAGTTACCTACTGGTATTCTCGTTGCGACAATCGATTTTGACTACAAGCGGAATACATTGCGTTGGTTACTCTGTAAAAACCATTTTAACATAATAAGGCCCCAGTTATCTATCTACCGAAAAGATGCTAGGATCAAGGAGTGAAAGACTAAACCTCGTATAACCGTGAAATGGGAAGCTAAAATATGTTCTCCTAAGAGTTACAAAAGGCCGTAAACTCGGGTTTCAAGATAAGTAGGGATTTGGCCACCTCAAGCTGCAAGGACCCGCTTGACGTGCGGTCCGCATCGATTTACGACAACCCGGATTTTAATAAGACTCTTCGGTCGTAAATCTTGCTGTAACTGAATAATATTTTCTGTCCTAAAGCCACATTCATCGGTTTTCGAATGATGCTTCCGTAATGCGTCATTTTTCCGAACACTTAGGTAATTAACTCTAAAATATTGATGTTATTTTGTCACATTGAGGGAGGGAAGGTCACTGAATCTTATAGCACAGGTAAATCTAAATTAGGCAACAGAGACCGACTATACCATGCATTCGGTAGGTACCTAAACAAAAAAATGGGACGACCCGGGTTCGTTTCCCAGCAGGGTCAACCCTCCAACCACCCATGGCCCCTCCAACCTCGCGGTTATATGGGCCGAATCGCGGGAGTGCGCTCGTTCGGTACTTGCTCTTGGCGTGTTCCCGGGGCGCTATACCAAAGGAAGTTAAATAGTCCTTCAATCACGCCGCAACAGAGCAACGGATCGACGTTTTTGTTTTTATGGGTTCTTTTTATCCCGGAAAATTAAGGAATGCCTATGGGAATTAAAAAACTTATGCCACGCGAACGAAGTCGCGGGCGTCCGCTAGTTTAAAATAAATTGTTAAAGTCCGGACGCTAAAAAAATGGGACGACCCGGGTTCGTTTCCCAGCAGGGTCAACCCTTCAACCACCCATGGCCCCTCCAACCTCGCGGTTATATGGGCCGAATCGCGGGAGAGCGCCCGTTCCGTACTTGCTCTTGGCGTGTTCCCGGGGCGCTTTCTTTACTCCCTACAAATTATTTATCCGCTCCTTGTCCCCTTTTGTTACACTCTGCCCCCTTGGGGGCTTGACGACACACAAACAAAGAGATCCCCGCCGCTCTCTCGTGGCTCCTTGCCTGGCAGTATGTTCGCTCTATGTGGTACTTCGCCTATGCCACGCGTGCGCGAACTCCCGCAGCCGGTTGAAGTTTGCCGCCGATGAGACGAGGTCCGTGTAGAAGACAGGTCCCGCTTCCTCGCGCACGATACCATCCAACATGGCGGCTCGCAAGTCCTCGTAGAGGGGGCACTCCCACAGCACATGGTGCCTATCCTCGTCGCCCATACCGCACTCGCATGCCGGACTCCCGCACAACGTCATCCCATACAGGCGCGCCCGGAAACAGCCGTGCGATGAGGATCTGAACAATCCCAGCAGGGTCAATTTGGAAACTCTGAATTTTCTCTGGTCTAGCCTAATGGGAGGCTTTGACCGCGGTTATAGTTACCACCTTGCTGGCAAAGACTACCGCCAAGCATTTTAGCGCTCCGGTACGATGCCGTGTAGAAACCGAATAGGGGTATAGCCTATAGGTTTAATATAACTGCCATATCCCTAACAGGTTAGCCCGCTACCATCTTAGTCTTATCAACATCACTTACCATCAGGTGAGATCACAGTCAAGGGCTAACTTATAGTGTAATTTAAAAACATGGTACATAATATATACATACACTAGCTGATGCCCGCGACTTCGTTCGCGTGGATTGAGGTTTTCTGGTTCCCGCGGGATCTCTTTGAATTTCCGGGATAAAAAGTAGGTTTAAATGTGTTATTCCAGACCACAATATATAATCTCTGTACAAAATTTCATCTAGATCCGTTTTGGCGTGATTGCGTAACAAAGATCCATCCATCCATCCAAACGTTCGCATTTACGAGTAATATTAGTAAAGATACCCATAATGGGACCATTACCATAGTCGACAAAGTTATTAACACTGTTTTTTTTTTTAATTCCAGCGGGCGTAGAAGAGGACTGCATAGACTGGGAGGGCAAGTCGGTGCCGCACGGGCTGCTGTACGTGCCGGGGCCCGGCGTGTGCTCCATCTGTGTGTGCTACCACGCAGAGCCCATGTGGTGCAAGGCCATATATTGCGACCCCCCATATGTGAGTCATAATCATTATTATTATGCCAGAATAATATGGTAGGTACATTCAACATCATACTATTATTATAAATGCGAAAGTGTGTTTGTTTGTTGGTTTATTGGTTTGTCCTTCAATTAAGCCGCAACGGGTACCGACGACGTGATTTTTGGCATGGGTATAGTTGAGGACCTGGAGAGTAGGTAACATAGGTTACTTTTTAGCCCAGAAAAGTAAGGAGTTCCTGCGGGAAAAGGCGGGGAAAACCACGCGGACGAAGTCACGGGCATCAGCTAGTTCAACATATTTACCTAGATGTTATTAAGATTAAAATATAATACCTATTAACCGTAGTATAATATCCTGTCAAACCTGACGCGCAAAAATAATTCGTGGGCATTCCAATGTAATAGCTCCCTAAACTCCTCCTAAGCTAAAAACAAAAACTCGTGAATAAAGACTTTTCTATCGCGATTGAAATCAAACTAGCGCCATCTATTGATGTGCGCTACGCAAGCATGCAAACGATTGTCGAGTTTACCATTGCCTTTTCCCGGCCCGCTTGCAGAAACGCAGGGTTAACCATAATATAACCCAGAGTTAGCTGCTACCTACTTTGACAGAATTCGTATAAAACCTCTGTCAAAATTTCAAATTTATTCCTGGGTGTATTGAAAATAATACAATAGAACCTAACTAGCCTAACCTACTTATCTACTATATAAATTATGCCCGCGTGGAATGGTGGCAAGAATGCTGGCTGCATTTCCACGCTGGACAGCCAGGCTGATCCTTTGCGCAAAAAATGAGCTAGCCCTTCTGTCACCAGATGAGGCAAATAGCCGCGGTGAAATAACTCGTATTTTTTTTTTAAATTGGTTAATAATGTCACCCAGAAATAAGAAAAAAATCTTATTTTTATTTCTTAAACATATGCCCAGTTTCTAGGTCATGCGATTTAACATACCTACCGTATGTACATTAACATGAATAATTGTTACATAATAAGGATATCACGTTAACATTAGTATCACGTACGATATTCGCCTTCCTATGGCCCATCGGATTTGGATAACGATGTGATTTGCAGTGACACATGTGCTAGCATTTAATTCTACTGAACTCGAATGATATAATATTATCATCATTTCCCTATAATACCTATGTTAGTCGCTAGAGTAGATTAGCACCTGGAATTCGGAGAGGTTAGTCTTATACTCTTATACCATACTACCGATTACCTATTCTGTGCTTATACTAACGATAAATTTAGGTACTTGTGTGTGTAGACTGGAGACAATTGCAATTTTTCTAGTCACCCTATTGGCTAATTCTCATACCCGGTCCTAATCCTACAGTATTTTTGAAGTGAAACTTCTTTAGAATCGTTGATAAAACGAAAAAGCGACACCAGAAAGCGACAAACATATTCATAATAGGATTTAGCCTGTTAGAGAATGAGATAAAAATAATTTAGGCTAGGTACTTTTCTGAACTGATAATAGATACCTACACTCTGCGAAAATAGTCAATATTCTGATTTTATCACCATAAAATTAAAGAATGCTATTAATTTGTTTACAGTTCTGTAAAAACTTCCGAGTGGGCGAGCGTTGCTGCGAATTTGAGTGCCTGGACCCCCCAGGCGAGGATACGAGGTACCGCGAGAGACAACGCCTGCGAGCCCTCATCCTTGCTGGCAACTCCTCAGCGACGCAAATCGAGCCTTCCCTACAACTTAAGGCTGGCATCTCTCTAATAGCTGTAGCCGTCGCGAGAATGGTTTGAATTGGTAATGGGTGTTCAATAGAACTACCATCTTCTGTGCAATCTGGGTCTGGTAGAACTTGGCGATACACTGCCGTGCGTGTAAATGGGTATAAAATAATAGAGATTTCCATTCTGTGGAATCACACTTCTACTTAATAGCTATTTGTTGAGGAACTCGGTGATGCAACTCGATGCGTAGTAAAAAAAACGTGTGTTGTCGTGGGGCACCAGTTGGGAACGAAGTTCCTTATTACATAAATATTATAATTTCAAGTTCTATTTTTACGATTTTTTTTTTCAATAAAAAAATATATTAAAATATGAACCATAACACTAAAGCATTAAAGTTTAATTTCGAATGTAGTATATTTATATTTTAGACCTTTTGTCTTCGTAAAAAAAATCTTACTCATTTTCGTTACGGACGTTTTTTGCCGGCTAGCCCTCTGCATCGTCCCGGAACTTCATTCCAAAAATATGTTACGAAATATTATGTAAGGAAAATTTATCTCTTGAAATGTTACATAGCAACCTCGTTGCTAGAGTATGACTCTATAGATACCTAAATAATGAATTTAAATACGGACGTTCATTTAAGTATTTTACACTAATCTATAGTGTAAAATACTTAAATGAAAGGTTGGCCGCCAACCCGCATTGGAGCAGCGTGGTGGGTCTAAGCTCTGATTCCCGCTCTCCTATGAGAGTGGAGGCCTGTGCCCAGCAGAAAGGTTGGCAGTGTAAAATTGGTTTTGAAGGAACTTTGCCTGTAGGTAGATACTCCACCGTTCGCTTGGGTATAAATTGAGACTATACATCAATTACGTCACACGTTAGGGGGAAGTTTCTTTAAAGTGTGAATTTAGGATTTTAATAAATATGATTATGAATTATAATTATTCAAAATCGCTATCGATTTTCTCTAATTACTCAAATGCCAAAATAAACACCAATTTTACCTCTCTATCTCTATTTGTCTTCATAAACATGTCTTCTTATAGTTTTTTTACTAAATTATGTACCTACCCTTATCTTTACAGTTACAGCTTAATTTTAATGCTTTAAAATCTAGTCGTATTTTTTATAAAAGTTTTTTTGAAATTTTGATTTGCTTTGATTTAAAAAGGCTTGTTACTTGCGAAGCAAACACCATAGTTGTAATTTTACAACATTGCGACATTGCTATTAAACTAATGATATTATTGCAATATCATCAGCTATGCATTTAATCCAATACCTATTTTATTTAATAGGTACCTAAGATTTGTTTTGGTCATGACAAATATTGGCATAATGTAGTTTTAAACTCATGCGCAATGAACGACGAAGCGAATAACGAAGCGTTTGGCCTGAAAATGCACTGTGAATGTCTATTGGGTCTATTGTTTGACTCTACAGCAAAGCTGAGTAGACTGTAATATTGTTTAAGATTGTAAAGCAACAACATTTTTATTCTAATTCTTGCTATTCAAACTTAGTAGACCGAGTTATTTTTAAATAGCTACTTAAGCAGATTAACTATAAATAGGCACACACCTTGGTTTAGGCGTCACGTCAGGTGTATAAGTAACGAGTATTTTTTAACTATCTATTCTATTGAGGCTGAGCGCATATTGGCTGCTATCGCCGAAGCGGACACTTCTTTTGAGCAGCTGAATTGTGTCAGATTTGATGTGGTTGATGTCCAGTCTGCCCGCACGAAACGTTTTTGATCCGAACCGCTAGGATGTGGAACACCCTCCCAGCGCACGTGTTTCCTGCCACTTATAGCTTAGGTAGGTACCTTCAAGGCAAGAGTGAGTAGGTATTTTCCAGGCAAGTGCGCTTCAACCAAGACCTCATCATTACTTCGCACTAAGCATGATTGTCGTCAAGCGCAAGCCTATCTCACAATTAAAAAAAAAATACTTTCATTTAGATACTTAGGGGCGGATTGGATGTCGAAAGGAAGCATTTGAGCATTTGCTGTAGAAACACTTGGGCTTCTTTTAAAGACGCTATGGCTAAAGCCTACTACAGCTAAATGGTCCCACGCAAATAATAACCAATCTGCGCTAAGCCTACAAATATTTAAAATTTACTTTCTGCTTACATGGTTATCATTAAAAATAATCAAATACTTATGTTTAATTAAAAAATACTTAAATGATATTTAATATCTTTTCTATAGTAAGAAAAAAGGTAGCATAAAAAGAAATAATTACTTGTAGTTTAAATATACATATAAAATGCACTAGATAGAATAAAAAGGACTGTCACATGGCTGTATTTAATTTAATATTTTAATAAGTAATGTTTAGATTTAATAATGTGGTATTTTTTGCACCGATACTAAATATAATTAGTAAACAAAAAAATCCTTCGGACCAATTTTATGTAAACGATTAGTATGGTGTTTGTTGTTTTTTTCCTGATTGATTTAAATGTTTATGTGTCGTGTCCGGTAGAAACTTTAACAGATAGAACACATAGCGTCAAAAAAGTTAAAAATACGAGTAAATTATTCGATTTGATATTTCAAGTAGGTACATACAAACAAAAAGATGAGGGCGTCAAAACAAGGGCGTAATTTAGGTCCACTATTCAATTTTTTGACGCGTTTGTTTATCATGAATAACAGTAACAAATTAAGAAATCTAATATGAATTAAGTTAACAAAATATTAGGAATGAAAATATTCATTGCAATAATATACAATTTCTGATTTCAGTGATCTATCTACGTACTTAATATAATATGATGAATTTCAAAAATACACGTCCATGATAGTGTTTCTATTGATCTTAGAGAGACGCGGGTTCAAATCCAATTCAAAAATTGCCGGTTTCGCAATTTTTGACATGTATTCAAATAAATGTAATTTTCCTTAAAGTGTAGATAAACACTTATAAAAATTATAAAGATAAAAGATTTAGATTAGATTTAAAAGTATGATAATTGACTATAGCAAAAATATGGGTCAATAACTATTCCACAATAATATGAAGTTATATTGAATACCTATGTTTAAATAACAATCTCTTGTAAATAAACCGGTAATTTAAAATGGTCGATGGAATGAAATCTTCAAGTACATGTGAAGCAAAAAATTAGCAAAATGTGCGCTAAATGTGGACCATAAAAATATATTTAAAATTGTATGTAAAGTTGATACTAGTAATGAGGTGCAGAACTTGAACAATACACTGCCGTGCGCCAAGCGGGGTTTTGAATTTTATTGGATATACACATTAGCAATTCAGTCAACTATCAAAATCCCTGCAGATTTGAGCCGTCATTTCCATATTCAATTTAAAATGAAAAATAATACTATTATTAATTAATATAAAATCTGCGTGCCTTGTACACATCCCTTCAAATAATGTTAAGTTTCCCCATAAAGTAATTAATTATATTTTGCGTTCGTCATATTAATTAAATGTATGTCAGTGATATTAAATATTATCTAGTAACTTATATTTAAATAATGTATACCAAATTAAAATTATAGTAATTAGAATGCATTACAGTTACTCGCGCGAAGATATTTTTTAGATTTTGTGATTTAAAGAATTAAGCATGCTTAGGTACAATTTTTTTTAAATCAATAAATTGTAATAAAATTTAAACCCGCATAAAATTGCAAAAAAACTGTAATGCGCGCCAACAATATGTTTTCGTCTTTATATTGAATCATATAGAATGTAGATAGTCACTTTAAATTGTAGCTTTAAATTGCATTCTTTATCAATTATCTTCTAGCGAATATTTCATAATGACGCCCAGGTCGGTACTCCCATTATTAACTGTTTACGTTGTAATGACAGTAAACTTTACTGTCATAACAAAGTAAACAATTAATACTTATTTACAATTTAACTCTATGCATAGAAATATTATATTAAAATGTATGATCAAATTAACATATTCTTAGCGAGCAATCTGATAAAGCGAATAAAATTCATACAATACACAATACAATTATGTTATTTTAATCCATATTTTTGGTTTGGATTTTTAAATACATTTTTTTTTGTAAAATTTTATTAAGTAATTATTAAAAATTCAAATCATTAAATTCTAAATTAAACCTAAATTAAAAACTAAATTAAAAATATCATCTATCCCGCTGCAATGAGTCAGTGTGCCCAGAACGCTGGCTGCGTTACCCCGCTGAATAGCCAAACTTATATGTTGGCCGAGGTAACTGCCAGCCCTCCGGTCACCTGTGGACTCTGTGAGACGAGAAGATAGATCCTTAAAAAAGGATCTAGCATCTTCGCCCCACGACCCCAGGGTTTCCACACCAAAAGGCACAAAAATGAAATTTTTTTCAATAATTTCATACTTGCGCCTCTTGGCTCTTTCTGCATTAGTGGCCGCCGCCCCCGCTGTCATGGAGGACGCCTGCAAGTGGGATAACGCTAGCGTATCCACGCATGTGGCATCCCAAACAAGCGACCTTCCTTGCTTCCACGGAACAAGAGTCATCCCGTCAGGTCTCTTACCATCACTGCTATTTTTTTATTTTTTTGTATGTTCCATTAAAACAATTATTTTCGCTCTGATAGAATATTGTTGAAGTGAACGTAACTTTAACTTAATATTATATAAATACTCCAAATTAATATATAAATATCCAAATTCATAAATAAATATTTTCTATACAACGGGACCGTTACTGGTGTTTGAGTAGCTATGACTTTCATATCATCAGTTATTAGGGTTTCAACATAGAGCGACGAGCGAGCGACGTAGAATAAAACATTAGTTTACGCAATTCGTTTTCATACTATTTTCATAAATTATTGTAATAGAATATTATCAGAATATTAAATATAGATTATGTAAAAATTACACAAATAAGAGGTCAATCGGAAATAGCGCAACTCTGTTTTACGTGCGTGCAAAAATATATTGTCATAATTATTATATCGTGTAATAGTTACTTACAGGTAACTAAATTATAATAATTCGTTCGCAATTTGGTGCGTAAAAAGCATAATTTCTCTATGGTCATGTCCTCAAAGACGTTCATGTTTCGAACCCGTACGAACTCCAAGGTCCTTATTCGTGAGCCTGTTGAGACTTGGCACCGCAAAACAAACTGCGGTATGAGCAGGCACCAAATATAACACGGCTCGACTGTTTGAGGAATAAAGCTCTATTACTTCAGAAATGCATGCCACTCCCATAGCTTATTCAATGTAGTCTTGACAATAAAGAAATGTCGGATTTCATCATTCATATAATATGTACCTATGTCATTACATTAGGAACATATCAAACAATCGATAAATTTCATCTGATTTATATGTGATAATAACAGTTATTTAATAAATGAAAAATATTTATTTTCTTATAATTATTGTAAGTTGGTAGAATTTCAATATTTTTTGTTTCTTTTTTTCACGTTATGTAATACAGTTTATTTGTTCAGAGAACTTGGCGTAGATCACAGCCGTGCGCCGTAATTGAGTTAAGCTGTCCGCACATTTGTTATTATCGCTGGAGTAGTTTCTAGTTCCCGATTTTTTTTATTGGAACTGCACACGAACCCAACCTTGTAGCGTGAGGGATCGATCTTGATACTTAGGACATAATTTTTCGAGGAAAATCCATTACACTAAAGTAGGTTGGTCGCTTGAACGTCAACGTTTGGTCGCAAACTCGCAACACGCAACTCTAAACTCATCGCCGCGTACAGTGCTCCTGAGCTAACGCACACTAGAACAATCATGTGTCATGTACATCCACTACCACAAACATAACTAAACGTATTTCGTGAAATAGGACTTCAGGAAGTCGTTCGAGCGACTAAAGTTAAAGTGATAGTAGCCAATGTGAGGCCAGCTTTACAAAACCATGATGTACCTACCTTACTTATCATAAGTCTTTAATAAATAATGTGCTGATTTTAATTTTGAATTAATGATGTGACGATAATATAATACATGGTATTTTTTAAATTATTCTAACTGTAAAAAACTAAGTGCAAAATAAGTATTTAGCTCAAATAAATCTTAGAATTAATATCTATGATTGTTTTATTTCCCATTTAATAAAATTAAAAAAACTAGCTGATGCCCACAACTTCGTCCGCGTGGATTGAGGTTTTTTGGTTCCCGCAGGAACTCTTTAATTTACCGGGATAAAAAGTAGCCTATGTGTATTTCATCCAAATCTGTTCAGCCGTTTTGGAATGATTGAGTAATAAACATCCACCCAGTATCCACCCATCCATCCAAACTTTCGATAAGTAATATTATTAAGTATAGATAACTACAATATATCATAAGTAACAATGTGCAGTCACATATCCTTCTTAAATTGTCCCAGGTTCAAATCCTGATTAGGTTAATAGAGTTAATTTTCAAAGAAGGCTCCTATAATTGGCAGATTTCAGTGAAATTAGTTTCACCCAATTGGTTGCAGCCAAGCAATCTTACTAGGTACTGTAGATAAGGTTTCAGTGTGCGCCCTACAGTCCAGGCTTTAATGGGGCTGCTATGTGAACCACAGCTTTTCTATCTATGTTTAGATTAATAGACATAATCTGCCCCCCAATCATGTAAGAATTGTCGATTAAATCGTCTAAGTTCGGCTTCAAAGTAAAATAAACCATAACAACATTGAATTAGAGCTCAATTTCGTGTATCCATTCTCATACGTTTAGGTATGTACGATAATCTAAACGTATAAGAATGAATACACGAAATTGACCTCTAATTCAATGCTTTATGGTTTATTTTACTTTGAAGCCGAACTTATACGATTTGATCGGCAATCCTTACATGATTGCACCTCTGTTGTAAATGTGTAGTTTCAGTTGGAATAGATAAATAGAGATAAAGATAAATACACATAAATTATACAGAATAAAACAGTTTATTGGGTAAAAAAATAAATACAAATATGGAATAACTCTTACATTTAAACAATAGACACCAAGAGGCTGTAGGGAATTTTGAGGCAGGAAAGAAGGAAGAAAAAGGAAAGGAAGAAAGATTAAAAAGAGGCCTTTTATCTTTTTTTACAATCGTGCATTGTCGAGTCAACATCTTGGTATACTTGTAGCTTGCGATATTCACCATAACACCGTGGCGTGGCTAAAAATGCACAAGCTACACGTGCAAGATACACACTGTATCACATAGATTTACCTACTGTGGCGGATTATAGCGAATTAAACTTCTAGTTCTTTCAGTACTTAATAAGTTGAGCTGGACAGGTTTTTCAAATAGCCTGCAAAATTTCCCACAGCGTCTTGGACTGGAATTAGTTGTGGAATGCCTACCAGCTCAATCCCTTTTCATGCAAATCTTTCTTAGCCTCTATTATCTCAGCTTGTAACTCCTTCGCTGCTTCCTCACAATTATTAAACGTAAATACTCTATACAATACCACTGTGACTGCATATATGCCAAATAGTATGACAAATATAATAGGTGATACTAAAACTAGAGTCATGTTATCTTCAATCAATTTGTGTTTGACGTAACCACCGACGAGGGAATACCATACTGCGAAGACAGCAGATGTGACTGAAATCCATTCTAGAAGCTTGGTCATGCTGAAAGTGAACATAAATATAGTAATTCCCATTTCTAAACAGCAACAATTGTAATTCTAAATTATCTAACTAATATTTTAATATGTGAGGGGATTGTGGTTAGATAATTGAGTAGTCAATTTTGAGCAGGTGGCGGGTTCCAAAAGCGTCCTGGTCCGAGAACCCCACAAAAGTTATCCCATTGTTTTTATCAAATTAGTCCTAACTTGACACAGATAGATAGTTACTTTGATTCTCTCTAGACTAGTTAAAATATGTAGGTATACTATAAAAAATCATTGCCTTGAAGATTAGGCACATAAATGCTACCGGTGAATAAGAGCCATGGACAAAAAGTTGACAGAATTTAGAAAAATGATATATTATGGAATAAACGAAAAAACATAATATTATTTTTTAACCTAAAATTATGATGGGAATTTTAAATAATTTAGTAATAAAACACTTACTTTGAGTTGATTTGTAGACAACGTAAATAAATTTCAGTATTATAATACGTCTTCAATTCTGAAAATATGAACTGAAATTATTTTATTTTCACTTTCTGGCTTCTGCTGTATTTGTTTTGAAATATTTGAATTCTGAGTTCTGACTTCTGACGCAATTTTCAGACATGGCAAAGCAAATGACAAATGTCAAGTTGATACTTGACAACTACAAAACTTGTAGTTGCAACACAGCATTTATGGTTACTACACTTTAGATGTTTCTACTAATTTAGAAGGTATGAATTACACTAATATTGTCATTTTTTTACTACGTCTGCTACTTTGAAATATATATTTCAAAGTAGCAGACGTAGTAATTAATAATTGTTAGACATCGGATTATATGCATATACATGTTTGCATATGCAAATGCATAAAACGCTATTTTTACAGCGTTATTGCATATTTTAGTACATTTTATTAATAGTGCTTATTACAGTAGTTAAATGTGTCAGGCGTGTAGTATTATGCGGGGATAATTCAATCAAGCCAGCTGGCATTCACGGATCCATCAATTAAACAAAATAATGCTCTTATTGCAACACATTTCAGCAATATTAGACGCCATAGAAAAATTAAAATCCAAAAACCTTCCTCTTTGCAAGTACTTGAAAATATTGGAAAAAATTATTGAACAATATAGGCAACACACTTCCGAGATGTATAATAATTTTTATCCTACTAAATTATAATAAATCTATTTCAAAACTTACGGATTTGCTCAAATCAATTGCATAATTTATATTTTTTTATCTAGTCATTTCTAGCTTATTTAAAAACTAGCTGATGCCCGCAACTTCATCCTCGTGGTTTAAGTTTTCTTGATTCCCGCGGGAACTCTTTCATTTTCTGGGCTAAAAAGCCTATAGTAGCCTAAGTAGCCTATATCACTCTCCAGGGTCTCAAATATACCCATGCCAAAAATCACGTCGATCCGTTGCTCCGTTGCGGCGTGATTTAAAGACAAACCAACAAACCAACAATGCAATAAACCAACAAGCCAACAAACAAACACACTTTCGCATTCGTAATATTAGTATGATTTATTACCTACTAAGGCTTTTAGGGTCAGGATATATTTTCATTTTTCATTTTTAGCTTTCTTACAAGATGCAACTAGGTATGTACTTTCACCAGTAGATCCATTTAACTATGCAGTCAGCTGAATAAGAAAGAATCTACTCGATATGGTAATTAATAATCCTAAAATTTAATCTTATACTTTTTAGAAACGCATTGTAAATTTTGTTTTAAATAAAACAAAATCATTTATTTAGAAGTAAAATTTTAGAGGGAAGATATTAATTTATAGTTCAATATCCAGTCAAGGTGAGCTGAAACTTTTTTTTTGGTTTGATGATTGTCTATATAACGCCAAGCTGAAACATTTTGTTTGGTCTGATGATTCTCTTTACAATGTACCTAGATAAAGAATAAGACGGGATAAAAAACCCACAGGAACAAAGCGGCGCGCGGTTGCTAGTAAGTAGTATATTAATTATAATGAGGCACAGTGGATTAACAGTCGTAATCGGAGTCCAAATTCGATGCGAAGCAGAAGAAATTTAATAAATTCCACGAAATCATGCAACCGTATCGGAAAACGAAATATTGCGTGACTGGCCTTATTTTTCTTCGTAAAAACTTTTTCAAGCATCACCTCATTGCACTCTTATATCCGTATGTGTATTTCAGCGCTACCTATTATGTTTTTATGGAACGTAGGCTGGAGAGTTCCTCAATTTTAGTAGAATTTTAGCTGAAAACTCAGCAACACTACATACAGCCGTCAGCTGTCAGGAGGTTAACTTTCAAAAATGACAAAATCACTAAAAACAACTCTTGACTTGTAAAGTTGCAACTTGCATTATTTTGTTGTTACGGTGATTACTGATTAGGGTAAATAAAAAGTAATAGCTCTTATAATCAACACAAGGAACTGCGCTACAATTTTCATGTTAGGATATAGAAGTGCTGTGTAATCTCATTCTTTAGAAAATAGTGCAAGTGTAACCAGAAAAATGAACGAAATCGATGATAAATTCTACTATGTGTACAGTTCATCTTTGGATCACAAAGTAGAAATAAAAGTGTGAGTACCTACTAATATTTTTTGTATAAATTGATGCTGCAGTTTCAAACAATGGAACTTGACTCAGTATGTAGTTTTTAAAATTGAGCCTATAATTTGAGTAAAGCAAACAGCGATCAGCTGTTTCATAATTAGCCTCAATTAGCAAGTACCTAATTAGTAACTCTGTTAATTAGTTATACCTTAAAGTTTTCAGCTTACTTTCTTTGATATTTTTACTTCATTAACTAATGATAATATTTTCTGATTCTATTTCGGATTCTAAAATGAATTTTAGTAATACATTTATACAAAAAACGTAAGTATTTAGCTACGAATTATGTTTTACTAGCTGATGCCCGCAACTTCCTTTTTTGATTCCTGCGAAAACTCTTTAATTATCTGGGATATAAAGAAGCCTATTTGTTATTCCAGACTATAATCGATCTCTGTGCCAAATTTCATCCAGATCCATGGTAACATCCATCCATCCATCCAAACTTACGCATTTATAATATTAGTATAGATGATCATAAAAACTTATACTTAACATTTATTAAACCTTGCACTGGTAAAAGTATAGTCCATGAGAGAAATCCCAACTGTGTTAGTAGTCATTCGATTGCACATTTTTTAAAATGTAAACCTAGCCCGATTGATGCCCACGACTTCGTCTGATTGGATTGAGGTTTTTTGGACTCAGACTATAATAATTCTCTTCAAGATCCGTTCAGCTGTTCTGGTGTGATTGAGTAACACATCCTTCCATCCAAACTTTCGTATTTATAATATTTGTACATAGATAGTATAGATGCTATACTATATAGTATAGAGGCTATGCTATACTATAGATTTTTTGTCAAGTGTAAGTTATTCCTGAAAATTTTACTTATTTTTCCTTCCAGTGGTACCCTAGAAGGCAAGAGATCAAAACCAGAATACGATAAGTTACTGTCAGATCCGATGCTCAAATTTTCTGGACTCTATCAAGAAGGGTGCTCTGACTTGTATGTGACGTGTCAGGTGCTGTGTGATGGAGTACCATTGGCCCTGCCTGTTACTACGTCTTACAAGTCATTTACTAACCGATGGAAGTAAGTAACAATTACTTGATAAAGACTCTTTAGAAAAAAGGACCAACCTGATTTACTTATTAACTAGCAGTCCACCCCGGCTTCGCACGGGAAGTACTTGATCAAAATAGTCCATACCCAATAATGGTCCGTTGGCACTGACAACCAACTCCACCAATCAATATGGCTAGATTTATTACAAAATGGGGCAGTTTTGCAATACGCCGGTTTGACGGTTAGCCAGATTGTAATACAGTCTGAATCACTGCGCTGCGTCCTTAAATACGGCTTGCCGTATTCTTATTGAACGGATAAAATAACTCATGAACCGCCGATTATTTATATTACTGAACACAAGATTGTTTATATTACTGTCAACTTACCAGATTGCAAACACTTATGTCAAGTGTTTTTGTAAAACTCCGAGCTTAAGAGTATGGTCATCCTACAATGCAACTTGATTACAATGCAGCTGAAGGTGAGAAGCCATGTTGTAGAACGTATTGCAACAACACTCCGGCCGAGCTGCCGGATTAGAATGCTGTTTTGTTATACCTTGTTGTAAAAGGGCGGATTCTACGATTTGGCGGCGACATACATCATAAAATCTTATTATTACACTTTTTATTTGTAATGCGAAATATTAAAGTTCTTGCAATTCACGAGCGCGCGTGAACTTTACTAGTAGTTATTATGTATAAAGCACACGCAAGTGTGCGTGCCTCTCGGAGCGATCAGTAGTACGCGCAATGACGTACACGCACACATTTACACGTATACAAATGTATACAGATAGGACTCTAACACAACCATGAGCCACGCGCGCTTGTGAATTGCAATAACTATATTAGAAGCATAATCCATATCCATACTAATATTATAAATGCGAAAGTGTGTCTGTCTGTCTGTCCGTCTGTCTGTCTGTCTGTCTGTCTGTCTGCTACGCTTTCACGGCCCAACTTCTCAACCGATTTTGATGAAATTTGGTACAGAGATAGATTACATCCCGGGGAAGGACATAGGCTACATTTTATCCCGGAAAATTGAAGAGTTCCCGCGGGAATCAAAAAAATGTATCTGTTCAACCGATTTTGATGAAATTTGGTACAGGGAGAGGTTGTACCCCGGGGAAAGACAAGAAAATTGAAGAGTTCCCGCGGGAATAAACAAAACAATCCACGCGGACGAAGTCGCGGGTATCATCTAGTATTAAGTAAATTGACTTATTAAATTGACAAAACATTCAACAGTAACACTTCTGCTCATAGTCAGAAGACTGCATGATATTGCAGAGAGAGAAAAAAATTAAGTAAATTGATTCAATTTTGTTTCCAGCTGGAATGAGTGGGTGACCCTACCAGTGTACTATAGCGACCTGCCACGGAATGCCATCCTCGCTATGACCATCTATGACTGCGCAGGTCCCGGCAAACTGATGGTAGTGGGTGGCACCACTATATCGCTGTTTGGCAAACATGGCATGCTGAGGCAGGTGAGGAATTGACTTCATCCACCTCATGAAGGAACTAGAAGTTTAATTTCCTAATTTCTGCGATAATAGGTAAATTTATGTGGTAAAGTGTGTATCCCGCACTTATAGCCCGCGATATTCACCACACCACAGAAATATTCCAAATTATTCTCAACGTATATTTCACTCCAATACATCCTAAGGAGATGTTGACTCGACAATGCACGATTGTAAAGTTGTTCGGCTATAAGTGCGGGATACACACTGTACCACATAGATTTACCTATTGTCGCGGATTATAGTGAATTAAATTTCTAGTTCCTTCATTATCATGGACTTCCGCAAAGTAACGCCTACTGCTATCCAATATTTATCCACCTCATTGAAATTGACTGACTTTGAGACTTATCTACTTAATTTGTTTTTATTATTGCAAAATAGGCTTGTGCTTGACTACATTCATTCTTACTACAAAGCTATGAAGGTTGGAGTGAACTTGCCAAGAAGGTACTTATGTTATACCAGGCAGGAAATACGTGCGTTGGAAGGGTATTCCACATCATATCAGAAATGTAGAGCTAAACCGTTTCGCTTGAGCCGATTCGACTTCAACAACACCTAATCATCACCTAAATTTACAGGACTATATCTAATGCTATCCCTTTCCGCAGGGATTATTATAAAAGAGAGAGCGACACTTTAAGAGGTGTAATTTTGGTTTAGTTTAAACATAATGTTGAATAGAATAAACTTATTGAGTAGTAGTAATACAAAAACTAACATTGTTGTTTTAATACTATTATCTTGTTACACGTTTGACATCTAATACAAGATGTAATTAATTATTAAAACATCGAAATTCCATTAAACTCGCTAGTGAAATCTAGTAGAGACTATTTGAATCAATCATTAGGTAATAATAGCCACGTTTTGTTACCTAGTGCTTGAATTAATTAATGTTTTTGGGTGTTTGATATAAAAAAAAGTTGATAAATTAATATAGATTACAACTATGATATTATAATGAAATCATAATCTCTACTAGAGATACTTGTCTATCTCTGTCTGTCTGCTACGCTTTTACGGCCTATCTGTTCGACCGATTTTGATGAAATTTGGGGAAGCACATTAAATTACGTTTTATCCCGGAAAATTGAAGAGAGAGCGGGAATTAAAACACTTTAATCCACGCGGACGAAGTCGTGGTCATTATCTAATTAATATCTAGTATTTTATAGCTATTTATGCAACTGTATCGTAATGAGGGTCATTTTAATTCGAGTGCTGTTTTTTGATATGAGGCTTGCCGAGTATCAAAATAGGATAGTACGAGAATTAAAATGGCTAATTACGTACAGTTGCATACAAGATTTTATCTACGACAAGGACGTCTTTATAATTTTTTACTTTATAAATTAATAAAAACCAAAAGTGCCAGAACCCAGAGCCGCTAAGCTATAGGTATCCTATTTATGAAGATAACCATATCGATACAGCTACGACTCATAACGATACAGCTCCCATACAACGAACTGTATCGTTATGAGAAGCAAACACGAAAGAGGGTTCAATTCGATATAGTTGTCAAATTCGAAATTGGAACTTTTCGATGCTGGAGTAGATAAAAAATATTACTTTATTAAAAGTCTAAAAACAAATCATAAATAAAATATACATACTTTATTCAAGATTGCGTAGTCCAACGAATGGGCTTTGACAAGAAATTTAGGCACTTTTAGAGTGGATTCAACACTCGTTAGGCAAAAGCCGAAATCCGTTTTTACCAGATCGTGGACTAAGCGTTGTGGGCGTTTCTGAAGATTACCTAGGCCAAGCGGTCTATAACATAAATGTAAAGTATCGAACGACATGCATTTTTTGACAAAATATAACAACGTTGCTACAGTAAATTAACAACAAAAAATAGAATTACCTACATATTATATTTCGGCTGATTGTGTGTGGGAGATGTGGGAGTGTCTAATCATTTCTGTTGGTATTTTGGATAAATATAATCTGAAACATAAACCAGTTTAGAAATCTGCTCGTTGCCTCTAGATATTTTCATCCTAATTCCATAATCATTAGTCTTATATAATTAACATAATATTCGTATGTTTCGAATTGAGCATGAATAAATAATTATTCATCTGACTTAGATTCTGGGACAAGTAAGCTGGTGGAATATAATATGCTTAAGTAGTTCTACTCTCTATAATCTACCTGCTCGGAATCGAACCTGTTACCCCTGACTGTATTATTAGTAGGCCGTGGGGTTCAAAAAAGTCGTTATGAATTAATGAATGCAACAAATTAACATATTATTATTACGTCTTGAGATATTATAGTTTTGTTTACAAGATGACTTAAGCTGACACACACTTTTGGCAACAAAAAACGTGGTATTATCATCACCTCATCTAGAGCCGGACATTATTATACCTATCAGTTTTTGTTACTTTTTTTCACAACTTTATCTTGAGCCTGACTATAGTAAAATAATGATTTACAAAGCAGTAGTTAACTAATTTAGTTTTTGAAAATAATCCTTTTTGAGTTTGAAGTTATCATTGCATCCAAACTGCTAGTGTTTATTTAAATTCAGTATTTTACAGCTGCAGTTCGAAATTTTTTGTAATGATAACTTTTGCCCGTAGCTTTGGTGACCTCATGTTGTATGATAAAAAAATTGTGTGTGTCAGCTCCGACGCACGACTGGAGTTTACTCGTACTATCCTATTTTGATACTCGGCAAGCCTCGTATCAAAAAACAGCACTCGAATTAAAATGACCTTCATTACGATACAGTTGCATAAATAGCTATATTGATATGTATAACAAAAACAGCAATATAAGTACATTGACATTTGACACTGATAGAAACAAACAAGTCCAATAACATATAGGTATAGTCGCCTTGCAGCATACACTATGTACGTCTCACTCTTACGTCACAACCAAATTAGAAAGGTGCGCACCATAGGTGCGCACCAAAAAAGTAACGAGGTCATTCATCAGTAGATTTTACCTCTCATATTTTTCTCATACCGGGCGCCTTATATATGAAAATCGATTCTTAAGGAGTAAACTCCAAAAATTACGCAATTGATGTTAGACTGTTTAAAATGAAATGAAATTATTTATTTGTGAGAATATGCGATGATACTAAATGTTTATAATAAAATAGCGTTCTTGCCTGACAACTCAAACGCTTTTTTTTTGGGTAACATTTTTATATTGAGTATAGGTACATATAAGTAACAATCATTAATATTTAAAAATTGTTTCGTGTTTTAGGAACGTCCTCTTAACAAATATGTGGGGTAATATCTACTCAGAGATACTCAGTCAGTGCTCTTTTATCTTTTCGTCAGAACAGTGGGGCCTTTAACAGTACAGTGGATTCTTTTTACATTTGTGATGTGCATGTTACGGACGAAGTTTACCGGCTGTGCAAAGTTGACAATTGCCGGGTAGAATGGGTCCACAAAATTGTTTATGAATGAAAATGGCTACAATAGGTTTTGTTTTAGTTAAAGTAAACGCGTTATACAGTAATCTTTCAATTAATTTACGCTGAATCTCTGTGTGTTTAATCTCATAGACAAAAATATCGCAGTTATTAATGGTATAATAGTCGACGCTTTTGTCTTTTGTCAGTCACTTCCGAATACTGCGATTCAGTGAAAACATGAAAAAACCAACTTACAGAAAGGGAAACACTTTAATTCTTTAAAATCTCTACTTGTGAGAGTGCAGTGGGAGAAGAGAAGATATCGTTCATATTGACCATACGATTGCGATAGCAATTAAACGTACGTGTAAATGGAATTACGCATTTGCGTGCAAGATATTTTCCGCTGAGTTTGTGGAAAGAACCTAAAGTCACTGCCCGGGCAGACCTCATTTTGCACAGTCTGTGCACAATAATCGTAACATGTGAATCAATGAAGAATACAAGCAAGAAACATTCAGAATTCAAGGAATTTAAGTTTGTTAGAGGTCACTTGTGATAATTTTTTCGGTTTCTAGTAAACAGTGTTTTCACTCGAGCCTTGTTTTTAGCCAAAATTGGAATTTCTAGCCAAATATAGCTGTGTTTTAGCCAAAAGTGGAAGTGGAAGTGGAAACATAACTATTGTATCATAGACTGTCTCGAAAATAGGCGTGAGTTCAATCCAGCACAAGATTCATAGAGAAATTGAACAATGTTTTCATCCAGTCAATCTACTGGCATATTTAGTTTAGTAGATGATGCAGCCCATTCTAGTCAAGTGCTGGATTAAACTTCATGTGACGATTTTTGGTGAATAGAAACAGTGATTTGTAGGGAACTGATACCCAAAATACAAAATTAAATAAATGGTCTAATTACAAAATGTGCTAGGATTCGGAAAGATAAAATTTTGTGAATGGAAAGTGTTATAAACTTATAACCTGCCACGTTAAAAATAAAACTGCTCTAAATAAATGGCCAAAAAATGGGAAACTCATCCTCAAAAGCCCCCGTTATCCCGTTTTACAAAAAATGGATTACCCACATCGCGAATAAATTTCGTGTTCTGAAAAAGGGTATGTTCGATCTTCGAGTGTGGCCTGGTGTGGAGGGCAGCGAGAAGACGCCCGGCAAAGCGCCCGACACCGGCAAAGAACAGATGCAGAGGCTGGCCAAGCTGGCCAAGAAGCACAGGAATGGACACATACCCAAAGTAAGTTATCCCACTTCTGATGTTAGATTATATATTCTTTGTATTGTTGATGATGCGGCCTAAGATGGTAGTGGGCTTAACCAGCTAGAATATTGATAACTGTACCTGTAAGAAAAATATTCTGTCCATCTCTCTGTTACGTAGAGACTGTCTATGATCATTTTACTGAACTTTAAAACAGTTAACCCCAACCGACTAAGGTGAAATTTTACTAGTTTGGATGACGATGCTAACCATGACGTCATTCTAAATTCAATATGGTGGACTCCTAAAGTTGGCGCCTTATCTATTATTGACGGTATCAATTAAAAGAATAATACGAGAAATAAAAATACGTCGCGACACGAAATTTTTTAAGTTTTAAAAATGTTTTTGATGATTTAAATTTATTGTATCTGTAGCTAAAATTGGTGGCCAACTTTCATTATTATTTTCCTAATTGAAATAAGCTGTTATAAAGTTGTATATTTTCAGGTAGACTGGCTCGACAGGTTGACTTTCAGAGAGATAGAAATGATCAACGAAAAGGAGAAGCGCAGTTCCAACTATATGTATCTGATGATCGAATTCCCTACCGTGCAAATAGACGGAATTGACGTAAGTTATCATGTTAACTTTAGATTCATTTTACAGTGCCCGGCAGTAATATTGTACATCAAGCTGCGACGCGACGCCATACGACGTCATAGAAAATGTCAAACTTATCTACGCGACAACGTAGACCACGTGAATGGTCGGCCACTGTCTGCTTCTTTTTCACGGCCCATCTGTTCAACCGATTTAATGAAATTAGGTATAGGAATAGTCTGTATTCCGAGGAGGATATGACTCTTACTCCTAAGACTCTCTATCCTGACTAAGACTTTATCCTCCTTAGACTCTAGGAGTCTTTATCCTGGAAAATTAAAGCATTTCATACAAAATTCCATACTATGCGTGCGTTTTGATGTTTGAAAAAAGTTTGGGTGGCTGGTTTGACTAGATGTCAAATTACGCAATTCTCAAAGAGTAAGGATCCATAAAACAAAATAAGAAGATTTTTATAGATTAAAAACAACTTGTTGTTGAGTTTTTTAGCTTTATGGTTTTGCTTGTGTCAGCACGCGGTTGTATACTACGAGCAAGACGGCGACGAAATATATCCGTTCAGATCTCAGGCGGAGATCGTCACCGTGCCGGACTACGAAATATTACAGGTATTTGTTTTGACATTTACAGCCCCGCAAACTTACCTATCTGACCTTGTGGCAAAAATTGTGTTTTTTATACCTCTTTAGTTTTTGTTTTTTATTTTATTTTTCATAGATACTAGCGACGCTGTCACCGGGTCAGATGAGTTTGTCGGACTATGTATTACGGTACGGCTTTTTTTGAATTCCGCGGGAACTCCTAAATATTCCTACCTATTCCTAGGGATAAAAAATAGCTCCTACGTCACTCTCCAGGTCCTCGACTATACCCATGCCAAAAATCACGTCTATCCGTTGCTCCGTTGCGCCGTGATTGAAGGAAAAACCAACAAACAAACACACTTTCGCATTTATAATATTAGTATGATTTTCAAGCGTGTTTCCAAGCAGGCCAAGAGGCGAGCCGTTTGAAGCATCCACACTCCACAGGCGTTCATTAACTTCTGTCATCTATATTGATTAAACACCGTCTTCATTCAATTTATACTTAATAAAATTATACACTAAATGATGCCCGCGACATCCGCGTGGATTAATTTTTGGAATGAAAGTTCCCTATGGGTCGATGCGGGTACCCTTTTTTTTTTTTGTTTACGGGGGGCAAATCTTTCATAGATACCCGACCACATAGGATTGGGTTATGTGGGATTTTTACCCACTAAAACCCCCTCGGTGACCATCCTCAGCTCATAATGAAGGGCCCCGGGAACTCTTAAAGAAATTACGCCGGTGCCCCTCTCTTGAGCGTCGCCCATTATGGGCTCGTTCCAGGGGGGGGATCTCCCCAGTTATCTTAAGGCATAGCAGCGAGAAGTGGAGCTGTCGTCCTCCCGGGATCGTCAACTATTAGAGAGAGCGTAAGAGCCCCCACTGCAGTCGCTCGAGACCCCGTAGCCCCATCGGCCGGGGTTATTGAGGGGATGGGTCAAGGCGTTGGTCACTTCCACCCTGACGTCTCCGTCTCCGAGCATATGATCAGTTCGCTCTCTATCCCGCTCCGCGGCTTCTTTCTTGAGTATCACACTTTCGCAAAAGGAGACCACTGCCCGCCATGCTTCTTCTTTCACCAGCATTGCCGCAATAACGGCAGGTGGTGAAAGGTCTCTCCCTATGTGATTGACTAAAACACTACGCTCGTTCTATGCTGTGCAGTGTCGCGATCTTCTTCACAGTGGTGACACCGCAGTGTGACCTCCCGACCGATTCGACACAGGTACTCCCCGAAACAACCATGCCCGGTGAGCACCTGTGTCAACCTAAAGGTGACGTTACCACCTTTCCTCCCCAGCCACGCTTCAAAGTTTGGGAGTATGGCCCCCACAGCGCGTTGCCGCGCGCTCCCGTCCCCCTCCAGACGCGCACGCCAGTCCTCCAGTGCCCGGCGGTACGCACGCTGTCTCAACGTTCCGGGCTCCTCTCTGTCACCGCTCCCAGCCTGAGTCTGGACGTACACCCACGTGTCCATTTCCGCCAGTATGTTCAATGGCGGAAAGCGGGCCAGTATAGAGGCCGCCTCAAAAGATATTGTCCGGTATCCCCTTACAACCCTGATGGATATTTTGCGCTGGACGCTATTGAGCTTCGCTCTGAGGCGTTGAACGCTGGACAGCCTGCGCGACCACACCGGTGCACCATACAGGGCTATGGAACGCACGACCCCCGCATAGAGACGGCGGACTCCTTCCTGTGGCCCCCCGAGATTCGGTAGCAAACCGTGCATGGCACCCGCCACTTTTTGTATTCTGGGGGCCAGGCGTTCAAAGTGCTCCTCAAAACCCCATCGACTGTCTAGAGTCAGACCCAAGTATTTGAGGTATCGTCCTATTTGGATGGCCGCGTCCCCCACACAGATCGACGAGCTAGGGGGTTCCAGTCGTCTTGGTAGTCGATGAAACCACAGTGCCTCAGTTTTGTGGGGCGCCACCTTGAGTCCCAATCCGTGTATTTTCTCCACTACGCACGCCACGCTGATCTACGCGAGCCTTAGTGTTTCCTCAAATGTGTCCCCTTCGGTCAACACCATGGTGTCGTCGGCGTAGCACACCAATTAGGCACCAGAGGGAATACCCGGAGGGGTACCCTAGCCGGCAAAAAACGTCCGTAACGAAAATGCGTGGAGCTCTCGGCTCTTCTCCAGCGAAGACGTCATGCTCGGTAAACATGGAACAATCTGTGTCCAGGAGAACCTGGTAGAGAGCAAGCAGCACCGGCTGGCGCGCTCGCTGCGCGGCTGCGTGCCGGGGCGCGACGCCAAGCCGTCCGCCGCCGAGCGCGACCAGCTCGCCGCGCTGCTGGCCGCGCCCGCCGCCGGCCACGCCATCTGCGCCGACGACCAGGACCTCATCTGGAAGTACAGGTGACTGTAACTCGCGCGCCGCATGCCGCGTGCTGCCGGCACACGGCTTTCACAGCAGGTATTCGATATTTGAATCACCTGCATACATGCACACCATTGACATGACAGGCCTTTCACTAGATATCACCTCTCAAAGACGTTATAAACATACAAAGTATAAAAAATTATTAGCAATTATTATGTCGGCAATTTTTTATTAACAAAAATTATAAACTCGCCTTTATAATTTTGATAGCAATCAACGTGCTGACATAATATTTGCTAATAATTTTTTAAAGTTTGTAAGTTTATAACGTCTGAGAGGTGATATCTAGTGAAAGGCCCGATGAATTACGTCAGTTTTTATACTGTTTACATAGATACTGTCCATACTTTAATACTGTACAGAATCGGCTTTTCTAATTATGGTTCATTTTTGGTAACCATAACACGTCTTTGAGAGGCCATATCTAGTGAAAGGACCATCCGCATGCGGGCAGACTTTCACTATCGTCATCAGTAAAGAGCGTAGCACCCACCTAATACTGAATCAGCCTTTCTAGCGATAATTACCAAATGTGCAGCTACCTCTTAATCTATTTTGGGCCATTACGAATGCACGAAGCGAGCCATGATAAATTAATAAATCATTTAAAATTTCAGGTTTTACCTTTCATCGCACCGCCGAGCGCTGACTAAATTCCTAGCGTGCGTCAACTGGAATCGACCAGGTATGTAAATTCCATCAAATGGAAACTCTGTTTTTTAATTGTACTTACCATATATCACAAAAGATAAGTAAGTTAATATTTGAACGCATTTTTTAATACTAT
Organism: Erebia epiphron; assembly: GCA_963932025.1. Lineage (NCBI taxonomy): Eukaryota > Metazoa > Arthropoda > Insecta > Lepidoptera > Nymphalidae > Erebia > Erebia epiphron. The sequence continues at coordinate 1,553,383 of OZ009947.1, read as the reverse complement.
AAAATAAAACATGCTTGATACATATACATAGTCTTGCCCTAAATATTGTTACAAAGAAAAAAACATTTTTTCTATTGCACGTAACATTTATTACTATTACAGTGTGTTAGTTTAATACATTAATATAAAACCATTAAAAATATATAAAGCTTATTCGAAGTGGTCTCCATTGGCTGCAATACAGTCCTTTAAACGTTGAGGCCAGTTATCAATAGAAGCACGCACTCTTTCCATGGGAAAATTCTTCACTGCCAATCGTATGGATTGTTTTAGGGACTCTAAATTATCATGGCATTTAGAGCAAGCCATACTCTCTAAAACTGACCATAAATCATAATCCAGCGGATTAAGATCGGGACTAGATGACGGCCAGTCTTCAGCTCTGATGAAGTCCGGAACGTTGGTTTCTAACCAAGACTGGGTGGATCGAGCTTTATGACCCGGCGCTGAGTCTTGCTGAAAGGACCATTCTTTGTTATTGAACATGGTGTTGTTAAGGGGCTTAACTACCTTCTCAAGAATGGTATCTTGATACACTTGTGCCGATGTTTTGATACCTTTTTCACAAAAGTATGGCTCAGTCACTCCTTCATAGCTAACACCCCACCAAACCATCACTGAAGTCGGATAATGCCCACGTTGTACTCTGTTGACTAATTGGGAAGCTTCCTTAGAGCTTTGAGCATAAATACGGTCATTTTGTTTGTTAAAATATTGCTCAATTGTAAAAATTTTCTCATCCGTAAACAAAATTTTTCTGTGACCTCCCTTTGCGTACCGCTTAAGTAGTTGTTTTGATTTTACCACCCTATTCTTTTTTAAATGATCAGTTAAGAAATGACCAGTGCGTCTCTTATAGGCTGCAAGTCCTAAGTCATCTTTTAAAATACGCGACATGGTTCTAGGTGCTATCTTCATCTCCCGAGATAAAATCTTTTGCTTTCGGACAGGATTTCTTCGAATTCTTTCCCTTACTGCTTTGATCGCCTTTTTCGTACGAACACTACGTGGACGGCCAGATCTTTTTCTGTCACAAACAGAGGAGGTTTCATTGTACCTATCAATAGCCCGGTACACAAACATTTGACTAATACCAAGCGTATGGAGAGTTTTAAAAATTGTATTTGGCTCCATACGTACTTTGTGTAATGCAATCACAGCGATTCGGTTCTCTTTATCACCCCACTCCATTTTAATATCACAAAATATGTTACAATGTATTGGCGCGAAAATGAGAAAACACAGTGAACAATCATATAAAAATGACAGATTCCAAATTCAAATGTAATATTTTGTTTATTTTTAATTGTAACAGTATTTATGGCCAGACTATGTAAGTATTAATTATATAATTTATATTCATCAAAATACATTACATAGCCATGGAAACATAAACAGGTGTTACCATGAAAACGTGAAGTTAATAACGTAACCACAGAATAATATAATAGTACTGACGACGTAACGGAGAAAGTTTGATTTTACTCCCCAAATATTTTCATACCCCGGGCTTATATATTATATGAAATTCTATTCTTAAGGAGGTAATCTCCAAAAAAAGCAGTAAACTAGAGTATGGTTAACAAATGAAACTCAACTCGTCAGGCGAGGTGCGGCAGGCGCTCGCTATGATGAAGCAGTGGGCGCCCATGGATGTGGAAGACGCGTTGGAGCTGCTCACGCCCAAGTTCACGCACCCCGCCGTTAGGAAGTGAGTATTAAGTTATTCAAGTAAAACTTGTTTAGAATCGTTGTAATTTGAAAATTCAATGAAACGAAAAGGAGACAAACATATATAGGATTTAACCTGCGAGCGAATGAGTTAGAATACAAGTTACATTTATCTCATTATCTCGTAGGCTACTATTCTGAAGTTGGACTTCTGCCGTGTGTGAAATGCACACACAATTATTTTTTTTTGTTCTATTTATTTATTAGGTTAACTAACAATAATTCACAAATTAATATACTTAATACTAACTAAAATAAAAAAAAAGATAGGAACGAAGTTTCTTCTTACATAAATATTAATTTCGAGTTCTAGTCGAGGTAAAACAAATATAAACCTTAACACTAAGGTTAATTTCGGATGTAGTATATTTATATTCAAGAACTTTTGTCTTCGTAACAGCGCGAACATGTTTTCACTTCAAAATCTTACGCATTTTCGTTACGGACGTTTTTTGCCGGCTAGGCTACCCCTCCGCATCGTTCCATAAGAACTTTCGTTCCAACAATCAAACAAATACAAGATAAGTAACGCTTGTTAATAATAGATACTCTGTATTCGAGGTACGCAATATCGCGCCTGAAGCAAGCCCCCGATGAAGATTTACTCCTATATCTGCTGCAGCTGGTGCAAGCCTTGAAATACGAGGACTATATGGAGATACACGACGGTGAGCTCAGTTTTATTCAATGGTGTTTTAACTATGCCTGTACCAAATTTCATCAAAATCGGTTAAATGGATAGACCGTGAAAGCGTAGCAGACAGACCGATACACAGACACACTTTCGCATTTATAATATTAGTTTGGAAGTATGGATATTAGTATGGATTATGGATGTCATTTCTATGAAGTGCTACCCTATAATTCTAGAACGTACTGGTACTGCCTATGTTATTTAAATATTTAACTGCATCAAAATTTGTACGTTAGGGTTGCCTGACTGGATATGCTGCGGCTTTTCATATTCTAACACATATTTGACGACATTTTAACATTTTGACGACCTCCGTAGCGCAGTGTTGAGCGCTGTTGTCTTAACGTGCGGAGGTGCCGGGTTCGATTCCCGGCAGGATCAATTTGGGAATTTATAATTTCTGAATTTTCCCTGGTCTGGCCTGGTGGGAGGATTCGGCCGTGGCTAGTTACCACCCTACCGGCAAAGACGTGCCGCTAAGCGATATAGCGTTCCAGTACGATGCCGTGTAGAAACCGAATAGGGGTATGGGTTTAATTAATGCCATGCCCCTAACAGGTTAGCCCGCTACCATCTAAGATTGCATCATCACTTACCATCAGGTGAGATTGCTGTCAAGGGCTAACTTGTAGCGGATTAAAAAATAATTCAGATAAATAATTTCATTTATTCATACTTTTGATATCAGAATACGCGCGGATATGCGGCAAAGAGGTGGCGGTCTACTCCGACTCGGAGGGCAAGCTGCTACAGAGTGGACACAGAGGCAGTCAGGCTAGTTTGCTGTCCACTTCAGGTGTGTATTGATGTCCTACCGAACTTCGGCCACGGCGGACAAATAGGACAATAGGCATGATGACAGTAACCAAGAATCAATGAAATTATGAATTTATCTAATGAAATAAGATTCATGGATTATAAAAAACGTATTTATTTTTCAATTTCGAGTGAGATTGCTATTTATATTGATAAAATAAAACTATAAAATACAGCAATCCGCCATATTGCATAAAACACCAAGAAGCGAATGACGTCACAATTGTTTGTTTTCGAGCTTTGAAAATCACACTATTGCTTACTGCACACTGCACAGAGTACATTAGTAAAAACAATAGTGACGTCACAACGACGCCATGACACCGCCGAACGTCTTGGCGTGAATTTTAAAATTTAAATTTCAAATGCTAATTATATCTACCAAACTTTATTTTTCTACTGAAATAAGATATTTTTTCGAAATAGTACATACATCCGAACATAATCTGACCATTTTTCAAAATTAGTCATCATGCCTATTCTTTTTGAAGTGAAAACTTCACTGTGAGTGAGCACTTTTTGGTAGGGGGTAAACCGACACCATTCCATATTCTTCTTAAGACAAAAGGTCTTAAGTAGTACATTCGTAATTTAACTTTAATACCTTTGTTTTAAGGTTTATATTTAAAAGTGATGTGTAACCGTGACTGACACCTCACATTGTTACGTAGACAAAAGGTTTTAATTATAAATGTAGTATATTCGTAATTAAACTTTAATGCCTTTGTTTTAAGGTTTATATTTAAAAGTGATGTGTAACCGTGACTGACACCTCACATTGTTACGTAGACAAAAGGTTTTAATTATAAATGTAGTACATTCGTAATTAAACTTTAATGCATTTATTTTAAGGTTTAAATTTAAAAGTGATGTGTAACCGTGACTGACACCTCGCGTTGTTACGAAGACAAAAGGTCTTAAATATAAATATACTACATTCGAAATTAAACTTTAATGCCTTAGTGTTAAGGGTTTATATTTTATTTATTTAAAAAAAATTCGTTTTCACTTCTGTCGGTAGTCCCTATGACTGCCAATTTTTTTTATCCACTACACGTAACATAAATAAAAGCCAAAAATCAAACTAAGAAGAAGATGAACATACATGGAATAAATAAATTGAGTATTGGTTATCGTGAACTTCCGCATAGTAACGCCTGCTTCAGTCCAAAATCTTTTGCAGTGTTGACGGCGAGCGAGATGACGTCATCGACGACCAGCCGCCATTCGGACATCGCGGTGGAAGAGTCCACCGCGATCACTGAGAGCGTTATTAGTAACGCTGGGGTGGACGCCAATGATGAATTTAGGTGAGTAACTCAATTTTGCAGTAAAATAAGACTAAATTTTTTATTATTAATATTAATTACTAGACGATGCCCACGACTTCGTCCGCGTGGCTTAAGTTTTTTCGATTCCGGCAGGAAATCCTTAATTTTCCGGGATAAAAAGTAGTCTATGTCACTCTCCAGGTCCTCAACTATAACCATGCTAAAAATCACGTCGATGCGTTGCTCCGTTGCGGCGTGATTGATGGGCAAACCAACAAACAAACTGACTTTCGCATTTATAATATTAGTATGATTTTTGCATGCCTATGAAGATTCCGGCGAACACCGGCGAAATCAAGGCGCGTGAAAAAATCGGCCGGTATATTGCTATCTCTATTTGGCTGATGACACATAGGCCCCGAGCAAGCGCGATAGCAATATTATAATTCATAATTTGTCTTGATATATATAACATTTGGTCTTGATCCTTAAATACTAAAAGTGATGAATTGAAAACTTGTGTTTTTCACTTTGTTTTTATTACGTAACTTGACAATATAGGATATGTTCCTGTTCGATCAGTACTTAAGATGTCGTTGGTTTTAATGTGAAACATATAAGAAGAAAACGTATTTTTTTACGTAAAAATATGCAAAACGAAATTAGCTTACATTTCATTTTAGGGAAGTAGTCTTGCGCCGCCTGGATTCAGCGGCTACCTACAACCAGCTTGACGTTTCTTGAATAAAACAGGGGACGTGGATATTACGACTTTTGGTCTGCCATATATGTGATTATTATATAAAGGATCTGTCCTTTATATAATAATCACTAAAAAATCGAGTGTGCTTTAGACCACACGACTGAAGTAAAACTTCATTGCACTGTGTCACACGTGATACACGAAACGTAACTGGCTATGAGAGAAAGAGAGAAAAAAAAGTGTGCTCGCGTCTCACTCTTGCCCTTACAGTAATATACGAATCGTAACTCTCTCTTTCTATCTTCACTAAGTTATATCTCCCTCTCATCTTCCGTTCGCCTCGACCGACCACACTTTTCGTAACGCTTTTGTCACGCATTCACCAGCTTACTCCCCAAGTCAAGCGGGTGTAAAGGAGTTTTACTTCAATATCTAACTATACACTAACTACCGGATAAACTCACGTGTTATGTCGGAAAATGCCGGACTAGTTTCTAATCCGTTCGGGGCCCTTATCCATGAGCCTGTTTGCGCGACGCGGTCGCTGACTGACTGCGGGCAGCGTACCGTAAAGCTATCTGCGTTATAATTTATACGTTAAAATAAACTAAAAAATAATTTTTATAGGGATTAATTCTATCAGTAATTTCCTCGACTCCAGCGAGTCTGGTGACCCAGCCAGTGAGCGTCTGAGCCTGGCGAGTTTCCTGATCGCGCGCGCCTGCCATAACAGCGTAGTGGCCAACTATCTATACTGGTATCTGCTGATAGAGTGCGAGGACTGTGACACTGGAGCCAGGGACCTCGCAGCCCGGGCGATGTACCTCGCCGTTATGAGGACCTTCTCCCATCAGCTCGCTAGAGGTGAGGACTTCTAGGGTCTACCTATCGATTCAAGGCTATATCACCCATGCATGCAATCATGGATTATGTCACGCAGGACGAGCCCTGTGGGATATCACCCATGCATGCAATCATGGATTATGTCACGCAGGACGAGCCCAGTGGGCATCGCGCAACGGAGGCTCCGGCGGATGTTCTTTGAGAGATCCCGGAGATTCCCATTATGCTCAGAGGATGACCACCGGGGGTTTAGTGGGTAGAGATCCCAAATCACCCGCACTCTCCCCCAGGAGATCGGATATCTCAAGAAATTTTCCCCCTCGTTAAAAAAAAGGTTGCACTCCCATTTTTCAGTAGATAGCTACTGAAAAATGGAAGTGCAAATAAGCGGGTAGTTTAAAAAAACTTGTGCCTCTTAGCTTTCACCAGACAGACTATCACTCGGAATTCATTACTTGATTATCCATATAATATTATAAATGTGAGTATGTCTGTCTGTCTGCTACGCTTTCACGATCGACCTGTTAAATCGATTTCGGGGAAGGTAATTTACTAGTTAACCGACTTCCATAAAGGAGGAGGTTCTCAATTCGGCGCGTATATTTTTTTTTATGTATGTTCCCGCATATCTCCGTTGTTTCAAAACCGATTTGAATTTTTTTTTTTCAGTGGTTAGAGGAAACTCGCGAGATGGTCCCATAAAAAAATCTGTCTCCAAATCCTCAATCCTGATGCTGTAGGTATACCTACGACTCAAATCTAGGGAGTCAGGCAGCTTTGATAGTGAATTCATATAGTAGGTATCAAGTCACGTGTATACGATTCAACTCTGAGTCCCAACTCTTCAACCCTGATGCTGCAGGGTACAGAACTCCTTAAAAATAGCGATTTAGGATTTTTTTATGGGGAATTCATATTGTAGGTGTCAAGCAACGACTTCATACTTAAATCCAAGTCCCAACTCCTCAACTCTGATGCTGCAGGGTACTGCACTCCTATGCCGGGGGGATTAAGACTACACTAAAAAATTAAAAATAAAAATTCTTTACGAAAAACCGACTTCCTGTAAAGTAAAAGAAAATCTTTCCATAAAACCGACTTCCAAAGCCACTGTAAAGTAAAAAATAATTTTGATTTCTACACACTATGTTGAAGTCGGGCGAGCCTCGCCGTCAACTTTGCCTATCTTTGTTATACTCGCCGAGTTTGTCCGATACCAGGCAAGGCAGAGTTGGTGCGCACGCGCAACTTCCTAGCGCGGCAACAAGTGTTCATCGACAAGCTCGTGGCGCTAGTGAAGCGAGTCGCGAGAGAGAGCGGCAACCGCAACAAGAAGGCCGAGAGGTTGCAGCAATTCCTAGCCGACCCCGATGCGTTCAAGTTTAACTTCGCCAACTTTGAGCCGGTGCCCTTTCCGCTCGACCCCAATGTTAACATCAAGGTGCGTATGTGACGTCAACGTCGAAGTGCGTACGTTACTTTAAAATCAAGGTGCACGACGTACATGACGTTAACATCATGTGCGGGCTTAACAACAACAAGGTGCGTACGAAACGTTAATGTCAAGTTACGTACGTGACGTCAATCGTGACATGAAGGGCGAGATATTGCAGCAATTACTAGCCGACCCCGATGCGTTCAAGTTCAACTTCGCCAACTTTGAGCCTGTGCCCTTTCCGCTCGACCCCAATGTTAACATCAAGGTGACGTCAACGACAAAGTGCGTACGTGACGTTAACATCAAGGTGCGTACGTGACTTTAACATCAAAGTGCGTACGTGACGTTAACGTCAAGGTGCGGGCTTAACAACGGCAAGGTGCGTACGGAACGTTCATATCAACCCCGAGATACAGGTTTTCTTACTCTAGGGTTCTCGACAATATTGTGAAAAGTCGAATATTTTTATCAATAAATTTCATTTCCATTTGATATTGTCGTCACCCGCAGGGTATAGTGGCTAAGAAGGCGAGCCTGTTCAAGTCTGCGCTGATGCCGTGTAAGCTGACGTTCCTGACGAGTGAGGGTGTGGAGTATGAAGCCATCTTCAAGCACGGAGACGATCTGAGGCAGGACCAGCTCATACTGCAGATGATCACGCTCATGGACAAACTGCTGAGGAGGTGAGGACCTAAACTTATCCTTTATCTTTTGTGGGATCGAGTTTATGCTTTTACAATATGGTTCCAAAAGAGTTCCTGGATTTGCCATTGCATAAATTAAAAGACTCTGACAACAGCATTTGTTGAGTCGAGGTTATTATTGACCGACTTCAAACTATCGGTTTAAGCAAAAAAGTGCGTGACGTCACAATTCAGTATTTCATACAAAATCCCATACTAGCCCGTTGTCCTAGGTGAGCAAACTGCGAACGAGACAATGACACACTTGTTGAGGCCAGTGAAGGGTCTGCTACTGTTTGATACTGTCGTATCGAGTCGCGGTGTCACGTTTGTCGCTCACGTGGGACAACGGGTCAGCATATTTCTTCTTCTCGTTCCATGTTTGAAATGCAGTTGCAGATTTGACGTCTTGTCAAATATCCGATTGAGTTTGCAGCAATGGTTGATGCAGGTTTTACATAATAAATTTTATAATTTTATTACAGTGTTTCACACAGGAGGATAGTTTCTAAACTTACTTAAATACATATCATAATTCGCGGAACCGGCAGGATTTGAACCTGCGTCTCTCTGGGAATCGCGCCCTGGGCCCGTATTCTCTAACTCAGTGACTATCAAAAATGAAAGCCACTGACATATATGTAATTTACATTGAAGGTTTACTATGAAATGTTACTTTTTATTTCATAGTAAACCTTCAATGGATATTACATATATGTCAGTGGCTTTCATTTTTGATAGTCACTGAGTTGAGAGAATACGGGCCCTGAGCGCCTAGACCAACTCGGCCACGGTGCACTTACCTACCAGTGCCGAAATTTGAGATATGCATCTTGAAATCCAGTCTTCTAACGCGACTGTTTATGCCATCCAGTAGCGATACATTGCAGTATCGAAACTACTTTAAAGGCCCATATTCGATGATTCCCAGAGAGACGCAGGTTCAAATCGTGCCGGTTCCGCGAATTTTTGATGTTTATTTAAGTAAGTTTTACATAATAGTTCGCATTGGCCAAAATGACCAATTGAATATCGTTTTCAGGGAAAACCTCGACCTAAAGCTGACGCCATACAAAGTCCTAGCGACCAGTTCCAAGCACGGTTTCCTCCAGTTCATCGAGTCGGTGACGGTGGCCGAGGCGCTGGCGACAGAGGGCAGCATACAGAACTTCTTCCGCAAACACAACCCGTGCGAAGGCGCGCCCTACGGCATCAAACCCGACACCATGGACACTTATATACGCAGCTGCGCCGGATACTGCGTCATCACATACTTATTGGGTGAGTATGACTTCCTCATTGGTATAGTGGTTAGCATGCTCGACTGCGGCCGACAAGGTTCCGGGTTCGAGGCCCGACCCGGGAACAAGTGTTGGGTTTTTCTGACCAGAAATTCTCAGTAGGAACTAGGCCAGAGTTAGGATGTTGACGGTGTTTCACCCCCGTACCTCGGAGAGCACGTAAAGCCGTCGGTCCTGCACTTGATTTCTCTCCGGGCGTGTAACTTTTTCTGTCCCATCGGACTATGAGAGTAAAGGAACAGAGAGTGCATCATATCTGCCTTTCAATTGATCGTCCATTTTTTGTATCCATACGACGTGTTTGAGCGGCCATATTATCTTGTGAACCGTCCGATAAATAGCGTCAGTTTTTATACTGTTCATATAGGTACTGCACATACTTTAATACTGTTTAAGTATCAGCCTTCCTAGTTAGTGTTAATTTTTGGTAACCATGACGCGTCTTTGAGCGGCGATAAGTAGTCAGTTGCCCAGGCAGACCGTCACTATTGCGTCGCGTACATATTCGCGTCACCGACATGCAGATTGCCGACATGCTCGCGTTGTTATTCGAAATTAAACTTGAAGCCTCAGTGTTAAGGTTTATATTTTAATTTTTTTTTTATTGAAAAAATTAAATATTCGTTTTCATTTCTATCGGCAGTCCCTATGACTGCCAATTTTTTGTCAGTTAAGGTTTACTTGGCGATAGTGATAATTTATTCATTCAATGTCCAGGAGTCGGAGACCGTCACCTGGACAACCTTCTTCTGACCAAGGCCGGTGCCCTCTTCCACATCGACTTTGGCTACATCCTCGGCCGCGACCCTAAGCCCCTGCCACCACCCATGAAGCTCAGCAAGGAGATGGTGGAAGCCATGGGGGGCGTCCACTCTGAACACTACCATGAGTTCCGGAAGCTGTGTTATACTGCTTTCCTGCACTTGAGGAGGTAAGTCCTCCATAAGAAGGCAATTATTGCAGGATAGAGGTATATTAAAGGGGTCCACACTGTGGACTAAAGTGTCTATCAGTTTCCTATTGTCACGAGCTTAAGCAAATACATATATCCACAATCTACGACCAATTCAATAAACTAGGAATATTACGTACATACGAACAAAATTTTCGGGCAATGGAAAACAACTGGAATACCCTCAATTTAACTTTTATAAAATTATTTGACTAGCTTACGCCCGCGACTTCGTCCGCGTTGATTGAGGTTTTTTTTTTATTACAACGGGAACTCTTTAATTTTCCGGGATAAAAAGTAGCCTATATGTTATTCCAGACTATAATCTATCTCTGTGCCAAATTTCATCCATATCCGTTCAGCCGTTCTGGCATCCTCACAAACTTTCGCGTTTATAATATTAAGTAAGGATAATAAGGAAGATTATACTTCCTACAAAGACGACACCTAGCAGGATAAATTGGCAGTGTATCTCCCCATTTCCCAGCTATTAATAAAATGTATATTGTTGTCCACAGACACGCGAATCTGGTGCTGAATCTGTTCTCGCTGATGACGGACGCGTCTGTGCCCGACATCGCTCTGGAACCCGATAAAGCTGTTAAGAAAGTTCAGGACAAGCTGAGGTGAAACGTTTACTTTAATAATATATCAACTATCTGATGCGACTTCGTCCGCGTGTTAGATTTTTTGGTTTCCGCGGGAACTCGGAAATTTTCGGGGATAAAAAGTAGTTCCTATGTCCTTCCCCGGGATATAACTTACCTCTATACCAAATTTCAGCAAAATCGATTGAAAAGATGGGCCGGAAAAGCGTAGCAGACAGACACACACTTTCGCATTTATAATATTAGTATGGAGTTATGGATTAAGCTACTTGTTCCTTTATTATCATGGACTTCCGCTAAGTAACGCCTGCTTCTATCTAATATTTCTTTTTTTCTGTCAAGGCTGGACCTGGGCGACGAGGAAGCCGTCCACTATCTACAGAATCTTCTAGACATGTCGGTGACAGCCGTCATGGCCGTTCTAGTAGAGCAGTTCCACAAATTCGCGCAGTACTGGAGGAAATAGTTCATTTCCAGTGTTGTCGTTATTGCAACAAATAATTGAACTTTCAAGTAAAAAAAGTGTGTGTGTGCAATTCACACCCGGCAAGAGTGAAACTTCAGAAAAATAGCCTACGAGAGAATGAGATAAATATATCTTGTATTCTATCTCATTCTCTACATTTTATCCTGGAAAATTCAAGAGTTCCCGTAGGAATCAAAAACCTTAATCTACGCGGACGAAGTCGCGGGCATCATCTAGTTAATAATAATTAATATGATATGAACTGCTTCAAGTTTCGTGACGGGATTTACTCTTACTTCTGATTTGTTTTGTCGACCCGAAACTTTTGAACCGATTTCGATTTCAACAATAGGTGTGACGTCCTCTTTAAATCAATATGGCGCTTTATTTTGGATATTTTATTCATCAAATTATTTATTTGTAAAATATGTGTAACATTATTCTGTTTCAAAAATGTATTATTATTTATCGAAGAAATTATTAATTAAACTTGACATAGATTTAAGTAAATTTCTAATTTTTTACTGTGATATTTAAAAATAAAATATTTTCTTATTGCTATTCCGTTGTTTTTCTTTATTCTGCACACCCTATCAAGGAGTATAGTCCCACAAACTTATCTGACCCGGTGACAGCGTCGCTAGTGTAAGCATAATTCCAGAAGTGGGCAAATAATTAAAAATTACTTTTAAAATATGTTTGTACTCTCTTTACTTCCACGAGCGAATGGTCACAACGTGTAGCGGTTTCACGAGAGATTTAATGTAAACAGTTAAGTATAAACCTTGGCCAAATCACATCACAACAACAATAAATTAATCAATTGATCAGGCTGCAGTTGCTACTGCTAAGCTCTAAATCAAATTGCGATCTAAACACAAAAGTATTCAATAATCGCTGAGTCTGCCGGCAGGAGACTAATTTTCAAACGTCAAAATATTCGTATTTATGTTAATTATTTAAATATGGCGTATACCCGCCAAAGAACGAACCGAGTGAAATACATCGAATGAGTCAAATATCAGCCTAATTAAACCTTCATCACTAAACAAATACACTATCTTTTATCTTTTCTAAAAATTCAATTCAAATTTAAAAGCAAAGCTGACAGTTCGGCCGTCCTGCAAATAACACGTCCTCGTGTTCAAGTCATATCACGGGCGTTTATGCCCCAAATCGTGAACAGGCGTCTTGCCCCAAATCATAGTCAGGCGTTCTTGCCTGAATTCATGATTAGGCGGTCATGCCTGGGCCGCTCCTGCTCACGATTACTTCGCTGGGTTGGCTATAGATATCCGGTACTCGCTTTCAGGGGTGGGGAGGGGTGGGGAGGGTGGGGAGGGGGGAGAGGGTGCCCCCCCTCTTTGTTCCCCCCACCGGAAAGGCATAGTTTTTTTTTATGAATTTTTAAAAATCTCATTTTGAGGTTATGTTTTCATACATTTACACCACAAAAATTGCGCTGCTTTATCAATTTTGGTTTTCGGATTTGATTATAGAATATTTATGGCGTCGAAATATTGAAAAATATAAAAAAGATGCTTTCGAAGAACTGATGAAGGCAATTAAACATGTTTATAAAATAACATAAAAATATAATTATTTCAATAATTGTTTTATTTACATCATAACAGTCATAGAACCAAGTCCCCACATATCTTGAGTCATCATACGTGAGTAAAACCTAAAGGTAGGTTAGGTTAGGTGAGAACATAAATATAACTGGTGCCCGGCCGCAGGCCGGGCACTTAGGTTCTATTAGTTTGAAATGAAAAATTAAATTGTAGGGGTTCTAAGCTCCTTCTAACCACTAGACTATGGAAAACCTAAAGGTAGGTTATGATAGGTTAGGTTAGAACATAAATACAATTGGTGCTGGGCACTTAGGTTCTATTAATTGGAAGTTAAATTAGGTTGGGTTAGAACATAATTATTTTTATACACTTAGGTTCTTTGTAAATGTATGAAAATATAACCACAAAATTATATTTTTAAAAATTCATAAAAAAAAAATATGGATTTCCGGTGGGGGGAAAAAAGATGGGGGGCACCCTCCCCCCCTCCCCACCCATCCACCCCCTCCCCACCCATCCACCCCCTCCCCACCCATCCACCCCCCTCCCCATCCCTGCACGCGTTGTAAATGTATGAAAACAACCTCAAAATGAGATTTTTAAAAATTCATAAAAAAAAACTATGCATTTCCGGTGGGGGGAACAAAGAGGGGGGGCACCCTCTCCCCCCTCCCCACCCCTCCCCACCCCTGAAAGCGAGTACCGGATGTCTATATAATACCCATTATCACTCAATAAACGGAAATGACTCACCTCATTCGATGCACTTACTCTTCAAAATCTGAATTACCTACTTATTCACTGTCACAAATATAAACATATTTTAAGGTTAGAGTCACTAACCTCACAACACTTCCCATCTCGTATTTAAATAATACGAGTACTTTCACATTATTGATTTTAAACTAATCTACCACTGGTTCGGAATGCCACAATCCTAGCGAGACGAACCAGAAAGAAACTCGGTGGCGTCTAACATTCAAAATTACTTTTTCACAGCCACCGATCAATCAACAAACACTATCACAAACTGATTTAAGTTTCTAATGTCGGTACCTACTTCTAAAAATTTAATTTCAAATTACTCACGTTTTCAAAACTTATGTAATGGATGGCAAAAGCGAATCAAGGCAACGTGAGATACATCCCACTTCTGAAATTTGTAAGCATAATTCCAGAAGTGGGCAAATAATTGAAAATTACTATTAAAATATGTTTGTACTCTCTTTACTTCCACGAGCGAATGGTCACAACGTGTAGCGGTTTCACGAGAGATTTAATGTAAACAGTTAAGTATAAAACTTGGCCAAAGCATCACAACAACAATAAATTAATCAATTGATCAGGCTGCAGTTGCTACTGCTAAGCTCTAAATCAAATTGCAATCTAAACACAAAAGTATTCAATAATCGCTGAGTCTGCCGGCAGGAGACTAATTTTCAAACGTCAAAATATTCGTATTTATGTTAATTATTCCAATATTGGCGTATACCCGCCAAAGAACGAACCGAGTGAAATACATCGAATGAGTCAAATACAGCCTAATTAAACCTTCATCACTAAACAAATACACTGTCTTTTATCTTTTCTAAAAATTCAATTCAAATTCAAAAGCAAAGCTGACACTAGTATGTATAAAAAATAAAACAAAAACTAAACAGGCATATTAATTAGTTCCAATTTTGGACACTGGGCTAGATAAGAAAGTGCATGGAGGTAGGAAATTAGTACCGTCTTAGTGGGACTCTATAATTATTTGACATGATGATGACAGCCAGCGTACGGCACTGTTTCTCTGGAAGGACTCCACAAGAAAACATTGAGCGTTTTTCTTCCCGCTCAATGGAGATGAAAATGTTCATGCACAAATGCGCTGCTTACAATTTTGGTGGAATCACACCAATAATTGGAGTATTATCCCATGGAACTAATAAGTAGTATGTTTACCTAGGTCATTGAATGGGTGAAAAAGCCAAGAATTAATCATATTTTTTCTGTTATAATGGACAAAATCAACATAAAAATATTTAACAAAAGGAATGGAGACAGGGACAAAAACATGTGTACTTATAGTTATAAAAACATAATTTTATGCTTAGTATAAATTATAAATAATACTCAGTAGTTGCCGATAGCATAATTATAGTATTCAAACATCAAACACTAACTTTAAAATAAAATGTACCTTAAATGCCTTGTTTTAAGGCTTAAGTTTGTTCATACATCCACAGACTGAATTCTTTCAAGGAATTTAGGTGCACTTTACTCTCACTTTGTTTACTCAAAGGTTTTCATGTATTAGCGATCATCAAATCGCTGCCACTCGAAACACAATCACTCACTATGATAATCTTACTGCCTGTTGCAGTTTGAATGACGTCACAGGCTGCTACCTCCGCGTAAGTCACCCCACCAATCATGAAAACCAATACAGTCCTAGGTTTCACAGAAAGTCCACTCACTTTGCTATCACTCTTCATTGATTTTAACAATGACTTGGCATTTTTACAACCAAAGTCTAAACTCCTGTTGATATTTAGATTAGATAATTTTTCATCCAAAGTTTCAAAACCATTTTTCAGTTGTTCGATAACTGCACCACCAACTTTTAAGTCATTAAGTGCTGAGAGTTTTGTCAAAACTTCTAAAAGAGATTCAGATGTTAGTAAAGCATTACATAGAACTGCCACCAATGGAACATAACCACCGTTGAAGACATAGCTAGGGGATTTCCCATCGTCAGATTGTGAAGGTAGTTGTTTCAATTTGCCAGCTATAGTCTGAAATTCGTTCTGCCATTTTGGTAATCTATCACTCAGATTACCTAAATTCGATAAAGATAGTTTGGGACTAGATGGTTGGACTAATAAACCGGCATTTACTAAATTGTTGAAAACATATAAAAACTTATAACCGAACGCTAGTAAATACTTATTAACTAAAGAATTGTATTCTTCATAAGATAGTCCTTGAGTTAAACTCAATAGACACATAAGACGTAAGCTGTTATACATGTGAATGTCTGTACCAAAGTTTTCATCGATATATGTAAAGTTTGACTTCTTGTTTCTGTTGTTTAACATTTCACTTTCAGTAAAAGTTAAGTTCTCAAACTTATTATTCATTTCCGATAGAATAGTCTCACTCGTCATAACATGGTTGACTAGATTCTGTTTAAATAATGTAACTTGCTGCAACTTTGTTGCTACATAATGCTTCATTTCTTGTATTCCTAATGCTTTAATATCCTCATTCTTTAGTAGTTTTGCTTTAGAACTCAATACACTCAGGACTTCAGAGAAATGTCTATGTTTAATCTCTCCATACAAAGTATCCAAAGAACTATCTAACATCATAGATGTATTCTTCGATGGTGATTCTTCAGTTGTAACTAAATTAAGTTTCCCTTTCTTAAGTTTTGTTTCTTTTACATTCAGCTCTAGTTGCCCACAGGTTATGTTAAATATTTCACTCAGTAATCCACTGTATGTTGCAGGCGTCAATAAACTTGAGGGATAATCTTGGTCCCTATCAATTATAATCAAAGATCCTATATCCTGTGATGTGCTTGTATTTAGGAAATCTCTAGCATAACTCTCATTATAAACTTCTAGTATATCCAAAACTCTTGAAGACAACTTTCCTAATGACAAAATGCATTTCGGTCGACCAGTGACATGGAATAAGCTCCATAATGACATGGAAATACTTGACAGTAAAGAATGGTTTTGCTGGACAAATAATTGCTTGTACAAAAAAGGCAGTTCTAAGCTAAGTAGCTGGTCATCTAGGGACATAAGTTCCCATGCGAAGGCATATAATTTTACAATGTCATATAGACCTCTATTTTCTAATATAGAGTCATAGGAGCTAACTACTTTAGGTACAATAATGATGTTGAAGCATTTGGCATCGGCTAGAGAGGGATTGTGGCTGATAACTGATGAGATCTGGTCAAGGACGCATTTGTATTTCTGTATACATGCTGGTATGAAGTACACCCTGATTGTATTTGCTGTTTCACCAAGTTGGGGGTCCATTTTGTATATTTTATCAACTCCATGTTGCCTGAAAGTAAATTATATTATTCATAAAATTTAAGTTGATTTTAAAAAAATGGGTGCCAATGTGTACACACAATGCATAACTCAAACCAACTCACTTACAACAGATCTAGGGTTAAGATTGCTCACACAGTAAGTATATGTATATGTATAGAAATAATATGTGCTATCACAACTATAATAAATAATCTGATAAATATAATAATAGTCCTATGTCTCTCAAAAAACCACCTCGAAACCTTCGACGAATCCCACCCACATTAATCATACTTTCTCCAATGAGTTAGTTACCTACCCCTACCTATTTCATAATTTTTAAATATTTGATCCTATTTATAAAGATATGATTTATATAAACTGGTGTAGGTAAATATTTTTAGAACAACACTATACCTAAGCCAAGTAACGCCACAAATCCTTTCCAAAGGTTTGATAAGCGAAGGATCGATAATTAAATCTACTTTATCGCCACATTGTGCCAAGATATTCTGCAGCTTGTGCTGAGATATCAGGCATAGAGATGACAATTTCAAATTAAGCGGCTGATCCATTGTTTAAGATTTTATTTTAGTTAAAACATGCTTTGATTAATGTTCGCATTTTACAAGAGAACAACGTCGACACCAAAATATTTACAATTTACAACATACAACCACAGAGTACATTGGTAATATCATACAACACAACAAAAGTAGTAAATACGTTAGACGTTTTGATGGTTTGACATTGGCATTTAGTTGACAAATGACAATGACATCATTGGTTGACAATTCTTCTTTTCTTGGTTTATGGCTTTCAGTAGTGCCAAGGCAGCAATATGCACTTCGCCAATGTCGAGTAACTTGAGGGAGGCACAAAGGAGATTCGGGATTGACATGCATTTGACTTTGAAAGTTCAAAACAAAAGTTGCCATGTACGGAAACCATTGTCCCTGATCTTACTGAAATAAACTGGGAAAAAAAGATGCAATTTCTTGACTCCTGACCTATTCAAGATAAAATTTTATCAAAGGAATTGAAATCAGAATAAATTACATGTCTTAAGAAGAATATTTGCAGTGGCGTGCAGTGCACTACAAGTAGACCTTAAATCTATATCTGGTTAAATAAACTAAATTAATATAAGAAACAGTATAATGTGAAATAAAAGAAAAAAAAACCTCGAAAACCTTTTAATTTATTAATTTATTTTATTTATTTATTTATTTATTATTATTATTACTAAATTTTGTACATTTCACCTCAAAGGAGTCCTGGCTCCTAAACTAGGAGATCCCGTATCTTAGGAGCCAGTGCCTTCCCATACAACTTAGTGGTTTAACTTAAAATTAATTAACTTAGTTAACAAAAACAAAATATTGTGTGTGTGTGTGTGTGTGCAAGTGTGTGTGTGTGCGTATGAGTGTGTGTTTGCAAGTGTGTGTGCGTGTGTGTGTGTGTGTTGTGTGTGTGAATGTATTAATGTGTGTACTAGTGAGCGTGTACGCGGGTGCCTGTGTCTGTTTTAAGGTCAAATGATATTTTGTGCAATGTATGTATTCAATAGATTTTCTGTTTCCTCGTAATTATACTTAGATATGTGGTTTTTTAGACCTTTTTTAAGACCATGCTTCCTTAAATGTGTTATTTTAATTTTTTTGTTGAGACATCTAAACAAATATGGCCCTAGATAGTTAAACTGTCGTCTGGCAAATGTGGTTTTGGTTCTAGGCAAGGCAATGTGTGTCTTTCGCCTTTTTTTGTGTTCCGGTGACATAGGAAAGGAGTTGTTCGCATGATATCGTAGAATGGTATGCATTATATACAGTTGACGAACAGTTAGTAGTTGTGATTCCTTGAATAACTGTTCAGTTGGAAATCTACGCGGTTTCCGTAGCATCACTTTGATGATGGCTCTCTGTGCCCGTTCTATTTCTATCATATGATTTGTGGCAGCTCCTCCCCATGCCGGGATACAGTAGGTTAGGATGGACTGGACTAAAGCGTTGTAGACGTTATACAGCAAATCTTTATCCGCAATGTCCCGTAGGTTTTTAAATACGTGTAATAAACGCCTTATTCTTTTGGCCACCGCTGATATCTGGGGTTGCCAATTTAGGTTCTCATCTATAATTATACCAAGGTATTTTATTTGTGATGCTTTTTCCAGAGTTTCACAAGTACAAGGGTATTGCTTATTTTCTGCTGTGTTACATGGAAAGGTATGCAACTTTAGCTCAGAATTTAGTGGGGGCTGTGACGCTCGTGTTATACTAAAACAGATATAATTCGTTTTTGATGCATTAACTGTGAGCAGATTAATTTCTAGATTTCTGGTTATTTTGCGCACTCCTTCCTCGGCCATTTTAAATGTCTCTTCCCATGTTGAACCATGAAAAAGGACGGCGGTGTCATCAGCGAAAGCAAATAAGTGACCATTAGTAATTTCTAATTTACATATATTATTTATATAAGCTAAGAATAAAGTTGGACCTAGAGTACTGCCCTGAGGGATCCCATGCGTTATGTTGATACTTTCGCTGCTGACATCCCCAACTTTCACTGTTTGACTTCTATCCTTTAAGTAATCTGTGAACCAGTCTAGCGGAGTTCCTCGAATCCCTAGCTCTTCCAGCTTAGAAAGTAGCAGTGGTATTGAGATTGTGTCAAATGCCTTTTTTAGGTCCAAAAACACTCCGACACATTTCTTTCCCTGATCCATATAGGTTGACAGAGTGTTGGTAAAAGAAATTACTGCATCTTCAGTGGATTTTTTAATACGAAAGCCAAACTGGTTATTTGCTAAAAGATTCTGTTGTTCTAGATATTTAATCAACCGGGAGTTCACAATTTTTTCCAGTATTTTACTTAGTGTACTAAGCAACGAGATTGGTCTATAATTCGATGCTGTTCCTTTCTCGCCACTTTTATATATAGGTATAACAACTGCTTGTTTAAAAACGCTTGGAAACTTTCCATTCATGAGACTTAAATTACAG
This sequence comes from Erebia epiphron, assembly GCA_963932025.1. Lineage (NCBI taxonomy): Eukaryota > Metazoa > Arthropoda > Insecta > Lepidoptera > Nymphalidae > Erebia > Erebia epiphron. Next base: position 1,533,261 of record OZ009947.1, on the reverse strand, counting down.
AGGTGTTCAATTGGTTTGCAAAGAAATTCACAGTGCCTTTTTAGCAGATCTGTTGGAATAATGTCATGTCCTGGGGCACTTTTGCTTTTTAATTTAGATAAGATACTTTTAATTTCTATAACACTTGTGAGGTACATTGGCATCGAATGTAGTTGGCGACTGTCTGTTTTAGCTTCTTTGATTAGTTGTTCCTCGCTCTTATTTATTATATCTGTGATTTTCTTAGCTAGGTCACTTCCAACAGTTGTAAAGAATTTATTGACTATATTAAGTGAGTCTACCGGCGAGGGTGTTAAATTTAGTAGTTCATTGGCTGGTGTTTTCTTCCTGGTTAGGTAACAAATTTCTTTTAAGGTATTCCAGGTTTCTCTTTTATTTCCGTTATGTTCAAGTAGTTTGTTTTTATAATATGTAATCTTTAATTTCTTCACGATTTCCTTACAAGTGTTTCTATATGTTGTATATTTTAGTCTTAGCACTGGGTCTTCTGGGTTTTTCTTAGCAAGTATATGAAGTCTGTCTCTTTTTTTGAAGCATTTGAGTAGACTTGTGGTGATCCAGGGTTTCATTGGTCTTCTCTTACGTGATACAGTTAATGTTTCAGTGTTGTTAATAATAATTTCATGTAATATATCTATTAAAGTAGTTGCTGCTTCATTTGTATCTGTTATCGTAAAAAATGTTTTCCAGTCAAAATCTTTTATGCATTTTCCTATGGCTTCCATATTTATTTTAGACCGTGTATATTGACCGGTAGTTGGGTTTCGTTGCGTCGGGCAACCCGGAATAGATAGTAAGACAGGAAGGTGGTCCGTGATATTCGTTTCAAATATATAACTCTTAGGTACCCCACCTAGCTTGCAAATAAAATGGTCAAGGCATGTTTTGCCGTGTGTAGGCAGATATACTGCTGGTAAAAGTCCATGATAGGCAATAATTTCTAAGTATTCTAATGTGGTATGATTTTTTGTACACAATAAATCTATGTTAATATCGCCGGTTAAAACAATATTCCTAGTTCGAGTGATTTTGAGGGTGGTATCTAACGATTCTAAAAATGGGGTAGCGTCTTTAAAGCAATACGGTCTGTAAATACCAAGAATTGTCATATTACCTACACTAACTGATAAGCAGTTTGCTTCCTTTATACTAATCTCATATACACTAGCTGCAATGTCTGATTTTATGTACATGATAACTCCGTCGTTCTGATTGTAGTTCCGCTTAGTAAAGTACATATTATACCCATCTATTTGTGGTGGAATAGAGTTTTCGTTACACCAGCACTCAGATAATACTATAATATCAGGGTGTACTTTAAGATTTGTTATATAAATTAAAAATGTATCAAGATTTTTGTTTACACTTCTAATGTTGAATGATAAGATATTGAAGCTTTTTTCTCCGTCAATGTTTAAACTTTTTGGATCATCCACTTGCTGGCAGGGTATCGTGTATGTTATGTCTATATCTTCATTTAGTATATCATTGTCGTTACACATTATGATTTAGAAAAATTAATAACGGTATCGTCTCAATAGTTTGTGTTGCGAGCAGCGGAGTAATTCGGGGCGTAGGTATTAATAAAAGGTGGATTGAAATAACAGGATGAGTATTGGTTTGGCCGACAGTCTTAGTCATTTTAAATTGTTTAATTATGTAGCAATGATTTCTGGAGTAATTTGTAATTATTGTGTGTATGTGTGTATGGTAGTAAAAACTAAAATTGGTTTTAGTCCGCAATATATTACGAGGAATTGAGTTAAAATGGGAATTTCGGACAGGTGTGATTAGTGTACTAAGTGAGTGTGTGGTAATATTCAATTTTGTAGTACAGTAAATGTGTAAACGGTGTCGCGTATTACAATATATTTGAAGTTTTATGAGTATATTTATTAATTTGCATTTTTCAAACGTGCATAAAATAAAGCTATGATATGAATACATGTAAAGAATAAACATGCATAGGTAACAATAATAAAATATAGCCCTATTTATATCGGCAGCTAGTCATTTTGTCTCCCCACCTGCTAGGGTTGTCAAGCTATATTCAGACTGAATATAGTTGAATGGAGCCCCCTCCTTTTTGCGCAAATAAACTTTACCATGGGAAGTCCAGCAAAAGCGATAGTCGTTTGCTTTGGCAAACTCTCGTGCTTGGTAGAAGAGTCTTTTGCACTTAAAGGTGAGGGCTTCTGAGATAAAAATGGGCTGGGGAGGGGAATCAAGCTGCAGATGTTTAGTAGACAGTCTGTCACTGCCTCGGTGCTCCTTGTTATAACTTTTGAACGCTTGTAAGAATTTCTCTTTTAGAATTACAGAGGCGAATTCCAGACTTATAGGCTTATTTGCTTCAGGTTTAGCGTTCAATCTGTACACATCGCGAATCTCACAGCCTTCCACAGGTACCTTCAATGTCAAGCTTAATTTGCGAATCAGATCTAATAGTTGTGATTTATTCTCAGACTTTTTTGTGGGAATGTTTCTTATTTCGAGGCTCGATTGTTTAAATTTTTTCTCCAATACTTCAATTTTTTCTTCCAACTGGCCTATGTTAAAGTTGTGTTCTTTTTTCTCTTTTTCTATTTTGTCGATTTTAGAATTGATCTCGTCGTATTGTTTGGATAAAAATTCAATTGAAGATCTAATTTCTCCATTTTGCTTTTTAATGTCCTCAATAGTCACTAACAATGTTTTCTGAAAAACCTTGAAGTTTTCCTCCTGCTGTGTTTTAAAATCAAGAAACATCTTCTTCATGTCTGCCATAAAAACACTCAACTCATCATCATGCTGCCTCTTTCGTAACCGAGGTTTGGAGATAGTGGCGGGGTTAGTACTTTCTTGAGTGTCAGTGTCTGTCATCGCAGTAGAACTTAAATTTGAGTCCGAGTCGGCTTGTAAGCCCGCTTGGGGCAGTGCTAGTGTTTTCTTTTGAGGCATGGTGCAAGGCAATGATATATATTGGTATGTACAGCACTATTTGAATCTCTGTAGGTAGGTATGTAAGTGTCCAATGCGCTAGGTAGCATCAGCGGTACAGCTATAGATAATATTACCGTAGTACAGCGGCGCGGCGGTCAATTATTGCAAAGTATTACCTAAGATTTGCAAGCTAAGGCACTGTTGATCCAACTGCTTATTTAATAAGGTTGAGTTTTAATCATATCGAGAGAATGACACTGCGATGCACTTTAAGTAACGTATGATTTATATAATCACCAGTAAACACTCACTTTTATGTCGTATGAAATAAAGTCCTATTTGAAAAAGAAATGAAGCTCGAAGCGTCGACACGATATTATGTTCTCGTACAGATAGGCTGAACAGGCGCAGCCGCAGCCGTCGCGTCGTCTCGCTCGTTCTTAGAGGGAACTGGCACGGTAGGTAATACTTTCTGCTCTCCTCTGGGGTGAGTCGTGGGTTGATGTAGTAACCGTCATACATAGTGTGCGTGCATCTTCAGGTGCGATAAACTCTTCATTTTTATAAGCGCCTGGTACTCCGCGATATTTATTTTACTGAATTTGATTTTAAAAATAAAGTTTAAAGATAAAAAGCACACGTAAAACACGTCTGTTCCGTAGCGAGGTTCCGGGGGAAGGGAACTTGTTTTTTGTTAAAATATAATAATTAATCAAAACACCCTAAATAATTTTCCTTCTTTTAGTGGAAATATTACTAAAGTGGCAATACACAGCTGATACAGCTGATAGCTGTCAAATTAATGTCAAAACTGACAGCAATATATTCAATTACCATTTCAAAATTATTGACCACTTCCTTTAAAACTTGCCATACTTCTTGATGAATTAAAATATTTTTCGCATTTAGAGCCACTTTTCGCTCGTAAATTTCAATGTAATTGCATTTATTGTTATAAAATAACAATTATATACACTTTACATTATTTATTATGCTTTTATATAAAAGCTGAATTTAGTGAAAATCCCCGCGAAAATTGTCCTTGAAATAATTTCCGGTCATGCGTCGTTGCCGAGTTCGCAGTGCACCCCCCTCGGCCTCGCCGCCCCGCTTGTTCGCCGCGGAGTGTCTTTCTGTCGTCGTAAAATTAAATTTAGTGAAATGGCAGCAAGAATTATCAGAAAAATCGTAAGTTCGTAGATAGTGATGTTGATCCCCGTTTCCTAATATCTTTCTGCATGCGTTCCTTATTAAATACGCCTTGAGCGACGGCTCGTTTAATTTCTTTTGCCATCCAAAAATAGACTTACCTATAGTTATGTCGAAGAATTACATAAATGCGCTTTTCAAGCCTTTTCGTGAGAGTAAAGTTGTTGAGAGCTTACTGAAATTGTTCGAGTCGGGGGCGAATAAGTCTACCGGAGGGGTTGGAGGCGTGAAAAATGAGGTTAACATACATTTTATGTTTCTTTTATTCCGGTGACCAAGTAGAGGTTATGCGATGGATTTTTCTGGTTTGTGGCAGGTCCCAGCGGGCCGGGCCGGCGCTGCACACTGCAGCACGGGGGTGCGGCGGGTGACACTCATCCCTGGCCATGGAATCGGTCCGGAGATCACTGTGGCTGTCCAGAAAATATTCGAAGCTGCCAAAGTACCCATAGAATGGGACGAGGTGGACGTAACAGCTGTTAGAGTAAGTACAGAGAAATACTAAATAATCATATTCAAACATTATTTTCATAATTTTTTTTTATTAAACTGTTTTTTCAAGGTGGATAAAAATTACTTATTTGTTTGTGATTTTATCAGTGCAAAATAACAGGAAAAATGCTACTTTTCCTCCTTTCAGAATGTGTAGGTTTTTTATAAGTATGTTATATTTTTTCTGAGAAATGAGAATCATGTTTTATTTTAGTTGTATGGTTCAGTAAAGGTGATTCCAAGTATCAAAATAAGATTCAAAATCTAAAGTCAAGTGATTATTCTTTTTATGAGCTCACTAATTTCCACCTTAACTTTAAACTCCTAACATAAGTAGCCTTCATACCCTGGACCAGCATATAGGAGGTTAGAGTCTCAACCACTAAGCTGCTGCTTCTTACATAGAAATTCATGAAGAAAAAAATTAGATTATGTTTGTGGTCATTTAGGTATAGTTACCATTTAAACAAAATAAAATTTTCTTCTAGGGCCCAGACGGCAAGTTTGGTATTCCTCAAAAAGCCATTGACTCAGTGAACACAAACAAGATTGGTCTCAAAGGCCCTCTCATGACCCCTGTTGGTAAAGGTTACCGCTCTCTCAACTTGGCCCTGCGTAAAGAGTTTGACTTGTATGCCAATGTCAGGCCTTGCAAGAGCTTAGAAGGGTAAGTGAAATTAGTCTGTGACTTAACTCCATATTCACAACCATAACTATAAATTTTATTGCAAATTTGGGTACAGAGTGGTCTTATTCTAAACTAGATGATGCCCGCGACTTCGTCCGCGTGGATTGATGTTTTTTGATTCCCGCGAGAACTCTTCAATTTTCTGGGATAAAAAGTAGCCTACGTCCTGCTCCGGGATACAAACTATCCCTGTACCAAATTTCATCAAAATGGGTTGAACAGATACATTTTTTTGTTTCCCGCGGGAACTCTTCAATTTTCCGGGATCAAAAGTAGCCTATGCATAATAAGCATCCTTCCCCGGGATGTAACCTATCTCTGAACCAAATTTCATCAAAATCGGTTGAGTAGTTGGGCCGTGAAAGCGTAGCAGACAGCCAGACACACTTTCGCATTTATAATATTAGTATGGATTATAATATAGAGTCCGGTCTTTCATCTTACTGAGTTTCATGCCTTTTTAATTCCACTGCATGGTAGTCTGCCACTGCAATTTCACCTGATAAGTGATGATGCATTTTGAGATGAAGCATGCTTACCCGTTGTCCTATGTGAGCGACAAACGCGACACTGCGACTCGATACGATGCGACGCGATTGTCTCTATCTGTCATACTCGTATGTATAACAGTTATATTGTACTAGCTGATGCCCGCGACTACGTCCGCGTGGATTTAGGTTTTTGGGTTCCCGCGGGAACTCCTTAATTTTCTGGGATAAAAAGTAGCCTATGTTTTAATCCAGGTTATAAGCTATCTATGTTCCAAATTTCAGCCAAATCGGTTCAGTAGTTACGGCGTGAAAGCGGAACAAACATACAAACAAACTCACTTTCCCATTTATAATATTAGTAAGGATTAAAGCCATACAGCTAATCAGTTTCTACATGGCATTGTACTACAACTTTTGGTGTTTGGTGGAAATTTTTGTTTTGTTATTGAGATTATAAATTCCCAAATTAAACATATTAGTGATCGAAACTGGAATCTCCCAAAAGTTGCAGGCATCTAGATAATAATAATAAAACTAGACTTGTTCTGCTAACATTGTATTACTGATAACATATAAAGTGATTCATTAGCATATTTTTATATAAATAGGTGACTTAGTAAATTGCAAAACGCAAGATATCAAATTACTAAATTGTTTAGCTTGTGGTTTCTCATATCATATTATATCTGTTTACTAAGGGTCTATTGCAATCGGCCGTGGCTAGTTGGGCCATGGTGCCCTGGAGGTAAAATCTAGCCTCCAAGCAATATAGAATTTGGATGTTGCTCTGCATAGAAACTATTTTGGATCCATACTAAATACGTCTGCATCTTTTCAACCGATTTTGATGAAATTTGGTGCAAGGATAGGTTGCATCCCGGGGAAGAACATGGGCTAAATTAAGAATACCCAGAAAATTAAGAAGTTCCCGCGGGAATCAAAAACTTTAACCCACGCGGACGAACGCTTTAACACGGCATCTGGTTTTTCTACTACGGAATCCTAAAAATTGCAATCATATTGTAAAGTTTTTATAACTATTTTAGGTATATTATTGCACAATGTCAATGCCATTTTTTGCATATTCACTATGTAATTCGGGAGTATTGCCCCGATTAGGTCTTGTCTGATGATAATCGCTTGTTGTATCAATGATGGATTCGCGCCGATAAAGTTGGAATTTCTTATGACGTTTCACGATTCCGATAAGTTTTGTCACATGACCTCAACGTTTTGCTGATCTTGAAATCTGCTTTTGCGTAATCTAACTACTCGCCTGATCTTTGCGAAATGTACTCGGGAACAACTGCATAAACTTTGTAAAGAATTATCAAAATCGGTTTAGATTTGATCGAGATACGGAGTTATAAAACTATCCAAAACTTTCATCTTCTATCCTGAAAGAAACCTTATGTTTTGCGGGATAAACGATTGTCCTATATCAGATAAGTTTTCCTAGTTGCATTAAAATCCGTTCAGTAGTTTCAGCGTTATGCTGTAACAGGCAGGCAGACAGTCAAAAATTCGGAAATAATTGTTTTGGGCTAAGTATCTTTAATAACGCATAAGTGAAAAAAAAAAGTATCAGGAATCGTCCAGTTACAGTTTTATCGTAAGTATAGATTGTTTAAACGTCTTTTCCCAGTATGGCCTTGTTATTAGAAATCGTAGGAACTAATGACCGTGAATAGCGAACTTGAGGCGTATCAGACTGAGCCGAGTTACGGATAAGGGCTGATTCAGTTGCGGGCGCTAACTCGATAAGCGTTATCTTGTACGCGACACCTACTGGCCTATAGTACTCACGACGCGCGACAAGTCTCACTTCTCAGGGTTCCTATAGTTAACAATTTAACAAGACACCAGTAGAAACTGGTTTATTTGTAACTAGATGATGCCCGCGACTTTATACGCGTTTTATTACCTTTTCCGGGATAAAGAGTAGCCGATCTCCTTCCCCGCGACACAGCCTATCTCTATACCATCGAATTTCATCGAAATCGGTTGAAAAAATGAGCCGTTAAAGCGTAGCAGACAGACAGATACACTTGCGCATTTATAATATTAGTGTGGATTTACAGCAATGATATAAAAGAATCTTATCAAAAAATAAATCGAGAAGTGATGCTCAATTTTTTAAAATAGATATCTTATTTCTCAAAACTGATTGTATCAATATAGATTTACAGAAAGATTATTTTGATTTTATGTGTAGGATTAAACTTGTGCAAAGTGGCTCGTGTTAGATAAAGTTATCTTAAAATATTTTTCTAAAAATTGATATGAAATGTGCACATTTCATTCCCTGTAAATGAGTTCGAAAGTTAAACTTCCCGGCCTAGGCCAGTAAATAATGTATGTATTTTCATTACATATCATAAGGCTCGTGTTAGATAAAGTTATTTTAAAATATTTTTCTAAAAATTGATATGAAATGTGCACATTTCATTCCCTGTAAATGAGTTCGAAAGTTAAACTTCCCGGCCTAGGCCAGTAAAGAATGTATGTATTTTCATTACATATCATAAGTTTGAATTTGGAATCTTTCTTCCTGAATATCTTGTAACTTGTTATAATGTTGTTTGGCCTAAATAGTTTAAATTTGGAACTCTACCGTATTACGCGTTCAGCACTCACGAATAATATTTATTTTTTATCTTTATAATATTGAAAGGCGGGAATTAACTACATACCTAATCGTTATAATTTATTATTTAAAAATGACGAAAAATGATTTCGAGTGAGGATATTATGGATTTAGATTGTACGCCTACTTTTCTAAGAGCGGAGGCCGAATTAGCTAAAAATAATTTGCTTCCGCCGAAATCCAAAGAAAAGTCACTTGTTTCATCTTTTAGAAAAGCACTATACACACCTCGACCGGGAGAGCGTCTCTGGTTCGTATATAGCCGTCTAACTAACACTCGACCAGAAAACGCGTACTTCCCGGTCTCGCGATGTAATGTACTATTATTTCCTATAGAATCTTTCTTTTTATAGCTTTAGTATGTTATTGAATTTTTTGTACACTGAGAAAAAGTCTTTTAAGTTATTGCATTTGTATTGAAACCAGGCATGGAAAGATTTAATTTTGTACATAAGCTTAAAGAAACCTTATTATAGGTACATGAAATTGTAGTTTGCAACTAAACATCAAGTTAGGAGTAGGTAGAGTCTGTTCACATAGGTAAATTACAAGTTAATTGAAAAATATGGAAAAATGGTTTAAAGTAACACTGAAAGATTCATCAATGAATCAAACAAATGTGAGAATTAGACCAACCTTTTAAAACTACTTGACAGCAATTATTGGTGTCGTCAGAATGCAATTTTATGTTATTTCTAAAATTTTACTTTTTTACTTTTTGAGCAGACTACTACGCGTTGGGTTTTATAAGTCAACCCTGTAGGCACGACTTGAGACTAAGAATAGCTCAGATTTTTTCGAACGGAAGATTTGTTCAAACATCACTTGCGCCAACAACCTTCGCCAAATAGAATAGCTGTTTTGATGGCGCCATCTTCTTTCTAAATTCATAAAACTCTTTCGAACTTCATAGAAGTTCAATTTCAACCATGCCTAAATGAACATTTTGTTACATTCCAGAATCAAAACCCTATACGACAATGTGGACGTAGTAACAATCCGTGAGAACACAGAGGGTGAATACTCTGGTATCGAGCACGAGATCGTCGATGGCGTGGTACAGAGTATAAAGCTGATCACGGAAGAGGCCAGCAAGCGTGTTGCGGAATTCGCGTTCCAGTTTGCGCAGGATAACAAGAGGAAGAAGGTTACTGCTGTCCACAAGGCTAACATTATGTGAGTAACTACCCTCACTTTTAGGTGTCAAGCTTTTCAGGGAAAATCTTCAGAACCACACTATTTCGAAGAGATAAGTGGGAATTTACTCCCAAGATGGCTTCTTAGTGCAATCCTCAGGCATACAGCAAGATTTCTCAATTTAGGGCATTGTCTTTAGCGAATGTCATGGCACCCTTTCAACGATAGAATCTCTTTAAACCTTAGGCTTAGACCTAAGTTAGTCCATCAAGCTAGTAAAATATTATGATGACTGAGGAAATCTCAAAATTGATCCTGGGGAGATCCCATAAGAATACCGTAGATATACATTACAGTTCAAATAAAGCATATGATTTTATCCTAACACGCCCGTGCCAAATCTATTGACTGTTCAAATCTCAATCTTATTGTCAATCGCGGAACCGCTAGTCTATTATAATTCAAAAATCTTGCTCAGTCCAGATTCAGTAAAAACTAGACAATTATGTTAAGAAGTTACTATAATTACACCGTTTATGTAAATATATCTAATTTTACAAGCAATGAAGGCGACACAGATGGCCTCGGCTCGTATTGAGTGTCGCGATGCATATACGATCTGGTAGTAATACGAGTACGTGCGTCTTTATTGGTGCTAATGAAACGGTGTCAAATACCGGTGTTAAATGCTTGAAGCGGTAACTTATTATTATCAATCTTAGAAATATTGTAGGTTGCATTTTACGCAAAGGCAGGAAAATTGAGACTTTTGCCTTTTCTAGTCATTCAGGATCACATAATAAGCGCCTTGAAAAATCTCACAACTGTCCAGCAATTTTACTGTCATGATGGAAATTGCTGGCGTGCGTACCGACAGCAGACGATTTCTTTCTGTTCTTTTTGATATTCTCTTTTATTATTCTTGTTGATAATCTCCTCCCCTCAAAGGTTGTCTGGAAGAGATTGCTTTAGCAATAAAACCACCTTTGCACCCATCTGTATTGTATTTTTACCTTTTTGTCTATTACTTTTAAATGTGTGCAAGGAAGAGTTTTTCTATCAATCCAATATTTCCAAGCAATTTTTTTTTATCCACTACAAGTTAGCCCTTGACTGCGATCTCACCTGATGATTAGTGATAATGCAATCTAAGATGGTAGCAGGTTAACATGTTAGGGGTATGGGTTCATTATAACTGTCATGCCCCTAACATGTTCGGTTGGTTCTACATCGGTTTCTATCGAAACGCTAAATCGCTTGGCGACACGTCTTTGTCGGTAAGGCAGTAACTAGCCACGGCCGAAGCCTCCCACCAAGCCAGACCAGGGAAAATTCATAAAATATAAATTCCCAAATTGACCCTTTTTTTTCGAGGGGGAAATCTTCCTAAGATACCCAACTTCTGGGGGGAGAAGTCGGGTTATGTAGAATTTGTACCTACTAAAACCCCCTCGGTGGCCACCATCCGCATATATTGGGAGGCTCCGAGATCTCATAAAGAACGCATCGCAGTGCCCGTTGGGCTCATCCCGGTGCTCAAACACCAAACTGGACTCATGAGCTCAAGCTGCCATCTTCCTAAGGCCAGTTATGAGATCCCAAATTGACCCTGCTGGGGATCGAACCCCTCCGCACGTTAAGACAACATCTCTTAACACTGCGCCAGGGAGGTTGTCAATAGTTTAAATAATGTGTTCCAGGCGCATGTCTGACGGCCTGTTCCTGCGATGCTGTCGCGACCTGGCCACCAAGTATCCCAGTGTTACGTTCGAGGAGCGCTACCTCGATACTGTCTGCCTCAACATGGTCCAGGACCCCTCTAAATTCGATGTGCTGGTGAGGACTGATTTACTTATAATATGATTTGTCGCACCGTCGTTAGTTAAAGTGATTATATATTTGATAATCAATAATTATACAAAATCCCATAAATAAAATAGTCAGTCAAAAATAAGAATGTTATGTTGGAAATATTGATATGTAAGGTAATAATAATGTTGAGATATTTTTAAATTATTATTAATAATATTCAAAATTATATAATAATTTATTTCTGTTAGTACATTAAAATACAAATTCACAAGATTGTAAAAGGTTCGGAGGAAGGTGACGACACTCGTAACACAAGTTACCTTAGTACGAGTGTCTAAGCTCTCCTTTGTACACGATGTGATGAAAAATAATTATGTCCAGTTTTCTAAGGAGTATAACGTGTATATTTTTTTGGAAATAAATAAATTGAAAAATTGAAAAATTGAATAGTCAAATTCCAGACAATAATCTATCTCTGTGCCTTTCATCCAGATTCATCCATCCATCCATCCAAAATTTCGCATAACTTTATAAAGAACCATTTTTAATATTAGTATAGTATAGATTCTATTCTTATTAAAAAAAAAAAAATTGTGAATATGTGAAACTTAATATTATTAATTTGGTTTAGTTTTTGTAACCACTGTCTTAAATCTAACATGAATCACTGTACAATGTTTGTGGAGGGCGATAATCACTGCAACGCAGTTTTTAACTTTTGCAGGATTATCGTTCATATATGTTTTTAAGTCCTTGGTTAATGTTTCTAAATAAAGTTTTTTTTTATAGTTTTTTTTATAGATGACTTATGTGTACACATGTTGGTTTGTGTTGTGTATTACAGGTGATGCCCAACTTATACGGTGACATCATGTCTGATATGTGCTCCGGCCTGATTGGCGGACTGGGCCTCACGCCCTCAGGGAACATCGGCAAGAACGGCGCTCTCTTCGAGTCCGTAAGTATCGCCTTACCTCCTTAACTTAGGGACTGTCAACTTATAAAGAACAATTTTGATGTCTCTGGTGCAGTAGTAAGCGCTGTGGTTTTATAAACCAGATATTCCGGGTTAGATGGCCGGCAAAGGCAATTTGGGAACTTATTACGTCTAGTATGGGTTGGTAATGTGGGACGAGTGAGTGATGTGTACTCGTCCGCAACAATAGGAAGATCTTCCTCCTTCCTCCTTTATACATATACCGCTATTCTAAGAAAACTTGGATATCGCGAATCGCGATGCCGGCTTGTTAGTTTTCAGTCGATTATCTATCCTGTGATGTAGATACAACTAGCGCCATCTAGTTGAAACAGTGGTAACCATAGTAATTCACTTGGAATTTGTAAAATCGAAATATTTTACCTTGATTTTACAAAAAGTATCGATTGTCAATATACAACCCATATTTACAATTGATACTTTTAAATAAATAAATAAATAAATATTTGTTAAAGTCTGTCTTACTATTGTTTGAAGAGGGTGCAAGTTTTGCTGTCTGTTTTGTATATTTAGAAAGGGAACAAATTGTGACGTCATGGATGACAAGATACTTGTTAAAAAACAGCAAACCAATTATGCTACTCATGATCATCTCTTTTACAACCGATATTTTGATAAGATTGCTTAAAAGTGCAATTCGAGTGGCACTCTACGAGATTTTACAATGCATATTACTGGAGTGTTCGGTTTGATAACTCGATACATGCCTTTCAATATCTATTACCATTAGTAATAAATACTTAACTACTAACTGCTCAGTGAGCCAATGATGATCTCTGCCTCTGACAGAAGCTGCTATTAATTTCTGGTCCTACGCCAATCAGCTTTCCCGAAAGCTTCCAGAGGCCCAATTGTCTAAGCAAATCTAATTATAAGAGAGCTTAAAACGTATATCTCGAACTGTTGAAGGAGTTCAATACATGCTTTTTGAAGTGCAATCTATGAACTCCTTAAACAGGTCGAATTATCTGTTTGACAAACGATCACGATTACAATTTCTTTACACAATCGGAGCGCAGGTCTTTCCATGCCAACTTCCAGCAGGACATCTTATATAACTGGGTGACCACCGTCACAGATGCACTTCTAATCCTATAGATTATATCTCTATAGTCTATACCATCCGTGCCAGTGGCCTATTTCCCACCATTCGACCATTTAATTTATCCAATAGGGATGTTTCTAATATCAAAAAAGTATTTTTAGTGTTTATTTAATAGAGGGTCTTCCAAAAGACGTGAAATCCTGGTTTTATCTAAATTTTAAGTTTGACAACCATTTTAAAGTATCAATTAAAAGTATCAAAAGTGTGTGGAATTTTGATGACGTCACAAGTCAGTGTTTCAAACAAACTCACATTCGTTTTTGGCATTTTATAAAGAGTTGCTAATTTGACTAGTAGTCATCTACCAAATTGCGTTGGCTTCGGCCACCAATTCTTCAATTGGTTTAATTAAAAAACTAGAAGTTTAATTCGCTATAATCCGCCACAGAAGGCAAATCTATGTGGTACGGTGCGTATCTCGAACCTGATGCCCGCGACATTCACCACTCCACATAAACCCTCAAAAATACCCTCGACGTACGTTTCACTCCGATACCGGAGCATCTTCAGGAGATGTTGTCTTTACAATCGTGGATTTCTATATCGCGAATTAAACTTCTAGTTTTTTCATTGTCATGGACTTCCGCAAAGTAACGCCTGCCTTTTATCCAATATTCAATTGGTTTACCTACTTTTTATTCTTACCCCTAAACAGTCATTTAAAACTTGTAAATAGTGGAATATTTTTTCTGGCCGGCAATTCTTGAATTGGGTTATCTTTTTATTATTACCCCTAAATAGTCATTAAAAACTTGTAATTGGTGGAATATTTTTTCTGGAATGGAAGAACCAATTGTGCCAATGAACAAAAATTATGAAATCGTTGAAAATGTAAGTCACATCCAAACGTTCTATATGAGTTGGGGTGTTGGACTAACCTTGGTGTGAGTGTGCAAAATTACTAAAACATACATATTTGCATGGATATTGTATTGTGTATGATCTTGTTATTGATATATGTATGATCTTGACAGAGATTTCAAAAATGTCTTCTAACAAAGGGTATAAAGTTTATGTTAACCTAGAACACATACTATCGACTCCAAAACAGTTAAGAAATCCAAGTCTTAATTAATTAACAGTAAAGCACAGGCTTCTCTCGGATATAATTTAGGATTCACTATAATTTATATTTACACACAAATTACCGTTATTAAGTACATATTTAAATCAATCGTTAAATATTCATTTCTATTTACATTTGTGTGAATCTGCAAACTAAGATTAACCCATGTCACAATATAGCAATCATACGGTTGGGTACTTTGATAGCGGGATCTTAACAGCCACTAACAATTTTTTTTTTGTTAAGAAACACCCTTATATCTCTGTAGTGTGTGCTTAGACTGCGCGATCTTAATATTTGATCACCTAAACGTCTTTTCAGTATCAATATTATCCTTAACAGTAAAATTGCTAATAAATATAATCGGCCCTAACTCAAAGTATTTTTAGTTACTTTGGCAACTCCTGAAAATAAGTGATTGATCAAACGATATACAAAAATGAGTGCCCAGTTTTAGCGCTTGTCTGTCAAAGCGGACCATATTTAATGACAGGTGACGCAAACAATATTAATATATTATCTCCCACAAATAATTTGACTGATGTACTAAACATGTGTGGAAGACATGTTGGCAACACAAAACTATACCTTTACACACTCAAGTATACTCAAGAGGCCCACAAACTTATTTGGTCTGGTGGCCAAAATTGGAACTAACTTTTACGCCTGTTTAGTTTTTGTTTTAATTTTGTTTTTCATATAATATACTAGTGACGCTATCACCGGGTCAGATAAGTTTGTGGAACTGTACACTTCACCCAACTGTATGATTGCTAATGCCTGTGCAAGTGTGCATCGCCTGTGCTCACCAACTAACACATTCCAGGTGCACGGCACGGCGCCAGGCATCGCCGGCCAAGACAAGGCCAACCCCACGGCTTTGCTCCTCTCCGGAGTGATGATGTTACGCCACTTGCGTCTTCACGACCACGCCAATAAGATCGAAAGCGCTTGCTTCGCTGTCCTCAAAGAGGGGAGGGTGTTGACCGAGGATCTGGGAGGGAAGAGCTCTTGTACGGACTACACTAATGAAATTATTAAGCATATGAATTAGGGGGTCGAAATTATACCACCAATTTATGTTATACAGTGTCGCTGCTTGGTATTCCCTGAGTTTTGTTTGTTGATAATGGGAAATTATTTTTTATGAGTACCTACCCGTTTAAAGGCCTGTTTCTCAAACTCTGCGGAGACCCCGAAGTCGACTACAACCGAATCGAATCGAAGAGCATTTGTTATATTATGTAAAGACTTGCCTCTGCCGTAATCGACGCAGGAAATAGTTTAGGTGACGAATTATTGCGATTAAATTCGACTCGGCTGAGTGAGCTTAGTGGACGTCAGCCTTAACCTTTAACTTTCGAATAAATTTGTTATTTTAACAGGTACTGTATAGGAATTCTGTAAAAATTGCAAATTTATTTGTCGGAGAAGTTAAAGATTATTTTGAAATACGGCATACCGAAAGAAAAACGTTAGGACAAGCAGCGACAGGAAACTAGCTAATTTAGATCAATTAATTTAAATTATTTTCGTTAAAAGCTACAGTTATTGTATTAACTGAAAATAAAATGTGTTAGACATAGACTATATTTAAGGCATTCCATTCTGGTAGAAAGATCTGTTAATTATTGCCATCGTAAAACTACGAATTTATAATGAGATTTAACGTGAAACTGCCAAAATTAAATCCCATAAAACCGTACGGTCTGAGGGTCTGTCCTAAGTAAGCGACAAACGCGACGCGAAATTGTGGAAAAGAAAGCCGCTTGTGAAAATAAAGCTTTGTTTCTAAAACAAATACTAGTTTTTCAAATTGGAATGAAGAAGATAAGGACTTGTATATCATCATTACTTGGACCTAACTTCTATTTAAGGGAATAATTACACTTATTCTACTCATACGTTCAGATACGTAATACTGAACGTGCGTATCATATACATCTCCATGGAAAACATCAGTTTTGTATTGACAAAAAGCTGAATCTGCTGAGCTGAGCTGAATATGTGTGATTAATCCTGTCTAAGAAAATTTTAATTTCATGGATATTTCTGATTAGATTTGTCTGTAACACCTGAAATATATTTTAGAACCATGAAATATTTTGTGTATTTTATAGTGTGAAATTATATTTATATGCATACTTGAATCGTTAGACCTACTATGAGTTATTACAATATTATGTTAGTTAAAAGTACAAAGGCTCGATGAGTATAAAATTGTATTACGACGTAATAAAAAAAAACTTTGATATAATGGATTAAGGGTATTTATTTTTATTGTATTACTGTTACCATTAGGCATCTGTTTGAAGTGATATAAGGCTGTTTCGTGTGTGATTGTTAGTTTATTTTTCTCATGTAATTGAATATTTAAGTCCAAAATTTCTATATACAAAATTAAACCAATGAATGTGTAATAATGTTAGATTAAAGCCTTCTCAATTTTACTCACTTAATCTTAGTCTGTTGCAGATATTTCGGTATCTGTATCAGAATGGGTAATATTTCCAGCCATAAAACAACAGTATTCACTAACTAGTTTCGTAAAATTCTTGTTTCAGTTACCCTCAACACTGATTACTAATTACACTTCTTCAGTTCGATCCTGAGGCTTACTACACTAGCTTAAAGCAGTATTATTTCAAGGTGGCAGTTTTATGTCACGTACCTTGACGTCCTTAAAATAAGGATTATAATGCTACAACACGGACGTCAACAATATTAAAACAATACGGCTTTCTCAAGACGCGTGATACGTTCAGCTTTCTGCGTCTATTCAGCTTTCTGCTTCTATTCAGCTTTCGCGGCAAACGGGCATAAAATAAATGAAAGTGTTTTGGAATTGGAATTCTTGTTCTTTCTACCAACAGAGTTCATCGTTGCTTCGACGATGCAAATTGCGAATGAAGCTGAATAAGTGTAATTAGTCCCTTAGAGAAACTGCTAGAGTAAAATGAAGTATTTAAAACATAGAGCTAAGGTACGTCTTACTGATTGATCAATTAGTGAAAGGGAAATGTTGATTCCGTTTCACTTTCACATCACTCACTGAAAACAAAATTTTCGTACTACTTTGTAGGTGTAAGTTTTCCAACTTTTGGAATAATTGACTTCTATGGATAAGACCAAAATTTGTACGCCTAATTATGTACGGCATGAAATAGTGTTTCTAGAATTTTATAATGTACCAACTTACTTTCACCTATTTCAACAAATAAAGAAATTTTGAATTTTTGAATTTATGTTTAGGCTTAGTATTCGATTTTGCATCTCGCCTACGATAATCGCTGGGTCGAAGCATAATAAAGTCAGAGTAAAATAAAAGTCCTTTGTCTAGTCATGCTTTCATTGATGGGCGCTGACTGTAGTATAGTTGGACTTGAGCTTTAAAACACGGGCGTTAAGGTCTACCTAGCCTTGACGTTGTTTGCACGCTCGAATTCTTTCAACGTTTGCGAAATGTAAAATCTCATATTAACCCTACAGATTCGTTTTATTCAGTCTGTGGTTCCTCAATTTGTGATTTAGGTTTTCATGTAGTTTATATTGATTTAGGTTTTCTCGTACCAAGTTTACTTTTAGTTTTAGTAATGAAGTATTATTAATTTAGTATACGAACATTTATGATTTATAACTACCATATTTGTTTTTTTTACTTATTTATTTTATTGCTAAGCTCAGATGTAATCTGACAATAAATGTTACTTTAGAATTAGAATCTAAATTATGTATTTTGCATTTATATTTAAATAAAAGGTTCCAGTACACATTGGCTTAAAGCTTTGGGCAATTTGTGTAAACGGTGTTTGCGAAACACGCCAAGATTGTCCAGCCACAATGTGCGCTTAGCCTTAGATTTACTTATCTTTATACTGCATTATCTCTTTCTTCGGGTCAAGGGATAACTTCAGATAGATATTATCGCAAACGTTCACCGAATTCGTTTGGCCAATGTGTACTAGGCTCTTTGTCTTAAGTTATTGTAATTTGATTCAATAATAAAGTTGCGTTCATTATTTAAGTAATTGGAAATAAAGAGTTTTAAAAACGTTGTTTGTTTTATTTCGTACTTGTATAATCAAATGTCAGGATCCCGCAAGTGTTAACCACCACCACAACTGTACATAGTTTCAATTCAATACTTTGGGCTTCTTGGACACGGCGCGCCGCGTGGTGCTTCATGTCGCATTGTCAACACAGCCGTGTATGAAAAGCGTTTGCTTTAACTGCCGTACCCCTAACAGGTAATAGCCTACATCATCTTACCAGCTGGTGAGATCGCAGTCAAGGGCCGACTTGTAGTGGAATTTAAAAAAAAAAGTACGTCTCATTTTTAGAGACAACGTCTTAGTACTGATTGGCCATAGTAATCGCCCGCTGTGCCAAGAGGTTATATTGTAAGCAGGATATCTGTCTTTCCGAGACCTAGCACGGGTGGCTATAGGGTAAACAACACAGAAACAAACGTACATCTCTCTATGCGTCGTATTCCTCATTACTGAGGGTCGTGACCCCATTCCATTAATCACATAATGGTACCTACGAGTTTTCTTGGGATTATAATACGGTGGGTTCCCACGTCCTTCCGCATATGCCTCGACTAAGAGCATTTGAACTATATAGGTTTGTTACTATTATTATGAGTTGTTAGTGATAATAACCATAGATAATACACTATATATACCGGAGAAATAACCGGGAGTTGGGACTTGGGACCGACGGCTTAACGTTCTCTCCGAGGCACGGAGGAAACGAAAAGGCCAAATTTGAACATCCAAATTCGATCACTCATCCAGTGTCGCTCATCACTCATCCATCTTGGGTCAACGTTGCTTTATGATTAACAATCGCAATGTATGCGTTGTCACAGCTAGGTCATTCTTTCTCAAACGACAAACATACATACATACTTAGGTACTTACTAAATGTAATACATTTGTAGGTACTAAACTAAAACTGACATAATTTTCCAGGTACACGGAACTGCCCCTGATATCGCCGGCAAAGACATGGCGAACCCCACTGCCCTACTCCTGTCCGCGATCATGATGCTGCGGCATTTACAACTCAACGACCATGCAGATAGGATTCAAAACGCCTGCTACGAAGTGCTGCGGGAAGGAAAGACACTGACCGGAGATTTGGGGGGCACCGGCAAGTGCAGCGAATACACAAACGCTATTATTTCGAAGCTAAACTAAAATCTTTTCCCGCCATAGAAATAAAATTCCCGCCCATTTAGATAATAAAAAAAATTGTTACCATAGACTAGTATGTCTGCGACAGGAAGATTTTATATTCTTGGTCTGCGACTTGGTGTCCGATTCTTTAGTATTATTTTGAAAATTTTCTAAGTCATGCACTGTTTTTTATTTTGCTCAGTGATTATTTAACCCTAATAATAATACCAAAGTCTACAGATTAGCTTCCTAAATCATAATTTTATATACTTATGTCTTAGTTATATTTAATATGAACATCGTTTTTAATGATACGATTATTTCTTTTAAGACGTATTATATTTACATTTTATACTTTATGTATACCCTTATATCAAAAAAACATCAGAAAGATAATTACCTAATAATAAGTTATTTAAATCAATGCATCATTGTTAACAATGAGTAGATAAAATTTATAATTTAAAAAAAAAAATATTTCAGGAGAACTATTAGTTTTATTTACCCCAGTACCAGCTCCTTTCATTTGACCGGTAATCGGCAGTTCGACTCGTAGATAATCCCAATATTACTTGCACACTGGACTCCCTAGAACACCGAAGAGACGTTAGTTCTCTTTGTGTCTTCTATCGTCTCTACAATGGGGAGTGCTCTGAGGAGTTATTCAATCTAATACCACCTTCCGTGTTCTCCAGTCGCACCCTAAGTCGCAGAAAAAAATTCCATCCTCACCACATGGATGCTTGGTCCTCTTCCACCACCCGTTATTCCAGGTCATTTCTGCCACTTACCCGCAAATTGTGGAACCAGCTTCCATCTTCTGTGTTCCCTCATGATTATAATATGGGGCTCTTCAGAGGGCGGATAAACAAATATCTCAAAAGCCAGCAACGCATTGGCGGTTCCTCTGGTGCTGCAAATGTTCATGGGTGGCGGTAATCACTTACCATCAGGTGACTGCTCGTTTGCTCGCTGTATATAAAATAAAATAAAAAACTATAGGTACTACGTTAAAAAATTACCTGAAAGAAAGCAAGATAGTTTGCAAAATATTTTTATGTAGGTATTTGCATTGAAATCAGTGGTATGGAAAATATTTTCCATTATATGATTCCATGTCCTCTTTTAACCCCTCACCTGGCGCGGCCATTTTAATAGTTATTTGTTATACAAGAGTGAAAAGTTGTTTTTTTACCGCGTGCTCAATTTTGATGACCGAGCAAGCGAAGGATTCTAAAATTGAATCACGAGCGCAGCGAGTGGTTCAAAAATTAGAATCCTGAGCGTCAGCGAAGGAATCAAAAGAGCATGAGGTGAAAAATCTTTTCACTCGAGTGCAAAACGTAACTTTTCATCCCACCTCAGCGAGGAAATGACATGATGTGAAAGAAAATGGTGCGCGCAAAACAAATTAAAAAAGTACACCAAGAAGGTTACGAGTGTGAGTTATAGACAAATTAAAAAAGGTTGTATGGAAATTCGGCACCATAGAGGTAGAAGTAAATAGGTTTTATTGATGTTTTGAATTCACAAACTTCATAGACGAGTGATATTAATTACTAACGTGCACACGATGTTCTAAATTCAATTTACTTTATCCTCAAGAGGATAATAACGGCTTTTGCATTCAGATATCGAAGATTAAAAATACTCTTTCCGAGATGGTGGGATGAAAAAATTATGGTTCTCTCATCACTGATTATAACAAAGTCATCTAATTATCTGTGAAGAAAACAAAGGAAAAGAAGCCCGAAAGCCAGAGACAAGTAAAATATAGGATATCCAAAAGTCTAGAACGCATAGAACTCGCCAGAGACAAGTTATGAACTCGCTGCAACCATAGACTTTTTTTAAGAGTTTGCTGTCAACTTTTCTTCTGTCAATGCTGTCAACATTTTCCATAGAAATAATATTTATTACCTCAATGACATTTTCACTTGGTCGGTGCCATAGATCATAGAGTATGTTATTCACGAATCACGATTCACGTTGGATTCACGCCATGCGAAAATGTGTTGTATCCTATATGTTACTTGTCTCTGATGTGTTGTTTACAAAAACATAACCTCTAAGTTGAGAAAAATATTTGGTAAAAGATATTTCATATTTGGTTAATAAAAATGGTGAAACGTGTAAGTTGCTTTTTAATTTAATAATTATGTTGTTTATATAATTTTCTACATAGTAAACCTTTTCGGTTTGCTATTTTGGAGAGTAGCTGGTTCGTATAACTATTCGGGTATTTTTTCTTTGTAGGAATTAAATAACTGTGTATCGGAAGACGAAGGTGCGTCGGATATAGTCAATGATAATGGGAAAAGACTCGCCGAGCCTGGAAATAAAAATGGTCCTAAACGCATCAAATCCAAGAGCTTATATCGACAACCCACCGCCAACGAGCTAAACCGACTACAAGAAACAGAGAACTTGTTTAATTCCAACCTCTTCCGACTCCAAGTTGAAGAAGTATTGCAAGAGGTTAAAGTTAGAGAGAAAACCGTAAAAAGATTTCAGGAATGGTTTAGCAATTTTGAAACTTACCTCTTATCAATTCCAGAAGATGTCACTGTGTATGATTTAACAGAAAAAGCTTTTGAAAAATACTTAAAAGTTAAACTACCAGTTTCAAAAGAGGTTAGAAAGTCAAAAGCAATGTTTCGCTTCCATAAATTTAATGATGTTGAAATTGTGGGATCTTACTCGTTGGGATGTCCAATTGAATCAAAATTAATCATCGATTTACAAATCACAGTTCCAGCTGAAACATATACAAAGAATGACTCAGTAAACTACAAATATCATCTAAAAAGGGCAGCATATCTGGCGTACTTAACATCCCATTTAACTAAATTTGATTCTATAGAAGAAATCAAATACACATATTTAAATAACTGTGCCACAAAACCAATTATACTTGTTAAACCAAGTGGCAAACTTGGTAATCATGTTTTAGTACATATAAACCTTGTGTGTGAAGCTGAAGCGTTTAAGCTGCACAGGTTTAGTCCTACTCGCAATAATTTAAGAGAATCCTGGCTACTTTCATCAGATCAACAAGAAGGTACTTGTAAACATCTTTTTATTTACTTCTTTCTTTATTTTTTTTGATTTTGCCAACTAAATGCTAGCTACCAATGATGATGATGAGCTAATACTGTTAATTGTCATCTTAATATTGCATATCTTATGTATATTCTATGACTGTGACTTCTGCCTCAAGTCGTGTGGATTGAGGTTTTCTGGTTTTTATGGGAACTCTTTAATTTTCAAGGATAAAAAGTAGTCCTATGTGTCCAGACTATAATCTATCTCTGTGCCTACATACAACTAGATCCGTTCAGTTTGGGTGCGATTGATGTAACAAACATCCTTCCATCCATCGAAACTTTCGTATTAATAATATTTTTTTTAATGTAAGTAATAAATAATAATATAGATAGATCTAACCACTTGTACCATGTCTATGTATTTGAGAAATAACTGATTTGATTTGCAAATTTCAAGGTGCAGAAATCGGCCCACCCACACCCTTTTACAACAGCAGTATACTAACCGATCTCACAGCTGTAGAGAATCAGGCATTTCTGAACGAAACACTAACAAATAAGGAGAACTTACGGCAAGCAATTGTCTTGCTAAAGATTTGGGTGCGCCAGCGCAGTCTGCAAGTGTCAGGCCATGTGATAAGCATGCTGGTTGCGTATCTGGTGCAAGCAAAAAGGATCAACAATATTATGAGCAGCTATCAGATTATAAGAAATGTTTGGATTTACCTGAGTGAGTATTTTGTACATTATAATATTATACTTTGTTTTACAAAATTATTGGTTTACTAAATAAATAAGTAAATTAAATTATTAAAAAGTCATACTGTAATAATATGATAATGTCTTTCATATAAAAGGGGATACCTACTCAATTATTGCACTATAAAACCAATAATTCAAGTCGTCATTTACCATCAGCATCAGGTTAATCAGTTATTAAGGCTTAAAAAAAGATTGAAGTCAAGGCTTAGTATGAAACATATTAGTTTTGTCAATGACTTTATTAATTCTTGATTGAGTGACATGATTTATTTTTCATTTTTCAATTTGATTTTTCTGTCTTCAATTTTGAATAAAATTTTGATCACATTGATTGTAACAGGGTTGGCTGAGAAGACTAATGCTTAAAATAACTGTATGTTAAGATCTGAGAAGCAATTTTCCTCTATTTCATTTCAGAGTCGTCAGAATGGGACAAAACTGGCATATCCCTACATAAAGGTCAAGGCACACCGTCCCTAGAAGAATTCCACGCACACTTCCCCATAGTATTCCTGGATAAGAGTGGGTATTATAACATATGTTGGCAGATGTGCCGAGGCACATACGACGCGTTGCGAAGGGAGAGTGGATTAGCTGTGGAAATGCTGGATAACAGCAAGATTAACAGTTTCATACCTCTGCTCATGACACCTGTCACAGCTTTGATGCAGTTTGACCATATATTGAGGTAAAAGAATAACTCTCAGTGTACTATTTCTCATAGCTGATAGTTGTGACCCTTTTCCATTAATCACATAAATATCAAATGTTAGATTTAAGGATTATTACTCAACTAGCTGATGCCCACGACTCCGTCCGCATGGTTTAAGTTTTTTTGATTCCCGCAGGTACTCCTTAATTTTCCGGGATAAAAAGTAGCCTATATCACTCTCCAGGTCCTCAACTATAACCAAAATCACGTCGATCCGTTGCTCCGTTGCGGCGTGATTGAAGGACAAACCAACAAACCAACAAACAAACTGACTTTCGTATTTATAATATTAAGTATGATTGGTCCCAGCTATTACGTTACTAGCACCACAGATTAAAGTTAGTTATGCTAGCACGACGTCATCAGAGTTGAAGTAATACTTTGTGTGAAATGAAGAAAACTGAGATCACACCCCAACAAACAGATTGATGCAAAATTCTGTCCTGAGAGTGACAAAGGCTGCTATTTCTCCCAGAAAATCCCCGGTTTCCATATCCAATTTAGGTTTTTTAATTCCTAGGAATTTTCCTGGTAGTTTAAAAATTTATTTGCAGTTTACATCTTATCTATACTAATAATATAAATGCGAAAGTTTGGATGGATGGATGTTGGTTACTCAATCACGTCCGAACGGCTGAACGGTCCTGGATGAAATTTGGCACAGAGATACACTATAGTCTGGATTAACACATAGGCTACTTTTTATGTAGTAAAATTAAACATTTCCCGCGGAAACCAAAAAAACTTCTATCACGCGGACGAAGTCGCGGGCATCAGCTAGTATGTTATAACATCGATAGATCATATTATGAAATAATTATTATAAGCATAGGTATATGCCACTATAATAGTGATTTCATTTTAGATTCAAGAACCTTCCCAAGCTAAAAGAGTCCATCTTACAAAGAGCTCCCAAATCAAGCCGAGTGAACTATGGGCTGGACCAACTAGCACTGGTCACGGACTCCCTTCACAGCTTGCTTACCAGAGGCCTCGGTGAGCGAGTGGACTTGATACTGCAGATTGTGGACGCGGAGTATTCTTGGCCTGTCACTAGGACTGTGGAGAAGGCGAGGAACGATGGGTAAGAACTATTTTATTGAAGTTACTTTACTTCTTTTGGCGCGTTAGAGAAAAATTATCAGAGTGAAATTTTACGATGCGCGCGCACACAGACACCCAAATTCGACACCCTGAAGTTAGTTGTCTCGCAGAAAAAGGTCTACCAAGAAAATAAAAAATAAATACATTTACTATATGTTGGGTGAGAACTGATAACTATATGCAAGATAGCTATAGTTATTTGCTATCAAAAAGTATAACTTGCGTGCGTAAATAAGTACACACACACTTATTTTATTTTATGAAAACACACAGTTGTGTTTCTTCAATATTGTTGATCACGTGATCAAAGCACTGAGAGCGCCTTACCTAGAAAACGTCAGTGCTCACAGTACAAAAATGGCGACGATTTATGACGTCATATATTTCCCTAGGATACTGCGGCAGTATACTGTCAGTCCATATTGGAACAAATTTCTCCCCAGTAAGAGCACTGAGCAGTGCTCACAGTGTATATCGGAACATACCCCAAGTATTTTAGAATGTGACTTTGATAACTTATATTTCGGAAACCTGCTTTATAGTCCCACAAAGATATCTGACCTGGGTGGCCAAAATTGGAATTTGGAACTAATTTTTATGCCTGTTTAGTTTTTGTTTTATTTTTCATAGGGTATGTTCCGAAATACACTGCTTGCACTGTAAGGTGTGACGTCAATTTGGTACACTGCGAAACCGTTCCTTTACAGTTAGCTATACTGGTCACTGTTTAAAACGGAACGCAGTCAGCACTGAGAGCACCTTACCTCGAAAACTCCAGTGCTCACAGTACAAAAATGGCGACGATTTATGACGTCATATATATTCCCTAGGATACTGCGGCAGTATACTGTCAGTCCATAACGGGACGAATTTCTCCCCAGTAAGAGCACTGAACAGTGATCACAGTGTATATCGGAACATACCCATAGATACTAGCGACGCTGACACCGCGTCAGATAAGTTTGTCGGACTATACTACTAATTAATGGGGCTGATTCTGTTGTACACAATCTCTGAATTAACTAAAATATTAAAAATATTGCTTACCCTTTCATAATTTTCTCTGTGAAGGGACAGAACTAGATTTAAAGCAGTCAGTTCAGTTTAGAGATTATATGATACAGAATTGGCCTCACTATAATACTTGTCAATACAAGCTTTCTGTGTTGCTGCTATTTCGCAAACAATAATTGATATTTATTTTTTCTTTCAGCTACGCGGAAAAATTGTCCTTTGGCCTTATTCTGAATCCTGAAAACTCTGTAAACATCGTAGATAAAGGACCCCCGGCGAATCTGCCTGAGGCTGAAAAATTCAGGTAATATATTTTTAATAATAATATAGTATGAATAATCTTAACAGGCCCTTAACTCTTTTGGTTGAATTTTTTGACGTACTAGGTACGTCCGTGTGGATTAAACATAGTATGTAAACCGATTGCCTCAAGCCGAAAATCGATTAATAACAGGCCTATTTGGTTTTCGTTTTCCGTACCGGAGGTGAAGTTTTGTACAATGATGACTATTATGATAGTTTAAGTGGACTTGTGGTGTTACCTCCTTGCTAGCTGGCAACGCACACAAGCTTCGCGTTCGGAATTCGAACTTGCTTTTGGAACGTTTTTGGATTCGGAACGTCCTG
Source organism: Erebia epiphron (assembly GCA_963932025.1). Classification (NCBI taxonomy): domain Eukaryota; kingdom Metazoa; phylum Arthropoda; class Insecta; order Lepidoptera; family Nymphalidae; genus Erebia; species Erebia epiphron. The sequence continues at coordinate 1,506,246 of OZ009947.1, read as the reverse complement.
CGCGCGAGAGCTGCACTGTAGCAACAGTTACACGCAGTGTCCCGAGCAAGTTTTGACTTATCATAAGCGGCACAAGTCCTACGTGAAATAAATAAATCATTTATTGCAATATTTTTTCTTTTTTTTTATCCACTACAAGTTAGCCCTTGACTGCGATCTCACCTGTTGGTAAGTGATGATGCAGTCTAAGATGGTAGCGGGCTAACCTGTTAGGGGCATGGCAGTTATATTAAACCCATACCGCTAATCGGTTACTACACGGCATCGTACCGGAACGCTAAATCGCTTGGCGGCACGTCTTTGCCGGTAGGGTGGTAACTCCCACCAGGTCAGACCAAGGAAAATTCAGAAATTATAAATTCCCAAATTGACCCTGCCGGGGATCGAACCCGGGACCTCCGCACGTTAAGGCAACAGCGCTACACACTGCGCCACGGAGGTCGTCAAAACCGATGTTTAAGTCTATATGTTTTTTCTGTATTTTTTTTTGTTTTTGTTTGTTTCGTATCTGTGTTAATATTGTAATCCCAAAAAATGAAATTTATTTAACATTTTATCTTTCTATTTGAAGTGAAACTTCTTTAGAATCGTTGTCATTTGAAAATTCAATGAAACGAAAATGCAACACCAAAAAGAGACAAACATATAGCATGTATGCATATAGGATTTAGCCTGCGTGAGAATGAGATGGAACACAAGTTATATTTATCTCATTCTCTCGTAGGCAACTTTTCTGAAGTTTCACTTCTGCCGTGTGTGAATATTGCACACACACGCACTTTTTTTGTTGTATGAGATGTGGTTATTAATATCCTAGGGCGTTCTGGGGCGACAAATCCGAGCTGCGCCGTTTCCAAGATGGCTCCATTACTGAGGCGTGCGTGTGGGACGCGACAACGCTCGCCGAGAGACGTGGCATCACTGGACAGATTGTTGACTATCTGATGCAACTGAAGTATGGTGAGAATCCATACTAATATTATAAATGCGAAAGTGTGTCTGTCTGTCTGTCTGTCTGTCTGCTACGCTTTCACGGCCTATCTGTTCAACCGATTTAAATGAAATTTGGTACAGGGATATTTTGTATCCCGGGGAAGGACATAGGCTACTTTTTATCCCGGAAAATTAAAGAGATCCCGCGGGAATCAAAAAAAATATCTCTTCAACCGATTTTGATGAAATTTGGTATAGGGATAGGTTGTATCCCGGGGAAGGATATAGGCTCTCAAAGGGAATCAAAAAAACTTAATCCACGCGGACGAAGTCGCGGGAATCATCTAGTTTGATATAATATATTACTATAAAGCCTTTATTTGCTAAAATATATATAAAGTTAGATTTTGAAAAAGTATTGTAGAAAAATGGTTAAAAAATATATATTTAGCGCCCCAAAAAAGTGTAGGCCTTCTCCAAGCTCTCCCAGCTTCCGGTCCAATGCCTTTTGAGAAATTGCTATATAGTTTTACTTTATTAACAATGTTATTATTCTATGTTAGTTATTTTTTATTTATTCATATATATATATATATATATATTTATAGTATAATATTTTTTTAGGAATGTAAATGTGTAGGTAGTATTGGTTGAAGTTAATATGTATATGTTACCGTAAGATTGTAAAAACCGTTAGATTATAATCTAACTCGCGATATTGTAAACTGTCGAAAGATTGTGAACCGTTCAATGTTCTGAGTGTCAATTTTTAAAATATTCATTGGATTTACGTTTTCTTGTCTCTTTCTTGTGGTTCGGCATAAATAATCAGGTAGTGCTTATTGGTTTAATATACCTTCTCTATTTATCTACCGAAAAATAATGCGTTATATTGTAATCTTTTGACAGTTTACAATATCGCGAGTTAGATTTTTATAATCTAACGGTTTTTACGATCTTACGGTGACATATACGTATTATAACTTGTAGTTTGCGCACCATCCCATTTGTATTCTCTTCTCCTGTCTCCAAAGGTTGTCTGGAAGAGATCGCCTTAGGCGATAAGACCGCTTTTGCATACTGTTTAGTCCTAGTTCGTAGTCTTAATGTATTTTTTATTTCCGCTCTCTTGTGTGCAATAAAGATTTAATAAATAAATGTTTTTATTTTTAAAAGAAAAAGGAAACATTGTTAATCCAATAAAGTTTTATCCAGTTTGGATAGTTGTAAGTTTGTAAATATAGAGTTTTATTACTCCTTCACGCCGCATCGTGTACGGTCCACAGTCCAACCGTACATTTTGCTCCATCAGCACTAACCTACTTTTCGTACTTTTCATTATACATTCAAAACTAACAATCAATCAGTGCGCAAATCATCATCGCGACCAGCACGCGTGCCACTCAATATCATTAGCATTTAGCATTTATCATTTAATTATAATTATTAAAATAGTTATAATTTATTAGCAATCAATAAACTATATTTTTCCATCAATCTATCATTGAAACAAGGTCCTAGACCAAACATTTGTGGTTCAATTCCCACTTCTCTTGGACGAGATCGAGCTTGATGCTGTCGGCCGTTCTTGAAAATGCCTTGTAATTGCTTGACTGTTTACGGAGCAATTCTTCAATCTTGATATAGTCCGTACTCGCACGCGACGGAATGGACTACTGCGCGTTCGGATTGGAAGTAGTTTCCTGTCCCTGAGATGACGGGCCCGCTTGTTCGACGGTGATTTTTGCTGGTCGTTCAATGGGCGTCGGCACCGATCGCTCTTGAGGCAAATAGGACATAAGAAAGTCTTTCGTGTTACTATAGAAGTTCTTTGTTAACTCGTACTTTTTGTCCGTAAAGTAAACGTGTGACTGATCTTCCGAGTTACTTAAGATGATATGATTGGAATTGAATTCGGACCAATAGGCATCAAGTTTCTCGATCCTTCTCCATACCATATCTGGCGACTTACGGTCAGGGCTATCCTTCTTGAAGTTCACCAGGAGTGTGTTCATCGCTTGCATGAGTTCGAATTGCCTCTCTGGCCCGGCCATTGTCACTGCAGTGATATGTGGTGGATCGCAGAGAAAAACTGATAGATTGATTGCTTGCAACTCAAACTAGCTGCTAGCTGATGAATGTTGCTGTCTTGCCTCCTTCCTGAATGCTCGAAGACGGCAAAAAGATGTATGCTGATGGTATGGTGTATATGCTGATTGCTTTGCTGATTTATTCTGGTTGTCCTTCAGTTCGGTAATTCCGTGTCCCAAATGCGATATATGCGCCTTCTCAATCTAACCGGTGGAACCCGCTTGTGGGAGGCCGGCAGACCGATTCGCTACCGCACCAAGATACACGAAAAACTGAGCGTGGAAGTACGTTGATTGAACCGTTCACTGCTTGATCACTGGTTCTGCTGAATGGATCGAAGGACCAAATGTTTGGTCTAGGACCTTGTTTCAATGATAGATTGATGGAAAAATATAGTTTATTGATTGCTAATAAATTATAACTATTTTAATAATTATAATTAAATGATAAATGCTAAATGCTAATGATATTGAGTGGCACGCGTGCTGGTCGCGATGATGATTTGCGCACTGATTGATTGTTAGTTTTGAATGTATAATGAAAAGTACGAAAAGTAGGTTAGTGCTGATGGAGCAAAATGTACGGTTGGACTGTGGACCGTACACATCGACTTAACTAATTTGGCTGAAATTTGCAATGTAGATAGCATACACCCTGAATTAACACTATGTGTTAATTCAGGGTGTATGCTAGATAGCATACACCCTGAATTAACACATAGGCTACTTTTTATCCCATGATAATCGTCATAACGCGGGGGTATCATCTAGTTCTACATAGTTCTCGCTGACGGCTACTATTTTGAGGGAGATTTTTGAACTGAACGTTTAAAACATCCGAAGAATGCCTGTAGTTATTAGTTACGTTCTACATACTTCATTATTTAGTCAAGTTTAGAGCTTTCATCGACTTGAGGCCAAATCGGTATAACACAATCTCTAAACTAAAATGACACCTAGTTAAATCTAGTTCTGTCCATTTCTGCAGAGAGTAATAAGAAATGGTTAGCAATATTTTTAATGCTGTCACTTTAGTTAGTTTACAGATTGTTTTATACAGAATTGGTATCATTGACTGTCTATCACATTCCCAGACATACCGCCATCAGAGCTGTATCACGTCTGCTGTCAGTTAGACTCGCTGACGGCTCGCAAGTCAGCGAGCTGTCAGCAAATGGAGGAGTCTGCGCTGTCAGTGTTACAAGCCTTCGACGAGCTGCGGCGAGACTTGCGCGGGCTCACTCAGCTGCCGCTCGACATTAGTGCCGTATACGGTGAGTTGGCACGGCTATCCGATACTATCGGAGAGAGATCGGGCGCATTGCGAGAGACCGTCTGACTGCCTCGTTGTTCCAGTGATTGGCATGTTCGACTGCGGCCGACGAGATCCCGGGTTCGAGTCCCGGGTCGGGCCATAATTAAGTATTGGGTTTTTCCGGCTAGAAGCTCTCAGTACTAGCCCGGAGTTAGGAAGTTGATGGTGTTTCACCCCGTGCCTCGGAGAGCACGTTAAGCCGTCGGTCTCGGTTATTATCACTAACACGATAACAGTCGTTAAAGCCTGCCAACCCGCATTGGAGCAGCGTGGAGGGTCTAAGCTCTAATTCCCTCTCTCCTACGAGAGTGGAGCCCTGTGCCCAGCTGTGGGACGTTAATGGGCTGTAGTGGTATTATTTTAGCAGTACCGTAACGCTAATAACTCAAGGTTGAAAAATCGTATGTGTGTGTATTCCAGGCATATCCCCAGTGTTCAGCTACTGCGAGCCGTTCCCAGCGCTGGGCCGCAACCCGGACCGCAACCCGAGGCGCCGCGCCAACGCCTCGCTCATAAAGGAGGCGCCCAACGCGAGGCTGCCCGAATACACGCCCGCTAACAAAGCCATTGTTGAGTTGAGTAAGTTGTCTCTCTCTCTGCGTCGTGTTCCTGATTACTGAGGGTCGTGACCCCTTTCTATTAATCAAATAATGGGATGATAAGGGGATAAATGGGATACTTTCTCTGCGTCGTTTTCTTGGGATAATAATGCGGTGGGTTCCCACGTCCTTCCGCATACCACTCGACTAAGAACCCCCCCTCCCCCTCCCCCCTCTTCTCTTATCTGATAATAACCGTTACAAAACTTAAACTCTTTAAGTTTTGTAACGGTTATTATCAGATATTAGTGATAATAACCGACACCGACAGCTTAACGTGCTCTCCGAGGCACGGAGGACACGAAAACGCCAAATTTGAGCCTCCAAATTCGGTCACCCATCCAGTTACCGACTTGGGTCGACGTCGCTTAACCTTCGCAATCGACTGATATGCGTTGTCATAACTAGGCCACTTGTCTCTCAAGCAGTAATTTAACTAAACTAATATTGCCAGGTTACAGCGGCAAATGGCCGGGAGATATCGAAGCGTTCCGCTGTCTAAAGGCGGCTTTCCACCTGCAAATAGCAGACCGCCTCAACAAGCAGTACTCCCTCCCAACACAGGCCTATGACAATCACCTGGACGTGCTCAAAAACGGCTTAGTGTTCCGCCTCCAAATAGCTCATCCCAAGGTAGTCAAATAATCCTAATTAGTGAAATATATTATCCAAGTTCATCTATTGAATGTTTAAATTTTGTATTCAAACTCAAACTCAAATTTTTTATTCAAATAAACTTATTACAAGTGCTTTTGAATCGTCGAGTGAATCTACCTGCACTGGTTCGAAATGACATTCTTGCCGAGAAGAACAAGCAAGAAACTCGGCGGTTGCTCTTTTGAAAAAAATAATAATTACAATTTCATTAATGTACCGTACGTTGCTGGAGCGAGTCAAATCCATGCTCTTTTGTCGTTTACGTAATCTTCAACAGTATAATAAGCTTTTTTGAGAAGCATACTTTTCAAATATTCCTTAAACTTGTGCAAGTTTAAAATACTTATATTTATAATAAATTTAGGTACTTGACATACATTGACATTGACAACATTTTGACGAAAAGGCTTCACTATGATTTCCTTCAAACTATTGACCTTCTGAGAGAGGGACCTATTTCCTTGAAACAATCGCAGTTGGCTCAGTTTATGGTTAAGTAGCTATTAAAATGCATGCCAATTAAAATTAATTTAAATCAATATTTGTACACCACACACTAGTAGAATACTAGGATCCTCTATTTTTTTTAAGAACATCTTTGTACCGTATTCGACAAATAAATAACTTGAAGTTTGAAGTTTGTATGTTGTGGAATCAAATATCATCAAATAAATATTATAAATGCGAAAGTTTGGATGGATGTCTGGATGGATGTATGGATGTATGGATGTTTGTTACTCAATCACGCCCCAACGTCTGAACGGATCTGGCTGAAATTTGGCATAGGGATAGATTATAGTCTGGAATAGCACATAGGCTAAATCCCGGAAAATTGAAGAGTTCCCGCGGGAATCAAACAAATGTATCTGTTCAACTGATTTGGATAAAATTTGGTACAGGGATAGGTTGTATCCCGGGGAAGGACGTAGGCTACTTTTTATCCCGGAAAATTAAGGAGTTCCCGCGGGAACCAAAAAACCTCAAACCACGCGGACGAAGTGGCGGGCATTCGCTAGTTTTGTTATAAAACAGAATGCTCATTCCCACGAACGACTTTCGGACTTTCTTGAGGCGGAGCGATGGAGTCACGAGCTTATTGCGGCCTCTAGTTTGCCTGTCATGCAGATCGCATAATTTAAAATGTTATTGTTATTGTTGTGATTAAAATGTTATTAGTTCAGACTTTAGGTTAGATCAGTATTTATTGTAATCTGTTTTGGTTGCCAAAAAATTAAATATTTGTACCACATTCCAAAAAAAATAATTAAAAGTTGCCGGTTTACGGACGATAGTTTTACGTGATAACTAGAAGTTCTCTCGCGCGCTCGCGTGGCGGCGTTCCAGTAGCAGAACTATTCCAACTGCTAGCTCTGACGTCACGCGAGAAGAGAGATACATGTGTCACAAGCCAACGCTTGGGCCGATCGTGCCTCTCTGTCGCTTGTTCCGCGCTCTCACTTGCACGCTCAGGCTCAGGCGGAACGTGACAATTTTTTGTGCGTATGGCCAGTGTTCATCGGTTTATAAGACGTTATCACGTCAATAAAAATTGTAATAGGCATGATGACTGATTTTGAAAAATGGTCAGATTATGTACGGAAGTATCTACTATTTCGAAAACATATTTTATTTCAGCAGAAAAATAAGGTTTGGTAGATAAAATTGGCATTTGAAATTTAAATTTTAAAATTCACGCCAAAACGCTCGGCGGTGTCATGGCGTCGTTTGGTCACTATTGTTTTTAGGTACCAATGTACTCTGTGCAGTAAGAAATAGTGGGATTGTCAAAGCTCGAAAACAAACAATTGTGACGTCATTCGCTTCTTGGTGTTTCATCAAATATGGCGGATTGCTGTATTTTATAGTTTTATTATATCAAAATAAATAGCAATCTCACTCGAAATAGAAAAATAAATACGGTTTTTAAAATCCATGTATCCAATTTCATTAGATAAATTCATAATTTCATTGATTCTTGGTTGCTGTCATCATGCCTATTGTAATTATTGTAAAGGAGATCACACTGTTGCGGAGAGAGACGGAGAGAGGCGTGGTGAAGTTCACGGAGAGCGAGGAGAGCGTGACGCTGCAGTGCGAGAGTGTGTTACTGCCGAGACTGAGGGGCGCGCTGCACGGGTGAGCGATGACCTTTATACCTTAATACCTACCCTATACCTATTTTTATCCACTACAAGTTAGCCCTTGACTGCGATCTCACTTTATGGTAAGTCTACGATAGTAGTGGCCTAACCTGTTAGGGGCTTGGCAGTTATATTAAACCCATACCCCTATTCGGTTTCTACACGGCGTCGTACCGGAACGGTAAGTCGCTTGGCGGCACGTCTTTGCCTGTAGGGTGGTAACTAGCCACAGCCGAAGCCTCCCACCAGGCCAGACCAGGGAAAATTCAGAAATTAAAATTTCCCAAATTCACCCTGCCGCCCTGCTGCCCTGCAGGGTTAAAACAGACGTTAAGCCGTCGGTCCTGCGTCTTACCACTCACCGGTCGTGTCGGATTTTCCGTCTCATCGGGCTACGAGAGTAAAGGAACGGAGAATGCACCTGTGTATGTGCACACACTTGTGCATTATAAAATTTACCGGGCAGATGTCTTATCACCCTGGAGATATGCCGCTGTGGCCGAAATTCGGTCGGGAAGACATTAATTCATACTAATATTGTAAATGCGTCTGTCTGTCTGCTACGCTTTCACGGCCCACCTGTTCAACCGACTTTGATGAAATTTTGTACAGGGATAGGATGTATTCCGGAGAAGGTTAGGGTACTTTTTCCCGGAAAACTGAGGAGTTCCCGCGGGAATTGAAAAAACTTAATGCACGCGTTATCTAGTCTGTAATAATTATTCGCAAGAGCGTAGCGAGCAATTTTTTGTTTCATCAATTGGTCCGCAGCCTGCATCAGAAGCACCCCGCGTTCGGCCCCACCGTATGCCTATTCACCCGCTGGCTATCATGCCACCTGCTGAGTGACCACTGGCCGGCGAGTGTGTCTCAGCTGGTGGTGAGCGCGGTGTTCACTCACCACGCGCCGCTGCGGCCGCCCCGGCAGCCGGCGGTGGGCTTCTACCGCGCGCTGAGGCTGCTTGCCACCACGGACTGGAGCACACAGATGATCGTGCTAGACTACAACGACGATATGTCACGTGAGTATTGTTTACTTGATGGATCTATAGATAGTTACTACTAAGCTAGTTGAACTAATAAGCGTTTAGGCCTTAAAATATCTAGAGAACGGCCCGATGAATAGCGTCAGTTTTTATACTGTTTACATGGGTCCTGCGCATACTCTAATACTGTACAAGAATCAGCCTTTCTAGTTATAGTTCGTTGCTAACCATAACACGTCTTTGAGCGGCCATATCTATTGAAAGGCCCATCCGCATGCGGGCAGGCTGGCAGATTTCCTACCTGTGGAGAGCCTAGGACCCACCAAATACGAAATCAGCCTTTCTAGCGATAGTTACCAAAAGTGCAGTAATCTCTAAGTGTATAGTTATGAGGTTCGGTTATCCGCTGACATGATGTCAGAGACCTTTTCAATGTGAGCTTTGCTCTGAATTAGGTGCTCACGATGGTCGTTAAGAGGTGGTGTTTTTTTTAAATACTTGTTATTATGTAAATTCTTGCTATACGTAAGTGTAAGTGGCCCTGTATTCAGAACTATTTATAGTTAGCTCAAACCACGAACAGAGCCCCACTCTTGTTTATTGTGACAATTAAACTAATTAGCATGCAAGTACAGTCCCACTAACTTCTTTGACAGTGGCCAAAATTGGAACTAATTGTTATGGCTGTTTAGTTTTTGTTTATAATTATTTTAGTTTTAATTGATACTAGCTGATGCCCGCGACTTCGTACGCGTGGATTGAGGTTTTTTGGTTCCCGCGGGAACTCTTTCATTTTCCGGGATAAAAAGTAACCTATGTGCTATTCCAGACTATAATCTATCTCTGTGCCAAATTTCATCCAGATCCGTTCAGCCGTTGGGGCGTGATTGACTAACAAACATCCATCCATACATCAATACATCCAAACTTTCGCATTTATAATATTTATTTGATTTGACTAGCTGATTTGATTATTTGATAAGCGACGCTGTCACCGTGTTAGATAAGTTTTTTGCATAGGTATAGTTGAGGACCTGGAGAGTGGCAAAGGCATAGATAAAAAGTAGCCTATGTGTTATTCTATCTCTGTGCCAAATTTCATCCAGATGCGTTCTACTGTTCAGGTGTGATTGAGTAACAAACATCCATCCATCCATCCACACTTTCGCGTTTATAATATTACTAGTTGATGCCCGCGACTACGTCCGCGTGGATCGAGGTGTTTTGTTTCCCGCGGGAACTCCTTAATTTTCCGGGATTAAAAGTAGCCTAATAGTGATATTCCAGACTATAATCTATCTCTGTGCCAAATTTCATCAAAATCCATTCAGCAGTTCAGGCGTAATTGAGTAACAAACATCCCATCCATTTATCCAGTCATCCAAACTTTGGCATTTATAATATTAGTAAATATATTATCTATAATATGTATACTAAGATAAGGTTGATTGAACAAACAGGTGAGGAAATAACGGAATTGGAGCGCAAATTCAACGCTCGCGAGACTCAGACCCCCTACCTATACATGGTGACGGCATACGACGGCGACCTCCCATCCGTGTGGACGCGACGCGGACCCCTCAAGCCCGCGGTGTTGCGCGCGCAACGCATCGCGACCTCCACACTGGCGTATCTCGAGAAGGCTCTGCTGGGCGATATGGAGGACAGCATTCTGGTGAGTTATTTATAACTAATTGATGCCCGCGACTTCGTACGCGTGGATTGAGGAGTTTTAGTTCCCGCGGGAACTCTTTAATTTTCCGGGATAAAAAGTACCCTATTATTTAATCCGGACTTCTAACTTTACGTCTGCAAAATTTCAAAGCAATCGGTTCAGTAGTTACGGCGTGAAAGCGGAACAAACATACAAACAAACTCACTTTCCCATTTATAATATTAGTAAGGATTGATGCCCGCGACTTCGTACGCGTGGACCAAGTTTTTTCGATTCCCACGGGACCTCTTAAATTTTCCGGGATAAAAAGTAGCCTATGTCCTTCCCCGGGATACAACCTATCCCTGTACCAAATATCATCAAAATCGGTTGAACAGATGGGCCGTGAAAGCATAGCAGACAGACACACTTTCGCATTTATAATATTAGTATATAGCTCTCTCTGCGACGTATTCCTGACAACGACCTCAATTTACATAGACGGGCCATGTCAAACAAAGAATGTGAACCTATTTTACTAACGCCATCTAGCCTGAAAAGCGGGACAGCGCTAAGGCGAAGACAAGGACAGGGCTATGCAGGTTAGGAGCGTGCTCTAAAGGTTGGACGCCCAATTTTTTTCCATGAAAGGGCCCATCTAGTACCTACATATATATCGATGATTCCTCATTGCTGAGGGTCAATGGGTCAACGGCAAGATTTACATTTCCATCTCTTTCCCAGTACACTGCAGTGCATAAACCTGTCCTTATCACGCTCTTTGCATAGATTTTCTCTCTGCGTCATATTATTGAAAGAAGCCGTTATCTGAAATGCTTTTTACACCATAGTACGCTCTTTGCCCATAATAATTCTTAAATAATTTAAATCTTAATTATAATTAATTCAAAGTAATATTAAAATTATGCCCAACTAGGGAATGCCCGCGACTTCGTCTGCGTGGTTTGAGGTTTTTTGGATCCCGCGAGAACTCTTTAATTTTCCGAGATAAAAAGTAGCCTATGTGCTATTCCAGGCTATAATCTATCTCTGTGCCAAATTTCAGCCAGATCCGTTCACCCGTTGGGGCGTGATTGAGTAACAAACATCCATCCATCCATCCATCCATCCATCCATCCATCCATCCATCCATCCATCCATCCATCCATCCATCCATCCATCCATCCATCCATCCATCCATCCATCCATCCATCCATCCATCCATCCATCCATCCATCCATCCATCCATCCATCCATCCATCCATCCATCCATCCATCCATACATCTATACATCCATTTATAATATTATAGTATAGTATACTTATAGTAAGATTAGTAAGATGGTTTCTGTCTGTCAGTGCTACGTTTTAACAGCCCATTTGTTTGACCGATTTTAACGAAATTTGGTTTAGAGATAAGTAACATTCCGGGAAAGAATATTTTATTTTATTCTTCACTAGCTTATGCCCGCGCCTACGTCCGCGTGGATTGAGGTTTTTTGGTTGGTTTTGGTTGGTTTTGGTCCGGGATGAAAAGTAGCCTATGTGCTATTCCAGACTATATTCTATCTCTGTGCCAAATTTCAGCCAGATCCGTTCAGCCGTTGGCGCGTGATTGAGTAACAAACATCCATACATCCATACATCCATACATCCATCCATCCAAACTTTCGCATTTATAATATTTATTTGATTTGATGATTTGATTGATGTTATCAAGAAATATTTTTTCCATTAATATAATAGAAATTTTCCATTTCCAGCCAGCCTTCGTCCCGTCTCTATCAGGGTATGACGTACTGATCTACCTCGAGAGGGATCTGGTGCCTTATTCCGGTGAGAGGCTAGACGTGGCGCCTAGATCACTACCTGCGGACACGCTGGCCGAAGACGTCATACCCGTGGTCGAATTCCATCCGGTTGACAGATATTTGGAGGAATTGAAGGTCAGTAAATAATCGTCATCAATAGGCATGATGACTGATTTTGAAAAATGGTCAGATTATGTTCGGAAGTATCTACTATTTCGAAAAAATATCTTATTTCAGCAGAAAAATATAGTTTGGTAGATAAAATTTGCATTTGAAATTTAAATTTTAAAATCCACGCCAAAACGTTCGGCGGTGTCATGGCGTCGTTGTGACGTCACTATTGTTATTACCAATGTACTCTGTGCAGTGTGCAGTAAGCAATAGTGATTTTCAAAGCAACCAATTGTGAAAACAAACAATTGTGACGTCATTCGCTTCTTTGTGTTTTATGCAATGTGGTGGATTGCTGTATTTTATAGTTTTATTTTATCAAAATAAATAGCAATCTCACTAGAAATAGGAAAATAAATACGTTTTTTATAATCCATGAATCTTATTTCATTAGATAAATTCATAATTTCATTGATTCTTGGTTACTGTCATCATGCCTATTCAACCCATTGCCGGTTCACTACCAGCAGGCTTAGCATAGGTAATAAATACAGAAGTAAAACCAACCAAGTCGAATAATAATTAATCGTTTATTGAAGGATCTTAATACTTTAGTCTTATAGACCTATCTGTATTTTGTTGTATTTCTCGGCATAGGTCTATTTATGTTCAAAACGAATCTACCACCCGTTTCCAACGGTGTGTGGTTGTGTAGAAGAAAGGGCAAACAAACTACACAACACACATCTTTTAAAAGCATTACAACATTACATAATATCTAAAACATATTGGGTACACGATTATAACAAATAAGGCAAATGATTACATACAAGCTAATTTACAATAGAATATAAGAATACTTAACTTTTGGACAGCCTGCCGCCGCTGTTTATGATGGCCGTCTCTGTTTCGAAGCCAGTACAATAATGAACCCTCCCCCTTCGGTGTAAGGCACTTTTATAAATTCTGCCATCATAAACAAGCGGAAGTGGACCGTCCCGCGATCTTAATATTATTCATTATTTATTTTAGGTTTGTTGACAAAAGGTATGTTGACACACCCAACTTAGAATAATAAAATCATTGATATGTCACGGTTTACATATTAGTAATTTACAATAATAATAAGAGACTTACATTGTCGGATTACATAATCTAAGATATTATTTCACATGATACCGATTGCCAACTGTATGTTGACGACAGCCTAGTATGATGACATTCTTAGTGTATTGACAGTAAGTATTTAATTTACAATAAATAATTTTAGTTAAATGTATCGATAATTTATACAATATTATTTTCCATATTGTCTCATTCCTAGATACCAAATTAAACAAGAGTAAACACTAATGATTGTACATTATGGTATTGTATAATGACAGTAAGAAACTAAGAACATTGACATTGTATCATGTCGCGGAATAAGTATTCCGTTTAAGGTATTACTACAATAATATTATTTGACACGCGCAACGAGATATCTCGCGACGAGACAGAGAGATGTTTTCGTCGCCGGCTAACATGCGCAAGATCCGGTATGTTACGGGAAAAAAATATTACTTTTATTTCTAACTAGCTGATGCCCGCGACTTCGTCCGCGTGGTTTAAGTTTTTTGTTATTCCCGCGGGAACACCTTAATTTTCCGGGATAAAAAGTAGCCTATGTCACTCTCCAGGTCCTCACCTATACAACAAAAAAATAATTAGCGAAATTGGTCCAGCCGTTCACGCGTGATGCCGTGACCAAGGAGATAGGGATTCATTTATATATATATAGATTTTGACGATGCCTAAGGACAGCGGCTAATTGTGTATCTACACATTGATGAAAATGTAAATTTTTTTTTTTTTCAAAACAGCAACCGCCGAGTTTCTTTCTGGTTCTTCCCTTCATCTTAAGAATGGCATTCCGAACCAGTGGTGGATTCACTGGAAAATTCGGAAATTATAAATTCCCAAATTGACCCTGCTGAGCATCGAACCCGTGACCTTCGCACGCTAAGACAACAACGCTCAACACTGCGTCAAAAGGTCGCTCTTTAGAAAATCCGTGTTATCAAAATTCAGGCTTGACTGTGAACTTTATTTTCAGAGTGCATACCACGACTTTGCGGTGTTTTTCCACGACCGCTACGGAGGAGACGTGATTGCTGTGCTCTGGAAACCAGATATCCAGGAGCTTAGAGATTTACAGGTACCGCGTACATTTCTAATAAATAATAATCTCCTTCCGACAGAATTTCGAGAGATCTCCAGAGAGATTAGCCGCGCAGGCGTTCTCTCTGTTCCCTTACTGCCATAGTCAAATGGGACGGAAAGCCCGACACGACCGGAGAGAGATCAGGCCGGATCATGCTCTTCGAGGCACGGGGGTGAAACACCGCCCTAACTCCGGGCTAGTACTGAGAATTTTTACCCGGGAATCGAACCCGGGACCTTGTCGGCCGCAGTCGAAGATGCTAACCACTAGATCAACGAGGCAGTTTCATAATATGTCTAGATTTGTTTATAAGAAGCCTCTTTTCAGTTCAGTCAGCTTATAAAGCACTCTACTTTTTAGTTTTACATGACAAATAATATCTTTTTTTAAAAAATATGAAACAGATGATGGCCGTCATTTCATCTAGGTTAAAGAAATTATTGAAATCTATCTTTATTACTTAGTATTAACATTTAAGCTCAAACGTTTTAGTTTAATCGATACTAATAGACTTATGAGCTTCCCAATTTGTGCGATATGTAAAGTAAATTGTGTTTTTTTCTATACTTACTAATATTATAAATGCGAAAGTTTGGATGGATGGATGAATTTTTGTTACTCAATCACGCTGAACGGATCTGGCTGAAATTTGGCACACTAAATGATGCCCGCGACTTCGTCCGCGTGGATTAAGGATTTTTGGTTCCCGATAATCTATCTCCGTGACTTTTCCAGATCCGTTCAACTGTTCTGGCGTGATAGTAACCAACATCCATCCGTCCAAACTTTCGCATTTATAATCCATACTAATTTATTTATTTATTTATTTATTGCTTTCATGTACAATGCTCATAATACAATTACATAGACATGAGGCCCCGTCAGGGCATTGCAATATTGAATATTTTATACAATCAATTAAACGTATATACTTAATAACAATGTCAACTTAATTTATAAAAAATTTCAAATCGAAAATTAATTGTTTAGAAATATAAAAGAAAAAAAAACATAATAATAATAATAATAATAATTTGAATAGTTATAATTTTTGTACACAATTTATTTATATATCTATCAGTATCGTGCTATTGAGGTCTATGTAGTGAGAAATTCTTGAATATTATAAAAACATTTTCGTATTAACCAATGTCTCAATTTTCTTTTAATATTATAAATGCGATAGTATGTCGTATATCTGTCCGTCTGTTTGCTACGCTTTCACGGCCCATGTGTTCGATTAATTTTGATGAAATTTGGTTTGGGGATAGTTTGTATCACAGGGAATTATAGACTTTACCCCGGAAAATTAAAGAGTTCCCGTGGGAATCAATAAACCGCAAAAGTTGTGGCCATCATCTAGTATTGGTATAGACTAGATAGTATAGATTATAATATAGTATATTATTTCAGATTCTAAACGCCAGCGCGTTAAAACCAGTGTCAGCAAACGGTGAGACGAAATACAAAGTGAACGTGGAAGCGATCGTCGAAGACTTTCGGATACTAGGCACGGGGCTAGTGAGGGAGGTCGTTGTTAATACTAAATGACTATCTTTATAGATACATCGATAAATATGTAGGTACTAGATGGGCCCTTTCATAGAAAAAAGTTGTCCGAACTGTAGGGCGTGCCCCTCACCTGTATAAGCCCGTCCTTGTCCCCGCCATAGCGCTGTCCCGCTTTTCAGACTAGATGGCGTTTGACAGGGCCCGTCTATGTAGATTGAGGTCGTTGTATAGACATTGTTTATTAATAACTGAATAGTTGTTATTAAAACATTTTTTATTATATTTGTGGATTTTATTTAAATCTTACTAATATTATAAATGCGAAAGTTTGGATGGATGTATGGATGTATGGATGTTTGTTACTCAATCACGCCCCAACGGCTGAACGGATCTGGCTGAAATTTGGCACAGAGATAGATTATAGTCTGGAATAGCACAAAGGCTACTTTTTCTTCCGGAAAATTAAAGAGTTCCCGCGGGATCCACGCAGACGAAGTCGCGGGCATTCGCTATACTAAATTTTAGTAAAGCTTAGCTTATACTAAATTTATTATTGTATAAAATGCCACATCAGTATGCAGCAGTTGTCATAGTATAGTCTAGGAAACGGGGCGGTCTGTTGTATGGAGACCCCCACATTGAATCCTCAGTCGATGAAACTTGGCAGGGTTTTAGTATTGGATGATCCAAAACTTACACAAAAATATCCACCAAAAAAAGCATCCGGAAGTTAGGTATTTATACCTAGGAGTACAAAAAGCTTAATATTTTGAACTAAATAATTTCTCGTTCCAATATTTTTTACCAAACTTATTAATAGCCGTATTACGAGTTGCTCGATAAAAATCCAAAACTTTATTCAAACGAAACAATTTTTTTTTAAAGAGGTTTTCTTTTTCTGTCCATAATTTCAACAAAAAAATTGCTCATACTTTGTTTTATTTTCACATGTCCTTAAAATGCTATTTAGCATAAGGTGTAAGAAAATCCACCAAAATGTGCATACCAAAATAAATTTATCTCACTTCAAATTAAAATTACATATTTATAACTCGGTATGGAAAATTTATCCATCCTATTTTTTTTCTTTATTATAGTAGGTAGTCAAATTTACACTCAAATCCTAAATATCCAACAAAATATCCACGCAAAACACCGAATTAAATCGAACGTATGAAATCTAAAACATGTTTACGCGATAATGTATCTTAATTCTTCATGTATTGGGTATAGTATAGCGTGCGCGAGCGAAGCGAATTGTGAAAAAGTGAAATCACAATCATATTCTTATTAACTCCAGCGTGGATACTACAGGTGGATATGGTTGTCGTCACTTGTCAGCGCTTAAGCGCTTACTGTCTTCTTTAATGCTATATTGAGCACTAGTGGTCCGCCCCGGCTTCGCACGGGTAGCACTAATCATCATAATAAATAGTCCATACCCAATAATAGCCAGCTGGCACTGGGCAGCACATCAGGTTTTACATTAGGGCTGTGATATCTTCGCACTGCCGGCCGCCCCTATTTCTATGGCGCATTAACTAATTTCTATGTTATCTTTCTAAGCTATCCAACTGAAATAGATCGTGTAAGGGGCGAATTTGGTTTATATTAAATACTTGAGTTGATTTGAGTTGAATTTTATTTCAGGTTTTTTAATTGTAATTTAATGCAAAGTATTTAATACCAATCCTAAAAGTACCAAGACAGCAGCAACGCAAGGAGTACTGCAGCCACTAATAACACTTTGATCCCGAATGAAGTAGGGCAGCACGTTCAGAGGAGCTGGATAGTTCCTGATCCATACAGGTCCTACGTGGACCAATGAAGAGTTGCCTAGTTCCAGCCATCTGCCGGCCGGAAGATAAATGTCGCGTGTGATCGCTCCCTGGGTAACCACAGGAGCAGCTAAAATATCTTCGCCAAGAAGGAATTCTGAAAAAATAATGGCATGTGCTTTAGGTTGATTAGATTGTATAGTCCCACAAACATATCTGACCCGGTGACAGCGTCGCAACTAACTATATAAAAATTAAACAAAAACTAAACAGGTATAAAAATTAGAGTCCATGTTACGAAAGAAGTCCCCTACGAGGCGACGCTAGTAGTCATATTATAGCTGTGCAATTATTGTATGGAAAGTGGTCCCACTAATTGCCGCGGGACTTGTTTTGTTTATCTGGTAAGTTTAAGGGGCTTTTATAGGGGCCTTCGTTCTTGACACGGATATAGCTAGATCGTAACAAAAGGAAGAAATATTTTCTACCAGCTAGTATTTACTGGGGACCGCTGGTCCAACCATTTAACTTTGGAAGTTGTACACATAACAATTCAGACAAAACTTCGCTAACGCGGTCCTGACCCTGTCACCTCGTTGATGGTTCGGATTTCTTCGTGTGCTACCAGTAACGCCATCTATTTGCGTACACCGGCTCAGACATCAAATCGGTGCTCGAGGGCGACCCCATCGTCCGTAGCGCTGAGACAACATGGAAACGACACGGGTCCTGCACGCGGCGGTGATGACGTCACCTGAAATCCGGCCTAGGGGCCCGTAGCCTTCAACGCAGGCCCTAGCCAACTAGAAACTCACCGGGGTACAATGTTACCCCGCCCCCACCAGGGTAAGGAGGCTAGACAATGAATATTACCGTCCCAAATAGCGTGCGCAGTTGTATCTTTGGGCGCGATCCACCACAGCGGCGCGTTGACAGGCGAGCCCTGCGCCACGGAGCGCTGGCACGCCCTGGTGATGTCTGGCGCGTAGCGTTCATGCAGCGCCACCAGCTCGCGACTCATTTGCACCGTCTATAATAATATCTAAGGTGAGTGGGGGCAAGTCTAAATGGTTTTTTGGTGAGATAAATAGTGTTGATTTGAAATTGTTGTAAATCATAGAGTTTTATGTTAAATGCTAATAATTTTGTTTTGAGTGAAAAAGTATAGTAAGTACCTACAAATATTATACTAGAGTTGACAGAAATCAGTTTGAAACATTGTTTGATTTTAAAAAAGCTTGCAAAGTTTGCACTTCAGAAAAAAAATATCAGGGGAAAGATGGAACTACAGTGGGGTAAGATTGATATAGTTACTAGAATCGTATTTATGGCCATTTTGCATTCGTGATGATAAATAAACTCCTGGCTTTTACGTCCTAAATAGCCTGAAAGTAACTGAAATTCAAAAATCGCCTTGCTTAATGCAAAAAATAATAATTCATCAAAAATATATTTCAATCTAACCCCGTGAAAAGGCAGACAGCCAGAAGTTCTCAAATATTTTGATATGTAATTTTAAAAAATACAGGCTCACTTTTTCAAGTAGATAAATAAAAATAAAAACGTTACATTTTTTGTATATTTTTAAAAAGACAAAAATTACACAAAATTAACCATTTAACAAAACACTTCAAAGCCTCGAAGCATAAATCTCAGGTAACGAAAATCAGTCGAACTAGCTTTATATTATCTTATATTCCTAAGCTACTGCGTACATTGTCATTTCTTTGTTCTCCACTCTCCGTATGGCAATTGCAGTAGATATAATAATTAATAAGTTGCCCGTAAGGATTTTCTGAAATAGGTACGAGTCATTTTCTTCCTGAAACAAAAAGCTATTATTCCACCATACTTAGTCACGTCTTATAATTTTATATCTAACGAAAATTCTGCAAAGAATAAGTGTGTTTATTTTATTTATATAATTGAGTATTAGCTGATATTAGTATTTTAGTATATTATACAAAAAAATAACAAATTACAGGTGTTTCAACCAAATTTTAAGATGATTTGAATATTGATCTTTTTCTAAAATTTGAGAACCAGTGACTTTTTCTATGTATTTTGTTAGCGGGATAAGGCGGAATGATTTATATTACCATCTTACCCCTTTAAATTTTGCCGGGGTTAGTTTGAAAGTCATGATAATTCTATAAATATGAGAAATTTACTGATTACCCCTATATAGTGCATATGCCACCGTAAGGTTGTAATCTAACGCTTTTTTTTTCGATAGATTATTAACAGTCGAAAGATTGTGAACCGTTCAATGTTTTAAGTGTCAATTTTTGAAATATTCATTGTATTTACGTTTTCTTGTCTTTTTCTTGTAGGTTAGGTTAGGGTTCGACATAAATAATCAAGTAGTGCCCGGCCTGCGGTTAGGTTCTATCGGGTTAATAAACCTAACAGATTACAATCTACCGAAAAATAATCTGTTATATTGTAATCATTCGACAGTTTACAATTTCGCGAGTTAGATTATAATCTAACGGTTTTTACAATCTTACGGTGACACATATAACATTTAAAATATAATTGTCAATATCTATACAAAATCAATGTAACTTATCTGCGTAAAAAGATACAACAAGCGGGGTAAGATTGAAAATCCCAAATTTGTCGTTACAAAAACACGCGGGGTTTCATTAAGCGACTGATGAAGGCTGCAGGGCGGGACCTGACTAAAGGGTGTATGCAACGATTTTGCCTGTATTAAAATAGTTCCTCAATGTTCGGCGCTATTTTCCTTTTTTTATCTTCCCCCATTTTTCATCTTACCCCACTCACCTTACTATGTTTATGGTTATATGACATACGGCCGGTTTCTGAATTGAGAATTTCACGTTGAGTCTGTCTCAAAGACTACTTAAGGACTAATTAAGCAAATTTTTGTTTCAGAATTGATATTTGGCCGGTTTTTGAATTAAGCATTCAAGCAAAAACAGCAAGTTCCAACTCTCAAACCTTACAAAATATCAATTCAGAAACAAAAATTTGCATAACTAATCCTTAAGTAGTGTTTGAGACCGACTCAACATGATATTCTAAATTCAGAAACCGGCCGTTAGTCTACAAACTAACCATATTCCGCTGGCATTGGCAAGCAAATGTACTTACTGTACGAACTATAAAGTTCAAAAATTAAAATGAAAAGCACGGGAAAATTACATACTTATATCTATAGTTTTCAAAATTTTAATTTGTTACATTATGGCTTCTAGAGGGCGCCATTTTGTTTTTTTCGGCTTCCACAGTAACACTCGGAAAATATATTCCCCATCTACTGGTGCAAGAATCATCAAAATCGGCCCACAAGTTTACGCTATAGCTGTCCTGCAAGGGTCAAACAAACAATCATAATATAAACTGATGAACACATAACCCTATGCGTTCCGCAGTCGGGTAAAAATTTTAATACCTCATTATCGTAATCCCACGGCACATGAGAGAACTGCAAGCCAGGCATGAACACGTTAGCTTGCAGCCACCGGATGAACAGCTCCTTGGTAGGTGTTGTGTAGTTGAGGCCGCTACCGCCGACCATGGGCGGCAGCACCAGGGTATAGCCGTTAAGGTTCATCTGCAGGAGCGTGGTAATGAGGGTGGGAAGGCCGTTCTCAAAGGTGAAATTGGGGTCCTTGTCGATCATGCGTACGAAGATCGGGAGATTTTGCGTTCTACAGAAAGAAAAATTATTATTGCTACCTCGTTGGTCTAGTGGTTAGCATGTTCGACTGCGGCCGACGAGGTCCCGGGTTCGAGTCCCAGGTCGGGCGATTAAGTTATGGGTTTTTCTGACTATTGTACTGAGAATACTCCGGGCTAGTACTGACTAGCCCGGAGTTAGGAAGTTGGCGGTGTCACCCTCGTGCCTCGGAGAGCACGTTAAGCCGTCGGTCCCGGTTATTATCACTAACATGATAATAGTCATTAAAGCCCGCCAACCCACATTGGCGTGGCAAGGTGGCGTGTTGTCTCCTCTCCTGTTTTCAATTTTCATTAGTTCTATTACTCTCCAGTTATCTTCTCACTACCACCTGTATGCTGACGATCTCCAGTTATATACACAGGCTAAATTGGTGGATTTACCGGAGGCTATAGATGTATTAATAAAGATTTAGATTTAATTGTGCGGTGGAGTGAGTCTTACGGTCTCAAGGTGAATCCATCAAAAACTCAATCTATAATACTAGGCAGTCAAAAATTGGTCACACGAATAGATTTTCCTACATTGCCTAAGTATTGTATTTGATGGAATATGCGTGCCATACAGTGACACTGTTAAAAATTTAGGTGTCACTTTTGACAAATTTTTATCTTGGTCTCCGCACGTGAGTGAGGTGAGTAGGAGGGTGTTTGCGTCTGTCGCGTCTCTCCGTAGGTTAGCCAATTTTCTACCCATACCAACTAAAGTTACGCTTGCACAGTCTCTTCTTTTAACGATTCTCGATTATGCTGACTCTTGTTATGTCAATCTAAGTGAGGAGTTGCTTAATAAACTTGAGCGCATTCAAAATCTATGTATACGGTTCATATTTGGACTCAGGAAGTATGACCATATTTCCGAATTTCGCGAAAAACTCAAGTGGCTTCCGATCCGCCTTCGCAGGGATACTCATGATTCTTTCTCTTTTGTACTGTATTCTATTCAATCCTACTACTCTCCTTTACCTCAAAGAGCGGTTTGAGTTTCTTAGTGACACTCACTGTCGCTCTCTCCGCTCCAATGACAATCTTATCTTAAAAATTCCTCCTCATAATACTTCCTTCTATTCCAAATCCTTTTCTGTTGAAGCTGTTAGGCTCTGGAACTCCTTACCGCTTCATATTAGGCGTGCGCAATCTCTTGCATCATTCAAAAGACTCATCAAAGCGCACTTCCTTCCTCCCTAAATTCCTAAATTATCTGTGTTCAACAATTCCATCCTTACTGTCTACGCTAAGTCTTGTGGCTTCTATTTTTAAGTATTTTTGTCGTATCTAGGTATATGCTTTTATGTGAATGTGAATGTATATATTATATGATATTTACATCTATTGAATTTTTTATGTATATATTATGCATGTATATATATTGTTATGTGTATGTATTATTTGTATGGTATTTATTTATATTTGTGTGTATATATAATATTATTGTTAGTTAAGTGCTCGATGTTTTATTTATATTTGTTACTTTTTCGTACACCCATAACCCTCTATCGCTGGTTATAATTCCTTTGTGAATTGGTTGCCTGGCAGAGATCGCTTAAAAGCGATAAGGCCGCCAATTGTACTGACTATTATTTTTATTTTATTTTTGTTTATTGTTTCTGTTTTTTTTGTTGTGTACAATAAAGAGTATTTCATCCATTCATTTTCATTGGAGCAGTGTGGTGGGTCTACGCTCTAATTCCCTCTCTCCTATGAGAGTGGAGGCCCGTGCCCAGCAGTGGGACGTTAATGGGCTGTAGTGGTGGTGGTGGGTGGCTATTTCGCCCAAATCATCAGAATTGGAATTGGAAAAGTTTTAAGAAAAGAAAGAAAAAAGAAAAAATAATAATAATGGTATCTTCAAATCAAGAGTGAATAGGCATCTTCCAAGTATAAGACAAGCGCGCTCCACCAGCTTAGGCTGCATCATTTCCAGCAAGTCTAATTGCAGGCAAGTGTTAGTTAAATTAAAAGAATATTGTTAGGAAAATTGAGATGTTCAATCTCCAAAGAAGTTTGTACCTATATCCAGACCGTACTGCCACCATGGGTCCAAACCGAGCGACGTTCTTTGCGTATTCTGTCGTTATAGCCGAGGGTAGTCCGTCAATATCACTATGCAGAACAGGGATCTGGGTGACACAATTAAAATAATTAGTAAATATTTTTTTTCAGTAGCTACAGTTTCCCGGAAGGAAATGACACACGCTGTGGTTTGTGTGAGTAACTATGTGTGAGTATTACTTGCTAAACAGAGTCACATGGTCATCGGATATTACATCACTATGAGACTAATAACACCATTAGGCGACTCCCGTTGCGCAGTGTGTAGCGCCGTTGTCTTAACGTGCGGTGGTCGCTGTTGTCTTACCCTGGTGGGTTTGATCCCCGACAGGGTCAATTTGGGAATTTATAATTTCTGAAATTTCCCTGGTCTGGCCTGATGGGAGGTTCCGGCCGCGGCTAGTTACCACCCTACCGGCAAAGACTTGCCGCCAAGCGATAACGTTCCGGTGCGATGCCGTGTAGAAACCAAATACGGGTATTGATTTAATATAACTGCCATGCCCCTAACAGGTTAGCCCGCTACCATCTTAGACTACATCATCACTTACCATCGGGTGAGATCGCAGTCAAGGGCTAACTTGTAGTGGTAAAAAAAAGACTAATAACAAAATGAAGTGAAATGAGGAAAGAACAAAATCTTTCCAATTTTGGCCACCGGGCCATATAAATTGGTGGTTACCTGTGGAGACCAGCTGGTTTCCCCGCCATCGAATCTGAAGCCGTCGATGCCGTACTCGTCGTGAAGCAACTGCACTCTGTCGTTGTACCACTTGCGAGCCTCAGGGTTGGTGTAGTCGATGTAAGCAGCCGTGGTGCCGTTGTCGTTCCACCAGCTCGTCGCCTCTGAGCCTTCCTCCGAAACCACCAGGTAGCTAAAAGAAGTCCCAAATAAAATACCTACCTACTAGATAGGTAAGATTCCTCGTATCTCTATAATCTAACATTTGTAATATAATTACAAATACAATACTAATAATACAATACTAATAAACTACATCTAATATTAGTAATGTTAGTAAAAAAAGAACTTATATAACTATATTAGTAGTGTTAATTAACTTGATATCTACCGTTTGTGAAACACTGGGAGTGCATGTGCATGCCTACGCAGTGTCTCACAAAAGGATTTTCAAAATTTTCCGCTAGTGTATTGAGAATACCGTTGGTGCTCCCCCGCATCCTGCTCATCACTGATGCTGCTCTTTTCCTCATAATGCCATAGAAGTCATCTATGTGAGCTTCAGCAAACATCAGTGACGCGCTGCAGAATCGGGGTAATCCCAACAGCACTCTGAATCCGTTATTATACTGGATTTGCATGTCGTTGTAGGCCCTCTGCGTATATGTCACCCACAGGCTGCACGTGTAAAATGTTTGGCAATATGCTTTAAAAAGCGTGAGTTTTACCTCTTTGTTGCAACGTGCGAACCTACGAGCTAACATGTTGCATCGGACCGCCAACGCCCTGCGTTCCCTTTCCATATCTTTGACATCGGACAAATCCTCAGTTACTATGTGTCCCAGGTATTTGAACTCTGCGACTCTTTTTAGTGGAATTCCATTCAGAGTAACTGGAAGAATATTCTTCAAAGCTCTTCTTTCTTCAAAAAAACTCCTCTGCTTTTAAAAACTAAAAGCTCGCTTTTCTTTACATTATATATGAGTCCGTGTGACGCAGCATACGACTCACGTATTTTAAGCAATCTCCTGAGTGCACTAATTGATGGACTCAGCAGAACCATATCGTCTGCGTAACTTAAGTTGTTGATTATGGTTCCATCAATTGAGCATCCAATTTTGGTTCTGCGGAGTTCATCAATCAGCTGATTAATGTAGATGTTAAACAGGGCGGGAGATGTTAATCCACCCTGTCTAACCCCACAATCCAGCTGGTATTCGTCCGAGTACCAGCCCCAGTTTGGGGGATGCCCCGTCGCTCACGTCCGCAGGAATTACCTTTTATCTCCCTGCACGTGTCCCCCGGGTGGTGCTAAGCGAGCGACGAAATAGGCGGCGTATCAATAAGCGTGTTTAGTTATTTAAGCTTTTAAAATGGCCAATAACGCCAAGCATAAAGGCTCTTCTAAGAGCCCCCTGACCAGGGATGTCGGACCTTCAGTCTGCGTCCTGCAACTTAACATAGAGGGCATAAGTCGTGCCAAGTGTGACTTTTTACAAAAAATCCTACGGGAAAACCAAATAGATATAGTCAGTGTCCAGGAAACTCATACAAGAGACGACTCAGACCTTAACAACCGAGGTTGTATACCAGGATATACTTTGGTCAAAGCTCTACACCATCGTAATTACGGTATAGCCACGTACGCCAGATCAGGCCTCACAGGAGTTCAGCACATACACTCGAGTGATGACAATAATATATTCACAATTGTTATACAGGTAACCAACTTAACTATTGTAAATGTCTATAAGCCTCCTGGTGTCCTATGGGCCCCAGAAGTCTTACCAGTGTTTGATCATCCTATCCTTTACACCGGTGATTTCAACAGTCACCACACCAGCTGGCGATATGAGGCTACCGACCAAAATGGAGATTCTGTGTCACAATGGGCTGAGGTATCCAGATTACATCTGGTGTTTGATGCCAAAGACAGAGGCACCTTCCACTCAGCCAGGTGGAATAAAGATTATAATACTGATCTGACCTTCATTTCCAAAGACTTACTCGATCAGCCTCACCCAATAACTCGCAAGGTACTAGCAGACTTCCCAAACAGCCAGCATAGACCAATTCTCTTGGAAATCGGCCTTAAAATTCCTCTGTCCTATTCCATGCCTCTACCTAGATGGAACTTTAAGCGAGCAAATTGGAACGGGTTCCGTGAGAATTTGGATTTAGACGTGGCCAAGGCTAACCTAGAACCCATTGCTTCGAACTATCACAAAGTCGTGGAACTCATAATAAAAGCTGCAAAGCTAAATATTCCCAGAGGTTACCGGAAGGAATACATACCTGGATGGAGTCTTGAAAGTGAAAATTTATTCAACGAATATCAAGCCAATGGGGACCACGCTATTGGATCAAAACTTCTCCAGTCTTTGGACAAAAACCGCAGAGTTAAATGGGAATTAACGGTATCCAACATGGATTTTACGAGGTCTAGCAGAAAAGCATGGAAAACCCTACATGCTTTGACAGGCAAACAGCATCCTCCGAAGCATAATTCAAAGATAAAACCAGATGCTATTGCTGCTAGGATGGTAGAGGTCACTAGGGCAAAGCGAGACAAAGTGTTTACCAAAAATATAAAGAAGGAACTCAGAACTCTGAAGTTAAAACCTTATGGTAACCCGACGCTGTCTAGGCCTTTTACAATCTTAGAAAGTATGGAAGCAATCAAGTGCCTAAAAAATAACAAAGCTGCTGGCCCAGATAACATCTTCAATGAATTCCTGCGCCATATGGGACCCTGTAGCGTGAGCTGGTTTACCTCCCTTTTCACAAATATTTTGAAAAAAAACAGATTGCCCAGGGAATTTAAACTAGCAAAAGTGGTTGCAATACTAAAACCAGGAAAGCCAGAAGACCTAGCTGAAAGCTACAGGCCCATAGCCCTTCTTAGCTGTACTCTAAAGCTTTTGGAACGCCTGATCCTCACTAGAATCACACCTTACGTGGAAGAAGCCGTACCAACTGAGCAAGCTGGTTTCCGTAGTGGCCGGAGCTGTACCGACCAAGTTCTCGCACTAACCTCCCACATTGAAGCAGGCTTTCAGAAACAAATGAAATCTACTGCTGTATTCATTGACCTAACGGCGGCGTATGATACAGTATGGCGGCAGGGACTCATTTGCAAATTACTGAAGGTTATTCCAAACTTAGAGCTGATAGTCAACCTCATCTCTAGCATGCTCACTGATAGAGAATTTGAAGTTTTCTTTGGGGACTGCAAGAGCAAAAGGAAAAAACTTAAAAATGGCCTACCACAGGGTTCAGTGCTGGCACCAACACTATTTAACATTTACATCCACGACCTACCAGCTACAACAGCTATAAAGTTCATCTACGCTGATGATATCGCACTAGTAGCCCAAAGCAAGAATTTCCAAACTGCAGAAGAGATCCTAACAAATGACCTTGAAGTCCTTGCGAATTATTTTAGATCCTGGCGACTAATCCCTAGTGCGAGCAAAACTGAGGTATGTTGCTTTCATCTAAACAACCAACTAGCTAGATATCAGCCAAAGGTGTTCTTTAGTGGTGAAATGTTACGATATAACGCTTTCCCAAAGTATCTTGGGGTTACTCTTGACAGATCTTTAACATACAAAGAACACCTTCACAAAGTAGCCCTGAAGGTCGGGTCACGAAATAACATTGTGCATAAGCTGTGTGGGACAACTTGGGGAGCATCTGCGGACTGCCTGCGGACCTCTGGCATTGCGCTTGCTTTCTCCGCTGCGGAGTACTGTGCCCCAGTGTGGATGAACAGTGCTCACGTACATAAGGTAGACTCAAGACTGAATGACACTATGCGCTGCATCTCAGGTACCATCAAGTCTACGCCACGCCAATGGCTCCCGGTACTGTCGCATATTGCACCCCCACACCTACGAAGGAAACATGCGTTTAGGAGGGAAGTCGATAAAATCAACTCAAACCCTCAACTCCATGTTCACAAGACCTTCTGCAACCCCCCACCAGAACGGCTTAAATCCCGTCGTGCCGTATACTCTGATGCCCATCAGATGAGACTTTTTAACCTGGATGAGAGCTGGAGAGAGGAATGGAGGGGATTTGGAGACTTAACAACGCACATACCCGACCCTACAGCAAAACCGAATGGTTTCCACCTGCCTCGTAAGTTGTGGTGCCGTCTAAACAGGCTGAGAACAGGGCATGGCCACTGCAACTACCTATTGCACAAGTGGGGGTGGAAACCTTCCGCTCTCTGTGGCTGTGGTGAGGAGGATCAAACGAGGAGGAAAAACATATAATTCGACGCTGCCCCACACATTCTTATCAAGGACCGCCGCAAGACCTTTTTGACCTCCCTCCTGATTTTGTCACTTGGCTGGAGAATTTGGACATTGACATATAATAGTACTTAATTGACCAATAATAATAATAATTTGACATTGAAAATTGACATATGAATTTAAAATTTAATATAATACTTAGTTTATTATAAAACGCTTATTATAAATCAATTGCCATACGATTAAATAAATAAATCAATCAGCTGATTAATGTAGATGTTAAACAGGGCGGGAGATGTTAATCCACCCTGTCTAACCCCACAATCCAGCTGGTATTCGTCCGAGTAGGCACCAGCCCATTTGACCCTGTTTGCTTGTGAGCTGTACCAAAATCGCAAAATATTAACTAACTCCTGTGGGACATTAAGGTCTTGTAACTTCGCCCACAGCCTTTTTAATGACGTACCTACTTTACCTTTAGATAACAGGTCTTGTAATAAGACATGTCGAGCGAGTGGTGAGAAACTTACCCGTCATTTGATGCATCTGTGTACCAAGGCTCGCAGCCCTTATTTATGAAGGGATGCATCCAAATAGTCACTCTAAACCCCTTTGCTTTCAGTGCGAAAACTGTGTTAAACATACTCGGGAAACGAGAGACATCTACCGCCAAAGAACCGTAGCAGGTCTCCCAAAGATCGTCAATTTCTAGCTGACTCTTTGTGAAGTTATATCTGTTGATCTCATCAGCGAATGCTAGAACTACGTCATGGTTTACTACAGTTTTGTATTTTGTCCGTGTGGACCAAATGGGGGATTTGATCATATTCTCGTCCGGAAACCCTGATGGTTTTCCCAAAACTGTTGCAACTGCGTGTTCGTGCGCCTCTCTGACGTTGTCAAAAATCCCGATAACATAAGACATTTCTAGGCGATCCCTTTTGGTAGAGTATGGAGGTTTGACCTCGGCGATGAAGCATGTGCAATTTTGTTGAAGCACATTCTGGTCGACGAACAAGGGGACTTTCTCGTCAAAGAACAAGTATGTTCCATCAGAACCAAGCCAGTATGGCTCGGCGATGCCACAGTTGTCGGTTTCCTTGGTGACGTAGGAGTACTCCGAAAGGACCAGTTTCTCGATCGGCCACAGCTGTCGCTTCTGCTGCGGCCCTCCGTACCAATTTTTGGAACCTATAAATTATACACGTATTAATCGTAAAATTACTCAAATCGTATGCTCCTGAAAGATTATAGATACTTAAGAACATTTGGAGTACCTATTAAGTAGGTACTTGAACTACGTTTAATATGCAAATTCTTTCCACGGCTAAGTACGCATCACGCAAATCATGTAGCACTATACTATACCTTTATTATAATACTAGTTGATGCCCGCGACTTCGTCCGCGTGGTTTAAGTTTTTTGTTATTCCCGCGGGAACTCCTTAATTTTCTGGGATAAAAAGTAGCCTATGTTACTCTCCAGGTCCTCAACTATACCCATGCCAAAAATCACGTCAATCCATTGCTCCGTTGCTGCGTGATTGAAGGACAAACCAACAAACCAACAAACCAACAAACAAAGTTACTTTCGCATTTATAATATTAGTATGAGTATGATATGATATGATTAATAATAGCTGATGCCCGCGACTTCGTCCGCGTGGTTTAAGTTTTTTGTTATTCTCGCGGGAACCCCTTAATTTTCCGGGATAAAAAGTAACCTATGTTACTCTCCAGGTCCTCAACTATGTCCATGCCAAAAATCACGTCAATCCGTTGCTCTATTGCGGCGTGATTGAAGGACAAACCAACAAACCAATAAACCAACAAACAAACACACTTTCGCATTTATAATACTTACTAGATGATGCCCGCGACTTCGTTCGCGTGGATTGATGTTTTTTGATTCCCGCGGGAACTATTCAATTTTCCGGGATAAAAAGTAACCTATGTCCTTCCCCGGGATGTAACCTATCTCTGTACCAAACATCAAAATCGGTTGAGTAGTTGGGCCGTGAAAGCGTAGCAGACAGACAGACACACTTTCGCATTTAAAATATTTGTATGGATTAAGTATGATTTGAATGAACGATTTTGATTAGGTTTAGCTTTAGTCTGAACACAATAATTCTATACTTAATTTTCATACAGATCAAGATTACATAGTATGGGTCTTATTTTTCATGTCAAAAAATAAACCACCCATCTAATAAAGTCGGCTAAATATGAAAATCTCAGCCAAAAAGCTGCTGCTGTTCCTGGCGGCAAGTGGTATCGGTCAGGAACTATAGATGGTGGTGATATAGCGACTGGTCGTCTAGGAGCTGTGCATAGCGGCCTCTCCAAGAAGAAGACTTACCCAAGTACAGGCAGTCAACAAGTGGCCCTGTGGCCGGCGCTTTCCACTCGATGATGATAACGTGTCCTCCCTTCGGCTCCAGTATCTGCCGGCTGCTGATGTGCACAGACTGGTTGTTGGCAAAGATGACGAATAGTCCGTCGTAGCCTGCAACACTTCCTCTGGGCACGCCGGCGTTACGGCCTAGATGCATGAGCGTGGTTGATGCATTCTCTGAATGTAAGAAAACGCCGTGTTATTTTTTGAAGTGGAAACTTCTTTAGGCGCGTTGAGCACTTTTTTATTATTATTCTATCTCTCTCAGGTATAGAATCTCTTTTCTCTCAACCTATGGTTGAGAAAGCATACGAATTTGACATATAATATTAAGAGTGACCTAATTTAGGGTATTGAAAATTCTGTCAGTTTCCTCCGTCACGTCCCTGTGACCCCACATATGGGTTCTACTTCTGTGTAGACACCTCCATCGGACGACTGTTGCAACAAAACCTATATCTTCTAAGACTGTGCTTTAAATACTAACTTCTCTGTACTATGACGTCGAGTCCTCCATTTGTGTGGTCCTGTACATGGACGGTCAGGTCGGGGTGACTGACCACGTTCACTTTGACGGCCAGCGCACAAGCTACGAGCGAAGCGAGCCCTGTTCGAACATGGGAATAGTTTTGTTATACCTATCAGATGTTCAAAAATGAGAATAATTAGTTAGTATTAGGTACTTATAAAGCGGTGATAGACTAGTGGTTTAGACACACAACCTATTCAGGTGGTCGCGGATTCGATCCCCGGGCACGTACCTCTAACTTTAAGGAGCCATATTTGTTTAAAAAAATTAAGTATGACGGTGAAGGAAATCATCGTGATGAAAGCTGTATGAGTGCTTCATAATGTTCTCAAAAGGTGTGTGAAGCCTACCAATCCACACTTGGCCATGGTGGATTATGGCCAAACCCTTCTCATTCCGAGAGGAGACTGCTCAGATGATAATTGATGATGAGGTACGCACCTACTGTCCTGAATATCATGATCCGTCAGCAAGCTGTGATCCTCTGAAGACAACTGCAGTACTCATGTTACAACAAATGCATGTACCTACTTCATACATCATTATCTATGCGTTAACCATGTATTCAAATTATAATTGCAGATAAATATATTTCTTGAAGTACCTAAGTGCATGATTAATCAAGGAACTTTTCTCACTGACTGGGATTTTGGGAGCCGTTGCTGGATTTTTGTATATACACAAGCTAGCCCTTGAATGTGATCTCACCTGATGGTAACTGATGACGCAGTCTAAGATAGAAGCGAGCTAACTTAAAAATAGTCATCATCGTCGGCAGAAGTAAAGTGACCGACATAGCTCTGAGAGTTAGCAGGCCATGTCTGTCGCAGGTCCGATGACCTAAAGAAGGTGGCGGGAAGCGGGTGGATGAGGAAGGCGGAGGACCGTGTTTGGTGGCGCGCTCTCGAGGCCTAAAGGCCTATGTCCAGCAGTGGATGCATACAGGCTGAGGGATGGATGGATGGTTGATGTCGGCAACTGACAGACGTCCACAGCTGGGTATATAGGTATCATGCAAGGACTTTATCAAGCTTCAGTCTTGCGCCACCTGGATCCAGCGGCTCCCTGCGACTCATTTGATGTCGTCCGTCCACCTAGTTGTGGAACTGCCAACGCGCTTTACAGTGGTGGGATCACCATTCCAGTATGTACTTTTGGGGGCCCAAGGCTATCAGTTCTTCGAGCTATATGACCCCGCCCATGACCACTTCAGCTACGCAAGTCGCAACATGTCGCTAGCTATGTTGGTCACTAGCTGCTGCACGCGAATTCGTCCGCGTGGATTTTGATTTGCTGATTCCATTCGCTGATTTCATTAGCTGTCTCCATAGCCTGCTGAGTGACCCAGAGCTTTCTTAACTCTATAATCAGCCACCACGTCTCGAATTCCCAATATCATACTAAACTTATGACAACACTGCCAATTCGCACTGTTCGGAGACTTCTTTGGTCTTGGTGGAATTTTGCACTAAGTAGAATATATTTTATCTTAATTAAAAACAGTCAATGTGCATGCGCCATAAGGAAGTGCCAGTGATGTAATGATATAATTACGATCAACTTTATCGGTGACTTGCATACGTTCTCAAGAAACGGTTTCAGCGCACAAAACACTTGCGATAAATAAATTATCAATAACAATACCTACTTAGGGTTTAATAATCAGCGTAAAGCGCGTAAGCGCAGCTTTCTATAAAGCTGGCGCTAGCATTGTAGATGGATCTTCAGAGATTTATTGATGATATTGATCGGTATTAATTACGATATCTTGCATATTTTACGTTGTTTTGAAGCTGTGTTGGCTGGTACGAAACGATAGCATCTTGCAATTAAGGTATAAGTTATCTATGCTTGAGCTTGATGACACATCCAGGATAGTAATTAAACAAACGGCGAATGTTTCTTTTTTAAAGCATCCAAATAAAACAAAAGTATTTATATAAAACAAACATTTATTTACTTTAAATGCCAATTAAAACAAGGTAGATAGTTATAAAAAGTCACGTAAAGTTATAACTAATCCTAAAACTAACAAACACACAGGGACATATTGAGCGTTGGCAGCATCTGGTTCATTGTCCTGGTCTCTCACGAAGTACGGCAGGACGCCTATAGGCGCGGGGTAGTTCCTGATCCACTTTGGACCCTCGTGGGCCTTCTCTGGATCACCTTGATCCAGCCAGGTACCGACGGGGAGGTAGACATCGCGGACTGTCATACCTTCGCTGAACACTGGTGCTACTAATATGCTGTCACCCAGGAGATATTCTGAAAAGTCAATATAAAGGGTTTAAAATACATGTTATAAGAAGCTTTGTTGGAAGGTTAGGCTAAACTTACGGTTATTTTCGACCACTAGATGTACTGGTAGTACCTATAGAAAATGATTCGGGGCTCGAAAAATAGCTGTACCCTTCCAGGTTAATCAGATTCCATCTTGGGCTGCATCAGTTCGTCTTGGTACCTGTCATCAGGTGATATTATCGCCATCAGGGTAAAGAATATTATATGATGTTACAAAAAATGTATGCTTTTATTCCTTCATGGCATTGCTTCGTATTAAATTTTAAGATTCTGAGTACACACGGGAAGTACCCTGTAGATTTTGATTCCCTTGCGAGTGTCAAAAATTTGCAGCATAAACGGCTGTATCTTTAGATTGCGTTGGCTTAGAAGCTTGATTTTTTCACAGCTCCAAGGGACCGTAGATCTGAGTATTTGATATAAATTTCAGCTTGATACCTCCATGCGTTCCTGAGAAAAAGGGTCTTGACACACAGACGGACGGACAACAAAGTGATCCTATAAGGGTTCCGTTTTTTCCTTTTGAGGTACGGAACCCTAAAAACTTAATCCATACGGATGAAGTCGCGGGTATCTTGTTGATAGAAGTTGATAATACAACATACCATCCCAAATGGTGAGTGCCACCTCGTCGGTAGGATCGAGCCACCACAGTGGTGGGTTAACTGGAGATCCACTGTCGACAGACGCCTCCATCGCTGCGTATATCACTTCTGCGTACTCTGCGTGTAGATCTGTGAACTTCTTGCTTATCTCCACTGTCTGTTAAGATGAAATTGAGAAGAGTTTTAATAATGAATGCTTCAATGAAATAAGCGAAGAAGTACCTAAGTTTCCTGAAGGTACGATGACTGCGATCTACGCTTTTACTGTACATTGACTATTGCACATGCTTTCAATTATTAAGGTCGTGAAATTTTTTTACATTTATCGAAAGGTTAGTTACATCTGTTGGTGTCAGAAGGGTTGGCAAATTTCTTGCGCAATCAGAGCGGAAAAGCAGTTAATAGTTTTGGCTCGATCAAGCATGACTTTTAATTTACTTCCAGAGGCGTTGAAGTTACATTCGTGTTCCGAATTTCAGCTCGATCGGTTGAGGGGAATTACTCTTATAATCAGTTGCAAACACAAACAATAAACGTATTACATGTGCAGCTAGTAAAAATGGTATAAGCTGCAAATACCTACCTCATTATCAAAGTTCCAAGGTGCAAAGGAATACTGCATGGCTGGTAAGAAAGTGTTGGCTTGCACCCAGCGTATGAACAACTCCTTGCTGGGCAGGTCTGCTTGCGCGTGGTTGAGGTTGTAACCATTCCCTCCTATCATGTCAGGAAGGACCAGGGTATAGCCGTTGAGATTCATCTGGATGGTTGTGGTGACGATTGTGGGCAGTCCGTTGTTCAAACCCCAAATGGAATCTCTGTCCACCATCCGGACAAAGACTGGCAGGTCTTGAGTCCTGGAATTGGTTTTATTAAGAGACATATCTGCTTGACTTAACTCCTAGTGGGTAGAGTCGGTTCAATGGTCAGGAAATAACAAGGTAATTGTAAAATATAGTTTTTAACTAACTATACATTGGAAAGAATCATCGATCAATCAAACAAATGTGAGAAACAGTCCAATTTTTCAAAAGTACTTGACAACAATTATTGGAGTCGTCAGAATGAGATTTCTAAACTCACTTATTGAACCTGTGTACTATAGATACGTTCTAATTTTTAAAAAAACATTAGGTAAGGCCTAGCCCATGGCTCCAGTCAGCTGCTCGCAAGTGGTGATGCAGCCTTAGAACCCAGTATTCAAATTCAAGAGTGAATTGGCATCTTCTTGGCAAGCGTGCGACGCACATTGACTGATTGGTAAATCGACGCAGCCAAGCGTCTTCAGATTTACCTGAATCCAGCTCGCACTTCTATCATGTCTCCAAATCGAGCGCAGGTTCTCACGTAAGCCTCTACGATATTGTGAGGATGTAAGTCGATGTCACCTTGTTGTACAGGAATCTGCAAAAATATACGAAAGTGATAATAAGTTATCGTAGAGGCAAGGTAATACTTTAGGGACAGGGCTGCCCTGCAGAAGGACCAGGGGGCTTACTACCATTGCTTTAAGCACTATTATTTTAATATTGTTAACGTTTTTCAGAATTATAATCCTTATTTTAGGGTCGTTAAGGTAAGTCATATAAAACGTCAATTATAAAATAATACTGCTTTAAGTATTAGTAGTAAGCTCACAGTTGATATTCTAATTTTCAACATAACAGTACAAAACTGAAATAAAAAAGGAACTCAAGTGATTGTACAAAATATAGTTCCTAGGAGCAAAAATTCGACATTTTGGACTGTTGTGACTTGTGAGGTCATGGAGCATTAGTTTTTGACGACCAGGGCCCGTATTCTCTAACTCAGTGACTATCAAAAATGAAAGCCACTGACATATATGTAACATCCATTGAAGGTTTACTATGAAATGTTACTTTTTATTTCATAGTAAACCTTCAATGGATATTACATATAAGTCAGTGGCTTTCATTTTTAGGGTTCCGTAGCCAAATTTGGCAAAAACGGAACCCTTATAGATTCGTCATGTCTGTCTGTCTGTCTGTCTGTCTGTCTGTCTGTCTGTCCGTCCGTATGTCACAGCCACTTTTTTCCGAAACTATAAGAGCTATACTGTTGAAACTTGGTAAGTAGATGTATTCTGTAAACCGCATTAAGATTTTCTTACAAAAATAGAAAAAAAACAATAAATTTTGGGGGTTCCCCATACTTAGAACTGAAACTCAAAAATTTTTTTTTCATCTAACCCATAGGTGTGGGGTATCTATGGATAGGTCTTCAAAAATTATATTGAGGTTTGTAATATCATTTTTTTCTAAACTGAATAGTTTGCGCGAGAGACACTTCCAAAGTGGTAAAATGTGTGTCCCCCCCCCCGTAACTTCTAAAATAAGAGAATGATAAAACTAAAAAAAATATATGTTGTACATTACCATGCAAACTTCCACCGAAAATTGGTTTGAACGAGATCTAGTAAGTAGTTTTTTTTTAATACGTCATAAATCGTAAACCGCAATTTACCTTTCATTCAATCAACTCAAATATTTAAAAAAAACATTTAATTTAAAACTTACTACAGGTTTGTACGGAACCCTCGGTGCGCGAGTCCGACTCGCACTTGTCTCTTTGTTGATAGTCACTGAGTTAGAGAATACGGGCCCAGATTATATCACCCATAGGATATACTATCATTCACCCTGTATTCATAGATATGGGAGCTAGTAAAACAATACTTATCGGATATGAATCAATATTATATTATAATCTCTAGCAGAACAAAACTCTTCGCTGATACAGCAAAGTCAAATTTTAAAATTTAATAAAATTTTTACCTGCGGGGAAAAACTACTCTCTCCAGCATCAAACTTAATGCTGTCAATGCCATGAGTGTCGATGAGACTCTTCACACGTTTGTACCACCACTCCGCTGCGGCCGGCTTGGTGAAGTCCACCAGACCAGGGATGGACCCGTTCGGGTTCCACCAGTTCGCTGCTGCTGTGCCGGCCTCATCTAGTACTAGATATCTGAAATGTATCGTAATGGCATCTGGATAGTACATAGCACTGAGAACTCCTTGACAGAAAAATCCAAAATTATGGCACAAACCGGGAATCGAAACCAGAGCCTTGTCATCTGAAGTCAAACTTGCTAACTAAACTAGCGAGTCAGTTAAAAAGCCAAAGCCTTTTTAGAAACAGAAAATCCATAATTTGCTACAACATGATGCATCTGACACAATGTCCCAATTTTCCACGCAAAAATGCTCAAATAATACTTAAAGAATTACATCGATATCACAACGGTCCATTTATAATACTTATTTGACATCCGTTTTTCTTTCGTCGTCGTCAACCAGTGGACGCCTACTGCTGGATATAGGTGTCTGGCGGTCTTGCGCCGCTTGGATCCAACGACTCCCTGCAACTCTCTTTATGTCGTCCGGACGGACCGTGGGGGGGGGGGGGGGGCGTGTGGCGGGTAGCGGGCGGGACGCTACGCCTTCCAGTGCGGGGTCACCATTCCAGTATCTTGGGACCCCAACGTCCATCGGTTCTCCGAATTATGTGCCCCACCCATTGGTATTTCAGCTTCGCAACTATTCGGGCTATATCGGTGACTCTGGTTCTTCTACGGATCTCTGAGCCTCCAGCCGTTTTTCTTTACCACCAGAAAAACCTCACTGTCAGGGAGTTGAAGAAGAAAGAAGAAGAAAGGCATAGCTTGAGACCATTAGCAGATAAACATCTTACCCATTGTTAAGAGCATCCGTATACACCTGACCGCAATTGCTGTTAATAAATGGATGAACCCAAATCGTCACCCGGAATCCAAGGGCCTTCAACTCCTCAACTAAATGTGTCATATTCGGGAATTTACTAGTATCCACTTCCAGTGTCCCGTAGCAAGTTTCCCATAGATCATCGATTTCTAGTTGCGAGTTATTAAATCCGTACGCCACAATTTGGCTTGCGTATTCCATGACCTTTTCTCCTGTGATATTTTTGGAAAACTGAGCCCAAGTAGACCAGATAGGGTGTTGGACCATTCTAAAATCTGGCAATCCAGAAGGTTTCCCTAGATAATGTGTGACCGCATGCTGGTGTGCCTTTTTTACGTGTGGCAAGATCCAGAAATCGTAAGATAGCTCTGTGTGGTTTCTCTGGGTTGAATAGGGTGCTGCTAATTGAGCTCCAAAGCAGATATGGTTTGGCTGGATCAAATTGTAGTCCACAAACAATGGAACTTCTGGGTTAACGTAAATGTATTCGCCGGCTGAATTGAGCCAGTATCTCTCGACTATTGCTCCGTTGTCCGATTCTTTGGACACGTACGCGCTGTAGTTTTGGTGTGCCCCTTCGATTGGATATACTTGATCTATTTGCATTGGCCCGGCGTACCAGTGTTTTGTACCTAAAAATGTAGCATTTTTTTATTTCATAATAAAATCAAGGACCACTCCTAACAGAATTGAACCACCACTTCATCTTTTACTAGAGATACAGTTAGTAAAAAACCGGAATAATATAACATCTAAATTGTGCAACATGATTTATGTTATATTCATGATTTAAGATCCGAAAGCCTCATACTGTGTGCTAAAAAGGCTAATGATTTATCATCGAAAGAGTTAGAAATATAGCTATACTAGCGAATGCCCGCGACTTCGTCTGCGTGGTTTGAGGTTTTTGGGTTCCCGCGGGAATCAATTAATTTTCCGGGATAAAAAGTAGCCTATGTGCTATTCCAGACTATAATCTATTTTTGTGCCAATTTTCAGCCAGATCCGTTCAGCTGTTGGGGCGTAACAAACATCCATCCATACATCCATCCATCCAAACTTTCGCATTTATAATATTTATTTGATTCACCACCACAAGAAGTCATATGTCAATACATTTACAAGATTCCCATCAAGACCAGGAGGGAAATGAAAATGGAGATTCTTCCAGGGGTTTGGAAGGCTTTAAAAAGATTTTCTTGCAGATCCCGACCAAAATCTAACGATATAACAGATCTTAAAATGATTTTCCCAGAGACAAAAAAATTGGGTTTCCTTATTGAAATTGTATACCAAAATCGAAGCAATCCTCAAACCGCAGCGGTTCATACGAGTCCCATTTGACCTTGATTCCTCTGGCGTCTGCTGCGTCATCACGCACTGTGCGCACGGTCAGGTTGGCTGAGCCGATGTGGATGAGCACACCTCCCTCTATATCCTCGGAGGAGTACACTGAGTAGAGGGTGCGGCCTATGTGACCGTATACTGCTCTTTCGTCGCCTGAAACAGAGTAATTTTCTATTAATTTCGCCACTTTTTAGCTTAGAAAATTTTATATTGAACCATTTGGAACGGAGTTCCTTATCGCGCGTTGCGAAAGGGGGCTAGACGGAAAAAATTAAGACGAAAAGTTGTAACGACACTTTTTGCTATAGTTGTAAGCCGTGCGGCGTGTGCGTTTTTCTTCGAACTTCGCGCGTGAACTTCGTTCCATCGGGTGTTCCTTGATACCTCTCAAGTTTTTTTTAGTAATCAAGTTCTTAAAATGCTTTTAATAACTCGGCACCCGAGGGTCCTTACTCGCAGAATCAGACTTGAACCAAATCTGTAAATAATGCTTCCGAATAATAAGTATGCCCCTGTTTACTGTCCGTACGAGCCACGCACTAATAATTAATTATTTTATACTAAGCAATTCCTATTGGAACGAAGTTCCTTATCGAAGTTACGAAAGGGGACTAGACGGAAAAAGTTAAGACCAAAAGTTGTAACGACACTTTTTATGAAAAGATGATTTTGTTTGCTATGACTACTTCACTTCAACTTCACTGGTTTTCTTCAAGTTGTTGAAATAAAAAGGCGAAATAATTTTAAAGAATTATGTTTTCAATAGTTACATAGGCTAGTTATTCGTTCCATCCGGGTGTCCAAGGCCCGAATGGAACGTATGTAAGTTCCTTTCGATTAACTAGTGAAGGAATTGTAATAAAATTTACACAGAGAAACACGCGCACACCGCACGGCTTACAACTAGGTATAGCAAAAAGTGTCGTCACAACTTTTGGTACTTCGTTACATTCGGATGTCCCTTGACACCTCTCAAGTTTTTTGAGCATATCGCTATATTCAGTCAAAATTTAATGTATCATATCTGAATTTGCGTGGTTGTAGTTGTTTTGGTAGGCATTTTTGACGCATGCCCACCAGAATTCAGAAGTATGATGCAGTTGCAACGGAAAGCCATATTTTAACCACCTAAGGTTAAAGTAAGGTCTGGAGGAAGGCTTCGGCCGTGGCTAGTTGCTAGCTAGCGTTTAGCAGGAGGTTCTTGCACAGAGCTTATTAAAACTGCCAAACTGCATTCCAATTTTGCCCGCTTCCATCCTAGCTGTATCATCTATTCCATCTCACACCATGAGAAAGTAAGTCATCGAAAGAGAAACAAAACAATCTACAAGTTTCATTGCAATGCATTCAACTTATGAGAATGTTAGTGTTAAGTATCCTTTTGCCCTCCCCGGCGTAGCAGATCTATCATTAAAGACTTACTTGTAAGGTTTTATTGAATGAATGAGGAAGGAGGATTACCTCTGGTCAACACGAGATTGAATCCTCCGGTTATTTGAGGTTCCAGCGTGAGCTCGATATCACCAGCTCTCAGTGGCAGCTCCGCTGATAGAACCCGCCCTGTCACTGTCAGCGCCAGTAAACCTGAGAAATATTATGCCTGTTTAATAGATATGCTACTCTCAAGCAACTGCTAGTTACTAGCTGATTTTAGACTAGCAGAACGCAGCTCTAAGAGTTACGAAGCTGATTAGCAATATGTGGCACCCATACTCCGAGGAACGGCAAGCGTGGGAGATGTCCCACGCTTGCCGTTCCTCGGACGATAGATGTATCGGACGAAATTTACGTGAGAGGTTTTCGACACTTTTTCAAATATCGCATATTAAAACATTTAATCTTTTAATGATTGCGTCTTTTAACGTTGCTGCTGTTTTAGTAAAACTATAAGGGGCTGATAAAAAATATTTCTTAAAAGCCGGTAATTTGCGGCATTCGAGGTGGTGCTGCAAATGTTACTTAAAATGGGTGGCGGTACAATCACTTCAGGTAATTCGCCTGCTCGTTTGCTGGCTATACACATAAAGAAACGCCCGGACTTACAAGGAAAGTCAAATAGGGAAGCGCCTCGGTCTATTTAAACACGGCAATTAATGTAAATTTAAAATAGATTACCTAATACCCTTAGCGCTGCCATCACCGATCACTTTGTTATAGAGAATGCGTCGCGTGACTATGTTATCTCGATCGGGGATTCAATGCCCAATCGAATTGTTCTGTCCGTTATCGGAATCTCTCGAGATTTCGGTAGTTTAGACATATCTACCACTCCTAATTTTTTACGATTCAGGTGAGAATGGTCATGAAATATAATTTCCTTTTGACCAAATTTCGGCCACGGCAGCCTATCTATAGTGCACA
This sequence comes from Erebia epiphron, assembly GCA_963932025.1. Taxonomy (NCBI): domain Eukaryota; kingdom Metazoa; phylum Arthropoda; class Insecta; order Lepidoptera; family Nymphalidae; genus Erebia; species Erebia epiphron. The sequence continues at coordinate 1,464,467 of OZ009947.1, read as the reverse complement.
AGTGTATGCGCATACACAGGTGCACTCTCTGTTCTTCTCTCACAGCCCGATGGGAAGGAAATTCCGACACGACCGGAGAGAGATCAGGCGCAGGACCAGGCTTTACGTGTTTTCCGAGGCACGGGGGTGAAACACCGCCAACTTTATACGAGAATTTCTTGTCATCTTGTCATACAAACCCCATAATTCTGTGATGGGATGGAAACATTTTATTTTTGTTTTAAAAATTCGATCAGATTAGATATTATTATGATAAGAAGCTTGAGGAAATCTCAAGTGGTCCCTTGTAGAGTGGAGGAAAATCATAATATGATTACATAAAGCATTAGATAACATGCGTAATGTAAAACTTATATACCTAGCCATCAGCTTTGTTACCAAAAAATGTGGTCCCTATAGGGGGTTATTCCACTTTTCCCCATTGAAGATCCCCATCAATGTGGATTTGTGGAATTTAAGAAAGTTCACAAATCCCAATTGACTTCGCTTAGAGCTCCTTTTTTGTTGACGGGAAGGGAAATCTTCTAAAGATACCCGACCTCCTAGGGAGACCGGGTTACGTGAGATTTGTACCCACTAAAACTCTTAAAGAACTTGCGCCGGTGCCTCCCTTCCGCGTCGCCCATGCTGGGCTCGTCCCTGGTTAAATTGAAATTGCTTAGAGCTCCAACTGGGGAATTGTGGAAAAAAAGTTCACATTATATCCCCTGCACTGACAATATCTGTCTGTTTAATGTAAAATACGAACAACATTTAGTATGTAAGAATCGCGGAGTCTTTAGTTTTTATGGAGGTACGACTCTTAATAATCTGTCGGTCGATATTAAAATCGAACGGCTAGAGCATACCGTTCCTCTGCAGCGCATACTAATAATGTACATGCTCAGTCTACGGTACAAACACTTATATTACTAAGCAGGTACGTACGTACGTAGGCAGGTAGGTACGTTCTTACTTCTTTCCTAGTCGTGCGACGGAGGCGTCTAGAGTCTTGCCTCTAGACAGAACAGCGCTGCGAGCTGACAGGGAAGTTATTGAGAAAACTGACAGAATTTTCAATACAAAAGTAAAATCACTCTAAAGATTAGCCTGGCAGCATTAATTAGCTTCGAAAAGATTTTTTTTATTTCACTACAAGTTATCCTTTGATTTTGACTACAAACTCCCCTGAGGGTTTGATTATGCCGTCTTAGATGGTAGAGGGCTAATCTGTTAGGAATAGGGCTTCTATTACACCCTTATCCCTAATCGGTAGACGACCTTTAACGACCTCTGTTATAAATCAAGAGATCTATAACAGCTGTCATTTATATGGTACTTCTTTCAGTCTAGTGATTTTCGTATGTTTGTCCTTCAATCTTGGAGTTGGTTTGTCCTTCAATCATGCCGCAACACGTTAATGGATCGATATGATTTTTTGCATCAGCACAGTTGAGGACCTAAAGAGTGACGTAGACTTTTTATCTCAGAAAATTAAACGAGTGAACATCTAGTAGGTAAATAATAAAACAATATGATAAATATTTCTTAACTATTTATTCTCAAAACGAATAAACGGGTAAAATTTCAAAAAAAAAACATCATGAAGACAAATTGTTCACTTAATCTTCGAGTGTGAAGTAAGGCAGCGTGTCGAGCGGTGCTGGATAATCTCTCAGCCATGCCGGACCAGAGACCAGGTCGCCGGTCACGCCGTCCCGCCATTGGCCCCTGGGGAGGTAGATATCCCGGGATACCGCGCCTTCCTCTAGAACTGGGGCTGCCAGGATACGCTCTCCGAGGAGGAATTCTGTAACAGAATTTTATTTCGTTGCTAGAGTAACGGATGTGTGTCAAACATAGATCAGAAACCCTACTAAGTACCTAATTAAGTCAGATGTTTAGGTGTCAAACCTACCAATAGTAGCGCATATATTTGGTGATGATGTTCATAATGCGCATTCATTTTTAGATACAGTGACCCCTAGCGTACGACGACAGTGTCGGATTTCACTTCATAAGGGAAGGCCATACATTTCTAATATTGGATAGAAACAGGCTCTTTGCGGAAGTCCATGATAACGACAATGCACGATTGTAAATTGTAATTTACAATGCACGATTCACAGTGAACATCTCCTGAAGCTGCTCCGGTGTCGGAATGAAACGTACCTACGTTGAGAATAATTTGGAAGATTAGTGTGGTGTGGTGTTGTGTGCAAGCTACACGTACAAGACACACTGCACTGTACCTACCACATAGATTTGTCAACTGTGGCAGATTATAGCAAATTAAACTTCTTGTTCCTTCATTATCATGGATCTCTTACCATCTCCTACAGCTAGCGCGTCCTGGTCGGTGGGGTCTAGCCACCAGACGGGCGGGTTGACAGGGGTTCCCCGCTCCACGGAGGCCTGCATGGCCGCCACGATCTCATCCGCGAAGTCGGCGTGCAGCTGCGTGTAGCGGCGGCAGATCTCTACTGCCTGGAACATTTACCTACAGTTTTATGGACCTATAATAAGAGCTTGTGCTATGCCCGTATTAAAAATCTACAGTTGTTTTTTGGTATATAAACATTTTTCATTTTCATTTTCAATCTGAGTTTGGTAATTAAATGATGTTGTAAAGGACTCAGAACTGCTGGATATTAGCTTGTGCCTGTTCTCCCACCACAGACATAGCTAATGATCGAGTGAAATCCATTTAGGGACCACAAACCATTTTGTTTTATACCAGGGGCCAACGCTTAAAGCCCTGTTTCATTATTCTTGACTTTCGTCATAATCCTTATTTTAGAAACGTCAAGGTACGTGACATCAAACTGTCATTTTCAGTAATCAAGTATTGCTTTATGCGTAACTGGTAGTATGGCCCCTGTATTACTATATCTAATGTGGTTCCAAATAAACGCATCTATCTATAGATAACAACAATTCACTAACCTCGTCATCATGGTCCCACGGCACAAAGGAGTACTGTAGTGTAGGCATGAACACGTTAGCCTGCAGCCACCTCACAAAAAGCTCCTTAGAGGGCTTGTCATTGTACCCGTTACCACCGATCATATCCGGCAGTACTAATGTGTAGCCGTTCAGGTTCATCGCGAGGAGTGTGGTCACCAGCGTCTTGAGACCGTTATTGTAGCCCCAGTAGGTGTCTTTGTCTACCATGCGGATGAAAACTGGCAGGTCTTGGGTCCTAAAAAAAAAAAAAAATCCTAAATACATATAAATTGGATTTAAAATCCTTTTAAATCTAATGTTATGAACATTGGATTTAAAAGGATACTTTTTGTTTTTTATATCTGTCACCGTAAGATTGTAAAAACCGTAAGATTGTAATCTAACGTTTTTTTTTCGATAGATTGTAAACAGTCGAAAGATTGTGAACCGTTCAATGTTTTAAGTGTCAATTTTTGAAATATTCATTGTATTTACGTTTTCTTGTCTCTTTTTGTAGGTTAGGTTAGGGTTCGACATAATGCGGCCGGGCACTTAGGTTCTATCGGGTAATAACCTAACAGATTACAATCTACCGAAAAATAATCCGTTATATTGTAATCATTCGACAGTTTACAATTTCGCGAGTTAGATTATAATCTAACGGTTTTTACAATCTTACGGTAACATACTATCAACTACAAGTTAGCCTTTGACTGCGATCTCACCTGATGGTAAGTGATGATGCAGTCTAACTGTAAAATCTATACAGCGTAATTTGACTTGGCTCAGACTTTACTCAGAGTTAAAACCATCTAAATTAACATAAATCTGTCTCGTTTTAACCATATCAGTCTAAGCAAAGTCACAGTTCACTCTATAGATCTCATACTAAGATTCAGTGAGGGCAGTTTTATTAAACCAATGATATTTTTTAAATAACTAGAGGTATTTATGTCCTATAGTACATTGATAATAAAATTTTGTAAATTTATTTCAAAAGAGCAACAACCAAGTTTCTTGCTGGTTCTTCTCGGTAGGAATGGCATTCCGAACCAGTGGAAGATTCACTCGACGATTCGAAAGCACTTGTCAAAGTCTACTTGAATAAAGAAGATTTGAATTTGGTATTAAACCCATACCCCTAAACGGTTTCTACACAGCATCGTACTACAGGATAGGTAATAGTTGATCGTATCGGAACGCCTTTTTCGGGGTAACTAGCTACGGACGGGGAGGGGGGGGGGGGGAGCAGGGGGAGGGGGGGGGGGGTTTACAACCTCGGTAATGGTTGTACCATGGCACCCGCGCAGAGATTACGTTAAAGTCAATGATCATTGATCAGACACATCTCACTCAGCGTTCTTTTTACGTGACGGGACCTATAGGGCGTAGCGCCTGGCGATATTCAGTGAGATTAGAGATAGTTAGTTGGCACCGCACCGTCTTCACCCTCAGACGTGCGATGCGAAGTGTGCTGTGTCTCACTCCGCGATCTAGGGTGTAATCGCGTTATAAAGCCACCCATTGTATTATGAGTGATACTTGATAGGTACGACTTATTAATATTTAATCGTCGTGTTACATGATTTAATAAAATATGGACCTTTCCTACCTCATTCCGGATCTGATCTCGATCATAGGCCCGAACTGGGCCACAGTCCTCACGTAGGACTGCACGATGTGACCAGGGTGGAGGTCGATGTCACCATTTTGGACTGGTATCTGGGACAAAATGACATTTAGTAACATTTGATAAATATCTTCTTTTCCAGTGCAAAATGTGTGTGGAGTTGTACAATAATCCGATCAGCTGTCGGTACCTCAATCCTAAGATATTATGTTTTTTAGGTTTTGGAACGCACGCTTTTCCGGGCGACCTACACTGAAAATTTTTTATTTTAACAAAGGACCTTTTTGGCTCGGTTAAAAGCAAATCGGCATATTTTAACTATGACTTATCTAAAAACGCCAAGTAAACTTGGTATATAATAGACCTGTGCATATTGTTAAATGTTCTTGGTTATTAACAAATAGAAAATTAATAATTTGTAATTAACATAATTGGTAAATCCAAACACTTTCGAACATGATACAAAACTAATGAGTGGTTTTGTTAATTCATAATAAGTATTTTGTTCAAATCTAAACTAGCAATTAAATCGGTAGATTTTTATGAACATCCTTATTTAATAACAAATAAGTTGAGTCATTTAATTTTAAACTAAGTGCTCAATTGATTACAAAAAAATTATTCGGTTGATTTTAACAAACCAACTGATTTATTAATAAGTAAGATAAACTCATTTAATTCTAATCAAGTGCATAATTGCTTTTAAATAAGTAGATATGATCGGTTAATACTTGACAAACCAATAGTTGTTAACAACCAAGCTGTGTCGAGAATTCGTGGCGACTCGGGTCAAGTCGTGTCATTTCGTCCTGGAACCTCGTTGGAGTTACATGTAACGCGCGCTCAGTGTTCGTAAAGTATTGTGAAGTGAAGCCAGTGTAAGATGTGAGATATTTAAGATAGATTATTAGATTATAGATAAAATTCAAAATAAATCAGTTTTGTATTAGTTCAAAATAAATTAGTAGTGTATTTGAACTTTAATATTATAAGAACCCCTTGTCCCAAATAAATTAAATAAGTAGGCCTAAGTTTGCCACCGTGTTCAATCAGTGGTTTCCATGAATGTACTATTTACTAAAGTACTTTGTGTACGTATTCGTTACGTAAGTAACTTTTTCTCGACCAATTTAATCGGTAATAACTACAACCGACCTATTCGGTAGTTACAGCAGTGTTACTCAGTATTCCCAACCAATTCGAACGGTAGATCAGTCAATTAACTTTGTATTATTAATAGAGAAATATGTATATGTACCATACCTACTTTCATTGTTTTTTTAAATATGTAACATGAGATACTAAAAAAACTGAAGGTGGATGCATAAATATTTTTAATTGATCGTACAAATTTAATTGACTTACGGCCGGTTTCTGAATTGAGAATTTCTTGTTGAGTCTGTCTCAAAGACTACTTAAGGACTAATTAAGCAAATTTTTGTTTCTGAAATGATATTGGGCCGGTTTCTGAATTAAGCATTCAAGCAAACAGCAAGCTCCAACTCTCAAACCTTACACAATATCAATACAGAAACAAAAATTTGCTTAATTAGTCCTTAAGTAGTCTTTGAGACAGGCTCAACATGAAATTCTCATTTAAGAAACCGGCCGTGTATCTACCCATTGAATTGGTTCGGAATACTGAGTAACACTGCTGTAACTACCGAGAAGGTTGGTTGTAGTTACCGATTAAATTGGTTGAGAATACTGAGTAACACTGCTGTTACTACCGAGTAGGTCGGTTGTGGTTACCGATTAAATTGGTTGAGAATACTGAGTAACACTGCTGTTACTACCGAGTAGGTCGGTTGTGGTTACCGATTAAATTGGTTGAGAATACTGAGTAACACTGCTGTTACTACCGAGTAGGTCGGTTGTGGTTACCGATTAAATTGGTTGAGAATACTGAGTAACAATGCTGTTACTACCGAGTAGGTCGGTTGTGGTTACCTATTACATTGGTTGAGAATATTGAGTAACACTGCTGTTACTACCGAGTAGGTCGGTTGTAGTTACCATTTATTTTTAACCAATTCTAACGGTTAATACTTGACAAGTAGTGGCTGCAAAGTTAACGTATTTGTTTTCAACTACAAACTTTGCAGGTGCTATATTGACAAACATGCTGGGTAATTTTTAGCAGTATTTCATTTATTTTTAACCCTTACGTTTTTTCAGTGTATTAAGGTTCAAAGAGCTCCATCGAATATAGACCTTTGAAAGTAATTTCGACACTGCATTAAATAGCACATATTTTCGGCACCGACGACGACGACGGATAAGTGAACCGAGGCCAAGGTTAAAGGCGTTCCTGGCGCGATACCCAGAGAGATGCAGGTTCAAATTCTGCCGGTTCCGCGTTTGATATGTATTTAAGTAAGTACTAGCTGATGCCCGCGACTACGTCTGCGTGGATTGAGATTTTTTGGTTCCCGCGGGAACACCTTAGTTTTTCGGGATAAAAAGTAGGTAGGCAGCCTATGTGATTCCAGGCTATAATCTATCTCTGTGCCAAATTTCAGATCCGTTTAGACGTTCGGGCGGGATTGAGTAACAAACACATCCATCCATATATCCATCCATCCATCCAAACTTTCGCATTTATAATGTTTATATGATTTGATTATTTAAAAAATGTGTTACTAACTTGAGGGGACCAGCTAGACTCCCCAGCGTCGAACTTAATGCTGACAATGTCGTACGTGTCGAGAATGTGTTGTACTCGCTTGGTGTACCACCATATATCCATACATCCATACATCCTCACAAACTTTTGCGTTTATAATATTAGTAAAATTAAATGGGCAGGTGATATCTGTCGCAGAACCGATGGCCGTTGGGGCAGACGTGTTCTGCAGTGTAGGACGACCTCCAGCTCGCTGGTCCGATGACCTGAAGAAGGTGGCGGGAAGCGGGTGGATGAGGACGGCGGAGGACCGTGTTTGGTGGCGCGCTCTCGAAAAGGCCTATGTCCAGCAGTGGATGCATACTGGCTGATGGATGGATGGATGGATGGATGGAAGATTAAATGTGTCGCTAACCTGAGGCGACCAGCTAGACTCCCCAGCGTCGAACTTAATGCTGTCAATCTCATACGTGTCTAGGATGCTCTGTATCCGCTTGCTGTACCAGTCAGCAGCCTCCGGGTTGGTGAAGTCGATATAAGCTGGTACGGAACCGTTGTTGTTCCACCACGACGTTTCGGGGCTGCCGTTCTCGTTCAGGACCAGGTACCTGCAACCACGATACGAGGATTTACAAGCTTGTATATCAAAAAAGCCTATATATCAAAGTTCAACCCTTTACATAGTTTAAAATTTCTGGCTAACATATTGATGCTAATCATAGGTACTAATGTTATAAATGCGAAAGTGTGTCTGTTTGTTGGTTTGTCTCTCTATTTCACCCTGGGGTGAAGATCTGGGGGTAGGATTTCCAAAAACTGTAAAACACATATTTCTTTGTTTTTAATCGGTAGCTCACATACCAAGTTTCATGGCTATAACTTGGGAAATGAAGGACTTTCATACAAATTTCCGACCCCTATTTTACCCCTTCGGGGGTGATAGTGCTAAAAACTGTGACATACGTACTTCATTGTTTTTTACCGAAAGCCAAAATACCAAGAATGGTTTAAAATATCTTGAGAAATGAAGGCCTTTTATACCAACCTTTATCCCCTATTCCACCCCTTTGGGGGTAGAATTTTGAACTGTGAAACACGTATTTCTTCATTTTCAATTCGCAGCTCATATACCAATTTTCGTGGCTATAACTTGAGAAATGAAGGACTTTCATACAAACTTTCAACCCCTATTTTACCCCTTGGGGGATGGAATTTTGAAAAACTGTGAAACACGTACTTACTTCTTTATTTTCAATTCGCAGCTCAAATACCAAGTTTCATGGCTATAACTTGAGAAATGAAGGACTTTCGTACAAACTTTCAACCCCTATTTTACCCCTTTGAAGGTAGAATTTTGAGAACTGTAAAACACGTATTTTTTTTGTTTTTAACCGATAGCTCATTTATATACCATTTAGTTTACATGACATAATAATATAACCTTTCAATGTTATGTGCACTTGTAATCGATTTACGTATAAGAAATAGTAATAATATGAACGTTCTTGTGTTTGTCATATATGTAAATTGTTAGTGTACTAAATAAATAAAATAAAAAAAATAAAAATACCATATTTCTTGGCTATAACTTAAGAAATAAAGGACTTTCATACAAATTTTCAACCCCTATTTTACCACTTTAGGGGTTGAATTCTGAAAAACTGTGACACACGTAATTCTTTATTTTTTAACGAAAGCCAAAATACCAAGTTTCGTTTTTATAACTTGAGAATATCTTGAGAAATTAAGGACTTTCATGCAAAATATCAAACCCTATTTTACCCCTTTGGGGGTAGAATTTTGAAAAATTGTGAAACACGTATAATCTTTATTTTTAACCGGTACTCCACGTACCAAGTTTCTTGGCTATAACTTGAGAAATTTAGGATTTTCATACAAACTCTTAGCCCCTATTTCACCCCTTCGGGGGTGGAATTTAGAAAAACTGTGAAACACATATGTTTTCATTTTCAACCCGCAGCTCATATATCAAGTTTCAGGGCTATAACTTGAGAAATTAAGGACTTTCATACAAACCTTTCAACCCCTATTTCACCCCTTCCGGGGTAGAATTTCGGGATAAAAAGTATTCTATGTCCTACCTCGTAGTATGGGCTCAAATCGTGCCAAGTTTCGTTTGAATTCATTCAGTAGTTTCGGCGTGATGCGCGGCCAAGATACAGACAGACAGACAGACAAAAATGAAAAAAATTACAGATTTGGCTTCAGTATCGAATAATGAGTGCCCTCCAAAAAAACTTTCAAAATATCTTCAATGTACAGAATTGGACCTGTTACAGTTTTATTATAAGTATAGATTAGTGGATGATGTCATTCAAAACTTACCCCTTGATCAAGGCATCAGAGTACCATGGCTCGCAGTCCTTATTAATGAAGGGATGCACCCAGATCGTGACTCTGAATCCGAGACCCTTGATATCCTGAACGAGTTGCTTCAAATCAGGAAGTTTCCTCTCATCCACAGTTAGAGATCCATAACAAATCTCCCAGAGATCGTCAATCTCAAATTGGGCATTCGGGAACCCGGAGTCTTTGATTTCATTGGCAAAAGCCCAAAGGCTGTTTTGGTCAATCTCTCTAGAGTATCTTGCCCAAGTAGACCAAACTGGGTATTGGATCATTCTGTAGTCCGGGATCCCTGAAGGTCTGCCCAAGTAGGTGTCTACAGCGTGCTGGTGCGCTTGCTTGGGGTCATCGAAGAACCAAAGGTCGTACTTCAGAACATTGTGTGTGCGTTTAGAAGAATAAGGTGCTGCTACTTCAGCCACGAAGCAAATATGGTTGTCGAGGATATTGTGGTGGTCTACGAACAGCGGTGCCTCAGGGGCAATGTAGATGTACCAACCCTTTGAGTTAAGCCAGTATCTCTCAGAAACAGCAGAGTTGTCTTCTTCCTTAGAAATGATTGAGTACTTTTCGATCTTGGATTGCTGGATTGGCCAGTATTGTTCCTTTTGCTCTGGACCGCCGTACCATTGTCTATCACCTAGAGAAATATTTCGTACTTTGAAGGTTGGTATATTGATATGAGAATGAGAAGGGTGTAGGCGATTACCTACTAGTGGCGACGCTAGCCGAAACATGGCCGTCGGCGACATCAGCTTTGCGAGGCCCCCTTCATTTTAAGTCAAGAAGTAAACGTTAAATTGAATGAGATGAATTAAACACGAATGAATGGGAATATGAGTTATTGCTAATATGATTACAAAAAGCGAACTTTTTAGCTTTGACCCTCAATAATTACGAATAAGGCCCCATAGCCGCGAGGGCACGCCGCCACTGGCCATAGCCTACAATGTTAGCCAAATGAGTATCGGCAGATTTCGACAATTCATGGGGTCGAATTCTCAGGCATACAGGTTTCCTCACGAGGTTAATCCGTTACCGTTAAAGCAAGTTAATTGCTAAAGCTCCGAAAAGTTAGACGTGCAAATAAACGATAAATAAGTTTATAAAGTATAAAAAAAAATCTAAGATGGAATTTAATCAGATAGCCTTATCAAGAACTCTTACCAAAGTCAAAGCAGTCCTCGAAAACTTTATCAGTAGGGCCGTCCCACGTGATGGTGACGTGATAGCCGCCGCTGGCAGCATCCCGCTCCTCCGTCATCTCGAAGAAAACATCATTGTCATTCTTGGCCACCTTTCTTCCGATCTTTCCGAGGACGATGCGTTCACCCTCTGTGAACAACACGGTGGAAGTACAGGTTAGGAGGTAGATAGGAATTTTAAAATACTGGTCAGGATTTTGATAGGGAAGCTATTTAAGGCGTATTTATCTACTTTTAAATAAAATAAAAATATGTTTCATCTGGTTAACAGATCGGTGAAAGTCGTGATGTTTCCGGCTCTAAGACCAGCAAGCACTGTTCAAGGATTTCATATATAACTTTTGTCTTTGCAAGCATCATTTGTTTGTTTTTTCAAGCCTAGTCGCTACACAGTCAGGTCCGGTGGGAGGCTTCCGCCGTGGCTAGTTACCACTTACCCCCCTTGAGCCTACCGGCAAAGACGTGCCATCTTAGACTGTATCATCACTTACCTAACATCAGGTGCGATCGCAGTCAAGGGCTATATATTGTATTGGAGTAAACAACATAGTCACCATGAGGTGACCAGCTCTTGCAGTTCTTATAGTTCTCTTGTAAGTTTACCTGTTAAAACAACGAAGGTCCAGCCGTCATCGCCATCTTCTACAAAGAAGTCACGGGCGGTTGGCAGCCTGGGGATGGCCAGTGCCACCGTCACTCCTAGAAAATGAACACCAAGGATGTATTATCTTCTAGATTGATATCGCCGCCGATTCGGCTAGCCCGCTATCCCAATGAAAAACTAAAAATCAATACCTAAGTAGGTACCTATATCCGAAAGTTGGCAAAAAAATTGATTTGATTAATTTATGAGAAGATCGTATAAGCTGATGCTACGTCAAACAGGGCTATGTCCAAGAATGGATGCGATGATGGTAATTATTGGGACATGGCTTTTTGAATTTTTTGAAATAAAACTTCGATTTGTTTTTTTTCGCGGCCTCGCTGGCTCAACTATCCTATATGTTACTTGTCTCTCTCTGGATAAGGGTGGAATCTTAGGGTGGAGTCGTTTGGTGATAGGCAATGGACGTGGTTAGTTACCGCCGTATCGGCAAAGCCGTGCCGCTAAGCAATTAAGCTGCATTCCGGCATACCTACCTATTGCACAAACCAAACAGAGTTATACCGAAGGGGTTTAATAAAAAACCTTCCAGATTATCCCACATCTATCATAAGCTTCATGATCATCACACCACAAAACCAAAAGCCTTCAGTCAAGGTCTTGCTTTTATACAAATAAAAAAAATTACCTGCCAGAAGTAGAAACAACTTCATTTCGGCCGAAACTCTGCCGTGTGGGTAGGCGGCGCGCTAAAAAGTTAGTTTTATTTTGCCCTATCATCTATAAGCACTTCTATCAGCTTTTCTCATTCGGATAACATACGTAAGATATTATCTAATCTATCTCAGAATCTCGTAGGACTTGCTGATTCGATGGTTCCGTGCAGGAATAATTGCAGGTCTCTAGTAGGACTTCCAAACGCAACCTGAATCCAGCGGTTCCCTGCAACTCGCCTCGTGTCATTGGTTAAGAGGTCTGCATATGCTACGCTTTCCACTGCGAGGTCGCCAAACTAGCACCATGGGACCCCAACTGTCTGTCGGTTACCCGAACTAGGTATATGACCCCGCCCAGATCGTCGTATAACAAAATTCCACAAACTAAAAGTTTATGAAATCCAGTAAGAGTTTAAAGTTACTCCTGAAAAAAGCTTTAACCCTTCGCCTGGCGCGGCCATTTTACTGGTATTCCAAATCAGTGGAAGATTCATTCGACTATTCAAAAGCACATTTAATTAGTTTATTTGAATCTAAAAAACATGAGTTTGAGTTTAGCGACCCACGTTACTGGAAAGAGTCATCATCATCGTCATCATTTCAACCCTACTGAACACGAATAAAAATGAAAAGGTTGTTGGCATTAGTCCACCACACTGGCCAAGTGTGGTGGACTAATGCCAACAATCCACACTTCACACACCTTTGTGAAAATGTAGAACTCTCAGGCATGCAGGTTTCCTCACGATGTTTTCTTTCACCGTTAAAGCAAGTATATTTCGATGGATTTCCATTAAGATTCTGTTATAATAAGATGGAGTTTTTTTATTTAAGGATCCCCAAAATATATAAAAGATTTTACACCTGTTGAAACTTCGAGTTATTTAATCCGATCTTATGTACCTACCTAGCATCCCAGCGGGTTCGGCAGGCAATTGTTACCAACCTTTATCAATAGATTGCCGGATAGATAAGATGCAGTTGATCTTATTATCAAGTATTTTGTTTGTTCCTACTTACATAATATTATTATATTTTTTAGGGTTCCGTAGCCAAATTTGGCAAAAACGGAACCCTTATAGATTCGTCATGTCTGTCTGTCTGTCTGTCTGTCTGTCTGTCTGTCCGTCCGTATGTCACAGCCACTTTTTTCCGAAACTATAAGAACTATACTGTTGAAACTTGGTAAGTAGATGTATTCTGTGAACCGCATTAAGATTTTCTTACAAAAATAGAAAAAAAAACAATAAATTTTAGGGTTCCCCATACTTAGAACTGAAACTCAAAAATTTTTTTTTCATCTAACCCATAACCCATACGTGTGGGGTATCTATGGATAGGTCTTCAAAAATGATATTGAGGTTTGTAATATCATTTTTTTCTAAACTGAATAGTTTGCGCGAGAGACACTTCCAAAGTGGTAAAATGTGTGTCCCCCCCCCCCCCCCCCCCCTGTAACTTCTAAAATAAGAGAATGATAAAACTAAAATAATATAAAAAATACTTTTTAAACAACCGACTTCAAACTCCCGCGCCAACTTTACAACAACAAGCACACGCGTACTTATTTTATTGTTGATATTTTAAAAACCACTCGACCGATTTCGATAAAATTTATATGGGACCACATGGGAAGTATGTACTTTCAAATAAAAAGAATCATCCAAATCAGTCCACCCAGTCAAAAGTTCTGAGGTAACAAACATAACAAAAAAAAAAAAAAAACAGTCGAATTGAGAACCTCCTCCTTTTTTTGAAGTCGTTTGAAAATATATATGATGTACATTACCATGCAAACTTCCACCGAAAATTGGTTTGAACGAGATCTATTAAGTAGTTTTTATAATAATTTAAAATTTACTACATGTTTGTACGGAACCCTCGGTGCGCGAGTCCGACTCGCACTTGGCCGATTTTTTATAAATTACCGTATTACGTTGCTCTGTTGCGTTCCGTTGGTGCGTTATTGAAAGACACACAAACAAACACTTTCGCATTAAGACCCTATAAATTTTTGCAAATCTTGGAAGCTTTTTATGCGTGCATTTTGGGTTAAATTATTAAGTGACAGCAGCACAATTAGATACCTAGACATAACATAATTTTCTCAATAAATAAAATGTCCGCTAGTTAAATGTAAAAGAATCATTGAATTTCAAAAGGCTGCTCTTGAATACTATTTTAGAATTATTGATTGTACAAGTTGGATATCCCGGGTTCGATCTCCGGTCTAAGGTCGATACAGGAATTTATTTAAAAAATATATTTGGATAGTTAAGGAACCCTCGGCGGACGAATCTGAATCGCACAGCGCGGGATGCCCCAAAACCTTTGATTATGTTATACATAATCAAAGCCCAAAACTCAATCTGCTTCGAGTTGACCATAGAATAAAATTATGCAGAATAATAATTATTAATGGTTTCGACCAATTTTGACTCAACGAGTCGACTCGAGTTCACAGAAAACAACTCGAGTCGAAAAGATAACGTAGTGACTCGAGTAATGGGTACGATTAGACTCGGCATCACTACTTGCCCGTCAAACGTCAAAATTGAAAGTCAATTTGACATTGACAGGGTTGCGTTACTACATATTCTATGGATAATACAGAAAATATGATTCATTCGAAAAACAAAAATTAAAAAAGCGAGCTTGTTTTCAACAATGGCAGATCCCCGCATCAGGCAAATTAAGATTAAAACCGGCGTTGTTAAACGCATAGCCAAGGAGAAAGTTGTTTACGAAAAGGAGGCTGAACAGCAAAAGGCTAGGATACAGAAGATAACAGCTGAGGGGCAAGACGAGCATAACATTAGGAAGCAGGAAGAGGTTCTTCAGGAGTCGCTTATGATGGTACCAGACTGCCAGAGGCGGTGAGTTGAGTTCTAAATTACATTTAAGCTTCGGGGAGGTCTTTTATGGTGTATGTTTTCGTCCAGGAATTGTATTTACAGAAATATTGATTACGATGTTTGCAGGTGGTTTGGATTTTGGAGGTTAAAATTTAAGGAAGATGCTATAGTTTGTATAGTCGTTTGTAATTGAATAGTACATATAAGTTAATTATAATATGAATAATATTATAATTAATTAATTATAAGCAGGTTCGGTTATGGGTATAACTGAATAGTCATTACATGATTGCAATATTGATTACAAACTCCTATTTTAGATAGATGAGATCAGATGCAAAAATTATTATTTATGAACCTAATTTATAATACTGATAGTATCAACAACATAATATAGGTACTGTGTAAGGTAACATAGGTACTTGAAGGCTAATTTTTAAAGTGGTTGATAGAAAACCATAATAAAATTTATGCAAAATCTTTAATCAATAAGGGTTAAGCTGTAGGCTGTAACCTAAGTTTCACTCTCTCTCACACATTCTTACATTTTCAATGATGTTGACCCCTGCAATAAAGAGGGCATAGAGAAGCTCAACAAAATTCAGGCAAAATGTCTACGTATCATCCTGGGAGCTATGAAATCCTCCCCTAAAATAGCTTTGATGACAGAGTGTGTAGAACCTCCCTTAGATTTAAGGAGACAATATTTATCAGATCGGTTTGTTTTCAAGCTTATACAAGTGGAATCCCACCCACTGCTTCCTTGCCTTGACTCAATGGCTCAGAAGGTCATCACTGAAGACTATTGGGCAAATAAAGACCCTCCTAGATTAGTAGAAAGCTACAGAAGATGCAAAGCATTGCCGCATCAAATATGTCAATCACCTGTTTTTCCTTTATTTGACTGCAATTTCGATGCTCTAATTTTCAAACCTAATATAAGACTGGATTTTGGTATTTCCAAAAACGAAAATGAAGCTAATAGGAAACTATGCCAAACTCTGGTTCAAGACTGGCAAGAATGGATGCTAGTTTTCACTGATGCGTCTAAATTAACGGAGAATGATAATGTTGGTTCGGCAGTTTGGATCCCCAAGTACAATATTGTCCTCATGTTCAGAAGTCCTCCTCAAACATCAGTTTTCACTGGAGAAGCCATTGCCATTCTCGAAGCATTACTATACATTAAATCCCACAGCTTGAATAAGGTATTGATTCTATCAGATTCTAAGAGCTGCTCACAAGCAATAACGGGTAATATTTTCAAAAATAAAGTTCAGAACTTCCAAATTATACTAAATATTAAAGAGACACTCCACCACTGCCATTATAATGACTTAGATGTAGCATTAGCTTGGATACCAGGACACAAAGGTATACATGGGAATGAACAGGCTGATATGTGGGCTAGGCAAGCATCCCAAAGCGGGTCTCCAACACATAATAAAATCTTTGCAAGAGATATCATTCCTTTGGCTAAAAACTACATGTATAAAAACTGAAATACAAGGTGGAAAAATACACAATTAAATACAGCTAAACATTATAGACATATTCAGCCTGATATTCCCAGCAAATCTTGGTTTTTTAAATTTAAAAAGCTGAGCAGGAGGACAATATCTGTATTATGTAGACTACGACTGGGACACGTTTGTACTCCGGTGTTTCTTAATAAAATCCGGGTGAGAGATGGCTCGCTTTGTGAGTGCGGTCTGGATGAGGGCACAGTGGAACATATATTCTTTAATTGTACCAAACATCCTACATCTTTGTACGATATACTACCCTATAGTATCCCTCGCCCAATCTACTTCCCATATCTCCTTTCTTTCCCAGACCCTTCAGTTCTGAGAAGTTTATGTAACTATATAAACTGTTATGATATTAAACTGTAGGAAATTTTCTAACATCTATGTCTAATGTTTAGTAGCCCCGGTGATTGACATTTTGTATTTTCTTGATCAGTGCTAATCTATACCTACTAACAGCTGTCTATTATACTAATTATATATATGTATATAAAATTATAATTATATTTGTGTTGTCCTGGTGGTGACTAGGTCTAACAACGGAAAAGTCTCTCAAGAATCTCAAGAACCGAGCAATTTACATGTTGTTGTCTCCAAGTTAACATTGACACTGGCGGAATTACTGCGGACCACTAAACCGCAGTACTAAAGGCCATAGATAAGAAAAGAAGAAGAAGTACATTTTCAATGATTCTAAAAGTGTCAATACACTTTTGACAAAATATGTGGCCAGTCCAAGTCTTGACAATAAAATTACTGACCATCACTATCATTGACTGTATGTTTTGGTGTAAAATGCCTGTTTTCTTAATTACTAAAATATGTGTCATATTTGTTTCAGATTAGCAAAAGCTTATGCTGATCTCAAAAACACACTAAGCACAGAGCAAGACCTCAAAGAGCACGAGGACTACAGAGCGGCGGAACAAGTATTAATAGACGCTGAACCTCAGCTCCCTGAGTCATCATAATCTGTACAACAACTTTTATTAACACTTTTACATATTTATAATTATTAATAATATAATAATCATGTCTAACACGCCAGGCTTTTATGACAGAAGCAATTTTACATTCCAAAATAACATGCAAATGCAAAATTTTCAAAATATGCCCCCACAATTTCCTTTACCCCCACCCCCTCCACCTCCGGTGACTCCCTTTTTATTTACTCCTGAATTGACTGATCAAGATTTTGTTAAAAAATTCGAAAATCGCATTCCTCCCAAACTTAAGCAAAAAATTAATATCGCTCAAGTATCTGAACTTCATGATACTATGTATAAATTAGTTCTCTCATTGTATGACTTAAAAGAGCAAGAGGGAATATTGTCTTTGAAAATTGATATGTTGTCTGAAAGAGAATGGGAAGAAAACCTCAAGAGTATAACCATAAACAAAAATGTTATACAAAGTATGATATCTAAATTGAGCAGTTCATACCTGGATATGAGCAGAAAACTTGTTGCCAAAAGAACAGCAAAGAGGTTGCGATTGAAAAGGCTTAGAGAAGAAAGGAAAAGAGAGAAGAAGGAAAGAGTAAAGGAACTGGTAGAGAGATCACGCAAGATTGATGAGAACTTACAGAAGATAAAGGATGACATTCAGAAGGCTAAACAGGTAGGTAAATACACAAACATTTACTGAGTGATTTATTTTGAAGTAGATAATGCCCACAACTTTGTTTGTGTGGATTGACTCTAATTGACGTAGCCTATGTGTTAATTCAAGGTATCATCTATCTCCATTCCAAATTACAGCCAAATTCGTTCAATCTTTGTTTGGTTAAGGAGTAACTAACATCCAAACATACCCTATAAATATCCCATTTTCTATAGATTGCACTGAGAAAAAGATTTCCAGGAATTCTATTTTAGAAAGGTTAATCTTTTAGCAGTGGGGCCTTACGCGAAAGACATTCTGCATCTAAATAAAATAGCAGCCATCGCCAATTCAATTCTGAATTTTCTCAGTTTAACAGATTAGCCTGCTACCATCTTAGACTACATCATAACTTAGGTGAGATAGTAGCTGTCAAGTGTTAAAAATCAATATAAATCATTTACAGGAGGAAGAAGCCAAAATCCAAGCAGATATACTTCTAAAAGAAGTAATAAGAAAGAAGCATGATGCTAAGAAGAGCATAGCAAAGTTGGACGCACTTGTGAAGCTGAGGAGGGCGAGACAGAACACCGCTAGAGGGAGAGGGCAAGAGGTTTCGGAGGCGGAGGCTACTGCCTTTCAAAATAGCATTGGTAAGGCCTAGTGTCTACTAAATATAAAACTTGTAGGTTACAAATTGAGGAAGTTATTTCACTAATTCAGAAAGTGTTTTGTAATTGATCAAAATCTCCACACTAAGATTCTGTCCATATTTTTATCCACTAGCATGGAATTGTGTATCATAATTTGAATTTGATGAAGTAAGGTGTATCTGTCACCGTAAGATTGTAAAAACCGTTAGATTATAATCTAACTCGCGAAATTGTAAACTGTCGAATGATTACAATTTAACGGATTATTTTTCGGTAGATTGTAATCTGTTAGGTTTATTAACCAGATAGAACCACTACTTGATTATTTATGTCGAACCCTAACCTAACCTACAAGAAAAAGACAAGAAAACGTAAATACAATGAATATTTCAAAAATTGACACTTAAAACATTGAACGGTTCACAATCTTTTGACTTTACAATCTATCGAAAAAAAAGCGTTGGATTACAATTTTACGGTTTTTACAATCTTACGGTGACATATCTATGGGCTATTTGTTTTAAGATACGGACAACTGAAGGCGATCAAAACGATCAAGTGCATTGTTCAGTGCCTTATATTTTCTAGCGCATTCATGGATGCCCAAATTTTTTTTTTCAATTTGCTGCCATTTTTTCTTAAGGACTAAACTTTTTTCTTTCTATAAATAAAAGTTGTTTCAAGTCTGTAACGAAACCGCAAAACTGGGTTTAAAAATATTTGGTCAGGTTCTCAAATATCTAAAACTAGCTGCTGCCTGCGGCATTGTCCGCGTAGCTTGAGTCTTTTTGGTTCCGGCTGGAACTCTTTAATTTTTTGGGATACAAAGTAGCCTAATGTATTAGTCCAGTCTATGATATGATCTCTGTGCCAAATTTCATCCAGATTCGTTTAGACATTCTGGTGTGATTGAGTAACAAATATCCATCCATCCAAACTTTCGCATTTACAGTATTTGTATGGATTATGACTCTGCTTTCGCTAAATCTTTACAGAACGAATCAAGAAGTTATGGGAACACAAACTATTGACATATGAGAAGGAAGAGTGTGAGTCAAGAGCTAAACTGGAACAGAGCAACAAAGCGAATGATTCCTCTACGTTCAAACAGTTGGAGGTTAAACATAACTTGGTGAAGTGGCGGAAGGCGATGTTTGGTTCCGACGTGAACCCTCAGGTTGACTTTGAAGGAGATTTGGCGAGATTTATTGATGTTAGGTATGTATAAAATAAAATAAACAATGTTTTTTGAAGTGAAACTTCTTTAGAAATGTTGTGATTTGAAAATTCGATGTAAACAAAAGCGATAAACATATTCATAATAGGATTTAGCCTGCGAGAGAATGAGATAGAATACAAGTTATATTTAGCAAATTCTCTCGTAGGTTACTTTTCTGAAGTTTGCCATGTGTGAATTACAAATTACAACTAAACTTTTAATCGTCGAGTGAATCAACCACTGGTTTGGAATGCCGTTCCTACCGAGATGAACCAGCAAGAAACTCGGTGGTTGCCCTTTTGAAAAAATTAATTTACAATTACATAAGTGACCGAGCTAATTAAAATATTTGATCAATAAAGAAATTATTATTATTATTTAATTGTGAAGGAAAACACTGTGAGGAAAACTGCATGCCTGTGCCTACTTATTGTTTTCAAATATGTGTGGAGCTGCCAATCTGCACTTGGTCACTCTGGTGAACTATGGCTTGAGATGATAATTTTTCCTACTGTTTCAGATCACAATGGGATGTGTACATAGATGATGGCATGGAATCGACCCCACTCCCCATGGGATGGGTTGTACCCCACTTCGCTTCTTAGTCACAAGGGCTTATTATATTTTGTCATACACTACTTTATATAGATATTATGTTTTGTACGCATTTCTGCTTCGTCATAAATTGTGTTTGTAATAATTTTGGCTTTCATTTTTCACAATTAATTAAGACAAGACTGATAGATAGCTAAATTATAGAGATAAGTGCTTCTTTGTCCACTATTTATCTGTTTTTCTCCTTATAACTTTCTGGTACTAAATAAATTTAAAAAAAAATTCTTTATTGCCACACATCTGTTTACGGTAGGTATGCAGGGAAAATTAAAACTTCACGTCTTTATTGTCTTGAACGAGTATAGTCTGACAAACTTATCTGACCCGGTGACAGCATCGCTAGTAGATATGAAAAATAGAATTAAAAAAGAATATGCATATAAATAATAATGCATAAAAATTAGTTCCAATTTAGGCCACCGGGTCAGATAAGTTTGACGGACTATAGTTCCAATGACTATATTACGAAGCCTCATAATGATTTAAAAATACGAATTCACTGAAGTATCACTCGATGGGGGAAAACCAAAATTAATTGAAATAGGTACCCTGGTTATTTTTCAAAATTTAAATATACCCACTCACCTCTGTTTAGCGATAATGGATTATTAAAACTGTGTTGAACTTCTTACGAAATCCCAGAAAAGAAAGATGAGGCAAATAAAATAAATGAGACCAAAAGTATACAAATTGAAAATCAATTTATTATAAATGTACAATAGCTTTATATTATAATAGGTATATTAATTTAGAAGGAAGAACACAATAAACTAGCAAACGTTTCTAAAAGTACGCCCGTTTCTTTACAATAATATTAAGGGTTGTTCACACTGACGAGAGAATCGCGTAAACTTAAATAAAAAACATATTATACCTAAGTACGCATTTGTATAAGAAATTATTTTCACGAAATGATTTATATATTTTATGAATAAAATACGTGTTAAGTATTTATAATATTTGAATTAGATATTTGATGCAAAATAAACTATTTATTTCATACGGTAGATTTAGGAAATTGAGCGACTTTTCTGACATTAAGTAAGTCTCATCAAGATGAAAAAAAGAAAAAGTTGGAATATTAAAAAACAAGCTGTTTCAAGCACATGTGATCAGCTGAACATCTAAGTACTTGTCAAGGCAAATCCAATGAGTTGTACCATGTAGATTGTGTTTAGTTTGAAGATTTCATAAGGCAATCTCCCAGCTCCATCATGAGACCGCCTCCATTATTGTTATTATTTTCAAAACAATTATTAAAAAAAAAAACTAAGAGAAATAAAAACCCATCTCATTAGGGGAACAAGTACAACACTTGACCACATGCCATATCTTGCTTGCAAAATGTTTTGGGACTAACCCCATACAAATGTACGCATCGTCCTTTCAGCCGAATCGGTCTGAGAGAACTGTTATAAAATTCAGTTCAGCAGGATTTTATCTTCACACACAAACGACATGTAAAGCTACATAAAATCTTGTAAAAAAATTACTGCTTTGAATCTCGTCAGTGTGTGCACCGCTTAAACGTCAAGGGTAACTTTAGAGTGGATTCGAAGCAGCCTTTTAGTTATTGAAACCTAACTGTATTTAAATCCAATTTCAACCTTATGACACTACAACCCATTAACGTCCCACTGCTGGGCACAGGCCTCCACTCGCATAGGAGAGAGGGAATTAGAGCTAAGACCCACCACGCTGCTCCAATGCGGGTTGGCGGGCTTTAACGACTATTATCATGTTAGTGATAATAACCGGGGCCGACAGCTTAACGTGCTCTCCGAGGCACGGGGGTGAAACACCACCAACTTTCCAACTCCGGGCTGCTGAGAATTTCTAGTCAGAAAAACTCAATACTTAATTATGGCCCGACCCGGGACTCTGACTAGGGACCTCGTGGACCGCAGTCAAACATGCTAACCACTAGACCAACGAGTCTTATGCCACTATTATTTTGTACCTGCGACTCTACGAACTATACAATGTCAGGATTGTCGTAGGTACTATGACAGTCCAGACATAGCTTATATATAAATTCATTTAATTTTACATATTTATAAGTAGGGATGACAACTCAATTGAATCTGCAACTCTTTATAAAAATTAAGTTTACAAAGGGAGTGAAATACATAGTTTTTACTACTATTTTTTTTGTATCTTAACTGATTTCCAAATAAAGATTTATTTATTTATTTATAGACGACATCAAATTTTGAAACACTTTTTTGAAGTGAAACTTCTTCTGAATCGTTGTGAATTGAAAATTCGATGAAACTAAAAAGCGACACTAAAAATAGACACACATATTCATAATAGGTGTTAGCCTGCGAGAGAATGAGATAGAAGAAAATAATACAAAATATATAACACAAGTTATATTTATCTCATTCTCTCGTAGGCTACTTTCTGAAGTTTCAGTTCTGCCGCGTATTTCCCTTTCCGTGTTCAGTTGGCGACAAAAATCAGCACGATTTTGTATTAGTATTCAACTCGCCAACCCGTGCTTAATTGGCGTCAACTGAACACGATTTTGCGATCAAGCAACGCTAACAAACGTTTTACAAAACCGTGTGCATTTTAAGAGAATGTTCGGATTGTTCGTAAACCACGCGGACGAAGTCGCGGGCATCAGCTAGTTATGAATAATGCTGATTAATCATATCGTCTAAAACCAGTTAAAACTAGCGACATCTAACCTACTCATTAAAATATTTCCCATCACTTTTTTGTACATCGTTTTTCCAATATTATTGCTTTATATTTTCTATACATTACAAAATATGTACACAAAGCCTAAACAGTTCTAAATGGGCAGTCAATATAAAGATAAACGCATTGCAAGCCTAAAAGTTGAAAAAGTTTTCTTACCCGATGTCTTAGGACACGAGTACATTAATTGTAAGTTGTTACGTAAGTAACTTACATAATTAACATTTGCATACGACGCGCAACTTCAAAGAATGTTTACATTTCGTAAGTTATTTTATCTACTCCAGCATCGAAAAGTTCCAATTTCGAATTTGACAACTATATCGAATTGAACCCTCTTTCGTGTTTGCTTCTCATAACGATACAGTTCGTTGTATGGGAGCTGTATCGTTATGAGTCGTAGCTGTATCGATATGGTTATCTTCATAAATAGGATACCTATAGCTTAGCGGCTCTGGGTTCTGGCACTTGATTGATTTGACTTTTTTATTAATTTATAATAAAGTAAAAAATTATAAAGACGTCCTTGTCGTAGATAAAATCTTGTATGCAACTGTACGTAATTAGTCATTACGATACAGTTGCATAAATAGCTATATTAAAGTAACTTACATGAATAAAACTTACTAGTGTAATTGTGGCCTTAGGGTAGCGACGAAAGCGACGCGACGCGATACTACGCGACAGAAAATGCCAAACTTATCTGCCACCTACTGTTTTATACTGTCGCGTCGCGTCGTATCGAGTCGCATTGTCGCGTTTGTCGCTCACGTAGGACAATGCCTTATGGCTTTCTAGTATTTTGACATTATGTAGTAGTAGTAGACGTCCGATGGAAGCTGGGATGAGGACGATATCGATTTTTGGACGTTGGGGTCCCAAATTGCTGGATTTAGGACATTATCCAATCAATTCTTAAAAGATGGGGTCCCAAGTTACTGGAACAAGGACCCTGTCGAATCGATTGTTAGTTAATGGGGTCCTAATAGCTGGAACTCCATCAAGTCGATTTTTTTGATGTTGGGGTCCCAAATGGCATAAACGAGGACGCCATCAAATCAATTTTAGACGTTGGGGTCTCAAAATGCTGGAACAAGGCCGCCATCGAGTCAATTTTTAGACGTTGGGGTCTCAAAATGCAGGAACGAAGACGCCATCGTAAATTTTTTGACGTTAGGGTCCCATATTGCTCGAATTCTCCCCGCTATTGCCATATGCCAGCATAGTTGCCAATGAGGGGCGCGGGCAGGGGTCCCCCCGCGGTGAATATCCGTGTACCGCTGTCGTCATAGCAGTGGGTGTATATTGCTGGCACGTATTTCACTTGGTTGAATCCGTCCGCTTCCTCGTCCGGGAACTGAATGGAAAGAGAATAGGGTCGATGACAACTCAATCAAATCAGCAACTCTTTGTAACTAAAAATGCGCTTCCAGTATGGCAGTTTGTATGGAATACGTAGTTGTGACGTCATCAAATTTAAACGCGCTTTAAAAATCTATAGTTTAAAATGGACACACTTGTAAGATTTACTCGCGTGAGTCGCGGATATAAGTAACTCACGAAATTTTAACAGTCTTTTAAGTCGCGTATCGTATAAAAATGTTAGTTATGTAAGTTATTTACGTACTCTACTTACGTAAAAACTTACAAGTGTAATCATGGCTTTAAAATTACTTAGAGAAGGGAAGAGAAATAACAGTTTGAGCAATGTCTCACCACGTATCCCCGGGAAGCCTTCAGTGTGACGGTTTTGGAGGAGTGGATGTTGCTCTCCAAGTATTTGCCCGCTCTCAGGTCGTAGAACATCAGCAAACCTGGAACAAAACAATATTCACTCACTCTGGCTTTGGCTTATTCATCAATGGTGGAAGAAAAAAGAAATTCGACCATGATTTTTCGGTGAAGGAAAACATCGTGAATTTTTTTAAAGGGGGGGGGGGGGGGAGATGCGCATTATAAGTTAGCCCTAGACTGCGATCACACCTGAAGGTAAGTGAAGATGCAGTCTAAGATAGTAACGGACTAACCTGTTAGGGGTATGTCAGTTACATTAAACCCATACCCCTATTCGGTTTCTACACGGCATTCCGGGCGCGATTCCCAGAGACGCAGGTTCAAATCCTGCCGGTTCCGCAAATTTTTGATATGTATTTGAGTAAGTTTTGAAATTTTCATAGTGTGTGAATAAAAAAATATAAACCTTAAAACTGAGACATTAAAGTTTAATTACGAATGTAATATATTTACATATCAGACGTTTTGTCTTCGTTACAACGCGAGATGTCAGTCACGGTGTTCGCGCCCGATTATGGTCGCGAAGTAACTTTCAATGTTCTTCAGACGGCCTAGAGTCTAGAGCCGTAAAAACTTAAATAAAATAAAATGTTAATGGCTAAAGTCGCTGTCTTTGGAATTTGACAGCTGACGATTTTGTAAGTTATCGTTTCGAACGAGTGAATAGTAAAGTTGCTAATTTCCGGTTTTGACTGGCTGATAAGATTTTCCAGCCACCCGGGAAAATTGGACGATTTTCAAGTGCATAGCCAGTTGTTCGCCAATAATTCAAATTAGCCTGGCTATTTGACGGGTTGGATGCCTTGAAAAGGTCCCGTTAGCTAACCTCTGCCGCTGTCCAGCCACGTGCTTAATGACACACTTTGGTGCTTCGTGATAGGGTATAATTGTACTTAACCCAAGTACCTAGTATAGAATTAGTGTTTAGTGATGGACTAAGTGCTAGTGCAAGTTTGAAGAGACAGTGGAAAAGTGGTACCAGTTGAGGAGCCTGCTTTGAAGAGGAGGCCTGGAGCCCTACAGTCCTTGGAGGGAGTCATCACACCACACACCTTTCACAAACACTCACAAATAACCTTACACCACACCATAACTTCCCCCAGGACTCCGTCTCGTCGCAGCCAGCTGACCAGGTTGTAGAAGCTCGTTCACCAATAGAAGACCCCTATCTCAACGACCGGTCGCCGTCTTCGCCGTGGGCCCGGGTCCACAGCGTGCTTTCGTTGAGCTAGGCGTACGGCCTCAACACACGGTTACACAGCACTTATTAATATAAACCTTAAAACTAAGGCATTAAAGTTTAATTACGAATGTACTTATATTAATTATACTTAAGACCTTTTGTCTAAAGAAGAACGGTGTCGATCTCGCGTATTCCACATTTTTACCCCCTACCAAAAAGTGCTTAACGCGCCCAAAGAAGTTTTCACTTCAATAAAAATCAGACTCCTTTTTCTGTGGGTATGTAGATATCATACCGAGTCCAGTGCCGATAGTGAGCATGTTCCCTCTAAAGCTGGCGGATCGGATTCCGCATCCATTATATCGCGATGTTATCTTCTTCACCGACTGCAGTGTTCTACAGTCCAGTAGCAGGGTGTATGACTTGCATCCGATGGCGTAGATACCGCTTTCCTGAGAAAAAGATGAAATAAATTCTAATACTATTCGAAATAAATCAAGCGTCGAAATTGAACGGACTGTTACGTTTGAGCGAGAGCGTATTTATTTCAATTGGTGACAAGTTCAAAAGGATGAAATAAACTTTGAAAAACTATTATTTTATTAAATTTTAGCCAAAGCGAATTTCTTATAGTTAATTTAACTAACTATTTCGGCGAAGATCGTGGCGATAGTCAATCGGCTTCAGACAGGTTTCAGAAAGTCAGAAAGGAACAACCTATTTTAAACTTGCCTTTAACTTTATAGGAAAGCTGATTCAGTATTAGGTGGCTACGCTCTCCACTGATGACGACAGTGAAGGTCTGCCCGCATGCGGATGGGCCTTTTAGTGGATATGACCGCTTAAAGACGTGTTATGGTTACCAAAAATGAACCTTAACTAGGAATGCTGATTCTTGTAATCAAGAATAATGTAAACAGTATAAAAACTGACGCTATTCATCGGGCCGTTCTCTAGATATGACCTCTCAAAGACGTGATAAACTTACTAACTGTAAATAATTACTAGCAATTATTTCATCGTTTATAATATGACGCGTCGTCACGTTGATTTGCTAATAAATATTATAAGACATAAGACTAATAAGCGTAATAGGACTGCAATTAATTTTACGCCTATATTAAAAAGAAGATATTATACTGGTAAGAATATGTAAATAATAAAAGAGATTTGACCAGCAATGCTTAGGACTGCAGTTACTTATGTATCTACACATTGATGTAATTGTAAATATAATTTTTTTCAAAAGATCGATCACCGAGTGTCTTGCTGGTTCTTCTCGGTAGGAATTCATTCAGAACCAGTGGTAGATTCACTCGACGAATCTTCTACTGTTGTGGACGAGCACATGTGACCCCACTCGTTCCGCTATTCGCGCGAGTTTTGACCTGCAACCGTAGAACATACCTGCGTGGCGAGGCACACTAGGTCCTGACACGAGGGCAGTTTCCTGGACAGCGTCTGTCGGAACGTGGCCGCGTTCCACACGTGGATGTAGCCGTTGAGCGTCAGCGCGGCGATCTCGCGCCACTTCTCGTTGAATGTTATCGCGCGCACCTTTTGACCTGCAACCGTAGATACATACGCCTATTAGAGATGTTGCTAAAATCATACATACACTAGATTAGATAGATTTTGTAATTAGTTTATTTGATGTGAGTAAGGCTTAAAAGGTGAGGGACAAGTGGCCTAGTTGGGACAACGCGTATTAGTTGATTGCGATTATTAAGCAACGTTGACTCACATAGGTACTGTGCATACTTTAATACTGTACAAGAATCAGCTTTTCTGATTATGGTTCATTTTTGGTAACCATTACACGTCTTTGATCGGCCATATATAGTGAAAGGCACATCAGCATGCGGGCAGAATTTCACTGTCGTCATCAGTGGAGAGTGCAGCACCCACCTATTATTGAATCAGCCTTTCTAACGATAGTTACCAAAAGTGCAGCTATCTCTTATAATATCTTCCTGTTCCTCGATGATTTTTGATTTGGTTTTGTCCTGTCTGGGTGGCGTGTATGGGTGTGTCGGTGTGTCTCACCGGCTTTGCAGTCCCTCAAGGCTACGGGCGTCATGTATCCATGTGCGGGCGCGGGCTGCGCTGCGGGCTCGGGCGCGCGCCACAGCGCCAGCTTGGAGTCCCGCGACCCCGTCACTAGAAACTCGTCGTCTAGCCAGCACATGTCCAGGATCTGACACAAATTCATTTATTCGTTATTGACATGCCAACGAATAATGTATCACAATTATTAATATTACTCTTACTTGCTCGGAGATTGTTTTTTTATTTTAAAAAAGAAAACATTACGTACACTGTCACTTTTCAGGCCTCTAAAATTCAAGTCGGAAGTCATATCATTGCCCATACAGCACAAGATTTAAGTGAGAGTAAGAGAAGTCAACGCCATCTATCGGCAATATAAAAAGCTTCTTGATGCTTGCAAATAAGAGAAAAGCACCATACCTACAAGTCTAGGCCTTGTTTACTTAAAAAGTCCCCGGCTAGCGCCTCTTCCTTTGAATATTACTCAGCTATGAATTGCATTATTTCTAGCCTGGGCAGAGTAATGTACTGTCATGATTTTCTAGTTTTATATTCTGTGGTACGACATTCGTTATAAATATAAGGCCATAAAGGACTTGAATCCAGGGCCGTAGAACAAATTAGTTAAAAAAGAATGGTATTCTGAGGGCTATGTATGACAGATGTTTGTATGTAACACCATTTATGAATAAATGTGTTTTATTTCTTTCTTTCTTTCTTCTTCAATCAGTGGGTTTCCCGCCAATTGCGGGCGGAGGACAAAAAGAAAAACGGAGGATGAATTGATGATGATTGGAGTGGATAATAATCAAATTAGGTACTCTATAATATAATATTATTAGAAGGAATAAAGTATATAGGTAC
This sequence comes from Erebia epiphron, assembly GCA_963932025.1. NCBI lineage: Eukaryota > Metazoa > Arthropoda > Insecta > Lepidoptera > Nymphalidae > Erebia > Erebia epiphron. The sequence continues at coordinate 1,435,322 of OZ009947.1, read as the reverse complement.
ATGAACATTGGGTTTTGATTTACCAAAGTATTATTACAAAACATTCGGATACGTTCGCCAAATAAAGGTAATGATATCTAATATTATCTAGTAATTTAAATCATTTCGCTTCGCCACATCCTTCTAATATTACTCGGCCGGAATTGAATTGCTTCAATTCCGGCCTGGGCAGTAATGTACCATTACAAAGTTTCAAACTAATATGACAATAAATTATTAGAAGTTGATTAGGTTAGCAATAATGTGGTCTAGGTTGAAGCGCGCTCAACTATAAAATGCCAAAAGTTGGCTTCATAAAAGTCGAATTTTTAAAGCTGTGTTCAAAAGTTAGATACCCAGTCTCTGTGCGCCTCGCCCACACACACAGGGTCTAGTGTGGGCAGGCTGTATATCGCTAGCTCGCACGAATTCCTCGCGCCCGTCGCTAATAGTGTTCTGAAAAATACATTATAGTTAGAACTACACAGAAATTCATTATTATTGCAGAAAAACACTAGCAAAGAAAAAAGGCTCTCCCTTTTTTCTTTGCTCTTCACAGTAGTGCGTCTATTTCGAACCAGTGGTAGATTCACTTACGATTGCAAAAATAAATTTGATAGTTTCTATATCTGTAATCCGACGCTTTAGAAGATTTTGTCACATATTGAGGCTGGTTCTGTTGTATAAACTAAAATGACAGCATCATCATACAGCAGAAATATTTTTAATATTGCTAACCCTTTCATAATACTCTCTGCAGGAAGGGACAGAACTAGATTCAAAGGTGTCATTTTAGTTTAGTTTAGAGATTGTGTTATAAAGAATTGACCACATTATATTACTTGCTTATAATATAATAATGCCAAGTTTTTTAAGTGGCCACTATTTCGAAAAATACTCAAATGGCGGGACAGTAAGCAGGCCAAAATATTCAAAACCTTTTCATTTGCGAGAGAAGCGAGCGCGTATTTTTTACCTAGAGGGGTTGATTTGTAGCGCGTGTATGCCGGTCTGGTGCTCGGCGCCGGGCCACGGAGCGCGCGGCCGCAGCGTCGGGATCGCGTCCAGCGAGCGGGAGCGGACGTCGTACACCATTAGCTATACAACAACAATAATATATACTAATAGGGATGACGCCTATGTCGAAAACAAATTATTTCTTACTGATTAAATAGAGGTCGGAAGAAAAAAATCTGTATTTTATAGGATATATTTCGGTGAGTGTGCTCAGGAGCTTTTCGAACTTGTACCTACTTCATCTTTCTAACCATCGTACCGCAAGACGCCGTGCGAGTTTCCACTTTCCATTATAGAAAATAACAATACTTTTGGTAACTATTGCTAGGAAGGCTGATTCAGTATTTGGTGCGTGTAGGGCTCTCCACTGGTGGGAATAGTGACAGTCTGCCCGCATGCGGCTGGCCAACTGACTGCTTATCCCCGTTTAAAGACGAGTTATTGTTACCAAAAATGAACAATAACTAAGAAGGTTGATGCCAGTATGGCATTACGATACGAGTAGTACCTGTGTGAACAGTTAATAACTGTCGATATTCATCGGTCCGTTCACTAGATATCGCCTCTCAAAGACGTGATAAACTTACAAAAAATTAAAGCTTACTAGCTCAAGTGTCGTCGCGTTGATGTTATGAAGGCGTAAAATTAATTTCCTATTCTTATTACAATTTTTAATTATGCCAAATTTAGTTTATCTATTTTATATGTATTGGTGTTTGTGTGTAGTATTTAACTATCTCAGTATTAATTATTTTCCTGTTTCAGATTGTATTTAAGTGTACTAGAACGCAAACGAAACTGACCTTATTGCACTTAGTGCCAAAGACCACCTGTCTGTCAGAGAGCCACTGCGAGCAAAACACTTTGTTCATATTGCCCAGGTTGACCGGCGTTTCTCGAAACATGTCGTTTGTTAACATATGCCGAGTCGCATACGACGGATCCACGGACCGCGGCTGGAAAGACAACAATAGCGATGATGCCTATACCAAAAACAAATTATTTCAAACTGATTATTATAAAATAGAGGGTCTTCTTCAAATTCACCTCCTCAGTTCGTTTTAAGTTTGATAACCATTTTAAAATATAGATTAAAGAAAAAAAGTGTGTTGAAATTTGATGACTTCACAACTGTAAATTTTATACAACTTCCATACTAGAAGTGCGTTTTTAAGTTTGATAAAGAGAGATTTGATTGAGTTGTCATCATCCCTATTGTATGCTTTGTTACTTAAGCATTCTAAATCAAATAAAATTTATTTATTTGTAAATACAGTTATGTATGTACTTAGATGTTAGTTTTACAGAAGGTATCATGTATTCTACCACTGTGTGGCATACAAATCTATTGAATTAATTACAAATTTCGAGCAAAACTTGTTGGAAATGTATCAAAAAAACAGCAACAAAAAAAAGAGATTACAAAGTGCTAGTCTAGGCACACAATTGATTATTAGAAGCTACTTGCTGTATACAGGGCGGAAAAAACGAACACCACTATTTTATTGAATATTTTGACGTGATAACGTCTTATAAATCGATGAAAACTGAAAAAGTTTCACATTCCGCCTGAGCCTGAGCGTGTAAGTGAGAGCGCGGAACAAGCGATAGAGAGGCACGATCGGCCTAATCGCGTGACGTCAGAGCTAGCAGATCGAATAGTTCTGCTAGGTACTGGAATGCCGCCATGCGAGCTTCTTCGAGAACTTCTAGTTATCACGTAAAACTATCGTCTGTAAACCGACTTTACAGACAACAGTAAAAATTTTTTTCTTAAAAAAGATTCAATAAAATAGTGCCTGCCTTTTTTGCCTTTTTTGCCTTTTTAGTTGACTTGATTACTGGCTCACATAGGCTTATTAAAAAACGTTTGAATGTGGTTATTCTTATTTTGATAAACAATATAATGTTTCCTTTGAGTTTAGGTATCTTTGACATCAACCATACTTTTGGATATTGAAGTTTCCTACCTCTGGTGCCTGAATTTCTCTGGAGCGAACATAGTCCACAAAGTTGTAGGAGGTGGACAGTATTTTGTGCTGCTGAGTGGGAGTCTCCTCTTCGCTGTCACTGTCAGAATAGCACACAAAGTCCTCCGGCTTGTCCGGCTTCCGTTGCTGTTCCAACCTGGAAATTGTATGATTCATGTTTCAGTGCTTACATAAACAAGTAAATTTTTTATTGTGTGTGGTAATAATTATAAATATATCACTCGTTTGGCAGAAAATGCCCAACTAGTTTAGAACATGTCTGGGGCCCTCATTTATGAGCCTGTTTGCACAACACAAAGGCTGAACAATGACAAAAACAAGTGAAACAACTGAACAACTGGTGATATATTTATTGTAATAACAAGTTAACTGTTGACTGCTATATCACGCAGTGATACCGTCTAAGAAGGCTTCATACTGAAACTCTAAATCCCTCGAGTTCAATACAATTTGTTTTTTCTTCCTTATTTCACATACTATCCTCATAGAATTATGGTTCAGCCTAACAGTACCTACCCAATAAAGTTTCATTTGGGACAGATAATGTAGTAGATACATGTGCTAATTTTAACCAAATTCCAAGCAGGTCCTCCTTTTCAGGATCTATATCAAATAACTTTCAAATAACTCAAGAGAAACTGTTAATTACTATAAGGACTTGATTATATTAATTTTTCCATCTACATCTATGCAAATTTTGTTGGTGTTATTTATGTCAATGAACTTTATATAAGCATACTTACTTTTTATACTTAATCTTTAGTATTATAATAAGTATTTGTTCTTTTTATTGTGTAAGATAATTTTAGTGAGGCCATGATAAAATGAATATATTTGGGAAGGCTAGATTATAACTGTATAATATTACATTTGCCTGATTTAATACCTACTATACTAACAATATTATAAGGTGTATTATTTATTCATACAAGTTTAATAATCAAATATTTACTGTAGTATGTAGATAAGTATATACACTTTAAAATTATTGTATGGGGAGTTCACTAAAGCAACCTTTTACAGTCTTATATTTAAAACAAAATGCTTATTTTCACGAAATCGATATTCGTATCAATACGTACGCAAAGGAATAAAATATTGTTCTTACCTTAACGCTCTCACTTTGGCCCTTCTTTCCTTTATTCTATTGGGGAGGTAGCAAGAGGGATATCTCCCCTCGATGGCACGTCTCACGGTTTGCGCCATTTTACAAACTAATTATGAAAACCTAAGCCTTAATTATTAAACTATACACAAGAACGGTCAGCTAGTCACTTTCGTTTTGTTCTGTTGTACATTGATCCATAGTGCGACATGTTTCATTATTGCGAGCTGTTTTCCACCATGGGAACACTTTACGCACTTCCCCACAGTTGGGCACTTTGTCACACGAAACACATAATATAAATTAACTTAAAAAACAAGAATTAGAATGCTTTAAACCGAGTTATCTGCAATAAAAAAATAAAAATAATAACCACAGAAATTAACCAAAATTTGACTTTAAAGACAACTTGTCAAATCACAAACGTCAACTACATAGATACCAGAGACAATTTAGCCAGAGATACAATACAGGGGGGTTACTATCATAGAACAATATATATCTCTCTCAGTCTACGGTTACTATGAACTCTTATAAAACAGGACAGAAATTGAAGTGCAGCACAGTTCAATGCAGTGTCTGCCTACCTACCAGTTCAGTGCCTTGAAGTCTACGCTTGAAGTTAAGTGCAGTTCAATATCCGTCCTGCTATAAGAGCTCATAGTAACCCCCAGAAGCCCCAGATATATACAATTTAAAAAGTTCCTTTGTCTATGGTTTCTGTCGACTGTTCGACTTTGATGAAATGTTGATGAACACCATAGAGGTACGATACGTCTACATCAATCAAAGTCTACATCTCAGAAGGTATTCTGAGGTCATCTTAATTTAATGTGAACAACCGTTGGTCGATTAAGGAAAGCACAGATGGAAAGCTACATAAATCATCGCTATAATCCTAGGATCGCAATTAATATCACTAGCTTTCAGTAATAATGGGTCTCAGTAATTTTTTTGAGGGCTGACTGAATCTCAGGGCTGAATAAATTCTTCCTGTTGATACCGGAGTTGATTAAGATCGTTAGGTACACTATTGCAGTCATTTTACCACTTTTTTTTAATTTAGGTATAGCTCCAACCGTTCCACAGTCCACCACAATTCACAAATCTCCATCCCGTGAAAGATAGTACCTACCTAGCCAGCAGTTTTTGCTCTTATTTGTTTACACTTTTTAAAAACACAATAATTTATCTTTACTTACATTTTCTTGAACACGCGTACACGATAGCTTTGTTAAGTCCAGTTTCGCTGATCGTTTTGCAGTTTTGCACAATAACCGTTAGCAATCCAGTTTATAAAAGTGGTTGACCTACTTTTTACAAGTTGAGCCAATATAAAAATAATTCGATGATGTCTCCTAAATAAGCATCTTGGTTCTTTGAATAAAAGCTTTTTGTTAGCTTTTTCATCAAAATAAAATCCTTGCTCTACCTTTCCGTTACTTCGTTCCCATCACAGAGTACATTGGTTCCCATTATTTTTTTGTCTCATCACATCAGTCATCAGATGATCCAGTGTCAAGTTTGACACCGGCGGAAGTCAGACGGGGTAGGAGTTATATTATAAACAGCCAAGTTTAATTCATATAATAACACTAGATGATGCCCGCGACTTCGTCCGCGTGAATTGATGTTTTTTTAAGCTTTAAACTATCCTATCTCTCAAGTTGGATCGAACTGCACATGGTGTGCGAATTTTATTATAATCGGTTAAGTGGTTTAGGAGTCCATTGAGGACAAACATTGTGACACGAGATTTATATATATTAAGATTACATTGTAGGTATGTAAATTATTATCGTAATGGTATACTTAGTATGGAGTATCCCGCATGTAGTCGACCGCTCGTTAAGACGCGCTCGCTTCTCTTCTTGCCTCAACGAGGCGTTGCTTGTGTGAGTTTATTGGAGTTTACCTCCTTAAAAATCGATTTTCATATTATAAGCCCGGGGTATGAAAATGTATGGGGAGTAAAATCAAACTTTCTCCGTTACGTTACGTGATGTTTATGTTTCCATGGTAACACTTTTCGTTCGTAAGTAGTAAAATTATATCCAAGATTAGGTACCTTAGTTATCTCACAAAAAACAAGAGTTTAATTCTTATTTTCAACAGACTTCAAAAAAAGGAGGAGGTTCTCAATTCGACTGTATTTTTTTTTTTATGTTTGTTACCTCAGAACTTTTGACTGGGTGGACCGATTTGGATGATTCTTTTTTTATTTGAAAGGGTATACTTCCCATGTGGTCCCATATAAATTTTATCGAAATCGGTCGAGCGGTTTTTAAAATATCAACAATAAAATAAGTACTTTGTATGGCGTGTGCTTGTTGTTGTAAAGTTGGCGCGGGAGTTTGAAGTCGGTTGTTTAAAAAGAATTTTTTATATTAATTATATTACATTTAATATGTAAAATATTGTAGGTACGCAGCATGAAGAAAATCCCGCAAGTAAAGAAATATAGTGGTCGTATATATCCGAGTCGAGTTAACGACCACTCGTTACCGTGTGCTCTAGGGTTTTCCTCTTGCCTCGACGTGGCATCGTTACTTTGTTCCATACCTGCTTACCTGCATATTATAACCATACGAATTATGAATATACAACATCATACTTTATAATATTCACTCTCTACGTCGTAGTTATTCCTCATTGCTGAGGGTCGTGACCCCTTTTCTTTAATCACATACTGGTAGGAGTTTTCTCAGGAAATTAATGCGGTGGGTTCCCAGTTCCCACGTCCTTCCGCATACGACTCGACTAGACTGACACTAGAGTATTAAACTTTAGGTTTTTGTAACTATTATTATCAGATGTTAGTGATAATAACCGGGACAGACGGCGTAACGTGCTCTCCGAGGCACGAAGGAAGCGAAAAAACCTGAACCTCTAAATTTGGTCACCCATCCAGTTACCGACTGGAGTCAACGTTGCTTAACAATCGCAATCAACTACGTATGCTTTGTCATGTATCTAGGTCACTCGTTGCCAATTTAATTAGCAATCGATGTTTTTTAGATGTTATGTTATACTAAGTATGCTCCCGCTCATAGTACCGTATTTAAATTTTAAACTCATATAATTCAAGCAGTCACAATAAGAGTGTACACCAAGTTATAATATATTCGAGCTACACGAGAAAAAGCTTGTTTTTACGACTTTATTGCTAATGTCCCAGCCAGAGAGCTGTTACATTACTAGAGCAGGAATTTTCCTCGCAATGAACTCTATTAATAGAGTCTTTATCTATGAAATAGAATAAAATTATCATTCAATCTATTATAGTACCGAAAACTTATCTTATCCGGTGACGGCGTTGCTAGCAGAATATGAAAAATAAATCAAAAACTATAAGGCATAAAAGTTAGTACCAATTTTGGCCACCGGACCAAATAAGTTGGCGGGACTATACATTACTAGATACAAGTGTACATATCATATTTACATTATTGTAACAGTTTTCTTTTTATGAAAAGAGCAACTGCTGATTTTCTTGCCGGCTCTTCTCAGTAGAATCACCTTTACTTTACTTACTTTATCTGTGACATAAGTTGTCGTTAGTGAAATAAATAAATTAAGTAGGTACATTAAATCAAAATTTGAGTTTGAGTGTAGTTCCAAGCCTACTAGTTTCCTACAACCTATTAGTTCTAACTTCTAACTTTCATTAGTTGGTACCGTCTCGGCTAGGTATATTATAATGAACACTGGAAGTATCAGAATTAATGCTCTATGCTCAAACTCTTATGTCTTAAGCAGCTAACGCTATTTGCTTTTGTGTTAACCTACTTTCGAAATGGGGTATAATTCATGAAGTTTCATGAAATAATCTACAATTCAGAACAACCTTTTTAGGCTCTTCGTTTAAATAGTCACAGTGAAAATATATACCTAGATTATGTGGATTTTATGAATATTATCATTAGCAAAGTTTTTAGAGAGCAATCAGTCAGTTTTTAGGGTTCCGTACCTCAAAAGGAAAAAACGGAACCCTTATAGGATCAATTGGTTGTCCGTCCGTCTGTGTGTCAAGACCCTTTTTCTCAGGAACGCATGGAGGTATCAAGCTGAAATTCATATGATCAAATACTCAGATCTAATCAAACTTCTAAGCCAACGCAATCAAAAGGTACAGCCGTTTATGCTGCATTTTCGACACTCGCAAGGGAATCAAAACCTACAGGGTACTTCCCGTGAACTCAGAATCTTGAAATTTTGTACTAGTTATTATTCTGTGACTAAGCAACGTCTTATAGCATAGATTAAAGAATAATTGCGAAAAGCATAAATTCTTAGTTACATCATATAATAATAATATTAAACTAATTTAATAATTTTAAACTTACTACCCCTTTCCTGCATGAACGCGTAGAGGTATTAAATTGAAATTAAAAATAGATAAGTGGATAAAAATACCATAACTTTTACTTATATACCTACATGTTTGTACGGAACCCTCGGTGCGCGAGTCCGACTCGCACTTGGCCGGTTTTTTAAAGAGTTATCCAGTTCTAGAGCTAAGTACCTACTTACTAATTACTCAGAAGTAAAACGTGGTAAAACTTCACCATCAGCGCAGCCTGGCGGTTTGTTGACTAGCGCACCTATTGTTTTGCGCCGAGTTAGAGATTGGCCGCCGTAGCCGAAATTCGGTTGGCAGGACAATATATTTTTATTTTATTACAGGGTTACAAAGAAAACCACAACAGTATATCTAAAGCCTTAAATTCACAGCAGCGATGTGTAACGCTGAAACGAAATTATTATTTATTCAAACACCGGGAAGTGCAGTAGAGTAGGAAGCTGGTTGCTCCGGAAATACTTCTACAATGATTTAAGCTTTCTTTGCTCCTGCCTGGTAGCTAACTTAACGTGAATATTATTAAACTTTCAGGGGGCATACCACCATTATTTTTAATTGTCACTTTTATATTATGAATCATTAGTGTTTTTTTTATCCACTACAAGTTAGCCCTTGACTGCGATCTCACCTGATGGTAAGTGATGATGCAGTCTAAAATGGTAGCGGGTTAACCTGTTAGGGGCATGGCCACCACTACAGCCCATTAACGTCCCACTGCTGGGCACGGGCCTCCACTCTCATAGGAGAGTGGGAATTAGAGCTTAGACCCACCACACTGCTCCAATGCGGGTTGGCGGGCTTTAACGACTATTATCATGTTAGTGATAATAACCGGGACCGACGGCTTAACGTGCTCTCCGAGGCACGGGGGTGAAACACCGCCAACTTCCTAACTCCGGGCTAGTACTGAGAATTTTCTGGTCAGAAAAACCCAACACTTAACTATGGCCCGACCCGGGAATCGAACCCGGGACCTCGTCGGCCGCAGTCAAACATGCTAACCACTAGACCAACGAGGCAGTTATATTAAATCCATACCCCTATTCGCACGGCATCATACCGGAACGCTAAATGGCTTGGCGGCACGTCTTTGCCGGTAGGGTGGTAACTAGCCACGGCCGAAGCCTCTCACTAGGCCAGACTAGAGAAAACTCAGAAATTACAAATTCCCAAATTGACCCTGCCGGGGATCGAACCCGGGACCTCCGCACGTTAAGACAACAGTGCTACACACTGCGCCACGGAGATCGTCAAAACAGGATTAAGGTGTTAGAATAGGTAATTATTTAGACAAAGAAAAAATTTAAGTAGGAAATGTTAGTTTATTATATGAAAGTTCAAAAATTTGTTTTAGAGGTAGAGAATAATAGTGGATTAAGAGGGATACTTACTTACCGAATTCTACTTACCTTGATTGAATTTCGATCGATCATACCCATTTCCCTACTTAGTGAGCTCACATCACTTCATCAACTACAAAAGGGCTGACGATGTTCAACGAACGACCCTACCCCGATTTTGATGAACAATCTCGATCAAGAAAATTTTTAAACAAAAAAAACGAAATTAAAATCGATTCATCCGTTTGGAAGCCGCGATGCCACAGACTACACAGAAACGCATGTAAAAGTTATAATATTCTACTGTATGACTTTGTTAGAAAAACTATAAATACTTATATATAAAGTGTGTCTGTCTGTCTTCTACGCTTTAATCGTCTCATCTTTTCAACCGATTTTGATGAAATTTGAATAGAGATAGGCTGTATCCCGGGGAAGGACATGGGCACGGGACATAGGACACATTTTATTCCGGAAAATTAAGGAGTTCTCGCGAGACTCAAAAAACTCTTGCATCAGTTAGAAATAATTTCGGAATTGCTAATTTCCATCCGCTAAAAAACTGTAAGTCTTTCTTTTCACAACTTGGCTAAAGCACAACACTTACCAACATTAAAGTGTACCACCTCCCCAGCAGGAGCCATTGCTTTAACGTAACGCTCTATTAACGTATTTTCCATTCGAGTCGCCGCCCACTGGCCTCTTTACGAGAGGTCATTGACACACCGTAATGCAGCTTTTCCTATCAAAACACTTCGGGCAAAAATTAAAATACCGTTTCGTAAAAAAAACATTTTATTCAACTTTTCTGATACGCTAACTATACGAAACCCCCTTTTCCGTAATGGCGGATTAATTTACTAAAATCACTTAAGAGACCAAATTGTAGCCATTGTAAAGAATATAGAGCTAGAGGATACCCGCGACTTCGTCCACGTGGATTTAGGTTTTGAAAAATCCCGCGGGAACGCTTTGATTTTCCGGGATAGGAATCCAAGAGTGTAGTTTAAAGACGAGCCAAGTTGCATTCAAATCCGCCCTATAGTTTCAGCATGATGTCGTGACAGGCAAACAAAAAAAACCCGGCCAAGTGCGAGTCGGACTCGCGCACCGAGGGTTCCGTACAAACCTGTAGGTATATAAGTAAAAGTTATAGTAATTTTATTCCACTTATCTATTTTAATTTCAATTTATTACCTCAACGCGTTCATGCGGAAAGGTGTAGTAAGTTTAAAATTATTAAAAATATTTTTATTATAATAATATGATTTTACTAAAAATTTATGTTTTTCGCAATTCTTCCTATATTTGTGCTATAAGACGTTGCTTCGTACCAAGTTTCAAGATTCTGAGTTCACGGGAAGTCAGAATCTGTAGGTTTTGATTCCTTTGCGAGTGCAACAAAATTCGAAAATTTGCAGCATAAACGGCTGTATCTTTTGATTGTGTTGGCTTTAAAGTTTGATTTTTTCACAGCTCCAAGGGACAGTCGAGTATTTGATATGAATTTCAGCTTGATACCTTCATGCGTTCCTCCTCCTCCTGAGAAAAAGGGTCTTGACACAGACGGACGGACAACGAAGTAATCCTATAAGGGTTCCGTTTTTCCTTTTGAGGTACGGAACCCTAAAAATTGAGTTTCAGATTTGCTGTGTAATTTTAGATATAGATTTTATAGACGTAGTTACCTACTTAATTGATAGTACATATTGTTATAATACCTATTACCTGTTTCCCTTTTATAAGTCGAATAAAAAGTCACCGTGCTTATAGGCATGCCCTTTCTACCTCTATTGCAAGTTCACGTCAGTTCCTTTCATGCTACGTCTCATACGGAAGCTATAGAACGGTGCTCGATCACAGAATATCGCACAAAAGTCTTTTCTGATGTAAAGTCTGTTTGAAGCCTTGTGTGCAGCGTTGAATAGAGTTGAATAGAACTATCTGATGAATAGGTACCTATTCGAATGAAGCTTCACTTTGTGGACATAAAAGCAATATCACTAGATATTGCTTTTATGTCCACAAAGTGAAACAAAAATCTAGTGATAAAATATAACCTTAGCAAATAATAGCTGATGCCCGCGACTTCGTCCGCGTGGATATAGGTTTTTTGGTGACTCTTTGATGTTTCAGGATAAAAAATATTCTACTGCTCAAAAGTAAAAAGATATTATATTTTTATTTACGTAACTCAGCCATGAGCTACGATAGGTATTGACTTTCCAGGTCACCTGGAAGTAAGCCAGATATAACTGAATATTCGTAATTTTGTTGCATTTCGAATACGACTCCTGCAATTTCGTTTATTACTACTCTAGTGCACCTAGTCGATATAATATTATGATACCCGTAGCAGAGACCGGCAGCCTGAAACTAATCTAATAACGAATGCTAGACTTGACAGTAAGTCATTTTATAGTAGTTTCTAATCTATATTATGATCTACGTCGGACATCCGTTAGTCTAAGATCCCGATATACGACCTTCACCGAGCTGGTTAATGGATAAAAATGAAATGCGCAAGGGTGTTGGTTTGTCCTTCAATCACGCCGCAACGGAGCAACGGATCAACGGATTTTTGGCATGGGTATAGTTGAGGACCTGGAGTGTGACATAAGCTACTTTTTATCCCGGAAAATTAGGGAGTTCCCGCTGGAATCAAAAAAGCTTAAACCACTCGGACGAAGTCGCGGGCTTCAGCTAGTAATAGATTAATACGCCTAAAATAGGTTGCCCATCAAAATCCCGTCCAGACTATTTTTACTATTTTTAAATTAAGTTATTAATTTTAGTTAATATTTTTTTGAAAAGTTTATTGTAGCCAATGCTATACCATCGCGTTTGTTATAAAATTACTTGTTTAATGTTTATCTCAAGCGGTTAACAGATCCGTGAAAACAAGTTACGTAACAACTTAGGCTACGTACAGCTTTACCTAATCAAAGACGTACAGTCCCACAAACTTAGGTATCTGTCCCGGAGGGCAAAATTGCAGGAACAAATTTTTTTGCCTGTTCAGTTTTTGTTTTTATTTTATAGTCTAAGATACGTATCTATAATATAACCCCGACCTTCACCGAGCTGTTTAATGGATGAAACCTACTTTTTATTTTTATTTAGTAATAGATAAATACACCTAAAATAGGTTGCCTATCAAAATCGTCAAAATCCGGTCCAGGCTATTTTTAAATTTTTTTAATAATAATAATAATAATAATTTATTTATTTCTCAAAATTATCGGAGCCTTAAAAACTATAGAGAACGATAACAACTGCGTTAGTTTGAAACTGTGTTGCAGTTGCTAACGCCCACCTCCAGATTACAAGTCCATGAGAATTACACATTATGAACATAATGAATACATAATAAAGAACCGTATGTGTGTGTATGTGTAGAAGTGTGTGTGTGCGTGAGAGAGAGATTTTGTTCGTGTATGTGCTTAAGTGGATTATTTCAAAGTTACGATATCTTCTGTGTCACTATAAGAGAGTTTTCTAAGCCATTTAGATGTAAGTATTTTACATGAACGTAAATTTTCAGGGTATATATTTAAGTGATAATTAACTTTATTGTAAATTATTGAGCTAGCATAACAGAAGTGTTTTCTTGCTAAATCAGTTCTGCAAGGTTTGATCTGGCACACTTTATCAGACCTTCTCTTACGATTTTGTAAGGTGGGATCAAAGTGTAGCTGTTTGTGCTTACGTAATATTACATGGAGTATGTAAATCTGTCTCACAGTGAGCACATCGCACAAGCCATACAACTCGTTAGTTGGAAAGAGAATAGGCTTTCCTAGCATCACTTTTAGAATAGCTCTTTGAGCTCGCTCTAGTCGTAGAAGTAGGGTTTTTCCGCAACTACCCCAGCTTGTAATGCAATATGATAGGATCGACTGTACCAAAGCTAAATAAACAGTTTTTAAAGTTTTGGTGTCAAGTATAGGTTTGAGATTTTTAAATACATATATCATTTTCCTAGCTTGACCAACAAGTTTGTCAATTTGTGGAGCCCAGGTGAGCGTGCTATCAATAATAACTCCTAGGTATTTTATAGTGTCAACACGGTCCATTTTACTGCAATCACAATTAGCAAAATGTAAGCCACAGTTATGCACTTTTATCGAGAATGATTCATCAGGTTGGAAGTTCTTTTTTAGAGAAAATGTGATAAATTTGCTTTTTTTGTACGTTCAATGAAAGTAAATTTGAGGAAAGCCACATCATAACCTTTTCCAACACCCGTTCTGCGTTAGTATGTGTTTCAGTCCAGTTTTTACCCCTGACAATTATCGCCATATCGTCAGCGTACGCTACTATTTTAACAAGGGGAAGGGTTAGATTACATAATTGGTTTAGATATATGAGGAAGAGTGTCGGACCTAAAACACTCCCCTGAGGGACGCCGTAAGTTAAGATTTCTTCTTGGCTTATACAACTGCCAATTTTCACACTTTGAGTACGGTTGCTCAGATAGTCTTTAAAAATTTTGAGTACTATTCCTCTAACACCGATTTCTTCCAACCTACGAATTAAAATAGGGACAGAAACAGTGTCGAAAGCCTTTGACATATCAAGGAATATTCCAATGACCCTCTCTTTCCTATCCAAACTGTCTGTTATTGTACTCGTTAGTTCTAGAATAGCATCCTCTGTAGATTTACCACTTCGGAATCCAAATTGACAATTTGATAAAATATTATATTTATTAAGGTAATTAACAAGGCGACTATTTATCATTTTTTCTAAAAGTTTGGATATGGAAGAAAGGATGGCAATTGGCCTATAATTATTGACACTGCCTCTGTCTCCGCTCTTGTAAATCGGGTGTATAACCGCTTTTTTAAAAACTGTTGGAAAGACTCCGTTGGAAAAACAGATATTAAAGATATGCGCCAGAACGGGTGAGAGAATATGTCTGGCCTGTTTTAATAAAGAGCAGGAAATGCCATCCCAACCAGTAGCACAATCGCCACGTAGTCCAAGAATAATCCTTTCTACTTCTTCTTTATCACAGCTGTAAAGTACCATAGATTTTGGTTGTGCTACGGATTGGAAACAAGGATCAATGATTGATGATTTAATACTACTGTTGGAATTTTTTACCTTATTGGCTAAAGTTTCACCGATACTAGCAAAAAATTTATTGACAGTGTTAACAGCAGTATTGTTATCACTAGCTATTTTAAGGAGTTCTGTATTACTGATTTTGTTTGAGTCAAGATTTGCAACACGCTTTATAAGGTTCCATGCGGCTTTAGGTTTTAATTTGTTTCGTAAAAATAGATTTTGCTCATATTCACGCTTAACTTTTTTAATGAGGTTATTGCAGAAATTCCTATAACGAATGTATATGTTCTTTTGAGTTTCATCACTAGGGTTCTTTTTGGTGTTACGAAATAATTTGTCTCTGTGGCGCATGCAACGCAAGAGACCTTTAGTTATCCAAGGCTTTATAATTCGATTTTTCTTGGGGATCGATATGACATGCGTGTGGTTTTCAACGGCAGAAGACAAAATATTTATCAGAGTTTGAGCACCAGCTTCTGGATCTTCTATATTTAGTAGCGGGGCAAAGTCAGTGTTTTCTAAAGTTGTAACTACCGCGGCTAAGTCAGTACGTTTTGCAATATTCTTGCTGGTTGCAGTATATGCATCCTGATCGCAGCACAATATTACCGGCGCATGATCTGTTATTAAGGAGTCGAGCACGAGAGTGACAGTATTTTTATTGGTTTTTAACATTATATGATCCAAACAGTTCATATTTCGTGTCGGATACTCATGCGCAGGTAGCATTGCATGCGATGCTGTGAGATTCAAATATACGTCAGAGTGCGAATCTTTGCTGTCAGAAGATATATTTATATTTATATCCCCAATAAGTGCAATTGTACTGAAGCGGCTCAATTTAGTTAAAACATTATCGAGACAAGAAATAAAGCTGGTTATGTTACGATAGGACGGTGAACGGTATAGTGCTATTATAGCTAATTCGTTCTGTATTTTCAGAATCAGACAATTCGCTTCGTTGAATGCGGGCTCTTCTACTGCAACATCAAGACTTTCCTTAATATAAACAATAACACCACCGTTTTGGTTCTTACAAGTTGACTTATGCGAGACGTATCCCTGCATCACGGGGAGCAGCGGTGATTTACTCAGCCAACATTCCGACAGTATTATGATATCGATCGGCAAATTAATGCGTTTCAGAAGTACAATAAGGTTGTCAAAGTTGCTGCTAATACTTCTTATATTTACATGAAGTATTTTAAGACCAGTTCTATAACTATTTAAATAATAGATGCACTGTTCGGCGCTGCAGCGAAATGAATGAGATACCGACAATAAATTCATATCATTACTTATTGCTATGCGATCATCCATTAGTTAAGTAAATATAAAACACATGTGCATTCGAAAAGGTACCAAGTCCTATCATGCTGTCACTTACGAATAACCAAGCAAGTGTAACCACTGAAAAGCTTCGCTTACAAAGATAGCCTGTGTAAGAATAAGTTAAAAATGATTCATCACTCAAATAATACATTGCGCAATGATTCATTCCTGAAAGTAATTGTTTACTAGCCTGTGTAACACAAAAGATATCATATAAAAATTGTTTACTTAAATTGTGTGTGGTATGTGGGTAGTTCAATATTTGTGAGTGGATGAAACTATGTTTTAATAGTGTAATATAAGTTTTAAATTCATATCTAGTATACAAAGCCAAAAAATAATTACCCTCTACTGGGAATAAACTAAAATAGTATAACACTGCAGATAGAATAATACAATTTAAAATACTCTTGATTTTATGACAAACAGCCATTGAGTTGTATGTTTTAGAGCTACATAGTCACGCCGATTCTTTGAGTTTCGCAAGGCCCGTTTCATCAGTTATACGTATGTACTTCTCTCCTTCTCTTCTACGTAGGAAAACCTTCCCGTTCGAAATCCAGCAATAACGATAGTCATTTGATTTTGCGAAATCGCGGGCCAAAAAGAAAACTTTTTTCATGTTAGCTGTCAGATTTTCAGAAATAAAAATTGGTTTTGGCGGGCCCCCTAATTTTAAAAACTCGGTATCAAATGAGTGTCGTTTATTTTGCGTCCTATACATTTTAACAATTTTTTCTTTGAGAATAACACTTGTTAAATCGACAATTATCGTTTTTCGATCAGGTTCTCCGGAATTCAGACGGAAGATGTCCTTTATGTTGTGTGGTTGCAGGTCAACATTAAGTTGTTTGCTGATGTTTATTACAATATTAGTTAGACTCTCTTTGGTTTCAGAGTTAGTATGCGGTATATTTCTGATTTCTAAGCACGTAGACCTCATTTGCCGCTCATAGGATTCAAGTTTATATTCCATTGACTGAGAGTGTTGTAGATACTTTTTACGTTCTATTTCTAGTGAGTCTATTTGTGCTTTTAAAGAGTCACAGGTATTGGATAAAAACTCAACTGATGTCCGCAGTTCGGAATTTTGTTTAAAAACTTCCTCCATTTTTGAATACATTTTATTAAACTTTACATCTTGTTCTGTCTTAAACTCTGTAAATAGATTTCTCATTTCTGACATGAAATTTTGTAATTCAGCACACATATCTTCCGAGCGTTTGCGCTTTATCCGGAAGGGAATGCTAGGCGTTTTTTCATAAGCCTTAACCATCTCTGTGGAGTGACGTGATGTGGTAGGCGCGTCTCCTCTAGGTGGGCTTCTACTCAGCGGCATAGTTTTTTCAGCAATAGTACCAGGAGAATAGACAGTAAGGACTTCGGCTACGCTCGACGCGTGTCGACTGGTGAAACTATTTGAGGGGCAGAATAGCAAGAGTAGTGTTGTCCTTTTTCCTCTAGTAGGATTGCTAGATGTTGCTGTTTCATGGGCGAGATGACACACCACAGCAATCGTGTATGTGGCACGTAAGTGTGTGTAGACTGTGGATCACTCACTCAGTATGCAGCGGTCTTGCGCGATGCGTGGGAATAGCTCTTGTATGCTTATGCGCTCCTATTATTCACTTCGGAATTAAATCGATAAAAATATTATTTATTTTATATTAATTTACTTTTTGCCTAGACACACACGTCTGTACTCTTCAGAAGTCCGGAGGGAAGGGCAAACTAATTAATTAATTAATTTTAATTAACTTTTTTTTTGTCAAGTTTATTGTAGCCAATGCTATACCATCGCGTTTGTTATAAAATTACCTATATCTTATATATAAAATTCTCGTGTCACAGTTTTCGGTCCCATACTCCTCCGAAACGGCTTGACCGATTCTCATGAAATTTTTGAGCATATTCAGTAGGTCTGAGAATCGGCTACTATCTATTTTTCATACCTCCACGCGGACGGAGTCGCGGGCATCAGCTAGTTTTGATATATAACTCAAGCGGTTCCGATCCGTTAAGTTACCTATGGACTATGGTGGCTGTATGGTAACAATTAAATTCCCATGTTCTCTATAAAATCTGTAATTTAGCCCTGCCCTTAGTTACTAAGCCGCATTTGTAAGTTTGTAAGTTTGTGAAATAAAAAATATTATTATTATTATATTATATTATTATTATTATATTATTAATTTTAGCCTATGTGTTATTCCAGACTATAATCTATCTCTGTGCCAAATCTCATCCATCCGTTCAGCCGTTCTGGCGTGATTGAGTAACAAAGCAATCCATCTATCCAAACTTTCGCATTTATAATATTAGTAAGTATAGATTACGTCATGAATTCCCGCATCATTGCACTACCCATCGATTTACCAACTAGGTAGGTACCAGGTATTGGTAAGTCAATGGCACTACCTCATTGATTAATGACACTAAATGACTTAGGTTGTGGAGGCTAACCTAAAAATCCATTAAAGTAACCGGATACGTAGTTAAGATGTACCTAATGTTTAAGGTGTCCTCACCCTCCACCTGAGAGCTTCATCCTGTCAACACAAACAAGGCTAATGGCGTCTTGGCGCCGGCAATTATAGAACGCATTTACAACAGAGGAATCCCTCAAAGACTCCATATCGAATTACACTCTTCGACATACCTAAATTAAATGAAATTACCTACACCTATCTAATGACGATTTTAATCAAATAATCAATCAATCAAATAAATATTATAAATGCGGAAGTTTGGATGTATGGATGTATATGGATGGATGTTTGTTACTTAATCACGCCCCAACGGCTGAACGGATCTGGATAAAATTTGGCACAGGGAGAGATTATAGTCTGGAATAACACATAGGCTACTTTTTATTCCGGAAAATTAAAAAACTCTTTAATTTTCCGGACGAAGTCGCGGGACGAAGTAGCTAGTTACTAAATAGACGTCAAAAAATTATATTTTATTATTGCACTACAAGTAAGCCCTTGACTGGGATCTCACCTGATGGTACGCGATGATACAGTCTAAGGTGGTAGCGGGCTAACCTGTTAGGGGTATGGCAGTTGTATTGAAACCATACCCCTAGTCCGTTTCTACACGGCATTGTACCGGAACGCTATTAATCGCTTGGCGGTACGTCTTTGCCGGTGGTAACTAGTTGCGGCCGAAGCCTCCCATCAGACCAGACCTGAGAAAATTCAGAAATTATATATTCCCAAATTGCATGCCGGGAATCGAATTCGGGACGTTAAGGCAACAGCGCTCATCACTGCGCCAGTGAGGTCGTCAAAACCATGAAACCTTTCTAAAAACTTTAATAAAATTCCATGATCATCCCCAAATGCCATAGGCGCTGAATATTCATTATTTCTAATTGATATACATAACCTAGACATCGTTGCCGTCGTGGTCGTCAACCGATGGACGTCCACTGCTGGACATAGGTCTCTTGTAGGGTCCTCCACAAGCCACGGTCTTGCGCCGCCTGGATCCAGCGACTCCCTGCGACTCTCTTGATGTCGTCTGTCCACCGTGTGGGGGGTCTGCCGACGCTACGCCTTCCAGTGCGGGGTCGCCATTCCAGCACTTTGGGACCCCAACGTCCATCGTTTCTCCGAACTATGTGCCCCACCCATTGCCACTTCAGCTTCGCAACTCTTCGGGCTATATCGGTGACTCTGGTTCTCCTACGGATCTCTTCATTTCTGATTTGATCACTTAGGGCCACTCCCAGCATAGCCCTCTCCATCGCCCGCTGAGTGACTCTGAGCCTTCTTATCAGGCCCATAGTCAGCGACCATGTCTCGGATCCGTAAGTCATCACTGGCAACACGCACTGTTCGAAGACTTTGGTCTTCAGACACTGAGGTATGTTGGACGAAAAGACATCTCGAAGCTTCCCGAACGCAGCCCAGCCGAGTTGGATTCGGCGGTTGACCTCCTTCTCGAAATTGGACCTACCCAGCTGAACTGTGTGTCCCAGGTACACGTACTCGTCTACAATCTCGAGTGCAGAGCTCTCAACGATCACTGGGTGGAGCGGAACATGAGCGTTAGACATAACTTTCGTCTTACTCATATTCATTTTTAGGCCCACCTGTTGAGAAACTCTGCTGAGGTCATTGAGCATTGCATTGAGGTCTTCCAGAGTCTCTGCTATGATGACTATGTCATCGGCAAACCGAAGGTGAGTGATGTACTCGCCGTTTATGTTGATGCCAAGTCCGTTCCAATCCAGAAGCTTAAAGACGTCTTCCAATGCAGCGGTAAATAGCTTCGGGGAGATAACATCCCCCTGTCGCACTCCCCGCTGCAGTCGGATCGGCCTCGTAGTCTGGTCCTGTATACGGACTGACATGGTGGCGCTTTCGTACAAACACTTCAGCACTTGGACATACCGATAATCAATCCGGCATCTCTGCAAAGACCTCAATACCGCCCAAGTTTCCAGCGAATCAAAGGCTTTCTCATAGTCCACAAACGCTAAGCAAAGTGGCCGGTTATACTCCTCAGTCTTCTGTATTACCTGCCGCAGCGTATGGATGTGGTCTATGGTGCTAAAGCCTTTTCGGAATCCGGCTTGTTCGGGAGGCTGGAAGTCGTCAAACCTGCGAGCGAGACGATTCGTTATGACTCTTGAAAATAACTTATAGACATGACTCAACAGCGAGATGGGTCTATAATTCTTCAGCAGGGTATTATCACCCTTTTTGAAGAACAGAACCACAACGCTCCTGTGCCATGTCTCAGGCGTTGTGCCTTGATGAATGACGGAATTGAACAATCGCTGAAAGACTTTAAGTAACGGTTTTCCACCCGCTTTCAGGAGTTCTGCCGTGATTCCGTCCTCACCTGGCGCCTTGTTGTTCTTAAGCTGTTTAAGAGCCATACTAATCTCGTAAAGGCTGACGTCCGGGATATCTTCGGTATAGTGTCGGGTCAGTTTGGCTCTGGGATCTCTCGCCAAATCTTCAACAGGCTTTTGTGTTGAGGTGTATAACTGTGCATAGAACTTCTCTACCTCCCCCAAGATCTCAGGTTTCGAAAAAATAAGACTACCATCATCAGTTTTAAGACGCGTCAGCTGGCTCTGTCCGATAGCCAGATCTCTTGCGAACACTTTGGAGCCCTTATTTCGCTCGATAGCATCTTTAATAAACTCTGTATTCGCATTTCGCAAGTCGCGTGTTTGCGCTTTAGAGATCTGTCTATTAATCTGCCGGTAAGCAGACACGTCTGCTGAAGATTGCAGTCTCATCTCTTGTCTCTCCTCCATGAGCTTGAGAGTTTGGTTTGAGAACTTTTTGGTTCCATGCGTACGGTGGGTCTTAAAGAACTTAGACCCCACCGTCTGGACAGTTTCCACCAGCCTGTTCTTTAGCTCATCCACAGAGTCGCAATCTGCTAGGCAATCGAAACGGTTCTGCAGTTCGAGTTGAAAGCTTTCAGGGTTTTGGATATGAGCACAAGAAGGTCGGAGAGTAGACTTCACCAGTCTGACCCGCTCCAGCTTTATGTTGATATTCAGTGTGCCTCTTACCATACGGTGATCGCTACCGGTTTTTTACCCTATTGATCACAGAGACATCATTGAATATTTGCCGCTTGGTCGACATGATGAAGTCAATCTCATTTCTCGTGGAACCATCAGGGCTCAACCTAGACATACTTTAAAATATCCATACTAATATTATAAATGCCAAAGTGTGTCTATCTGCCTGTCTGCTACGCTTTCACGGCCTAACTACTCAACTGATTTTGATGACATTTGGCACAAAAACAGTTTACATCCTGGGGAAGGAAATAGGCTACTTTTTATCCCGGAAAATTGAAGAGTTCCCGTGGGAAAAAAACCAATCCATGTGCATGAAGTCGCGGGCATCATCTAGTATACGAGAATAAATAGCAAGCAAAATAGCAGGCGGGACGTGATTGCCACCAGTCACCATGAAAATTTGCAGCACCAGAGGTAGGTACCGCCAATGCGGAATTTGCTAAAACATTGTCGGTTTGAGGGAACAAGGCGTATGGAAGCTGGTTCTATGGATATACTTAGACCATAATATTTTTTTGCATTTAAACTAATATTATTTCACTTTACACTGTTTTTTGACGACCTCCGTGGCGCAGTGTGTAACGCTGTTGTCTTAACGTGCGGAGGTCCCGGGTTCGATCCCCGGCAGGGTCAATTTGGGAATTTATAATTTCTGAATTTTCCCTGGTCTGGCCTGGTGGGAGGCTTCGACCCTGGCTAGTTACCACCCTACCGGCAAAGACGTGCCGCCAAGCGATTTAGCGTTCCGGTACGATGCCGTGTAGAAACCGAATAGGCGTATGGGTTTAATTTAACTGCCATGCCCCTAACCGGTTAGCCCGCTACCATCTTAGACTGCATAATCACTTACCATCAGGTGAGATCGCAGTCAAGGGCTAACTTGTAGTGGATAAAAAAATTAAAAAAAACACTGTGTATCTTTTTAGTGACATAAATATCAATGGCGTTAGTTTAAAAACCCGGTCAAATATTAGCGTTCCCGGTAATAGCTCCATTCGGAACCGATGTTAGCCTGTAGTCGTTAGCTGGTACTCGAATCCAGGACACTGCGGTGCTCGCTTGGCGCAGTGCCAGGAGGATCTGGGGCCATACTGCCAACTACTTAAGCAATATTACTCAAAATGACAGCTTGATGTCACGTACCTTGACGTCCCTAAAATAAGGATTATAATTCTAAAACACGAAAGTCAACTATAATGAAACAATACGGCTTTAAGAGATGGCAGTATGGCCCCTGACATTGCTACAGTCTGTTGATCGATAGGTTACGCTTATACGAGTAATCTCGTATCGTTTGACCTCTTTGGCTCAGTGGTGAGCGCTGCGGTCTTACAAGTATCCCGGGATCTCTCAATAAATCAAAACTCATTGAGGCCGATTCTGTATAACACAATATCAAACTTAACTAAAATGACAGCTTTAAATCTAGTTCTGCCCCTTTCCGCAGGGAATATTATGAAAGGGTTAGCAAAATTTTTAATGGTGTCCTTATATTTTATTTTTCGAGATTGTGTACTTGACAGAACCTGCCCCAATACAACGTACCAATACACAGTTATATTTGTGATTCGACCCGGAAATTGAACCCATGACCTCGTCATCCGTAGTCAAAATATATGCTAACTGTTAAACCAGTGTATAATACCACAGGAATCCGTACCTCCGAACGATCCGAATCCGAACAAATGCCAAGTGTTTATCCGTCCGTCTGTCTGCTACACTTTCACCGATTCTCGATTCGATTCTTTTCAACCGATTTTGACGAATTTTGGTACAGAGATAGGTTGTATCCCGGAAAATTAATATGTATAAATAATAGAGATCCTGCGGAAAAAAAAACTTAAACCACACATGATGAGGGCATCAACTTGAACCTAGAAACTAAGTTTCTTGTGGAAAACAAAAAGCTCTAGTATTTTTAGTCCTCGTCAGATTTACAATATTGAAGAATGATTTTCCCGTAGTTGGAATAGAAATCTATATTATATATATTGTGTGGAGCGGAACCGGAAGGCTGTAGCGAGCAGCGAGGCGAGGCTTCTCTCGGATGCGCCCAATCAGAACATTGGGGCAACCCGAGCGCGAGCTGCCGAGTCGGTGAGGAGATATAGGCAGCGATCTTGCCACTCATGTAAATAAAATCTTCACTGAGTAAATGTATACGAAAATCTTCTTCTAGTGAGGTTTAGTTGAATTTATTAAAGTGAAACTTCTTTGTGTCGTTCATTTTTTTAGTTTCGTTGAATTTTCAAATCGTTGTGATTTGAAAATTCAACAAAACTAAAAAAATTAAACAAAAAAGCGACAGCTAAAAGAGTACAAACATAATATAAGACTAGATGATTCCCGCGACTTCGTCCGCGTGGATTAAGATTTTTTGATTCCCGCGGGAAATCTTTAATTTTGTGGGATAAAAGTAGCCTATATCCTTCCCCGGGATACAATCTATCCCTATACCAAATTTCATCACAATCGGTTGAACAGACAGACAGACAGACACACTTTCGCATTTATAAATTACTAGATGATGCCCGCGACTTCGTCCGCGTGAATTGATGTTTTTTTAAGATGTAAGCTATCCTATCTTTCAAGTTGGATCAAACTGCACACGGTGTGCAAATTTAATTTAAAATCGGTTCAGTAGTTTAGGAGTCCATCGCGGACAAACAACGTGACACGTGATTATATATATTATATTAAGATAAGATAATATTGTAGTATGGATTTAGCCTGCGAGAGAATGAGGTAGAATACAAGTTATATTTATCTCATTCGCTACTAAGCTGCTTTACTACTCCTAAGCTACTTTTTGAAATTTCACTTCTGCCGTGTGTAAATTGCACATACACACTTTTGTATAAGTATATATTTTTTTATTTAAATTAGGCAACTGGGCCCATATAAATAACATAGTAAACATAACGTAGAATAGACAACGATATTCAATCTATAAGTATACGTAAACACGAATTTATTGTAAAACTCGATCCATGCATGAAAATCGCCGCGTAACCTTTACAAGGTAATACGAAATCTCATTCCCCATTTAATCATCCCTTTCCCCGAAGGGAGGGAGGGCCCTTCGACCCATTTCCCGCGGTCATTGACCTCAAGGTCGGCGCGTATCGACCCGCCCTTAGGGTGAAGGGATGACATTTTGGTTAACAGCTGAGCGTCGCTCTTTGTCTACGCTCTACGAAAAATCGAAAGGGGAAAATTCACTTTCCTTTCTTCTATTACAAGTTTTTGTGTAACAATGTTATTAATATTGCGTTTTATGGTGTAACGACCCGTATTTCCCGACCAGTATTTTCGTTACAGCTGTCACACAGGTTTCCTAGCACACCAGTAACTAAAGCTCCGTTTTAAATAATGTTTAGGTCACCGTAAGATTGCAAAGACCGTTGGATTGTAATCTAGCTAGCGACAATTGTAAACTGTCGACAGATTGCAATTAAACGCATTATTTTTCGGTAGATTGTAATCTGTTAGGTATATTAACCCGATAAAACCTGCCACTACCTGATTATTTATGTCGAACCCTAACCTAACCTACAAGAAAGAGACAAGAAAACGTAAATACAAAGAATATTTCAAAAATTCACAATCGGAACATTGAACGGTTCACAATCTGTCGACAGTTTACAATATCGCTAGTTGGATTGCAATCTAACGGTTTTTGCAATCTTACGGTGACATAATATATAGAATAATTAAGTGTTATATTAAAGATTTTTCTTTTGAATTGATATATAAAACTTTATTGTATTACTTTTGATTAAAACTGTGCGTCATGTAGATTGTATGTTTTTGTTTAAATAAATAAATGATTAAATGTATTATTAATACGAAAGTGTGTTTGTTTGTTCTCCAGTCATGTCGCAATAACGGATTGACGTGAGGTTTATCTGGTGGGAGGCTATCGTGGCTACTGGCTACCACTACCACCACCACCACACACTAATGTCAAATTGGTACCGCCAAGTGATTTAGTGTTCCGGCACAGGTTCCGGGACGATGCCATGTAGAAACCCATTAGGGTATGGGTTTATGCCCGCGACTTCGTCAACGGAAATGAGTATTTTTGATTCCCGCGGGAACTCCATAATTTTCCGGCATAAAAAGCATGTGTCACTTTGCAGGTCCTCAACTATGACTCATACAAACAATCACGTCGATTCGTTGCTCCGTTGCGGCGTGATTGAAGGACAAACCAACAAACAAGCACACTTTCGCATTTATAATATTAAGTATGATATTCTCTTACAGTGTTCCAAAAACTCAAAAGTTTAATATAAAATATATCTCTAGTTACTCTACCACTGATTTGGAAGGAGACCCAAGTTTCTACTAAGGGGAAGCCAGCCACAAATTGAATTATTATCGACACAGGCAAACTTTGCTTATTTCTCGCATTTATAGTATGAATTTGTGTGAACTACTTGCTAACTTTGTAAGGACTAGAGAACGGATGACTATCGGCCGGTTTCTGAACTGAGAATTTCATGTTTAGTCTGTCTCAAAAGACTACTTAAGGACTAATTAAGCAAATTATTGTTTCTGAATTGATATTGGGCCGGTTTCAGAATTGAGCATTCACGCAAAAACAGCAAGTTCCAACTCTGAAACCTTACACAATATTCAGAAACAATAATTTGCTTAATTAGTCCTTCATCATCATCATCACTACAGCCCATTAACGTCCCACTGCTGGGCACAGGCCTCCACTTTCATAGGAGAGCGGGAATTAGAGCTTAGACCCACCACGCTGCTCCAATGCGGGTTGGCGGGCTAATAGTTATAATTAGTCCTTAAGTAGTCTTAAAGACAGACTCAACATGAAATTCTCAATTCAGAAACCGGCCGTGTAACTAGGTAAGTCTAACTCAAAATACGTTTATTCAAAATAACAATGAATAATAATTTATAATGTACTCGAAGGTGTGTGAATTCAGCCAATCCGCACAAGGCCAGCGTGGTGGACTAAAGCTTCTCATTCCGAGTGGAAACTCGTGCTTAGTAATGAACCGGCAATGGGTGGAGAAATCAAATAAACCCACGGCGAATCCAGCACATCGTAAAACAAATAGGAACCCTGCTCTATAGCCAATAGTAAGCCACAATGCGGTCGACTCGCCAACTTCACGGCTTAGCAACTCTCTAGAGTTCGGTGTTGATCGTTTAAGCTGCCCTTTGGGAACCTGAAACTGTGTGCCTAGGTTTTAAGCTGACTTAGGCAACTTAAGTACCTAAAAGTACCAACTCGAGTCAGCTTAATTGAGGCAAACATAATATAAGTACCTGAATTACGGAACTAATAATGGTGAAGAAGATACGCCAGTGCATGGAATTTGAGGACAAACGATAAGAAGTACAGGGAGAAGGCGAACAAATAACCCCTATGAACCTAATACCCCGTATGCTGACTTGCGAACAACAGTGGGGGGCATGCGCTGAAATGTTGCATGCTATAATAAAAAAGAGAATTCAGGAAGAGTGGGAAAGGTAGAGTCAAGAAAACGCCTGACGACAGCCATCTTTCAGACGCAATGCCAAGGCTGTACCTGGATGATTGAGCGGAGAAGGGGGAGGAGGTTTTTAGTCCGTATAGGCCGCTGGATCTCATCCCCAGTGGAGTCGGGCATGTCTCCAAAAAAGTACTGAGGTATCCAATGAGGATTTTCCTCCTCCCCAGAGAGAAAAAAAAAGCGGTCACTTAACATTAAAAAAAAAACTACAGGTTTAATTCGCTATAATCCGGCACAGAAGGCAAATCTGTGAAGGTACAGTGCGTATCTCGAACCTGATGCCCGCGACATTCACCGCACCACGTATAAACCCACAAAAATACCCTCAAAGTAGGTACGTTTCACTCCGATACCGGAGCATCTTCAGGAGATGTTGATTTTACAATCCACGATAGTAAAGGATCGCTTACCATTAGGTGATCCACCTGCTCGTTTGTTACACATAAAAAAGGACATAAAGTACTTTTTATTCCGGAAAATTAGAGTTCCCGTGGAAATCAAAAACCTTAACCTAGGTGGACGAAGTCGCGGGCATTATCTAGTGACTTATAAAACTCTCCGGCATTCGGCTAAAGATTCGGTTATGGTCAGACAATAGAAGCGTATCGTTGCGTGTACAAAAGAGATCAATCGATAGTGGGCGTATCGAGCTCGTAATATATTAATTTACTGAATTCCGCCGCCTTATGGCTTCTTTCCTCTGAATGGGATAGCGATAGCGCGTTGCTAAGGCGCTATTGGACATTATACCATCGATATATATGTAGATACTAGATGGGCCCTTTCATAGAAAAAAATTGGGCGTCTAATATTTAGAGCACGCTCCTAACCTGTATAGCCCTTTCCTTGTCCGCGCCATAGCGCTGTCCCGCTTTTCAGACTAAATGGCGTTAGTAAAATAGGTCCACAATTTTTGTTGACAGGACCCGTCTATGTAAATTGGGGTCGTTGCATTATACACGTAGTTTTTTTACGTTAACGTTTTTTAAAGGTTGCGAAAATACCTGAAAAGTAGGTTTGCAACCCTTATAAGTGATAAATGATTTATTTACCTATTACATGTAGGACAATTTGTGTCCCTTAGTTTTATTAGTCCTTAAGACTCTACCGCCGGTTCGGAAAGCCGTTTCTACTGAGAAGAGCCGGCAAGTAAATCAGCAGTTGATCTTTTCTTAAAAAATAAATAGGCTACAATAAGTAAACAATACAACACATACGTTACGTTACAAGTATTACACTGACTTGTGGGTCACTGGATGCAAGGCCGGTTGCTTCCATGCAGTTGCATTATCATTCAGAAAATCATCGATAGTGTAATAACCTGGACTTAACATATGCTGTTTTATAAAGAGTGACTTTGTCCATTTTTCTACGCGTATTCTGACCAAAACGCAGATTTCTTTGTTCCAACGCAAAGTTACATTTAACCGTTGTCCTAGATGAGCGACTGAAGCGACGCCACGCGACGCGACGCGATGCGACCCCATATAAAACGACATACGTATTTACTCGACAACGTAGGCCACGTGGAGGGAGGGTTAGGGTTTGATACCGTCTATCTGTTTGAGCCTATGGGCTAGCTATTTTTTTTCCTGGATAACTAAAGAATTGAAAAACTCTAGGTGCGGGAAGTCGCGGGCATTAGCTAGTTCATAGAAAAACCTTCAAAGCAAAGTTAGGCACTTATTGCGCACGAAACATTTCTTCAAACTTCGAAGGAAAACAGGATTTAGGAATTTTCTCGCGGAAAACTGACAGAATAAAATATCATCCTTATGGGCTGTACTCGTAAGCAAATTAGATTTAAAACCCGTCCCCGCAATGTCAGACTCAGTATAAGTGTACCTACTAGCATGACCTACGTACAAGCACTATTACCTATTCTGTGGTATAAGCATACCTATTCCTACCTAAGTACAAAATAGGTAATAGGTATAAGCAAGTAGAGTAGGTAGGCAGATATCTTTTTTCGTTCGAGCAAGGATCAAATATTAAAAAAAAAATATGGAAGCCTATCTCTAAAAACAATTTTTAAACCTAAAATTTTTTCCGAAATTTCCTCGGGAGCGAAGCCACAGAGAGTCGCTAGCTAAGTTTACACTATGAGAGTTTTCAGAGCTTCTTCAGAGTTTTAAGATAATAAGATAAGATTTCGATTGTAACCATTAGAAATAATATATTTTCCTTTGAACGGCGTGCACAGGGCTTGAAGCTAGGGTAGGCATAAGTTAGTCAGAATACCTATTAACTTACTGACTGTCATGATGAAAAATGAGCGTTGACGTAATTTCAATTTGGGTAAGTAGAGCTATTATGCCTCTATGAACGGCACGCCACTGCCCGGATTGGTTATTAGATATTCTTGGGCAAAGACGTCTTATGATTCTGCAGAAGCGCAAACCAACTTTTAATGGCTGTCAGGTATCTTTATAGGGTTGTCACAACATTGAAATTTTCAAACTCAAACTCAAACTCAAATATTGTATATTTAAGAAGACCAATGATCTTTTATATATAAAGTAGACTTTGACAAGTGCTTTTGAATCGAGTGAATCTACCACTGGTTCGGAATATCATTCCTACCGAGAAGAACCAGCAAGGAACTCGGTGGTTGCTCTTTTGAAAAAAATAATTTTCAATTAATTCCATTTTGTAACATAAGTAACCTTAGCATTGCTAAAGCGAGTCAAATCCATGCTCTTTTATCATTTACAGCGTAAAAAGCGTTTTTAGGAACATTTCTTAAACTTGTGTAAAGGCATATGAATCAGATAGGTCTGGCAGGTCACCTGCAATCAAAATCTGCAGCGTTCGAGGGACTCTCTCTAGCAAATTTCGTCAAAATCGGTAAAATAGATGGGTCGCGAAAGCATAGGAGATAGACAGACATAATAATAATATTATGGATAGCTATATTATTTTTTCTAAAATATTTTCATCTGCTATGTCAGCCATATTGGATTAATAATGACGTCATAATAATTACACATATGCGGACGGATACGAGTCGAAGCGGCAAACGAAAATTTGCAAAGATCTTAGCTATTTTGCGCCTTCAAAAGTTTTATTTCATAAATTATGGGCTCTGAATAATAAGCAGGCCCTGTTTAAATGCCGGGAGCATACTAAGCCCTTATGCTAATAAATTGTGAGGCGTGACAGCCCTAAATGTGAAATAGAAGCATAATTCGAAGGCAAGGTAAGCCCTTGAACAGTTCCCGAGTTTGAATTTAACATTATTATATTATAAGTGAAGTCTATGTTTATTTTGTCCTGGAAAGCCGTGTGGAACAAGATGGAGGACTATTCATCTTTTTTTTCATTCCACTACAAGTTAGCCCTTGTCTGCGATCTCACCTGATGGTAAGTGATGATGCAGTCTAAGATGAGACCTAAGACCTAATTACGTCGATCCGGTTCTGAGTTGAGGCGAACAAAAACTAC
Source organism: Erebia epiphron (assembly GCA_963932025.1). NCBI lineage: Eukaryota > Metazoa > Arthropoda > Insecta > Lepidoptera > Nymphalidae > Erebia > Erebia epiphron. The sequence continues at coordinate 1,404,593 of OZ009947.1, read as the reverse complement.
TTTCGCCTGCTCCGCTTACGATCCGATTTTGACGAAAAGCCGGCAATGGTTTGAAGTGATGATGACTGTACGCACGTAGATACCTAAAGATTCGTTTAGGTTCAGCAGGTTTAATACAGTAATTTGTTAGAAATGAAAGAAAGAAAGAAAGAAAGAAAAAACATTTATTGACAGAATTGTGCCACACAAAACAATACCTTAAGGTAAATGTGACCATGGCGCTACCAGTACCTGAGCATCATGATCAAGTCATAGAAGCACCATGATAACGCTTGTCGAGTGTGGCACATCCTGAAAAAAGGCATCAGCTCAGCATAATGCTAAATGCCTTGCAATGAATTACAAAGGTATTCAGCGCTGATTTTCAGCTGGAGCCCTCCTGCAGGTGACACCACGGCTACATAATTATATTTATTAAAACTTAACAATTTCTAGCTAAGGCTTTACTGGTAAATATTACATATATATATAATGCACATATTATACTACTTAAATAATGAGACTATTTAAACATAAAAATAAAAACCCAAACACCAGATACTTCATTATTTATACTATATATTATAATAGCTATAATAAAATAGACCATATAATATACAGTTCAAGCTAGAGAAACGAAAACTCCGCCACATGATCCTGGTATTCTAATTGTTTACTGAGAAGAAATTTTTTAAGTTGTAGTTTATATGAATACTTATTTTTGAGTTCTTTTATCGGAGGAACATCTTACAACATCAACATTGTTAGATAGACATCTATCTCCCAAACAGAAAGTTTTGCGACGCGGCGATGGATGGATGGTGCGGGAAATAGCGGCGGATTGCCGATTCGCAATAAGGGCAGAGTTCACGGCTTACCTACCCCGCTCACAACTCTTAGGGGGCCACGAAAAATTCACTTTCTTTACAAAAAACATAGCTTTGTAGCATTTAGCCGTTGACTTACAATCTCGACTGATGGCACTAAAGTGATGATGCAGTCCAAGATGATAATGATAATCATAAGTTTTATTTTGCCAAATTGTGGTTAACAACAGTTGTTTATATAAAAATAGTCCCGTTCACAATTTACTGTCAGTGGCAGTGGCAGTTTATCAATTATTTTAAACCCTACATTATTCAGATAAGTCCAAAAGCGATGGTGGCGAGCTAACCTGGTAGGGGTATGGCAGTTATATAATATTAAACTATTAAACCCATACCCTTAGTCAGTTTCTACACATTATCCATGCGGAATAGTACTGGAACGCTAAATCGCTTGGCGGTACGTCTCTCCCGGTAGGGTGGAAACTAGCCACGGCGGAAGCCTAGACCTGAGAAAAAATTCAGATATTATAAATTCCCTAATTGACCCTGCCGGGGATCGAACCCGGGACCTCCCAAGACAACAGCGCTCAACACTGCGCCAGGGAGGATCTTCATCCATACAATTACATCTATCCATCAGCCTGTTTGCATCCACTGCTGGACCGAAGCCTTTTCGGGAGTGCACCACCAAAGACGATCCTCCGCTTTCCTCTTCCAATCTTACCACGCGTTAATCGCGAGTTTCGTGGCCGAGCCGGGGTGTTTGATTTGATATGGCGCAGGATCACGCGAGCCACGGTAGCGGGGTAACAGCGGGCAATAACGAGCGGTGACATTATATTTAGCGGATTTAGGTTATGAGGTACCGAGCCGCGGCGCCGTGTTATAGCAGCGTTGCCTCATCGGTGCCGTGGGAAAATGTAGTGCGAACGTCGAAGCTGCCCGTAGTAACGCAATCGATTGTTTAAATTATCCTCCTGATCAAATAAATATTATAAACTAGATGATTCCCGCGACTTCGTCCCCGTGGACTAAGTTTTTTCGATTCCCGCGGGAACTCTTGAATTTTCCGGGATAAAAAGAAGCCTATGTCCTTCCCCGGGATACAACCCTGTACCAAATTTCATCAAAATATGGGTTGAACAGATGGGCCGTGAAAGCGTAGCAGACAGACACACTTTCGCATTTATAATATTTATAGTATGGATGCGAATGTTTGGATGGATGGATGCATGGATGGATGTTTATTACTCAATCACGCCCGAACGGCTGAACGGATCTGGATGTAATTTGGCACGGATATATATTATAGTCTGGAATAACACATAGGCTACTTTTTATCCCGGAAAACTAAGGAGTTCCCGCGGGAACCAAGAAACCTCAATACACGCAGACGTAGTTGCGTATATTATATAATACAAAAAATGTTTCTACCTATGTCCGTAACATATTATATATTATAGACTTTGGAACCATCCAACCGATGTGCCCCAAACCGGTTTCATTAGATAGGCAATATGCGAATATGGCTTTAGACCACTAAAATTATTTTTAACGTAAAGTTTTTTAGTGTGGTAGCACAAGGCGGGTATTCTACGTGGCATCGTGACGTAACGCTAAATCGCTTGTCATCACATATGTTTGCCTGTACAGTGGTAACTAGCCACGGCCGAAGCCTCCCAAAAGATAAAATAAAGAAAACATGAATTCCGAAATTTACCCTGCTGGGGACCGAACCAGGGACCTTCCCTTTCAAAGAGGACCTTTTTCCACTGCGCTAGGGAGGTTAAAAGCAAATTCAGACGTCAAATTCTGCAGTTTACTTACCTATAAAATAGCATTATATAGTTTCCCAATCAAAGTTCGCGCGCGTCGGGCTGCAGTCTGAATTTCAGTCGAAGTTTAATTTTTGGCCTGCTCTTGTTTACCTTCCAATTCATCCATTATCCTTGCTAATCCTGACTGAAGTACAGGGTTGATGCATCATACTAATATTATAAATGCAAAATTTTTTTGTTTGTTGGTTTGTCCTTCAATCACGTCGCAACAGAGCAAAGAATCTGTTGCGACTTGATTGAAGAGAACAAAGGATCGACATGATTTTGACGACCTCCGTTGCGCAGTGTGTAGCGCTGTTGTCTTAACGTGCGGAGGTCCCGGGTTCGACCCCCGGCAGGGTCAATTTGGGAATTTTATAATTTCTGAATTTTCCCTGGTCTGGCCTGGTGGGAGGCTTTAGCCGTGGCTAGTTACCACCCTACCGGCAAAGACGTGCCGCCAAGCGATTTAGCGTTCTGGTACGATGCCGTGAAGAAACCGAATAGGGGTATGGGTTTAATATATTTGCCATGCCCCTAACAGGTTAATCCGCTACCATCTTAGACTGCATCATCACTTACCATCAGGTGAGATCGCAGTCAAGGGCTAACTTGTAGTGGATAAAAAAAAATGTTTGCATGGGTATAGTTGATGACCTACTGAGAGTGACATAGGCTACTTTGTGTACCGGAAAATTAAAGAGTTCTCGTGGGAATTGAAAAAAAATATTCCACGCGGACGAAGTCACGGGCATCATCTAGCTTATAATACGTCTATATAGTAACTTTATGTTATACTACCTGATGCCTCATGCCTGAATGCAAAGCAACCTCCGCACGAAATATAACAGGCGCGTGAGGAGACTACAGAACCCTTAACTCAAGGTAGGTACATCATACTTCATACTACACTTATCATACTAATATTATAAATGCGAAAATGTGTTTGTTTGTTGGTTTGTCCTTCAATCACGCTGCAACGGAGCAACGGATCAACGTGAATGATTTTTGGCATGGGTTTGTTAGAGGACCTGGAGAGTGAAATAGGTTATTTTTATCCCAGAAAATTCAAGAGTTCCCGCGGCCATAAAATGAGCTTAAACCACGCGGACGAAGTCCATCAGTCGCGGTCGTCATCAGCTTGTAGGTAACATATAAAGGGAAAAAATAACTGACTGACTGATCTATCAACCAACGCACAGCTCAAGGTGGACGGATCAAGCTGTAATTTGGCAAACTGCAGAAAGCTATTAGGTATGTCGTAGAAATCCGATATGAAAGGATTTTTGAAAATATGAAAATCGAACCTATGTTGGAAATAGTATTTAATCTCATTACATCAAGACTGGAAACAGGCTGGAGACAAAAAAGTTAATGTTCTCTTTTTAGTATTGATGTTTCTGTAGAAAATCTTATAACGAAAATGGTTGTAGCGTGATGTCTCAGTAATATAAATATTAATTAAATATGTTTACTTAATTTATATGTTACATTATGTAGTTATTGTATTTGTGTATTGTATTATTCAATTAAGTAAGTAGAAATTTTGAGACACTCGCATTCTGGTTTCCTAGCACTTTCCTAATCTAAGGTTGCCTGGAAGAAATCACTGTTTGGCGATAGGACTTTTGTACCTATCCTTCTTTTTAGGGTTCCGTACCAAAATGGTAAAATGAAACCCTTATGGTGCGACTTTCTCCGTCTGTCTGTCCGTCTGTCCGTCCGTCACACTCGATTATTTCAGTAACTACCGAAGCTATCGACATGAAATTTGGAATAGTTGTGTATATTAGTGGCCCAAAGACACTGGAATTAAAAAAAATTGGAAATTATTTTTGTTCTTATTTAAAAAGGGGGGAAAATCTGAGGGTTGAAATTTAAAAGAGAGATAACTGTACTGTGTGGGGTATCATATGAAAGAGTTTACGTTGTACATTCTAAAACAGATTTTTAATTATTTTTATTTATGATAGTTTCTGATTTATCGGGGAAAATGTCAAAAAAAATACCGTTCCCCCCCTTAGCTCCGGAGTTTACCAATCGAAAAATTTGAAATAATTATGGTCAATAGGAATTTACGTATACTTTACAGGAAAACTATAGCCAATGCTCTAACTAGCATAGTTTTTTTGATATTAACAATAAACCTCTACAAACAAAGTTAGTCTTGCAGTTCATTAACAAAGGTAATTATTTATTAATAATGGTACGGAACCCTTCGTGCGCGAGTCCGACTCGCACTTGCCCGGTTTTTTATTTTATTTCATGTATTCTTTTTTTCTTGTCTTTGTTTTTTTCGTGTGGTGCAAATAAAGAGTTAATTAATAATAATAATATGTTTGTGAGACTATATTCTAAAATGACAGCTCTATTTATATTCATAATACTTCCTACCCTACGGAAAGGGGCAGCACTAGATTAGAGCTGTAATAATTTTAGTTTAGTTCAGAGATCTAGTTAAACAGATCGTCTCAGCTTAAATGGCGGGCAGACACCCTGGCGCGCCGCGCAGCCAAGTGACTCGAGTTACTGGCAAATATCGCTCATTGGCTACAACTAGGGTTGCCTGACTACTTCATACTAATCCATACTCAATATTATAAATGCGAGAGTGTGTCTGTCTGTCTGTCTGCTACGTTTTCACGGCCCATCTATTCAACCGATTTTGATGAAATTTGGAATAGAGGTAGGTAACATGCCGGGGAAGGACATAGGCTTTTTATCCCGGAAAATTAAAGGGTTCCCTCGGGAATCAAGAAACCTTAATCCATGCAGATGAAGTCGCGGGCATCAGCTAGTATTTTATATGCGAAAGTGTTTGTCCTTCAATAACACCGCAACGAAGCAAAAGATTGACGTGATTTTTTGCATGGATTTTTTGAAGACCTGAAGAGTGACATAGGCTTTTTTATTCCGGAAAATTAAGGAGTTCCCATGGTTACCACGCGGGCGAAGTCGCGGGCATTTAGTTAGATAATATTTGTTACCTGGACCGTAAAAACAGTAATAATATGCCTAACTTGTACTAGCTTACCTGATGGATGTTAAGGGTGGTGGCATTCCCGCGGGAACTCTTCAGATTTCCATGATAATAAGTAGCGTATGTCTTTCCCCGGAATAAAAAGCTATCCCTGTATCAAATTTCGTCAAAATCGGTTGAACAGATGGACCGTGAAAGCGTAGCAGACAGACACACTTTTGCATTTATAATATTAGCATGGATTGAATGTCACTTGTTATTTTAACGTTTACGTGAGTGATATTCATTTTAAGTTATATAGCCTATATATTCATATAGTTTCAGACAGACATACTCTCGCATACTAATAATATTAAAAAACCGGCCAAGTGCGAGTCGGACTCGCGCACCGAGGGTTCCGTACTCAAGAAGTAGGTATAATTACCTTTGTTAATGAACCGCAAAACTAACTTTGTTTGTAGAGGTTTACTGTTAATATAAAAAAATTACGTTTGTTGTATGGGAGCCCCCCTTTAATATTTACTTTATTGATATTTAATTATTTATTTTGAAAGGTAATATACAAGTTAATATTCTGTGAAAATTTGAACCGTCTACCTGTTACCGTTTTTAATATTGAGCAAAAAAATACGAAAAAAACACGTTTATTGTATGGGGACCCCCCTTAATATATATATTTTTAATTTTTAGTATTTGTTGTTATAGCGGCAACGGAAATACATCATTTGTGAAAATTTCAGCTTTCTAGCTATCACGGTCTATGAGATACAGCCTGGAGACAGACAGACAGACAGACAGCGGAGTCTTAGTAATAGGGTCCCGTTTTTACCCTTTGGGTACGGAACCCTAAAAAGAAGATACGTATAGTACAAATGTTACAACTTACAATATTGTTTTTACAGCGAGGAACGGCCATAGAAAGGAAGTAAACTTCAGAATCCCGCTTGTTAAAAGTCGATGAACGAGTAAATAGTGAGGTTATTTCGTAATTTTCGTTACAGCCGTGAGCCGGAACTAAGACATACTGCACGAATGTTGCAGACTTGGTGGCGCCACAGTCGGCCGCCAAGACGCGCTGCAGTTTCAAGCTTTTAAAATGTTTACGAAATTTGTTATGTAAGTACTTAATTTTTTTTTACGCCACTACAAGTTAGCCATTGACAGTCATCTCAATTCTCATCTTATGGTACAATGATGCAGTCTAACATGGAAACGGGCTAACATGTTGGTATGGCAGTTTCTACACGGAACGCTAAATCGCTTGGCGGTACGTCTTTGCCAGAAGGATGGTAGCTGAAACCTCTCATCAGGCCAGACCAGAGAAAATTCTGAAATCATAAATTTAGCCTGTTTTTTTATTCAGGTTTTGAGCTACCTCCATTCTAAATTTCAGCCAAATCGTTTCATCCATTGCGGCGTGAAAGAGTAACAAGCATTCCAAGACACACTTACAAACATTCAAAGCATCTCGAAGCCCACGATTTCGTCCGCGTGGATTGTTTTTTAAATTCCCGCACGCACCCCTTAATTTTCCGGAATAAAAAGTAGCCTATGCCCTTCCTCGGGATACAAACTACCCCTGTACCAAATTGCATCAAAATCGGTTGAACAGGTGGGCCGTGAAAGCGTAGCAGACAGACAGATGGACAGGCAGACAAAAACACTATCGCATTAATAATATTAAAGTACCTATGGATTCTATTTTATTTTCACTTATTCATAACTAGATGATGCCCGCGACTTCGCCCGCGTGGATTATTGTTTATTGATTCCCGCGGGAACTCTTCAATTTTCCGGAATAAAAAGTAGCCTACGTCCTTCTCCGGGATACAATCTATCCCTGTACCAAATTTCATCAAAATCGGTTGAGTAGTTAGGCCGTGAAAGCGTAGCATACAGACAGACAGACAGACACACTTTCGCATTTATAATATTAAATTAGTATGGATAATATAAGTAGAAAAATAACAATAACAGTAGTTAAAGTTCTATTATCTACTAGCTGACCCGTTGAGTCTTTGTCCTGTCCATTGAGTTCATACAAAAATACCATAGAGAAAAGCAGAGATTAGATTTTTCTTTAACGACAGTCAATTACCCATGTGAATAAGTGTGTAAGTGTATACGTGTGTTCCCCCACAAGGCGCAAACAATTAGCACGGGCTCGTGAGCGATGGAGGACATTAATCTTGTCACACTCCTGTTACAGTTCAGATTGATTACACGGACACACGCCGGACACCTATATACACATATATATATACACCTTTGCCTATGCCTTTGACAATATCTATTGTTGAAACAATATGCGGCCTTTTTAGGAGTAAAAAGCATTTGACACTTTATCTAATTGTTGTAAACAATACGCTGCCTTTTCAACCGACTTCAAAAAAAAGAGGAGTTTCTGAGATTCGACTGTTTTTTTTTTATGTTTGTTACCTCAGAACTTTTGACTGGGTAGACCGACTTGGATGATTCTTTTTTTATTTGAAAGGGCATACTTCCCATGTAGTCCCATATAAATTTTATCGAAATCGGTCGAGCGGTTTTTAAAATATCAACAATAAAATAAGTACTTCGTATGGCGTGTGCTTGTTGTTGTAAAGTTGGCGCGGGAGTTTGAAGTCGGTTGTTTAAAAAGAATTTTTTATATTAATTATTAGGAGTTGGTTAAAAATTTTGAAAAAAAATTGTATGTTGCGTTCTCCTGCAAATAAGATTATGACGCAGAGAGATTATTATTATAAGATTTTCTGTAGAAGTTTCTAGAAAAACTTGTCTTTGTTGTCTTAACGTAGAGAGGTCCCGGGTTCGATCCCCGGCAGGGTCAATTTGGGAATTTATAATTGAAATAAATAAATAAAGTCTTTATTTGGGATTTGAACACAAAAACAAAAGAACAAACAAAAATTTCAATAACATAAAATTAAAACTAGAATTGAACTAACTTAACTTGTTAAACTCTTCTGAATTCTCCCCGGTATGGCCTAGAGCGAGGCTTCGGCCGTGGCTAGTTACCACCCTACCGGCAAAGACGTACCGCCAAGCGATTTAGCGTTCCGGTACGATGCCGTGTAGAAACCGAATAGGGGTATGAGTTTAATATAACTGCCATGCCCATAACAGGTTAGCCTGCTACCTACCGCTAACAAGCTAAGATAGCTGGCATCGTCACTTACCATCAGGTGAGACCGCAGTCAAGGGCTAACTTGAAGTGGATATGATAACACGAACTTTTCTTGAAAATTCCTATAAATACCAGGAGTACATAAGCCAGAGGTGGCAGTGTCAAAGTAGCACATTAATCTTGTCGCGGTCGTTCCTCATTGCTGTCCCGCGTCCGACATCACTCAACCGACACCCGACAGCCGACCGACACTTTATACAGATTATACAGATTATTATAGTTAATAGTTTGTTAGCTAACTAGGTGACATTGTTTATAACTAGAGTGGGAATTTTCGTAAAAACACGTCCGTTGTATTGAAATATTTAAATGCAATGAAAAATAATGAATTTCCTTAAGATTAGAAGAGTCAGAAGACTTTACTATAGAATAGAAGGATTTGGTAGATCAGAGCACTAATATCCCAAGAAAGAAAAACCATTCAGTCAGTCATGACTCTTTGCAGTGAAGAATAATATGGACGCAGAGAAATGAATACAAGATTTGCTGTAGAAGTTCTAGAAAAACCAGCACTTTTATGTAGTTTCTTTCAAATAAATACCAGGATCACATAAGCCAGTGAAGGCGGTGTCAGGGCGGCATTAATGGGCGCTTCTTCATTGGACGGCCCGGCCCCGGCCCGGCAACGACACCGACATCAGTGGACGCATAATTGTATGAAGTTGTATGGCACGCTGTCTCACTGGGACGGCCCGGCAACGACATGCCGTCGCCGGCACCGGCATGTCGTCGCTAGCAAGTCTCCCACTGGTGTCGGGCCGACATTTTTATGCATGTGTTGTGTACGCATACAAACGTCCATGTGGGCGTGCGAGTGGCGTGATGAGAGACCCCGCCCCGCGCCCCCGTAGCTCTAGTAGTAGTTCATTTGCAGCGGCGCTTGGGAAAAGGTTTGCACGTTTTTGCTAAGCTGTGGTACGCATGGGGTTATATTTTTATATATTATTATGGCTCATTTTAAATATGACGTAGTAACACTAATTGAAGCGGTGGAGTCGAAACCCTCCCTTTGGGATAAATAAAGAGAGGAAAGCAAAAATAAAATATTAAGAGAAAAATGTTGGTTGGAATTTTGCGAATATTTGAAAGATAGATAAACAGAAATGAATGATGAGGAAAAAAGGAAAACGAATTGCCATTCTGAAGTTTGTGTCTTCTTTTCGGATGTTTTCGATTAAGTTCATGAGTAAATAATCAAAGGTGTCTTTACTCATACGGAAATAATTAAAAAACGTATCGGTTAGTTTTTCAAATAAATTGTACTTAATACACGCCATCTAAATATCTTACTTTGCACCCAAAACCGTTTACTGATACTTCTTTTTTTGCGTCTCAAATATAATAAATACAACAAATATAATTTGTTAAACGCTGTCATCGTTCTTGTTCATGAGTTCACGACCTACTGTAAAATAAAATATATTTAGCCGCCGCGGTCGGTGCCGGTGTCGGTGTCGGGCCGTCCAATGAAGAATGTAGATGCCGGTGCCGTGTCGTTGTGAACTGTCGGTGTCGGTGTCGTTGCCGGGCCGGGCCGTCCAATGAAGAAGCGCCCAATCTGTCACAGTCGTTCCTCATTGCTGTCCCGAGTCCAACATCACTCAACCGACACCCGACGGCCGACCGACACTTTGCGCAGATTAGCTGTTAGCACAGAATAGTCTGTTATCTAACTAGGTGACACTAGAGTGGGAATTCTCGTAAAATATACACCCGTTATATTGAAATACTAGCAGATGCCCGCGACTTCGTCCACGTGGTTTAAGTTTTTTTCCCCACAGGTACTCCTTAATTTTCCGGTATAAAAATTAGCCTATATCACTCACCAGGTCCTCAGCTGTATACTCATGCAATAAATAAAGTTGATCGGTTGCTCTGTTGCGGCGTGATTGAAGGTCAAACTCTCTATTTAACATCCTTGGGGATAAAATGTTCAAAAACTGTGAATCACATATTTAACTGAAAGCTCAAAGCCCAAGTTCCATGGCTATAACTTGAGAAATGAAGGACTTTTATTAAAACTTTCAACCCTTTTTCACCCCTTTGGGGTTCGAATTTTCAAAAATGTTGAAACACGTCCTTCATATTTAACCAAGAGCCCAAATGTAATTTTCATGGCTATAACCTGAGAAATGAAGGAATTTAATTAAATTTTTCAACCCCTATTTTACCCCTTTGGGGGTGGAATTTTGAAAAACTGTGACATACGTAGGTACTTCTTACGAGAGCCAAAGTACCAAGCTTCGTTGATATAACTTAAGAAATATCTTGAGAAATGAAGACCTTTTAAACCAAATTTCATCCCCTATTTCATACGTTTGGGGTCGAATTTTCAAAAACTGTGAAACACGTATTTCTTCATTTTTAACCCGCAGCACATATATCAAGTTTCATGGCTATAACTTGCTAAATGAAGGCCTTTCATATAAACTTTCTACCCCTATTTCACCCCGTTATGGGTGGAATTTTGAAAAACTGTGACACATGTACTTCTTTATTTTTTACCTTAAGCCAAAATACTAAGTTTCGTTGATATAACTTGAGAAATATCTTGAGAAATGAAGTACTTTCATACAAACTTTCATCCCCTATTTCACCCCTTCGAGGGTAGAATTTTCAGAAACTACGAAACACGTATTTCTTAATTTTTTACCGTTAGCTTATATACCAAGTTTCATGGATATAACTTGAGAAATGACGGACTTTCATACAAACTTTCAATCCCTATTTCACCCCCTTAGGGGTAGAATTTTGAAAAATCCTACCTTAATGTGCGCCTACGTCACAAAAGGAACCTACTGTCAAAATTTCAAGTTTCTATCTCCAGCGGTGGCTGTGCGTTGATATATAAGTCAGTCAGTCAGTCAGGACTTTGAATTTTATATATAATATAGATTTGAATGCATAAAAAATAATGCATGATTAGGAGAGACGAAAATACAATACTTTAGAAGGCTCTGGAAGATCAGAGCACTAATATCCCTAATATCACTATTACGAGATAAATGATATAGGGTCAGGGACTCTGCGTGGTAGGAACTTTCTTGCGTTGGGTACCCAGGTTCTTCTGCGAGAAGATATATACGAGTACACCTCCATACCTACATAGATGGAAAAATTACGGATTTATTTTGTACCTACCTACTAAAAAAGCAATTGTCTGAGCAAATTCAATATTTTGTGTATGCATAAGCAATAGGCATTCACGGGCGCTGGGCCGGAAGAGTCCTTTGATGCGATCTCCTAAAAAACACGACCTATTTTTATATCTTACTAGATGATACCGTCAGCTACTTTCCCCTTCCCTACTTAGATTAAGGTTTTTGATTCCCACGGGAACTCTTTAATTTTTCAGGATAAAAATTAGCCTATGTCCTTCCTCGGGATGTAACCTACCTAACATAATTTCCTCAAAATCGGTTGAACAGATGGGCCGTGAAAGCTTAGCAGACGACACACTTTCGCATTAATAATATTGACGGTGGCACGTCTTTTTCGGTAGGATGGTAAATAGCCACGGCCGAAGCCTCCCACCAGGCCAGACTAGAGAAAATTCAGAAATTATAATTTCCCAAATTCAGGGAAGGCGTCAACAGCGCTAGGAAGGCCAAAATTATAATATACGACGTAAAGCTCTCCAAAAAATTTCTTATTAAATATCTCGTCAATTTTCCGGCCTATTGAACCACTATATAAGACATACAAAGGACAAACCAGCTTGGTCACTTAACTAAAAGGCCGCCGTAATCCCTGTGATAGAAAATTGTTCCGAGCGCAATTTATTCCGCGATTCGCATACAAAGGAGGATTGTGAAGGAATAAATCTCGGAACGAAATAATAACAGACAGTAATATTTACTAAATAAATACTTAGTAGGTAATATTTATTAAATAAATACTTTTTCATCTCATATCTCGCTGTACAAGTAAGTATGTTATTTTAGCTAAGGGTAAGCGGATTAAAGTTTAAGTATTAGATAGCTTCTAGGGACTACAATGTTTTTTTTTCAGTATTTTTGTCATTATTAATGCGGGGGTCTAGTTCTGAAACACTTAGTCAACAATTAGGGCTAACCTGTTGGGGAGTATGGCAGTTATATTAACCACTAGCAGATGCCCGCGGCTTCGTCCGCGTGGTTTAAGTTTTTTTCCACACAGGTACTCCTTAATTTTCCGGTATAAAAAGTAGCCTATACCACTCTTCAGATCCTTAACTACCCGTGCAAAATACCCGTTGCTCTGTTGCGGCGTGATTGAAGGACCAACTCTCTATTTCACCCCTTTGGGGGTAGAATTTTCAAAAACTGTGAAACACATATTTCTTTGTTTTCAATCGGTAGCTCACATACCAAGTTTCATGGCTATAACTTGAGAAATGAAGGACTTTCATACAAATTTCCGACCCCTATTTTACCCCTTCGGGGATGATGATGTTAAAAACTGTGGCATACGTACTTCATTATTTTTTACCGAAAGCCAAAATACCAAGATTCGTTTAAAATATCTTGAGAAATGAAGGCCTTTTATACCAACTTTTATCCCCTTTGGGGGTAGAATTTTGAAAAACTGTGAAACACATATTTCTTCATTTTTAATTCGCAGCTCATATACCAAGTTTTATGGCTATAACTTGAGAAATGAAGGACTTTCATACAAACTTTCAACCCCTATTTTACCCTTTGGGGGATGGAATTTTGAAAAACTGTGAAACACATATTTCTTCATTTTTAACTCGGAGCTCATATACCAAGTTTCTTGGCTATAACTTGAGAAATGAAGGACTTTCATACAAACTTCCAACCCCTATTTTACCCCTTCGGTGGGAAAATTTTGAAAAACTGTGAAACACGTACTTTTTTATTTTTTACCTTTAGCTAAAATACCAAGCTTCGTTGATATAACTTGTAAAATAATCTTGAGAAATGAAGGCATTTCATACTTCTAACTAACTTTCATCCCCTATTTCACTCCTTTGGGGGTCGAATTTTCAAAAACGGTGAAATACGTATTTCTTTTTTTAACTCTTAGCTCATATACCAAGTTTCATGGCTATAGCTTTCATACAAATTTTCAACCCCTATGTTACCACTTTAGGGGTTGAATTCTGAAAAACTGTGACACACGTAATTCTTTATTTTTTAACGAAAGCCATAATACCCAGTTTCGTTTACATAACTTGAGAATATCTTGAGAAATTAAGGACTTTCATGCAAAATATCAACTCCTATTTTACCCCTTTGGGGGTAGAATTTTGAAAAACTGTGAAACACGTGTTTCTTCATTTTCAACCAGCAGCTCATATACCAAGTTACATTGCTAAAGCTTTCATACAAATTTTCAACCCCTATTTTACCACTTTAAGGGTTGAATTCTGAAAAACTGTGAGACATGTAATTCTTTATTTTTTAACGAAAGCCAAAATACCCAGTTTCGTTTATATAACTTGAGAATATCTTGAGAAATTAAGGACTTTCATGCAAAATATCAACCCCTATTTTACCCCTTTGGGGGTAGAATTTTGAAAAACTGTGAAACACATATGTTTTCATTTTCAACCCGCAGCTCATATATCAAGTTTCATGGCTATAACTTGAGAAATTAAGGACTTTCATACAAACTTTCAACCCATATTTCACCCCTTCCGGGGTAGAATTTCGGGATAAAAAGTATCCTATGTCCTACCTCGTAGTATGGGCTCAAATCGTGCCAAGTTTCGTTTGAATTCATTCAGTAGTTTCGGCGTGGTGCGCGGCCAAGATACAGACAGACAGACAGACAGACAGACAGACAAAAATGAAAAAAATTACAGATTTGGCTTCAGTATCGAATAATGAGTGCCCTCCAAAAAAAATTTTCAAAATATCTTCAATGTACAGAATTGGACCTGTTACAGTTTTATTATAAGTATAGATACCCCTAATCGGTTTCTGCAAGGCATCGTACCGGAACGTTAAATCGCTTGGCGGTACGTCTTTGTTGCGTGAGACAGACTAGAGAAAATTCTGAAATTATAAATTCCCAAATTGACCCTGCCGGGGATCGAATCCGGGAACCCGCGCTCAACACTGCGCCAGGGAGGTAGTCTCATTCTAAAAACACTTACGTTCACGTAACGTTACGTTCGTACGTCACTTACGTTCTAAAAAGACAAAATCAAGTTCAAATTCAGTTATCCATAGAGCTACGATGCCACAGATTACATATAACACCCCTCTGTTTTCCTCCGGGGTAGAGTCTTCCAAAGTATTAAGTCACGCGTTACGTTCGAGCAATTTTGTGTGACCTAAATTGAAAAGGCTTCTAATTTTAGGTTTCACCGTCTGGCCTCCGTTAAGCTGTCTGGTATCGCCATTTGTGAGGTTAAACTCATCAACATATTACACAATATTATATTATATCCCTGTGTATAATAATTTGAACCTTTGTAATGTTTACTTACCTAGGTAATTGAATAAAAGCATTACCACCCTGCCCACTTCCAAAGGTTAACTGAAAGAGTGTTAAGTTTAATAGTGACATGAAGTGCATTTTTCTGAAAATCGCAACCACTTAGTTTTTCCCTGGATTTTCGTGGTAGAACATTTAGAACCACGTAGGTAGATTTATAGCACATATCATAGGTACTAAGTATTTTGACTTTATCTAGACTTTGCGACTATTCTTGCTATTTCTTGCTAATTTTTGTGGCTTCAGCAGAACTTTCGATTTCTTGTAATTTATTTAAAAGCCTCTGCGTACAATAAATATTTATATCTCAAATATTTTTTCTTTTTTAACGGAATAAGAAAATCGTATTATTCAATATTAAATGTGGTAATGTAATCTGGTTGCCCGCAGCAAGCAAATACGAGTACGTCTGAATTATCTAAGTGCGAAATTTTCCTGAGGCCCAATGTATGGTACAAGTGATAGGCTAAGGAGAAGTATTTTTTTTTCAAAATATCAATACGAATGTGAATGGGAAGAGCGTATACCTGCTTAGTTTTAATATTTAATTCACAATGTCTATGATGTCGAAATGTACGAATGTCAGTCAGTCAGTCAATCGACTTGCAAGGAACCGCCGGAAGATCTTGGCGTACAGAACTCCTTTCAAGTTCGGCTTACCGAACCGGTGGTAGAGTCTTGAGTCTTGACTTATCATATAAGTGACACAAGTTGTCCTACGTGAAATAAATAAATCATTTAACATTTATGAGACCTTTTTACAGTCGTATCATCATCGTCATCTCTTCGACCTTTCGCCGGCTCTCTACTCTTGTGATCACGAGTCTCAGAATGAGAAGAGTTTTGGCCATATTCCAACATGCTGCCCAAGTGCTGATTGGTAGACTTCACACATCTTTGAAAACATTAATATTTGCGTCACTTGATCCCATCTCTATTACACTTTTCAACACTTATGTATAAAAGTTTATATTACTTGGCGCTTTCTCGTCACTTGGACCAAACTCTAGCGCCCTTTCCAACACTTGGGTGTTTCAGTGAAGGGAGGATGTCTCGGGGCAGAAATTTGCCGTCGCTTCGGTAAATATGATTCGAGGCGTAATTCAAACAACATCTCGTGGGATAATTAACGAGGGATGCTGGTAGGATTACGAGTAAATTGTGTTTTAGCTACGCTTAACGATTTCACCTTCTTTGACAGCTTTTGTGAAGTAATTAGATGTTTATGTTTTTCCACTTAACACGCTTCAAGGTTGCCAAATACGGGTAATAGAATAATAAAAAAATTCCTTGTAGTTATAATGCCTCGGCCTCCTTTTTGGAGGTTCGGAGTTTGATTCTCGGGCATTTGTTGGCGATTTTCAACCATCGCATTCTATGAATTGTTGTTTTTGTTGTGTACAAGATTTGAGTTTGAGTTTGAAACCGCTATTTCCGAATTAATGCAATTGCATTGCATTGCATGTTGGTATAAAAATTTAGACTCGCCTGATCAGCCCAGAGTCAGATAAGAAATATTGAATTTCTTAATTGTCACTGCCGGGAATCGAACTCAAACTTCCTACTACGCCAGGGAGGTCAGTCGTCAGATGTTTAAGGTGCGGGCTTGCTAAGCGTTTCGCGTCAGTTCCGCGTCAGTTTCGCGCGGTGCGTTATGCTATCGACCCGTCGCAATGCGGCGTCACGCGATCCCAGCTGATTTCGACCTGGGGGGTTACCACCATCGTCTAAAGCAGTATTACTTCAAAACTTACTTAAATACATAACAAAAATTAAACTACTGGATTAAAGTGCATATTTTAAATTTCGGCACTGACGAGTATTGTGAACCGTGGCCTAGCAGTCAAAGGCGTTCCGGGTGCGATTCCCAGAGAGATGCCTTCGGTTCCAATCCTGCCGGTTCCGCAATTTTTGATATGTATTTAAGTAAGTTTAGAAACTTTCCTAGTGTGAGAAGCACTGTAGTAAAATTATAAAGTGTTACTACAACATGACAGTTTGATGTCACGTAGGTACCTTGACGTCCCTAAATAAGGATTATAATTCTAAAACGCGAACGTTAACAATATGAAAACAATACTGCTATATGCGATGGTAGTATATCCCTTGCCTTGCTTGATTATGCAATGTCGTATTATATATACTTACCGTGTCAAGAAATGTTACATATTTCTCGTAATCGTTAAAGAAATCGCGTAAATTCCATACCATGCCGTTTTTCGGTTGTGTACGGCTTAAGTGCGGAAACACACTCACCATTTCAACCTATCGCCGGCTCTCTACTAAGCAGGAGTTCACTCTTGGAATGAGAAGGGTTTAACCATAGTCCACCACGCTGGCCAAGTGCGGATTGGCAGACTTTACACACCTTCGAGAACATTATGAAGACCTCTGGTGCATGAAGGTTTCCTTACGATGTTTTCCTTCACCGTTTGAAGCACACTGATATTTAATTTATTAAAACGCTGCACATGATTCACATAAGAGGTGCATGCCCGGCAATCGAACCGACGACCCTGTATAGTAGTTCAGGTGTTTACACCACTAGGCTATCACCGCTTCAGAAACACAATAAGTACATATATTTACATGGATTTAAAGTCCGCGCGCACTTTTATACAATGCTGCTCAGGCTGCGGGGACAGGAATAAACGTGTTTTCCATATGAAGCGGGCATTGTTGTCTTGACAGACTAGTTAGTAGTTACGACACCGTAGGCCACGTAAATGGTCAGTCAGTTACTGTTTGATACTGTCGTATCGAGTCGCGTTTTTCGCTCACGTAGGACAATGCCGGAACGACGAAAGCGAAGCGATGCGATACGACGCCGCAGAAAATGACAAACTTATCTACGCGACAACACAGGCAAGCCACGTAAAGGGTCAGCTACTATTTGATACTAACGCGTCGCGTCGTATCGCGTTGTCGCGTTTGTCGTTCACGCAGGACAGTATATTAATACGTAACTATATGGTGCATGCGACTTTGTCCGCGTTGTTTTTTTTTTTATTGCCGTGGGAACTCCTCAGTTTTCCGGAATAAAAAGCCCTACCCTACCTAGCCCTAATTTCCTTCCTCCGGGATGCAACCTATCTCTATACAAATTTTCATCAAAATTGGTTGAAAAGATGGCCCGTTAAAGCGTAGCAGATAGACAGACAGACAGTAACATAGATTGTTGAGGTAATCTCTAACTTTGACCGTAATTATTTCTATACTTTGCGCTTAGTTGTATTTAAGTGCAATGCGACGCAACAAGTTAGTTGCATCTAGCAGAGATGAGATTATGGTTCTCTAGTTCTACATTTAAGAAAGGAATTAGGCTGATTACCACTACAGTCCATTAACGTCCCACTGCTGGGCACAGGCATCCACTCTCGCAGGAGAGAGGGAACTATAGCTTAGACCCACCACGCTGCTTGCGGGTTGGCGGGCTTTAACGACTATTATCATGTTAGTGATAATAACCGGGACCGACGGCTTCACGTGCTCTCCGAGGCACGGGGGTGAAACACCGCCAACTTCCTAACTTCGGGCTAGTACTGAGAATTTCTAGTCAGAAAAACCCAACACTTGGTTTTTCTGACTAGAAATTGACTCTGGCCCGACCCGGGACTCGGACCCGGTACCCGAACCCGGGACCTCGTCGGCCGCAGTCAAACATGCTAACCACTAGACCAACGAGGCAGTCAGTCCGTTAATCAGTACCTTTTAAATCCTCAAAGAGGGGTGTCATGAGTTTAATGTGTATATCTATCTGTGTATTTGTGTGTCTGTCTGTGGCATCGTAGCTTCCAAACCGATTTTGATTTTTTTTGAAAAGTGACTTGATCGAGATTGTTCTTTGGTATGTTTTAAGAAAACCAGTTCAGCCTTGTTTTTAAAGTTTGCCTAAGAAATATCATAGATTTTTTTTTTTTTTTTTTTTTCCTCTTGGGGGGGAGGAAAAAATCCCTCCGGACTTCTGCCTGTCGGCAGGGCATGTCCGACTTGCACGGACTAAAACAACCTCCCCCCGCGTCCAGGTGTCAGCACGGAACCACATAGTATTACTTCGTGCTGACCCTCTATTCCTTACTTTTGCTTCTTTTTTTCCTCTCTTTCCTTCTCTTCTCTTCGCATCATTATTGCCCTGAGCATTTGCCTATAGCGTTGCCATGCTTCCTCGCTCGACAGCATCCGTGCTATGAGGTTTTGGGCGTTGACAGCATCGCTCGTTCCCTGCGCCTCTGATCGTAGGTCTGCGCAGCCAGAGCAATCAAAGATTGCATGTCTCGGGGTGTCTTCCTCTCCGCAAAAGTAGCAGTTCTCTGTTGGTGATTTTCCTATTGCGAAGAGATATGTGTTGAACACCCCGTGACCGCTCAGCGCCTGCGTCAGCCACCTGTCTACCTCCCTGTGCTTTCTTTTGTGCCACTTCTTCAGGTCCTTGATTAGTTCTCTCGTCCAGGTACCTTTTCCGACTCCCGACCACTCATTTTCCCACTCGGTTAGAATTCTCTCACGCACTTCAATTGCCGTTTGTTCCTTGTTCCTGAAGAGCTCGGCGCGTTCTTTTACCATCATGTGAATGGGAATGAGTCCTGCAATCACTAGCACCGCGTCGGTGGAGATAGTACGGTACCACAGAGTACGTACAGAGGGGAAGCTTCATACAAACGGCTCGCGGCGACTTCACCCATACATAGCGCAACGATGTGTGCGTGAGCTCTCACCGACACATTCACCGACACGCCGTCTGGGTACGCGACGCCTCAGTCCGGGTACGAACGTAAGGGCTGACGGTCGAGCGTATACCTAATCTAATTTTGAATTAACAATAAAACTATTAGATTTATTTAAGTAAATAGTGTTGTTTTACCAAAAATGCCGAATTCTTGCACAGTTTGCTTGAAAATTTCCAAAAACAATAAGGTTTCCTATTTTTCATACCCGAGAGATAAAGAGAAGTAAGTACCTTTTTAAACGTACCTAAACCAATGAACCTATTTTTATGATTTTTCGTTTAAAATCGATATTTAGGACTCCCTGGGGTTAGAAAACAGGAAACTGGTACCTAAGTTTAAAAAAATAAGCGCCATTTTGAAATTCTTTGTTAATTAACCGATTTCGTTCAAAATCGATATTTCGGACTCCCTGGGATTACAAAACAGGAAACTGGTACCAAAGTTTAAAAAAATCAGCGCCATTTTGAAATTCTTTGTTAATTAACCGATTTCGTTCAAAATCGATATTTAGGACTCCCTGGGATTACAAAACAGGAAACTGGTACCAAAGTTTAAAAAAATCAGCGCCATTTTGAAATTCTTTGTTAATTAACCGATTTCGTTCAAAATCGATATTTAGGACTCCCTGGGGTTAGAAAACAGGAAACTGGTACCAAAATTTAAAAAAATCAGCGCCATTTTGAAATTCTTTGTTAATTAACCGATTTCGTTCAAAATCGATATTTAGGACTCCCTGGGGTTAGAAAACAGGAAACTGGTGCTAAAATTTAAAAAAATCAGCGCCATTTTGAAATTCTTTGTTAATTAACCGATTTCGTTCAAAATCGATATCTGAGAATCCCTGGTATTATTAAACAGGAAACTGGTACCAAAGTTTAAAAAAATCAGCGCCATTTTGAAATTCTTTGTTAATTAACCGATTTCGTTCAAAATCGATATTTAGGACTCCCTGGGGTTAGAAAACAGGAAACTGGTACCAAAATTTAAAAAAATCAGCGCCATTTTGAAATTCTTTGTTAATTAACCGATTTCGTTCAAAATCGATATCTGAGAATCCCTGGTATTATTAAACAGGAAACTGGTACCAAAGTTTAAAAAAATCAGCGCCATTTTGAAATTCTTTGTTAATTAACCGATTTCGTTCAAAATCGATATTTAGGACTCCCTGGGGTTAGAAAACAGGAAACTGGTGCTAAAATTTAAAAAAATCAGCGCCATTTTGAAATTCTTTGTTAATTAACCGATTTCGTTCAAAATCGATATCTGAGAATCCCTGGTATTATTAAACAGGAAACTGGTACCAAAGTTTAAAAAAATCAGCGCCATTTTGAAATTCTTTGTTAATTAACCGATTTCGTTCAAAATCGATATTTAGGACTCCCTGGGGTTAGAAAACAGGAAACTGGTGCTAAAATTTAAAAAAATCAGCGCCATTTTGAAATTCTTTGTTAATTAACCGATTTCGTTCAAAATCGATATTTAGGACTCCTTGGGGTTAGAAAACAGGAAACTGGTACCAAAATTTAAAAAAATCAGCGCCATTTTGAAATTCTTTGTTAATTAACCGATTTCGTCCAAAATCGATATCTGAGAATCCCTGGTATTATTAAACAGGAAACTGGTACCAAAGTTTAAAAAAATCAGCGCCATTTTGAAATTCTTTGTTAATTAACCGATTTCGTTCAAAATCGATATTTAGGACTCCCTGGGGTTAGAAAACAGGAAACTGGTGCTAAAATTTAAAAAAATCAGCGCCATTTTGAAATTCTTTGTTAATTAACCGATTTCGTTCAAAATCGATATTTAGGACTCCCTGGGGTTACAAAACAGGAAACTGGTACCAAAGTTTAAAAAAATCAGCGCCATTTTGAAATTCTTTGTTAGTTGACCGATTTCGTTCAAAATCGATAATAGAGTTTTAGAATTATATCCTTGAAAGTCCCCACTACGAACATGCACGCATAAAAGTATGCACATAAATAGTTCTTAGCTAATTTAGATAAGAATAATTTTAGTTTTAGGAATATACCTTTTGTGCATAAATATTTTTCTAAAAACAATGTATGTTTTTTGTGATTCCTAATCCAATCCAATTCCAAAAAAGTGAGGTCTAAAAATCTGTTCACCAGTGGCTCCAAATTGTTGGTCGACAAGATCTAATTGGGAAAATAGATGAAGGTAATGCTAGAGAAAATTATAGAATTTGTGAGCATCACTTTGATAAAGAATGTATTACAAAAAAAAGAACTGTTAAACATTTAACTGAAAATGCATACCCTACGCTGAATCTACCATCTTTTGACGATGGTGCATGTACTAGTTCATCGCAATGTAAGGTAATAACCGTAATTAATAATCAAAATAATTATGAGAACATTGCTGCTGTTGATACTGGGAAAAATATTACAATTTTGTCCGATGAAACTACCCGTGGTGTTCAAGTTAATCTCAGTGAAGCAAGCAAAACTTGCGGATATGACAGCAGATCCTCACAAACTGCCCTTCATCTATCAGCAAATACACCGAGGAAGAGAAAATTAGTTTCAGATCTTCGAGCAGCCAAAAAGACAAAACATTTTGATTTGAATAGTGTCACAAAAGAAGACTTTTTAAAATTATGTGATAAATTTTTATCAAAAAACATGATTCAACTAATAAAATGGCAAATTGATTTAAGAATGGGATGTAGTGGTAACCGTTACAGTCCTACCTTTAAGTTCTTTGCCCTAAATTTATATTATTCAGGTCCACTTGCCTACAGATTTCTTACCAGCACACTGTGTTTACCTTCTTCGAAAACGTTAAAACAGATGGTTATGCCCATAGGTACAAAAACAGATAATAGGTTACTTAATGCTTTAAAAATTAAAATAAGTAAGATGAGTCCTGACGAAAAATTTAGCAGTATTTGTGTTGACTGTATGTCTTTAAAGGCAAATCTGTTTTATGACATATCAAACGACAGAATTGTTGAATTCCATGATGTACAAGGTACACAAAAAGCAGAACTAGCTAAATACGTAATAGTAATAATGGCACGTGGCATCATACATAACTGGAAACAGCCCATTGCTTACTCATTTCTTGCTCAGTGCAAAAATTACCCAGAGGTGAATGATTGGATTGACGAAATTATATCAGCTTTATTGGACATTGGTCTTGACATCCGAGTATTTGTCTCAGACCAAGGCTCAGATTTTGTTAGCGCTTCAAAGTTTCGCTCAATTAATAGGGACAAAACTTATTTTACAGTAAATGGGCACAAAATCTATTACATATTTGACGTTCCCCACCTTATAAAATGTGTACGAAATAATCTTATAAAGTGTAATTTTGTTTACGATAAGAATAGAGTGGCAAAAATGTCTGATGTTATAAATATGTACAAGCAGGACAAAAATCAAGCACTGCGATTGGCACCAAAATTATCAGAAACACACATTTACCCTAATAATTTTCAGAAAATGAGAGTATATTTGGCAGTGCAACTGTTAAGTCACACTGTTGCTTCAGCGATAAAAACACACGTCGATCTGAATATAACTGACCCAACTGCAACAGACACTGCTGATTTAATAGACAAAATGAACCATCTGTTTGATATTCTGAACTCCAGCCGATTGCGATCTTCAGCTCAATTCAAAAGAGCCTTCTGCGGTGACAGTTTTCAAAATGAGTTTTTACAGGAAATGTTGGATTTTTTTAAACACTTAAAATTAGTTAGAACAGATACAGGAGTGGACGCAACTAAAACCGTGCATTTTATTGCTGGATTTCAAATCACAATTAAATCTGTATTACAGCTCTTCGACGATTTAAAGTCACAAAGGTTAAATTTTTTTTACACTAGACGATTAAATCAAGACTGTATTGAAAATTTTTTTGGCAAAGTGCGGCAGGCAGGAGGTAACTGTCAAGAGCCAACATGTCGACAAACCACTAATGCTTTTAAAAAAATTTTTGTAACCAACATTTTAAAAAAACCAGAGGGTACCAATTGTGAAGAAGACGTTGATTGTTTGCTCATGAAAGTCGAGGATTGCGGCACACTTTATGAAGCTTCCTTTCAAACGGAAGAAAACGAAAATGTTCCTATACTTGCTGTAGAGACTAGCGACTATAATTTCGATTTACCTGAAAGAAATGCTGTTGTTTATGTTGCCGGTTATTTATATAAAAAATGCTTGGAACGACACAGTTGCGAAAAATTGAAATTATGTGTCAATAGACATGAAAATGCCATAAATATGAGTACAGAATCAATATTTTCTCATCATAAAGATTTTAACGTCGGTAAGGTACAGGCTGGTTTCCTTATAATACCGCCAGACGAGTTTGTAAATTTTATTGAATTATTAGAAAGAAAATATCAAGAATATTTTAATAATAATCCAAAAATACAAAACATTGGAAATGAACTATTTAATAAAATTGAAAATTTTCGGTTTGAGATGCCATGCAATTGTTTCCCGGTCGAATATTTAAAAAAACTCTATATAAGATTCAGGCTATACCATACGATTAAGAGAAACAATAAAAATCTTAAAAAATACAGTAAAAAAATAGTTTAGGGTCAGTCATCTGTAAGGGGATTGTTTTTTTTCTTTTTTTTTCCGGTTTCTACACGGCATCGTACCGGAACGCTCAATCGCTTGGAGGCACGTTTTTGCCGGTAGGGTGGTAACTAGCCACGGCCGAAGCCTACCACCAGGCCAGACCAGGGAAAATTCAGAAATTATAAATTCCCAAATTGACCCTGCCGGGGATCGAACCCGGGACCTCCGCACATAAAGACAACACCGCTACACACTGCGCCACGGAAGTCGTCAATCTGTCAGTTTAATTGTTTGTTTACTATTACAACAAATAACTAGTGATTAGCCCCGAACCTCATGGTATCCCATAACTCCCATATAATTTTAATTGTAAGTAGGTACCTTATTATTAAGTTGTTTTAAGTACATATCTTATATTTTTTTTCGTTTCTTTATATTTGTCTAATTTAAGTATTTGTTGTTCAATTTTAGTGAAAATAAATATAGGAACAATTTCGTGATTGAACAAGTTAACTGATTTTGTATTAAAAATAAAACTATTTAGATTTATTTATGTAAATAGTGTTCTGTTTCAACAAAAATGCCGAATACTTGCACAGTTTACTTGAAAAGAATCAAAGACAATAAGTATATTTCCTATTTTTCATACCCGAGAGATAAAGAGAAGTAAATACCATTATATACGTACCTAGCGTACCTGTACAATAAAACTAGGTAATAACATTGATCAGGTCCATGTCCCAATAATATTACAGTGTCGTCCGATTTACACATACACGCATAATTTCAGCTAAATCGGAAACCGAGAAGTGGTTCTAACTCATCTTGCAAGATTTGACCTAAACATACATACACACATTTATACATTGCAAGTTAAATAAAATGATAATAATAATAGTCGACGCAAAACTGTTTTTGCGATAGTAAATGACGGTGCCATCTATTAACATTATTGTGAAGTTATGTTAAAAACACTGATGTTCATTAAAAAAGAAATAATTTCGTTTCTTTATAATATTTGTCTAATTTAAGTATTTATTGTTCAATTTCAGGATATAACTGTAATTATACATTATCTAGCTATAATATAATATTTTTATTTTTTCCTTAAATTGTTGACATGCATCAGTTGACAACCCTAGCAGAATAGGTATACATTTTCGACTTTGTAAGGAAGCTTCCCCTCTGGTCGGATATATACTCGTGTGACGGTACGCTCCACTGATGCCTATCGCCATTCGCCTTTGTACTGCTTCTAACTTCTACCGGTAAAGTGCCACCGTCATAGCGCTTTCGAATATCGGTGCCCCATACAGGATAACAGAGTGGGCCACAGCTGACAATACCCTTCTTCTGCTTGCTCTGGGGCCTCCCCTGGTCGGCATTAATCGGTTTAGTGCTTCAGTCAGCTTTTGTGCTTTTTTAGCTACCTCCTCCACGTGTTTTTTGTAGTTCAAGCTTTTGTCTAACCATACCCCCAGGTATTTGATATGCTCCTTTGGAGTAACTGGTGCGCCTTCCACTACGAATTTAACGGGGTCCAACTTACGCTTTCCGCTAAAGACTACCGCCTCTGTCTTCTCTGGCGCTAGTGCAAGATTTTTCCCTTTCATCCACCCGTTGATTAGGTTAAGCGCCGTATTTGCCTTTGTCATGAGGCTCCTCTCTGTTTTGGCTACAACTACCAGTGCCAGGTCATCGGCAAAACCCACTAACTCGACGCCCTCTTCTTGTTTTAGCTGGAACACCCCGTCGTATAAAATATTCCAGAGAGTTGGGCCAAGAATTGAGCCTTGCGGCACTCCGCTGGTGACTTTTAGCATTTCTTCCTGCCCTTTATTGTCCTTCACCTTGATGAATCTGTCCTCCAGATAGCTACTAACCAGGTTTTGCACATACGCCGGGAAACGTCTCTTCCGCAATTCCAGAATTATCTCGCGCCAGGGGGCAGAGTTGAATGCGTTCCTGACGTCGAGACAGATCAGGGCGCATATTTTCCGGGTTTTGCGTGTACCCCGTCTAGCCGCCGCGGCAGTATCCACCACATTCTTGATCGCCATTAAAGTGGAACGGCCCTTCCTGAAACCGTATTGGTGGTTAGAGAGACCCCCGTGATCCGGCAGGAGCTTCTCAATTCTATTAAGGAGGACTTTCTCCAGCAGTTTTCCATAGCTGTCTAGCAAGCAGACGGGTCTGTATCCCCTCGGGTCATCTACTGGCTTGTTTGCTTTCTTGAGCAGCACCTGACTTGGCTATTTTCCAAGCCGATGGGAATGTTCCTGATGTAAAGACCGCATCCATGATGTCTTTTATCTTCTCCGGGATAGCTTGAGCTAAGATTTTGACGACCTCCGGGTATAAGAGGTCGAGTCCCGGAGCCTTTTTTGGCTTCAGGCTTTCTGCTGCTATCTGAATCTCTTCTACCGTTACTTCCGTCTTTTGCGATGCATCTGCCAAGATCCGACAGAAATCGTCGTGGGATGGAAATAGCACGTCAACCACGGATATGATGAGGTCCATGTCAAGGCTAGGGGGACTTCTCCGCAGTTTTTCCGTTACTATTCTATACCCCAAGCCCCATGTATCTCTATCCACTTCCTCACAGAGCCCTCTCCATTTCTCTTCTTTTGACTTTATAATTTCCAATTGCAAGGCTAGTTTGGCTTTATATTCCTCTTTTAAGTTATTAATTTTATCATCTTCCTCTTCTCCCTTTGAGTCTCGCTTTTTTCTTCTCTTCCGAGAATATTTTCGGCGGCATTTAGTGCACAGCTCTCTTTTCTCTCTTGTTTGATCGTTCCACCAATAGACTGGGACTTTTTTGCGAACTCCTTTCCTTGGCATCGCTTTGTCGCAGGCTTTTTTAGTCTCCTCTACTAACTCCTCTGGTGTATTAACCTCCCTTTCCATGAGAGCGCTTACCAACACGTTTCTGTCTATCTTGTCTAATCTCCATCCCACTGGTGTCTGTGTCGGTGGTTTTATTTCGTTTTTAAGCACATGGAATTTGATGTATCGATGTCCACTTAAGCTGTCATCTTCCAGGACTTTCCAATCTGATATTTTCTGTGCCAGACTGCAGCTAACAAAAGTGATATCTGGGGTGGAATTTTTAGCGCCTCTTTGGAATGTGGGTGCGAGTCCCACATTCACCACCATCATCATCGCGTGCCTTCTTCAAAATGAAGTTTGGCGGTCATCATCCGAAAAACTTCTCTATTTTGTGCCACATCTTTGAGCTTCGGATAGCTAAGCCCCGTCCACTCCCTTATATCGTCCAACCACTTGCGCCTTTGGCGACCTGGAGCTCTCTTGCCTGCAATTCTTCCTTCCAAAACTAATCTTGGAAGTGAGAATTGGGCTCCTCTTTGAAGATGTCCGAAGAAAGCCATTTTTCTCCGCAAGATGGTGGACATGAGTTCTCTGTCTTTGTGGACTAGTTCCAGTACCTTAGTGTTAGGTGTAAAGCTGTTCCAGGTGATCTTAAGCATTTTCCTGTATATCCACATTTCGAAAGCTTGCAATCGGTTAATTGCTTCCTTTTTGAGAACCCATGTTTCGCAACCATACAAGAGAGTGGACCAGACGTAACATTTCACAAGGCGGCATCTTAGCTCGAGCTGTAATTTAGAATTACATAGGGTCTTGGACATCCTGTGAAATACCACTTTAGCTTGGCTGATACGGCATTTTATTTCTTGAAGGTGATCTAGGTCCGAAGTGAAATATCTACCTAAGTACTTAACCTTCGGGACCACGTCGATGCACTGATCTTTTAATTTCAGGTGGAAAGGACTTTCCGGACTTTTTGAAATAACCATGGCTTTAGTTTTACATACGTTGATGGACAATCCTTTAGCTTCTCCAGCCTTTGCTACTTCATTTAGTAACTGTTGTAATCCGGTGGCAGAATTAGCAATCAATACTGTATCGTCGGCATACCTGATGTTGTTGACACACACTCCGTTTATTGTAATTCCTTGTGGAATAGAGTTTAGTAAATCTGTCAAGATCTCTTCAGAGTACAGATTGAAGAGTAATGGAGACAGTATGCAGCCCTGGCGGACACCTCTAGTGATTGGCTGCCAGTCTGAGAGCTTCCCATCTATTTTAACTGCAGCTTCCTGGTTCCAGTAGAGGTTTCCGATTATTCGGAGATCTTTGTCATCCAAACCCTTCTGTCTGAGCACATCCATGAGGAATTGATGTTTAACCCTATCAAATGCCTTTTCATAATCTATGAAGCAGAGGTAAACATTCTGTTGCATTTCAATAGCCCTCTCTGCTAAGACATTTAAGGTGAAAATGGCATCCCGCGTTCCTACTCCGGATCTAAAGCCAAACTGTTGTTGACATATACTATCCTGACACTTTCCTATTACTCTATTATATATAATTTTAAGGAAAACCTTCGCAGTATGGCTCATTAGACTGATAGTTCTGTAGTCGGAGCATTTGGTCGCCCTAGGTTTTTTGGGGATTGTAACAAAGTAAGAACGAAGAAGATCTTTTGGAATATTTCCGGAGTCGTACATCATATTAAAAAGTTGTAACAACATGTTTTTGCTCTGGTTCCCCATACTCATTAAAAGTTCTACCGGTATACCATCCTCTCCTGCCACTTTTCTGTATTTTACCGATTTAATGGCATAGTCTAATTCAACAGGAAGGATGGATTGTCCACTTAATGGGGATTCCACAACTGTTTGTCTAGGTCGGTCGTCATGGTATAACTCTGCGATGTATTTTGACCATATTTGTAGGCGTTCGTCTAGATCCAGAATTAAATTGCCCTCAGAGTCCGCTACTGCATTTGAAATTGAGATGTCTCGTTTGGTTGGAGTGTCTTTGATCGCCTTGTGTAGTGCACCGTGTTGGTGTGTCGCTGCAAGATATTCTATGTGGTTACATCGTTGTATTAAATCTGCTTCTTTGGCTTCTCTGATTTTTGTTTGCAAAACATCATTGATTTCGTTGTATTTACTAATATTTTGTTTGTTGTCTTTTCTCCTATTGAACAGGTCAATTATTTCATCCGTAATCCAATGCTTCCTACAAACCTTATCTTTGAAACCGAGCGTAACTTCGGCAGTAGCTAACACATTGTGTTTTATATGCCACCATAAGTCCTCTTCTGTACATTCTTGATGTTGTCTCGTACCAATTACTTCGTCAGTTTTAATTCTGAAGGATTTTGCAACTTCATCGTTCCTTAATTTATGTACATCAAGAACCTTCTTTGGCTTAGTTTTATCCAGCTTCTTTAATTTAATTTTTACTTTAGACACCAATGGAATATGATCTGAGTTTATATCTGCGCCTGGATAAGTTTTAACGCTGGTAATGGCGTTACGAAACCGTCGATTTACACATATGTAATCAATTTGGTTCCTAACAATATTTGAGCTCGTGTGAGCAGGGGATTCCCAAGTGTACAAACGCCTTCTCGGAAGTTTAAACCATGTATTCATTACAGTAAGGGTGTGCTCTGCACAGAACTCTATTAGGCGCTCACCTCGGTCATTCCTTTCTCCAAGACCGTACTGCCCGATAATGTTGTGTACAGGTGTCTCCCCCACCTTAGCGTTGAAATCACCCATTATTATATTAAAATCATGCTTTTTTGTCATCTTCATTACCATATTTAAATCGTCGTAAAACTTCTCACAATCATCCTGCGTACTATCTGCTGCAGGCGCATATACTTGGATTAGGTTTGTACGGATTGGCTTTGTATTTAATTCACCACAACCATATCCAAACTTGCAAGCAGCTCCATGATCAGGCGTCCTCTGGCGTTTTCCTCCTTTGCTGACCAAACGCTTGATGCCGCGTTGAAGTCACCGGCCACTAAAATATCTCCGCGTTGTGACTCAATACTTTCAAAGAGTTCGCTTAGATCTTGTTCAAACTCTTCGAGACTATAGTTTGGGGAAAAATAGCAGCTATATACGGTGAGTCCAGACATGCCCATGGCAATGAAACCGTTTCCCTGGGCTACTAGTTTGGTACGGATTCCTCTGTTGAGCGTGACTATAGAGGCATCTCCTCTCCGGTCCATCAGCCATTCTCGAGCTTCAGCTATTTTCCTATTTGGTTCGGCCACGATAACCAAGTCTATGTCGTGCTCTTTTGCTGTCACCTGGAGCAGGTCGTGGGCGGCTCGCGTTCTATCGAGGTTTATTTGTAACACCCTAATGTGCGAACCCAGCGCTTCACTACCTGCTTCTACCCCCCGTTTTTTGGCTTCGTATTCCTTTTTCCGGGCACCTTTTCCTTCCATGATGGGCAGCTCTTGGAGCCGATCTGGTGGTTGGTGTTCCCTAAACATTTATCCATGCATATACCACATACCGTCTCGTTCTCGCAGTCTTTGGCCCTGTGCCCGTCTATTCCGCAGTTGTAACATTTTCTGCTTCGATCCTGGCCTGGACACTCTGCAGAGATGTGCCCGTATTCAAGACATCTGAAGCATCTTTTCTTCTCCGCTAAAAGACCCACTGTGACCCTCATCCATCCAATCTTAATTTTTCCCTCGTTTACTAGTTTTGAGGCCTCGTCCTTTGGTAACTCCACTACCGCTGTTTTATTGCCGTAACCGTTTTCCCAAAAACTTCTAATACGAAAATCATTAGTTTTTTGTTTTAGGGCTTCCTCAACTTCCTCCTTTTCTGCTGTGGCATCTAACCCTCGTATTATAACGTTGGCCGACTCCTTCAGTGCTCTCAGCGTTAAACTAGGGAAGAGTCCTCCCACTTTCTCTTTTAGTTGGGAGACGCCTCCATCCTGTCCTTTTTCAAGCTCAAGAAGTATGTCGCCTCTCTTGGTTTTCCGTACTTTGGATAAAACGACTTCTTCATTTGTCAGTCCCGATTTAACCTCCCTTAGCACGCTGGCATAATCTCGTTCTTTAACTTCAACGAGCAGTGCTTCCGGCCTTGCCATACGTGTTTTCCTGCTTTTGCCCTTCCGATTATATACAATAGTATATAATCGGAAACCAATAGGTTTATCCAGGTTATTTTTCTTTCCTCCTGGTATTTCCTTCTCTACATGTTTTCCAAACGCTTTCTTTTTCGCTCCTCGGTCCTCCTTCTCGGGATTTTCTTCTGGTTCTTCAGCTTTTTTCTTTTCCTTTCGTTGTCGCCGCTTCCCTTTCACTTTTACTTTCTTCCATTCGCTTTCCGTCCCTAAATCGTCATCCCATTCTAGTCCTTCCATTTCACCTCCGGTTGATGTGTTTGTGCCTCTTTCTTCTACCGCCACTGCTTTTCTAGCTCTCTTCGGGGTGCTCTCCTGTTCCTCATCCTTTTTATCTGCTCTCATTCTTCGAACATCCAAAACTCGTCCACATAGTTTCTGCAGTTCACGCAGTCTTACTTTGATCTCAGTGGCCGTATTTTTAAAAGGCCCTTGCCTGTCTACGAGTGAATGTAACGAAACTATATTTTCGAACAGTCCATTTATTAAACGCTCTTCCTTGTCTTTCAGGGTTTCCGCCTCCTTACTGACTGGTGACTTTTTCCTCTTCCATTCTCCTCTATTCTTCGGTGTACTCGCCATTGGCGAGAAAAAAGTCAAGGGGCTTGCGTAGTGTGTTCGTCCGCCTTGTAACCCTTCATCTCCAGTAGATACTCCGTCATCCGTCTCTGTTAGCTCAGTTTCAGTCCGTGTCCATGCCCTAGTCGTTGTTTTAGGTGGCGTGCGTTGTAGCAAACCAGACCTAGCAAATGGCTTATCACACTCAAGCAAAACGTTGCCCCCCCCCAGAATACGAGGGGCAGCCCCTGTCAGCCGAGACTGTCAGGGGGCGGGATTCCCCGGCACCGATGGAGCCGGAACCCGCCTGGGGTAGTTTCTCTTTTTGTTGTGCTTTCATGTTACTTTTATATCTTCCTCCTCTCTCTCCCTTCCACCTCACTTCCTCCTCTCCCTTACTTCTTCCTCTCCCTATCCTCCTCCTCTCCTACTCACATCTTCCGGAAAAACAGCCGCCCAATGTGGGACAGACGCTGACCAGACAGCCGCTCGCTCCGAGTAAAGACGCTGCCTGGATTTTGTTTGCTTGCTTTTGGTCCGCGCTGAGTATTTTATTTCCCCAGTACCCGCCAGATAGCACTGGTGGGGGAATTCCCCAATCCGCCACCTGGGGACGCGTCCGATGGGAGAGCAAGCCAACTCCACACGGAGTCATAGAATATGATATGATTCTTCATTCCAAGTCGTATTGTAGCAGATGTAAGTAATTTGAAATACCTATTTTAAATTTACTTCTATCAAACCTATTAATTAGGTTTAAACAATTTACGCTTTAGATTTAAAAGAATTAAACCTAAATTAATTTATATTCACTAATCAAAGATAATATACACTATTTAAAAAAACATTACCTATTATGCAAATACCCGGTAGTAAGTAATCATCTATCCTCGTTAATCCCAGTGCAATTAGCGCTGCATACAATGCAACATTCTAATATTTTCCAGAGAAAATCTGTTGATTATGTAGCGATTATTTCCCCTTTGCCCCTACCCCTACCTTTTCTCAGTGGGTAGTACAATACAAATCTAGCCTGCATTTGACATAAAGACGGATGAGCCGAAACACAATATTGTAATATTTTGTAGTGTTCATCTAAGGGGCCATACTGCCAACTCTTAAAGCAATACTTAAGCAATATTACTAAAAATGACAGTCTGATATCAATCACGTAGCTTGACGTTCCTAAAATAAGGATTATGATTCTAAGACACGAAAGTCAACAATAATGAAACAATAAGGCTTTAAGCGTTGGCAGTACGGTCCAAGGTCTAACTTAATCACCAGACCTGACGAAACTTCCTTGTAGAACTGTTCTGTAGAAATCGGATTGCTTCTAATCCAAATATAAATCAAAACATCCATACTAATATAATATTATAAATGCGAAAGTGTGTCTGTCTGTCTGCTACGCTTTCAAAAAATTTGCTACTGCGCAGCATATAATTTGGCAAAAAAATTTTTTTTGCCAAATTATATGCGAACTATCTTATCTGTATACTGAGAAATTAGTATAGTTTACCCCTTCTTAATGGTGATATTGGTATTAATTAAAAAAAATCGGCTGAGTTTGTTGTGGGCTCTTCTCAGACCAGGGCGCGTTTGGAACCCGCGTAGCTTTAGTTTTAGAATGCCGTAACCGATTATCACCATTATATTTTATAAATAACTGGACGTCAATAAGTGTACAGTGAACCTAAATTGAATAAATATACTTTGACTTTGATTTTTCCTTTTGTTGATTATTTTTCGTCCCAAAATATTCCAATTTGCAATTACAAATTAAACAAAACATTAATGGCATGGGATGATTAAGTATGGCATGTTCGTTTAGCTTATCTAAACTTTTTTTCTTTCTCTGCTTCCTATTTTATTCTTCCTTGCTGTGGGCCGTGATTGAAAGGAAGTTACCTGCTAATAATTATTCTGTGGCTTTACTATGAATCACAATATAGTGGTAGTGGTATAATTCCGGGGATAATGCCCTTGCTTGCCATATCCTATCGCATACGACTACACTGATTGAATGATTTCGACTTTAAGATCTCATTAATCCTATTACACGTTGGCCCCATCTATTTGGCATATAAACTCGGCGAACGTGTAAGGTACTTGCATACTAGGAAGACGTAAGTTTACTTGCATCATATTCATATTCATTCGCTGTGAGATTTTTGCACACTTTTGGTTTTTATACTTATTTAGTAGGTAAAAGATTTTTTTCTTGGCGTAATTCGCAGACAGTGTTTACATATTAGCCGACGTTTTGCCGAATACATTGGGCTAATGTGTAATAGTTTCTTCATAATAATATAATAATATTTTATTTCATAATATAATATTTATTTGCTGATTGTAGGTTACATGAGAAGTTCTTACAATAAAGTTATAGTACCCAGCCAATCATATGGTGTGCAAATTAATCGTACAATACATTATTATTCTTGAGTACTTTATAAATTTAATACAATAATTTATCTATACATTCAATAAAATATTATAAAAATTAAAAATGTCAGCTATAAAATATATTAGAATTAGAATTACAATTTATTTATTACATTATACACAATATTAGATGATAATTATTATTATTGCAATTAAAATTAACATCAATTATTGAATTATTGTCAGCTATATAATATTATTTCTTAACTATTATTTAATTACGATTAAATTATTATTTGAACACAACAAATATTAGTGTAAAACTCAAATACATTTTATCCGGCATATTTCCATTCAGTAAAATTAAAAAAATCGTTAACAGAGTAAAAACAATGAAATAATAGCCACTCATG
Organism: Erebia epiphron; assembly: GCA_963932025.1. Lineage (NCBI taxonomy): Eukaryota > Metazoa > Arthropoda > Insecta > Lepidoptera > Nymphalidae > Erebia > Erebia epiphron. Next base: position 1,369,733 of record OZ009947.1, on the reverse strand, counting down.
CAGGGCATGTTTAAATTTAGGCAGGGTCATTTCTTTGATCGTCTTAGGGAGTTTATTGTATATTTGGATCGCCATACAAAATGTATTTTTTTATACAGAGTTAGTTTTATTCTAGGTACAAGTAACCTGTCTTTATGCCTTGTAGCTCTTTGTAGTGCCTGGCCGTGAGTTTCAAAATATTCGGGGTGCTTTTTGACAAAGATGCATATTTCCTTAATGTAGATACAGGGTAATGGTAATATCTTAAGTGCTTTGAACATGGGCTTACAACTATCTAGGAAATGTGCCTTACATATAACGCGTATGCATTTCTTTTGGACTTTAAATATTCTATCTGCATCTACTGAGTTTCCCCAAATAATTATACCGTAACTGAGTACAGACGACACGTATCCATAATATGCGCATAGCACTGCTTCTTTACTCGATACTTGCATAAGTCTTTTTAATGCAAATACAAACTTTTCTAATCTATTGCATAGGCCATGAATGTGGTTTTTCCAATTGCAGTGTGAGTCTAATGTAATACCTAAGAATTTAATCGTGTTGACTTCCTCAATTATAGCATTATTATATTCAATTTTTATAGGTATTTCTCTAGATTGTAAAGTTTTGAAGGCAATAAATTTTGTTTTCTCAATATTAATTTGTAAGTTATTATTTTCCAACCAATGCACGATTTCAGTAAAAGTATGATTTACATCCGATTCAAATAATTTTATATCTTTGCATTTAATAATTAAGGAAGTGTCATCGGCAAACAATAAACAATTATGTTCAGTAACGTTAGGAAGATCATTAATGTATAATAAAAATAAAATAGGTCCCAAAATACTGCCTTGTGGTACGCCAGAACGGTTCGTTATAAAAGAAGATTGAGCTACTAGCTTTTCACCATTTATTATTTTAGTAATTTTTGTACATTGGATTCGATTACTCAAATAGCTTAGAAACCAGTCATAAGCGACTCCTCGTATTCCATACTTATCTAATTTATTAAGCAATATATTGTGACTATCTTGCGTTATAAGTGCTTAAGTTTAAGGTCAGGATTGAATTCCTACCATTCTAAGGTCCAGACTTAAGACAATATATCGATCCTTTAATAAATGCGTTTTCCTTAATCAAATCATCCAACCAAAGTATCCAACCAGTTTCATATTAATGCCATTAAATTACAATGTGTCATTTTCCTGTCTACCCTCTACCCTCATAAAACGCTACGAGGATGGGTGGGTGACGTCACATCCGTCCCGACGGTGGTTATTGATATCCGCTTTTCAGAGTTTTATTAATGCTACGTTATATTGAAGGATTCAACCATGGGTAGCTTAAAGGCAGAATTTTTTGTGTATGTAGCAACAAAATCTATACATTTATAGGTTACTTACCTTATAATTAAAAAAAAAAAACTTAATTGAAGGAGCCCGAAAGAATTTTTTAAAGAATTTTTGTGTCTGTCTGTTACAGAATCACGCTGAAACAACTAGACGGATTTTAAAATGCAACTTAGCATACATAAATCGAGGCAAAATCGATTTGAATAAAAAAACATTTGAATTTTGAATTTTTATTTTGGTTTGTACTTGGTAAAGGCAACTTATCCCGAGATGTCTTCAAACAGTGTTATTTCCTACATTGTTAAAAATATATCCAGAAACTGTTATACTCAAGCCTTAAGCCCTTAATGAGAATTTAAACACGTATAAATTACAAATTTAAAACAACCCCCGGCATAATATGGAAGTAACAGATTAAGAAAAAAGCTGATAACACTCAAACGGCTGAACAGATTTTCATGAAACATGGCTAAGAACACTCGGGATAAAATATAATATATGACACAAAAAATCCGTTTGGGCTCTACGATACCACAGACAGATACACAAACAGACACGTTAAACTTATAACACCCCTCTCTTTTTGCGTCGGGGGTTAAAAAAGTAGTTAAAAAAGATGAAATTTTTGTGTAAAGATTTTCCGAAACATAAAATATTTTTCACAAAAACAAAGTTCCACTACACTACCACCACTATAGTCCATTAACGTCCCACTGCTGGGCACAGATCTCCACTCTCATAGGAGAGAGGGAATTAGAGCTAAGACCACGCTGCTCCAATGCGGGTTGGCGGGCTTTAACGACTATCATCATGTTAGTGATAATAACCGGGACCGACGGCTTAACGTGCTCTCCGAGGCACGGGGGTGAAACACCGCCAACTTCCTAACTGAGAATTTGTAGTCGTAAAAACCCAATACTTAATTATTATACACCAAAACAAAGTTAGTAGTATAAAAACATTAAACACGACTAAAGAACCTTTTCCATTTTAAAGACCGATACAATTTAATGGTCTGGAATTATCCTAAGAGTCATTTAAAAAGTAATAATTGCCTCCATTGCAAATGTACAAGTAGAAACGGTTACTCTTAGTACATAATTTCAATGTTTATTACATTGAAATTACTTATAGGGTCTCACTTAGGCATCGGAAAAAAGGCCCCAAAAAATCTTCAGTACCTACGTATCCAAGTGGCTAAATAATATGACTCCTTAATTTTCCGGGATAAGAGAAGCCTATGTCACTCTCCTGGTATTCAACTATACCGATGCAAAAAATTACGTCGATCCGTTGCTCTGTTGCTGCGTGATTGAAGGACAAACTCTCTATTTGACATTCTTGGGAATAGAATTTTGAAAAACTGTGAATTTTTATAATTTTATTACAGTGCTTCACACACGAGGATAGTTTCTAAACTTACTTAAACATGCATATCAAAAATTCCGGAACCGGCAGGATTTGAACCTGCGTCTCTCTGGGAAACGCGCCCTGAGCGCCTTGACCGCTAGGCCACGGTTCACTTACCTACCAGTGCCGAAATTTGAGATATGCATCTGTAATCCAGTCTTCTAACGCGACTGTTTATGCCATCCAGTAGCGGTACATTGCAGTATCGAAACTACTTTCAAGGCCCATATTCGATGGAACTCATTGAACGAGGAATTTTTGATATGCATGTTTAAGTAAGTTTAAAAACTGTGAAATTTGCCTATGTCCTTCTCCGGTAAATAACCTACCTCTGTACGAAATTTCATCAAAATGGGTAAAATAGTTGGGTCGGGAAAGTGTAGCTGACAGACAGACAAACACACTTTCGCATTTATAATATTAAGTACGGATATACGTAAAAACGGTTACCCTCAGGCAATTCAATAAAACGAGACCCAAAAAAACGTTCAGTAGGTACGTTTCCAAGTGGCTAAATATGGCTCATTTAGTAGCGAAATGTTCGCGTAACGATTTTCCGAAGCCTTCCGTCGGTTATAAATGGATTACATTTCTCTGCTGACGGCTGCTGAGTGCTGGATTAATGCTGTATGGGATGTTAAACTGCTTATTTGTAAACTTTGTATTAGTTGTATAAATAGATAGATAGATAGATGAAATCTTTATTGCACACACTTAAAAATAATAACAACAAAAGCTTACAATATAAGACAGAAGGGTGCAAAGGCGGTCTTATTGCTAAAGCAATCTCTTCCAGACAACCTTTGGGGAGGGGAGATTATAAAACAAGAGCGCGGGATAGTGCAACAACTAAACATTAAAATATATAATATATACACATACATGCATACATACATACATACATACATACATACATACATACATATAAACATAAATACTAAATAATTCTAAATAAAATATAGGACCAAGTGAATTAATTACTACCTGATATGAAATGTTTATGCAAGCGACTTCTGAAGATGGAGAGCGACTCAGAATGTCGTACATCCGCTGGTAGGCTGTTCCACAGTAACACGGATTTACGAGTAAAAGATTTATCATAATATCCTGTATAAATAAGGGACGATGGTCGATCAATAAGTTTATTACGATTTTGTTAATTTGGTCTATTATGTTCATAATAATCTCGATGATTCTAAGCTTTAAATGAGTATTTTTAACCGACTTCCAAAAAAGGAGGAGGTTCTCAATTTGGCGCGTATGTTTTTTTTTAATGTATGTCGGTGCATATTTCCGTGGTTTCTGTACCGATTTGTTTTTTTTTCTACGAGGAAGCTCTCCAGGTGGTCCCATAAAAAATTCTGACTCCAAATCCTCAACCCTTATACTTACTAAAAAGTTAAAAATAAAAATTCTTTGCAAAAAGCCGACTTCCAAAGCCACTGTGAAGTAAAAAAAATTCTTTCCAAAAAACCGATTTCCAAAGCCTCTGTAAAGTAAAAAAATATTTTGATCGGCGAGCCTGATGCGTCCTTGTTATACTCGCCCGACTTCAACATAGTGTGTAGAAATCAAAATTATTTTGTACTTTACAGTGGCTTTGGAAGTCGGTTTTTTGGAAAGAATTTTTATTAAAATATTAACTAATACTTAAGATGCTTACGCTAACTAACTAGTATTACTCGTTATGAGCTACTAGCTGATGCCCGCGACTTCGTTCGGGTGGATTGAGGTTTTTTGGTTCCCGCAGGAACTCTTTAATTTTCCGGAATAAAAAGTAGCATACTAATTATGTGTTATTCCAGACTATATCTTTGTGCCAAATTTCATCCAGTTCCATTCAGCCGTTCTGGCGTGATTGAGTAACAAACATCCATCCAAGCGGATGAAGTCGCGAGCATCAGATAGAGCCAAATATACTTATAGCTAGCTGTTTGACCTATTTACCTCTTCCATAAAAGATAATGTAAAACTTACAAAAACAGAAACAACAATAGAAATTGGAAGCTATTTTTATTTAAAGAGTAATTGAAAACTGCCCATATTAAATAGCAGAATGCAAATTGAAACCTATTTTAGAAGAATAACAGAACGTAGTTAAGCCGGGTTATTCTTTTAACACAAAATTAGCTTTTTTTTACGCCACTACAAGTTGGCAAGTGTCCCAAGTGATGATGCAGTCTAAGATGGTAGCGGGCTAACCTGTTAAGGGTATGGCAGTTATATTATTAAACCCATACCCCTAGTCGGTTTCTACACGACATCGTACCGGAACGCTAAATCGCTTGGCGGTACGTCTTTGTAGGGTGGTAACTAGCCACGGCCGAAGCCTCTCATCAGACCAAACCAGTGAAAATTCAGAAATAATAAATTCCTAAATGAACCCTGCCTGGAATCGAGCCTGGGACCTCCCACGTTAAGACAACAGCGCTCAACACTGCGCCAGGGAGATCGTCAAAGCTGCTGTCAAAGTGACAGAATTCGTTTAAAACTTCTGTAATATTTCAAGTTTATTCCTGGGTTAAACGTAACCCGGCGTCTTAGCAAGCGGGCCTAATAGAATTATTCACCCTCCACTAAGTGTGACAGTTGTAGGTAACCGAGACACGCTTGGCTGCAGCAATAGTTCAAGGGCTGAGGTTGAAAACTGTGGTCTGTCGGATATCCGTCCATTCTTATAGCAATAGCTCGTCGAAGGTTCTTGTATACTGTCTTCAGATTTTACTAAATAAGTCGTAAGTTTTTGTACTCATAACTCAAAAGAGAAATACGGCTCTTGATTTAGCACTACATGAAGGTTAAAGGAAAAGGTTCATTTTAGGCCTTGTACCACCATGAATAGAGGAAAATACATAGACTGTATTAAAAATATAATAATTTAGAACATAAAAGTAAATACCGAGCAAAAAAATAAAAATGTATTTCAAGTTTTCGATACGTTTCCAAGATGGCAACCTTCAGCCATAGAGAAGGCAGTAGGCGCGAGATGTATCAAATGTCATTTCTGACAGTCACTGTCAAAATAACGTGTTTTTCTTGTTGTTGCATAACTTGGAAAGATTAAATAATTTTACCACTGAAATTACGAGGAATTCGTAGATTTGACCAATAAAAACTGGTCTAGTATTTTATTTTCCTTCAGTTCTCTGCTTGTAAAAGACGGCCTACGCCCCATACAAATCTGAACCGTCTCCTTTCAGCTAACAAGTCATGAAAAGTTGGTAAAATAACTAGATTATTAAATTTTGCTTTATGTGCTTCTTTTCTTATTTAAAATCTTTCTTTTGTAATGATGCGTGGCGTGGTATTGTAGACTTTCGGCCTTAAACTAAAATTGCTTGCAGAAGATACATATAACAGAAACTCTTCCATGACTATACCATGATCCATATTCAAATCATAATAAATTAATCATCATCATCCTCATCACTACAGCCTATTAACGTCCCACTGCTGGGCACAGGCCTCCACTCTCATAGGAGAGCGGGAATTAGAGCTTAGACCCGCCACGCTGCTCCAATGCGGGTTGGCGGGCTTTAACGACTATTATCAAGTTAGTGATAATAACCGGGACCGACGGCTTAACGTGCTCTCCGAGGCACGGGGGTGAAACACCGCCAACTTCCAACTCCGGGCTAGCACTGAGAATTTCTTAATTGAAAAACCCAATGCAACTTTTCATGCCCGACCGGGAATCGAACCCAGGACCTCGTGATCTGCAGTCGACTATGCTAACCACTAGACCAACGACAATAAATTAATGATCCTCAATAATTATGAGAATGTGAGGAAATGAAATGTAATGATTTATTTCATGTAGGAAAACTTGTGTCATTTATGATATTTCAGGACTCATCATCAGTTGAAACTATCGAGAGTATATTTCCACGGAAAAAGTGAAAGTTGAAAAAAAAGTATACTATCGGTTCCAAGAAAATTAAAATTGTCTAACAATGTTTACAAATTCCCGCTTGAAGATTTTTCAGGCGCATTTGAGTTTTCCGGCTCTTAACTGAAAGAGTGCAACTTGCCCTCCGCAAAAGGCCTACTAAGGGGAAATTTATCGTGCAACTAGACGGCAAAATACGGAAGGCAATAACGCAAGTGGCCAGCGTTCAGACATCCGCAAACAACGCCGCGCTGCCACGGTTATATCATTGTATCGATTGTTACAACCTTTGGACAACAGCTGAGGCACGAGGTTATTCAGCCGGCTTGTTTAGACGCAATGCAGACGTGTGCGCTGCTCGGCCTGGAGCCTAGAGCCTCTTCTGTATACGCCCTATTATTCACCGTCTCTTTCAGACTCCAAGAGAAAGTACCGAGATAAGTGAGAGAGAAAGTTGGGGTTGGAACTAGACGTCGGCGCGTCTGCGTGCCGCGCATCGCGCTCGGTCGATTCTTGGGTGATTGCGCGCGCAAAGTGGTCTACACCGGGCGTTTGGAGGCATTCCGTGCGGAGTTGTCGTCCGAAGCGGTCGGTTCAGCACGCTTGCACTGGGCGAACCGTCGGCGAACGCGCCGGCGCCGCCGTCGGCGATGGACCACGAAGAGGACAGGTCCCTTTCCCTGGGGACGGAGGTTTCGGCCTCCGTGCCTCCCCCGAGCCCCCTCACGGGATGCTACCTGCTCGCCGTCATCGGCGAGCCCCATACCCACGAGCACAAGGAGATTATACTGCAGCGGCTCGTCAAAGGTACGTACCACTGCTGACTCCTGACTTCCATGCTCCAAACTTAAGACTCTGGCAACTGATCTCTTTAAGGTCGTAGAAAAAATAGTTTCAAAATGAGGAAAAAACGTACGCGCTTTTGTTGCCTCAACACGTTTTCGGGAAAAGCGGTCTTGACACGCGGAAAGAAAATCTGAAAATCTTGGTGAGAATACCAAGCTTAGACATGAAATCTACGCTCGTTGGATTTTTGTATGTGTGCAAAATTTCATATAATTCAGACGGAAAGTGGGTGAGGATTCCTCTGAAAGATTTATTTACAGACATACAGTAATTCAAGCTAATAAAAGCGTGTTAAAATAAGGATTTGTGAAAAATCGGAAGGAAACCTTTGCTGAATCCTCTGACAGTTTTTATTAGATCAGATCCTAAAAATAATCGGTGAATTAGTCTTACTTTTAAGCGTACGAACGTCAGCTGATCGGCAGGATTCCGTTTACGTTAATAGCTGTCAAAGTTTGGAGGAGTCCTGGAATTTTAAGTGTTCAAGTTCAATTTGACAGGTGTCACGCAACGTGCACGGGAGTTTTTGCGCTGGATTACTTTCACCCGGTTATATAGATGTTAGTTTCGCGAAAGTCGCTTATTATCAGTTTTTTCTCCCCAGCAATTGTGTTGTGATTTCGATATTTGCGCCGTGTTAGACCGTAATAACTAGTTAAATTATATTGGAAAATCGTTTTTGATCTTATTTGACATCAATTTTTTTGCAAGCCGTCGGCGGTCCGTTTTTGTTACGTCATACATGACGTGCCGTAGTTTTTCTACCGGCGGCGCCCGGCTTGCCTAATAGAGCCAATTGAATTCAATGGGGACCTCTATTTTATACTTACAAATGAAATACAAACGGATATCATATAGTTTTTGTTGCATTATGTTCTCGCCAGTACGATACCATTTGAAAAAAAGTATTATAGGTATTCCGGTTATTAACATTTGCAGATATAAATATCGGGCATGATTTATATAGTAATTAGGTTAGGCTAGCTAGTTTTAAGTTCTATAGTATTGTTTTCACTGACAATTGTTATTGACAATAAATTTTACACTTTGAAAAGATAAAAATATTGTAACATTAAAGGCTATGATAATAATTATCATTCAAATGTATTCCTCTGCATACAATTTTCCGTTAAGTCTCTCTTAATGACTGCAGGGTGATTAAAAATGCATTGTATCACATTGTTCTTATGCAGTAAATAGTATTATATAATTATAAACGCACCAGCAAAAACTCCCTTTACGTAATCACAAAAAAAACAAAGCACTCAAGCAAAGGAAGCCGGAAACCATGTGTCAAAACTGCAGCGTCATAATTACGGCAGGTCAGTTGATAAGCGAAACCTGAAAAAATGTAATGAGTAATTTTCGTGACCGCCGCTTCCGGTTCAGCATGTTTTGGGGAAAAGTTATACGTTCTGAAATGTAAAGCGCCGACGCCATCTTCTTCCGGAAGCATTAAAATGCCAATTTTAACTGTAAGGTTTTTTAAACCAATATTGGTAAATACCTACATACTATCACGCAAATTACATTTTCAAACAGGTTCTAATAAAAGTTGATTTCTTTTCAATTATTACAAATCCGATAGGAAAAGTTTAAACATTTAAAAATTAATTGAGAAGAAAATGAGACAGAAATAAAAACAATATTTTGAACGATATGTTACATTTGAGTACCTAACCTTTGTGACCTCAGAGTTGTAACTTAAATGCATATAGGCGCAAAACCAAAAACGAAACTTTCAATAAATATATCGTAAACATTATAAATTATTTCAATTTAAATGCAAAATAAAAGTTCCGAACACTTATCTATAAACAATAAACAAACGCAAATAAGACAAGTAGCGATTTTTGTAATTTATCAAAGTAATCACAATCACTATCTCAAAGATAATGAGTATCGAGATAAGTCAATCCAGAAATTCATGATTTAACAACTGATTCATATCCATGCGCTAATTTAATCACCGACAGACAGTGGAATGTACAGGGTTTTAGTCATAGCCGGTAAATAACTGAGTGCGAAGCGGTTTTGTGTCTACAAAGATACTCTTTTTTGAAATAGTTTCTAGAAATCTTGAAAGGACAGAATCGTAAATCGTAGCTCCAAAAATACTTGTAATATACGAGTAGCTTACTTAATTAGAGCTATAAATAAAGCTGCTAGACTTTTGTTAATGCCTTGCGGAGGTCCGAAATTATAAACCATAGTTGACAATAGAGATATTGAATATAATATGATTTTGAAAATATTAAATCATTCGCAGTTTCAACGGAGTATAGACATGGAGACAAGTCAAGCAGTAACTTAACCTGTTAAAACCTTTTGTTTTTAGATTTCAAAATACAAAACGAAGAAGTCTTGTAAAATTTTAATTCAAAATCAATGAAAGATAAACCTGACAATGGCAAATATAATAACAGTGCATTTATTGCTTAGATTTATAGATGCAAGGTTTATTGATGTAATAAACTGAGCATGATATTTCACAAACCAGCTAACCGAACTATAAATGCTAATTTGTGATTTAACTAGTAAAGTTAGATTTGATTTCAATGGTAAAAGAGACCACTTTTATTGAAATGAAATAAAAATTTTGAAATGAAATTTTATTTATTTTTCTGTAAACTACAACATTTGATCTTATTTCTATGAACGGTGACAATTCAACTACAAAATCGTTCATAATACAGCATAAATAAATCGTTATTTCTATTCTATAAATCGTTTCGTATCTTTACTTTACTATTAATATTATAAATGCGAAAGTTTGGATGGATGGATGTTTGTTACTCAAACACGCCCCAACGGCTGAACAGATCTGGATGAAATTTGGCACAGAGATAGATAGTCTGGAATAAGCCGAATAACACATAGGCTACCTTTTATTCCGAAATAATTTAATATAAAAAATTATTTTTAAACAACCGACTTCAAACTCCCGCGCCAACTTTACAACAACAAGCACACGCTATGCAAAGTACTTATTTTATTGTTGATATTTTAAAAACCGCTCGACCGATTTCGATAAAATTTATATGGGACCACATGGGAAGTATGCCCTTTCAAATAATCATCCAAATCGGTCCACCCAGTCAAAAGTTCTGAGGTAACAAACATAAAAAAAAAAAAACAGTCGAATTGAGAACCTCCTCCTTTTTTTGAAGTTGGTTGAAAAAAAGTGATCACGTGGACGAAGCGCGGGCATTAGCTGGTTAAATGCTAAAATAAAGGCCTGACAAAGGATCTGAACAATAAACAAGCCAAAGAAGAGCATAAAATATTCTGAAAGTAGGCGATAAATGTCGATGATGTAACGGAACAAATTTTCAAGAACAAGGATGCCTGTTTACCAACAGTGTTGTGGGCCGGCCGGTGACGTGGTCTCCGAAAATAGACCGACTTTTATATGCACTCACTTATCGGCTCGTCAGATGATGGAGGCGAGATTAAACAGCATCTTAAAAATTGTATTTGACACCTTCACTTCATAAAGGAATTTTGGACTACTTGGAGACACATACATTCTATTTTCATGTCATGTCTGTCATAAAAACCATTCAGTATAACGACACTGGTAAGATGGTAGTGGGCTAACCTAAATTAAATTTACTAAATACCTATATTACTAAATTTGGTAAGGGATAGGTTGTATCCCAGAGATGGACATAGGCTATTATTATCCCGGAAAATTAAAGAGTCCCCGCGGGAATCTAAAACCTTACTCCACGAGGACGTAGCCGCGGGCATGATCTAGTTTTATAAATTTACTCTCACAAATTCAATACCAAATAAAAGGAATTCCATTTCTTTTGAAAACATAAAATAAAAATTAAAAAGCCTTAAATTTTTGTATCCTCTAAAAGGAAAGCTTTAACAAACATTGAATAATTTGTTGCGTAACGCGAAAAAGGTCTTTCGTTTTCCTTTCATTTTAATTCTGAATGAGGTCCTAAAACTTTTTTGAATCACATTAGAAGACTTGGATAAATAATGTCTAAGGGCCAACGCACACGTGCTACTTTTAGCATCAGCTCCGATCCGCAATTTGAATGAAAATGAAATGAAATGAAAAAAAAATGAAATCATTTATTTCACGTAGGACTTGTGCCAACTACCACTTATGATAAGTCGTAAGAATCTACCTATGGTTCGGAAAGGTGATTCTACTGAGAAGAGCCGGCAAGAAACTCAGCCATGATTCTCATGATTCTTGGAATCTAGAAGCAGCGATTAAACTTTTGACTCAGCACATTTTTATGATTGAAATCTATACTAATGGTTTGGATAGATGGATGAATGGATGGATGTTTGTTACTCAATCACACCAGAACGGATGAGCGGATACGGATAAAATTTGGTACAGAGATATATTATAGTCTGGAATAACATATAGGCTACTTTTTATCCCGGAAAATTAAAGAGTTCCCGCGGGAAACAAAAATCTCAATCCACGCGGACGAATTCATCGGCGGGCATCAACTAGTAAATAATAAGATTAAGTTAAATAATCAAAGTCGTCGCAATTGGGTATTTGACTACTATTGAAATAAATTATTTTTTAGGGATTATTAAATAGAGGATCTCCCAAAAGTCGTAATATCCACGTCGCCTGATAGTTTTATGTTGAAAACTTTAATGACGTCACATTTCAGAATTTCATATGAATCCCATACTTCAGACGCGTTTTGACGTTTGAAAAAAAGTTGCTGATTTGACTATTTATCAAATATCCAATAGGGATGATGCCGGTATCAAAAATAAATTATTTCTAACTGATTATTAAAAAAGAGCATCGTCTAAAAGACTTAAAATTTACATCCTCGATTAGTTATAACTTTGAAAACCCTTTCAAAATATAGATTAAAGAAAAAAAGTGCGTAGAAATTTGATGACGTCACAACTGTGAATTCCATACAACCAATTGATAAAGAGATGCTGATTTGATTAAGTTGTCATCATCCCTATAGGCGGCCTTATCACTTCGATCTCTTCCAGACAACCATGCAACAGAGAATATTTTAGCAGAAGCTTTTAGTAGTGTGCGTTAGCCTTTATAAAAGAAAAATAACGTTTTAATTAATCAAGTATCAAGTATACAGAATCTCCGCGTTTCGGTTTCAAGCCTGTTTTATCTTTCAGTCTTGTTTTAATCCTTAATGTTTACAGTTTACTTTGAGTCTCAATACAATAGGCCGACTGGAGCTCACTCGAGTGGGCTTGGATTTAAAATATCGGATAATTCTGTTACATTGAGCTTTGTTATCTTGTTGAAGTTGTGACTGCCTCGTTAGTCTAGTGGTTGGCATGTTCGACTGCAGCCGACGAGGTCCCGGGTTCGAGTTCCGGGTCGGGCCATTATTGAGTATTGGGTTTTTCTGACTAGAAATTCTCAGTACTAGACCGGAGTAAGAAAGTTGACGGTGTTTCACCCATGTATCTCGGAGAGCGCGTTAAGCCGTCGATCCCGGTTATTATCCCTAACATGATAATAGTCGTTAAAGCCCGACAATCCGCATTGGAGCAGCGTGGTGGGTCTAAGTTCTAATTCCCTCTCTCCTATGAGAGTGGAGGCCTGTGCCAAGCAGTGGGACGTTAATGAGCTGTAGTGGTGGTGGTGATGGAAGTTATATAATTGCTTCAGTAAAAGGTAACCAGCCCTTCGTAAAGAAAACTGTCTGGTAAACTGATACACGCTGGGGTTTACTTTGGGATTGACGGTAAGTCATTTGACTTAAGTCAAACAAGTGAAATGGATGAACGTCAACCATTTTGATTGACCACTCACGGCATCAGTTGATATCACTTCCCGATCGACGAGGCCTGAGTTTTTACATTGCAAATTCGATTGATAGTTACCGCCAAGCGATTTAGCGTTTCGGTACGATGCCGTATAGAAACCGATTAGCGGTATGAGTTTATTATACCTGCCGTACCCCTAACCGGGTTGCCCGCTACCATATTTTTAGACTGCATCACCACTATACTAGGTGAGATCGCAGTCAAGGGCTAACTTGTAAGTTGTAGTGGAAATATTAAAATAGTTGTGAGCAGATGGACATAACGTAACCATAGGGTTACTTATTTGTGTACGGGACCTCACTAAACGAATACACACACATTATTCATCACATCGTCAGTCAATGCACGCGAGCTTGGAAGCGGCTCCGCTAGTCTCCATTCGAGTGGACAGCGCCCAATGAGCCGTGATGGTGTTTTCATTGCTTACTGCTCCGGCGCACGCCATATGCTTAGCATGGTCCCATCGTGCAGTCAATACTCAATTTATTTATTTCATTGACCGCCTCGTTGGTCTAGTGGTTAGCATGTTCGAATGCGGCCGACGAGATCCCGGGTTCTAGTCCCGGGTCTGGGTCCCATTACAAGTATTGGGTTTTTCTGACAAGAAATTATCAGTAGGTACTAGCCCGGAGTTATAGAAAGTTGGCGGTGTTTCACCCCCGTGCCCGTGCTCGGTCCTGCGTCTGATCTCTCTCCGGTCATGTCGGATTTCGGTTCCATCGGGCTATGGGAGTAAAGGAACAGACAATGCACCTGTGTATGCGCACACACTTGTGCACTATAATATCTCCCGCGCAGATGGCCAATCTCTCTGGAGATAGCCGCCGAAATTCGGTCGGGAGGACATTATTATTATTATTTCTTGTTTTTCGTGTCTCTTATGTCACGTCATGTTTTGACTCTACCGGTCAGTAGAACTATTCCCCGGTTCGGAAGGATTTCTACTGAGAAGAGTCGACAAGAAACTCAGCGGTTGCTCTTTTTATAATGCAAATTAAGTTTCACAAAGTTTCATTAATTTCAATGTTTATTCACTCAATTAGAGTTCGACAACAATTTCTACAAAATAAATGGTGAAGCAATTGAAATTACTTTGTTGGCTGATTTCGACAATTATTCCAGTTTCATAGGCTTTAATTTCATGTTTACTTTTGTGCTGAATTGAAAAAGTTTTCGCATCGACTATGATCTGGAAAGCTTTGAAATTAAACTTTACTGAGGGCGAAATTACGACACTGGCAAAAGGTCCGCGTGAAACGTCGGTGTTGTAAGAGAAACACGTTGCGTCGTGTCGCGCAGGTCTTCCCTGCTTCATATAGCGCAGGCGCGGACTTTACAATTTTTTTTTTTTAGCGTGTGCTTGTTGTTGTAAAGTTGGCGCGAGAGTTTGAAGTCGGTTGTTTAAAAAGAATTTTTTATTTTAGCCAGAAATGAATGACACGTATCTCCTCTCAGAATTACAAGAGTCTAGTCCACAGACCATCACACTAGCTCAGTGCAGATTGGCAGAAAACACATCTTTGGGAACATTATGGAAAACTCTCGTAATGCAGGTCTCACCGATATTTTCCTTCATCGTATAAGTATAGCAAGTAATATTTCAGACGAATAAAATAGGGATGATGATGTCAAAATAAATTATTTCTTAATGAGTTCTAAATAGAAGGTCTTCCAAAAGATCTAAAGTCTTCTGTTAGTTTAAAGTTTGATAATCATTTTAAACTATTGATTAAAGGAAAAAAACGCGCTGAAATTTGATGACATCACTACTATATTTCATACTTACCTACTTCCATACTAGAAGCGCGTTTTTAAATTTGATAAAGAGTTGTCATCATCCCTATTCCTAGGTAAGTTTTATGCATAATTACCTATAGTCTTTCTAAATAGCTAATTTTCTATTCAATGCACACACAACTATCTTTTAAGTGTGCAATGTACAGTCTTTAATGCGCAAACGTAAGCCGCGTCTCCACTACAGCCCATTAACGTCCCACTGCTGGGCACAGGCCTCCACTCTCATGAGAGAGAGGGAATTAGAGCTTAGACCCACCACGCTTCTCCAATGCGGGTTGGCGGGCTTTAACGACTATTATCATGTTAGTGATGATAAACGGGACCGACGGCTTAACGTGCTCTCCGAGGCACGGGGGTGAAACACCGCAAACTTCCTAACTCCGGGCTAGTACCTACTGAGAATTCCTAGTCAGAAAAACCCAATACTTAATTATAGCCCGACCCGGGACTCGAACCCAGGTCCTCGTCGGCCGCAGTCGGACATGCCAACCACTAGACCAACGAGGCAGTTGCCAGACCAAGCCGCGCATGATTGTTTGAAATTTTAACAAAAACTATGAAAAATGTAGCAACGCGAACGGTTAAATTTTTCGATAATAATTACCAATCGAAAAAACTACGGAGCTGGTGAGGATGCAAGCGACGCACGCGACTTCGTCCGCATGGATTTAAGTTTATTGAATTTCGCGGGAACTCTTACCGGGATAAAAAGCCTATGTCCCTCCCCGGGATGCGACGTATCTCTGCCCCTTCTTCATGTTTCAAGCGGTTGTTCCGGTGCAGATAGACAGACAGACACACTACCGCATCCATACTTCCATACTCATATTATAAATGCGAAAATGTGTCTGTCTATCTATCTGTCTGTCTGTCCGTCTGCTACACTTTCACGGCCAATCCTTTCAACCGATTTTGATGAAATTTGTTAAGAGGTAGATTGTATCCCGGGGAAGGACATAGGCTACTTTTTATCCTAGAAAATTAAGGAGTTCCCGCGGGAATAATTAAAACTTAATCCATGCGGAGGAAGACGCGGGCAACATCTAGTTTATAATATAAGTATGGACAGTTTAGGCGTTCTAAAAACTGGTGAACGGTATAGGTATTAGATCATTTTAGGCTCGCTAGACAGTAGAGAGGAAGTCTATAAGATAGGTACTTATCTACCTAGATGTAGGTAAGAGAAAGTACTAGATGCACGGGTCAGTGCACTAGGTATTTTTAAATGGCGAAAGTAACTTACTAAGTACCTATCAATACCTACCGTGCTTTGTTTTGATTGAACCAGATATTAGATACTAGCTGATGGCCGAGACTTCGTCCGGATGGATTTAGTTTTGTACTTTCAGAATATCAAGCTAACTTTTTGAAACAGTGGTAGATTCAATATGCACCATCAATAAATTATACTAGCTGAAGCCCGCGATTTCGTCCGCGTGGTTTAAGTTTTTTTGATTCCCTCGGGAACTCCTTAATTTTCCGGGATAAAAAGTACCCTATGTTACTCTCCAGGTCCTCAACTATACTCATGCCAATGCCAAATCACGATTCGTTGCTCCGTTGCGGCGTGATTGAAGGACAAACCAACAAACCAACAAACACACTTTCGCATTTATAATATTAGTATGATATGATGTCTGCGATCCCACCACTTCAGATGTTTTCAGATTTTTTTTATTCCATTACAAGTTAATCCTTGACTGCGATCTCACCTGTTGGCGAGTGATGATGCAGTCCAAGATGGTATCAGGCTAACTTTAAATAAAGTTGTATCGTCGGATCAGAGGTCTCTGAGGAGGAAAATTTTCCTATTACCATATTATCATCTGCCTCCGAGCAGAGAAGTCTTTGGGACTGAACTCTGAACCTTTCGAATTTCAATCCACCCTTCATACCAACAAGCTATCGTCTATCGAAGTATAGAGAATAGAGATACCTAATAGAACAATAGAAGTATCGAGGCGAAAACAGAGGCCATAGTAGTTACATGGTTTTATATGGCTTAGTGCCTGTACCGGTTAGGTATTGGATTTGCCGGTAAATTGTCTTTGCGACGGACAATTTAAATGCAATGCTATTATGACCTTATTTCCTATACTATTATTTATACTTCTTTCTGTTTCTTATCAACCCATTGCCGGCTCACTGCTGAGTACGAGTCTCCTCTCGGAATGAGAAAGGGTTGAGGGGAAATTGTGAACGGGACTAATAATTATAAGATAACAACTGCTGTTACCCACAATTTGGCAAAATAAAAATTATGAATTATTAATTGACTATAGTCCACCACGCTGGCTAAGTGCGAATTTGCAAACTTCACAAACCTTCAAGGACATTTTGAACAACTCTCATAATATGAAGAAATTGATACTTATTTAATTTCTTAAAACGCACATGAATTAACTTCGAAAAGTTGAAAATGCGTGGCCGGGGTCGAAATTCCTCGTTACCTGATTAAAACAACGTCTTGATTAAATCAACGTCAAACAAATGATTTTCAACCGACTTCAAAAAAAGGAGGAGGTTCTCAATTCGACTGTTTTTTTTTAGGTTTGTTACCTCAGAACTTTTGACTGGGTGGACCGATTTGGATGATTCTTTTTTTATTTGAAACGGCATACTTCCCATGTGGGAATAAAAAAATATCAACAATACAAGTGCTTTGTCTAGCATGTGCTTGTTGTTGTAAAGTTGGCGCGGGAGTTTGTTTAAAAAGAATTTTTTATATTAAATTATTAGCAGTTAGCTGTTGTGTCCATTAAATACCTCGCAACTGTCCTGCAATTTCTATTTTCGTCCTCCGGACAATCTTTGGAAATTGCTGGCGTGCAGCTAGCAAAGAGCTAATGTACGTTAATTTTTTTAATTAATGAAGCAATTTCCAAGCAAGTAGGAGAAAATAATATTAATCTATACGTTTTCAATATTCGACCTATCTTTGCATCACGTAGCGCGCTAAACACAAAAGAAAGTCCACAATGTGGGACCAATTAAGAGCGCCACATACCGGTGCAATCTGCCATCTGCACCAGTTTCCATTGCTCCACGAATCTGTTCATTGATTTCATATTACCTGCACATATTACTAACCTATATAAAAAAAAAAAACAATAATTAAAATGAAACAAAATTAAAATGTTTTATTTCATGTGATGCCAACCCGCATTAGAGCAGGGTGGTGGGTCTAAGCTCTAATTCCCTATATGAGAGTGGAGGCCTGTGCCTAGCAGTGGCACGGTAATGGGTTGTAGTGGTGGTGTATTTCATATGTGTTGTTTCAACTTCTGTCCCTCATTTATAATGGAGAGGAAAGCCGGCAAGAAACTCAGTAATTTCTATAATATTTTTAGGAAAGAAAGAAAATAAACTACCTAGCCAATATCCATTTCCTGAAAGCATGTGAGCCAAAATTTAAAACAAGCTAAGAATATCCAAAACGGTAAGCACACTTTAGTAAAATACGTAACTTGTTCATTGAAAATTGAAATACACAGTAAATTGTCAAACAACCTATACCTTAGACAGGTAAACGTACATAGATCTCAAAGAAATAAAATTATGTTCAACCTAGAGAAAGAAAATGTAACCTTGATGACGATTCCAATAAGACTTTAAATATTCTTCAATATTACGTTTCAAAGAAAACTCTTTGAATGTTTGATAAATCATTAGAATTTAGAGAAAATTTAACAAAGTATAACCTTGCCTTTGAAACGCTTCTTGACTAAATATCACCATTTATGCTTTTATGTTATCATGTTTCCCATATTGAATTTAGGTGATGTCTTTTAACTAAAACAGTTTCACCTTACTAGGATGGAAGTAACAAGGGGATGGATAGATTTACATTTTATAGCTCTTCCTTAAATTGTCCAAAAAGTTTAAAAGCCAAGAGTCCTTACTGTGACCTTAACACAAAGTTACACAATTTTCGGGAGATCCTGAAACAAAGAAAGGTCGAAGGGTCAAGGTCAGTACCGTCCGCTAGACGGACGTCTTTGTACAATGGAGACGGGCCGAATATGCGAGGAGCACCGATAAATACCTCGTTTACTCGCATGTTGAACAATTTGTTTCATTACTGTTAATTACTTCGCTTCTTAAATCATAAATCATTTATTTTGCAAAATTGTGGGTGATAACAGCTGTATAAGGTAGAAATTTCCCGTACACAATCTGCTGTCAGAGACAATGTGCAAAAATTATGTTAGATACATTAAATTTAAAATTAATGATTTGAGACTTATTTCGTGGTTTGAAAACATATTATTATGTATTAAAACGGGTACATACCACGATGTAAAACAATGATTTTGTTTGTCGATATTTCGACCCAGTTGCATGGATCGTGGTCACGACGGGACTGCGGTGCTGCGAAGTGTGTGGCTGGAGCTGTCAAGGGCAGTAGCGAACTACCCTCCTTCTCGTTCTTTTTACAGGAACTTCTCGAACGAACTTCTTCTTCTTCTTCTTAAAAAGAACGAGAAGGAGGGTAGTTCGCTACTGCCCTTGACAGCTCCAGCGTTTTAATACATAATAATAAATTTAAAATTACCTAGAATGACTTTATTACAATATAAGAATATAAAATTTAAATTCAATACGTGTCGGGTATAAAATAAAATAAAAAATCACATAATGATCCGGTCCAAGTTAAGATTATAAGCTACTTAATTTTACAAAGTTATTAACAAAATTACTTTAATGTAATTTTTTTATACAAAGCTATTTAAGTTAATAGATTAGTGTTAACACAAGGAATTACCTGCTCAGTTTTTAATCCAATCGTCTCAACCAATAGACGTCCACTGCTGGGCGAAGGTCTCTTGCATGGATCTCCACAGAGCATGGTCTTGCGCCACTTACTTCCAGATGCTCCCAGCGGCTCCCAGCTACTCGCTAAGATCGTCCGTTCACTCTAATTGGGGTCGTCCAACTGCTGCACTTTCAGATGCGAAAAATTGGGATTTTAATAGAATTATGCTACCTATCTTCTTAAACCTCAAAATTTTTGCTCAGTAACTCTGTGATTCCCAATTATTTTATTGTGAATATTAGGAACAGTCAAAGTACAGCTAAAACAGACAAATCTATGTGGTACAACTTGCATCATCATAGGTACAGACCATTACTACTCGGTGATCATAGGCATTACTACTCGGTGATCATAGCCCGCCAACCCGCATTGGAGCAGCGTGGTGGGTCTAAGCTCTAATTCCCGCTCTCCTATGAGAGTGGAGGCCTGTGCCCAGCAGTGGGACGTTAATAGGCTGTAGTGATGATGGTTATGATGATGATCATAGGCATCGCCCGCCCCCCTGGTTCTAAACATACAGGAAAAGCAAGCAACCAAAACACGCGTCCGCCAAACCACACCACACAAATCTTCCAATGTTCTTTCTATGTGCACGCTTCACTCCAACACCGGAGCATACTCAGGAGATGTTGACTCCCTCCTATCTAATTACAATACCTAAGTATAACTATTACTATAGTAGTTCCGATGATTGCGCTCCAAATGAGTGAGACGAGTTTTTGTGTCTCTAATTACTTGATTACAGAAAATGTTGCTGTCAAGGTCTAGATGATTTGCTTGTGATCGTGTCTATTGGATATTAAGCTGTAGTTTTCTTTTTTCTGACAAAACATAAAATCCTTTATAAAGTGTCACAGTTTATGATGGTTCAGGAAGATTTGGGGTCTTTAAAAATTCCGTGAAAACCTTTTTCATTTTCCGGCATAAAAAGTATGCAATCTATGACCAAGTTTCGCCAAAATACGGATAGGTCGTGAAAGTTTACAGACACATTGAGTAACTTACACATTATTAATATTAGTACGTATTGAAGAATTTCTAAGTATGACAAATTATAATTGAAATCTTAGTCGATAGAATGATTGTAATTCCATATTTTTTATTCATATTCATACTATTATTATAAATAGGAAAGTCTGTGCGTCTGCTTTATGCATATAGGCATGCGCTTGACGAAAATCATGCTTAATTTAATACCAAGCAATAAGATGTCTGCTTTGCTTTCGGGTTTCAACAAAATTGGAAAATGGACTTTCCCCGGAAGTTTTCAAAAACGTAAAACCACGGAGACGAAGTCTCGGTCACCATTAAATACCTTCAGGGGTGAAAGAAACTCTGTTTGTCACCTTTTTCATGGTTCAACCGCTCAATATTGATCTAGAATAAGTTCTAGAAAACAGGTTTTTTTTAGAAAAAACATTCCACTAAATAGACGAATATTATTACGCAACTAGTACTGTAAACATCATTAAACGTATCAAGTCTTACCAAGCCAATGTATTGTAACTTTGAATGGAAAGTAAATTGATTTTCTCATGCAGTTTTTAGACAGTTAAATTCGGAATGGAGTCCGATCACGCAATGTAGCGGTGGCAGACCAAAAATATGCTGTGACAGGGCTGCCAGGGCCGACTTATTGGAGTATTGATTTTTTTAAGTTTCAAAAAGTTGTACTTATTTTATCCAACCACACCATAGAAGGTAATACATATTTTTTTATTAATTATGTAATATACTCTACTGGATAGTAGATGGCCATAGTAAAACTTAGTGACCAGTTTTGCTTACTCAAAAACTCAAGAAAGGACGCGTGGTAGGTAAGTATATATTATGTAGAAGAGGGTTGGTTGCTATGAACGTGAGAAGGATAGATTTATTCGCTGCAGTGTGCAGAAAGAGATGGCAATAAATCAATATTGTTAATCGCAACGGCATTAAAATAAATTGTAGCGTTTACCAATAACTATAGTAATTAATAAAATAAAACATTCAGTAATATTTTTTGGCAATTTAAATTAGCTAACACTTCAAGTCTGTAGAAAATTAAAGAAAAACTCTTTACAGTTCCGAATAAAACAAAATAATATAATATAAGTAATAAAATAGATGCCGCGGGCAAAAGCTGGTTAAATAAAAATCGCTAAGCGATGGCCGTAAGCTCCAGCAGCAGCTGTATTTCATACAAGTGCAAGCCCTATGTGGTCGTAAGTGCAAGTCGAGTGACCATCCATTGCCCCTCTGCAAGGAAGTGCGCGGCGCTCGCTTCCGGTGTGTGGATGGGTGTCTCGCACGCGACGCGCGTGAAGCGAGCTGGATTTTGAGCTCTATCCGGTAAGAATAGGGACAAATTATATTTTTTATTTATTTATTGCAAGATAGGCTTGCGTTTGGCGTCAATCATAACAAAAGCAATGATGAGGTTTAGGTTGGAGCGGGCTTGCCTAGAAAATTATTCACTCTTGCCTTGAATCTACTCGACATATAGAAACATTTATTAGCTTTAGCGCGCGGTTTCGCTGGCGTTAAATTCGATTATCACACAAATTTCAACCCCCTATTTCACCTGTTCAGGGGTTGAATGAATTTTCGAAATTCCTTTCTTTGCGGAAACGTTACAACCAATAAAACCGTGTAAAGTGCGTTACCACCGATGATATATTTATAGCTGTTATAGTCCGTCAAACTTATCCTGACCCGGTTATCGAAATGCTACCGAAATTCTATATCAATGGACCCACTGGCCGAAGTAAGAAATCATTCTTATATCTGTTAAGTTTTTGTTAAATATATTATGTATACTAGAGTGACACTGTCACCGGATTCCTTAATATTCTGTTTCATTATATCGAGCTAAACAATAATCAATCGGATAATTAAGTATGGATTATAGTTTGTTTTTAGACTAAAAAACTTATGAGTTTCTGTAAATACTCGTAATTTTCAGCGAACGGGAGGTTTCGGGGAATCCCAATTTCCACGAAGCCGTATAGCGACGGCTAATCGGATCCGCCCGCCCTAAGTCGGCTTACCTGCAGTGGATTGTGTACACATTAATTGGAAATTACCCAGTTTTATCAAACAAGCGAAATTACGTGTTACATCGTATCACAGACAAAATGATTAATTCGCTGTTCGATAACTGTCCAGAGTGATGCAATATCATCGACAATTAGACATACTGGATAGATACCTACAGACAGACAGACAAACAAAGGCAAAAATTAAAGAAATACTATTAAAGGCTTTATTTTTTTTTAAATAAATGGCACATAATAAGTACAGATTATAAAATGGCTCACTGCGGTAGTTTCGTTGAGGGAACTTACTTATTTAGGACCGATATAAGAATGTAGTTTTTTATTAGGGTTCCGTACCAAAATGGTAAAATGGAACCCTTATGGTGCGACTTTCTCCGTCTGTCTGTCCGTCTGTCCGTCTGTCCGTCTGTCCGTCCGTCACACTCGATTATTTCAGTAACTACCGAAGCTATCGACATGAAATTTGGAATAGTTGTGTATATTAGTGGCCCAAAGACACTGGAATTAAAAAAAATTGGAAATTATTTTTGTTCTTATTTAAAAAGGGGGGAAAATCGGAGGGTTGAAATTTAAAAGTGAGATAACTGTACTGTGTGGGGTATCATATGAAAGGGTTTACTTTGTACATTCTAAAACAGATTTTTAATTATTTTTAGTCATGATAGTTTTTGATTTATCGGGGAAAAAGTCTAAAAAAATACCGTTCCCCCCTTATCTCCGGAGTTTACCAATCGAAAAATCTGAAATAATTATGGTCAATAGGAATTTATGTATATTTTACAGGAAAACTATAGCCAATGCTCTAACTAGCATAGTTTTTTTTATATTAACAGTAAACCTCTACAAACAAAGTTAGTTTTGCGGTTCATTAACAAAGGTAATTATTACCGTTTTATATCTTTGGTCGTTACAGTATTAGTCGTGTTACATCTACAGTATTACGAACGAATCTTAAAAGTACCTAGCTATAACTACCTTTTACAATTTTTATTTTAAAATTGTAAATTGTAAAATAAAAATTGTTTCATGTACATAGTGATGTGACACAATAGGTTATTGTAACTAATTTGTTTTCAATTTACGATCCATACATAACCATATTCGTTTCATAATTACACTGATCTTTCATAAATATAAATTATTCTACGCACGCAGCACGTCCGACCCGCTGTGTGTCTCGGGGAGCAAAACCCGTATATACTGGCGTGATCGCCAACGCGTACCCCGCGCCCCGCAGCGATACCGAGGTTACCTTAGCGGTGCTGCGTTTCATATTAATCCATGCGTTTTGTTCAAGAATACACAGTACTCCTGAATTCTTATTACTATTTTCTGTACTTACTTTGTTTTTTTTGAATATAAAAATACTCTTATATTAATTACACCTTGGTTAAGTTGGTTATTAGGTTAATAATTATAGTTAAGTAAGTAGGTTCTGGTAGTTTTTTGCTGTTGGGTAGGTTATTATATTTTGATTTTATTAGGTATTAGGGTACAGATTAGGTTAGGTTAGGACAATTGGTGCTAAGATTTTAAATGAAAATCTCTCATACTTATAGGGTTAAACCAAGTTCTTCTAAGTACTCGTCGTCAAATAAACATATTGGTTTTTGCCTGATTGTTTTGCTTCAGTACCTACTTCTTGAGTACGGAACCCTCGGTGCGCGAGTCCGACTCGCACTTGGCCGTTTTTTTTAAGATTTTAGTGTTAGTTCTTAAGTAAATTTCTAATACTTACTTAAATTATGCTATTTAATATATAGAAATCGTCCAGACATTTTGTTATAAATACTTATAGTATAGTTTACACTGCGTGGACTACACAAGTTTCAACCCCTATTTTACCCCCTTAGGGGTTGAATTTTCAAAAATCCTTTTTGCGGATGTCTACGTCATATCTATCTGTATCCCAAATTTCGGCCCGATTCGTCGTGGTTCAGGTCAATCACCTTTTCCTTTTATATATTTAGACTAGCTGATGCCCGCGACTTCGTCCGCGTGGTTCAAGTTCTTTTGACTCTCGCGGGAACTATTTAATTTTCCGGCAAAAAGTAGTCTATGTCACTCTCCAGGTCCTCAACTATACCCATGCCAAAAATCATGTCGATCCGTTGCTCTGTTGCGGCGTGATTGAAGGACAAACCAACAAACAAGCACACTTTCGCATTTATAATATTGGTATGATTATTTTTATAAAAACAAAATACCTACTGTATCATTAGGCGTAATATGTTTATTATAATGTGTATAAAATCTAAAAAACATTAAAAATAATATATAGGTCAGTAAAATTCTAGTACTACACACTATAATATGTGACCTAGATATTAAGTAAGCACTTTATATGCGCGCGGAAGTAGTGTAGAAGTCATTTGAACTGATGTTTATAAAATCTAGTATTTTAACGTTCAAGTAGTGACTCCATATTTTAAATATGTTTAAAATTCAAAAGATCATAATTATATGCCATTTTTTAAAACACATTAAAGCCTATGTACTGAGGGTTCTCTTAAAATCCCCAAAGCTACACTCTGTCTATTGTCTAATGTCTAAAGCAATTTTTTAGATTACAACATTAGATTTTTTTACACACTACCAGTTAGCCCTTCTGCCAGACTGCGATCTCACCTGATAGTAAGTGATGATGCAGATGGTAGCGGGCTAACCTGTTAGGGGCAAAGGTATACCTAACAAACATAACACATATTTTTGTATGTTCGGCCGAAAGAATGGCTTCCCATAGCACGGGGAATCCTAGTTTGGGGGCCAGGAACCTTAGATAGACACTACTTTTGTAAATTTTTTATATAGCTACCAACCACTTAAGTTTGTAATTGTACTATATTTTCTTTTTTTTAAAAACAGTGTATAATAAAATTGAAAAAAACGGCCAAGTGCGAGTCGGACTCACGCACCGAGGGTTCCGTACAAACCTGTAGTAAGTTTTAAATTATTAAAATATTTTTATTATATGATGTAACTAAAAATTCATGCTTTTCGCAATTTTTCCTTTAACTGTGCTATAAAACGTTGCTTCGTACCAAATTTATCTCATTTGTCAATATTTGAGTTGATTGAATGAAAGGTAAATTGCGGTTTACGATTTATGACGTATTTAAAAAAAAACTACTTACTAGATCTCGTTCAAACCAATTTTCGGTGGAAGTTTGCATGGTAATGTACATCACATATTTTTTTTAGTTTTATCATTCTCTTATTTTAGAAGTTACAGGGGAGGGGGACACACATTTTACCACTTTGGAAGTGTCTCTCGCGCAAACTATTCAGTTTAGAAAAAAATGATATTACAAACCTCAATATCATTTTTGAAGACCTATCCATAGATAGTATGGGTTAGATGAAAAAAAAATTTTGAGTTTCAGTTCTAAGTATTTAACCCCCAAAATTTATTGTTTTTTTTCTATTTTTGTAAGAAAATCTTAATGCGGTTTACAGAATACATCTACTTACCAAGATTCAACAGTATAGTTCTTATAGTTTCGGAAAAAAGTGGCTTTGACATACGGACGGACAGACAGACAGAGAGACATGACGAATCTATAAGGGTTCCGTTTTTGCCAAATTTGGCTACGGAACCCTAAAAATACTGTCAAGCGTGCAGGTTAAATTAAGATACATGAAGGTACGAGGTAGGTACGACACGGTAATTCGCCAAAGTGCAATTTTATGTACAGTTGGCTTGATGAGTGTCGCGTTCATGCCCACTTAATTAGGCCAAACCCATTTCTGTGTCGGCTTGACCTAAAACCCGACTTTATCTAGACTAAAGACTTTTCTCTTAATCACGGTTGAAGAACGAAAAATGAGAGCGAATTATCCAAAGTGGGAGTTTGAGCGTTTTATAAATACACAGCTTACGCTACATAAATACACAGCTTACGTTATATAAATACACAGAAAATTAATAGTAAATTTCTGTATTTTAGGGTTATCTTAAGGAGGGAAGGAGATCACTTTTAGTGATAAGACCTTTGCGAACTTGTTATTTCTTTTTGTTTGTTAACTTTATTGTTTTTTTTTAATGTTTTGTGTAAAAAGCATTTATCTATCTACACAGCGTACGTTATATAAATACACAACTGGGGACCCGAAAGCTGGCAGCTACCTTGGTCAAAGAATTAGTTTGGCCATCCAAAGGGGTAATGCTGCCAGCACCTTGGGTACAATGCCTCGCTGCGGTGGTCTGGATGAGGTTTTAGATTTAATTTAATTGAATTTATTTTGTCTTTCGCGACATGCTTCCCTGAACGACATCATTTGTAGGTCTCTTGCCAGCGCTAAAGTGCCTGCAGTATTAGAGCCTAATGGCTTGGCGCGCAGTGATGGTAAGAGACCTGACGGGATGACTCCGTGGAAGCAAGGAATTCGCTTGTTTGGGATGCCACATGCGTGGATACGCTAGCGTTATCCCATTATCACAGAGTCCACAGGTGACCGGAGGGCTGGCAGTTACCTCGGCCAACATATAAGTTTGGCTATTCAGCGGGGTAACGCAGCCAGCGTTCTGGGCACACTGCCTCATTGCAGCGGGATAGATGAAATTTTTAATGTTTAGTTTTCAGTTTTTAATTTAGTTTTTAATTTAGGTTTAATTTAGAATTTAATGATTTATTACCTATATTACTTTTATATATTCTAATAAATTTATTTTAGTTTTATTTTAATAGTTTTTGTGATGTTAGTTTTAATTTATGTAATAGTTATGGAAAAATAAATATCACTCAACTGGAATTGATTTTTTATTGATTGAATATTGCTGATTTATTCGTGGAAAATTGAAAGGTTGATTTACCAGCAATGATAATATTATAAAATACTAAAGCGACTTCGTCTGCCCTGATTTTTATTTTTATTTTATATCATAAACTAATAAGAACTATCATTGGGTTTACTACCGTCGCTTAAAGCAGTATTACTTTGAAATTGACATTTAATATGACGTATACCTTGACGTCCTTAAAATAAAGATTAATTCTATAAACAAGAGCTTCAACAATATTAAAGTGCCTAATACTGCTTGTATAATAAGTGATAGAGCCTTTCATTCTCAAGGTGTATTGTTATCAAAATATACATTATAATAGGATAAGTATTTCAATAAGTTTGCGTCAAAAACTTTGCCATAAATGTAGGCCAAGTAAAAAGCAATATTTACGGAAGTACGAGCAGCCACGGTTTTTATGTGGCAAATAAATCAAGCCATGTCAAGACCTGCTTGTTTATTTGCTCTAACGCGTGTAAAAATGTGTAAAACGAGTTTATTTTCGCGAATTTATGTCCGCAAGACGTAGAAAGATGCAAACACATTAGCTCATGGCGACCTTCAGGCCGATGTTTGGCCAAACATATGAGCTCACGGTGTGACGTGTGACTAAAACGCCAGCTGCATAATTTTTTGGGTTCCACAATGTTCATAAAACTTTTAAATTTTCATTTTAACGGCCCTTATGCAAAATTTTGTAATTTTTGAAACTTAACAATCCAATATCCATACTTCCATACTAATTATTATAATTAATGTGAAAGTGAGTTTATCTGCTACGCTTTCACGGCCCAAATGTAAAACCGATTTTGGTGAAATTTGGTACAGAGTTAGGTTGTTTCCCGGGGAAGGACATAGGCTAAATATAGGAATAGGCATAGGCCTTTAAAAGAGTTCCCGCGGGAATCAAGAAACTTAATCTACGCTGACAAAGTCGCGGACATCATCTAGAAACTTAGAGATTTTTTTATTTGTACTTTTAGATCGTTAGTCTAAATTAAATATCTAATTTTAATATCTATTTTAATTGAATATTTAAAAAAACGCCATAATTCGATTTCTATTTCTACCTTCTTGCCTTTTCAATCTATTTGGTTGTCGAGTTAAATTTTAATATGTTTGATATTATAGTTAATGAAATGAAATGTTTTGTTTCAAGTAAGACCAGTTTTACCACTTATGAAATGTCATGAGTCTACCTCCGGTTCGGAAAACAGATTTTACTGATATACTCGTATATAATATCTTCTAAAAATAATTTAAATATAATTAATAAATATGCCCGAATGTGGGTATTTAATTACGAAATGAATTGCAAGAAATAAACGTTTTATTTGATAAGTTTTATTTATTTGTTTAATTTAGCTGTTGAACATACAGAACCATTATTAAAAAAATTGAAATCGCAATTTGTGTGAATTTTATGGCCGTTAACGCAAAAACAATAAATATAAAAATGACCTCCACAGTGTATTTTATCTCGGCAAACAATGAAAATATCATCATCAGATTTATAATCTGCATACAATTAGCGTTTAATTTCAAATTATATGATTTTTTTTTTGACCTGTATGTCTGTATGTGAGACATTGGATATGTCTGAATCGTTTGTCAGTCTAACGTTTATCAGATTCATTCTTGTTATATTTTAAAAGTAGTGCCCAATATTTGTCTTATCTCAGTGTGCCGTGTTTTGCATAATAATATAATGGAGGAAACCTTGAATGCATCTGGCTCATAAATTTTGTGACTCACACTTTAAAAAAATATTTACACCTAGACATTAAGACTATGATATTTTTAATCAACGTTTGAGATGGCACTGGTCCCTAAGATACGTATCCTCCTAGTTTAGGGGCCAGGAATTAATTGTTCTGTACATTGTTGAATCCAACAATAATAAAGATTTCTATTTCATTTTTTTTTTTGATTTATCTCATGAGCGATAAGCGTAATTAGGGATGATGACTATCAATCAAATCAACAACTCTTTATCAAACGACCTCCCTAGCGCATTGTTGAGCGCTGTTGTCGTCCCGGGTTCGATTCCCGGCAGGGTCAATTTGGGAATTTATAATTTTTGAAATTTCCCTGGTCAGGCTTCAGCCGTGGCTAGCCACGATAAATCGCTTACGATACGGCACGATGCCGTGTAGAAACCGAATAGAAGTTATGGATTTAATATAACTGTCTAACTCTAACCGGTTAGCCCGCTATCATCTCAGACATCATTACTTACCATCAGGAGAGATCGCAGTCAAGTAAGTAGTAGATTAAAAACTTGAAAACGCGCTTCTAGTAGCATGCCAGGGGATCGAACCCGCGACCACAAAATACTTAAAAGTACCTTCTGCGACCCCGTCTATGAGGTCAGGTGTCTAAACCTCAAGCGTATTTAATTTTACCAGAGTTAAAAAAAGTAGCCGATCTTCTCTTAATATCTAAGCGTCACTTATTTTCGCGACAATTATTTTCTGTTAATCTATCATGGCTAATGTGTAATAGGTGCCCACGATACAGAATTACCTAGAGTTGGTAACTTTGATCATTTTCATTTTCATTGTCTTTTCCTCGCATATAAAGCTAAAGGCGTGATGTAAGTGTAGATTTTTGCACACTTGCACAAGTGCAGACAAATTGACGAGTTCACAGAAACGCGATTGAAATCGACGCTGAATAAATACGAGGTTAAGTGTTCCCAGTTATATAAATATTTAACAATCATTTTGAGGTAGGTCGCAACTCACATCGTTCGACTGTAGTGACAATCGATTTAGATATTCAATTTAAAAGGCTCGATTGTGTGGGAATTGGAAAAAATGAAATGTATTTTTTTGTTATTTCTACTTACGAAGGTGCAAAGTTTGTTTAGTTGGTGTAGTCGGATGGTAGGCTTTGCATAATGGGTGTCTGGGTAGGTAGTGGTACACCTATGAGTTTTTAGGTTGAACCTTGACTGGTGTAATTTAGCTGATGAGATTTAGAATTAAGTATACTTACCGCATATTTCGTCTCTACAGCGATTAGTCATTAGTTGAGACTCTGAGAGAGACAATAGTACATTACATCGCGAGACCGGGAAGTACGCGTTTTCTGGTCGAGTGTTAGATAGACGGCCGAGCTACGCGAGGCCGTCTATCTATATCAATTTTATAAAGATGAAAAATAAATATTATACTTTTTTTTTTGCGCTGTGAGTGCTGAACGCGTAATACGGTAAAGTTCCAAATTTAAACTATTTAGGCCAAATAACATTATAACAAGTTACAAGACATTCAGAAAGAAAGATTCCAAATTGAAACTTATGATATGTATTGAAAATACATACATTCTTTACTGGCCTAGGCCGGAAAGTTTAACTTTCGAACTCATTTACAGGGTATGAAATGTGCACATTTCATACCATTTTTTAGATGTGCGCAAACACATATCCCTCATCCCTCCCCCTTACTTTCTAATGGACCTACTTTTGCAAACAGGAAGCAATCCACACACATGGCAAAAATGAGATAAGTAAGTATACAGAAAGCTTTTAAAATGCACCTTCTATCGACCCTGTAAAGATCAAAATGATCTGACAATTTTGACATTGCGTGACCAAAATTGTCAGATCATTTCGTTTTTCCTGTTTGCATAAGTAGATCCCTATAGTCTAAGATCCGTATATAACCACGACCTGCACCGAGGTGTTTAATGGATGAAACCCACTTTTTATTTTTATTTAGTAATAGATAAATACACCTAAAATAGGTTTCCTATCAATCGATCTTAGACTACTATAGTCTATCGGCTATCCGACATGACTGGAGGGAGATTAGGCGTTTTGGAGTACCCGTCGATCTTGCAATAGGCATGATGACAGTAACCAAGAATCAATGAAATTATGAATTTATTTAATGAAATAGGATTCATGGCTTATAAAAAACGTATTTTTTTCTATTTCGAGTGAGATTGCTATTTATTTTGATTGAATAATACTATAAAATACAGCAATCCGCCATATTGGACAGAACACCAAGAAGTGAATGACGTCACAATTGTTTGTTTTCGAGCTTTGACAATCACACTATTGTTTACTGCACACTGCACAGAGTACATTGGTAAAAACAATAGTGACGTCACAAACGACGCCATGACACCGCAGAACGTTTTGGCGTGAATTTTAAAATTTAAATTTCAAATGCCAATTTTATCGACTAAACCTTATTTTTCTGCTGAAATAAGATATTTTTTCGAAATAGTAGATACTTCCGAACATAATCTGACCATTTTTCAAAATCAGTCATCATGCCTATTAAATACATTACTTCCTCATCGAAGCATCGTGTGAAATACTGCCAGTATCCCAACTCCAAGCTATTCCTGAGAAAAACCCGATACTACATATTATCTTTTCGCCTCGTTGGTCTAGTGGTTAGCATTGTCGACTGCGGATCATCGAGGTCCTGGGTTCGATTCCCGGTCGGGCATAAAGGTTAGGTATTGGGTTTTTCAATTAAGAAATTCTCAGTGCCAGCCCGGAGTTGGAAGTTGGCGGTGTTTCACCCCCGTGCCTCGGAGAGCACGTTAAGCCGTCGGTCCCGGTTATTATCACTAACATAATAATAATCGTTAAAACCCGCCAACCCGCATTGGAGCAGCGTGGTGGGTCTAAGCTCTAATTCCCGCTCTCCTATGAGAGTGGAGGCCTGTGCCCAGCAGTGGGACGTTAATAGGCTGTAGTGATGATGATTGATGATGACATATCTTTTGCCCTATCCGGGATAACATCTAAAGACCTCATGATCTGCAGCCCAACATGCTTCACAGTAGACCAACGAGGTAGTCTTATACGAGACTGGTTTTTCTGACCCAAGATCACCATTCTTAGTCGGGTAGGTATTTTACCAGGTTCTATTTATTGTTCAGGGCTTTATTCGACAGGCGATATTTATAGGCTCTTTACTATACTTAAGCTTCACTAAGCCCTGATTTAATGGCCTATAATAAATCTGGGTCTGAAGTTCTGAATTAGTGAAATGGGTTCAAAACGTAAAGTAGAGTGAGCTGAATATGACGGCCATTATTGATTAGGGTCTTCGCGAGACACGTTCCCTGGCATTCGTAACGGCCCAGATAATGGGTCGTTTTATGTCTCAGCGCGACCCAAATGGCCCATCGTGATCTTGTTTATGGGCCCCGTGGATCCGTGACCTAAGGGACAGATACTATACAATGTTGGCTTTGTTCGCCCTGTAAGCACCAGTATGGTTGCTCAACCCGCCTAAGGGTGCTATTATTGTCCTGCTGTAAGAGCTCTCTCTGGCGCTTAAAGAAAATAACACACGCTTACACTAACAGTTAATAGTACACGAAAATGGGATTTTATAACACCGTGTATATTATATAGAAATATTCTCATAAACAACACATTCAAAATAACTCATGCATACATTGATGTACTTTTAAATTCATTTTTTTAAATTCAAATACAATTTTACAAATGCGTTTAGATCGATTCACAAGTGCTTGTTTTTGTGGATCATAAGATCCCAGATTCGAGTCGGGCCAAAAACGTGATTTGCTGTACGAATTATAGGGCATCCTTTAACTAACTATCTATCAACTAACTGATCTATCAACGCACAGCTTAAACCACTGGACGGATCGGGCTGAAACTTCTCAACCAGATAGCTTTTATGACGTAGGCAACCACTAAGAAAGGAATATTGAAAATTCAACCCCTCAAGGGGTAATATACGGGTTTGAAACTTGCATGAAAAGAAAATCGAACTTAACGTAAACGAAGCTGCTGGTAAAAGCTAGTTTATTATATTCCAATTGATCATCTGATCATTTTGCATGACACAGGCAGTTGCGGTTAAGACGATCACGTCGGTCTACGCCGTAGCAGATTTTGTATAAAGATTTGCGTTTCAATTTCAGATAAGACGCAATCCCAGCAATATTTTGAGGGTACGCAAATTATATTTGCGATTGTTCCTGATTAAACAGCGTTAAAAGACTTTTGCTTCGTGATTATCCGTAAAGTTATTATGATAACTGATCTCCTAAGCTAAGATGATTTGCGAAATTTTCTTAGCTTAGTAGATCGTTGTTTTAAGCGTACTAAGTTGTTTTAATACCAAGTTTCGAGTTAATGTTAGCTCGAATTATTAACTAAGCAAATATGTATGTATGTATAAGGTGTGTAGTGTATCTTTAGGGTTAAATTTTGAGAATAATTGTTGAAATAAGTCTTTATTTTTTACTATAAGCCTTTTATAGAAGGAACTGAAATGCCATCCTTGCAAAGCCTTGATTTGATTGAAAAGAAATTTTTCCAATCAAATTTGAAAAGCTCTTCAATTCGAAAAGTCTGTCTGTCCATCGACCACTATTCAACAGTTCTCATTAAAATGTACTTTGGGATTATCCACAAACACAAAAGGCTTTAAAGGAAAGAATTCTCCAGACATTTCCAAATTGGCAGGACGTAGCGTCGCCGTCTCACCAATAGATTCCCAAGCGCCCGCCTCGCCAAATATGCCAAATACCTATTTGCACTTATTTATTTGAAAAATTGTTTTATTGAAATAGTACTGCAGTGTTGCTAAACGTACTGAGTTTTATTTTATGGGATATTCTCACTGCAATATTAATTACCGGCAGAAGTCCTTTCCAAACTAGGTAGGTATGCAATAGTAGTTTGTGATACTAGAGCGGTAAGTAGGTTTTTACAGAAAAGTTGAGTTGAGCCGTCAGGCGAGGGTTGACCACCGTCACGAGTTTGTCAACCTTAACGCCCGTGTATCACACGAAGTTTCAATAGATTTGTGAGAAAACATGAAAATAAAACTTGAAATGGTAGGTAGGTACTGGAATAATTTCTCGAGTCTCGAGATTTTTTGTCGGTTTCCTCACATTTTTTTTAAATTATTTCACTTAATCACTAACCACTCATTAAACGTTTCGAAAAAACCGTACCTACCTAGTAAGTGTCAAAGTATCATACCTATATTGAATAGGTAATAGATATACATACCGACTCTTTATCTTCAGTAGTACCTACTTAGACTACATAGGTAATTCAAAATTTTTAAAAAATCAATACATTACATGCTGGTTGCTATGAACACGGATACTACACCTATTTGAAAAAAAAAATAGGTACAACTAAGTAATGATATCAAGATCTAGAGTAAATACTTAGGTATAAAAATAACACTAGCGATCTTGCTTAAGCAGACATTTAAATATAATGCAAAACCTGAAGCGGGACGCGACATTTCAATTTGACTACGTAAATCTCGAAATGTAAATTGCTTTCCTATTTACTTTAAAAAATCAAAGAATTGAATCTCAATAGAAATAGCAGAACTGCGTTTCTTGATATTTAAAAGTCAGGTAGATGTCGACCATAAATAATTGTATGTTTTAAATATATTGCAATTTTTCTTAGCAGACGAGTAACTTAGTTATAGACAATGATTTTTTATATATAAATCTGTGGTTCTAGGACATAACAGCAGTAGATAGCGATGGTGATTAGTGACCCTATTTGTTGACGTGACACATCTCATAATAATCGTCAAAACCTTACTGCCTGAATACTAAACTTAAAATCACTTTTAACTGACGTTAATCTCGATTATCTTGTACTACAGCCTCAGTTTAAGCCATGAGTAAAGTTGATGTGGTGATAGTTAGCCATCAAAGGTTGTAACTGTGGGTCCCAAAACTTTGGAATACCTACTCCGTACTGGAAAGGAGTATCAGGGAGGCGCTGGATCCAGGTGGCGAAAGACCGCGGTTAGTAGGAGTCCCTATAAGAGACCTACGAGTCCAGCCAGATATGCATCCGTAGACGTCTATCGTTTAACGACGACGTTGACGAAGATATAATCCAGAAATCCCGAGAAAACTCCTACCAATATTAAGTAATATTTAAGGGGTCACAACCCTCTGAGATGAAGAATAGATAGAACACAGAAAGCGCAATTATTATTTTATTAATCAAGACAAGAAAATTAGGTAGGTACAATCAAACTTTAATTAATCATGAGGTTCACGACTCAACCCTCCGAAATGAAGAATAGATATAGCACGCAGAAACAGCAATTCTTATAACAATCAAGCAAGAAAATTACGTACAAACAAACTGCCCGAAAATAGGGCTGGACTCAAATATTGAGACTGGCCAGTCTATTTACAGATACTTATTTATCTACTGCCCGAAGCCTAAACTGGCTTTCTTATTTCCTTTTGAGCCTCAAGCTAAATAGGCCTTTCTTTATTGACAAAGATTTCGTGGACACAATTTTTTGATTGATTTCGTTCTCTTCTATCAATAATAAAAGTTTCCAATAAATAGAGTTCCAAGCCTTTGCTTTCCTCTGAAGCGATTAATGTTTTTTTATTCTCTACAATTTAGCCCTTAATGCCCGTAAGTAATGATACAGTCTAAAATGGTAGTGGGCTGAATATTTGATAGAGCAGTAGTCAGCTAAGAGAGCTAGCTAATCCGAGATTATTCCGGTCTTTACATTGTTCTGACCGACTTCGATACTAGGTATACCTAGGTTAAGTTCAAATAATCTATTTATATGTTACAAGCTTTTATTTAGTGTCCCGGTGACAATACATACCTAGTCACGACATTCTAAATTCAATATGGCGGACTTCCCAAGATGGCGAACTAGTTATTTCTTACGCACCCTCAAGGTATGAGTATCAATGAAAACAGTTTGCCGAGAAAAATACAAAAAATAAAATGACGTCACACGAAATTCAATATGGCGGACAATAAAAGCTCGTTTTTTAAAATGTTATTTAATCCATACTTCCATTCTAATATAATAAATGCGAAAGTGTATAGCTGTCTGTCCGTCTTTCTGCTACGCTTTCACGGCCCATCTGTTCAACCGATTTGGATGAAATTTGGTAAGTATGGGTATAGTTTGTATCCCGGGGAAGGACATAGGTTTTTATCCCGGAAAATTAATGTGTGGGGATCAAAAAAATCTTTATCCACGCTTACGAAGTCGCGAAGTCTAGAAGTGTAGTATTGTTTAAAAATTTCTTGGAAAAATCTTTCAACACTTTTCTACCACTTAACGTATCTCTTGCATCCTCTCATATACTTATATAAAAACGAGAGATCTCAACTTCTCAAGTATATTCACAGACATTCGAGCTGAGTAAGCAATTTCTCTGATCTAGATAAACCCTAGACATAGCCAAGCCTTTTCTCGATCGATCCGAGAGCTCAGACGCGAGGCGCCGCGCCCGTCGCGTTTATACGATCTTACCCGTAAGCTCCAACAACTGTGCTTACATAACATGTTTATGTACATTTTTCTTCTCAATTTTTATTTTTTTCACTTTTGACTGCGATCTCACCTGATGGAAGTGATGATGGTAGCGGGCTAACCTGTTATGGCGGTTATATTAAACCTATAGCCTCTATTTAGTTTCATTGGTTTCCGGGACGCTAAATCTCCTAACTTTGCCAGTAGGTGCCAGTAGGTGGTAACAAGCTACAGCCGAAGCCGGCCGATTCAAACCAGTTAAGATAAAACCGGCCAAGTGCGAGTCGGACTCGCGCACCGAGGGTTCCGTACAAACATGTAGTAAATTTTAAATTATTATAAAAACTACTTACTAGATTTCGTTCAAACCAATTTTCGGTGGAAGTTTGCATGGTAATGTACATCATATATTTTTTTTAGTTTTATCATTCTCTTATTTCAGAAGTTACAGGGGGGGACGGGACACACATTTTACCACTTTGGAAGTGTCTCTCGCGCAAACTATTCAGTTTAGAAAAAAATGATATGACAAACCTCAATATCATTTTTGAAGACCTATCCATAGATACCCCAGACGTATGGGTGAGATGTAAAAAAAAATTTTGAGTTTTAGTTCTAAGTATGGGGAACCCCAAAATTTATAGTTTTTTTTCCATTTTTGTAAGAACATCTTAATGCGGTTCACAGAATACATCTACTTACCAAGTTTCAACGGTATAGTTCTTATAGTTTCGGAAAAAGTGGCTGTTACATACGGACGGACAGACAGACAGACAGACATGACGAATCTATAAGGGTTCCGTTTTCTTCTACGGAACCCTAAAAATCAGATATTACACGTCAAGCCAACAGTGCTCAACACTGCGCCAGGGAGGCAAAACTCAATTTAGGTATTCTGAAATTAAAAAATCATTTTATTCATTGACATTTCTGATACGAACCGGTAATGTTTGAATCGCCCATAGATTTAGGATTGGTCTCCGCTGCGCTACAACCGCAACTAAATCTATGGAATCGCCCTTCGAGCGGTTCCTGAACTATGACTAAAAACACCTTCTTAGCAAGAGTGAATAGGCGAATAGGATAATTTCATCGCGATTGTCTTGACGGCAAGCCTATCTTGTCATTAAAAAAAACCGGGCAAGTGCGAGTCGGACTCGCGCACGAAGGGTTCCGTACCATTATTAATAAATAATTACCTTTGTTAATGAACCGCAAGACTAACTTTGTTTGTAGAGGTTTATTGTTAATATCAAAAAAACTATGCTAGTTAGAGCATTGGCTATAGTTTTCCTGTAAAGTATACGTAAATTCCTATTGACCATAATTATTTCAGATTTTTCGATTGGTAAACTCCGGAGATAAGGGGGGGGAACGGTATTTTTTCCCCGATAAATCAAAAACTATCATGACTAAAAATAATTAAAAATCTGTTTTAAAATGTACAAAGTAAACCCTTTCATATGATACCCCACACAGTACAGTTATCTCACTTTTAAAGGAGATCGGCGAAGTATGACCCAGCTAATTTAAAAACCATTCAGATTCAGAAATCATTTAATATTTTTTAATATATTTCAAAGTATTTTTCTGTGTAAACATCAATTTTTTAGAAGATGGGGATCAAAAATAAAAATTATTACGAAACATTAAAAAAAGTCGTTCTAATGGCAATACGGAGTATAGATACCCGCAGGGTGACCGCATATCTTTTGCATCAATCATTGATACATCGCAATCACCTCTGATTGGTTAACAATCTTCCACTATTGGACGAAATCGCCATTGACGCAGCAAGAATACCATAAATTCAGCCAATCGGAGGTGATTGTGATGTATCAATGATTGATGCAAAAGATGCGTATCTTTAATACTATATAATAAACCGTTAAAGGTCACCCGGCAGAGTATAAAAGTAGAAACTCACGTGTCAAATGTCAATTACTGTCAAACTCAATCAAATGTCATTCGTGGACCGTAGTAGAGATGTGTCGGAAAAAACACATTAACTCGAGTTGAAATTCAGGTAACTCGGAATGGAATTCGAGTTACACAACTCTGCTTAGCATAAAGAAAGTGTATTTTATTTGTTACAAAATACTTTTTTCCATACATATTTGTACTTCAATCCAACTATCTGTTAGGACAATTATTATTATCAATGCTAAACTTCGTAGGTAGGATTGAAATAAAAAGGTTTTTATAGTTTACATAAATCATAATATATATCGATCTCATTAGAGTTAGTAGGTACACATTTATTTTTGGTTTTAGTCTTAGTTAAGTTATAACTAAGACTAAAACCAAAAATAAATGTGTATTTAACAACAAAACTAGTTAGTTATAAAGCAGTCTTCACAAAATAATATCAGTCTAACTTTATAACTAGGTACATATTATGCTATTAATAGTTTAATCATCACAATGAAAATATTCATAAATAACTTTGTCATCGTTAGTGTCATTCGGTCGATGCAATGGCGGAAGTACGTAGACAGAGAAAGAGATATATTAGACAGGGCGTCGGCGTATACAGTATGCGATAGTAATTAATTAATAAATAATTAATTAAAATTAATTAAAATCGTTAATTTAATTTAAAGGCGATGCATTATCGATATAGTTCTGCATTGCCGGCACCCCTCGCTCTTCTTTTACCCCTGAAAGCTCACGCGTTATAAATACGATACATCGCGACGCGATTGTATCGCTACTGTTTTGCTTCTGTTGCGCGTTGTAAATGCGACTAACGCCCAAAAGTTGCGATGTATAAGCGCGTTAGGGTTAACCCCCTTTTCAAATAGTAAGAATAGTATAACAACCATCAATTTGTATGTCATAATATACTTACTGGCCACGTTATGAATTACATACCTACTATAGGTTTAATGTAACCAGCAGGTAGGTAACTTGTTTTTATGTAGGTAGGAAAGCGTATTACTATTTGGTACATAGTCAGATAATGATCTGCAGTGCCTGATAGAATTTTCAAAGCTATTAAATGGTCATCTGGCTTAAAATCTATGAAATAGAAATCTAACCTCACTTTTAACTATTACTACGAATATCTTTTTTCTCCCAACTTTATTTGATTGACTTTCATAAACTTTTTTGTTAGTTTGGTTTAGTATAAGAAGTATGAGAAGTTTGATGCGTGAACGTGAACCTCAAGTTTGGGTCAAACACTATATGGGAGCTCGCCGACCTCCTTTCAACCCTCCGATTTCCCCACCTTTTTAAATAAGAACAAAAATAATTTCCAATTTTTTTTAATTCCAGTGTCTTTGGGCCACTAATATACACAACTATTCCAAATTTCATGTCGATAGCTTCGGTAGTTACTGAAATAATCGAGTGTGACGGACGGACAGACGGACAGACGGACAGACGGACAGACAGACGGAGAAAGTCGCACCATAAGGGTTCCATTTTACCATTTTGGTACGGAACCCTAAAAAAGACGTGTGGCACTCGGAGACTGCCGCGGTAAAGCTATTGCATAGCATTTTTTATCAACTTGCTATGACTACTTGTGTTGTTGACTTCAAGTTGCTGAAAATATAAAGGCGAAACATTTTTATGAAAAGATGATTTTGGTTGCTATGACTACTTGTGTTGTTTACTTCTGGACACTCGGACTATTGAAAACATAATAATTCTATAAAATTATTTCGCCTTTATATTTTCAACAACTGGAAGTCAACAACACAAGTAGTCATAGCAACCAAAATCATCTTTTCATAAAAATAGTCTTTTTATTTTCAACAACTTGAAGTCAACAACACAAGTAGTCATAGCAACCAAAGTGTTAGGTTTTTTTTCGTTACGGAATTTCTGGATTTGGTTTCCACGCTCAAGGCCCGCGATAGAAGCTATGCAATTGCTTAAAAATTGTTTTCAATGAAACTGTCTACTTTTCATTTTAAAAATTGTTTAAAATCTGATGACTTGTAATATTTAGCTAATTTTGGTTTAAAAATGTTTGTCGTAGTCCAGGAAAAGTTTCAACGGTGAGGAAATATGGAAAAATTGGGAGGAATAGTAAAAACAACAATTTCATTTTCCCATATAAACTGTTTTAGCGAAGTGAGTTTTAATGGCGTGTCGTAGGTGATACGAAGTGCACCGGGTCATCTAGTAATATCATAAAAGATTGTTGTAGTTTGTATGACAGTCAAACTCGAAGAAAGATAAATTAAAACAAAATTCATTGATTACTACTTGGTGAGTTGTGACCAACTTATCTATTAGCTATCATATTATCAACATTACATAATACCTACTATAATACTCTTACAAGATACGATCTCGATGGCAAATAAATCAAATACAGTTGAAGTCCCCAAATAATATCGTGACTCATAGAATTTTATTCGGAGGACGATAAATCTTGATTCCTGTCAATAAAATGGCGATATCTGCTTGCCGAATTCTCGTGGCCTCGATTGAAAGTTGTAACAGCGTCTAAAATATTATATTTCTTTTTATTCCACTTCAAGTTATCCCTTTAGTCTTCACTCTTGACTCGCCTGGTGGGTCATGATGCAGTCTTAAATGATAGCGGGATAACCTGCTACGGGTATAGGAGTTATATTAAACTTATACCCATAGACGCGCGGTTTCTACATGGCATCATACCGGGCGCTTAATCGCTTTGGGGCACGTGTTCGATAGTAGCGTAGTAACTGGTAACTAGACACTGCCGAAGCCTCTTAGGCCAGACCAGAGAAAATTCAGCAATTCATCATCACTACAGCCTATTAACGTCCCACTGCTGGGCACAGGCCTCCACTCTCATAGGAGAGCGGGAATCAGAGCTTAGACCCACCACGCTGCTCCAATGCGGGTTGGCGGGCTTTAACGACTACTATCATGTTAGTGATAATAACCGGGACCGACGGCTTAACGTGCTCTCCGAGGCACGGGGGTGAAACACCGCCAACTTCCAACTCCAGGCTGGCACTGAGAATTTCTTAATTGAAAAACCCAATACCTAACATTTATGCCCGACCGGGAATCTAACCCAGGACCTCGTGATCCGCAGTCGACTATGCTAACCACTAGGCCAACGAGCAGTAATTTGGCCAAAACATGTTTTGTTTTTTGGCGTTTCTTCTCAGGGTAAAAGTAGATAGTCTATTAGTTTAGGTTCTAAGATACCATAGTTAGGATATCAATCTACCTTATTCTCCACTCACGTTCCTACTATAATAATATAATTATTGTAGAAGAGAATCTAGATGATGCCCGCGACCTCGTCCGCGTGGATTAAGTTTTTTTGATTCCCGTGGGATTTCCCTAATTTTCCAAGATAAAAAGTAGCCTTTGTCCTTGCCCGGGATGTTTCCTACCGCTATACCAAATTTCATCAAATCGGTTGAACAGATTGGCCGTGAAAGTGTAGTATGTATTTAACATCTAGTTAAATTACATTTATAAAATTCTACTAAGTGTATTTTAGTGACATTCAAAAATACCGTGTTCTGTGTTTCCCACTTTGAACAAAATATATTAGGTACATAAATTTACATAGTAGGTAAATAGCATAGCGTAAAGCGTTAAATGTTAATAAAACTGCGCCAACACATAATTGCAGATTTTTCTGATTGTACCTACCTACTGTATAAATAACGACGAGTGAGTCATTCGCTATTAAAAGACTAACTGCATCTTCAATTAAGCAATTAACTATCCGAGCAGAAGTCTGTTGGCAGTTGGCCTTTTATAGATATTTATATTCCGTGGATTTTTTGCTTCAGCTAGTAGGCAAGAAGCATGGTTTAAAACAATAATGATATTTAAAATTATTATAAACTAGATGATGCCCGCGACTTCGTCCAAGTGGATTAAGATTTTATGATTTCCGCGGGAACTCTTCGATCCATCGGAATAAAAAGCCTTCCCCGGGATGTGACCTGTACCTGAACCAAATTGCATCAAAATCGGTTGAGTAGTTGGGCCGTTAATGCGTAGCAGACAGACACGCTTTCGCATTTATAATATTAGTATGGATTTTAAATACAGCCACCGAGTTTCTTGCTGGCTCTTCTCGCAAAGAATGTCATATCGAACCAGCGGTAGATTCACTCGACGATTCAAAAGCCCTTGTAAAAATTTATTTGAATAAAAATATTTGAATTGAATCTGATTTATTTTTTAAATTTATTTAGACTTAAAGTAATTTAATCACAAGATGTAGACCTACAGCTGTACGTTGATTTTACAGTCAGTTAGTTTTTCTTTTATAAGATCCTAGATTTAAAAAATATATAAATGAAATATTACCACCCTTTGTCCACCTAAAACTTCATAGACGTTAATTTTTAACACTTCTCCAGTTCCATCTTTTCTTTCCTTGCCTATTTTAGGATGTTTCTTCATGCGTATTTACTTTTTCCTTAATTATTTTTAGCAGTTCAGTTGCTTAGGCGCATTATTACATTCATGCAAACGATACAATCTAAATCTGATTGTAATAATAATTAATCTCCGCTACTTTTTTATCTCTATTTTGTTTCATCTTTAGCATGTCTAATTGTAAGTTCATCGACTCGTCTGACTAACACATTCTTCCAAAAAGAACAATACCGAGCTTATAATAGTAAAAATTCTTTCCAAAAAACCGACTTCCAAAGCCACTGTAAAGTAAAAAATAATTTTGATTTCTACACACTATGTTGAAGTCGGGCGAACCTGACGCGTCAACTATGCCTATCTTTGTTATACTCGCCCGACTTCAACATAGTGTGTAGAAATCAAAATTATTTTTTACTTTACAGTGGCTTT
Organism: Erebia epiphron; assembly: GCA_963932025.1. Lineage (NCBI taxonomy): Eukaryota > Metazoa > Arthropoda > Insecta > Lepidoptera > Nymphalidae > Erebia > Erebia epiphron. Next base: position 1,325,933 of record OZ009947.1, on the reverse strand, counting down.
GGAAATCGGTTTTTTGGAAAGAATTTTTATTTTTAACTTTTTAGTGTACTCTAAATCCCTACGGCTTAGGAGTGCAGTACCATGCAGCATCAGAGTTGAGGAGTTGGAAATTGGGTTTAAGTATGAAGTTGTTGCTTGACACCTACAATATTAATTCACCATAAAAAATCCTAAACCACTATGTTTAAGGAGTTCTGTACCCTGCAGCATCAGGGTTGATGAGTTGGGACTTGGGTTTAAGTATGAAGTCGTTGCTTGACACCTACAATATTAATTCATCATAAAAAAATCTTAAATCGTTATTTTTAAGGAGTTCTGTACCCTACAGCATCAGGGTTGAGGAGTTGGGACTCAGAGTTGTATCGTATACACGTGACTTGATACCTACTATATGAATTCACCATCAAAACTCCTAACTCCCTAGTTTTGAGACGTAGGTACACCTACAGCATCAGGATTGAGGATTTGGAGTCAGATTTTTTTATGGGACCACCTCGAGAGCTTCCTCTAACCAATGTAAAAAAAAAAATTCAAATCGGTTTAGAAACCACGGAGATATGCACCGACATACATTAAAAAAAAAAAAAAAAAAAAAAAAAAGATACGCGCCGAATTGAGAACCTCCACCTTTTTTGGAAGTCGGTTAAAAATGTTTACATCATATCTATCGATGTCTAACAAAAAAGTCATCGGCGCTAAACTAAAAAATGTTGATCACTCCTTACTCTCGGTTCCATAGCAATATAACCTTTATTACTATGACGAAACGGTCCATTTCTGCCTGTATTTTAATATTTAAATTTACAACAATGTTTTTACCAATTACCACTCGACTCACATTTGTATTAAGGTTGATTCCGTCACGTTTCGTTGCAAGGTCATGGTTCAGAAACTATTGATTGTTTTTTTATCTTTCAGTTTGAAAGAAGGCTTTGTATTTACAGTATGGTCTTTATTTGGATCGTTAACAAGTAATACAGTGTATACGAGTACAATGTTTCTAGTGTAAGTGTAGGTTTTCGTGTTGCCAGAGGCGTGGTTTAGAACAACTTCTAACTGTCACGATTAATAATTCTTAACGTTTATCTATTTAATTCGTATCAAATGATTATGTTATGTGTAAATAATATTTAATTATAATTCAAAGTACTGTCACGAATTCCCGTTAAGGTCTATATATTCCATGACTAGATACAACCTAAGACCGATTGACTAACTACGGATCTTTATTTGGAAGTTCATAAAACTACACGTGGGCATAGAACGGGCATATTTTTGGGTAGTAGCGAACAACTTCGCTACCCACAATGTACCTTATAAAAATCCTGAAATAGCACACTAACACATGTGTTAAAGATTACTCTTAAAATGCATCAGAGATTAAATAATAAATAAATAATAAATTGGAACGATACAACAAAGGACTTACTGGCATTTCAGCTATCATCTCGCACACACTTTACTTTCCAACACCACGTCTCAACTCACTCTATACACAAAAGTATAACACTGTATATATTATGATATATAAGAAGGTACACAGCACAGACGTGCACCTCTGACGGCGAGCGATACTCAACTTCCTGTTTACAGAATGACGCCCGTATTTATACACAATGTCTTTTTCGCCTACCCTCTACCAACTCTGAATTCATTAATAGTGCAATACCAACATGAAATCAGTATTGCCATTCTATAAATAATAAATAAATGTTGCCAGTCGAACACACGATCACGACATTCGGCCATCCGACATTGTGCAACCTCCCGGTGCACAACCACCAAACATTTGCTTTGCTAAGCTTAGTTCGCTTCACTCCTTGCAACAATCTGTAGTGTACAACAAAACATCTTCATCCATTCATACTTGCACGATGACATTTAGTTTTAGTAAATCACGACATTCGGGAGAATTAAAAAGGATAACAAAAAGGAAACCTACATTTTTTCAATTTAGTAATATCAAACTTAAAACCTCAAACCGATCTGAAATCCAAAACTATCGAGCTTTTGATCTTGAGATTTGTGAAGTGTGTGTGAAGTGCAATTAAACTGATTGATATCGCTGAGTCGAAATTTCACAACAGAAATAAAAATATCGCAATTTAAATCTAAAACTCATATAGAATAAAGTTAGGCAAATAAAGGATTATTTATCTAAAGCTGAATAAAAATCTAATCTGAAACTTAATCAAAGTCTGGAACAGTTACAGTCTAAAACATAATCTAAACAGTATGTTACATATACCGTAAGCAAAAGTCTAAAACTGAATTCAAATTTAATAAAATACCCAATATTTATTTTATTTCTTATACCGTTTTAGTTATTTATACCTTACAAGCATCTGACGCTGAATCTAAAGCTAAGTAAATATCTAAACCCTGATTACAATCTGTAACAGACCAACAGGTCCATCATCCTGAGCTCCACCTATCATGTGTCATACATGACGTGTCATGCCTGCTTTTTTTAAAAAACTTTATTGAAATCGAAAAATTTATCAGAACGTAAAGGAAAGCTGATTTTATTAAAATTTTAGGACTTGACAAGAAATAAGTATCACACACTACCCCAGAGTTCACAATAAAATCTACAACCGCATCCAATGCAAACATTAATCAGGATTACTAATCTATCAATTCTTCAATTCAATTGGATCTGCTGTACCATTAACTAATCTTTACTAATCGTTTGAATCAAATTAAGTCTATGTTAAATTATCTGCTCTAAATTCCTGACATCGTATACCTGTTGGCGGTAGACTGTTCCCCCTATGTTAAATTATTACTATTTTAAAATCTTTAACTATGTAACAGTCAACGTTTTTAATAAATGAAATGAAATTTTTCGTAGCTTATTCAAAAATTTTAACAAATAGAGTTCAATTCTATTAAACACGCCTCAAAACACAAGTTGTTTTAGTTTATTCCCTTCTTTTCCTAGCCTTTCCTTTCCGTGTTAACCTCTGAATAAACCCATCAAAAAGAGACAGCACCACAAAATTCAACCAAATCAGTTCAGGTTATGTTGTCCAAGACAATCTTTAACTTGTGAAATACTTAGAATCTTACCCAATGCTTTGAACTGGGTCAAATACCTGAACTTTGACTACAATCATCATTGAAAACCAAACAAAAAGTCCAAAACTAAACCTTAGTCCAAAACTAAATCTAACTCTTCATCAAAGGCTTCTTTGAAATGCAAAACTTTTGTATGAATTGAAGTAGAATCGGCTTGCAATTATTGTACAATACTAAATCGCTATCATATAATTATTTTAAATTAACTTTACTCAATAGCAATTTCAAATTAAAATACAAAATTCAAATTTTGCTGTAAATCCAAAGCTTGATACAAAACTAAATAAAAAAACTAGATGAAAACCCCAAATTCAGAAATTTGAATTTAATACTCAAAACCTCTTTTGTCTTTTTTTTTCAGAATCATTACCTCAACATATGAACAAAAATCAAACCAATTATAAATAAAAACGTTACACCAAGTTATAATATATTACGTCAGTAACATAATATAGTATATATACTGAGTGTTTTATTCATTCTGCTTTTTAATACTTTTTGCTTTACTTTTCTGCGTCTTTTAATAATTAAAGTAAGTATTTACAAATTAACTGACGGTTGTAGGCCGGAGCCGCTAGGTGAGGGTATACCTTCGTGACGAGCTTGCGGATCCACAACGCCCGTGCATCACACGACATTATTCAATAAATTTGAGAAAAACAATATGGAGATAAAATTAGAGTAAGCAAGCACGCACTAGTCACTCTCTAGAAAATATAATTTTTACATCATATTATACTCTCGAGATTTTGGACGGCAAAAGATAATTAATTGCGCGATTTCATTTTCAATTCAAATAATAGTCTGTTAAATTTTATCATCCAGTTCATTATTTCAAATCACTCAGATAAATATATAGAAAGAAAACCCAATGTGACTTCGAGAATGGCGCATTTTTACAATTTTATTACTTTATTGAACGGGCTTCTCGTGTCGTGACTGTAGTTTCTAGCAAGCTACTTAACTTCGAGCCTCAAATGTTCAGCCCTTATATCTATTTATTTATCTTTCTTTGTGATTAGTAAATGTTCCAAAAATTTTAATCTTTTTATTAAATTCAATTTAACATTTAATGAACTAACTTGGTCAAACTGAATCACTGGAATGCTAATTAGTATTGACGAAACACGTTTGAACTATTTTTGGAATTATTATTTTTGCGATATCTAGAATTTCAAAATTACTACAACCTTCACCGTTACAAGCTGAAGTATATATCCTTCCATATTTAATTCTTAACGCATTCCGAACATCGGACCGCATTATGTTGAAAGCCATAAAATAGTGTAAACAAACGAGTGAAAGATCTATTAACAACAACAAACTTGGAACCTTTGTTTCAATTTACTTTATGCATTCCTTGCTTGTTAACTTTTTAAACTACTAAGCATAGTCTACAAGTGAGTCATATATTTGAGAAACACAAATCTTTCAAATATAACGAATGGGTGAGTGACCAACTGATAAGTTGAACCAATGACAATAAGGCTATTAAATGCATCATTTCCTAAACCACATCGACATTGATCTGGTACGTTATTATAAATAGTGTACATATAATAACTATGTTGTTGTATATCTTCAAATGAAGCGTACTCATATAATATCGATCTAATTTCAATTTGCAAGTTCGTTTGATCATCATAGTTTTTTATTGAAATAACTATAATTCATTCGTATTTCGGCGCATTCAGATTATATACATCCGAAACACGTCGAGGATCGGTCGCCTTACATCGGGATCACTAATTAATCCATTTTAAAGTCCATACAAATACAATCAATTTTTGCGGCTGTACCATTCGGTACAGTTATAATACTTGTAAAAATTGATCTTAGTCGTTTAAAATAACCGAAATCTATCTAAAATCATTCAAAATTTAAAAATGTAGAACTTCCCCTGATCAAAAACATTTAAAGGCACACAGGAACTATGAAAAATGAATAAAATGCCATGGTAGTTCTAGATAGAACGAGTTACTTGTACAGTAATCTACTAAAGCAGCTAATAATTCTGGACTAGAAAACTTGCTTTCATTATGTACATCCCTTTAGTTTGATATGTACGTAAAATTAAGTAAATAAAATACATTAGATCTTTCACGAACAGTTAGATAACATAATGCCAAAAACAGTAACACACTTGTTCACAACCTACCGGCTCATTAGGTCACAACTTATGGAAACACTTGTTCCACTCTAGTAACACACTTGGTTACATTCTATGGACTCACATGGCCCAAATGACATACATAGTCATTCTAAAATGGTGACTCACATGGCCACCTTAAAATATCGACACACTTGGCCACTCTATAATAGTGAGTAGACACACTCATGACTACTCCAAACGTATACGAGCTCTCTGACCATCATTCAATATCTTTATTCTTACTCCCACAATACCAGCTACGCAAAATCGTCAATTTCAACTTGAAATCTAAGATATTCTAACGTCTCTATCTTGTATTCTTCCAAAATCCTTCATTATTAACCTCAATCACTGATAAATCTGTCAAGAGACACTAAGGCTTCCGTACATGAAAGCGGAACCCCTGATGTCAATCAACCTGTAATGCGACAGAAAGAGGTTCCCCTTTTTTTTTAAAACTACAAATGATAATGATATCAATAGCTGATATACAATACAGTACTAAAATACATATGCTGTGATAATAGCACATATTAAGAGTTGCAAATGGACTTGGTCAGTAAAACCACTATTATTCTTTCAGCATAGGTACAACTACCATCGAACAAATCACTAATAAAAGGGCAAATGATTTTAAGCAAGTGCTTAAATAAACTTATCATAAATTACATGTCTGGCCAATGTACTTCACTAATGTAGTTTAAGTTCACTCGCGGCACTAATATAAATAGTTGCCCTGCCACTCAAAAAAATTACTTTTTAAACACTACAAATTCCTAAGACACCTGTTTTGATCGAGTCTAGACTAAACTATCTAGATCACATAAAATAAGTATACCAGTAAGTATACTTTTATATCGAGAATTTAAAACTAAATCATACTTTTATCGTATTTCTTATAAATCACACATGAAACTAATCAGAGTTCGATAAATTGCTTTGCATCCTAGTATTGACATGAGGGTATCTTATTTGACATATTCACTTCTCTTTTTTTTTTTTTTTATTACTATTATTCACTCCATGAATTCTCTTCGTGAATAACCAGTAATCTAATCTATGCCTGGTTAATAGAAATTTCAAATTAAAATCTAAATTAAAAATTAAAAACCTTGTAAAATCAAAATTCGAAACTTAAACAGTGCGTAAAAAAAAACTACAATCTCATTCAGTACACTAGTCTGAAGGCACGAGGCTGCTTTTAAATTCAATAATCATTTAACTACATTTACACTAAATAAAACTTTAGGTAACGTTCATCCAAAGTAATGGTCCAGAGAATAATTCACAAATACTTGAGTTAATTAGAACTGATAATTATTTACCTATTTCATATCTCTAGGAGTACCTCAGGTTAATCAGTAGTAATAACCAAGCTGTATGGTATGGCATTTAATCATCTAAAATGGCTGCTCAGACGGCCGGTGCTAGTGAAATTTATTCCAGTATGTCAACTCTCATACTGGCGAAATTCTCGCTTGACGCTTTATTTGTTGATTATAGCTAAATAACACAAAATTTCTTGGACTCATGTCCAGGACATGACATTTTTACATCATCTATCATAAATAAATACTATGGACACTATATTCAAAACTCAATTCACTGAAATTTCTATCGATGTGTTTTATCTAAACTAAATACCTAAGAATCAGAATTACTTCGACACTAAAGTAAACTGCTTACAAAATCGTAATTCGGGGATCATCCTCCTCGATGGAAGCCAGTCGCCAAGCTGGTTTGAGTTGGCAATTCATTCAGATGAGACTTCACAGTCTTAACGTCGTGATGACGTAATATTAAAGTTTACAGCAAACTCTTTTCCAATTTGTGGGTAACTAAATACGAAATATAAATGTAATTCAAATATTAATTGCCTTGATACAATGTCAATTATTATCGCACGAGATCATTACCAAACACTCGATTTAACCTCTACTCAAATGGAATACAACATAATATTATAGCCAAAATAGCAAATCTAAGAGTTCACCCAGAACTAATGTTATTCAATGTACCCACACAATAGGTGTCAAAACAGATTTAGCAATATCCAAAAGTTCTTTGCTGCACGTTATCTTTATAGCATAGCAAGAATGGATCTCAAGTACATGCTAACTTTGATTAAAGTAGTCAATCTCTTTTGAACTTAGTAAACGGAATACTCTTTGTTTAAAAGTTTTGAAGGTACGACACAGAGAATTGTGTCACAATATAACTACTTAGTGAACAATATTTTTCTCGTGTTAAAACATATTGTTTTCTTGGGTTCATTTTCACTTCTGAAGTTGTCACGAATTCCCGTTAAGGTCTATATATTCCATGACTAGATACAACCTAAGACCGATTGACTAACTACGGATCTTTATTTGGAAGTTCATAAAACTACACGTGGGCATAGAACGGGCATATTTTTGGGTAGTAGCGAACAACTTCGCTACCCACAATGTACCTTATAAAAATCCTGAAATAGCACACTAACACATGTGTTAAAGATTACTCTTAAAATGCATCAGAGATTAAATAATAAATAAATAATAAATTGGAACGATACAACAAAGGACTTACTGGCATTTCAGCTATCATCTCGCACACACTTTACTTTCCAACACCACGTCTCAACTCACTCTATACACAAAAGTATAACACTGTATATATTATGATATATAAGAAGGTACACAGCACAGACGTGCACCTCTGACGGCGAGCGATACTCAACTTCCTGTTTACAGAATGACGCCCGTATTTATACACAATGTCTTTTTCGCCTACCCTCTACCAACTCTGAATTCATTAATAGTGCAATACCAACATGAAATCAGTATTGCCATTCTATAAATAATAAATAAATGTTGCCAGTCGAACACACGATCACGACAGTACTCAAAATTATTTTATTCAAAGAGGACAAACAAACATGTATTTTATTAAAGTAAATTACCTTAAGTATATTTAACTTAAAGTATATTAACTTATTTCATTTTTAGGGTTCCGTACCAAAATGGTAAAATGGAACCCTTATGGTGCGACTTTCTCCGTCTGTCTGTCCGTCTGTCCGTCTGTCCGTCTGTCCGTCTGTCCGTCCGTCACACTCGATTATTTCAGTAACTACCGAAGCTATCGACATGAAATTTGGAATAGTTGTGTATATTAGTGGCCCAAAGACACTGGAATTAAAAAAAATTGGAAATTATTTTTGTTCTTATTTAAAAAGGGGGGAAAATCTGAGGGTTGAAATTTAAAAGTGAGATAACTGTACTGTGTGGGGTATCATAAGAAAGGGTTTACTTTGTACATTCTAAAACAGATTTTTAATTATTTTTAGTTATGATAGTTTTTGATTTATCGGGGAAAAAGTCTAAAAAAATACCGTTCCCCCCCCCTTATCTCCGGAGTTTACCAATCGAAAAATTTGAAATAATTATGGTCAATAGGAATTTACCTATATTTTACAGGAAAACTATAGCCAATGCTCTAACTAGCATAGTTTTTTTGATATTAACAATAAACCTCTACAAACAAAGTTAGTCTTGCGGTTCATTAACAAAGGTAATTATTTATTAATAATGGTACGGAACCCTTCGTGCGCGAGTCCGACTCGCACTTGCCCGGTTTTTTATTTTAATGCTCGTAAAAGTTTGTCCTTTATATGTAACTAGATGATGCCCGCGACTTCGTCCGCGTGAATTGATGTTTTTTTTAAGATTTAAACTATCCTATCTCTCAAGTTGGATCGAACTGCACATGGTGTGCGAATTTTATTATAATCGGTTAAGTAGTTTAGGAGTCCATTGAGGACAAACATTGTGACACGAGATATAATATATATTAAGATTAACTGATAACTATTAGGTGTCTGATCCAAAAAATGACTTCAAATACAAAAAAAAGCAGAATAAAAAATAAATCATTCAACTAGGTATATTATTTATTATCAATACTTATTTACTATCATTTTATTTTGCTTACTTTGATTTGTATGCAATCCATTTACGTACTTACCTACTTATAAACAATTTTCTTCATTGTGTCGGGAATTTGTACAAACACAATCTGAATTCAAGAACTTAAGACAATTTAAATTTAAACACACTCTCTTACTTTGAATCAGTCGAGTTTGAAAGCTTTTGAAATATTTAGTTTAACTCTTGGCCAAGGTTGCAACTGGCAGGACTGGTTGACAGGAAACTTTTTATTGTGTACTGTGACTTTTAAAATGCTTGTCAAAGTTCAGGAAAAGATAAACCGAGGTTTCGTTCTAAAATTATAGTAAAACTTGTTTCTCTTATCCAACTTGTTGGATTTTAGATGTAGAACTTCGAGATAATATTTTATTTTTAAACATAGTCGTGGGAAATTACATTTTTAAAAGGTCAATTGTATTTTGTGTTTATCAACTGGTTTTGTACTGATAACATTCTAAAATACTCTGTTTATTTTGTGACCTTTGTTTAATCTAATTGTTTAATACTTAAAACTTCAATTCGGTATCTCATTACTTAAGAATTTTGATTATTCAGTAAAATGCACCTTGATTCATCTAAAACTATTGGAAGTTCTAGTTAATTGTAGGCACTAAAAACTGAAATATCACAAAAGGAACAATATCCAAGGTCGAAATTCATTATAGTATTTGAAGAAAAAAACAGTAATTATACTAACTATATAATACCTAATTAAACCAACAAGACGCTTAAAATAAGTTCAAAAATGATTGCATAAATCGTGCATAAACAAATAAAAATTTCGATGACTTAACAGTAAAGATGAGTACCCAATCATTCAATACGTAGTGATGCAACACGAAGCTAATCAATTGAATAATAAAAAATGAAATTAATCAATTGAAATTTTATGCAGGAAAGTCCGCAGGCGCCGCTGAGTCAACAAATGAGTCATGGTTCATACCACCAGTATCGTTTGGCCTCCCCTGCCCCTCTCTACACTTGGCTGTTAACCTTTTAATGTTGGCAATGAATTGGTTATTAGAGCTCTTGTGTGACTGGTCACGTCTCACGCACGTCTGGTCCGCCATGACCTCCCATGGTTCGTGAATCGTGATACTTTATAACTTTTATGTCAATATTATGCTCTATTTCTGCCACTTTTATTGATGTAACTGAATTATTTATAGGGCCTTTTAAATGTTTTCTTACATATGTATCAGTATGCTAACTGTTTGGTGTGACTTTGTTAGCGTTTGAGAAGGTTGTGCAATATTTTCATCGCCTTCTTCTACATACATTTAACTAAATTATATCATACTTATATCATACTATAGCTTTAAGGTCTGATTTTTTAACTCATAACTCTAAATTACAGCATTCCAAATGAGTTTTGATAATATTCTAGACTAGCGGTCCGCCCCGGCTTCGCACTTGTTCAACATAGTCCATACCCAATAATGGCCAGTCGGCACTGAGACGAACAACTCCACCATACGTTCTCAAATTTTGTTCAGCAAACCGCTGTGAACTGTGGCACTTGAGTCTCCAATACGACGTATTTTCGCTGCGATCGCCTGGGAACAATGTTTCTAAGAACTAACAACTAAGTGGAGACCTTGATCTTTGAGGCTTTTCGCAGTCTGTCCACAGCAGTTAGATATTAAAATGTTTTAAAAAAATGTTGGTAAGTTTTCTTGTATTTATTATGTTTGTCTTGACAAATATGACATAAAAGACAGTCTGCATTAATAGACGTATAGAGGTTGAACTTAAAATGTAAATTAGGTGAATTTTCCTGACTTTAATTCACATTATTGCAATTTTCGAAGGGATCTCTAATTTTTTTTAAATAAAATGCAGCCTATGTTACTCGCTGATAAAGTAGCTTTCTATAGGTGAAAGAATTTTTAAAATCGCTTGAGTAGTTTTTGAGTTTATCCATTACAAACAAACAAACAAATCTATCCTCTTTATAATATCTTCTTATATATAAAATTCTCGTGTCACAATTTTCGTTCCCATAGTCCTCCGAAACGGCTTGACCGATTCTCATGAAATTTTGTGAGCATATTGAGTAGGTCTGAGAATCGGCCAACATCTATTTTTCATACCTCCACGCGGACGGAGTCGCGGGCATCAGCTAGTTAGTTTATATAATCTCTACGACTTCTTTTGCGTCGATGCTAGGTTTTTTTATATCCTGCGAAGTCTTTGATTTTCTTGAGTTTGGATGCTAACTATATTATTATTATTGGTGAAATCTATATCTTCTATCTTCTATCTATCTTCTATCTTCTTCTATATACATAAAAGCAAAATACCACTCACTCACTCACTCACTCACTCACTCACTCACTGACTAATCACGATATCTCAGGAACTATAAAGCGTACAGACTTGAAATTTGGAAGGTAGATTCCTTCTATGGTGTAGACGCCAGCTAAGAAAGGGTTTTGAGAAATTCCACCCCTAAGGGGTTAAAATAGGGGTTGGAAGTTTGTATATGGGTAATATTTTGTAAGTAAATAATTATTTTTTCCTGTTAGTACGCTACCATCTTAGACTGCATCATCACTAACCATCAGGTGAGATCACAGTCAAGGGGTATGAAAAATAGTTTACGTCCTATTCGCAGACCTACCGAATATATATAAAAAATTCATAACAATTGGTCAAGCCGTTTCAGTGGAGTTTTCTTACAAAAACTGTGACACGAGAATTTTATATATTAGATTTAGATGTAAAGGGTCACTTGTCACAAGCCACGACTTTCAGCAATGGGGATTACGAATTTACGATGCAAAATAAGAGACCACATGGCTCAATACTGTCCAGGAAGGTCATCAACTACAGGTTTACAGGATATTACATCATCTATATAAACAATGCCGTGCCAAAACCGCACGCGTTTAATACAAGCAATAAAACTCAATAAGGCGCGAGAAAACTTCGTGATGGTCTGATTGAAGACCATAATTGTGGGGTCAATGAGATAATGCAGTACGTAACATCCAACCAGTTCAGGGACATTGAAAATTAAGATTACGTGAGTGAGATCGAGTATCTTATGACTGTTAAGTGGGACAATTGTTGTTTAAGATTACTTTTATCGGATGTATAGGCGATGAACCACCTACGTTGAGTGATGAGTCCAATATTTCGTGCTAGCTGATGCCCGCGTGATGTTCATCCGCGTGGTTTAAGTTTTTTTTAATCCTCACGGGAACTCCTATAATTTTCCGGGATAAAAAGTAGCCTATGTCGCTCTTCAGGTCTTCAACTATACCCATGCAAAAAATGACGTCAATCCGTTGCTTCGTTGCGGCGTGATAGAAGAACCAACCAACAAACTAACACACACGCATTTATAATATTAAGTATGATTTTCAGACTCCATTATAGAAGCGTCTCTTTAGTATTTTAAATATAAACTGTTTCATCATAAACGTTAATGCAATGTTATTATGTTACAAAGAATCGAAATAATTATTTATTCTCTAAACGTTTGCAATCATTCGATTCAATGAATTCAATAGGTACGCTGCAAATTGGTACTGCGTAGACTTTTTCAAGGAAAGTTCACGTCACGGATGGTCGAATAAAACTTTGATATCCAAGAAAGTCAGTAATTCAATTTCCAAAGTATACGAAATGTTACCGACATTAAAATTCATGAATCCATTGTTCGTTCCCTACAAAAGTTCTTCGTGAAAGAAATTAATTGTCTTTTGTTTTGTCTTTTGATTCTTTAATCTATAACTTTGCTAGCGGCCATTTTTATCCAATTTCTTTTATATTTTATCTGCCGATGGCGTCTAGATTTTTAATGTCCTTGATTGTTGTATTTATGGCGTGATAAATTGATGTAAAACTGAAATAAAGCGGGTTGTACAACCCGCTTTATTTCAGTTTTTTAAGTCCTATTTTAATCAGTGAGTTTTGAGAATCTTTTATCAGTCTTTCGACTAGTTATTTTGTTTTTTTCATTTCTTATTAACTCACTCGTTGATGCCGCGCTGGACTTCGTCCTCGTGGAATAGTTTTTTTGAAATTCCTACAACAACTCCTTAATATTGTCCGGGATTAACAGTAGCCATGCAAAAAATCACGTCGATCCGTTGCTTTGTTGCGGCGTGATTGAATGACAAACTTATAAACCAACAAACAAACAGAATTTCGCATTTATAATATTAGTATGATTTAGATAGTTCATATTTTTCTTCTTCGTCTTGCACCATTCTTTCATCTTAAGAATGTATTTTCTTGGCGTTTGTAGTATTCTTTAACTTTTTTTGTACTTAACGAGTTACAAATATTCAAAATACTTCAATTATAGTATTCCTATTGTTTGAAACTTCCAGTAAGAACGCAAAGTTGAGCAGTAAATTATCCTTATAAAGCGTAACTTCTCATTTTAGATCCCCCAGCCAACTCACCAGACAAACTCGTGTGACGCACGTACATACTCGCATGCAATGTACGAGTATGTAGTATGTACATAGCCGGCGTTGGGCTGTCGCAAATCTAATTTTACACCGAGAGATGCAAATTGCTCCATTTCTGTTCGTAACGCGACTACCAGGCTGCTGGTGACACGAGGACAAGCCTCGAAGACGAAATTGCTTGAGAAAGTTTTGCGTTAGTGCATATTATGTCATAACATAAAAAAAACTCCATGTGATGAAAATATTTCGCTTAAATTAGTTGATTCCCGCGACTTTCTCTGCGTGGATTGATTTTTCTTAATTTTCCGTGATTAAAAGTAGCCTTTTTGTCATCCCGACTAAAATCTTTCTCTGTGCAATATTTCATCCAGATCCGCTCAGCCGTTCTGGCGTGATTGAGTAACTCACCCATCCATCCATTCAAACTTTCGCATTTATAATATTTGTATAGAAGTATAGATTCCCTGGCAACTATAAGAAACGGCGTATTTTCAGGTGCCATGCTTTGGCATATTAACTTCTGCTTACTTAACTTAGACTACTTATTTCTTTTGCAAAAAGTTTTCCAAAATATTTTTTTATGCGCGCCGTGATTTTTAAAATGGGTCCCCAGGATCGTTTCGCCTCCTTCCCTTAGTTCTCATTTAAATGAAAATAAGTCTCACGTATTCTATAGCAACTCTCAAACCCTTATTTAATTTGGCGTAAAGACACGCACATCACCCATCTTCTCCGCCTTTTGTTTTCACGTATCTACTAACTTGGATGAAATAAATACGGGATGGGAAATGTTAGAAAAATTAATGACCTTGCGGGCCGAGGGGAGAGTGCCTTGTCATTTTTCTGCCCAATTATTGACACTAGTGTATGAAAAATTCGATCACTATGAAAGCACAGTGACATAATTAATGCCGAAACTACACAGATGGTGGCTAGAGGGCGAATATGGCCGATTCACGCTTACCGTGGTTAATTTGTCAAAGACTAAAGCTGATTCTAAATTGTATTTAGAAATGACTCTGCTCTTCTACACTCCGTTTGTTTGTGCTGGTCTTTACTCAAACACCAATCCTGTCGGTGGCACGAGGACGATTGTAATGATATTTGCCATATTGTCGTCATTGTGCAGTTTATGAGTCGTCACGGTCTTGAGTGACGTCTACAGTGTGTGTGACGGCTTAGATATTACGGTTACAAGTGGCTCTATACCAAATGGATTAGTTTATTCCGGTGTGCTGGCTTTGTTATCATTAATTCACTTCGTACAGTAGCTATAACGAATACACTATATAATATACACTAGATGGTAAACCTATTATAATAATATAGTTCAGTTTATTGAGTAAGACTTGCTGTTGAGCGATTATGTGATTTAATCATCTAATGGAAAGCAATTATGAGGTTTTGATTCGAGCACTTGCTTAGACAATATATCTATTGGCTAATGACTTGAACTTACACAGAAAAAATCAACTATTGACTTTGGGTTTACATTTGAGAGACTTTTACTCGGTTCTTTAATATACACTTGTAGCAAAATAATAATAAAATGTTATGGACTAGTTTGGTTTCAATACTCAATTTCATCCATCTTCAAAAATGTGATTCTGATTTATCTTTAAGATTATCTGTAGTTGCTCTTTTGTGTAACGTAGTCTAGATTGAATCGGTACCATGAACCATCTTACACTCTTCAACCTTTTTAGTATGTGCGGGATAGTGAACGAGAAAATCCAATTTGTTACAAGGACGTAGATATTCTTGCGCCGAGTCAATAGTTACGTAGCCAGCATTTATTTATTTGCCCTGCACGTTGTGTTACGAAATTTAATTTGAATAATATGGTTCATTTATAATTGAGTCAAATTTTCGTTTGTGCACATTTTACCAACTTACATAACTCAGAAAATTTAACTTTCAGGCTTTACACTCAAAATATTACGTGAAAAAATTAATGTGCATTCATAGTTATCATCAACATAGGCACTATGGTTCTCAACTGGGTCAGGCATTTCATTCGCTAAGTCCTAACCTATAAAGTAGTTGTAAGTAGTATTCTTGCATGAACGTTAATGTTTTTAAAGGATGGCTACTTGCTAATGTACCTCCTTTAAAGCAAATCGAAAATACAGGTAAAATAATTATTCAGGTTTTCTGCAAGTTAACGAAATGTGTGGAGCCCCGAGCGATGTCGTGACACGGCCGCTTAACGCAGTAACTATATTAGGCCTTGTTTCGTCCCATTTTGATGATTGCGAGTGGGCCTGCCAATTTAAAACTGTACCGTGAAACACCAAATTGAAACGTAGAATTGGGTCTGGATTTGATTGAACGCTTGACTGCCTTCAGAGGCCTCTGCTAACGCTGAAAGCCATATTGTTTCATTATTGTTGACTTTCGTATTTTAGAATTATAATCCTTATTATAGGAACGTCAAGGTACGTGACATCAAACTGTAATTTTAAGTAATATTGCTTAAGTATTGCATTAAGAGTTTGCAGTATGCCCTCTGATTGTGTAAGGTCTATATCACGCGAAATTGCTATTACTGGGATTATTGTTGAGAGACTAACTAACTGTTAATGGATTTAACACATGAAAAATTAACACGACTTTCTATGAATCGATTACTACTGGCGTTAAAAGAAAAGTTGCCAATACATGTTGAGCTGAGGTCAGGATTTCATAATTTGAGTTGTTTTATCTTTGTTCTTTTATCCATTGATATGATATCATAGATTTAATGGTAGGACGTCGATCATAATCAAAACTTTTCGCATAATGCTGGCATTACGTTACTGGCTGCATTTCCGCGCTGGACAGCCAGGCTGATCCTTTGCGCAAAAAATGAGCCCTTCTGTCACCAGATGAGGCAATTAACCGCGGTGAAATATCTCGTAAAAAGTTTTTGGCACTAAGACTCCATGGCCCCAGGGTCTCCACGGCAAACGGAACAAATATGTAACTCTCTATGAGAGAGGCATACTTCCGCCGCTTGCCGGTTTCAGCCTTTTCTGCTGCGGCTCCCGGCCTTGATGCTGTCTCCCTGATATGACACGGGGCCAATGTGTCTACGCATGTTGCGTCCCACATTAGCGCCCGTCCCCGTTCCCAGGGAACCAGCGTCAATCCATCAGGTCTCTTGCCATCATCCCGACTTATCCCTGCCGGCTCAATGAGCGCAGGAATATCTATGGTGGCAAGAGCCCTTTTGATCGTATCATTGAGAGAGCCATGCCGAAAAAGCCTACCGGCGCTCCTTTGGCATGAGAGTCCGTGAATTCCAAATTTATCAACCTCTTTTCCACACGGACATCTGTGCACGAAAACTTTCATTATCTAAAAGAGTGCCGAGATTTTTCGATGGCAAGACATGAAGCCAATACCCGGATTCTTTTTCAGATAAGGCTAGAAGCCTTGCTCGATCTCTTTCACTTGTAAGATTTTGAACCAAATTTGTATGTGTCAGCCGAACCAACGGCACATCCCAAAGTTTTTGTGTGAAACATTCCTTCGGGATGTCGTCATTGGGACACCTGACCTTCCAACTCTCTAGGGCCTCTGTGGCATAGATCAATGAAACTGAATTAGAATTAAGAATCTGAGAACTAAGCTCTTTTATACTATGCACAGAGGACAGAAAAGCCGGAAGAGCAACACTGGAAATTTTTCTCACGCCTATGCCACCATACTTGGCCGGTAAAGTAGCTTGATTCCAGGACTGATCATCAAAAGATAAATTTAGAATTTTTTTTTTGTCTTTTGGTAATATCATTTAAAATCCTCTTTTTTTTAAATGTCTTAAAAAATAAATTATAGTATGTTTTGACACATTATTTAATTCTTTTTTAATTTATGCTAGTTTCTCATAAGTAGCGTTTAAAAATTCATTCAAACGTAGAGATCAATTTATCTAAGTGCAGCAACACTACATTACGTTTAACAACACTTTTATTGCACTTCAGGACAAGAAAATCTCACGGTTGCTCCTAGAACTGTAAACTTATTCTTAGAGCTTAGAATTATGCCACACTGTGTCCGGAATTTTTATTTTTGCGCATTGCGGTTTTCGTTCGTGACTAAGCGATTTATAGTTCTTTTAGGAACAAGAGTGGTCTTAATAATCTGCCTCGGGGGATTCTTAACTGTGAATCATATTGACAAGAAAGCATTTCATTTGAAAAAGTATAGCCATAACAAAATAATTAAAACAATTTAAATAAGAAAGTTTTTAAAGTCTACAATGAACATAATAAAACTTATGAAAGCCTATGATTATAGAGTAGATAATTATATGAGAAAGTCATTACACAGTTCTATCATTAAGCTAGATTATCATAAGAGCTGTTAGGGAGTGTTTTTGCCTCATTGATTTTATTACTTGTCTTATTTTAGTATCTCTTTTAGAGTGTTCTACTTCTATCACTTAAAAACTTAATTAAATCCTTCTTTGTAGTTCAGTCCCTATATAAAAAAGAAAATACATTTTAAGGTTTACATTAGTGTCGTGTGCTAACGCTGGTTATCTAAATTGTACAAAACAACCTTCTTTTCAGTTTTAAATCCATAAAATTCTAACGTCAAAAGGCATAGATCCACTGAACTGCAGCTTTTGGATCTAACAGAAGCCTTTGACACTCCCCATCTTATTAACTTCACGGTCCGATGGACGCGAGTTTTCAATTTGGCCGCATTCAGTTCCAGCCTTAAATCTACTCTCCGATTGTGTGAGGAAATCGTAATCGTTTGTCAAACGGATAATCCGATCTGTTTCAGGAGTTAATAGATGCCTGCACGTCAAAAAGCACGTATGAACTTCTTAAACAGTTCGAGTAATACGTTTTAAGCTGTCAAATTATTACGATTTGGCCTCTAGTCTTTAGGTAACTTGCACTCTTGTTAGATCTAGCAATCGCTGACTGGTAGAGCTGCAATTTTACTGGCCGTTAAAGCTTTTCTTCTTCTACTTCCTGCCCTTATCCCACGCTATGTGGGGTCGGCACAACATGCTCTCTTCTTCCACTCACTTCTGTTATCCGTCAACCTATCATTCACCCCTTTTATAAGCATATCCTCTTTCACACAATCCATTCATCTTTTCTTTGGCCGTTAAAGCTTTTATGTTACTTAGGTAGATATGGTTCCGTGTAGAATGAGTATAATAATTGTTTAGTGGAATAAAATGTTTTATTGAGCTCACGTTTATTACCTCGTCTACACTACTTTCTTTTTTAATATAAGGTATCTATCAGGTATTTTCAACGCAAAAAGGAATTAGTTTGTTGGGAACTGAGTAAGATATTTTCGTAGGATTTTTATTCTCTCAGTTTTTTTTTTATACCACTACAAATTACCCCTCGAATGCGATCTCATCTAATGGTAAGTGATGATGCAGCCTAAGATGGTAGCGGACTAGCGGGCTAACATGTTAAGGGTATGGCAGTTATATTAAACCCATACCCCTATAGTCGGTTTTAAACGGCGTCGTACCGAAACGTTAAATCGCTTGGCGGTACCTCTTTGCCGGTAGGGTGGTAACTAGCTACGGCCGAAGCCTCCCACCAGACCAAACCAGAGAAAATTCAGAAATTATAAATCCCCAAATTGACTCTGCCGAGAATCGAACCCGGGGCCTACCACGTGAAGAGAACAGCGCTCAATACTGCGCCAGGAAGGTCGTCCAACGAATACAATCCTCAGTCATAACAAAGAAGCCCAGTCAAGGAGCAATAAATCACTCGAAGTCCATCGTAGATGTCAACACAATGCGATGCATCTCTTACTATGTTGTTGTATGCGCCTGCGCAACGTATAAAGCGATTAAGGAATAATACTAGTCATTGTGGTCATTCTTGCTACGAGCCGGAACGCAAATACTTTATTTTTCGCATAACATCAGAACCATAAAAGCTATACCGTAAGATTATATAAAAAAAATACCTCAATGTTTTTTTTTTAAATATCTAAACTCTCTCTCTCTCTCTCTAAAGCTAAAATCTCACCAACAAAAGATTAGAAATAGAAATTCTACACGAGCAATGCCGTGGGCGGCCGCTAGTATATTAATGAATGAATGAAATAAATTAATGAACGAATGGACAGTTTATTAACCAGACAACGAAGGCCTATGCGTTAGTAACTGTGGGTGAGAAAACATAAGATGTAAGATTTTAAGAAATATGTTGTACCCATCTTGATTGAACAAAATACTGCATTACACAGTTACACTCCTAAATACTTTTTCTTCCGGAGTGAGCAAAAATTACTTTTTCTCACTGGTTTTAAGTAGCAAAGGCGCCCTTTTTGAGCTAGTGAGGTGAAAATGTTTTTTTCTGATTCGATGATAGGTCATGGTAGGATGATTCGGTGATGGTAGGTTCTTTTGTCACATGTACTCACACACACACACACTAACACGCGCGCACGCGCACACACATTAAATCAGCGATCAAACTTACAACACCCCTCTTTTTGCGTCGGGTTTTAAAAAGAGGCTCTCTTCCATGCATCGTGCATCGTTGCAAATTGAGGGCAGTTTGAAAGTGTTGCCAGCCAATATAAAGTAGGTAAAATGATGATGAAAGTCGTTCAAACAATTGTTGCATTGTACGTCCGTCTGTTTCTGCGCCATTGTCCGCCGGACGGAAATAAACGTCTAGATACTATCGCTCCACGGGAGGGGAGGCTGTTAGAAATAGCATCTGTTCACTTTGTTTTTTATTCTACTACAAGTTAGCCCTTGACTGCTTTCTCATCTGCTAGGTAGAAAATGGAGTGCAGTCGACCTCTCTCTCTGCGTCGTATTTCTCATTGCTGAGGGTCGTGACTCCATTCCATTAATCAAATCATGGCAGGGGTTTTCTTGGGATAATAATACGGTGGGTTCCCAGGTCCTTCCGCATACGACTTGACTGAGAGTACTATTTCAACTCTTAGGTTACTAACGATTAATATCAGATGTTAGCACATACTATTGTGACAATCCTTATCCATACGCGAAAGTTTGTCTATCTGCCTATCTGTCCGCTACGCTTTCAAGGTAAATTTGGTACAGGAATGGGTTGTATACCGGGGAAGGACTTAAGCTTCTTTTTATCCCGGAAAATTGAAGAGTTCTCGCGGTAATCAAAAAATAAAATTTTTATTTTATTTTTTGATTATCTTTAGGCGCTTTGAGCACCTAAAGAAGTTTTCACTTCAATAAAATAAATCTGCCCTGCCATATTAAACAGTGTTTCATATAAAAAGATACATCTGTCTCTCTCTATCTATACTAGAGGGAGGGAGACAGAAATTTACGCTTTTTGCCTCGTCCAACTTTTCCAAACCCTGGTCCCTGCGTTTTATCTTGCCAAAAAGAATTTAGTCCGACAAACTTACCTTACCCGATGGCAGCGTCGCTAAAAAACAAACACTAAACACATTCTACATCAATCACTAAACAGGCATAAAAAATAGTTCCTTTTTTGGCCACCGGGCTAGATATGTTTGTGGGATTATACGTTCTGATGATTTATTTTGACTTAAACATTAATATTAATGCATTTATCTGGAAAATTTTATTATTGCGGCGCAGGACAGGGATGCATTTACCACAAGTTGATACCAGATGGCGCTGTCGGTTGTTAAATCGCGCTTCTGGTTAGGTATGTAAGCTAATAAATGAAATCCCTCAAGGTGACTCTAGTGCAGAATGCATTAAATTATTCTGATAATTTTGAAAGTCTTGACGTTCGGCAGACTCCGAATTATCATACTAATATTATAATTAATGCGAAAGTCACTTTGTGAATTGTGTGTTAGTTTGTTGGTTTGTCCTTCAATCACGCCGCAACGGATTGACGTGATTTTTGGCATGGGTATAGTTGAGGACCTGAAGAGTGACATAGGCTACTTTTTATCCCGGAAAATATAGGAGTTCCCGCGGGAATCAAAAAAAACTTAAACCACGCGGACGAAGTCGCGGGCATCAGCTAGTTCACAATAAAGGAAAGCCAACTGCCAAAGCGCTGGAAAATGAAAATAAGTTCAAGATACTATTTACTAAGAACTTCATACAGATTCCTGCATTTAACTAACTTTATTACCGAGACGTTTCTTTGGTTCCTGCAGGGATGAATAAAATTAATGAATAATGTGGTTTAGTAGGTATTTCAAATACATATTTGTTTGTTATTTTATCTTTAGTTTTATTACATACTAGCTGATGCCCGCGACTTCGTCCGCGTGGTTTAAGTTTTTTGTAATTCCCGCGGGAACTCCTTAATATTCCGGGATAAAAAGTAGCCTATGTCACTCTCCAGGTCTTCAACTATACCCATGCCAAAAATCACGTCAATCCGTTGCTCCGTTGCGGCGTGATTGAAGGACAAACCAACAAACCAACAAACAAAGTGACTTTCGCATTTATAATATTAGTATGATATGATGATTTGTATTAATTGTATTATTGTAGGAATTAATTAGAATTTTATTTTTTTCGTCTAACATGCCTGTATGTATTTAGGCGCAGACGCTTGTGCATTAAGGTCCAACCTCAGTGTGTTTTCAATGAATACACTTTTATTGCACTCAGTAAACTTAGCTAAAAATAAAGTAAGTATAATCACTAGATAGATATCTCTTTCAGGCAACCAATGGAAAATGAAAACAAGACATAGGCTACGTTTTATCCCGGAAAATATAAAGAGTTCCCGCGGGAACCAAAAAATCTCAATCCACGCAGACGAAGTCGCGTGTATGAGCTGGTACCTGCCTAGTAATATTTTCTAGACTTGACATTGTACTGGGAATGAATAAGCAAACTATCAGTTGACAGTTTGACAATGATAGACACGTGCTATTGACAAAGCTTCTATTGAAACAGAAACTTCTATTCTATACAAGACTTGTCTAGAATATAAAGGGCCTAGGTACTATATGTATACCGATGGTTGCAGCAGTGACAAGCCTAGTGTTTAGGACTTCACTATTCGGGTTTCCAGGATTCAAATCCAATATGACAGACGAATGAGACTTTTCGGAGTTAAAAGAGTCTCGAACCGCTAGGATATTTGTCCATTTCATTCCATTCCATTTATTTCAGGCAACAAAGCCCATATTATAAAATAATGTAATTTAATATAAAAAAATCTTTTTAAACAACCGACTTCAAACTCCCGCGCCAACTTTACAACAACAAGCACACGCTATACAAAGTACTTATTTTATTGTTGATATTTTAAAAACCGCTCGATTTCAATAAAATTTATATGGGACCACTTGGGAAGAATGCCCTTTCAAATAAAAAAAGAATCATCCAAATCGGTCCACCCAGTCAAAAGTTCTGAGGTAACAAACATAAAAAAAATACAGTCGAATTGAGAACCTCCTCCTTTTTTGAAGTCGGTTGAAAACACCTAATAGTTAATCTGTTACAACAACGGAATCTAAAACATATCTTTTAATTTTTTCAGGTAAGAGATTTTATACCAAGAAGATAAGAAAGATGTCAATTGCTGCTGTTATTTGGAGGTAAGTGATAGAATAATAGATAAATCGAGCCAACGAACCGTTGGAACCTGATCAATTTAAATACTAGATGAACCAAAACGCAAGCGTGTTATAGGTAAATAAAAAAAACCGCGAATTCGTCCGCGTAGATGGTAGGATTTCGAAAAATGTCGTCCTTTTACTCAACATTGATTTTCTGGGGAATATAGAATCTCTGTGATCGGGATGTAACTTAAAACCTATCTCTGTACAAAATTTCGTCAAAATTGTTTGACAGACAGACAGCCAGATAAGTAGACAGACAGACAAACATACTTTTTCTTTCATTATAGGTATTGCCCTGTACTATTATGTATTCTGTGGTATTACGAAGATGACGCGTACGTCGATACAATAGAGATGAAAGCTACTTTTTTCATTCCATTTAATAAAACCGGCCAAGTGCGAGTCGGACTCTCGCACCGAGGGTTCCGTACAAACCTGTAGTAAGTTTTAAATTAAATGTTTTTTTAAAATATTTGAGTTGATTGAATGAAAGGTAAATTGCGGTTTACGATATATGACGTATTAAAAAAAAACTACTTACTAGATCTCGTTCAAACCAATTTTCGGTGGAAGTTTGCATGGTAATGTATATCATATATTTTTTTTAGTTTTATCATTCTCTTATTTTAGAAGTTACGGGGGGGGGGGACACACATTTTACCACTTTGGAAGTGTCTCTCGCGCAAACTATTCAGTTTAGAAAAAAATGATACTACAAACCTCAATATCATTTTTGAAGACCTATCCATAGATATCCCACACCTATGGGTTAGATGAAAAAAAAATTTTTGAGTTTCAGTTCTAAGTATGGGGAACCCCCAAAATTTATTGTTTTTTTTCTATTTTTGTAAGAAAATCTTAATGCGGTTCACAGAATACATCTACTTACCAAGTTTCAACAGTATAGTTCTTATAGTTTCGGAAAAAAGTGGCTGTGACATACGGACGGACAGACAGACAGACAGACAGACATGACGAATCTATAAGGGTTCCGTTTTTGCCAAATTTGGCTACGGAACCCTAATAAAACAACGACGCCTTCATGAAGGAACCAGAAGTAGGTTGTACAGTTACCTATTCTGTGATAGAAGTTTAATTCGCTATAATCCGCCAAAGCAGACCAATCTATGTGTATCTTGCACGTATAGCTTGCGATATTCACCGCCCAGTGAGCCAGCAATTCGCACGGGCACAACACCACACCCTTAGATAATATAAGAATTCATTGACCACACCACACTAATCTTCCAAATTATTCACAACGTACTGTTAGGTGCTGTTAGTCCCCAGCACTCGGTGGTTATAAACTAAACAACAGGAGTACTCGAACTGTAGTTTATTAATGGAGAAATTTTTAATATTCTCACCAAATAAATAAGATAAACTACTTAAATCACTTGTCGCGACTCGCGGAGACCTCCAAAAGGTCTTTCGGCGATATTTTGGTTCAGGGCCTTAGCTTTTATTGCTAGTCCAGTCCGGCAGGCAGAAACCAGGTCCGTAGGTGGATAGCAATCAGGCTAATTACCAGAGCGACTGGAGATTTAGAATTAATTAGCTGCTTTTATGGGCAATATATTGCTGATTAACACATTATTGACAAAATGCTACATGAATGGTCAGCAATATACGTCGTAGTAGCTAGGGATGTAACAGTATACGTTTCCGGTTTCACTCCGACACCGGAGCATCTTCAGGAGATGTTGACTCGACAATGCACGATTGTAAAGTTGTTATTTGTGTACTTTAATATTCAAACAACAGTTAAAATTATAATTTGCATGCAATTGTTAATTTAGCTTTCCCTCAAGAAAAAAAGTCATTAGTTTTTGCGAGGCGTTGAAGCGTCCAGTTTAAACGTGTTCACTAAATGACAGGAACATGGTTCTTACTATGATTAATCTAATTATAGTCAACGCTGTGCAAGTAGTAATTAATAATTAATTAAGTCATTTAGTACTAGCTGATGTCCGCGACTTCGTCCCCGCGGAATAAGTTTTTTTGATTCCCGCGGGAACTACTTAATTTTCCGGGATAAAAAGTAGCCTATGTCTAGGTATGATCTGTACAAAAAAATATTTATACCTACCTAGGAATATTTTACTAATTAGTACTTACTGCAGTAGATCTGTCAAGTACACTAAAGATACAGACATTCTCGTATTTATTTATTCATGGATTCACAACATTACTACAAAGAGGTTAAAGGTTATCGACGTTTCGACAAATTGCAATGTTCAAATCATACTAATATTATAAATGCGAAAGTGTGTTTGTTTGTTGGTTTGTCCTTCAATCCCGCCGCATCGGAGCAACGGATCAACATGATTCTTGGCATGGGTATAGTTGAAAACCTGGAGAGTGACATAGGCCTATTGTCCAGGAAAATTAAGGATTTCCCGCGGGAATAGCAAAAACCCATGCGTACGAAGTAGCTGGCATCATACAAGTTTCCTAATAAATATTATAAATGCGAAAGTCAGTTTGTTTGTTGGTTTATTGGTTTGTTGGTTTGTTGGTTTGTTGGTTTGTCCTTCAATCACGCCGCAACAGAGCAACGGATCGACGTGATTTTTGGCATGGGTATAGTTTAGGACCTGGAGAGTGACATAGGTTACACCGGATGTTTGTTACTCAATCACGCCCCATCGGCTAAACGGATCTGGCTGAAATTTGGCACAGA
This sequence comes from Erebia epiphron, assembly GCA_963932025.1. NCBI lineage: Eukaryota > Metazoa > Arthropoda > Insecta > Lepidoptera > Nymphalidae > Erebia > Erebia epiphron. The sequence continues at coordinate 1,300,088 of OZ009947.1, read as the reverse complement.
GATAGATTATAGTCTGGAATAGCACATAAGCCATTTTTATCCCGGAAAATTAAGGAGTTCCCGCGGGAATCAAAAAAACGTAAACCACGCAGACGAAGTCGCGGACATCAGCTAGTTTCCTAATAAAGAAAATTTTAATATAAAGACGATACAAGACCGCGAAAGGCAAATTTTCGCCCGCAACTTGCAGTGTCGATGACATTGATACCCGAGCATTGATCCCGACGGAATTAGAATACGCGAACACCGTTTTAGACGTCTAGATCTGTGCTATACCTAAACTGTATGAGCTATAGCTAACGACAACTGAACGCGGTTTTAGACTGCTACGGCTAACGCAGAATGGAAACATTTTGATCGATCGGCCACCGCGGATTTCCGTTTTCCATTTTCCTAGACATGTAGGTATGTCTTAGGTACCTATACCGATATTATGAATGCGAAAGTTTGTATGGATGGACGGATGTTAAACATTAGATACATTATTTTTTGGATTAGCACATAGGCTACTTTTAACTCAGAAAATTTAGACGTTCCCAAGGGAACCAAAAAACCGTAATCCACGTGGACAAAGTCGCGAGCGTCAGCTAGTATCTAAATGTATAGGTATAAAAGGAAAAGGTGACTGACTGACTGATCTATCAACGCACAGCTCAAACCACTTGACGGATCGGCCTGAAATTCGGCATACGGTAGGCATCCGCCAAGAAAGAATTTTTAAAAATTTCAACGAATATGGGGGTTAATTATGGCTATGAAATTGGTATGAAAATCTAACCTGAGTGAAGCCGGGGGCAAAAGCTAGTGTGTATTATTTCGATTGCTCAATTCAACTAACAATTAAATATCGCATTAAGGAAAGCATCGTGAGGAAACATGTATGCTTGAGAGTTCTCCATGAAGTTCTCCAACTCCAAGGTGTGTGAAGTCTACCAATCGATATCAAACTCGATCTCAAACTCAAAGTATGTTTATTCATAAAAATTCATTCCAAAAAACTGACTTCCAACGCCACTGTAAAGTACAAAATAATTTTGATTTCTACCCACTATGTTGAAGTCGGGCGAGTCTGATGCGTCAACTTTGCTTATTCTTGTTATACCCGCGTGGCGTTGGAAGTCTGTTTTTTGGAAAGAAATTTTATTTTTAACTTTTTAGTGTCAGGGTTGAGGATTTGGAGTCAGATTGTTTTATGGGACCACCTCGAGAGCTTCCTCTAGACGACTAACGAAAAAAATTTCAAATCGGTTCAGAAACCACGGACATATGCACCGACATACATTTAAAAAAAAAAAAACGCGCTGAATTGACAGCCTCCTCCTTTTTTGGAAGTCGGTTAAAAATTGGTACCTTCACATTAATTTGAAGTAGTACAAAATAATTAGTACATCTTCTGATTGTCACGTTTACAAAGTATCGATCGATAATAATAAATCCTCGCCTTGGGAAGCTGGATTGCAGAATGTAAGGGATTAACCAGGGGTCGGAATTGCGCCTAAATTGAACCGATAATGGCCTTTGCGGATCGTTCGACTTGATTTCGATTCGAAATCGTAATTAAAGTAGTGCGACGCTCGATGGTTAGATTGAAGTTTTGATCCATTTGGTAAATGGTAGCCCTCGTAGCTTTAGTTTTAAGATACCGTAACCGATTATCACCATCACCTTTTATAAGTAAGTAATTTTTAACGTCAATAAGTGTACCTACAGTGTACCTATATTGAATAAATGATTTGATTGATTGATTGATTGATTGATTGATTGGTAACAACCGTTCAGAATCTGTGCTGCCTTTCAAGCATACCTAAGACATTTAGATTTGATTTTCGGGGCAATAAAACATAAAAATTATTGCTACAGTGTACCTAACGAATTGCAGTTGGTGTTAGCTACTTTAAAAAAAAAGTGTGCATGTGCAATTTACATACGGCAGAAGTGAAACCTCAGAAAAGTAGCCTACGAGATAATGAGATAAATATAACTTGTATTCTATCTCATTCTCTCGCAGGCTAAATCCTATTATGAATATGTTTGTCTCTTTTTGGTGTCGCTTTTTTCGTTTTATCAAACAGAGGTGGAATAAAATAAAACATCAAAAAATCAGACTTTCTACTGCTACATTTCATTTTAAACAATCAAACAAAAAATTCCCAAAATGGTACGCTTTGTAAACACGTTCATCCGGTGGCGCCACTTGTATCGTGGCGACAACATCCGTATCATCGAATTTTCAAATCACAACGATTCTAAAGAAGTTTTACTTCAAAAAAGTTTAGAAATTGTAAATGTAGTTCCGTCTTTTTATATTTTGAGAGTCTAGGTTATTTAGACCAAAGTATCTACCTACTATGTCTTTTCGCCTTACTCCCCGATACCCTGTTTAGTTTCTGGTTAATTATACTACTCCAGTCACCTACTTATGATAACAATTCCGCTTTTCAACCGACTTCAAAAAAAAGGAAGAGGTTCTCAATTCGACTGTTTTTTTTTTTTTTTTTTATGTTTGTTACCTCAGAACTTTTGACTGGGTGGACCGATTTGGATGATTCTTTTTTTATTTGAAAGGGCATACTTCCCATGTAGTCCCATATAAATTTTATCGAAATCGGTCGAGCGGTTTTTAAAATATCAACAATAAAATAAGTACTTTGTATAGCGTGTGCTTGTTGTTGTAAAGTTGGCGCGGGAGTTGGAAGTCAGTTGTTTAAAAAGAATTTTTTATATTGAATTATAACACGGACAAAGTCGCGGGGAACTAGGCTGTATACTAGCATATTATGAAGTTAAGTTTCTAAATATCATGTAGAGGCTAAGGTACATCACTTAATCTAATAATACTAGACACAATGACAAAACATACATAAACTATCACTTGTATTAGACCTATTGAATTACACAAGCTATACGAGGAGGGTCGGGGTGGAGTTCTTACGTAACCTCTTCTGAGGTTAACCCCCTCCCCGGAGAATATGGGGGTTAAAAGGAGGGGGGATGACTAGTATCACTTTGAGAAGCGCTTGTTATTGCTTAGATGGGGCGTGGAATGATGTATTTTATTCAAGTGTCTATAAAATTCCATTTTATTATTTTGACTACACTGAAGTATTTCAGTATTTGTAACAAAATGATTTATGAGTTAGGTAGGTACTTGGAAATGTTTACGCAGGTACGTTGCAAGTTCCGTAAATATTGCCAAGAAAATCTGCACTTACTGTACCTACTCCGAAAGGTGACGACGCTACTTGCCTAAAAGTTAAATAAATTAGATTCAGATTTAAATATATTATTACTAGATGATGCCCGCGACTTCGTCCGCGTGAATTGATGTTTTTTTTAAGACTTAAACTATCCTATCTCTCAAGTTGGTTCGAACTGCACATGGTGTGCGAATTTTATTATAATCGGTTAAGTGGTTTAGGAGTCCATTGAGGACAAACATTGTGACACGAGATTTATATATATTAAGATTATTCATTCATCGCGAGGTCCCGGGTTCGAGTCCCGGGTCGGGCAATAATTGAGTATTGGGTTTTTCCGACTAGAAATTCTCAGTACTGGTACTAGCCCGGAGTTAGGAAGTTGGTGGTGTTTCACCCCGTGCCTCGGAGAGCACGTTAAGCCGTCGGTCCCGGTTATTATCACTAATAATCGTTAAAGCCCGCCAACCCGCATTGGAGCAGCGTGGTGGGTCTAAGCTCTAATTCCCTCTCTCCTGTGAGAGTGGAGGCCTGTGCCCAGCAGTGGGACGTTAATGGGCTGTAGTGTATTCATTAATCCATAGAAAAAAAAACATCAGTACGTACACTACATATACATAGTCTATCACCATTTCACGAGTTTGCTTGAGAGTGAATTGAGAGTGAGCTGGTACATATTCAGTGCAAAACTCGTATCAAAAAGGGCTCTGACGTCTTGTCAGAGGATAACTGGGTGCGAAAAAATCGAATTCGTGCCAAACAAAAAAAACCTAATAGGCATATTATATTACACACCTCACTAATGGGTGTTCCTCAAGGCTCTATTCTGGGTCCCTTCATGTTCTTGGTGTATATAAATGATTTACCATATTACGTCCGAAACAGTTGCGATATTGTGTTATTTGCTGACGATTCGTCGTTGATTTTTAAAGTTGATAGAAATAAGGACAACTATGACGACGTAAATAATGCAATTTCTCAAGTCACTAACTGGTTTACCGTAAACAATTTACTTTTAAATGCAAAGAAAACCAAGTGTATTGAATTCGCACTGCCAAATACCAAGTCTTCAGGAAACATGAATTTAACTGTAAATAATGATATTTTAAAAATAGAAGAGACCACTGTGTTCCTGGGGGTGACCTTAGATTCAAAGCTTCAATGGGGCTACCATATATCAACTCTGGCTGGCAAACTCAGTTCTGCTGCTTACGCTGTCAGAAAGATTCGACAGTTTACTGACGTTGAAACGCCAAGAAATGTATATTTTGCTTACTTTCATAGTATTATGTCTTACGGAATCTTACTATGGGGTAAAGCGGCAGACATTCAAAAAAATTTTGTATTACAAAAAAGGGCAATACGTGCAATTTATAACTTAAAACCGCGCGAATCCCTTAGAGGGAAATTTAAGGAAATAGCTATTCTTACAGTAGCCTCGCAATATATTTACAGTAATTTAATCTTCATAAAACAGAACATTCATAATTACAAAAAATTATGCGATCTGCATGATAGGCAAACTAGAGGCCGCAATAAGCTCGTGACTCCATCGCTCCGCCTCAAGAAAGTCCGAAGGTCGTTCGTGGGAATGAGCATTCTATTTTGTAACAAAATTCCACAACCTATCTTAAACTTGCCTTTACACAAGTTTAAGAAATCTATTAAAAGTATGCTTCTGAAAAAAGCTTATTATACCGTTGAAGATTACATATACAACAAAAGAGCGTGGATTTGACTCGCTCCAGCAATGCTAAGGACAGTGGTTACATATAATAATTATGTATAAATTAATAAAATTGTAAATTATTTTTTTTTCAAAAGAGCAACCGCCGAGTTTCTTGCTGGTTCTTCTCGGTAGGAATGTCATTCCGAACCAGTGGTAGAGTCACTTAACGATTCAAAAGCACTTGTAAAAGTTTATTTGAATAAAAAGCATTTTGATTTTGATTTTATTATCACAGACATCACGTGGTACGGTGGGGTCGTCACGGATTTTCGGGAAAGATTTCAGGTCAACGATCGATATTTACTCTTAAGATAAATGTCGAACAAATCTGAATTAATTATAACAGAACGGCAAAGTAGAATTACTGCAGTCGTGATAGGCCATAGTGATACCTTTCTCCTTTCACAAGTCTAATACACAATCAAATTGAACGGTAAGTAATATTATACCTAATATTTATTGATATTATTATAATAGCATAAAAACATGATTTGTGACTTTTCATTTAAACTTTTCAGACTTGAATATCTCTTGTTTGAGTGGTCAAGTATATATAATCGTAAAATGCACAAGCATAGAAAATTAAAATGAAAAAGAATTTATCTCTTTTAGTATGAAAACAATGCAGGAAAACGTACCTAAAGCTAGCTTACCTTAATTGTTACATTTAAATCATTACTATTTCAATCATCAATATCCGCGTGGAATGGTGGCAAGAATGCTGGCTGCATTTCCGCGCCGGACAACCAGGGCTTTGCGCAAAAAATTAGCAAGCCCTTCTGACACCATACGAGAAATTTTCATGAGAAATTCATGAGAAATTTTAGGCAGTAATACTCCATGGCTCCAGGGTCTCCACAGGAAACGGAGCAAATATAAATCTCGATGATATAACAACCGCTAAGGGGGTTCGGAATTTGTGTAGTCCACGCGGATGAAGTCGCGGGCAAAAGCTAGTCAAGATGTAAAGCGTAAAATAAAACATATTTCAAGTCATACATCCGCCGCTTGCCGGTTACAGTAAAAAAAAGTTTAATATTTTTAATCGCTTCTAAACAACGACCTCAATTTACATAGACGGGCCCTGTCAAACAAAGAATGTGGACCTATTTCACTAACGCCATTTAGCCTGAAAAGCGGGACAGCGCTATGGCGGGAACAAGGACAGGGCTATACAGGTTAGGAGCGTGCTCTAAAGGTTGGACGCCCAATTTTTTTCTATGAAAGGGCCCATCTAGTACCTACATACTCGTATATATATCGATGCTTCTAAAGTCAAAAGAAAAGCAATTTGCCTCGAAATAATAAAGTTGGAGAGTCAAAAGTGTTTATCCAATCCTCATCGCCACAACTGATTGTCCCATTTACATCCACGAAAGCTCAATAACTCGGAATCTAATTGTGCCATCTGAATTTCAGATGGGGAGAGGAACTTCAGTGCTTGCCTACTGGGTCACGCGAACTGTTGTAATGACTTGAAATAAAGGCTTTTATTTTACGATTTATCATACTAATATTATAAATGCGAAAGTGTGTTTGTTTGTTGGTTTGTTGGTTTGTCTTTGTTGGTTTTTTGATTTGTCCTTCAGTCACGCTGCAACGGAGCGACGGATCGACGTTATTTTTGGCATGATATAGTTGAGGACCTGGAGAGTGACATAGGCTACTTTTTATCCCGGAAAATTAGGGAGTTCCCGCGGGAATCAAAAAACTTAAACCACGCGGACGAAGTCGCGGGCATCTGCTAGTCTTTAATAGATGATGCCTGCGACTTCGTCCGCGTCGACTACACAAATACCAAATACTAAATACCTACCAACTTCCGTGTTCTCCAGTCGCACCCTACGTCGCAGAAACAAATTTCATCCTCACCACCTGGATGCCTGGTCCTCTTCCACCACCCGTTATTCCAGGTCATTTCTGTCACGTACCCGCATATTGTGGAACCAGCTTCTATCCTCTGTGTTCCCTCATGATTAAACATAAACATCTCGGCGGATAAACAAATATCTCAAAAGCCAGCAACGCATTGGCGGTTCCTCTGGTGCTGCAAATGTTCATGGGCGGCGATAATCACTTACCATCAGGTCTGTTCGTTTGCTCGCTATAAATATTAAAAAAAAACAAAAAACAACCCTTATGGATTGGATTTTCAAAAATCCTTTCGTCATAATAGCTATCTGCATGCCAAATATCAGCCCGATATGTCCAGTGGTTTGAGCTGTGCATCGATATATTTGTCAGTCAGTCAGTTAGTCATCTTTTCCTTTTATATTTTAGACTAGATGATTCCCGCGACTTCGTCCGCGTGGATATGTGTTTTTTGATTCCCGAGGGAACTCTTTAATTTTCCGGGATAAAAAGTACCCTATTATTTAATCCGGACTTCTACGTCTGCTAAATTTCAAAGCAATCGGTTCAGTAGTTACGGCGTGAAAGCAGAACAAAAATACAAACAAACTCACTTTCCCATTTATAATATTAAGTAAGGATTAAACTTCTAGTTCCTTCATAAAATTCTTCACTTTTCACCGAAAGCATAATAAATGTCAAGTTTCATGGATATAACTTGAACCACCTATTTAACCTCCTTGGGGTGGGATTTCGAAAATTCCTTCCTTAGTAGGTTCCTCCAGGGTGCTCAAGGAATATTTTCTCAAAATTTCAAGTTTCTACGTTCAGCCGTTTGGGCTGTATAGGTTGTATGTCAGTCACTCAGGACAAATCCTGCTATAGTTATTTATTACTACTAACTAGAGGATGCCCGCGACTTCGTCCACGTGAATTAAGTTTTTCCAATTCCAGCGAGAACTGCTCAATTTACCGGGATAAAAAGTAGTCTGTCATTCCACGGGATAGAACCTATCCCTGTAACAAACTTCGTCAAATTCGGTGGCATATTATGGAATCATATTAAGTGCAACCTTAATATAACGTACCTCAATATTATATACTTATGCACCAAAACCTAAAGTAATATGGCAATACCCTAAGCACACATTTAATAAAGAGTACCTAACGTTGAGGTAATACTTCTGATATTAGTTTTCCAAAGTGCTTCAAAGCTTTCGAAGTGCACGGACCCCCACAAACTCCTAAGGTGGATTACAAATATTAATTTAGTAAGTGATTCAATGGAGATATTAGCGATATGATTGCTATTTCGACGTGAATAGCGACAGCATAAAACTAGCTTTTACTCGCGACTTTGTCTGCATAAAGTTTTGTCTCTTCTGACATGCATTTACGAGTAGGTACTACAAGTATAGTCTATCTGGGCTAGTAGCCCAAAACTTCTATTTTTTAAAATAATAATTCTTGAATTTTAAAACTCACCCTTTCATTTGTCTATTTATTTTATGTTTAATTTAATTTTACAAATATTTTGAAGCTTGCAACTTGTTTAGTCCCTTTTATGAAACCTATGTTAGTTTTAAGTATTTTGCACGCCATTACATGGCTGACTATAACATGCTCACCTTATTACATAATAACACCGTAATATCCTACTTACAATCGTGCAAATAAATAAGTATTCTATTCTATTTTTAACCGACTTCCAAAAAAGGAGGAGGTTCTCAATTCGGCGCGTATCTTTTTTTTTTTTTTTAATGTATGTCGGTGCATATCTCCGTGGTTTCTAAACCGATTTAAACAATTTTTCTTTCATTGGTTAGAGGAAGCTCACAAAGTGGTCTCATAAAAAATTCTGACTCCAAATCCTCAATCCTGATGCTGTAGGTGTACTTCATGAAATCATCAAAACTAGTGAGTTAGGAAATTTTGATGGTGAATTCATATTATAGTAGGTATCAAGTCGTGTGTATACGATACAACTCTGAGTCCCAAATCCTAAACCCTGACGCTGCAGGGTACAGAACTCCTTAAAAATAGCGATTTAGGATTTTTTTATGGTGAATTCATATTGTAGGTGTCAAGCAACGATTTTATAATTAAACCCAAGTCCCAACTCCTCAACTCTGATGCTGCAGGGTACTGGATTAAGAGTAGGTAGGTACACTAAAAAGTAAAAAATAAAAATTCTTTTCAAAAAACCGACTTCCAAAGCCACTGTAACGTAAAAAATAATTTTGATTTCTACACACTATGTTGAAGTCGGGCGAGTATAACAAAGATAGGCAAAGTTGACGCGTCAGGCTCGCCCGACTTCAACATAGTGTGTAGAAATCAAAATTATTTTTTACTTTACAGTGGCTTTGGAAGTCGGTTTTTTGAAAAGAATTTTTATTTTTTATATTCTGGCCCGGTTGGAAGATTGGGATTATTTATGCCTGTTTCGTTTATATTTTTATTTTATTTTTCATATTTTTCATAGCTAACGCTGTCACCGGGTCAGATATATTTATCGGACTATACATGAGTTTTGACAGGTTTTTAGTATCAACACTGTCAAAATGTCAAATTTATTCTTTATTTAGAACTAGCGGATGCTCGCGACTTCGTTCGCGTGGTATAAGTTTGTTTTCCCACAACAATTTAACATGAGTGAGTGTAAATCAAAGTAGAAAAATTATTTCTCTGTTAGCGTACTATTTTCAAATCAGATTGTAAAAACCGTAAGATTGTAATCTAACGCTTTTTTTCGATGAATTGTAAACAGTCGAAAGATTGTGAATCGTTCAATGTTCTAACTGTCCATTTTTGAAATATTCATTGTATTTACGTTTTCTTGTCTCTTTCTTGTAAGTTAGGATAGGGTTCGACATCAATAATCAGGTAGTGCCAAGCACTTAGGTGTTATCGGGATAATATACCTAACTGATTACAATCTACCGAATAATAATGCGTTAAATTGTAATCTGTCGAAAGTTTACAATATCGATAATTAGATTACAATCCAACGGCCTTTGCAATCTTACGGTGACATATACGAGTAACTAATTGTATGGAAGCAATCTACTTTGGGTCCAGCGCGTCACAGGATACTATAACTTACACTATTGTATTTTAATTTATATATGTACTTGCAACGACGTATTGTAATATCTTGTTTAAAAAAAAGAGCAACTGCTGAGTTTCTTGCCGGCTCTTCTCAGCAGAATCTGCTTTCTGAACCGGTGGTAGAGTCAAAACATGACGTAACATAAGAGACACCTGTATGCCCTACATGTTTTAAATAAATTGAGTTTGAGGCAGGCGTTGGATTGGAACCCGCATGGGCAAAGAAAACAAACAAAGAAGACAAGACAAGAGAGAGGGCTAAAACAAACTTGCCAGCGATTAAGCCAATTGAGGCCGGTTTTTCATCTCCTCGGAGGATATACTGTATACCCCCGAAGATATGAAAAATCCATGCCTCGCTTGGCGTGAACTGCAGCGAAGCGGCTTGGAAAACAGAAGAGTCTGCAACCCGGTACCCCGAAGAGCTGTGCATAGGATACTAAATTGCTCGAGATAGTTTTGCGTTAGTGCATAAGTTATAAGTCATTATGAATCATAACATACAAAAACTCCATGACGTGTTGAAAATATAATATGTATGCATGTATATATATTCTTTATTGTACACCACCAAAACACAAAAGAAACAGATTACAAATATGAAACTATATCTACTACCTACTACTATATATAATACTATCACTACTATTGCTTGATTATTCGCTGATACCCGCGACTTCGCCCGCTTGGGAACTCTTTAAATTTCCGGGATAAAAATTAGCCTTTGTGTTATTCCAGACTATAATCTTTCTCTGTGCCATCATCCTAATTTTGGTGGTAATTTTCTATTTCTGGGTTGACAATTATTACTTTGAAGTCATTTGGTTCAATAGGTGTAAATACCCTCAATAATGAGGAATATGACAGAGAAAAGAGAGGGAAATAACAGGGCTTATTATTTTGTTAAGTAAAATTGACGATACTATTTTGCAAAATAAACAGAAACATTAATTCTCTCAAAACAAGGGGGAAGTTTAATCCCGGCATCTGAAAGGGTTAATACCCGGGTATATCCGTCTATTGTGTCTTTGATCCGGTTTTGTGCTGCCGGCAGACCGGATTACTCGATTGTTCTAGACAAAAGTTTCACAAACAAATGGACTATTTTGGATATCATACTGTAACTGTGACACGGTATCAGCCTAGTATTTTAGACTTTAGACACACGACCTCCTATACGGGTGGTCGCGGGTTCGATCCCCAGGCTCGCCCCTCTAGCTTTTCGAAGTTAAATGTGCGTTTTAAGAAATGAAATTGCTTCAAACGGTGAAGGAAAACATCGTGATGAAACCAGCACGCCCGAGAGTTATTTATAATGCTCTCAAATGGTGTATGCAGAAGTTTGGTAATCCGTGCTTGGCCAGCGCGGTGGACTATGGCCATATATGTTTTCTAACTCTCTCTCTCTCTCTAATACATATAATAATTATGTAAAGTAATTTTAGGGCAAAACACAAAACAAAATAAACAAACGAAAATGCAAAAATAAATAAAATAAATTTTCCAAAGTCTAGGTATAACGTAATTAAAACAAAGAATGTATGAAAATATTCTAAAAGCCTTTTCAAATATCCTTCTATTCACAAAAAAATATGCTTGTTATATTTTTATTTTACTGGTAAAATTTTTAATGCCTCTTTAAAATTATTTTAGCATACCTTTGTTCGGCTCCAACTTTACGGCCCATTCTTCGGGTTCCCTCAAACATTGCCGAATCATGAATTTTTGATCCTACCCTCAAATAAATTGAACATAAACCTGCGAAATTACACTCTATCACGGCTACCTAGGGCTTACATTAAATTACCAACCAGGTAGCTCCACGAAGCCGTAAAATCCAGTCAATACAAAAGTAATAAAGTTTATGGATTTGGTAATATTGTAACGTTCGTGTGGTTCAAGTTATAGGCGAAATGATTTCCCTGGAGGAAATTTTACTAATCTTAAAAAATATTTTGCATTTATTACTTTTTATAATTTATATTATCGGCTCGTTTTTGGTTTGGTTTGGTTAAATTATGGTATTCTTGCAGAAATTCATCATCAATCATCAATCAAATAAATATTATAAATGTGAAAGTTTGGATGTATGGATGTATGGATGGATGTTTGTTACTCAATCACGCCCCAACGGCTTAACGGATCTGGATGAAATTTGGCACGGAGATAGATTGTAGTCTAGAATAACACATAGACTTTTTATCCTGGAAAACGAAGGAGTTCCCGCGGGAACCAAAAAACCTCAATCCACGCGGACGTAGTCGCGGGCATCAGCTAGTAATATTATATTATAGTAAGAGTGAGTCGGTCAAAAAACATTTTCACTTTTTTAATGATAGATGATGCCCATGACTGACACGACGACACGACTGATTGGATGTAGGTTTTATTTAAAAAATCCCATGGAAACTCTTTTACTTTCAGGAACTGCCTACTTCACTACCTATTGCTATACTTACGAATTAGGTTGAATTTTATTATTACAAACATGAACAAATATCAGTGCCAAAAATACAGACAAATACTAAAACAGAATATAAAATTTTATTGAACAGAAAATATATACATCTTGGCACTATATAATGTAGAAAGATAAAAAATATATGATTTCATATAGTAAAAGTTCGCCTAGATTACTTGGCTTCCTTGGCAGGCGATCAAGAAAATATTACATAATGAAGGTCCTTCGTGAAATAGCTATTAATTATTCTTGTAATATAGTACGATATCTAGATCACATAAGTATTATTATCTTCAACTTGAAACTTTGGCTATTTGGTTTGGACCTTGAATACAAATTCAAACACATTTACTCCTTGTTTTTTTAATAAGCTCTTCTTTAACTATTTAATCTGGGACTCAAGCACTGATTCGGAAAATATATTATCCTCTCAAAAGCAATCATGAAATTTTGTAAGGTTTGAGAGTTGGAACTTGCTGTTTTTGCTTGAATGCTTAATTCAGAAACCGGCCCAATATCAATTCTAAAACAAAAATTAGCTTAATTAGTCCTTAAGTAGTCTTTGAGACAGACTCAACATGAAATTCTCAATTCAGAAACCGGCCATTATTCTTGTCAAAAATACAATAAATTATATAAATGTCTACGTATTATACTACGCAATATACATTATACACAATACTGCTGATTTATTACGAGTAAGTACATTTAATGCGGCGATTTATGTTACTTGTGTTGTAATAAAAAATTGTAATATAGTTTTTATATTGTAAATTTTGTAATGCAGCCTCATAATCGCTAGAATGTTATGACTTGTACCAAGCGTCAGTAAATACTGAAGTCTGAATGTGGTTTGAATAAGTAATAATATTGTAAAATATGACGAGATTTTTGTCGAGCTTTCAGTTATTGAACTGATATAATTATGCCCTTTGCTACAAAAGGGGTACCTAGGGCATGGGTAGAGATTCTTAAGAAACAGGATTCACAATTCGATTTCTGGCTGCATAAAAGTAACTTCTCCGTATAATATACCTAATATGTTGTCTAACTCTAAGGTGTTAACAGAAGAAATTAACAAAAAAATTACGGGAACAATAAGTTTTTGTTACTAATAAACTTAAAGTTAATTAATGCATGATATAGAGCTAAGTAACTATGTTTATGATAGTTTAAGTAACTAAATTCTTGTAAACTTTATTTAGATCTAGTATTAAGTGTCTACCACGTTTAACGGGTGGCCCACAATCGATATATTATATAAAAGCGAAATACCACTCACTCACTCACTCACTGACTGACTAATCACGATGTCTCAGGAACTATAAAGCGTACAGACTTGAAATTTGGAAGGTAGATTCCTTCTATGGTGTAGACGCCAGCTAAGAAAGGGTTTTGAGAAAATCTACCCCTAAGGGGTTAAAATAGGGGTTGGAAGTTTGTAAAATATTTGTTTAAATATGTTTGTTTAAATAATAAAAACCTGTTTAAGCAATTTTACGAAAATGTACCCCAATAGGGGTGAAATGGGGGTTGGAAGCTTACATAAGGGTTCCAAGTTTTTGAAGTAAGAGACTTGAAAATCGGGATTTAGGTTATTAGTTTTAAGTTATAATAAACTGTATAAGCAATTTTAGGAAAATCTACCCCACAGAGGGTGAAATGGGGGTTGTAAGTTTGTATGAAAGTCCTATGTTTCTGAAGTTAGAGACTTAAAAATCGGGATTTAGGTTATTAGCTTTAAATAATAATAACCTGTATAAGCAATTTTACGAAAATCGACCCCAAAAAGGGTGAAATGGGGGTGAAAAGTTACATACAAATTTTATGACTTTGAAGTATAGACATGAAAATTAGCATTTAAGTTATCAGTTTTAAATAATAAAAATACCTGCTTAAGCTATATAAAGCATCTATAGATAGGCTGTTTGCAGCGGGAAAATTTCATAATCTCATAGGAAATCAACAATTGTACGCGGACGAAGTCGCGGGCGACCTCTATTATATAAATATAGGTGTCCCAGCAAAGTACTTACCATAATATCAATATTTTTTTAAATTATTTTAAAAATTATTTTGTTGTGAAAATAAAACCATGGTCGCTGTTTGTTAATACACTATAATCCGAGTTTAAAACCAGCTCGAAACTCACGACGGGTCGAGTCACTAAATATTTCGCTTCATTGCAATTAATTTTAATTGAATTTTCACTGGATGGCTTAATTTACTTGTTGTTTTAATATCTGGGGACACGGGAGTGTCCCCGCCAAAGACGAGCCAAAGGAAACGGGGCACTACCTACCTTTTCTCGAAGCGTTTCGTCGAATTTTCGAACCGTCATAGCTTCGGTCCGAATGACGCTAGAAAGCTGAAATTTTCAGGATAAGATGTTGTTGGGGGACTTACCGAATATACCAAGTTTCAATTTTTTAGCATTTATAGTTTCAGTTTATTGATTACCTAAAATACGTCGATTTCGTACTCACTCACTGATGATCATCAACTGAAAAAAGGTACTTCCTGAAGTGCTAGAAGACTGAAATTTGGTATGTAGGCTAGAATTTGCATATAAACAACAGGAAAATTAAGAAATCTGAATCTTTTCATCTCCAACCCCTCGTATAGGGGGTGCAAATCTGACAGCATTTCCTTGTATTTTAGAACAGTCATAACTTCGGTACGGAACATGGTAGAAAGCTGTAATTTTCAGGATAACATGTCGTTGACAGATTTATTAATCTTACCAAGTATCAATCATCTAGCATTCAGCTAAAAAAAATCAAAAAATCTAGGGCGCCTGCCAAAAATAAATGAAATCCCACCAAAAACATTTCATGTAAAATTGGTTGCCAAAGACTCACAAGTGCATAATGCTTTCACTGTTAAAAAGTTATGAGATCTCTAATTAGAGCCAAGCCCGAAGGTGAGCTCCTCTTTGTGCTGCGCATCATAACCCACGGAGTCTGTCTCAAGTTCAAAGTACATAGTTCAAAATGCTCTTTACTGTGTACCAAACTAATAATATTAAATAACATGTAAGTCTATATATAAAACTTGTCCCTAGAACCTCTACATCTTGGTAAAAAGGTACGGCCTGGCCGTTTCGTATATGTCGCCCTAACTATTCCTTAATGACTTAAATGTTATGTCAGGAAATGTTCGACGAATATTAAACGGCCAAGCCATACCTTTTTACCAAGATGTAGAGGTTCTAGGGACAAGTTTTATATATAGACTTACATGTTATTTAATATTATTAGTTTGGTACACAGTAAAGAGCATTTAGAACTATGTACTTTGAACTTGAGACAGACTCCGTGGGTTATGATGCGCAGCACAAAGAGGAGCTCACCTTCGGGCTTGGCTCTAATTAGAGATCTCATAACTTTTTAACAGTGAAAGCATTATGCACTTGTGAGTCTTTGGCAACCAATTTTACATGAAATGTTTTTGGTGGGATAATACTATGCCAGTAAATCTCTGTATGTTGACATCCAAATGCAGATGTAATTATTGTTGAATAGAAGCAGAAGTTTTGTGGAACTTCTTACAATACAAAGTTATTTTGCCAGGCTTCGGCTACACGAGTAGTTATTACTCTGTGCTTCGGCCGTGGTTAGTTACTGCTTAACCGTCAACGACTTGAACTGCCAAGTGCCTGATTTAGCGTTTCGGTACGATGCCGTGTAGCAACTAGGGGTACATATTCAACAGGGTGTTTCAACATTTTTATTTTGATAATATTATGGGTTCAATTTAACTGCCATACCCCTAACAGGTTAGCCCGCTGTCATGTTAAACTACATCACCACTTACCGTACAGTTGAGATCGCTTGTATTCGTCAAGAATTTTAGTCAAGGGCTAACTTATAGACCAATAGAATAACTTATTACTTAGATTGATAAATTCTTTATTGCCACACATAACATCGAAATCTATATATATATAAAATTCAAAGTCCTGACTGACTGACTGACTGACTGACTGACTGACTGACTGACTGACATAAATATCAACGCACAGCCTAAACTGCTGGAGTTAGAAACTTGAAATTTTGACAGTAGCTTCCTTTTGTAGGCGCTCACTAAGAAAGGATTTTTCAAAATTTCACCCCTAAGGGGGTGTAATAGGGGTTGAAAGTTGTATGAAAGTCCGTCATTTCTAAAATTATATCCATGAAACTTGATATATGAGCTACCCGTAAAAATATAAGAATTACGTATTCCACTGTTTTTGAAAATTCTACCCTCGAAGGGGTGAAATAGGGGATGAAAGTGTGTATGAAAGTAATTCATTTCTCAGGATATTTCTCAAGTTATATCAACAAAACTTAGTATTTTGGCTTAAGGTAAAAACTAAAGAAGTAAATGTGTCACAGTTTTTGAAAATTCCACCCTTGAAGGGGTAAAATAGGGGTTGAAAGTTTATAAGAAAGTCCTTCATTTCTCAAGTTATAGCCATGAAACTTGGTATATGTGCTGCGGGTTAAAAATGAAGAAATATGAATTTCACAGTTTTTGAATATTCGACCCCCAAAAGGGTGAAATTGGGGATGTAGAATTGTATAAAAGTTCTCCATTTCTTAAGATATTTTTCAATTTATATAAACGAAACTTGGTATTTTGACTTTTTGTAAAAAATAAAGAAGTGAAGAAGTGAAGAAGAATGTGTCACAGTTTTAAAATTCCACCCGCCAAACGGGTACAAAAGGGGTTGTAAGTTGGTATGAAAATCATTCATTTTTCAAGTTAAAGCCATGAACTTGGTACCTATTAATTGAGCTTCGGTTAAATAAGTCGAAGTTCTTGTTGCAACCTTTTAGAAAATACTACCCCCAAAGGGGTGAAATAAGGGATGAAAGTTTGTATGGAAGTCCTGCATTTCTCAAGATATTTTTCAAGTTATATCGACGAAACTTGGTATTTTGGCTTTCAGTAAAAATAAAGAAGTACGTGTGTCATAGTTTTTCAAAATTATAGAATAAAAATAGGGGTTGAAACCTTTGTTGTTATACCTAATCAAAGGTTGAAACTTTGTATGAAAATCTGTCATTTTCAAGATATAACTTGGTATTTGGAATTTCCATTTAAAATGCTTCACAGTTTTTGAACATTTTATCCCCAAGGATGGTAAATAGAGAGTTTGTCCTTCAATCACGCCACAACGAAGCAACGGATCAACTTGATTTTTGCATGAGTATACAGTTGAGGACCTGGAGAGTGACATAGGCTACTTTTTATACCACAAAATTAAGAAGAACCTGTGGGAAAAAAACTTAAACCACGCGGACGAAGTCGCGGGCATCTGCTAGTAACTTATAAACAAAAAACCGAAAACAACGCGTGCGCAAGGACTTTCTTATCACTAAGAGTCTCCTCCAGACAGCCCGTTGTACTTAGATGCATAAAGCAAGGAATATTCTATTTACTAAAGGCAGAAGTATACCTTAAACAAAGTGTAAAACTCCTTTATTAGCTTGCCTGCCAATACATACTCGTATATCACCCGGAAAGCAATAAACGCACTGAAGGGAGCAAATTAATATTAATTGCGTCCGCTTCGCCACTATTGTTTTCAACTTAGCTTAGAAAGTCCTTACCTAAGGCTGGATGCGCATTGGCTGTCTACAAACAAAGTACCGATCTGCCTTATTTTTTAAATTTGTAAAATAAATTTTTAAATAGTCTAGACTATATAATTTTTTTTAAATAATGGATCAAAATTGCAGGCTAAATCCTATTTATGAATATGTTTGTCTCTTTTTAATGTCTTTTGAATTTTCAAATCACAACTTTTCTAAAGAACTTTTACTTCAATAAATCATCATAAATCATATATCATATATCATATAATATTATAAATGCGAAAGTCACTTTGTTTGTTGGTTTGTTGGTTTGTCCTTCAATCACGCCGCAACGGAGCAACGGATTGACGTGATTTTTGGCATGGGTATAGTTGAGGGCCTGGAGAGTGACATAGGCTACTTTTTATCCCGGAAAATTAAGGAGTTCCCGCGGGAATAACAAAAAACTTAAACCACGCGGACGAAGTCGCGGGCATCAGCTAGTTTAAATATAAATTCTTATAATACGAGTACCTACTAACAAAAACACCTAATCAAAAAGAATACGCCCTGGTTGCCCCTGGGCCAAATTGCAGCATTGCCACGCTGAAACGACGGTCGACCTCCCTTCCCGGGGAAGGACGTAGGCTTTTTATCCCGGATAAATTATGAAGTTACCCCAGGAATCAAAAAAACTTAAGCCACGCGGACCAAGTGGCGGGTATCATCATTTATAATAAGTATTGGTATGAAATCAAAGTGAGAATATCATACTTTGATGTTGTTTATATATTTATTATACTGTCGAAGATTATATTAATGATAAAGGCGCATGGATTTGACTCGCTCCAGCAATGCTCAGGACAGTGGTTACTTATGTATCTGTATATGTTGTATGTAGATTATTGTAAACATACCATATACTATTTATTTTTTTTCAAAAGAGCAACCACCGAGTTTCTTGCTGGTTCTTCTCGGTAGGAACGGCATTCCGAACCAGTGGTAGATTCATTTGACTATTCATAAGAACTTGTAAAAAGTCTATTTGAATAAAAATAATTTGATTTTGATTTTGATTTTGATAAGAAAAAAATTAAATCCCTAAGTTAAGCAACAGAAAATTTAAAACGACTCTATAATTTAACTTAAGTACAAAAAAAGTTAATTATTCTTCGTTAGGGGATGAAAAACTAAAAGTCAATCCCTTTCAGAAGAATCAGCGAGGGCTAACAACCGTCGAATTAATGAAGCCCCGGGCTAAAACCTAGCGTCCACGAGCTCAACGCGTAATTAAGTACTTTCCTTGTTTCACTGTACTAATTATAACCCTTTTGTCCACTGATTTAGTTTTTCCATTCGGTCCGTCCGTCTGTGCGTCTGTTTGTTAAAGCTATACATATTCATATATTTTGCATTTAAATTTTAGTAATAAGTAATTACGTATATCGCATGTTGCACGTTATACCACAGAGATTTCGGTTTTAGCGTATTATAGTGAACTAGCTGATGCCTGCGACTTCGTCCGCGTGATTTAAGTTTTTTTTTTATTCCTGCGGGAATTAATTTCCGGGATAAAAAGTAGCCTATATCATTCTCCCAATTATACCCATGCCAAAAATTACGTCGATCCGTTGCTCTGTTACGGCGAGATTGAAGGAAAAACACTGTCGCATATACATGTAATATTTATTTATAATTGTTCCTTGGGCATGGAACAGTTGGATGGATGGATGGAGAGTGAAAACAAAACTTCACTGCCTCGAATAATACCTTGTGGAAAATGTGCTTTTAAATACTTCTGAAACTTTTTTGACAGTATAATATTGTATTTAGATCTGCATCGATATAGAAGTAGGTAGGTACTAGATAGGACCTTTCGTAGAAAAAAATTTGGCTAATCCGGCCTGCAGAACGCGTTCCACACCTGTCTTGTCCCCGCCATAGCGCTGTCTCGCTTTTCAGACTAGATGGCGTTAGTAAATTAGGTCCACATTCTTTGTTTGACAGGGCCCGTCTATGTAAATTGAGGTCGTTGATTTAGATGGTTTGTTACGAAGTAACTTTCATTTAATCTGTGCTGGAAAGATCGCTTGATTGGACATAATAATGGAAAATTTAACACACGCAAATTACCTATTAATTAGATTTTCCGAATACAATTGGGTTTATATACGCGTCAAAAAGCCTTTACGAGTCTGAAATATTACGGTATTGCCTAATTTTACAGTCGTATCTGACGTTAACGAAATAGGATTACGCACCCATCCATTTTCCAAATTAATACTCAATTTTAATTAACGCATACGTAAAATATCCTTAGTACGAGCTTGCATATTTCGACATCGTTCACAGTTTATAGGCCATACTGCCAACGCTTAAAGCCATATTGTTTCATTATTGTTGACTTTCGTGTTTTGGAATATTATTAATCCTTATCTCAGAAATATCAAGGTACGTGACAAACCGACAATAAACTGTCATTTTGAGTAATATTTCTTATGTACTGCTTTATGCGTCAGCAGTATGGCCCCAGAGTGGCAAAAAAGACCTAAGCGTGAATGTTATACAGTAGTAGCTATTTAATACTTACAACCGATTTTCAATATGCAATACAAATATTTATTTCCGCTGGTGGCTTATACTTATGTAGCAAGTGAAAAGTACAATTAAGCGTGCCATTTACAAACGGTGTTGACATATTGCTTACGAGCCGTCAGATCGTAAAATTCCAAAGGTAAATTGTAAAATGCTGGTCTTATTATAATACACCATGACACTTCAAATGCCCTTTACAAAATGTCGCGACAAATTGTTATCCTTTCAGCGTACTGATAAGAAGAGATTTTTGCGGATGATCTTTATATCGAGCCAGTTAAGAGTCCTTTTGATCTAACGCTAAGGTGTTTCGGTTCTCGACATCGATGAGCGTTTTTAATAATATTTGCAAACTCATACTAAGCCTGCAGCATATACGTCGAGTATGGTAACGATATTTTCGTGTTACGGACGAACTAATTCAATTTCTCAACAGTTTCAGATTGGTGAATTTATATTTTCCCCTCAAAAATGTATAGAGTCTATGTGCCACAGTCATTTTGAAAATATTGTGAAATGAAATGAAATGATTTATTTCACGAAGGACAACTCGTGCTACCTATGAAATGTCATGCTAGCACCGGTTCGGAAAAAAGATTCTACTGAGAAAACCCGGCAAGAAACCGTGTCTAATAAATATGTTTTTTTTATCTGGCTTTGCTATTTAATAAATTAAAAATTTATGCACTGAATATGACGAGAAGTAAAGAAAGAATCAAGATAATGTACTATATTAGTGACTTCTTAAAAACTAAATTTACCTATCTTGTAAGTACCAAGGTATTATAAAAATAAGTAATTTATTCGGACTAGCAAACCGATTTTATTATCAATTCAATAGATCTAGATATCTATTCAGTCTCTTAAGACGATTCGAATATAATAACTTCATAAGCATCAAAAGAAGCAAATGAAGCGAAAGAAATGAAGCAATCACTTTCAAATTAAAAGGATCAGTTTCAGTAGCGAATTGAATGAAAGCCTTTTAGCTGTAAGAAAGTTTCTGCAAAGTTTGGATTTACTTGAGTGGGCTTTCTTTTGGGAACAAAAGAGTTGAAAATGTTTTTACTGAAGGATGCTGAGTAGGGTTCACAAAAAAAGAAAATAATTTACCTACTTCATAAAATCTAGGTTAGTAGGGAGCGAGGTCCCTGGTCCCTGCGCTGTGGTCTTATATAATGGAAAGTCACGGGTTCGAATCCAGACTGTGACAATTTAGGTATTTATAATGAATTCTTAATTTTACTCAAATCTCACATTAAAATCACATTAAAAACAATCTGATTGAAAAATGTTTACTATAATGAATTCTTAAATGATACCTACTGACAAACACCAATAAAATCGGTCTCCCTACCACCATCCACTGTTCTGTTGCCACACCCAAACTGGGTACACATAGCATGCCTTATTATAATGACTATAAAATATTAAAATATGTTAATTAAGATATAATGTAACTATGGAATAGCAACTAATACCTAAAAAAATTGAAATTGGTTAACCTCTTTAACGGTTAACAGGTTGGCCCGCTATTGTCTTAAATCTTCGAAATAAAGACATATTTTCATTTAATTTCATTTGTTTTGTCAACCGTACCAACAGCAAAAAGTTTTGTGAGGAATCGGAGTTTTAACTAAATGAAAACGTCTTTGTTTTGTTTTTCTTATTGAAGGTAATCCGCATTGTTCTTTGAAAATAACTCATAATTAACAATCACTTACTTAGAGCTGTCCAACCTATCCGTGTACTAAATAATTTGGAAATAAATAATATATTTCCTTTCTTTCTTTCAAATCCCGTCAAAATCGTTTGAACAAATGGGCCGTGATTTCGTGAAAGCTTAGCGGACAGGCAGACAGACACATTTGCGCACTCATAATATTAGTAACTATGTAAAGTATGAATACAGCGAGTAATGAGACTAAATTAGAACAGGACATGCCGATTTGCTTAGTCAGTTAGTACGATTACTATGACAGTATTCGCATATTTTACGCATTAAAGTTTTTGTAACTTTTTTGGAACGAAGTTCCTTATCGCGCGTTACGAAAGGGGGCTAGACGGAATAAATTAAGACCAAAAGTTGTAATGACACTTTTTGGTTGCTATGACTTCTTGTGTTGTTGACTTCAAGTTGTTGAAAATAAAAAGGCGGAATAATTTAAAACAATTATGTTTTCAATAGTTACATAGGCTAGTTATTCGTTCGATGGAACGAAGTTCCTTTCGATTAATAAGTGAAGGAATTGTAATAAAATGTACACAGAGAAACACGTGCACGCCGCACGGCTTACAACTATAGCAAAAAGTGTCGTTACAACTTTTGGTACTTCGTTCCAAAGGGTGTCCCTTGACACCTCTCAAGTTTTTTTAAAATCTAGTTTTTAGAGGGCTTTTATAGATGACCTATAATATGTCAGCCCTATCGTTACACGCTACATAAATTAAGCTTAATTATGATTAATTCTACATGATACATATCTAACAATTTGAGAGAATCACTGAAAAATTTATATAGTTTCGCTGCCGAAATACTCAGAGGTTCGCTAAAAATAGAGTTGAATACACCAAGATTCATTGAATTTAAATTAAGTTTATACGTCAGTGCTTCTCTCAAATTGCGGTTACGAACACATATTATGCCAATAACAAGTGTAAAATATCATCAACTCCACCGCAGACTTCGCACAATTGGGAGAGCCGCTTTTCCTCTTGTGGCGTTTTTAACCAAGTTGATGGATGTTTGTTAGTCAATCACGCCATCTGGATGAAATTTGGCACAGAGATAGATTATAAATCTGTAATACTTTTTACCCCGGAAAATTAAAGTCCGCGGGAACCGAAAAACCCTTATCCACGCCGACGAAGTCGCTCGCATTTGCTAGTAACTCATAATATAAAATTTTCTTAGCAATAAAAAGCTTTTCCATACATCGTCTCAAGACGCTGCTTGAAAATCTTAATGCAAATGTTTTAATAAAATTTCTTAAAGCAGTTATAAAGCCAAGAGCTCTACTGCGGCTTTACTGCGGCACTAGACGACGGGGCGTGGATTAATCTAGGTTTTGAGAGCAACTTGAGTGCTAAGTCAATGTTATCGTTTAACTTAGGTAGGCTAAGTAATATGTATAACGAATATCTTTTATTTAGTCTGTGTAAAATTCTAGTTGTAAGTAGATTTTTTTTTAATTTATAAACTAGCGCTCGGCTGCAACCAGACTTGTTGGAAATAATGATGCAGCCTGAGGTGGAGCGCGCTTGTCTAGAAGATGCCAATTTTCACTCTTGATTTGAAGATACCGATACTATAAGCGGATGGAAAAACAGAAACTGGAAGGGCGTTGCATATCCGTATACTTAACTTGCATCGTGTTTCATCCTAATACCTGGAGAGGCAGCACAAACAGGTGAAAATGTGATTTTATTTTATTTATTTTTATATTTTGTTGTTTAAATATGTTGGTTATCAAATAGAGTAAGCTTAGTTATAACCTTAGTGAGTAGACACATTAAGTTTCCTGGTTTGTTGGTCAGCGCAGTGAGATTGACGGGCAGCCCGGGCCGGACCGGGACGTCGAAGCTTAAGGGTTCGACTGAAAGTCAGCGCTGATATGGTGCATCAACACCATTTCAGCATTACGCTGAGTCGATGCCCTTTTTGGGACTTTATCTTACATAGATTAGTGTTTATAGCATTAGGGTTTAGTATATGAGTTTATAGGATTAGTGTTTATTTATCACTGTATTATTTTCATATTCTGTAAAGTTGGTTTTCTGTGTATTGTAAATCCCAAATAAAGATTTTATTTATTTAATTATTTATATCCTAGTGGTTCGAATTAGAAACGAGGAAGCAAATCGCTACGTACGCGTCCGTGGAATTTCAACTATACTACAAATCCTGACGATGCCTTGCGGTACGATAGTAGAAAGGTGAAGGGGGATCAATAAATTCTTGGGTACACTCTCCGAAATATATCCTGTAGAATACCGACAAGTAACTATAGGTGGGTGTACCTACGTATGTACTACGTATCTCAAGTTTAAAAGGACTGGTTTAATGACCTCTCTGGCGCAGTGGTGAGCGCTGTTTTCTTATCGTGGGATGTCTCGGGTTCGATCCCCTGAAGGGTTGATTTGGGATTTTATAATTTTTTAATTTTCTCTGGTGTGGTCTGGTGGGTGGCTGAGGTCGTGGCTAGTTACCACCCTACTGGCAATGACTCTCCGAGGCACGGGCATGACTCTCCGCCAACTTCCAACTCCGGGCTGGTACCGAGAATTTCTTAACCGAAAACCCAATAACTACCTATAACAATTCCTATAACCATCCGTGAATCGAAACCAGGACCTCGTGATCCGCAGTCCATGCTAGACCAACGAGGCATTAATTACGTAATTTACCGTGAAGATTTGAAACAAATAGTCACTCGAACATACAAATTGTAGCTAAAAATTTTAGCTAGAAATTCTGAAAACAAGGTTCAGAACATGAAATATTAGAGATGAAAAGGACTCTGTATAACTCAGTCTATAAAGACCTTTTACCCTCACAAAGTTTCTACGAATTATTCCTCATCGAAAAGGGTAAAATAATCCCTCAAACCTGGGTTGATTCCTATTCACAAGTTTCTAGGTAGAGGTTTGAGTCCCGAGTCCCGGTGGAGGCGAAATTTTAAATTGAATTTAGTTTTCCAACTCGATACCAGACGTGCTACGCGAATTGATCGATCTTTAATGTGTTATGTTGGTGATGTTAAATGTGGTTTTACCGAAGGATATTGCTGTTGGATAGAAGCAGGTGTTACTTTTTTTTTATCCACTACAAGTTAACCTTTGACTGCGATCTCACCTGATGGTAAGTGATGATGCAGTGTAAGATGGTAGCAGGCTAACCTGTTAGGGGCATGGCAGTTATATAAAACCTATAGCCCTATTCGGTTTCTACGCGGCATCGAACCGGAACGCTAATTCGCTTGGCGGCACGTCTTTACCGGTAGGGTGGTAACTAGCCACGGCGGAAGCCTCCCACCAGCCCAGACCAGGGAAAATTCAGAAATTATAAACTCCCAAATTTTTTTTTTCTTTTCCTCTTCATCAGTATAACATAATATCATCATTTTTTTAATTTTTTTTTCTCCTCTGCACGTTAAGGTTACCGCGCTATACAATGCACCACGGAGGTCGTCAAATCCACGTGGAATCCGCGATAATCAAGGAATAAGAAGCTTAATTCGCAATAATCCGCGAAAGCAGACATGAAATCAATATGATACAGCGTGAAGCTTGCAATATTCACCGCCCAATAAGGCCAATAAGTCAGCAATTCGCACCGGTATCACACCACACCACACAAATGTTCCAAATTACTCTCAACGTACCTACGTTTCACTCCGATACCGGAACATGCTCAGGAGATGTTTGTCTCAGGAGATCTTTACAATCGCGTAGTGTCGAGTGATCGAGTCACATAAATTTGTGTGCTTTAGCGTGTTGTAGTGAATTAAGCTTCTAATTAAGTAAGTGAATTAAGAAGGATATTGCGAGTCGGTACAAAAACTAAGAAACAATGAATTTCTACGACGCGCCGGTAAAACGAAAGACTTATTTTTGACAAGCTAGTGTCTAAACAAAATCGCGCCCAAAGTAATCGGTTACATACAAACATACAAACATACAGGTGAAGTTAATAAAAAGCGTGTAAAAAACACTAGCTTTATATGATAAACTAGCTGATGCCCGCGACTTCGTCCGCGTGGTTTATGTTTTTTGTTATTCCCGCGGGAACTCCTTAATTTTCCGGGATAAAAAGTAGCCTATGTCACTCTCCAGGTCCTCAACTATACCCATGCCAAAAATCACGTCAATCCGTTGCTCCGTTGCGGCGTGATTGAAGGACAACCCAACAAATCAACAAACCAACAAACAAACACACTTTCGCATTTATTATTATTATTTAGTATGATACTACACTTTGATATGATAATTGTAAATGAATTATTTAAAATGTACCGAGTTTCTTGCTGGTTCTTCTCGGTAGGACTTCGTTCCTAACCAGTGGTAGATACTAGATTCATTCTTTAATAAGTTTATTTGAATAAAATAATTTGATTTTATGAAAGCTAAGCATTTATTTCAAGCAATGTCTATAACATGTCACACACAAACTAAACTCCTGGAGTAATATATCAAAGAGTAACATCTTTGTCGACATCCTCTCATCTGTCATAATCAGTCAAGTATTCTACCTATTCACCAAGTTTTCGGGTTATACCCCGCTATTCTGACGGCTGGCCTCGGCGTTTGCGCTTTGATATAGCTGTTGACATGAAACATTGTTCAAAAACTTTTACATAATGTATTAGAAAACTTTAGGAAAGGTCAGGTATTCCTTGAGACTTTTATACAACTGGTATACAACTTATATTTGACTTTAAGATTGACTTTGGAAATGCGTCATAACCATAAGATGGTCAAGATTGCCCTTTATTTATATTTAAGTAATGTAAATATGCTTTCATGAAATAATCCTTTTAGTTATTCGTAATAGCTTCGCAAGTCACGAGCTCATGGTTGTGTTAAGTTTTATCTGGGGGGCTATCATCGCTTAGCAGTATTATTTCAAATTGACAGCTTCATGTCATGTACTACCTTGATGTCCCTGAAATAAGGATTATAATTCTAAAACACGAACGTCATCAATATCAAAATAATACGTCTTTAAAAACATCTGTAATCTATATATATAAAATTCAAAGTCCTGACTGACTGACTGACTTATATATCAACGCACAGCCTAAACCGCTGGTCCTAGAGACATAAAATTTGGAGAGTGTGTTCTTTGTGAAGACTAGGTATCCACTAAGAAAGGGTTTTTCGAAATACCACCCCCAAAGGGTTAAAATAGGGGTTGAAAGTTTGTATGAAAGTCTGTCGTTTTTTCAAGTTACAGTCATGAAACTTGGTATATGAGCTGCGGGTTGAAAATGAAGAAAGACATGTTTCACAGTTTTTGAAAATTCGACCCGCAAAGGGATGAAATAGGGGATGAAAGTTGGTATGAAAGGCCTTCATTTCTCAAGATATATCAACGAAACTTTGTATTTTGGCTTTCGGTAAAAAATTAAGAAGAACGTTTGTCACAGTTTTTCAAAATTCTACCCCCAAAGGGGTAAAATAGGGGTTGAAAGTTTGTATGAAAGTCCGTCGTTTTTCAAGCTGCTATACTTTATAGCCATGAAACTTGGTATTTGGGCTTCCACTAATGATGAAATATGGATTTTAAAGATTTAGAATTTTCTATCCCCAAGGACGTCAAATAGAGAGTTTGTCCTTCAATCACACCGCAACAGAGCAACGGATTGACGTGATTTTTTTGCATGGGGATAAACGGGTACTTGGAGAGTGACACAGGCTTCTTTTTAGCCCGGAAAATTAAGGCGTGCCTGTGGGAATGAATGTTAAAAAACTTAAGCAACGCGAACGAAGTCGCGGGCGTCCTCTAGTCGTGTATATGATTTTGCGTCGTGTGCGTCAGGTAGGTACCTACTGTTGGAATAGGTTTCAGAAGTCGAATTCGAAGATGTTAAGTTATATGAAAACCGCCGAATCACTAAACTATTTAAGTATGAATTATCATTTATTAACATAATTAAAACATTGCTCCTAAAACATTCAAGCCAAAGTGCGGATTAATCTTCAAATTAGTATAAAATGGCACACCTCATTTGATTTTCAAACCTAATTTGTACCAAACCCTTGTTTAGATTCCAAATGATCCAACATTTTGGCAGTTTTTGGGCAATTTATTGTTACTGACAACTATCATTAAGGATTAAAGCGAATCCTTTTTGACACAGAAAGGTTAAGTTGCTGCCTATCCGGACCCTCTGCTGGTACTTAATCTATTATTTGAATATTTCATGACTCTTTTTGGACTAAATCTGATGATGGTGATGTTGACCTTTTGGTTTATTTTATTTAAAAAATATACTTTCTAGTTAAAAATGCTTACCTTACCAGATAAGTTACATACAACCGCTTTGATTTAGTTATTAGTTGTTTCTAACAATCAACTTAAAACAACTTCTTCAATCCGCGTAGAACTTAGATTTTCAAGAAAAAATAATCTTTATTAAAATATTCAATTCGCTATCTAATTATATGAAAACCGCGACTTCGTCCGCGTAAATTAATTACTTTTTACAAATCTCGTGAGCTCTTTTCTATTTTCTGGCATAAAAACATCTTCTTCTTCGGGATGCATTAATTATTTCTCTTTACCAAGGTACGTTAAAATCGGTCTAATTACAAACTTAAATTTACTTCTGACTATTGTAATGAAATGATCTGAGAACTTTCATATTCATATCCATTTATTTTGCATTCCAATACAATTCATAAAGTACCTAATTTCATAATGTCGATTGATTAGCTGTTCTTTATACAATATTGGAACCCCGGTGGGGCACAGCAAACATCAGTGGGTAGTAGAGAGACGGCTGCCTTATTTTTCTTCAAAAAAATCATTTAATTTATAGTACACTTTATCAATTAGGAATGTTTTTAATGAGTTGACAAACGCTGTATTACTCTCCAGAGACTTGATGTGGTCGGGTATTTTATTATAAATGTTTACACACATCGGGTTAGGACCGGTGCTGTGGATGCTTAGGTTGGAACTGGGAATCATCAAATATATTATTTTTTCGTGTATTTTTCTTAATTGGTAACATTGCGGTAGGTCATCTAGTTTTTTTAAAATTTTGCGGTTGTTTCCTCACAAATTTAGCTGATTATATATTTTATATTATCTATTTATATTATTTTGAAATATCTAAGTACCTAGATGAAGGTATAAAACTTAAGGTGTAAACCAGGCTAGTTCTAAAGTGTTATCACATTTCCTCAGTAGCGACTTGGTAACACTGTTTCATCTTGAGTTGTATCCTTGTTTCTATTTGTTCAGAAAGCTTTGTTCTACGTCTCGTGTTCATAACTTAGTTACGGTTAACAACTAACTGAGATGATTAAGCTAAGTACTTTGAAACAAAAGCCCATAAGTTATGTGTAACTTAACTCAATATAACTCTATCCAAACTAATTATAAATTAGTGATGAGGATTTAATAGAGTTAGGCTCACTAGCACAACGTAAAATGTGCTTAAGTTAAGTTATTTCTTTACTTACCTGTCCTTTTCTTGTCAACCGCAGAATAAACTTATCAAAAAGAGACAGCATCATAAAACCTACCTTGACGTCCCTAAAACAAGGGTTATATTTCTGTAACAAGAGCAAGAACACTATTGAAATAACACTGCTTAAATCAATGATAGAAGTGCCCCGGAACGTTTTTGTTTGCCTCCTAAAAGCGCGAATAGTAATCCCGAAAGCTATGTTTTTAATTAAAACCCGCTCATGCGTCAGTTCAAAGAGCACAAGCGTCAGTGCTGCCCTCATACCATCGACTTTGTCTAGTTTCAGCGATTGATTGGATCGCTACTTTGAGACTAGTCGTTTTTAATTTGTTCTCTAACGATACAGCACGGCTTGTTTATGGCAGAACAGTGATCTACTTGACTCTACCCGTTAGATGTTTCCGACTTATACTCAAAGGCCTAACAAGTTACAACGATCAGATAATGACTGAAACTACGAACGTTATGAATCGTCAGAGGCCAAATCTTTAATCTAGGGGTTTAGTTTGTAACATTGATAGAGGCCAAATCTATGGTTTAGTTTGTAACATTAATAAAGGCCGATCTATAATTTATTACTATAGTTTCGGAAAAAATAGTAATAGGTACCTACTAGCAGATATCTCTATTCGTTTTATAAACGGCGTCGAAGCCGAAGCCACCACCAGCCAAAAGACTAAAAGGAAAATTTAGTAAAACCAGAGAAAGTTCAGAAATTATAAGTTCTTGTATTTTATAGAATGTATAAATTAAGAATACATAAAGGGGTTTTAATAATTATGTATGGAGCTTATATCTCGGTAACCTGAGTACCTGAAGTTCTTGAAGATTTTGTCGCATATAATACTTGCTTGTATTTATGTCAGCTATTGCTAAATAGATATTTTACAATTTATCGTTATTTCGACAAAAAATTATAATGGCGGAACGGTAGGTAGGCCAAAATATTCAACCATGATTCAACCCCCTTTGAAATGTACCTATCCCTCGATCAATCACGCGGTCCGTTGGCAAGACTAAGGCTCTGTCGGAAAATGTCTCGCGTGTCACTTGCCTTGTCTTGTCCCACCAGAGACATGTTACATGTGAAATGGGTTCGATACAGGCATTATTACAGGCAAAAGTTGTGATAAACTTCAAAGTAAAGCCAAAAGCCACTAATTCAAAGTTGAAAGTCGGTAGCATTGTAAACTTTTTGAAGAACGATGAAAATATGTTGGATAGAAGCAGTAACCTTGCTTTCCAACTTAACCAAGTTACAAGAAGCTCGGATGGATGGATGGATGTTTTTTAAGTTCAATCACGCCAGAACGGCTGAACGGATCTGGATGAAATTTGGCACAGATATAGATTATAGACTGGAACTACCGAAAGGCTGCTTTTTATCCCGGACAAAAAAATATTTCCCGCGGGAATGAAAAAACTAAATTCATGGGGATGGCGTCGCGGCCATCAACTAGTCGCCATAAACAAATAAATCTATGTGGTAGATACCTATACAGCGTACAGCAAGCGATAGGCACCGCCCATCCTGCCGCTTCTAAATATGCAGGAAAACATGCATCTTTAGATTTGACGACCTCCCTGGCGCAATGTTGAGCGCTGTTGTCTTAACGTAGGAGGTTAAGGAGGTTTCCCTGTTCGATTCCCGACAAGATAAATTTGGGAATTTATAATTTCTGAAATTTCTCTGGTCTGGTCTGGTGGGAGGCTTCAGCTGTGGCTATAGTTACCACCCTACAAGCAAAAACGTACCGCTAAGCGATTTAGCGTTTCGGTACGATGCCTTGTAGAAACCGAATAGGGGTATGGGTTAAATATAATTGCCATACCCCTAACAGTTTAGCTACCCCTAAAGTTTACCATCAGGTGAGATCGCAGTCAAGGGCTAACTAATTGTAGGTGAATATAAAAAGAAAAGCGGTATCATATCGGGAAGAATAGGCAGTCCCAGAAAGTACCAGCAAGTATAATTAAAATACAAAACAGCTTATAGGCTGTGTAATCAGCGCCCCTAACCGCACTCACATTTTGTTCTCTTAGCTTAATTATTTCGGAGGCAAAAGCCCGCCCGCCGGACCGCAGGCGTGCGAAGCAATTTGTACTAATGTTACCCTCACCCTTTTACATGACGTAACAGGGAATGGCGATTATCGTTTTGTGTATAAATAAACTTAATATTATGTTAATCTGGAGGCTGGTATCGCAATTTTGTGTCCACTTTTTTTTTTATTCCACTACTTCCGCTAAGTCAGTCCTTGACAGCGATCTCACCTGATGGTTAGTGATGATGCAGTCTAAAACGGTAGCGAGCTAACCTGTTAGGGGTATGGCAGTTACATTAAACCCATACCCCTGACATATTGTATTCTGTGATGTTTAACATGATTGTAATTTTGTTTTTCGTTTTATTTCTGACATTAATTCTACGATATTGATATGATAATGTTTATAGTGTGCCTATATTCATTCAAAAGTAATACGTACCTACACTACCTATGTCTATGATTAACAGTTGGTATTATTATGCATAAATATTATTTTTGCACGAAACACCGTCTCCTTCATTCTGTTAGCCACCCTTAAAACATATTTCTGCAAATAAATCAATTTGAATTTGAATCTTTAATACGACTGAGCTTCCTTTTTAACCCCCGACGCAAAAAGAGAGGGGTGTTATAAGTTTAACGTGTCTGCTTGTGTATCTGTCTGTGGTATCGTAGATCCCAAACGGATGGACCGTTTTCGTTTAGTTTTCTTTGTGTCATAGATAATTTTATCCCGAGTGTCTGTTCATCCGTCTGAAGGTCATCAACTTTTTTCTAGTCGGGGGTTTTTTTAAATTTGTAATTTATGCTTGTACTTTGCTTAGTTTCAAGAATTATAATATTAAAACATACCTAAGCAAATATAGCATGCAAAATTTTTCCTGGTCTTGGGATACCAAAACCTTAAAAAACAACTGAGTGGATTTTATATGCTTATCACCCGTTATGAGCTCGCTCCATCAATCAATTACACAAAAGCGACGAGTCTGATAGGATAGGATAGACCTACGTGCGTTACATGAATTTTATATTTTGAGGTAAAAATCAATTATAGGCAGCCGCCATGATGGATTGCTCCCGGGACAGATTTATGGGCGAAAATATTATATTTTTAAAAGGAAATTTTATGTGGGATCATATCAATATTGTCGTGATCGTGTGCTCGACTGGCAACATTTATTTATTATTTATAGAATGGCAATACTGATTTCATGTTGGTATTGCATTAATATTGTATCGAGAGTTGGTAGATATGCATAATTGGACCAATGGCGAACGTACACGGGTATTTTTTACAAGATGGCGTCATTAGTGGTGGGGCAAAAATTAAGATGGACGAGGCGGGGAGTTGAGTTGGGAATCAGAGTTAGTTGAGACGTGCATGTTGGAAAGTAAAGTGTGTGCGAGCTGATATGCTGAAATGCCGGTGAGTCCTTTTGTTGTAATTATTCATTTATTATTTAATATTTATTATTTATTATTTAATTATTTAATATCCGATGGATTTTAAAAGTAATCCTTAACACATGTGTTAGTGTGATATTTTTCTGGTTCTTCTGAAACTGTAGTAGCTACACTCGCCGGCATATTAGGAACATAAAAAAAAGGTTTGACATCAGTATCATATAAGGTTGCTGGCTGGTTTATACGTCATTTAATTTAAAAAGAAATATTTTCAAATTAAGAAAACAACTGAACATCACATTTTATGCAATTGTTTTAATTTTATTCAAATACACCTTATCTGGAGCGAACTTCGAGTATTTCTTCCTTCTGAGTTTGATTTAAAATTTCATTGAAATACTGTTTTTTGTTAGTTTTTTTAAATCGCGTATCTTTCTGGAGTTGATGACTGAATTATGCCTGACTTAGCCCCAACGGAGATTGCCAGGGCACTCGAAATGCGAAGAAATGGTCAAACCTACAGAGTGATATCCAGAGATCTTCGTCGACCAGTTTCAACGATCCATCGCAGTATCCAACGGTTCAGGGAGACCGGTACTTATGTGAGAAGAGCAGGACAAGGCAGAAAAAGACTCACTTCGAGTAGGGATGATCGTTTCATTCGGCTTCGTGTACATATGGAACCCCCGTTTGACGGCCGTCCAAGCCCGACATGAGTTAGAAGCAGTGCGGGGTGTAACCGTAAGTGAGCGTACGGTACGAAGAAGGCTCGAAGAAGCTGGTTTGGGTTCATTTGTGCCCGCCAAGGCTCCAAGGCTCGAGGTAAATCATCGTAGAAACAGGTTAACTTTTGCTCAGGAACATCTACTTTGGAACGCGGACCAATGGAGTAAGGTATTGTTTAGTGATGAGTGCAGAATTCTCTTAAATCAAATTGACGGCAGGCAAAGAATATACAGACGCAAAGGAGAACGATACATTCAGACAAATTTTGAAACTACAGTTGCATACGGTGGTGGATCAATAATGGTTTGGGCGGGCATTTGTTTGGGAGCTCGCACAGACTTGGTAGTGATTGACAGAGGGAGTCTGACTGCAGACCGCTATATCAGAGAAGTATTAGAAGAAAATGTCGTACCGTTTGCCCCATATATCGGTGACGATTTTGTTTTTATGCAGGAGATAATGCTCGGCCGCATACCGCTCGGGTAACTCAAGCTTATCTTAATGATATGAATATCACTGTTATGGAGTGGCCGGCGAGATCACCGGATATGAACCCAATAGAGCACGTTTGGGACTTGCTGAAAAGAAAAGTTAAGTCCAGAATTCCAGCTCCTGCCAACGTGGGTGAACTGCGAATCGCCGTAGTTGAGGAATGGCGGAGACTATCCCGGAGACCATCGATAACATCATTCTCAGTATGCCTAGACGGGTACAAACTTTAATAAGAGTACGTGGAGGAAATACGCGATATTAATCACCATTTTTCTAATTTAATTAATTGTTATTTTAATATTAAATTTCACTTTTCCCGGTTCCATGAAAAGTTCAAAAATTTACCATTTTTCACAAATAGCCTATTTACTCGCAAAATCTGTTCTTAATGTGATCTCATTTTAAGTAAAACAAATGAAACTTTAAATAACAAAAGAAGTGTAGTGAGTAGATTTTACGATAAATTATACGATACGATACGATAGTATAATGAATTATTCTCCGTTCAAACATTTATAAATTAAACAAAAAGGAAAATTTCGTACAAATTCTTGCCCCGTCAGTGCATTAAAACTTTGTCAATTCCAACTCTTCGCCGACATCTTGGCAAGTTTCCTTCTTACCTGCCAGGTAAGTATGGTATGTATGCTTAAATGTGTCCAATTTTAATTAAAAAATACTTTTCACTTCAACGCTCCTCGTCTAATTAGTTCTCTAGAGATTTCCTAACCTAGAATTCGCAAATTAAGCATTTTCTTTTAACCCATAGTCTGTAAAGTTGGAAATTAGGATCAATTCAACAGATGGGCTATGATGTAGCAGATAGACAGACAGGCAGATCGACAGGCAGGCAAATATTCGCATTTATATCTATTACTAACTGATGCCCGCGACTACGTCCGCGTGGATTGAGGTTTTTTGGTTCCCGCGGGAACTCCTTAGTTTTGCGGGATAAAAAGTAGCATAAGTGTTATTCCAGACTAATCTATCTCTGTGCCAAATTTCATCTAGATCGGGCGTGATTGAGTAACAAACATCCATCCATACATCCATCCATACATCCATACATCCATGCATCCATCCATCCAAACTTTCGCATTTATTATATTTATTTGATATTTGATTGATAGAATAAAGAAAGTATGGAGTCTTGTGGAGAAAGGAGGAGTATTGTGGCGAGTGGTTTTTGGAGTCTGTTATTAACCTAATTGGTCTGAAACTTTTCTCATTACATTAAGTCGCTGAACATTTGTTAGCTGCCTCATGACACTCCCTCGAATAGCTTTTTAGTTTTCACTCAATTAATTCTCCGTTCAAACACTTAAAAAAATTAAAAAGAATCTAAAGAAATTTCATACAAATATTTGCCCCATCAGTGCATTAAAACTCTTCGCTGCATATCTTGGCAAGTTTCCTTCGTGCCTGCCAGGTAAGTATGGTATATATGCTTAAATGTGTCCAACTTTAATTAAAAACTTCTTTTCACTTCAACGTTCTTCGTCTAATTAGTTCTCTAAAGCTTTCCTGACCTAGAATTCGCCAATTAAGCGTTTTCTTTTTACGCCATTGTCTGTAAAGTGGGAAATTAGGATAAGATGGAATGAATAGTTCCGACTGAACTGAATAGGTTTTTTAATTGTTGGACGTAAAAAGTTCATAAATCACGGAGTCAAGTTAAAAAGTTAGGGCTTGCGGCTTCAATCCCACAATCTTATCTCGCCCGGTGTCCAAGATTTTAACTAACTTTTTATGCCCGTTTAGTTTTTGTTTTTATTTTATTTCTCAACTAGCTTCATCCGCGTGGTTTCAGTTTTTTTGATTCCCGCGGAAAGTCCTTAATTTTCCGGGATAAAAAGTAGCCTATGTCACTCTCCAGGTCCTCAACTATACCCATGCCAAAAATCACGTCGATCAATTGCTCCATTACGGCGTGATTGAAGGACAAACCAATTATTAGTTCTATCATTAAGGTATAGGTACTTGACATATATGTGTCGGTAAGACTTATCCTATCGCTATGACCTATTACTATAATAATATATTCTTTATGACATACGATTAGATTTGTCTGCTTTGGTGGAATGTAACGAAAAAACTTCTAGTTCCTTCAATCCTTAGCATATATATAATAATTATATTTACTAGCGAATGCCCGCGACTTCGAGTGCGTGGTTTGAGGTTTTTTGGTTCCCGCGGGAACTCTTTAATTTTCCGGGATAAAAAGTAGGCTTTGTGCTATTCCATCTATCTCTGTGCCAAATTTCAGCCAAATCCGTTCAACCTTTGGGGCGTGATTGAATAACAAACATCCATACACCGATCCAAACTTTCGAATTTATAATATTAAGGAAGATTATATACCTAACGGCACAGACATTACCTAGAGCAAGCAAAATATTATTTCCACTTAAAAAATTAATCCAGCGAGCTGAGTCCACGAGGCCCCGGGTCAAACACGGCGGACATCGTTTCAAATTACAGTTTTAATGAAAAAGTTGCTTCCGCCGCGTCCCGGTGTGCACTCACGACTAGCAATCTATGATATACCCTACTAGTTGGGCTTGAGTTAATTCATCTCGATAACGTTGATAGATTTCGAATATTGAAATACTATTATGTCAAAAATACTGCAGTCTTTTCAGTAGTATATTCGGAGATAAGGCTTTTATCGCAGCTCAGTGTTATTTTTTAACCGACTTCAAAAAAGGAGGAGGTTCTCAATTCGTCGGAATCTTTTTTTTTTATTTTTTTATTTTTTATGTATGTTCCCCGATTACTGAAGACGCCTGGACCGATTTTGAAAATTCTTTTTTTGTTTGAAAGGGTATACTTCAAAGGTGGTCCCATATAAATTTTATCGAAATCGGTCGAGCGATTTTAAAATATCAACAATAAAATAAGTACTTTGTATAGCGTGCGCTTGTTGTTGTAAAGTTGGCGCGGGAGTTTGAAGTCGGTTGTTTAAAAAAGAATTTTTTATATTAAATTATTGAAGAACTATACAATGCTTACTATACACTCAATACTCAATTCGATTACTTCATACAAGACATAATATACTTAGGTGTCTCATAAGCTAATACTGTTCTAATGAGATCTCTTTGTTGTCGGTAGTGAGTTTAAAACAAGATCTTTGACCGTAGTTTTGTGTCTACATATAATAAGTTTTTCATTCGTGTTGCGTTAAGAACGGATTTGCAAATCCCTCAAAATATTGGAGTTTTCAGTACATTTTGTGACTAAGTCAAGCAAAATAGGATAGAACTAAAAATTGCTATACAAAGATTGATCCTATATCTCCAATTGTTGGTAATAACATTGTAAAAAATCTTTATTTTTAATACTATAAAAATGATTTTCCCTCACCTCTTCACTCAAAATTGACGATTTAGGGGTGACTTTAGGTACATTTTTTACTGTAAATATGCCGTTTTTTTGTCATTAAAAAATACCATCTATTAGTAGATATGTTCACCTACAAATTTTGGTAATAAAAATATTATAAATAGGACAAATAGTATACGAAATAAAATAAAAATTGCTTGTATTTTTTTCACATATTTTGTAAATCTTAACAGAGTGAACATAAGGGTTATTTTGATTTTACTGGGTCTCTGGTTTGATTTCAAATTATCAATTAGTCTGCGTTTGACCGCCGTCGGGAGTGGACCCTGCGTCGGTTGCGAGCAGTCGCTGGTGTCGAAAAGATCGCTGTACATACACGAAATACCTACCTAGAGTACCTAGTTCAGCGAACCAAAGTTATATTTATAATTATCACCTGTGCTGATATTTTGAAAAGGTAAGATATGGTACCTACTACCAACACAATACAATTTTATTATTTGCTAGCATTTAGAAATTTATTGCAGAGTCTCTATTCCCCGAGCGTGGTAGTGACCTGAAAGTATACTTCGACGACTTCTACTGGAACTTCTAGACGCGTAGAGCTAGGTGTATCGAATTTGGACTCAATTTGTTAGTTATGATGAGATCTTACCTCAAAACTTAGTGGAGTGACCTGAAGGTATACTTCGACATCCACTACTGGAACTCCTAGACGCGTAGAGCTAGGTAAATCGAATTTGGGCTCATTTTGTTAGTTATGATGAGATCTTACCACAAAACTTGGTGGAGTGACCTGAAGGTATACTTCGACATCCACTACTGGAACTCCTAGACGCGTAGAGCTAGGTGTATCGAATTTGAGCTCGTTTTGTTAGTTATGATGAGATCTTACCACAGAACTTGTCGGAGCGACCTGAAGGTATACTTTGACATTCACTACTGGAACTCCTAGACGCGTAGAGCTAGGTAAATCGAATTTGGGCTCGTTTTGTTAGTTATGATGAGATCTTACCACAAAACTTGGTGGAGCGACCTGAAGGTATACTTCGACATTCACTACTGGGACTCCTAGATGCGTAGAGCTAGGTTAATCGAATTTGGGCTCGTTTTGTTAATTATGATGAGATCTTACCACAAAACTTGGTGGAGCGACCTGAAGGTATACTTCGACATTCACTACTGGAACTCCTAGACGCGTAGAGCTAGGTGCATCGAATTTGGGCTGGTTTTGTTAGTTATGATGAGATCTTACCAAAAAACTTGGTGGAGTGACCTGAAGGTATACTTCGACATCCACTACTGGAACTCTTAGATGCGTAGAGCTAGGTAAATCGAATTTGGGCTCGTTTTGTTAGTTATGATGAGATCATACCACAAAACTTGGTGGAGCGACCTGAAGGTATACTTCGACATTCACTACTGGAACTCCTAGACGCGTAGAGCTAGGTGCATCGAATTTGGGCTGGTTTTGTTAGTTATGATGAGATCTTACCACAAAACTTGGTGGAGTGACCTGAAGGTATACTTCGACATCCACTACTGGAACTCCTAGATGCGTAGAGCTAGGTAAATCGAATTTGGGCTCGTTTTGTTAGTTATGATGAGATCTTACCACAAAACTTGGTGGAGCGACCTGAAGGTATACTTCGACATTCACTACTGGAACTCCTAGATGCGTAGAGCTAGGTGTATCGAATTTGAGCTCGTTTTGTTAGTTATGATGATATCTTACCACAGAACTTGGTGGAGCGACCTGAAGGTATACTTCGACATTACACATTACTTCGACAGAGCTCCACGCGTCTAGAAGTTCCAGTAGTGCATGTCGAAGTATACCTTCAGGTCACTCTACCAAGTTCTGTGGTAAGATCTCATCATAACTAACAAAACGAGCCCAAATTCGATACACCTTGCTCTACGCGTCTAGGAATTACAGTAGTGGATGTCGAAGTATACCTTCAGGTCACTCCACCAAGTTCTGTGGTAAGATCTCATCATAACTAACAAAACGAGCCCAAATTTGATACACCTAGCTCTACGCGTCTAGGAGTTCCAGTAGTAGATGTCGAAGTATACCTTCAGGTCACTCTACCAAGTTCTGTGGTAAGATCTCATCATAACTAACAAAACGAGCCCAAATTTGATACACCTAGGTCTACGCGTCTAGGAGTTCCAGTAGTGGATGTCGAAGTATACCTTCAGGTCACTCCACCAAGTTCTGTGGTAAGATCTCATCATAACTAACAAAACGAGCCCAAATTTGATACACCTAGCTCTACGCGTCTAGGAGTTCCAGTAATGGATGTCGAAGTATACCTTCAGGTCACTCCACCAAGTTCTGTGGTAAGATCTCATCATAACTAACAAAACGAGCCCAAATTTGATACACCTAGCTCTACGCATCTAGGAGTTCCAGTTGTGGATGTCGAAGTAAACCTCCAGGTCACTCCACCAAGTTATGTGGTAAGATCTCATTATAACTAACAAAACGAGCTCAAATTCGATACACCTAGCTCTACGCGTCTAGGAGTTCCAGTAGTGGATGTCGAAGTATACCTTCAGGTCACTCCACCAAGTTTTGTGGTAAGATCTCATCATAACTAACAAAACCAGCCCAAATTCGATACACCTTGCTCTACGCGTCTAGGAATTACAGTAGTGGATGTCGACGTATACCTTCAGGTCACTCCACCAAGTTCTGTGTAAGATCTCATTATAACTAACAAAACGAACCCAAATTTGATACACCTAGCTCTACGCGTCTAGGAGTTCCAGTAGTGGATGTCGAAGTATACCTTCAGGTCACTCCACCAAGTTCTGTGGTAAGATCTCATCATAACTAACAAAACGAGCCCAAATTTGATACACCTAGCTCTACGCGTCTAGGAGTTCCAGTAGTGGATGTCGAAGTAAACCTTCAGGTCACTCCACCAAGTCATGTGGTAAGATCTCATTATAACTAACAAAACGAGCTCAAATTCGATACACCTAGCTCTACGCGTCTAGGAGTAACAGTAGTGGATGTCGAAGTATACCTTCAGGTCACTCTACCAAGTTCTGTGGTAAGATCTCATCATAACTAACAAAACGAGCCCAAATTTGATTTACCTAGCTCTACGCGTCTAGAAGTTCCAGTAGTGGATGTCGAAGTATACCTTCAGGTCACTCTACCAAGTTCTGTGGTAAGATCTCATCATAACTAACAAAACGAGCCCAAATTTGATACACCTAGCTCCACGCATCTAGAAGTTTCAGTAGTGGGTGTCGAAGTATACCTTCAGGTCACTCTACCAAGTTCTGTGGTAAGATCTCATCATAACTAACAAAACGAGCCCAAATTTGATACACCTAGGTCTACGCGTCTAGGAGTTCCAGTAGTGGATGTCGAAGTATACCTTCAGGTCACTCCACCAAGTTCTGTGGTAAGATCTCATCATAACTAACAAATTGAGTCCAAATTCGATACACTTAGCTCTACGCGTCTAGGAGTTCCAGTAGTAGATGTCGAAGTATACCTTCAGGTCACTCTACCAAGTTCTGTGGTAAGATCTCATCATAACTAACATAACGAGCCCAAATTTGATACACCTAGGTCTACGCGTCTAGGAGTTCCAGTAGTGGATGTCCAAGTATACCTTCAGGTCACTCCACCAAGTTCTGAAGTAAGATCTCATCATAACTAACAAATTGAGTCCAAATTTGATACACTTAGCTCTACGCGTCTAGGAGTTCCAGTAGTAGATGTCGAAGTATACCTTCAGGTCACTCTACCAAGTTCTGTGGTAAGATCTCATCATAACTAACAAAACGAGCCCAAATTTGATACACCTAGGTCTACGCGTCTAGGAGTTCCAGTAGTGGATGTCGAAGTATACCTTCAGGTCACTCCACCAAGTTCTGTGGTAAGATCTCATCATAACTAACAAATTGAGTCCAAATTCGATACACTTAGCTCTACGCGTCTAGGAGTTCCAGTAGTAGATGTCGAAGTATACCTTCAGGTCACTCTACCAAGTTCTGTGGTAAGATCTCATCATAACTAACAAAACGAGCCCAAATTTGATACACCTAGGTCTACGCGTCTAGGAGTTCCAGTAGTGGATGTCCAAGTATACCTTCAGGTCACTCCACCAAGTTCTGTGGTAAGATCTCATCATAACTAACAAATTGAGTCCAAATTCGATACACTTAGCTCTACGCGTCTAGGAGTTCCAGTAGTAGATGTCGAAGTATACCTTCAGGTCACTCTACCAAGTTCTGTGGTAAGATCTC
Organism: Erebia epiphron; assembly: GCA_963932025.1. Lineage (NCBI taxonomy): Eukaryota > Metazoa > Arthropoda > Insecta > Lepidoptera > Nymphalidae > Erebia > Erebia epiphron. Next base: position 1,258,090 of record OZ009947.1, on the reverse strand, counting down.
ATCATAACTAACAAAACGAGCCCAAATTTGATACACCTAGGTCTACGCGTCTAGGAGTTCCAGTAGTGGATGTCGAAGTATACCTTCAGGTCACTCCACCAAGTTCTGTGGTAAGATCTCATCATAACTAACAAATTGAGTCCAAATTCGATACACTTAGCTCTACGCGTCTAGGAGTTCCAGTAGTAGATGTCGAAGTATACCTTCAGGTCACTCTACCAAGTTCTGTGGTAAGATCTCATCATAACTTACAAAACGAGCCCAAATTTGATACACCTAGGTCTACGCGTCTAGGAGTTCCAGTAGTGGATGTCGAAGCATACCTTCAGGTCACTCCACCAAGTTCTGTGGTAAGATCTCATCATAACTAACAAAACGAGCCCAAATTCGAAACACCTAGCTTTACGCGTCTAGGAGTTCCAGTAGTGGTCATCGAAGTGTACCTTCAGGTCACTCCACCAAGTCTTGAGGTAAGATCTCATCATAACTAACAAATTGAGTCCAAATTCGATACACCTAGCTCTACGCGTCTAGGAGTTCCAGTAGTGGTCATCGAAGTGTACCTTCAGGTCATTTTACCAAGTCTTGCGCTAAGATCTCATTATAACTAACAAAAGATACGCGCCGAATTGAGAACCTCCTCCTTTTTTGGAAGTCGGTTAAAAACGAGCCTAAACTCGTCACCAATAAATAATAATATATCGAAGTTATGATATAAGTTGATTCAACGCATTGATGTAGAATTTTAGATCAATGACCTCGCAGCTTATCCGTGCATGTGTGTGCGTGGGAATGAACCATGTGTAGTAGTGCGATTTCATACCTATCCATTTCGGAAATGCGTCCTTAAAAAACGAATTTTTTTAAAAATGAATGACATTTTCAGAATTGGTGAATTGCAATCTCTCATACTAACCCTTCAAGACTGCACTAGCTGTTCGCAATCCATATCACTAGCAATCTGTACTATAACTTTTACCTAGCACTAGTTGTATGAAATGGCTACGAGGTCTAGTTTGCGATATTAAACTCTCCAATATTGGTTGGATTTATGTTAGTTTAAGTACTCGTGCAGGTAATGCATTCAGTAAGTTTTAATATCTTTTTGCAGTGATTTCGCAGTTACTTGTATCTTAGCTTTATTTCAATTCAATCCCACTTGCTGGGACATTATTGCCACCGGGTCAATGCAAAAATGTGTTTGTTTGTCACGCCGCAATTGAACGACGGAGCGACGTGATATTTTTCTAGAGAGTGTCATATTGCTACTTATTCCTAGAAAATCCAACACGTCCCACGGAATTTTTATAAGACTGCCTGAAAAAAAGGAGTATATTGTTTTCAGGGTTCATGTATGTATGTATGTATGTATGTATGTATGTATGTATGTATGTATGTATGTATATGAGTTTGTATATTCCACCATAACTTCTATACGTTTGAACCGATTTTGATAAATGCGGTATCGTTAGAATCCCTAGCTTATTCCGGGTGACGTAGGCTAGTAAAATTTTAAAAAAAAATTGGTGGGGTGACCATGGTCCCGCATTAAAGACTAAAGTTGAAAAAAATATTCGAAAATAAGATAACCTACATAATCATCATCTAGAAAATGATGAGTAGATTCCAAAAATATATAACACTATACTTCAATATCCCGAGTGTCACGGGCTATAAATTTTTGAAAAATGCAATACGGGCTACGGCAGAGCAGTCGTATTTTTTAATAATTTTAATTATTAAAAACCTAAATCCACACTAATTCATTGACATCAGCCAGTAACTAAAACTAAATCTGTAGTTCGGCTGTTGGATACCGTGAAAATAAACACTAAAAACATCGAAAGTTAGCAATGCAGTATTCCAGCATTTATAGGTCAAAGTGCGCCAACGGGTGGAAAAACGTCACCGCAAATATTTAGTCTAACTAAAAGCCTGTTCTAAATTTAGTCTATACCCAATGCCGATAGCAACAGTTAAAAAAGGTGAAAAGGTATGCGGCGGGCGCGGCTCAATTCGATCAATACTGGATTCTGATTAAGTCTAACCTTTTTTTCGTATCGAATGAAACTTTTTTTTCTACTTTTTAATATACTGCCTCGTTGGTCTAGCATGTTCGATTGCGGCCGACGAGGTCCCGGTTTCGAGTCCCGGGTCGGGCCATAATTAAGTATTGGGTTCTTCTGCCTAGAAATTCTCTGTTACTAGCCCGGAGCCTGTCTCACCCCCGTGCCTCGGAGAGCACGTTAAGCCGTTCGTCCCGGTTATTACCTATCACTAACATGATAATAGTCGTTAAAGCCCGCCAACCCGCACTGGAGCAGCGTGGTGGCTAAGCCCTTATTCCCTCTCTCCTATGAGAGTGGAGGCCTGTACCCAGCAGTGGGACGTTAATAAGCTGTAGTGGAATGAAACTATTTTTTTTCTACATAGCCGTAATTAGTTGACCAGCCCCGGGGTGTCACGGGTAGCTTACTTTATATACTACAGCCTCGTTGGTCTAGTGATTAGCGTGATCGACTTCGGCCGACGAGGTCATAGGTACGAGTCCCAATAGTAATAGGGTTTTCTGACAGGGAATTCTCACTTACTAGCCCGGAGTTAGGAAGTTGGCGGTGTTTCACTGCCGAGCCTCGGAGAGCACGTAAAGCCGTCGGTCCTGCGCTTGATCTCTCTCCGGTCGTGTCAGATTTTCCGTCTCATCGGGCTATGAGAGTAAAGGAATAGAGAGTGCACCTGTGTATGCGCACACGCTTGTGCACTCGTGGCCGAAATTCGGTCGGGAGGACATTATTATTATTATTATTATTATATTCTACAGAATTTACCTATGTTTAAAAATATACATTTAATTAAGCTGCTTTTATTAAGCGAAACAAAATTTTCGATGTAGCGCTAATAAAATTAAAACCATTTTAATTGATGAAATACTGAAATACGAGTTCAATTAGTTCATTAATATCGTTCAGTACCCATGATTGGTCTTTGATCATTCCGTATTTATAACTGATTTTAATTAAAAATTATGTTCTACGATTTCGAACATCCAATTAAAATGTATCGGTGAACGTTTTGTTAACAGTATATTAAGTTTGAGTTAGTGCCCTTGTTGAGCGAAATGTAATAATAAATCAAGCTTCTATTTTGATCAAATAGGTTAAAATTAATTACTGAAAAATTTTCAACCTTTAAAATTAATAATATCAACTTTCACCTTTTTATAGAATTTAATTTTTAATTAATTGAATATCAACTTCGAAGACTTATTTAGGACTAGCTGACCGCGACTTGGTCCGCGTGGTTCTAATTTTTTTGATTCCCGCGAGAAATCCTTAATTTTCTGGGATAAAAAGTAGCCTATGTCACTCTCCCGCCAACCCGCATTGGAGCAGCGTGGTGCGTCTAAGCTCTAATTAACGCTCTCCTATGAGAGTGGAGGCCTGTGCCCAGCAGTGGGACGTTAATAGGCTGTAGTGATGATGATGATGATATGTCACTCTTCAGGTCCTCAACTATACCTGTGCCAAAAATCACGTTGATTTGTTGCTCCGTTGTGGCGTGATTGAAGGGCATACCAACAAACAAATACACTTTCGCATTTATAATATTAGTATGAAGTATGATGATATAGCAAATCATTGTAAAGTACTAAGCAGTAGCATTTAGGAGCAATTTTTTCGCAAATTAATATATATTCTAACGAAGTTAAAATTGTATTCAAAAGTTCTTTTACTGCAATTATCATGAAAATTCTGCAAAAAAGTTCGACAAAAAAATATAGGCACACTGAAAAGTAAATTCCCATCAAAAATGGATTATGATTGGACGGCGTTTCTGTGAAGTCCATTTGTGTTATTAAATCCACATTCAAACAGCGATATTTATGCATACACATCGTATGTACGATATTTTATCTGAGTTTGTGATATTTTAGTTTAGAGTAAATCTACTTTATTCTTCACACATAATAATAATACTTACGAATATTATAAATGCGAAATTGTGTGTGTTTGTTGGTTTAATGGTTTGTTGGTTTGTCCTTCAATCACGCCGCAACGGAGCAACGGATCGACGTGATTTTTGGTATTGGTATAGTTGAGGACCTGAAGAGTGACATAGGCCACTTTTTATCCCGGAAAATTAAGGTGTTCCCGCGGTAATAAAAAAACGAAGTCGCGGGCATCAGCTAGTTATTACTAGCTGATGCCCGCGACTTCGTCCGCGTGGTTTAAGTTTTTACATAAAATGGCTTGTCTAGCACATCAAGTATATTATATTTGGGCATGTCCTGACTTACTGATTGATATCTATCTACACACAGCACTAAACCACCGGGTAAAATATCATTGCACTGTGTTTGGAAATTTGGAATTTTGGCAATAGACAGATCTTTTTATGGCGTGAATGAAAAAAGCGCGGATTTGATTCACTCCAGCAACACGAGGGACTGCGGTAACTTATATTGATCAGTGATCACCTACGTGATTGACGTACCTACTCATCTATCCACTGCAGTTCTGCGAATAAATGTACAATCTTTTAAAGGATTTGAAAAGTATACTGATTTTAGTAATATTTGGGGGATCCAAGTACCTTTTTGAAAATATTTTTGTCATCATATATTTTTTATTATAAATGTCATCAGTGAGATGTACCGACATAATTGAGTGGTCTACATTATTATACAATGAAAACCTGGTTTATTACCGTACGCCAAATATACCTAGGTTTGCATGCAGGATTTATTTTTTCTTTTGCTCTGAATAGTGAAATTGGGAGTGATAGAATCCCTCTGGACATAGCCTATCCGTGATTAACGGGAAGTCAAATAGAAAGAGGGCTCGACAAAATGGCTGACAAACTACAATATTGTGGCGAGCACGGCAAATAATATGGCGAGCACAATCGACACAAACGAGATAGTTTTTAGATCTAAACGTTTCGGTGGACCTAGTTTTAGTTTACTTGCTAGAACAGAAAGTTATTGCAAAGGGTTGAATGGAATTTACATAGATAACTAACTAAACCTACATCGCAAAGTTACGACTTACGAACTGGGTTTAACAAAACGACGGTAAGTGATGATGCAGTCTAAGATGGTAGCGGGCTAACTTGTTGGGGGTATGGCAGTTTTATTAAATCCAATCGATTTCTACACGGCATCATACCAGAACGCACATAAACGAATGTGGTAGGTACATCTTTTCCGTTAGAGTGGTAACTAGCCACGGCCGAAGCCTCCCACGAGGTCTGACCAGAGAAAATTCAGAAATTATAAATTCTCGAATTTGCCTTGCCGGGAATAGAACCCGGGACCTCCCACTTATAGACCACAGCGCTCATGTCAAACATAACATAATATTATTAACATCAAAATCTTTCACCAGGTATATGGGTCAAGGGTACACACGATTGCTTTAATCACAATATAACCACACTTGGGTGGAAAATAAAAACTAGTTCCAATCACTTTCCGATACCCTTTGTATAGGAAACAACAGTTTATAGCGCGTTTGAGCCTCTACTCCGAGAGCTGGTGAACCGTTTATTTGAAGCGCTTTGTTAGATACATTTTTGTCATGAGTGCTTTTACGTGCGTATTTTCGTCACAATGTTTTGTTTTAAAATCTTTATTGTACATTAATATACATTTCAATGCACAAAGGCGAACTTAATACCTAGAAACCTAGAAATCTTTAGTAGTGGGTACAGGGTTGAAATAAACAGTGCGTACAATATAAAGAGAAAAGTTGGGGAAAGAAGAAACATATTTAGGTAGTAGGTAATATAGTGAAGTGTGATAATATGATGCAATTTAGTAAAAAATTAAAGTAAAAATACGTAGCTAGAAATACACGTTTTCTTTGTTGTACATCCATACAATAAATTATACAAAATGCAGACTTAAAATTATTTAAACTTGGATGGTGTGGCAGGCCAGTTTGCAGCGTTGACTGTATAATATAGATAGTTGCGGTCTGGAATAGTAGACCCCTCCCCGTGCCTCGGAATGTAACTCAATACTCAATTTATTTATTCCATGTACATTTATACAAGTGTCTTTTATGTTAAGTCATGTTTTAACTCTAGCATCATTAAAAGTATTAAGTAACTCAAATAAAGGATAAGGTAGATTATCTCTTGACTGTAATAATTCATTACTCTGAACGCTTGAACTGCAAAAACCATATTAAGTAAAGGCGTAAGCGACGCGCTCTGCCCGGCGCATCAGGCGTTCTTGAGTTAGGTTTTCACTCTAACGATTTCTTCGTTAGTTTGTGGATTCTAAGTTATAGCTGCCAAACAGAGTGAGTCTCTTAAACCCGCTTGCAGAAACGCCAGGTTATCCTTTTAACCCAGAGTTAGCGGCTTGTTTGACAGAATTCGTATAAAACTTCTGTCAACATTTTAAAATTTAAATGTATTTCTGGGTAAAATGTAATCCGACGTTTATGCAAGCAGGCCTACACGTTTATACGATAAACTTATTTTTTTTTGTGGTTGAGGAAAAGCAAACAGACATGAAATAAAATATATAAAGCACCACACAAAATAATCACCAACTCTTCGATTATATCGCCTATCTGAGTTTTAGTTTGAGAGAAAGGCGGTAACTACGTTTAAGTACGCCCCGATAAAGACGTTGAACGAGAAAAGTTTATCTTTATTTCCCTTCGCGAAGAGCCCAACGATGCTGAAACCTTATCTTACTTATATTAGGTATATCTCTATTCGGTCGTTTCTTCATTGCTGAAGATCGTGGTCCTGGCTAGATTTTAATTTCGAACGGATTACCTACTCCAGGTCCTCAACTATGCCCATGCAAAATCACATCAATCCGTTGGTCTTTTGCGGCGTGATTGAAGGCCAAACCAACAAACAAAAACAAACACACTTTCGCATTTATAATTTTAGTATTAGTTTGGATGTTACTAAGTTTTTATGTTTATACGTTTGTTACTCCTTTACGCTTCAATGCCTGAGTATGCAAAGCTGGCAACATTGCAAACTCTACCTTAATGTATTGCCTTACAGTTGATATCGCCTTGAATAATGCAAATCCCAACGGGAAAATATGCAAAATACCTTCTCGGGGTGTTGCCAGCATTAAAATTGAAATGTGGGAAGAGGGTGACAGCTGAATACGTAAGCTTACATGATACATTCGGTTCGCATTTTTAAAATTCATTTGAGATTTATTTATTGTTTTCATTAAGCTGGAAATATAAAGAAACTTACACAAGTTTTTTTTTTTAATTATAGATCATGCCTATGTCTTTTCTCTACTCCAAAAAATCTAAATCCACGCGGACGAAGTCGGGAGCATCATCTAGTATACAATAATAACAATACTAATATAGACTACCTACTGAGGTAGGTACCTACTAATTTGCAGAAATATAGTTTATTCTGTGTATATGAGTAATAACTTAGTCAACACAACTTGGCATTATTATCTCAAGAAAACCCCTGCCATTATGTGATTAAGGGGGTGAATTAAAGGGGTCACGACCCTCAGCAATTATCACAACGCGCAAATAGATACATACTCAACATTGTAGAATTTAGGTTAATTTATTTAGATGAAAAGGTGACTGGCTGATTGATGTGTATTCTATGGGTGCATTTTTAGGGTTCCGTAGCCAAATTTGGCAAAAACGGAACCCTTATAGATTCGTCATGTCTGTCTGTCTGTCTGTCTGTCCGTCCGTATGTCACAGCCACTTTTTTCCGAAACTATAAGAACTATACTGTTGAAATTTGGTAAGTAGATGTACCTATTCTGTGAACCGCATTAAGATTTTCTTACAAAAATAGAAAAAAAACAATAAATTTTGGGGTTCCCCATACTTAGAACTGAAACTCAAAAATTTTTTTTTCATCTAACCCATACGTGTGGGTTATCTATGGATAGGTCTTCAAAAATGATATTGAGGTTTGTAATATCATTTTTTTCTAAACTGAATAGTTTTCGCGAGAGACACTTCCAAAGTGGTAAAATGTGTGTGTCCCCCCCCCCCTGTAACTTCTAAAATAAGAGAATGATAAAACTAAAAAAAATATGTGATGTACATTACTAATAATTGATTTAAAAAATATAATTTCATTTAAGGATATACATGTACCTGTATTTTTGCACACTGCCACTAGCAGTAAATTGTGAACGGGACTAATTATAAGATAACAACTGTTGTTACCCACAATTTGGCAAAATAAAAATTATTTATTATTATGAATTATGCAAACTTCCACCGAAAATTGATTTGAACGAGATCTAGTAAGTAGTTTTTTTTTTAATACGTCATAAATCGGTTTGTGCGGAACCCTCGGTGCGCGAGTCCGACTCGCACTTGGCCGGTTTTTTTTAAATATTGTATCACACATTTTAAATCCCTCTATACTTTATTTTGATAAATATGACTTCGACTTTATCCACGTGAATTTAATTTTGCTAAAAAGTAGTACATGAAGGACACCTTAACATTGTAAGAATCTATGCACTACTTTATTCTATACTCAAATAAATAATTAATTTCAATTTCAATCCCGTGCGATCTCTTGCCGGTATAATCATATAAGTTGAGTCCTTCCCCGGAATCCAACCACTCTGTTCTGAATTTCATCAAAATCGGTTAAAAAGATGACCCGTGAAAGCGTAGCAGACATGCAGACACACTTTCGATTTCATAATATTATAAATATGGATTAATACAGCATTAGCCATAGATATTAGCTTAATTAAATAACAATTTACTTTTCCTCTGTCGGCTATTATAAGGCTTCAGCCCAATTAGTCTAATTAGTTGAAACTTTGAAACTCAATTTGAATAAATACTTATATACCTATTATTTAGCCCAATGTTGCTAAGAGAGTTTGTAAAGTCTACAAAGTTATTTATTTGAAATAGATTGAATGGTAAAAACCTTTTTCATCCCACCATCTCGGAAAGAGTATTTTTAATCTTCGATATCTGAATGCAAAAGCCGTTATTATCCTCTTGAGGATAAAGTAAATTGAATTTAGAACGTTAGTAAATATCACTCGTCTATAAAGTTTGTGAATTCAAAACATCATTAAAACCTATTTACTTCAACCTCTATGGTGCCGAATTTCCATACAACCTTTTTTAATTTGTTAAAAACTCACACTCGTAACCTTCTTGGTGTACTTTTTAGGGTTCCGTAGCCAAATTTGGCAAAAACGGAACCCTTATAGATTCGTCATGTCTGTCTGTCTGTCCGTCCGTATGTCACAGTCACTTTTTTCCGAAACTATAAGAACTATACTGTTGAAACTTGGTAAGTAGATGTATTCTGTGAACCGCATTAAGATTTTCTTACAAAAATAGAAAAAAAACAATAAATTTTGGGGGTTCCCCATACTTAGAACTGAAACTCAAAAATTTTTTTTTCATCTAACCCATGCGTGTGGGGTATCTATGGATAGGTCTTCAAAAATGATATTGAGGTTTGTAGTATCATTTTTTTCTAAACTGAATAGTTTGCGCGAGAGACACTTCCAAAGTGGTAAAATGTGTGTCCCCCCCCCTGTAACTTCTAAAATAAGAGAATGATAAAACTAAAAAAAATATATGATGTACATTACCATGCAAAATTCCACCGAAAATTGGTTTGAACGAGATCTAGTAAGTAGATTTTTTTAATGCGTCATAAATCGTAAACCGCAATTTACCTTTCATTCAATCAACTCAAAATCTATTTAATATAAAACTTATATTTAATGTTTGTACGGAACCCTCGGTGCGCGAGTCCGACTCGCACTTGGCCGGTTTTTGTTTAATTTGCTTTGCGCGCACCATTTTCTTTCACGTCATGTCATTTCCTCGCTGAGGTTGGATGAAAAGTTACGTGTTGCACTCGAGTGAAAAGATTTTTCACCTCGTGCTCTTTTGATTCCCTCGCTATCGCTCAGGATTCTAATTTTTGAACCACTCGCTGCGCTCGTGATACAATTTTAGAATCCTTCGCTTGCTCGGTCATCAAAATTGAGCACGCGGTTAAAATAGTAGATTATTAACCAAGGGGATAAAGCAGTGTCTTCTGTCGCGGGTGACGATTTAAATCGCGAGCGTAACGAAGGACTCGAGGTTTACTCCCGAGCGTAGCAAGGGTGTTAAAAACTTAAATCACGAGCGAAGCGAGGGATTTAAGACGAGTCCTGAGTGTAGCGAGGGATTTAAGTTCACCCAAGACTAAGACAGCTTTATCACCGAGGAAAATACTCTACTTTTCGTACCATTTGCGAAAAAATTAACACAATAATAATATGAGATCAGCATTTATTACAGCTTTCAGCTTCGTCCGCGTGGATTGATGTTTTTTGATTCCCGCGGGAACTCTTCAATTTTCCGGGATAAAAATAGCATATGTGCTTCCCCGGGACGTAACCCATCTCTGTACCAAATTTTATCAAAATCGGTTGAGTAGTTAGGCCGTGAAAGCGTAGCAGCCAGACAGACAGACAGACAGACGGATAGACAGACAGACACAGTTTCGCATTTATAATATTAGTATAGAAGAAAAAGTTAACATTCTAAACATTGGTCCAATTATTGATAGAGAGAGAGTTACATTTTTGTTTGGTACATTTATTGTTGATGAGTTGATTTGAGTATTTCTCTGTTCTTGCGTCTGAGGAACTGCTTAGAACATTACTTATTTATAAAAATAAATTAAAATAAACTTAACGTTTATGTATTTGAAGAAAACAAAAACACGGCAAATTCCTAGACTAATATTTTTTTGTCGGAAAACCAAAGGCATCAAGCTCATACGGCCTCGTCGGTTTTCGTAATTTTATTTAATAATCATAACTGCATAATAAATGCGTATTCCTTTTTCAAAAAGATGTTTTATGCTTTTTAAACAAACTCAATGGTGTAAACACAGATGTAGTTCAGTATGTAAGTATTCCAAATTTAAATCACATTCTCCCCCTAGAGGATGAATGAAATTCAGTACAATTTTCTTTCCCTGTTTTTAACAGATTAAAAATGACTATTGTTATGTTCGCTTTTTGTGGCATAGAAATGTCACTTTTTTGAGCAAGTGGTACGAAAAACAACTTTTCACTCTTGTATAACAAATAAAGTCTATTAAATGAGCATTTTACTAAGTACTAGTCTAATAAATTACTCTTTAGTGATTCTTCAAATTATTAACTATCGATTGAAAAGTGTGTCGAACTTTGATGACGTTACAATTCAGTATTTCATACAAAATCCCATTAAAAGCACGCATTTTAACATTTAAAAAAGTTACTGATTTGATACATACCCAATTCTTTATACTTTATTTATTTATGAAATTGGTGAGGCTATTCAAAATAACCTCAAAATTGGGAAGTTCGTGGTCAACGTTCAAGGGGCATACTACCATCGTTTTAATATTTTTGACGTTCGTGTTTTGGAATTATAATCATTATTTATGGAATGTCAAGGTACGTGACAAAACTGAAATTTTGAAATAATACTGCTATACCCAACATAGGGATCCTTGTCTTATCATAAAATTGGTACTTATATTAAAAATAGACTACATACACTAGATTACATTCATGTGAATAAAGCACTTGCTTATAATTTATTACTTATTGTATACTTAATAGTAATACAAAATCCTGTAATCTAACATTTACTAATGCAATATAAACTACATACATTATAATAATATAGTATGATATATTATAATAAACTTAAATTAAATACAATACATAAAGATAACTAACCGAACTAACAATAGTTTAAGTGAAAAATTGTATTTAAGTAAATATAATTAGTATAGTACCTAGTAAGAATAACTGTAAACATTTTGTAAAGAGATAAGGAATAAATGGCTTAATAATAATAACTGCTATCATGGATGGTAGTAAGCTCATAGCTGCAGTGTCGCCCGAGCTAGTTCATGAATTAGGACCCCGGACAGGTCGAAACTAGTTACCACCAGACTACACACAGACACTACAGACTGAAACTAGTTGGAAAACACCTGAGTTAAAACTACGGGACCCCAAAAACCCGAGTGAAAGTATTCATTGAAATTTTCTTTCACAATTTGTTCATCAAGCATTAATGTATTTCTATGCATGCGGAAAGAGGTCACATGGTAAAAGGAACATCTGACCTCTGACCCGGTCAGGTCGGGTTAAAGTTCATCGCCCTTTGTCAACTAATACTTTCTATAGATATACTGATGTTAATCCCCTCGGGCTTTTGGGTTTTTAGGTTAATTAGTGCATTTCTGTCACTTAAATTCCATGCCCCAAAAGACATCTACTGTGAATGAAAAAATTGTTCATCCTGATAGAATCACTCAAAATCTTTTCACATTTCTCACTTTTTTTTTTTGCGAGATAGGCTTGCGGTTGACGACAATCATGCTTAGTGCGAAGCAATCATGAGTTTATAACTTTTTGGTCAAAAAAAAGAAAAAATATGAATTTGGGCAGATAATATCAAGGGATCCTCTAGGGCAGAGTTTATGCTGGCTCTTCTCTGTAGAAATGGCATTCCGAACCAGTAGTAGATTCACTTGACTGTTCAACAGCACTTGTAAAATCTTATAAGATATTTTTTTAAACATTTGAATCACACTAATAATAGCCAACGAACGACAAAAAAAAAACAAAATATCGACCAGCATATTAATCAAGTGTTTTCAAAATTTCCGTTGCAACCCCCTCGGGGATTTAAACCATGCCACGGTTAGGGTAGTTTTACATTTTCCTGATATCAACACGATTTTCAATTTGAAAAATCTTTTCCAATGATTCTTCTAGGTACGAAAGTTAGCATAATGCAATTGATTCTCAAAAAGTCCAAAAGCTTGACTAAAATTTTGCTTGAATAAAGAAATATTTCTAATACGTTTTTAAATGATTACCTAGTTCGTGTACTTAAATTATGATTATGAAAAAATGAAACAAAGTACAGCTATTAAATGCACAATTAATTAATATGATTCTAGGTACATAACAGCGTTGCAATACAAAATAGCAAATAACTTCGACTTATCTATTATTATTATGTTTGGTACACGCGAAATGTTGGACTAATGGAGTGAAAATAATTATCGGGTAGACACGCAACCCAAATGTCCAAATTATATAAAAGTGCGAGGGGATCGGGCAAAACTTCGGGTATAAATACCTAATAATAACTTACGTGGGAATCCACCGCATTATTTTCCCAAGAAAACTCCTACCATTATTTGATTAATGGATAGGGGTCACGAACCTCAGTAATGAGGAATACGACGCAGGAAAAAAATCCATACTTACCAATATTGTAAATTTATGCGAAAGTGTGTCTGTCTGTCTGTCTGCTATACTTTAACGGCACATCCTTCCGATTTTAAAGAAATTTGGTACAAAGATAGGCTGCACTTATCATGAGGTAGGACATAGACTACTTTTTATCCCACAAAATTAAAGAGAATCAAAAAACTTAATCAACGCGGATTAAGCCGCGGGCTTCATCTAGTATAATAATAAAATACCTACCTAATATAATAAGCTATCCATTCATGCCAGACAAGAAAAAATAATTCTGAAGAAATGGGAAAGTTTCATGAATTTGTGAATATGAGTAAATGTGAATTTAATACAACGGAAGTAAAATATACATTAAAACTAATAAATCATTGTTTTTTTTTAAATCAATCAATAAATTACTGAAAAATGACGATTTAAAAGTTTATTTTTTTAATGAACGCCGATTACTGTATCATACTGGAGAGAGAAATTTTGTGAGTGAGTTTTAATACCTAGCCGAGATTTAATACTTCAAAATTATCTTCACACACAAATTAAGTGCTTTTTATTTAGTTAAGTCACGTTTTTTTATACCAAACTATACATAATCATAATCATAATCATAATCATTTATTTATTTGCTGATTGTAGGTGCCACAAAAGAGCTGTTACAATAGTAATATTATAGTTTCGAGCCACAATCTGCCAATCATAATATGGCGTGCAAAATTATATCATATACAATATAATACCTACTTAATTAATACAATACTTGATTTTAATTATATGTAGCAAATTTAAAATATTTACTAATATTATGTCCAATTAAAATTTCAAAAAAGGAAAGAATTTAAATAAATTGGAAAGGTGATCGTCAAAAAAATTACATTAATAAAATAAACATTACTGAACCAAAAAAAAAAATTTTTATTATATTACTGCCTCAAGTAATCGTTAACAGAATAGAATTGGCGGATCAATAACCAATCCGTTATCTTCGTTTTGAATTTTTGCAATGGTAGGTCAATTAGATCTTTTGGCAACTTATTATAAATTTCAATTGCCCGACAATAGACATTCTTCTTATACAGTGTTAGGTTTACCGTTGGCCATACTAATTTATTTGCCCGTCTGCTGTATTTCCCGTGTATGTCACCAAAAGTTTTAAAGTAATGATTGTATTTTTTACAAATATGCAAATTTCTTTGTTATACATGCAGGGCAGAGTCAGGATATTAAATTTTTTTTAAATGGGCTTTGCACTATCCAAAAAATGTGCTCCCGTTATTGCCCTAACACATTTTTTTGAGCTCTAAACGCTCTATCGAAATCTGTCGAGTTACCCCGCAGAATAAGGCCATAGTTGAGCACAGATGACACATACCCATGATACGCATTCAATGCTGCCTCTCGTGAAGAGATCTGACTTATTCGTCGTAAGGCAAAAACAAATTTATTAACTTTTTTACAAATTGCATCTATGTGTGGTTTCCAATTTAATTTACTATTATTTCCCTAAAAATTTAATATTTTCTATTTTTTCTATTGGACAGTGGTTATATTGTATAGTTAGAGGAGCATGTTTTGAGTTGGTTGTTTCATCTATATATACACTGGACAGCAAATAAACCGGGCCACCCGCTACCTTGGAACTTTGATTCGATTTTCTCAAAAAGTATAAAACTTACAACAATCAAAGTTATACCAACAGAAAGTGCGTTTCATGATGATTAAAATGAATGAAAACTCATTGGGATTAATCAATTTACTAAGTCTTTATTAAGGATATTACAAAGAAGTCGTTTTCCAGCCGTGTTAATCGTTAGTAATCATAAAATGAAAAACAAAAATTAAAGCCAGAAACAAAGAAAAAATTTCACAAAAGTTTTTGGATCGGTATTCTGTATTTCCTCCCGTTGCTAGGATAACTGCCAGCATCCTCGAATTCAGCGAACTCACGAGCCTGACGATGAAATCTTGAGGAATTGCATTACACTCCTCTTCAATTGCGATTCACAGCTCTGGAAGCCTTGTTGGAGCAGGTACCCGGGCTCGAACCCGACGTTTCAGCTCATCTCATAAGTGTTCTATCGGATTCAAGTCCAGGCTTCGAGCCGGCCACTCCATAGTACGAATGCCGACGTTGCGTAGGTACTAGGTCACCACATGAGCAACATGAGGCCGTGCATTATCATGCATCAACGGCATATGCTGCCCGATATATCCTGCGTATTCCTGCATTTCAGTAATGTAGCGATGAGAAGTCAATCCACGTGTATGGCCCGTCGGTTCGATGAAAATCAACGCTGTATGTGCGGTTAACGAGATGCCGCCCTAGACCATTACAGATCCTCCACCATAAGCAACGGTTTCCTCGATGCAACACTGAAAATAACGTTCTCCAGGGTGACGATATACTCTCTGACGTCGATCACTTCCATGTAGACTCACCTGGTCTCATGAATGAAGAGTACATTACCCCAATGCTCTAACGTCCAATTCGTATGCTCTCGAGCAAATTCAAGTCGTGCTCGTCGGTCGACTACCGTTAATGCTGGGCCGGTTGCAGCTCTCTTTGGAGTCAGGTTTCGTTCAGCAAGTCTCCTTCTGACGGTATCTGAACTTATGACCACTTGGCGTTCATCACGCAGATTTTGTTGGACTTGAACTGCGTTGAGGCCTCGATTTCGCAGAACAGTAAGTTGGATATAATGATCGGCATTCGTACTATGGAGTGGCCGGCTCGAAACCCGGACTTGAATCCGATAGAACACTTATGGGATGAGCTGAAACGTCGGGTTCGAGCCCGGGTACCTGCTCCAACAAGGCTTCCAGAGCTGCGAATCGCAATTGAAGAGGAGTGGAATGCAATTCCTCAAGATTACATCGTCAGGCTCGTGAGATCGATGAATACGAGGATGCTGGCAGTTATCCGAGAAAGGGGAGGGAATACAGAATACTGACCCAAAAACTTTTTTGAATTTTTTTCTTTGTTTCTGGCTTTAATTTTTGTTTTTCATTTTATGATTACTAACGATTAACACGACTGGAAAGCGACTTATTTGTAATCTCCTTAATAAACACTTAGTAAATTGATTAATCCCAATGAGTTTCCATTAATTTTAATCATCATGAAATGCACTTTCTGCAGGTATAACTTTGATAATTGTAAGTTTTATACTTTTTGAGAAAATCGAATCAGAGTTCAAAGGTAGCGGGTGGCCCGGTTTATTTGCTGTCCAGTGTATATAAAATTCAAAGTCCTGACTGACAGACTGACTGACTGACTTATATATCAACGCACAGCTTAAACCGCTAGGGTTAAAGACTTGAAATTTTGACAGTAGCTTCCTTTTGTAACGTAGGCGCTCACTAAAGAAGGATTTTTCAAAATTCCATCCCTAAAGGGGTAAAATAGGGGTTGAAAGTTTGTATGAAAGTCCTTCATTTCTCAAGTTATAGTGATGAAACTTAGCATATTTTGGGCTTTCAGTTAGATATGCAGAAGTACGTGTTTCACCATTTTTTGAAAATTTGACCCCCAAAGGGGTGAAATAGGGGATGAATGTCCTTCATTTATCAACATATTTTTCAAGTTATATAACAACGAAACTTGGTATTTTGGCTTTCGGTATAGTATAAAGAAGTACGTGTGTAACAGTTTTTCAAGATTCCACCCCCAAACGGGTAAAATGGGGGTTGTAAGTTGGTGTAAAAGGCCGGCGTTTTTCAAGTTAAATAGCCGTGAAACTTGATATTTGGGCCACCGGTTTAAATTATGAAATACACAATTCACAGTTTTTATAAATTCTATCCCAAAGGACGTTATATAGTCCTTCAATCACGCCGCAACAGAGCAACGGATCGACGGGTTTTTTAAAATGGGTTCTTCCCGGAAAATTAAGGAATGCCTATGGGAATTAAAAAACTTATGCCACGCGAACGAACTCGCGGGCGTCCGCTAGTACCGTATAAATTTTGTCTTAATTTTCATAATAAATTTAAAAAAAATGGTAAAGTTCTCCATTGCTGAGCATGGACCCTGGAGTCCATGGAGACTACAGCGGAATCGCATAGTTTCCCTGCACCATTTATTAGTTACGAGTTACATGTCCATTTAATTCCTCGTAACTCCGAAGATTTCGGAGTTTATTAGACCATAAGGGTGTATACCTGAGGCAAATTTAGACTTCATAAGGCGTCTGAATCACATGTTTTGTACATTTTACTGGCTTTTCTTTGAGCTTCGTGATACATATCCTCATATACCCAGCAATATAAAGGGAAAATTGACAACCGTTTTTGTTAACTAGCCAGTAAAACACGCGATATTATACGAAAAGGAAAAACTATTCAAAATATTGTTTATGACCGGAAATTACGTCAGGCTGTTATGCAAATGGCCGGCAACCATTAAAACGGCGTTCGTGACGGTTTTTGTGGGTATATTTAAAAAATTCCAGCGCTCTTTCGTGGATATAAACTGGGTATATAAATAATTCGATATTATCAGTTCGACTTATATGAACCAAAATGAGAAAACTTACAACCATTAAATTTTCAACCGACTAGCGTGGTCAGATAATGTACCTACTTACAAACACCTTACCTAGATATTTTAAGTTTATTATTTGTATCTTCGTAACGTTCGTTTTATTAGCTAATGCCCGCGACTTCGTCCGCGTGGAATGAGGTTTTTTAGCTCCCGCGGGAACTCTTTAATTTTCTGGGATAAAAATGTATAGCGTATGGGTAATTCCAAACTATAATCTATCTCTATGCCAAATTTCATCCAGATCCGTTCAGCCGTTCTGGCGTGATTGAGTAACAAACATCCATCCATCCATTCATCCATCCATCCATCCAAACTTTCGCATTTATAATATTCGTATAGATACATGGAACATACTTCTTAGTTCTAGGTATTTAACAAATACCTGGAAAGGTCAAAAGGTGGAAAGGTCAACATTCAAACCGAAATCTAATTCGGCATAGACCTGATTAAATAAATGATTTAGGCATTAGATTTGCTCAATAATTAATTTGGGTGAGCTCTATGGCTCAAGTGCTTTCACCTTTCAATTCAACTCAGTTTGCCTAATGAATAGGTAAATGTGGTGTTATGTTCTGAATAATTGAACTATTCCCAGTGCTAAATTGTAAGTAAGTATATGTATAATGATACAAAATTGAACTATTGTAAAGTTCCATGTGCTATTATAACTAAATAATGCCCTTCCGACCGAATTTCGGTCACGGCGGCCTATCTCCAGGCTGGCGGCTGGTTCAGGCGGCTGAACGGATCTGGATGAAATTCTTTTATTTATTTATTTATAGCGTGATAGGCTTGCGCTTGACAATAACCATGCTTAGTGCAAAGCAATGATGAGGTCTAGGTTGGAACGCGCTTGCCTAGAAGATGCCTATTCACTCTTGATTCGTGCGAGCAAATTGGACGACAACCACATAAGGGTGCCAACGCTGATGGGTTTTCGCTGTTCTGTGGTTGAACGGAGACGGAGGAACAAGTTCCTGAGCAACTCCCCATGGTATATCCGATAAAAAACCTATAAGCATTATAGGTATATATACCCATAATGCGTCGGTGTTGTAGACTGAGCAATTCCGCCTGCGTAAGTGACTGATACAGGGTAATACAGGATTTAATTCGGCACAGAGATAGATTGTAGTCTGGAATTACCCATACGCTATACATTTTTATCCCAGAAAATTAAAGAGTTCCCGCGGGAGCTAAAAAACCTCATTCCACGCGGACGAAGTCGCGGGCATTAGCTAATAAAACGAACGTTACGAAGATACAAATAATAAACTTAAAATATCTAGGTAAGGTGTTTGTAAGTAGGTACATTATCTGATCACGCCAGTCGGTTGAAAATTTAATAACACAAAATTTGGGCCGTGAACTGACTGTACGTGTTGTAGACTGACAGATAAACTTTCGCATTTATAATATTGTATGGATTTTTTACACGAAAAAGGAGGAGTGTATTGTTTTCAGTGTCCATGTATGTATTGGGTATCGTTATAATCCTATTACATGCTCCCGGAGTGACATGTCTATAACTTTTTTTAAATTCGATTTGACAGGGCAGTCGTGTTTTTTTTTTAATTACGTTTATTTGTTATGATTATTAAGTTCCTAATTCTATTTACAAAAAAAAAATAGTGCACCTTAAGCTGCATCACTACTTGCAAACAAGTACATTTCAGGTAAGCGCTAGTCTATAAATAAAAAAAATGAAATACATACGTAACTGCAGTCCCTAAGTGTCTAAGTTTAGAAGCGTAGCATAGAGTTCCTAGAGGGAGGTCAAGAGCTACGTCGTTTGCTAGTCTAGTCTAGCACATACCTATTGTTCTTGTATACAAATGATTCATTATAACACACGCTTTGGATAATTGTATAATATATATTACTGCTAATGTCCGGAAACTTTTAATGTCAGCATTCTTGTAGAAAATGTCGACATTAACTAATTTGATACGTTAAAGTTCGAATTTTTATGTTTATTAGATGATTTAAGGACTTTACCTAGGAATGGTCAACATTAACGATCCCTCCCCCATTAAATCGCGAAATCATATAGCAGAATTGATCATTTCATGAAATAATCAAGTATATTAGTGAATCTATAGTTTTCATCAAGAAAGATCGCCTAATTAAGTAATGGCGTTGCATACATGATTACAGGTTTGATCATAATAATTAGTCCATAAAAATGTACATTTAAAAACTTTATTGGATTGGCTACTCCAGAAGACTCGCTTCGTCACCTCTTCATTCATGTGATTGGCTATGTACTAATTAATATTTGCACGTCTATATTATGGAAAAATATGTTTGGTATCTTTTAAATATGATTGTACCCTACTTTCTTTAATGTAACCCTTAATTTAATTAAACCTTGTAATAATATTATATTATTTAACTAGTTATTTATATCCTACCTATCAAGCAATACCTTCATCTTTTTACAAGTTTTCATTTTATTCGTATGACAGATAAGTATAATCATACTCTACAGATAGCTTATTAAAATAAACATTTCCAAAGGAGCAAAATTAATTCCTGAACAACAATACAGTCAGATAGCCAATAATTAAAACTTGCTAATTGTTTTCACTTCCACACGACCTAGATATTACAGAACAAGTATCTTAAAATGGGTCATGGATTTAGAAGTACTATTTTTTCTATGCTGGACTTTATCGAGGCTCTAGCTGTGTGGTGTGATTAAAAGTTGATTGAAAAACAATTATAGTAGGGGGATAGGGGGATAGATAACAATTTCTCACAATAATATGCATAAATACCTTAGCTAAGTACGAGTATGTAATGCATAATTATTACCAGATTTTAATATGTGTGTCTGTTTGTTGCAGGGCTGCTGTCATGGGACTCTGGCGAGCACCAGGTCGACTTGGAGAAGGAGCTGGCAACCCTCACGGCACAGGCACCCGAGGGGGAGGAAGCCAGATATGGTATGTACCAAATTTTGTTGTTATTATTATTGCATCATTAGCTGATGCCCGCTCTTCCGGTTTATAGACAATGTATGTTTGTTCGTCAATCACGTCGCAACAGAGCAACGGATCGACGAGATTTTTTTGCATGGGTGTAGTCGAGGACCTGGAGAGTGACATAGGCAACCGGAATTTTTATTCCGGAAAATTAAAAAATTCCCGATTTCCCGTGAGAATAAAAAAAAAGATATTCCACGCAGACGAAGACGCGGGCATCAGTTAGTTAATTATAAAGCTCGGTAATTTATTAGCACATTTAGCAGCCATATAATACAACTCGACGAACCCCCGTTTAGCCGAATTCATCGGACTAGAAACTCGGATAAGGCCTGAGGTCGTTTAGCCTGGAACACAGCCAGAATATTGCATGCTACGTCGCTCATAGATTCAGGGTCCTATTGTTATCTTAAACGCTATTACAGTCTGTTCACGACACTTTATGGCATATAATTTATTCTACGTATAGAAATGTTCAACTATCGTTTTGTTTGTCAGCCTTATTGTTACGTAGGTATACATTTCACGCATCTATGATAAAATTATGAAGATTATTGTAGCTTTAGTTTTAAGATACCGTCGTTAATTATCATCAACACGTCTTATACTTTGTATACCTACTTGTCGTTCATTGAGTGTACTGTGTAGGTATCTACCAATTTTGAATAAACTTTTGACTTTGAAAGAGCTCTCAGGGATGCAGGTTCATATTAATTTCTTAAAACGCACATAACTCTGAAATGTAAGAGATGCGTGCCCGGGGATCGAACCTGTGACCACGTATAGGAGATCGGATGTCTAATCCGCACTTAAGTACTTATAAAGCTTGGTAATTTATTAGCACATTTAGCGGCCATTTAATACAACTCGACGAAATCGCGTTTAGCCGAATTCATCGGACTAGAAACTCGGATAAGGCCTGAGGTCGTTTAGCCTGGAACACAGCCAGAATATTGCGTGCCACGTCGCTCATAGATTTAGGGCCCTATTGTTATCTATTATAGCGACATTAACGTCTGTTCTTTATGGCATATAATTTATTCTACGTATAGAAATGTTCAACTATAGTACGTTCCTACGTTATGCACGTAAGCATTTCACCCCCTAATTAAAAATGCCTAAGGAATTAAATATCACTATCTAGCTTTAACGCTGAAGGAAAACACCAAATCCACGGAGTTTTTTTAAAAAAGCATAAAAACCGGTTTTTAAAGGATTTAAAAAAATACCTCTAAGGAGGTATAATATGGATTGAAATTTACCAAAGACCTTTTCAATCAAAATTGAACTTAACGTGACCGAAGCCGAGAGCAATAGCTAGTATTATTAATTTAGTTCCTCTCCCAAGTAAAGTGCCGGAAGCTTGGCTTTAGACAATATCGTATGATTATAACATAACATTACTTCTAACGATTATTTGCCTACCCTCATATCGGTGCTCTCCGTTATTAGTGCTATAATAGCGGTATAGGTGGGTACCTAATAGGCAATTTGCGGTGGCTTATTTATTTTCACCTCGCTTATAAAGCTTTTATGCGGAACAGTGCTTATAATAGGGATGATGACAGCTCAATCAAATCAGCAACTCTTTATCAAACTTAAAAACGCTTCTACGTTTGATGTCCTCCCTGGCGCAGTGTTGAGCGCTGTCGTCTTAACGTGGGAGGTCCCGGGTTCGATTCCCAACGGGGTCAATTTGGAAATTTGTAATTTCTGAATTTTCTCTGGTCTGGTCTGGTGGGAGGCTTCGGCCGTGGCTAGTTACCACCCTACCGGCAAAGACGTACCGCCAAGTGATTTAGCGTTCCGGTTCGATGCCGTTCGAAACCGACTAGGGGTATGGGTTTAATTAAACTGCCATTCTCCTAACAGGCTCGCCCGCTACCATCTTAGACTGCATCGTCCCTTACCATCAGGTGAGATCGCAGTCAAGGGCTAACTTGTAGTGGAATAAAAAAAAACTATGGAAGTTAGTATGAAATACATAGTTGTGACGTTATCAAATTTCAACACACTTTTTTTTTTCTTTAATCGATAGTTTGAAATGTTTATCAAACTTAAAGCTTTTTTGACAAAGGCATTCCCTATTATAAAACAAAATAACACATGAGATATTACAAAGTTCGGACCCCCGACAGCGCCAGAATTGGGTTAAATATATTTTATCCCCATTTATCCCCCTTTTCTGACACTTGGCCTGGGAATTTCGTCCCAGTTTTTCCCGCGCAAAAATGGTTCTCTCCCTGATATATAATTCTAAGGATATACTTAGGTCTTTTTATTTATGGAAGCACCTAGTCTGAGTGTAAGGCTAAATGATGATAGATCACGGTAAAAAAGAGGTTGGGATAAACAGATTCACGCCATATTGGGTAGAATTATTGAATGATTTATCTGTATTATTGTTTTTGTTGGTTATTTTCTTCTTATTAAGTACTAGCTGATGCCCGCGACTATACGTCCGCGTGGTTTAAGTTTTTTTGATTCCCGCGGGAACTCCCTAATTTTCCGGGATAAAAATGCCTATGCCATTCTCCAGGTTCTACCATACCCATGCCAAAAATCACGTCGATCCGTTGCTTCGTTGCGACGTGATTGAAGGACAAACCAACAAACCAATAAACCAACAAACAAACACACTTTCGCATTAATAATATTAGTATGATGTCTGCTTTAACATCAATTTTTCGATTTTGCTTAGTAATTATTAATGTATACTAATATAACGAATGCAAAATTTCATCGAAATTTCAAATCACAACTATTCTAAACTTAAAGAAGTTTCACTTCAAAAATAAACGCAAAAATGTTGCTCAAAACTAGAACGCGGTCCCATACGTTATCTATTGTACGCCTCAGTGAGAGAAATTTCAGTCGCTTTTCTTTTTTTCTTTTGTATTGTTACTGGTAATTTAGCGAGGTCGTGAAAAATTGCACCCGGCGCTTTATCTCTTGCAATTCTAACGTCTGTAGTTTTAGAAAGTTTGATGCTACTTTTTCCTGAATTTAGGTTGTTTTTTTATTTATTATACGTGCATTTATGTACCTAACAATATACTTGTATTAAATAGCTTGTACTATTACCTATTTTGTACGAATAGTGACTAATATTTCATAATCATCTATGGTGTTAGGTTATGAAGGTACTCGTAGGTACTAGTGGATGCCTGCGACTTAGTCCGCTTGAATTTGGGGTTTTCAAAAGTTCCAAGGGATCATTTTCCGGGATACAATCTACCCATCTAAATCGGTTGAACAGATGGGCCGCGTAAGCGTAGTAGACAGACAGACAGACGCTTTCGCATTTATAATATTTGTATGGATTAGTAGGGCGACACCAAGAAAAAATGTTAGTAAAATAAATAAACATAAATATACCTACTGAAAAATAAAAAATAGAAAAATTCTCAACGAGGTGACAATGGGACAGTTTTTCGCGTGAAGTTTCGCGAAAAATATTTCCCAGTAATTTCCACTGAAGCGCCTCTAAAAATGTTTTTTTTGCACAAAATAGCTGAAGCGGGTGCAAAAAATGAACTGCGTGATGAAACTCGAATGAAACGAAACGAGGGAGCTAGTTCTCATATTCGCTTTTGTATCTGATTTGCCCTTGGTGTAGTTTTTACTTGAAAATTTTCTACAGTATATATTTTTAACAATAATATTTACACACTAGCTTTTAGCCGCGGCTTCGCACGCGTTAGGTTCCATTTTCATACACATTTCAAGGATTGAGATCGCTAGAGTTTATTTGGTCACGCGATAGTTTTAATTGTGCTATAACTCCTAAGATATAATTTTAAATTTTATGATGTAAAGCACAGTTTATTATATGCATGAAATACCGGTAATTAAAGTATTTCATTTGATAGTAATTACGGTACGGTATTCATATACGGGTTCCAAATACGCCCTGGTCTGAGAAGAGCCCACAACAAACTCAGCCGGGTTTTTTTAATTATTATCATCTCACAAATACTAACTTAATTAGATTTATAATTAAAATAATATATTGTGGCCAATTCTGTTTAATGCAATATCTGAACTAAACTAAAAAGACAGCTCTAAATCTATTACCGCCCCTTTCCGCAGAGAGTATTAAGGAAGGGATAGCAATCTAAATAGAGCTGTCATTTTAGTTTAGTTTAGAGATGATGTACAGCAGACTTGGCCTGATCATCATTATAGTATAATCAGCAGCTGGAACAATTAATGCCTTTCTATCATTAAAAAAGAACAAATCAACAAACCAAATAAGTCATTTAAGTATTACAAAGGCATTCTAAGAGCATTTTCGCTATTTACCTTTCAAGTGTTATTGGAATCGTCTGTGAATACCGCCGTTTATGTGAAGTGCCTCCTCCCCTCAAGCTTTGAGTGAAACTTAATGATGAGGCTTAAACTTTGTTATTGTGTATAAGTTGTTTTATGTAATTACGTATTAATGCTAGCTTGATGCCCGCGACTTCGTCCGCGTGGATCTTAGTTTTTTTTTACTGCGGGAACTCGGTAATTTTCCAGGATAAAATGTCCGCCTCTGTGTTGTTACAGACTATAATCTACCTCTGTACCAAATTTCATCCAGATCCGTTCTGCTGTTCTGGCGTGATTGAGTATCAAACGATCATTAGAGGTTTTTATGTTTGCCGCGGGAACTCTTTAGTTTTCCGGGATAAAAAGTAGCCTATGAGTTATTCCAGACTATATTCTATCTCTGTATCAAATTTCATCCAGATCCGTTCAGCCGTTCTGGCGTAAATGAGTAACAAACATCCATTTGAGGATTTTTGATTCCTGCGGGAACTTTAAAACCTTAATCCACGCGGATGAAGTCGCGGGCATCAGCTAGTTTAAGTTATTAATACGTGACTTTCTTTTTAAAAAATAACATTTCTTTTTAATAATTAAATTTCAGAATTGTCATTACAAATGAATGCTATCTTGTAATTAGTACCTTCACGCAAAGCTCTTTTGTAACACAATTCATAAAGATAAGAATTAATGAAGTAAAGTAATTTGGGTACGGTGTAATATTCTTACAAGAGTAAACAAGCGACAGAAATACAAAGGACCTTAATTATAATACTGTGACAAGGTCAGGGCTGACACTTGCGCCATTAAATATTAAAATAACACTCTAAGAAGTTAAAAGAGAAAATACTCCTTATTTACTTTTTTTCAATGTTCAAGTTCATATTAATGGGAAAATACCTTCCAAATTCCAATTTAGACTTTATTATCGCTTTTTACTGAGCATGATTATATTCAAAAGCAAGCATTTCTGGTATTGGCGTGTAGAGTCCTTAATTCATATAAAAATTCCAAACTGGGTATGTTTTGGTTGATTTATAAACCAGGGTTAACCTGGCGAATGATTTCACCATCTCCGAATTAGGTTTCCTACTTCCGAATAAGGTTTTTTAACCTAGAAATTTTCAAGTTCTCACAGAATTCTTTACAGCCTATTCCAAAACGTCTTTTTTATTTCTAGGTTAAACGTTATCCGGATTTAGTGATATTGGAACTAAGTGGTTGAAAATTCCATTACTTCCTAACTAAAAATATTATTGAATAAGAATATGAAACTAGTAATATTCTCAATTGAAAGAGACTTTTACAAGTAAAAGGCGGTCGACCGTCAGTTACTATTGAACCTGCCACACCCATTTAACATCCTCGTCACTAGACAAAAACTGCGACGTGCCAACCCTACTGAAGGTCACTGAAGGGCGTTACAAATTCCCTTCGCTGTGTGAAAGGCAGTGGGAGGTCTACATTAAGTCAAGTGTTTGACGGCTTTCTTTGCCCCTCTCCAAATTTTATTCAAGTCTGCCAACCTACATACATTATTCAAATCTTTGTTCAAATCAAAGTTAGCTCTTACCCTTTGTATAATTTGTTTTATGTATGTCGAGAGTTCTAAATTAGTGCCCCCTAGTCTAGCTTTTGTACCTTTGAATGCGGTAAATCCAGAAAATCTTGTAATTTAAGTAACTGTAATTGGGCTCTAGATTTATGTTTATATCAAAGTTGAACTGTGTTTATGCTTTAACTGAATCCTGTATTCCAAAGACCAACATAAGTTGTTTACTTTTATGCCAAAAATCAAAAATATCCGACGAAGTTTTCAAACACCGAATTCATTAAAGAAATTTTGGGCAAATCAAAAGTTATTCAAGAAAAAGTATTTTTATTTCTTTCAAAAGTCTCATGATTTTCACGAAATAAGAAAAATGCTAACAATAATAACCTACAAGTTTTTGAGATAAAGTTTGGCGCTTTTAAGAAAATTACGTTCCTTATTCAGTACTTTACACTTACTGAAATCATACCACTTCTAATAATTGAAATGAATAACGTAAAGCTCTGTACAAGTCATGGATAAATTCTGTCTCTATTTTCTTTTGTGTCTTGTTCAATTCCTTTATTCCCTTTTGCACTCCGAGATAAACGACACAATTTAGCGGCGCGGTAATGTCATTTGATTCGAGGTCACGGCCGCCATCTTGTTACGTCACACCAGAGATTTGATGTTATTACCGCCATTAGACAATATTTTTTGGAAGTCGAGAGTTCTCTTGAGACAACCGTCTCGAGTACTTACTTGTTTGAAAGTCTATGTCTCGAAAAATATTTCAGGCATTATCGATACCCTTTTAGCAATGATGTTGGTTCTGGGATTATATGACACCAGATGATGCCCGCGACTTCGTCCGCGTCAAGTTATTTGTTCCCGCGAAAGTTCCTTAGTTTCCCGGGATAAAAAGTAGCCTTTGTCCTTTCCCGGGACGCAGACTGCCTCTATACCAAATTTCATCACAATCGATTGATAAGATGGGCCATGAAAGCGTAGCAGACAGACAGACAGACACACTTTCGCATTTATAATATTAGTATGGATATGGATATAATTGGTGCCTATACTTCCGAACCGGAACCTCTGCTTCCCGAACTCTGCTTTCCGAACCGGTGGTAGAGTTAAAACATAACGTAGCATAAGAGACACCTGTATGTCCTACATGTTTTAAATAAATTGAATTGAATTGAATATGGTACACATTCTGAACGTCAAGTATATATGTCACCGTAATATTGCAAAAACCGTTAGATTGTAATCTAACTAGCGATATTGTAAATTGTCGACAGATTACAATTGAACGTATTATTTTTTGGTTGATTGTAATCTGTTAGGTATATTAACCCGATAAAAAATAAGTGCACTACCTGACTATTTATGTCGAACCCTAACCTAACTTAAAAGAAAGAGACAAGAAAACGTACTTAAATACAATGAATATTTCAAAAATTGACACTCGGAACATTGGCGGACGAAGTCGCGGGTATCAGCTAATTATGAATAATTATTCTTTGAATTTGAATTAATTTGTATTTGACTCGTTGTGGCGTGATTAAAGGACAAACCAAAAAAACCAGCATACAAATATTGACCTTACTAAATTGCCTCTTCTTTCCAGGAGAGCGGCTGATCCAGTACGCGTCCGAGAACCTCGTGACGGAGATCCTGATTCACCCACAGATGAACACGCTGATGCAGTGCATGAGGAACCTGCTCAGCTCGTTCACGCGCCACCGCCATCTGGTGCACGCGGGGTATACCTTCGCCGGCAACGGCTCCTGGATTATGCAAGTGAGTACAGCTCCCGTCACGTTAAGAGAACGCTGGCCGTTTACCTGCGCACTGAGCGATATGTCGATCAAATTGGTGGTATGCGGGATCCACCGGTATACCTCTTCAAGTACGCTATTGGTCCGTCAGTTGAACTATGCTTCCCGCACAATAAATCAATTATCAGACACATTCTCTCCACTGTCCCTGAGCGCCAGGCCCTGTAGCCAAGGTGCTACAAGTTAGTCCTTGACTGCGATCTCACCTGATGGTAAGTTCAAAATTCAAATTAATTTATTTGATGATGCAGTCTAAAATGATGATGCAGTCTAAAATGGTAACGGGGTAACCTGTTAGGGGTATGGCAGTTATATTAAGCCCATACCTCTAGTCGGTTTCGACACGGCATCGTACCGGAAGGCTAAATCGCTTGGGGGTACGTCTTTGCCAGTAGGCAATAAATAGAGAATCTATAACATTGGTAGGATAAAATGAGCTACGACACCTATAAACGATTCTTTAAAACATTGTTCTACATTAACAATGCCATTGGACCATAATTGGACGCATCGAACGTTTTTCTCTCATTTTCAACAGTAACTTCAGTTTTCGTTTTAAAATAACAACAAAACGACATGAACCGTAACGACAGGTGTTTTATTACCTTTGACTGTAACGCAACGTTACGTGCCACAGCGCTCCGCGAAACTCGTCAGGAGTTTAATTTCCGGCACGATGCAATGTGATGTTCGCCGGTGAAATTAAACGACATTGATTTATCCGGGAAATGGAACGCCTTCTTCTATGGCTTTATATTCTTTTATGTCTTTATTTAGCACCAGATGTAGAGCACTAATACAAAAGAGCTAACTAGTGGATTTTAAAAAAGTCAATATTCTACCTCCGTTTCGAAAACCTGATTCAGTTGGCTGATAAGCACTCGGTACTTAATTATTTTTGATCCCTGGTCTCAAAATTAGACCATCAGATAATGCCCGCGACATTTTCCACGCCTATTAAGATATTTATATTCCCGCGGGAATTCACTTTCATTAGCCTATGTTCCTGCAGGGGATCTCTGTACCAAAGTTCATCAAAATGTGGTCATAAGATGGGTAGCA
Source organism: Erebia epiphron (assembly GCA_963932025.1). Classification (NCBI taxonomy): domain Eukaryota; kingdom Metazoa; phylum Arthropoda; class Insecta; order Lepidoptera; family Nymphalidae; genus Erebia; species Erebia epiphron. Next base: position 1,228,527 of record OZ009947.1, on the reverse strand, counting down.
GGCAGACACACTTTCCCATTTATAATATTATTATGGATTATGATATAGTATGAATTACTTATTTCAGCGTGGTTGTTTCAGGACGGGACATTCTCCCTATCGGATTTTACTGACGCTTACCAAGAGAACGAGGTTCAGCGCGTGATCCGCGCGTACGAGAACTCCATCTCCATAGACATCCACTGCTCGACCGGCGGCGGCGAGTGGCACAAACTGCCCCAAATGCCCTTCGTGAAACACTGCAAGATTAGGGTCAACCCCACGGACATACTCGACTCTGGCTCACAAGCCATCAAGGACTTTATCGGTAAGTCTTTATATTTAGTTTAAACTTAAGACGTCTATTAGACCAGATAGGCAATTCTGTCAATGACGAATGCAGCTCAGAGACTTAGGGATAGGAACCTTTAGATGATACATCCACGATAGTCAATTTCATTGTGCTTTAGCGATGAATAAGGGAGCAAAAATTTAGGCCTCTGTGGAAGAATCATCGATGAATCAGTCAATTGTGAGAAGCAGCCCAACTCTTCAAAAGTTCTTGACAGCAATTATTGGTGTCATCAGAATGCGTTTTTTTTTTAATTTCTACTTCCCTATTCATAAATAATTGTCTCCTAAATCAAGAATGCAAATACGTAGAACATAAAAGTTGTGGTTCTTTAAAAAAATCAACAGACTTTGAATTTCTATAAATGTTACAATTTCAAGTGTCTCAATAGAAAGTGAACTTAAAATTAGATTTCTTAAGATACACTTTCCGAGAACGATATAATTTCATTTAGATCGTTAGAACATCGTCAAACATTACGTTCGGGTATTTCAGGATCAAAGGAGCCATTAATTTTGTTGTCGAAGTTGAGTCTGTCTTTGCTCACGCGAATCTAATAAAACAACATTTCTACCCACAGTTGTATAGTAGGTAGAAACTGTCTAGTGAAAGTTGAAATTGAGATTTTAAGATACAGGCAAGAGTGGGCTATACGAAACTCGAAAAAAATCCTAAAAAAACTCATACGTTTTGGGATATCTGACTATTTTTCAATTTCCTGCCTTTACTGACTGAGACAGACTTAACAACTTTAAAATACTATAAAGAGCTAAAATACAGAAGGGACTGGACAGGATTTAACGACCGCGTCTGTGTCTGAAAATGTTTTGTCTTGTCGTGCTAGTATGCGGATCAATATAAAAAAATATCCATAAAATTAATATAAATTTCTGTCTCTCTAATATCGTATACAGTTCTCTCTAATATCGTATATAGTATCGTATACCTATCTCAACCATAGGTGAGAGATCGCACCACTGGGTACAAAAAATGTTATGGTAGCCGGGTCTTTCATTTGTTCGACTCACTGTATGAATATATACATACTTACGCTGTATTGAAGCTATGTCTTGAAACTGCTCGACCGCACGATGGAATTTAGCCATGAATTTGGTAGCGGTATTCCGATCATTCCGTGCGATGAGCATACTGGAAGCAATTGTCTAGGCTATGTCATTGAAAGGAACATTTGTACAGTCACAGAATAATAACTAGTACTACTAGGGTAGTAGTCCCGCACTTATCTGAATCGGTGACAGCGTCGCTAGTAGATATGAAAAATAAAATAAAAACAAAAACTAAACCGGCATAAAAAATAGTTCCAATTTTAATTTAAAAAATTTAGAACCTTCGTGTAAGCTGTTATTTCAATCCTGTCCCCACTACCAAAGGTTAATTGGAAGAAATACCTCTAGGTATTAAGTTTGCCTTTGTGTTTTGTAATTGTATGTGCAATAGAGAATTTAAAACAAATAAGCGGTGAAATGGGGGTTAGAAACACCCATTTCACTGTCTTTGGGGTGGATTTCCGTCAAATTGCTTATACTCTATTGTATTATTATTTTAAACTGATAACTTAAATGCCGATTTTTAGGTCTCAAAAACATAGGACTTTCATATTAATTACTATAAATAAATATATATTTTATTTTATTTTTATTTATTTATTTAACTTCCAATCCCCATTAATCCCCCTTTGGGTCTACGCACCTTCCTTCTAAATTTCAAGTTTATGTGTTGTATAGTTTCTAAGATATCGTTGTTAATGAGTGAGTGAGTGAGTGTCGCTTTTATAATATATGTTTAGTTTGGCTGTAGCTGTCAAAACATCAATTAAAGCATACAAATCTAAATCACAAAGCTCTGCCCTGTACTGCTTAGCATACGAATATATCTAGGCAAACTTCAGAGCAGTAACACCAAGTCAATAGAACAAACGTGCCTGTGTTCACGGCATTACGGCTAATGAGACCTCTTGTGCTATGATTTGAATGGCATTCAGGATGGAATAATTTTGTACACCAAAGTGTTGAGTATATTATTATTATTAACTAATTTACTTACCATAATAATTCATTTATTTATTTGTGAATACAGTTTGAAGATGATAATGATATATGTTTTAAGGTCAAATGTGTCATGTAAGTATTTGACCATAGTGTGGTGTACAAACATTATTGTACAAAGTTTCACCACTAGTATTATGTCTAATGTTTAAATGTTACGTACTTACCGTTGCGTACATGCGTTTTTTTAAATTATAATTAATGCGAATAATAAATGATTTGTTGGACAAATAATTTGTTTGACAAACAATGTTTTGTGAAATTAAAATTTGTCTGCAAAATTATTTGTAAAAATATTCATTTATAAAACCAGTTGTTTGTATAAAGTTGAATTTTTGATTCATAATTTTGTCAAACGTTGGTTAAGAAATGAAAATATGTCACTTGTTTTTTATGAAATGATCGGTCACCGCTCTGTCCACATTCAATGATCGTAAATAATTATTCACGTCAAGAATAATAAACAGAAATGCATTAGAAATATTAGAAAAATAATTACTATTTTAATAGGTTCCTGCAATCAGACTTGCTTGCAAGTGGTGATGCAGCCTAAGGTGAAGCGCGCTTGCCTAGAAAATGCCAATTCACTTGATTTGAAGATACCAATAACATAAGCGGATGGAAAAACGGAAGCCGGAAGGGCTTTTAGAATTCAATTAGCAAATACATTACTTAATTAAGAACTTACTCCGAAGTTATTAACAAGCTACGCCATACACCCCGGGCCCGCTCTAACAAAGTTGCGTCGCTCTCGCAAACCTAACAAACTACTCAAATACTCCATTGTTGAGAATGTCGGGCTACGTACGTGAAATTACGAATTCCGTGCAGTTAATTTGTCGTCTAGAGTTTCAATAGCAGAAGTTTGCTTCCCTCCTGCCATGCCCGAGAGCGGTATACCGAAGAATATACCTACATTTGTTACTAAGTACAAGAACTATACTTCTATACTATTTATCCTTACTAATATTACAAATGCGAAAGTTTGGATGGATTGATGTTTGTTACTCGATCACGCCAGAACGGCTGAACGGATCTGTATGAAATTTGGCGCAGAGATCGATTATAATACTAACACTGGGATAACACATAGGCTAGGCTTTCTATTCCGAAAAATTGAAAATTTCCCGCGGGAACCAAAAACACCAATCCACGGACATCTTGATTCATCGGAACTTGACACAATGGGTAACAAGTGAATATAATTCAAATTATTAGTAAATACGACTGCTCTGCCGTAGCCCGTAACTATCTAGGTACGTAACGATACCACAGTCATTAATTACCTATGGAATCTTATTCACATTTTTATTAAATTATATTATTAGTATTATATATTTTTGGAATCTACTCATCATTTTCAAGATGATGATTATACTATAGTTAATCTTATTTTCGAAAAAAAAAATTCAACTAAAGTCTTTAATGCGGGACCATGGTCACCCGATCAATTTATTGTAAAATTTTACTAGCCTATGTCACCCGGAATAAGCTAGGGATTCTAAGTTCTAACGATACCTCATTTATCAAAATCGGTTCGGGCGTATAGAAGTTATGGTGGATTAAACAAACTCACATGCATACATACATGAACCCTGAAATCAAAATATACTCATTTTTTCAGGCAGTCGTATAAAAATAATAATCGGCGCAATTATATTAAAAAGACTTACTGACAAACTGATTCTATTCAGCAGCAAAGGAAATTATTCCAACAAGCTCATAAATAAGCAACCGAATATTCCATTATATAACTCCAAGTAACACATAAAAGCTTTTAGAGAGTTGAAAAGTTAAATAAAATTAAATATTAACATAATAGCCCGGTGGATATGTATACACAAGTTGTTATGGAGTTAAAATAGCTTTAACAATGTGACTAAGTGTTTATTACAACTATTATAGTTTGTTATGAACTAGTTTGAAACTTTTATGAGTTTAATTTTCGGTTCTGAATAAATCACGATGAATTCCATGACCTTAATAAAAATTCTTTCCAAAAAACGACTTCCAACGCCACTATAAAGTACAAAATAATTTTGATTTCTACCCACTATGTTGAAGTCGGGCGGGTATCACAAGGATAAGCAAAGTTGACGCATCATACCCGCCCGACTTCAACATAGTGGGTAGAAATCAAAATTATTTTGTACTTTACAGTGGCGTTGGAAGTCGGATTTTTGGAAAAAAAAATATTTTTAAGTTTTTAGTGTCAGGGTTGAGGATTTGGAGTCAGAATTTTTTATGGGACCACCTCGAGAGCTTCCTCTAACGACTGATAGAAAAAAAAATCTAATCGCTTCAAAAACCACGGAGATATCCACCGACATATTATTACCTACATTAAAAAAAAATTTTGGAAGTCGGTTTAAAATGATTATTCAACATAAAATTAATAGGCGACGTGGATATTACGTCGTTTAGGATATACTCTAATAACTAATTAATAATCACTAAAAAATAATTTATTTGAAAAGTTGTCAAATACTCAGTCTCCAGACAAATTTATTAAACTTAACTTTTTATTAAAGTAAGTGCCGTTATTTATTCGATGCTGACATTAAATACTTGTACTAGCTGATACACGCGACTTCGTCCGCTTGGATTGAGGTTTTTTGGTTCCCGTGGGATTTCTTCAATTTTCCGGGAGAAAAAGTAGCCTATGTGTCATTCCAGATTATAATCTATCTCTGTACCAAATTTCATCCAGATCAGTTCAGACTTTCTGGCGTGATTGTGTAACAAACATCCATTCGAGGTTTTTTGGTTTCCGCGGGAACTTTTTAATTTTCCGGGATAAAGAGTAGTCTATGTGTTATTCCAGACTGTAATCTATCCCAATATAATCTGTGCCAAATTTCAGCCGTTCTGTCGTGAATGAGTAACAAATATCTATAGATCCATACAAACTTTCGCGTTTATAATATACTAGCTGATGCCCGCGACTACGTCCGCGTGGATTTAGGTTTTTTGGTTCCCGCGGGAACGCCTTAATTTTCCGGGATAAAAAGTAGCCTATGTTTTAATCCAGGTTATAAGCTATCTATGTTCCAAATTTCAGCCAAATCGGTTCAGTAGTTACGGCGTGAAAGCGGAACAAACATACAAACAAACTCACTTTCCCATTTATAATATTAGTAAGGATAAGTAGGATCGTTATAAGAAAGGCATTTATCAGAAGAAAATCGTTTTCAAACGGTGGATTAAGTCGTTCTATGTTAACTTGGTCGGAAAATCCCAAGCCCCATATGCTATTAGCTGATCGTAACTACCCCCATTATGTGCAGGCATACTTACGGAGTTTTACGATTTACCTGAGTTAAATTGAGTGGATTTTTGCTAAGTGTCCTATGCTTCATATAAGTTACCTACAAGTTTTTATAACAGCCTTTAGCAGAGTACAAACAATTACTTACTATTACTCCCTTATTACTATTATTACTAGTTAGAATTTTTGAAATCTTGGTTTGTTAATAAGCAGTTTTGTTAAATGCACTCAGGTGAATGCATTTATTATGTTTAAACATAATCAAAGGGTAAATGTATGTTCTGAATTATAAGAATGTATAGGCTATCTCTCTCTTTTTTCTAATCTCTTTAATCAAATTCATTTTATTCTTTACTGTGTTAAAACTTTTGCACGAAATTTTATAAAGCTGTGGTCTAAGTGCTTTTGACAGCAAACAAACTTAACCCTTTTAAAGTTTAAAAATGCCTAGCTGGTACTTGCGTACTTGCTGGTACTTTCTCACAGCGTAATTGTCTGCAATCTGCATTTATAATTAACAGGAGCGTCTTTTGAGCGCTATAATAGATACACTTTATTGAACACGCAACAATATAAAATAGGTAACTGAACTAAAACTCAAATAGGTATATATATTTTTTGAGGTAAAGGCAAAAAGTAAACCTGTAAATGTCATTTTCACCTTTACTTTGACAGAAGAAGGTTGGCAGAAGGTGCATTTTGAACGTTTTTTGTCCCACAAACTTATCTGGCCCAGTGGCCAGTAAAGTTTTATTTTTTTATATTTATTAGTTTATGTGATTACAGTGACGCTGTCACCGGGTCAGTAAGTTTGTGGGACTGTAGGTACTTAATTCGAGTTTAATATCTATGTTTCTCTATTGGTTTTGGTTTTCGTTTATGAGGGTCCATTAATTTGCAAGCAATTTAACAACATCTCAAAAGAACACGGGACAGGGAATCTGCTTTGCAAAAGAAAACGGCGTAGAATATTCCCCAGTTTCATTACAGAAAAGAGTTCATTTAAAAGTCCGAACTTACAAAAGCGAAACTCAATTGCTTTTGAAATGTTCACTGCCGTGGGAAAACGGGCCTAACTTTGTGAAAAACAGGTCTCCCCCCCCTGGTCCCGGTCAAACGCTGTTTAATTCAGCTTTGAAGAGGGTAAGAGAGAAATATTCCAACGGTTTGAGCTTTGGGACTCATTAGGCTGGCCGGTTAATTTTATAGGTACTTTTGACGCTTTGCATGATAAATATTAATAACTAGATGATGCCCGCGATTTAATCCGCAGGGATAAATGTTTTTGATTTCCGCGGAAACTCTTTAATTTTCCGGGATAAAAAGTAGCCTATGCCCTCCCCGCGTTACGACGTATCCCTGTACCAAATTTCATTAAAATCAGTTGAACAGACGGGCCGTGAAATCGTAGCAGACAGACACACTTTCGCATTTATAATATTAAGTATGCACTAGATGATGCCCGCGATTTCGTGCACGTGGATTAAGTTTTTTTAATTCCCGGGTGAACTATTTTATTTTCCGGGATAAAATGTCCTTCCCCGGGATTCACCCTACCCGTATAACAAATTTCATCAAAATCGGTTGAAAAGATGAGCCGTTAAAGCGTAGCAGACAAAGGGACTTCCCATTTATAATATTAAGTATGGAAAATCATTGGCAAGTAAAAAAATATTATTTGGACATGACTGTCATGTCTTAGCTTTGTGTTAAAAAAATAATTGAAATTTAATTGAAATCTCTCGTGAAACCGCTACACGTTGTGACCATTCGCTCGTGGAAGTTTTAAAGAGAGTACTTGAAACATATTTTAAAAGTGATTTTAATTATTTGCTCACTTCTGGAATTATGCTTACACGTGTTAGTCGGAAGTTTGAGTATTGGCCACTTACGCAAAATGTTGGCGCTAACAGAAAGAACGTTATGCCTTGTCGCGCTAGTGTGCACGACTCCGTACTAGTGAACTAAAGGAACCTGTCTCAAACTTTTGACCTCTGATACAAAATAATTCCTGTTTTTCGAAGCGTTTCCTCCTAAAATATACGCCACCAACTCAACTTCGTTAATCGATACATATCACGCTAGGTAAGCATCGCAACCAAGTTACAAGTTGACGTAGTTAGGGATGTGGCCATTGACCTAAATGACCTAACTGCTCGTTACTCGATAGCTCTTCCTCAGGCATCGGATGACCTAAAGTTTCCACTCTAAATGGCACAGATTTTGATATTGGAGCACCGTTTATAATTAAAGCGTGATTAAAAGTTAACCGGCTGTGATGTTAGTCTTACGTTAAAGTTACATTAAAGTTTGTCCGTTAATAAAAATATGAAAGATTGGAGGTTTGTTAACTTTGACCTCTAATTATAAGTACTGTTATCAAGGGGCATGACTTTTCCAATCTACTTTACAAACGCCTTTTCTGTAACTGGACCATATTAGAAAGAGAGAGAAACTTATCAAAATTTTGGCGTTCGAAAAAAAAACTGCTGAGTTTTCCGCCAACTCTACTAAGGTACTAACTAGGTAGGTACATCCTGCCGTTTGAACCTGTTTTCTCAAAATGATAAAATATATAACACGTAGAATCTTGCTCATAAGAGATATTAAAAATTTCCTTCCTTCCCCACATAAAATACTCAAATATCACACTGCAATATGCAAAAATCGAAGCCAAAATTGTTACAAATAACAGCTAGTCTTTGAATATATTAATAGAAATTATATTGAAAGCATCCATATTAAAAACGATGTGACGTGGTCTGATCACTACCCCCTGGAAGTTAATTGTAAATTTAGCTTAGATCGCTCTCAGGTACCGCAAACGCACTCCACAGTAGCCAATAAAGTAATCTGGGGGCAAAGGGATAGTGAACAGATTAACCTGTATACAGATTTGTGTAATAATAGGTTAAGATTAGTTGATTTTCCTTCGGAGATGATAGAGTGCAGTGATAATTTATGCAATAAGTCTGAACATAAAATAGCTATCGGAAAAATGTACGAGAATATTATAAGTATATTGCAGGATGCAGCGATATATAGCTATGAATCTGTACAGCGTAAAACTAAACGATATATTACGGGATGGAATAAACATGTGACGCCGTATCATGCTAGGGCTCGACTTTGTTTTCAGTCATGGGTATCCGCTGGAAGGCCGACTTGTGGATCCACTTACGAGGATATGAAGGATTCGCGTAGGGCTTTTAAAAATAAACTCAAGTGGTGCCAGGACAATGTAGAGCAGATAAAAATGGATATGTTAGCAACATCGTATGAGGCCAAGCAGTTTGGTAAGTTTTGGCAACACACGAACCGACTGAATACAAGGTCGAGTCTTCCGGTTGAAGTAGGAGGCGTGAGCGGCTGTCAAAACATAGCGAATATGTTCAAGGCACAGTTTAAAGTCGATCCCTGTATGGCGAGCTGTATTGTGAGTGATGATGACGTTGGGGACAACATAGAGTCTAGGGGAGGCTTGCTGCGTTTCACAATCGGTGAAGTTCAAGATGCGATAAAGAGCATGAAGCGTGGGAAGTCACCTGGACATGATGGCCTCAGCGTTGATCACCTGCGTTACGCTGGTGTGCACCTTCCTAGAGTTCTCAAGTTGCTCTACAATCTGTGTATTAGCCATGGTTACCTACCGGAAACAATGATGAGGACAGTGGTCGTGCCTATTATCAAAAGTAGGATGGGAGATGCGGCGGACAGAACCAATTACAGGCCGATATCCCTGGCGACGATCACAGCTAAGGTTCTGGATAGCCTGCTTGATACACAATTAAGTACGTCAGTAAAAATACATGACGCTCAGTTCGGTTTCAGACCAGAACTATCAACTGAGAGCGCAATATTGTGTCTCAAGCAGACTGTTCGGTACTACACGGATAGAAAAACCCAGGTATATGCGTGTTTTTTGGATTTGTCCAAAGCTTTTGATCTCGTATCATACAAAATTTTATGGCAGAAGCTTAAAAAGGAAAGTAGCCTAAGACCAGAACTAATTTCATTATTCAAGTACTGGTATGGTAACCAGGCTAATTTGGTTAGATGGGGTAACGCGCTCAGTGACCCATACAAACTGGAGTGTGGAGTGAGGCAGGGGGGGCTGACATCACCCAGGCTGTTCAACCTCTTTGTAAACCAGCTGATAGAGAGGCTCAGCAGAGCAGGTGTCGGTTGCTCAATAGATGGCGTAGCTATGAACAATTTTAGCTACGCGGACGATATGGTTCTGTTGAGCCCCTCGGTCGGTGGTCTTAGAAGGCTGTTAAAAATCTGTGAGGACTATGCGGCGGAGAATGGACTCAGCTACAACTCCAAAAAAAGTGAAGTTTTGATTTTCAGGGGAAAGAACAAACCACTAAATTTTAAACCATGTATTCAGCTATGTGGGACTCCTCTGAAACACGTGGCTGAGTTCAAGTACCTCGGTCACATTGTAACCGAGCGCCTGGATGATGACAGTGACATATAACGAGAGCGCAGGGCCCTGTCGGTTAGAGGCAATATGTTGGCCCGTATATTTGCACGTTGCTCGACACAAGTCAAGTTAACTTTGTTTAAAGCTTATTGCCAATCATTTTACACGTGCAGTCTATGGGCAGACTACACGCAGCGGACCTACGGTGCCCTGCGTGTACAGTACAACAATGTGCTCAGGGCGGTGCTGAGGAAGCCTCGACACTGCAGCGCGTCGGCAATGTTTGCGGAGGCTCGGGTGGATGACTTCTACGCGATCATACGCAAGCGTGCCGCGTCCATAATGAGCAGGCTATTGAGTAGCTCCAACACCCTCCTTGGCACATTGGCGGGCAAGCTGGACAGCCCTCTCTGGAGGTGCTGGAACGGTGCACACAGTCGCGCTAGGAGGCCCCAAAGGGCCTTGTAGTTATGTTAGGTATAGGTATAGTGTAGGTTAAGTATTTTTGTATTTACTAACATAGAATAAGGGATTGTAACTAACAAAATATGGGACAGTTTCCTGCATTAAAATTATATTATTATTATTATTATTATTTATTTCATTTATCCATCCATATTGTTTACATTTTTAAATATTTCCACAAAACAAAAATGAAAAAACATTTAAAAATATAAAAAATAGCGTTCCACCGGTCTCGGGAACAGGGTCCAAGAAACCGGCGGTCAGGGCCCCAGAGAGAGGAACCTCCTGACGATGCGAGCCGTGTCCAGGAGTACAGCCTTCTGGATCTGGCCCTTGACCCAGCTACCCAATGAGAGCCTGGAAAGATGTTGGTCGAGGCTCTTGGCTATAAGACCATTAGTGGTCACGACTATCTAATTATTATTATTATTATTATTATTATTATTAATTAATATTGAGTATATGTGAAAATAGTTTAGCCTTTTCGATAAACAAAGCCAAAGGAGCGCATACAAAGAACGCATGGCATTTTCAATATCGACATAATGCCGTCGCCCTTAGCCTCTAATAGGGTGGCATTAATTCTAACATACAATATACACAGTGTAAGTATATTCATACAGTGGGTCGACGCTCAAATGACATACCCGGCTACCATAACAGTTATATCACCTAGAGGTACCTACAGTATTCTCACCTTTGATTGAGAAGGTTAGATAGAAGAATGCATTATACCTACGACAGAATTTTATAATGAAAATTCTGCCAGTTTTCTCCGTTACAGTCCCATCAACTTATCTCGCCCGGTGGCAAAAATTGGAACTAATTTTTATGACTGTATAGTTTTCGTTTTTATTCATTTTTAATATATTTTATTAGCAACACTAATGTGATAGCAGCGACGCGACGCTCTCGCTGGGTCATATCAACGACCTCAATTTACATAGACGGGCCCTGTCAAACAAAGAATGTGGGCGTATCTTTAGCAACGCCATCAACGCCATCTAGTCTGAAAAGCGGGAACTTGCTTGTAACATATATTGAAAACGTATGACTCGGTCATAGATAATATAGGTCATGGCCATAGAAGCCGTAAGGCCAGTTAGTAAAAAAAAATATCATACAGTTTGCCGCGGAAATTAAATGATTACGTAATGGATAAAAATATTAAATAGGAAGATTGAATAACGTTTTTTTGGAAATGTGTAATTGTGACTTGAAACACTTACCTTAAAATAAAAATTGTACAGTGCCAAACTAATAAGACTTTAGATGTTAACCTAAGAATAACAAATTAGTCTAAAAGATAAAAAAGTCGCCAGACCTTTTTCTATGAAAGGGCTCATCTAGTACCTATTCAATTCAATTCAATTCAAATTATTTTTATTCAAATAGACTTTTACAAGTACTTTTGAATCGTCGAGTGAATCTACCACTGGTTCGGAATGCCATTCCTACCGAGAAGAACCAGCAAGAAACTCGGCGGTTGCTCTTTTGAAAAAAATAATATAGGTACAATTGCATTAATTTGTAGAATACATTAAGTAACAGCTGTCCTTAGCATTGCTGGAGCGAGTCAAATCCATGCTCCTTTGTCATTTACGTAATCTTCAACAGTATAATAAGCTTTTTTCAGGAGCATACTTTTAATGGACTTGTTAAACTTGTGTAAAGGCAAGTTTAAGATAGGTTGTGGAATTTTGTTATAAAATAGAATGCTCATTCCCACGAACGACCTTCGGACCTTCTTGAGGCGGAGCGGTGGAGTCACGAGCTTATGGCGGCCTCTAGTTTGCCTATCATGCAGATCGCATATTTTTTTGTGAGTGTGCTGTTTTACGAAGATTAGATTACTATAAATATATTGCGAGGCTACTGTAAGAATACCTATTTCCTTAAATTTCTCTCTAAGGGATTCGCGCGGTTTTAAATTATAAATTGCACGTATTGCCCTTTTTTACCCTCGACGAAGCGGAGACGGTATATGTGTTTGCCCTAAGAGGTTGTGTGTTTGTTTGTTTGTTTGTGCACTTTTTTGTCACCATTTTTCTCAAAAAGTACTGGGCCGATTGAGATGCGGTTTTTTGCATTAGATACGTATAGCTTGTGAGAAGGTTTTTAGATATATTTTAGGACCATAGACAACCAAGATGAGCTGTAGTCTATGATTTTAATATTTCAACATGTTACCATTTTTCACAAAAACTACTGGGCCGATTGAGATGCGGTTTTTTGCATTAGATGTGTATAGCTTGTGAGAAGGTTTTTAGATATATTTTAGGACCATAGACAACAAAGCTGAGCTGTAGCTGAGCTATGATCTTAATTTTTCAACCACTGTTACCATTTTTCACAAAAAGTACTGGGCCGATTGAGATGCGGTTTATTGCATTTAGGACTTCGTGCGATTACAAAACAGGAATCTGGTACCAAAATATTAAAAAATCAGCGCCATTTTGAAATTCTTTGTTAATTGACCGATTTCGTTCAAAATCTATATTTAGGGCTCCCTGGGGTCTCAAAACAGGAAACTGGTACCAAAATTTAAAAAAATCAGCGCCATTTTGAAATTCTTTGTTAATTGATCGATTTCGTTCAAAATCGATATTTAGGACTCCCTGGGGTTACAAAACAGGAAACTGTTACCAAAATTTTAAAAAATCAGCGCCTTTTTGAAATTCTGTGTGAATTGACCGATTTCGTTCAAAATCGATATTTAGGGCTCCCTGGGGTCACAAAACAGGAAACTGGTACCAAAATTTAAAAAAATCAGCGCCATTTTGAAATTCTTTGTTAATTGATCGATTTCGTTCAAAATCGATATTTAGGACTCCCTGGGGTTACAAAACAGGAAACTGTTACCTAAATTTAAAAAAAACAGCGCCATTTTGAAATTCTTTGTTAAATAACCGATTTTGTTCAAAATCGATATTTAGGGTTTCGTGGGATTACAAAACGGGAAACTGGTACCAAAATTTTAAACAAATCAGCGCCATTTTGAAATTCTTTGTTAATTGACCGATTTCGTTCAAAATCGATATTTAGGGCTCCCTGGGGTCGCAAAACAGGAAACTGGTACCAAAATTTAAAAAAATCAGCGCCATTTTGAAATGCTGTGTTAATTGACCGATTTCGTTCAAAATCGATATTTAGGGCTCCCTGGGGTCACAAAACAGGAAACTGTTACCAAAATTTTAGAAAATCAGCGCCATTTTGAAATTCTTTGTTAATTGACCAAGTTCGTTCAAAATCGATATTTAGGACTCCCTGGGGTTACGAAACAGGAAACTGTTACCAAAGTTTTAAAAAATCAGCGCCATTTTTATTTATTTTGTTATCACCATAATAAATGAATTCAGTTTAGTACAGTAAAATCTGTACTACTTGTAAGTCTAACCACAACCCGTGAGCTGCTTTAGCAGCTCGCGCACAGGGCGAAATACTAGTTAGATATATATTGCTTGAGAGAAGGTTCTTAGATATATTTAAGGACCATAGACAACAAAGCTGAGCTGTAGTCTATGATTTTATTTTTTCAATATGTTACCATTTTTCTCAAAAACTACTGTGCTGATTTAGATGCGGGCTTTTTGTTTTAGATATATTTAGCTTGTACCTAGAAGCTGCCCAGGGTATCATGATGGAGTCAGGAGGCGATCATGGGAACTCCTTAAATTCTCATCGTATACCCGTCACGTTTGGACTCTTTTGATTTGTCCATTTGAAAAGGGTTTGGCCATAGTCCACCACACTGGTCAAAAAAACGACTGAGCTGTCAAAGATGCAGTTTTGTGTTTTAGATATTATGTAATAATATATACGTTTGCTACGTTCTAATTGTTGTTTCAAAGTTATAAAGGTCAAAGGTATAATGGAGCTCTGCAGTTCGTCGTGGGTTTTTTAAAATTTTTAATTTTATTACTTGTTGTAATATATCGATGGGTCATATACGTTTGCAGGACTATACGCCCCTGCCAGTTGTCACCCCGCAGCGTCGCTCTGTCTCTCCGTCGAACGACTTGTTGGAAAGAGCGTATCTCCTTACACTGCGATATAATGTTACTGGATACGTTAAAAGGTTTCCTGAAAGTGTGCTAACACGATGACAGACTGATATAGTTTGTATGGGTTCTCTCTTTCACTCCTTTGTCTGATTATCTACGCTGATTATAAAATACTACTTTCTGCTCACGGTCGGTTTAGAAAATCTTAGAAAATTATGGTATGATACTTTTTGTTTATATTAAGAATAGTTTTATCATAAAACCATAATTACCATCATCATCAATGTCTTTTCATTTAAAGTACGTTACGTGAATTAAATGAGATTAATAATTAAAAGATATCCATTCTAATATTATAAGTAGGTACGAAAGTATGTTTGTCTGTCTATCTGCTACGCTTTAAGGGACCATCTTTTCAAATGATTTTGATGAAATTTGGTACAGAGGTAGATTGCATCCCGGGGAAGGAAATAGGCTACTTTGTTATCCTAGAAAATTAAAGAGCTCAACCGGGAATCAAAGTCTTAATCCAAGCGGACGAAGTCGCGGGCATCATTTAGTTTAAATAATATTAGTATTATTATTACTATTTTATTAGTATTAAGTATTTATTTATTTACTACATGATGCCCGCAACTTCGTCTGCGTTTATTAAGATTTTTGATTCCCGCGAGAACTTCGTAATTTTATATTTATTATCTTTCGTAATGTCCTTTCCTGGGACGTAAACTACCTCTGTACCCAAATTTCATTGAAATCGGTTTAAAAGATGGGCCGTTAAAGCGTAGCAGACAGACAAACTATCACATTTATAATATCAAATAAGTATGGATATGGATTGATCACATAGCATCTAAACATGGGCTTATCACAGATAACTAAAAATATTTTGTTGGGAATTACATCTAACATTGTAGTATTGTCCCCAGCGTACCTGGACCCCTACATAGTACCAGCGAGCCTGGAACAGCTCCTGGTATCGAGCGACGTGGTTGGCAACATCCGGTTCAGCCACCCCACTCTATACGTCTTCCCCGGAGGTCAGGGCGACGCCGCGCTCTTCGGCATCAACGGATTCAACATGCTGGGTAAGCCTGAACCTTTCATTTTTTGAAGTTAAACTTCTTTAGCGTTAACGACCTCCGTGGCGCAGTGTTGAGTGCTGTTGCCTGTTGCCTTAACGTGCGGAGGTCCCGGGTTCGATCCCCGGCAGGATCAATTTGGGAATTTATAATTTCTCAATTTTCCCTGGTCTGGCCTGGTGAGAGCCTTCGGTGACTCTAGTTGCAAACAGAGGGACAATTAATGAATATGACTTGAAAAAATGCTATCAAACCTTGGAAAAATTAAATGTTAATAAAATTATAATATATACCCTCCCTTACTGTGACAATTTGCCACACCAAGAAAATACCTATAGATATAAGTTAAATATGACATTATATAATTTATGTACCTACAATAATAAATTTAAAATAATTGACATAAGTACCCAGTGTGGTAAAGTTTATTATGACTTGGAACAAGATAGGTATAAACTATCATGTTATGCTAAGGGACAGATAGCTGTTTCGCTATCATATTTTTTTTCAACACTAGCCAAAAATGTGGCTAAACAAGCTGCTTCTATTGAGCAGTGTTTTTACTCTGACATTTTGGATATAAGTCCAAGTAACTTTACTTTAAACTAGATAAGGAAACAACGGAGCTTTCCTCTTGCTTGAATAGTATAAGTTATAATAAGGCTTTGCACACACTTGACGCAAAGCAAATAAAAAATAAAAAACCGGCCAAGTGCGAGTCGGACTCGCGCACCGAGGGTTCCGTACAAACCTGTAGTAAGTTTTAAATTAAATGTTTTTTTTAAATATTTGAGTTGATTGAATGAAAGGTAAATTTCGGTTTACGATTTATGACGTATTAAAAAAAAACTACTTACTTGATCTCGTTCAAACCAATTTTCGGTGGTAGTTTGCATGGTAATGTACAACATATATTTTTTTTAGTTTTATCATTCTCTTATTTTAGAAGTTACGGGGGGGGGACACACATTTTACCACTTTGGAAGTGTCTCTCGCGCAAACTATTCAGTTTAGAAAAAAATGATATTAAAAACCTCAATATCATTTTTAAAGACCTATCCATAGATACCCCACACCTATGGGTTAGATGAAAAAAAATTTTTTGAGTTTCAGTTCTAAGTATGGGGAACCCCAAAATTTATGGTTTTTTTTTCTATTTTTGTAAGAAAATCTTAATGCGGTTTACAGAATACATTTACTTACCAAGTTTCAACAGTATAGCTCTTATAGTTTCGGAAAAAAGTGGCTGTGACATACGGACGGACAGACAGACAGACAGACAGACATGACGAATCTATAAGGGTTCCGTTTTTGCCAAATTTGGCTACGGAACCCTAAAAATGTAATGTCATCAACCTGGTTCACCAGAACATTCAATGTATTAGAGGGAAGGATTTGGAGATTGAATTGTTCCTAAATAATTTTAATATTGATATTTTATGTGTAACTGAACATTGGCTAAAAAACCATGAGTACATGTTCAATTTTAGTGACCACCAGGTTGGTAGTTTGTTCACCAGATCTAATGCCATCCATGGAGGCTCTTTAATTTTGTTGAATAAAAAGTAATTTAAAAAGAACAAAAAACCCGACTGCTTGGATACCAAAAAGTATAAAACAAGACATGAATTGAAGTATTTCATTATTATCAATTTAAATCGTATAATATTAATAAAATTCATCAAGGCGCAGTCACACGTTAAGGTTAGCTATTGGACGTGCGACTGTGCCTTGATAAATTTTATTAATATTATACGATTTAAATTGATAATAATGAAATACTTCAATTCATGTCTTGTTTTATACTTTTTGGTATCCAAGCAGTCGGGTTTTTTGTTCTTTTTAAATTACTTTTTTATTTCAAACTTTTTAGTTAAGCACTTACCGTAAACAGGCGACGTTTTATCTGCTCGAAGTAGCGTCTATTATCTATTCTGTGGTAGCACCAAAGGTACTAATAAGTATTTTGTAAAAGAAGTAGTAATAAGCAGCGGATTAATTTATTCGTAATGACTAGCGGTGATCACCATAACCATCATCGAATTTGCATATGTTATAATGCTAATATTAATTTGGTAAAGTTTGTAAATCTGCTATTTTTCCTAAAAATGAGCTCATTAATTTTCGAGAGTCCTATCGCATCAACGTTAGGAGACCTCGGCAATGAACAATGCAAAAACGTATTTTTAAGTATTTTCAAAAACACAATTTGTACGTATTTAGTACGTAGTGGGAGTATTTATTTATGTAGTATTTAGTTTATAGCTAAGTGGACTCGGAACCAATATTTTAATAGATATTAAAAATGACAGTCGGAAGTTATGTTAGTCGAAAATGCGCTGCATGTGGCATTGATGAATTTATTGATTGATCGATTGAAGAAGTAAAAATTATCAAGTTTTTTGAGACTTGTTATGGCTTTGGTATTACTATGATATGTTACTACCGTAATATGTGAGAGCCCCACCTTCACCCCTACCTAACCGCTGCCGGCCGCGTCATTTTCTATTGAAGGTTACTTAATTAGTGGTATTTCTACGATATCTCATAAGATATCTAAATTGAATGGTGTAAAGGACAATTTTTGTCTAAATTAAATACTTGAGATGAGTAAGATATTTATTTTGATAAGGAATTAACCATTAATACTATGTTGGTAAAAACACCTTCGCAAGTAAAGCACTGTTTAGACCAAATTTGAAAATCATAAAAATGGTTAGTGTGAGTCAACCTTAAAAGATAGTTATATGCCATCCCGGACTTTTTTTTAGAACTTTTTGAAAGGAACGTTTCTACAATACATTGTTGTCGTGTAACTTTAACGATTTAGGCAGCGCACGCCACGTAAGCCCTCAGATGAGATGATTTTTTCCGACTTTACTAACATTATTGCAATTTTCGTAAGGATCTCTAATTTGTTTGGAAATAAAATATAGCCTATTTTACTTGTTACTAATGTAGCTTTCTACAAGTGATAAAAGTTTTAAAATCGGTTGAGTAGTTTTTGAGATAATCCACCTAGTTTGATAGATATAGATGATATGAGTGGGAACTTTAAACATTTCCTTTGAAACCTCGTAAATCCTAAATTATCATTTAAACGGAAAAATGGTTTAAGAAACCTAGGTGTGATTTTAAAAGACCTATCTAACGATACCCCACTTGCTTATAGCCTATTGACTTTCATTTATTACTTGGCTTCTAGTCGACGCCATTTTGTTTTTCTCAAATTCGGCCTCCGTTGTGACACTCGGAAGACTAAAACAAATCTATTAAAGCAATTACTATCAAAATCGGTTCAGCCATTTTTTCTGTAATGTGTCACAAAGGAATACAACTTTTGAAACCTCGTAAATCCTAAATGATCGTTAAAATGAGAAAATGATCAAAGAAACCTAACTATGATTTTGCAAGACCTTTTCATCGATACCCCACTTGCCATAGTCCATCGACTTTTATTTTTTAATTTGTTGCATTATGGCTTCTACAGGGCGCCATTTTGTTTTTTCTGAAATTTGGCTTCCACAGTGACACTCTAATGATATATTCGGCACAAACTGGTGCAAGAATCATCAAAATCGGTCCACGCGTTTAGGCTGTAGGTGTCTTGCAAGGAACATACAAACATATATAGACTGATGAACACATAACCCTGTGCGTTCCGCAGTCGGGTAAAAAATTAAAATTTAAGAACCGAAATGATATTGTGAGCCTGTCTGTTGAGCGAACAATAGAACTATCTTCAGTTGAATTGGAGCAATTTATTGTTGTGTCTATATACAGACCACCTTTGTCTAACTTTGAACTTTTTGAAAAGGTAATGGATGATGTACTATTTAAACTCTCTAAATCAAATAAAAAGCTTATTGTGTGCGGAGGCTTTAATGTAAATATATTGGAAAGTAGCCCTTTAAGTGGCAAGTTATTGAATCTATTCAAATCCTATAACTTATCCAATATGTTTATGGAGCCAACTAGAATAACTGCAACTAGTGCCACATGCATAGACAATATTTTTACAAATTTTACACCTGTTAATAAAAACATTATTAGTAAATTAGATTCAGATCATTGTGGACAACAAATTCAGTTTGAAAATTTAAATAAAAATGTATCAAAGCGTAGAATAACTTTTGTACCAGTAACGTTGGACCGTATTGAAAAAATAAGAACAAGTCTTACAGAGGAACTGCCTTTTTTACCAAATGGGTTGAGTCCTAATGAAATGTATAACATATTCTTTATTACTTTCAGTGAAATATTCAAATCAATATTCACCAGTAGAACGGTCTTAACTACTGATGCAAACGTTTTTAACGACTGGGCAACAAATGAATTACACAGAAGTAGGCAAAAATTATATGAATTGTATGCGGAGCGACAGTATGATACTAGTGATGAGCTCAAGCAGCATGTTCAACTGTTTTCCAAGAAATTTAAAAGAAATTGCATTGTGGCTAAATCAAAACATATTCAAACTAAGATAAAAAATAGCTCCAATGTAATCAAAACTACTTGGAACATAGTGAATGAAGAAACAGGAAGAGCAACACGGAAAAATTGTGAATTTAAACTTAATGTCGGTAATACACCTGTAACTTCGGACTCCGAAGTTGCTTCTGTTTTTGAAGGCTTCTTTACGGATATTCCTGTTTCGACCACAGAATCGTTGAACTCCTCACCAAATGCCGCTCTTACTTTACTGGAGGATAACGTGGCTGAATGTAATAACGTTTTCAAATTCTGTCACTTTAACTGCTCTGACGTTATTAAAGCTTTCAAATTAATTAACAATTAGAAGACAAATGATTTGTGGGGCATTTCCGTTAACGTTGTAAAATCATTGATTGATATCGTTGCACCCGAGTTAGCTTTAATATTTAATAATTGTATTGATTGTGGTGAGTTTCCTGACTTAATGAAGCACAGTAAAATAATTCCTCTATTCAAATCAGGTAGATGACCCCGCTAACTTTAGACCTATATCTGTACTACCCACTTTTAGTAAAATATTTGAAAAATTAATATTAATTCAATTGCTTAAACATTTTTGTAATAATGACTTATTACATAGTAAACAGTTTGGATTTACACGGGGTCGCTCAACAATCGATGCTGGTGTTGAGTTAATTCAAAATATATTCGAAGCCTGGGAGGAATCACGTGATGCACTTGGCGTTTTCTGTGATTTATCCAAGGCTTTTGATTGTGTTGATCACGAAACATTAGTCAGAAAACTGCACCATTATGGAATTAGGGGTGTAGCACTGGATATGATGAATTCCTACTTAAAAAATAGGATGCAAAAGGTAGACGTCAATGGAAAGCGGTCTTCCGGATCGATTGTAAAAATGGGGGTTCCACAAGGTTCAATTTTAGGGCCTTTTCTATTCCTCATTTATATTAACGATCTTCCTTACCTTGCCAAGGATAATCATGGGATAGTATTGTTTGCTGATGATACATCACTTTTGTTTAAAATAAATCGTTACGAAACTACTCTTGACGAAGTAAACAATTCTCTCACTAAAGTGGTACAGTGGTTTGAAGCTAATAACCTACTACTCAATGGGAAAAAGACAAAGTGTATCAAATTTACATTACCTAATGTCAAACAGGTAAAAACCACTGTACAGCTTGATCATGAGGAATTAGATTTAGTGGATACCGCTGTTTTTCTCGGAATAACGTTAGATGCTAAACTCCAATGGGGCCATCATATAGATGACTTATCGAACAGACTTAGTTCTGCTGCATACGCGGTTAAAAAGATCCGCCAGTTGACAGATATAGAAACGGCGAGATTTGTTTATTTTGGTTACTTTCACAGCATTATGTCATATGGTATATTATTATGGGGTAATGCTGCTGATATTAATTCTGTTTTTGTACTACAGAAAAGGGCTGTTCGAGCCATATATAATATGGGACCACGAGAGTCACTAAGAGATAAATTTAAAGAAATCAATATTATGACAGTGCACAACCAATATATATTTGAAAATTTAATATACGTGCATAAACACATTGATAAATTCAAGAAGAAAAGTGATTGTCATAATGTCAATACTAGAAATAAAAATAAACTTGTAATGCCTGCTTCTAGGCTTTGTAAAACTAGCAATTCGTTTGTGGGAAGCAGTGTCCGCTTCTACAATAAGCTCCCAGAAGGCATGTTGAAGATGTCTCTGAATAAGTTCAAAGTTAATGTAAAACGTAAACTCATTGAAAAATCTTATTACCATGTGAAGGATTACTTGAATGACAAGGAAGCTTGGCAATAATTTGCTCTAATGCACTTGAAACACTTAAGTACCCCAACCGCAATAAAAACCCGAACAAGACATTAAACCTTTTCTCACACATAAAATGAGAGAATAAAACCTAAACGTAATTTGATAAATGATACCCTCAAGCAAGAAAAGCGCTTGGCGATGGAAAGCCAATAGACCGCTTGGCAGGCTTCCAACCCCGGAGCTCTCTTGACCAAGGTCGAGCTCTATCGTGATTTAGCCCCTTATAGAACAACGGAGTTTTTTTTTCTATTTTCTCTGTCGCTAAGCAAATTTATTTTTCAAATCGTCTCGTTGGTCTAACTCTAGAGTATTGACTTAGATCTAGTATGTCAAGTCAAGATTTATAATTATTTAAGTGCCTACTTGTGTTAGCTGTAGGTAGGGTGGGTTTACTTTATGTTCTTCTCTTTTTTTATGTTTAAAAACACACATTTTATAAAGGAAAATTCAAAAATTATAACCGACTAGCTGATACCCGCGACTTCGTCCGCGTGGGATTTTTGGTTCTCGCGGGAACTCTTTAATTATTTTCCGAGATAAAAAGTAGCCTACGAGTATGTGTTATTCTAGACTGTAAACTATCGCTGTGCCGAATTTCATCCAGATCCGTTCAGCCGCCTTGGCGTGATTGGGTAACAAACATCCATCCAAACTTTTGCATTTAAGATATTATAGTATACATTCCCACTCGGACGAAGTCGCAGGCGTCATCTTGTAGAAAATAATTTCAGTAAACTCATACCAAAACTGTTACTAATTATGGTCCAGTTAAAATAACCCTCTTATATCGCTGTTCCCTCACGTCTGGCTGAGAGCCAAACTTGGTTCGGTGGCATTTTACTCTTTTTGGAAGTATTCGCGCTGACTAAGATACATGGAGGAAACTTCTTTATTTTATGTTATTAGTGCAATGGAGAGTTTGCTATTTAATTGGCTGTGTTTGGAAAAATACTGCTGACTATCCTCTGCTTTTTTAAATTTTATTTTACTGGTTTTACGGCTCTGGGTTCCAGCACTTGTAAGCCATTTCTTTTTTCTTTTTTAATCAGAAAATAGAGTTGAAATTGAGAGTGTTTCCTTCGAATTCATCCGCGTGGATCGAGGTTTTTTGGTTCCGCGGGAACTCTTTAATTTTCCGAGATAAAAAGTAGCCTATGTGTTATTCCAGACTTATCTATCTATCTTTGCGCCAAATCATCCAGATCCTTTCAGCCGTTGGGGCGTGATTGAGTAACATCCATCCATATAGGTATAACATATCAATCAATTAAAATTTGTAACATTTTTATATATTACATTCTGTTGTTTGCCGCATCGGCCCGTAGGAAATCATTCTAAATATCATAAATTATTATATCCACGCTACTTAGTAGTTCATCCAATGTAGACATTTTCCCCCTTTCATAAGTCGGCTGAATTAATTCCACAGCAATTATACAAAGCTCTAAGCACTTCTCCACTCCACACAATGCTTGAACACAAACAATTGGAAATATTTAAAACATACCCGTAATTACCAGTGTAACTTGTAATATCAGCCGGGATATTACACTTGTGAACGCTAGAGGGCTTATTGTGTATTTTACAGACTTGTGGAGATTTTCTGATTACAAATATTTTTTAATTAAAAAAAACTTGTATATGTTCTTTTTAATCCACTGGTTCGGCCGCATTACAAAACAAAACCAGCATTAGACTATAGTCCACCTCGCTGGTCCGGTCGATATTATGTTTAAATTTGAGGTGATAAAGTTCACTATTTCAGACGTCTTAAGGCTCTGATAGACGGACGGAAGGACAAATGCAAATTCACTCAAGTAGACTGAGAGTATATAGAACTGATAGTAAAGTTTCTCTCCTTCCGAGAGGAGACTCTTTCTACGTAATGAACCGGCAACGGGTTGTAATGCTGATGATCATAAAATCAAGCCTAACTACGACTACAATCCATATCCATTATTAATAATCCATACTAATATTATAAATGCGAAAGTGTGTCTGTCTGTCTGTCTGCTACGCTTTCACGGCCTAACTACTCAACCGATTTTGATGAAATTGGTATAGGGATAGTACGTATCCCGGGAAAGGAAATAGGTACCTTTATCTCGAAAAATTAAAGAGTTCCCGCGGGAATAAAAAGCCTACCACGCGGGCGAAGTCGCGGGTATCATCTAGTAATAATAATAATTTATGAAAAGGCGACAACCCTGACAAGCTCACCTATGTTATTGTAGCTCAGTGAGCTCTGCTCGCTTGTAGCGGGAATTGCCCTTTTGTTCCCATTCTGGCTCCGCGCCAGTAATGCATGTGGCTGTTACACTTTTTAAACTTGTCTTTACACAAATTGAAGAAATCCATTAAAAGTATGCAGATTATGTAAATGATAAAAGAGCATGGATTTGACTCGCTCCAGCAATGCTTGGGACGGCGTTTACTTATGTTGCTCTTTTTAACTTACAATTACACATTGATGAAATTGTTAGTTTAAAAAGAGCAGCCACCGAGTTTCTTGCTGGTTCTTCTCGGTATCAATGGTAGGTATTCCGAACCAGTGGTAAATTCACTCGACGATTCAAAAGCACTTTTAATAAGTTTATTTAAATAAAAAAATATGACTTTGAGTTTGAACATGCACGTTTGAGAATACTTACCGCCAGTAGTACCTACTTAGTAAGGGTAAGGGTAGTTACAGTTACTTAGTATTTAGGGGTTTTTTGGTTTTTACAGAGACAGGGTTTTGATACTTTGACCAGGGAACCCATTGCATTATGATCCCAAGAAAACTCCTTCCTTTATGTGATTAATGCACGACCCTCAGTTATGAAGAATACGAAGACAGAGACATCCCAATAGTATAAGTATAGACAGTTATTAGATAGATATATATATATGTCACCGTAAGATTGTGAAAACCGTAAGATTGTAATCTAACGCCTTTTTTTTCGATAGATTGTAAACAGTCGAAATATTGTGAACCGTTCAATGTTTTAAGTGAAAATTTTTGAAATATTCATTGTATTTACGTTTTCTTGTCTCTTTCTTGTAGGTTAGGTTAGGGTTCGACATAAATAATCAAGCACTTAGGTTCTATCGGGTTAATAAACCTAACAGATTACAATCTATCGAAAAATAATCTGTTATATTGTAATCATTCGACAGTTTACAATTTCGCGAGTTAGATTATAATCTAACGGTTTTTACAATCTTACGGTGACATATACAACATTGTGCCGGTCTTTCTGATCGTCTATCTGTCTGCCAATATCACGTTTTCACGGCTTAACTGTTAAACCGACTTTGATGAAATTTGGTAAAGAGATAGATCCCGGGATCCTACTTCACCCCGGGGAGAACTAGTTTGTATCCTTGGGCTACTAAAAAAAGAGTTCCACAGAATATTCAAAAAAAACTAAATCCCAGCGTGAAGCGGCCGATCTAGGCCTAGATACCTAAAACACAGCGAAATCTTTTATATTCTTATTTTTAAAAAGCATTGCATCCGTCTGTATCCGAATTTTGGAGATTATGAATTTTTATTTACCAACACCGTTTCGAGTTCACGGCTTTCATTGAAAGCAAAATTTTTTATTTTTTTTCAATTGTATTTAATACAATGCTACCTTTTGTTGCACTTTTTGGGTTCATCTTTTGTTCATTCATCTGAATGGATTCATTTATCTTCCGTTCATTTTGGATACTTATTTTTAAGACCTAATTCATTTACTTATTTATGTTAGGTTATTTATTTATTTGATAAAGTGTCGATAATTTTTTTTTTAGATTTGTCGGTGTTTTCTTTTTATTACAAATCTTCAGATTTCATCTACTTCGAAATCTATTGAAATTCGCTTATAGGTAATAAGAGTACCTACGTACTCACATCTTTCAAACATCGTACACTTCAAGTAAATGTGATGCCTTTCTGGTTTCCGTTTTCATCTAATTAATTACCATAAAATCACGGATTACTTAATAGCACCCTTCTGATAAATCTAGATTATACAACATCTCTAGAGGCTGCATTATAACTTAATTCTTGTGAGTTATAATACTAATAGATGATGTCTGCGTGAATTAAGTTTTTAATTCCAGAGTAAACTCCTAAATTTTCCGCGTTAAAAAGTACCCTTTGTCCTTCCCCGGGAAGTAACCAACCTTTATACAGAATTTCATTCCAATCGGTTGAAAAGATGGGCCATTAAAGCGTGGCAGAAAGACACACTTTCGCATTTATAATATTAAGTATGGGAGCATGGATGTGCTGTGAGTGTGATAATTCAATTTCCGCCACTTGAGTAATTTAAAAAAAAACAAATAAATTACCAGGGAAATTTCCTAATATTTCAGTCGACGGCGGCTTCTCCCGCAAGGCTTGCTGGTGGGACTTCGCAAGGCATCTCGACCGCTTGGACGCAGTGCTGTTCACACGCATCAACAACTGCTCCGTGTCTGGTATGGCATCGGTGCTGCACCGCAAGGCCACAGCCAGCGTCTACCCACAGATTGGACACTTCTTTTGCAACCTAGAAGTGAGTTATACTGCTTAATGTACACTACGTCGACCACTTAGACGTAATACTTAAAAACTATTCTGTATGACCAACGTCTACCCACAGATTGGACACTTCTTTTGCAACCTAGAAGTGAGTAATACTGACCTCGACCGATTAGACTTAATAACTGTCATCAAAAACTATACTGTATGGCCAGTGTCTATCCACAGATTGGACACTTCTTTTGGAACCTAGAAGTGAGGATACTTATTATTCACCTCGTTTGCTTCGACGCAGTGCTATTTACAGGCATCAACAAAATGTTCTGTCTGGCATGGCATTGGTGCTGCAACCCGACCACTTTGGAAATCCCTGGTATAGACCCTAAGACGACGTCACCTTTTTGTTTCTTTATTTCAATGATTGTATTGTGTTGTTCCAGGAGCGGCGCGCATTGTCCAGCCCCGACGGTGACAAGGACTCAGACCCGCTGCTGGTGAGCCTGCTGCAGACAGGCGCAGACATGATGACGGACCTGAGACACCTCAACCTCAAGCCCCAGCACTGCTACCGGAGCCCTGACCCCATCAACCTCTATCACAAAGTTGGACATGGTAAACACTTTTTCTAAATACACGTTTTTTTTATTTGGAGTTAAGGGACCTACTTGAGAATCGATTTTCATATATAAGCCCGGGGTATGAAAATTTATGGGAAGTAAAATCAAACTTTCTCCGTTACGTTATTGACTATAAATTATATAATTAATATACATAAATGTATCAAGCATGCTTTCAGTAATATAAAAAATGTGTTCATTTAACTACCCTAATTTACTAATCAATATAATGACTCTGGCTTATGTCCATCCCCGTGATACAACCTCTATATTACCTACCGTTAAAGGGTAGCAGACAGACAGACACTTCCGCATTTATAATATTTGTATGGATAAGGTCGGTTGGAAAGCGTCTTCATAAAAAATTGGGGTTATTTTTACCCGGCTACTGCAAAGCCAAAAGAAAGGGCTTTGATTTTAGCAGCAGATTTTAGCAGTTGTAGTATGATATAGGTGAAATTTGGAACAGATTTATTTTACTGAAGGTGCTCATTGCCCAGTCGTTAACAATAGGTATACTAATATTATAAATGCGGAAGTGTGTCTGGCTGTCTGTCTATCTGCTACGCTTTCACGGCCCATATGTTCAATCGATTTTGATGAAATTTGGTACGATTTGGTTACTTTTTATCCCGGAAAATTAAACAGTTCGACGAAGAAAGCATAGTCTCCTTCCGCGTGATTTTATACTTTTGAATAATCCCGTAGGTATAGATTTTCTGGGTTAGGCTATCCCATCCATCCCTAGCATGCAACCTATTTCTGCACCTTATCAACACCGGTTGAAAAAATGGACTATGAAAGCTTAGGAGACGGTTCTGCACTTTATCAAAACCGGTAAGGAGGTTAGACCATCCCTAGCATGCAACCTATTTCTCCACCTTAACAAAAACTTAGGAGGCGGAATCACAGTTTTTCGCATTTATTTGTAAGGCTGCTTATTATCATTGGTTTGGACAATTTGACTAAATAATGTATTTTCCTCCTTTTCAGGAACATTAGACATGTACGTACTCAATCCGTCCAAGGACTCAAAATATGTTCGTGATTTTCTCAAACGATGGCATAATAGTGAACAAAAATTGTTCGAAGGGGCTAGTATATCTGGACAATTTAATTTTCCCGTTCCAAATTTAGTGTCAATATGTGCGCTTTTAGTATGGAGGCCAGCCAACCCGGACGATACGATTACCAGAATAATGTTCCCAGGATCAACCCCACAGCACAAAATATTTGAAGGACTAGAAAGATTAAGACATTTAGAATTTCTTCAGCATCCTACGTACACGGGACGACAGATGACACCCGCAGCGCCAGCGCCTACTGCAGCGACTGTTACGACGACCCTAAAACAAACAAAGCAACCACTAACAAAAGTTAGTAAAGAAAGAAGTATTATTTCCGAAAGAAAAGAGGAAAGGGCTGTTGATGTGGATCCTAAAGTGATAAGGGACGAAACCGATTCTAAAAATATTATTGATAATAGATTATTAAGTGAACTAGCAGATGGTGATGAGAAGAAAATTGAGTCTGTTTTACATGAAGCTATAACTGCTAGAATAGACACTAAATTAGATGATAAATTTGCTCAATATGAGAGCACTGTATTAGATGGTTTACCGAAAAAGAAAGACGCAAAGAAAAAGACGACTGATAAGAAAACAAAACGTACTGATAAGACTGACGATATAAAAGACACTATTATTAACGCTTCAGAACCAAAAAAGCCTGAAAGTGAAAATAAATTAAAAACAGAACTGAGGAAAAAACCTGAAAAAACGAAAACTGACATTACAATGACATCAACTACAAAAGGCAAAGTAAGCACTCGGACTACGCAGAAAATAGCTGATAAGAAAGCAACAACAGCTGCTATTGACAAAAAAGCAGTTCCCGATGATAAAAAATCTCCTCCTACAACTCCGAAAAAAATCTCAGACTTAAAACCAGCTCCATTACCCGTAAAAGATAAAGTTAGAGTCAAAACTAGAAAACTAAGTCCAGGTAGTACGCCAGCTAAGAGTACAAAAGAAGCAAATAACCGACGAGTTGTTGAATCCAAATACAAGCAAGCTTCACCAAAGCGGGATCTAACTCAAAAATCACAAGATAAGAAAGAACCGAAAACAAAACGAGAGCCTATTTCTCGGAGACCTAGACCGTTATCTTCACCTATAAAAGGAATGAAGTCATTAAAAAGTCCATCCAAATCAATGAAAACTATTAAAGCAGACACTTCCAAGTTAAAAGGTCTTCAAAGAGTAAATTATGAAGATATATTAAAGGAAGCGAAAAAGTCAGATGAGGATACTTCCAAATCATTAGATGATATAAAGCAACAAGAACTCGATGAAAGAGAAGAGCAAGAAATTGTCAGAGAAATTGAAGCCGTATTCAACAGAGATAGTGAAGCAGAAGAAAAAATTGAATTCGTTGGAAGGTCCGATATAGAAAAAATAACGTATTTATTGGATGAGGCTAAAACAGAAACTACTGCTGATGGAGAATTCGAAGAAGAATATCTCATTATAGAAAAAGAAGAAGTTGATCAATATAATGAAGAATCGATAGCTGACAAAGAAAGCGTACATGAAAATGAAGATGAGCTAAAAAAACATTTAAAAGACAAAGAAGATTCTGAAAAGAAAAAGATGAAAACTGCCGAATACGAGAAGGATTATGAAAAAGAGCAAATAAAGACTGAAAAAGATTCCAAAGGAATTGAATCAAAAGATCAATCTGTGAGTGTGGAAGAAAAACAAGATATCAGCAGTGAAAAGAAAACGTCTGATAGCAAAAGTGGAATTGCCAAACCTAAAGACTCTCCAGAAAATATTATACAAGAATCACATCCAGATGAAAAAATATCCACAACAATCGAATCAGGTGCAACTACTGCACCAACTCTTCCTGAAGATGAACGTATTCCTTTAGACGATATCAAAGAAGATTATCAAGTTGAAGAGAAATACGCTAAAGAAGAAACGAAAGAAATTATGCCTCCTCAAACACTTATTGATCTTCATAAACCCGCTGAGAAAAGTGCTAAAATTGAACCTCCTGCGCCAATGCGAGAAATCGTTAAAACTCCAGACGAAGTGGCCGACTTACCCTTACATGAAGAAGTAGATTACCGAACTTATGAAGACAAGAAAACTCCCGGTGAAGATGATTATAAACACAAACTTGGCATTGGGTTTGATCATGATATTAAAGTACCCAAAGATTTGCCTCTCTTAGACACTGAATCATCTTTACGATCAAATGTAATCCAAACTATTCAAGATGACATTATTGTTAAAACTGCTCAGCGTCCATCACATGCTGAGCTAGTGACAGTTACCCCCGGCTCAGCGCCAGAATCTCCTATGTATCATGACCAAATGAAAATATCAATATTATCAGGACAAGAGCTAGAACCAGTTAAGGAATATGATGATACTGCATTTAATTATGGACAATATACGGAAAAATTAAGAGAAACTCATATTACAACGGTTCATTCTCCGATAAGAGATGTAATAGAAGCTATTCCCACTATGCCCGAAAAAATATCGTCTATACCAGAGGATGTTGAAAAAGAAATAGAAGAAGCCAGTAAATTAGAACTATCTGAAAAACCGCTTTTAAGCCCAGAAGTTGTAGAAAAAATTGTTGCTGATGTTGCTGAAGTGCTAAAATCTGAAAAAAGTTTAGAGGAACTAATAGCAGAAAAATCTCCGATGCTCAGGAAATCTCCTGAAATATTTAGTACATTCAAAATAGAAGACGTAAGCACTATTCAAGCTACGAAAGATTTCCTCTATGGTGAAATTGGAAAAAAAAGTGAGGAACAAAAAGCTCTCAAACCAAGTAGTGAAAAGACAAAATCAGAACAGGAAAATCTAGGAAAAGATCAAGGAATTCATAAAGAAGTTTCTCCTGTAAGATCAATCGCATCTGAAGATTTGAGTGATGTCTCTGATAAAACAGTACTGAGTGAAGGCAAACGACTAAAACGTGAAATCAAACAAGATACAAATAAGGATGACATACTTGAAAACAATATTACAACTCAGGTTAATGGATTTTCTACCGTTACTGAAAAATATCAAATTGAAAAAGACACCGATATACGTGATAGCAAACCTGAAAAGAAATTAAGTGTTGCTTTAGACTCGGCAAAAACATTAGAAAAACTGGAAGAGAAAATGGCAGATTTAAAGAAAAAGGAAGATAAAACATTCGAAAAATTTGTTCCAGAAATCCTAAAAATAGATGACACATTAGAAAAAGAGGTTGTTCATAAGTTAAAGGAAGATATCACCATCGATACGCGAATTTCAAAACTGAAAAGCGATATCGACCTCAGTGAAGCTCTTGAAAAAGAACCTGCTACTGAGGAAGGAAAACAGCTAAGTCAAGAAAATGTTGATAAAGAGGATGAAATAACAGATACTTATTTAGAGATAACTACGTCTCAACAAAACTTAGATGAAGTGACCAGTCCTGATATCATTCAAGATATAAAAGATACCTCAAAATCTGTAGCACTTGACACATCAAAAATTAAGTCTGACATCGATTCTGACAAACTTGATGATAAGCAAGTAAGTTTAGAAAAGGATCTGACAAAACTTCAAAAAGATAGTGAAAAACTTTCAAAACTCGATGGTGATGAGGGAAAAGGTCTAAAAATAGAAAAAAAGGAAAGTAAATCTATGATAAGTAGTTTTATGAATAAATTTGATGAAAAAATTAGCAAAGCAAAAGGATTGTTTACTAAAAAGACCGACAAAACTTTTGAACAAGATGAGCCCTTACAAACAAAAATATCTCCTACGAAATCAGATGAAGACAAATATGACGATCCAACTTCAGTTATAGCAAGATATGACGAAATTATTTTACCTAAAGTACAATTATATGAACAATATATGATAACGCTCGTTTCATTTCAAAAAGATATCGAAGAAGAGCTTTTAAAATATAAAATAGTTGGTGAACCGAAGGAAATTGTAACTATAAAAACAGAAAAAATCAAATTAGAACAAATCATTATCGTGAGAACAACTGTCACTAGAATAATAACTACAAAATATGCGAATACTAACGGGATTGTACAAAAAATTAAAACTGTAACAGTTATTTCAGTAACTGATAGCCACCCTGATGGCACATCTTCCATTAAAGTTGATGGCAACACAACATTGAGAGAAGTCGAAGATATTGAGTCAAATATGATCAAAGAGTTTAATATAGAAGAAGATACAACGAGTGAAGAAAATTATGAAGAAAAACCTTTAAATGTAAATGGACAGAGAGTTATTCTAAAAACTAACACAATAACTACAAAAACATTCTTAAGAAAATACAAAAGTTTGAAAAAAATTATAAAAACCACATACGAAATTGAAACTGATATCATATTTGCTAATAACTTAGCAGAAAATGTTAAAACGACAAAGTTGTGCATTTATGATTACAATACATCAAGCAAAGAATCAACAAATGAGAGGGTCGTCAAAATCTTTGTATCGTCACAAAAGTATTTGAAAGATATATCTCAAATGCCTACTCAGTTACCAGATATATATTCTGTTCATAGACAAATAAATAAAACCAAACAATTATCAATATTATCAGACAAAGAGAAAATGCCGTCTGAAATAATGTCAATACAAGATAAACCAATTGATAAAGAAAAGTCTGTAAATGACAAAGATATCAAACCGATTATTGGTAAAGGTACACAAAAAGAAACAAGTCGTGCTAAAGAGGTAACGTTACTGGAAAAACCAACGGAGAAAGAACCAATTCCTGCGAAAGAGGTAACGTCACTGGTTAAACCAACAGAGAAAGTACCAAGTCCTGTGAAAGAAGATGTGATTAAACCTGTCGTTAAGAAATCCACTGAAAAAGAACAAAGTCCTGTAAAAGAGATAACGTCACAAGTCAAACCAGCAGGAAAAGAACCAAGTTCTGCAAAAGAGGTCCTAAGTCCTGTCAAACCATTTGAAAAAGAACCAAGCCGTGCGAAAGAGGAACTTAGTCCTGAAAAACCACAGGAAAAAGAACCAAGTTCTGTAAAAGAGGTAAAAGGGCCTGAAAAACCATTGGAGAAAGAACCAAGTCCTGTGCAAGAAGACGTGATCAAACCTGTCGTTGAGAGACTCACTGAAAAAGAACCAAGTCCAGTAAAAGAGGTACCATCACCCGTCAAACCAACAGAGAAAGTACCAAGCCCAGTTAAAGAGGAACTTAGTCCTGAAAAACCCTTGGATAAAGAACAGAGTCCTGTGAAAGAAGACGAGATTAAACCTGTCGTTGAGAAACCCACTGAAAAAGAACCAAGTCCTGTAAAAGAGGTTACGTTGCCACTCAAACCAACAGAGAAAGAACCAAGTCCAGTTAAAGAGGTACTTAGTCCTGACAAACTATCCGATAAAGAACCAAGTCCTGTAAAAGAGGTAACGTCACCATTCGAACCAACAGAGAAAGAACAAAGACCTGCGAAAGAGGTGCTTAGTCCTGTTTATCCATTTGAAAAAGAACCAAGCCCTGCAAAAGAAGAACATAGTCCTGAAAAAGCACTAGAAAAAGAACCAAGTCCTGCTAAAGAGGTCACGTCACCGATAAAACCTACAGAGAAAGAACCAAGTCCTATGAAAGGAGATGTGATTAAACCCACCGTTGAGAAATCCACTGAAAAAGAACCAAGACCTGGAAAAGAGGAAACGTCACCAGTCCAAGAAACAGAGAAAGAACAAGGTCCTGCGAAAGAGGTGCTTAGTCCTGTCAAACCATTTGTAAAAGAACCAAGCCCTGCAAAAGAGGAACATAGTCCTGAAAAACCACTGGAAAAAGAATCACGTCCTGTAAAAGAGGTAACGTCACCAGTCGAACCAACAGAGAAAGATCAAAGTCCTGCGAAAGAGGTACTTAGTCCTGAAAAACCATTGGATAAAGAACCAAGTTCTCTTAAAGAAGTAACGTCACCGGTAAAACCAACAGAGAAAGAACAAAGTCCGGGGAAAGAGGAACTTAGTCCTGAAAAACCATTGGATAAAGAACAAAGTCCTCTTAAAGAGGTAACGTCATCGGCAAAACCAACAGATAAAGAACAAAGTCCTGCGAAAGAGGTACTTGGTCATGAAGTGCCATTGGATAAAGAACAAAGTCCTCGTAAAGAGGCAACGTCATCGGCAAAACCAACAGAGAAAGAACAAAGTCCTGCGAAAGAGGTACTTGGTCATGAAAAGCCATTGGATAAAGAACAAAGTCCTCTCAAAGAGGTTACATCACCGGCAAAACCAGCAGAGAAAGAACCAAGTCCTGTGAAAGAAGATGTGATTAAACCTGTCGTTGGGAAGCCCACTGAAAAAGAACCAAGTCCTGTAAAAGAGGTAACGTCACCAGACGAACCAACAGAGAAAGAACAAAGTCCTGGGAAAGAGGTACTTAGTCATGAAAAACCATTGGATAAAGAACCAGTTCCTCTTAAAGAGGTTACGTCACCGGCAAAACCAGCAGAGAAAGAACCAAGTCCTGTGAAAAAAGATGTGATTAAACCCACTGAAAAAGAACCAAGTCCTTTAAAAGAGGTACTAAGTCCTGAAAAACCATTGGATAAAGAACCAAGTCCTGTGAAAGAAGACGTGATTCAACCTGTCGTTGGGAAACCCACTGGAAAAGAACCGAGTCCTGTAAATGAGGTAACGTCACCAGTCGAACCAAAAGAGAAAGAACAAAGTCCTGCGAAAGAGGTACTTAGTCATGAAAAACCATTGGATAAAGAACCAAGTCCTCTTAAAGAGGTTACGTCACCGGCAAAACCAACAGAGAAAGAACCAAGTCCTGTCAAAGAAGATGTGATTAAACCTATCGTTGATAAACCTACTGAAAAAGAACCAAGTCCTGTCAAAGAGGTAACGTCACCAGTCGAACCAACAGAGAAAGAACAAAGTCCTGCAAAAGAGGTACTTAGTCCTGAAAAACCATTGGATAAAGAACCAAGTCCTCTTAAAGAAGTAACGTCACCGGTAAAACCAACAGAGAAAGAACAAAGTCCTGTGAAAGAGGTACTTG
This sequence comes from Erebia epiphron, assembly GCA_963932025.1. Classification (NCBI taxonomy): domain Eukaryota; kingdom Metazoa; phylum Arthropoda; class Insecta; order Lepidoptera; family Nymphalidae; genus Erebia; species Erebia epiphron. The sequence continues at coordinate 1,193,407 of OZ009947.1, read as the reverse complement.
GTCATGAAAAACCATTGGAAAAAGAAGAAAGTCCTCTTCAAGATGTTACGTCACCGGTAAAACCAACAGAGAAAGAACCAAGTCCTGTGAAAGAAGATGTGATTCAACCTGTCGTTGGGAAACCCACTGAAAGAGAACCAAGTCCTGTAAAAGAGGTAACGTCACCAGTCGAACCAACAGAGAAAGAACAAAGTCCTGCGAAAGAGGTACTTAGTCCTGAAAAACCATTGGATAAAGAACCAAGTCCTCTTAAAGAGGTTACGTCACCGGCAAAACCAACAGAGAAAGAACCAAGTCCTGTGAAAGAAGATGTGATTAAACCTGTCGTTGATAAACCTACTGAAAAAGAACAAAGTCCTGCGAAAGAGGTACTTAGTCCTGAAAAACCATTGGATAAAGAACCAAGTCCTCTTAAAGAGGTTACGTCACCGGCAAAACCAACAGAGAAAGAACCAAGTCCTGTGAAAGAAGATGTGATTAAACCTGTCGTTGATAAACCTACTGAAAAAGAACCAAGTCCTGTCAAAGAGGTAACGTCACCAGTCGAACCAACAGAGAAAGAACAAAGTCCTGCGAAAGCGGTACTTAGTCCTGAAAAACCATTGGATAAAGAACCAAGTCCTCTTAAAGAAGTAACGTCACCGGTAAAACCAACAGAGAAAGAACAAAGTCCTGCGAAAGAGGTACTTAGTCCTGAAAAACCATTGGATAAAGAACCAAGTCCTCTTAAAGAGGTAACGTCACCGGTAAAACCAACAGAGAAAGAACAAAGTCCTGTGAAAGAGGTACTTGGTCATGAAAAACCATTGGATAAAGAAGAAAGTCCTCTTAAAGATGTTACGTTACCGGTAAAACCAACAGAGAAAGAACCAAGTCCTGTGAAAGAAGATGTGATTAAACCTGTCGTTGATAAACCAACTGAAAAAGAACCAAGTCCTGTAAAAGAGGTACTAAGTCCTGAAAAACCATTGGATAAAGAATCAAGTCCTGTGAAAGAAGACGTGATTCAACCTGTCGTTGGGAAACCCACTGGAAAAGAACCAAGTCCTGTAAAAGAGGTAACGTCACCAGTCGAACCAAAAGAGAAAGAACAAAGTCCTGCGAAAGAGGTACTTAGTCATGAGAAACCATTGGATAAAGAACCAAGTCCTCTTAAAGAGGTTACGTCACCGGCAAAACCAACAGAGAAAGAACCAAGTCCTGTGAAAGAAGATGTGATTAAACCTGTCGTTGATAAACCTACTGAAAAAGAACAAAGTCCTGCGAAAGAGGTACTTAGTCCTGAAAAACCATTGGATAAAGAACCAAGTCCTCTTAAAGAAGTAACGTCACCGGTAAAACCAACAGAGAAAGAACAAAGTCCTGCGAAAGAGGTACTTAGTCCTGAAAAACCATTGGATAAAGAACCAAGTCCTCTTAAAGAAGTAACGTCACCGGTAAAACCAACAGAGAAAGAACAAAGTCCTGCGAAAGAGGTACTTAGTCCTGAAAAACCATTGGATAAAGAACCAAGTCCTCTTAAAGAGGTAACGTCACCGGTAAAACCAACAGAGAAAGAACAAAGTCCTGTGAAAGAGGTACTTGGTCATGAAAAACCATGGGATAAAGAAGAAAGTCCTCTTAAAGATGTTACGTTACCGGTAAAACCAACAGAGAAAGAACCAAGTCCTGTGAAAGAAGATGTGATTAAACCTGTCGTTGATAAACCAACTGAAAAAGAACCAAGTCCTGTAAAAGAGGTACTAAGTCCTGAAAAACCATTGGATAAAGAATCAAGTCCTGTGAAAAAAGACGTGATTCAACCTGTCGTTGGGAAACCCACTGGAAAAGAACCAAGTCCTGTAAAAGAGGTAACGTCACCAGTCGAACCAAAAGAGAAAGAACAAAGTCCTGCGAAAGAGGTACTTAGTCATGAGAAACCATTGGATAAAGAACCAAGTCCTCTTAAAGAGGTTACGTCACCGGCAAAACCAACAGAGAAAGAACCAAGTCCTGTGAAAGAAGATGTGATTAAACCTGTCGTTGATAAACCTACTGAAAAAGAACAAAGTCCTGCGAAAGAGGTACTTAGTCCTGAAAAACCATTGGATAAAGAACCAAGTCCTCTTAAAGAGGTTACGTCACCGGCAAAACCAACAGAGAAAGAACCAAGTCCTGTGAAAGAAGATGTGATTAAACCTGTCGTTGATAAACCTACTGAAAAAGAACCAAGTCCTGTCAAAGAGGTAACGTCACCAGTCGAACCAACAGAGAAAGAACAAAGTCCTGCGAAAGCGGTACTTAGTCCTGAAAAACCATTGGATAAAGAACCAAGTCCTCTTAAAGAAGTAACGTCACCGGTAAAACCAACAGAGAAAGAACAAAGTCCTGCGAAAGAGGTACTTAGTCCTGAAAAACCATTGGATAAAGAACCAAGTCCTCTTAAAGAGGTTACGTCACCGGCAAAACCAACAGAGAAAGAACCAAGTCCTGTGAAAGAAGATGTGATTAAACCTGTCGTTGATAAACCTACTGAAAAAGAACAAAGTCCTGCGAAAGAGGTACTTAGTCCTGAAAAACCATTGGATAAAGAACCAAGTCCTCTTAAAGAGGTTACGTCACCGGCAAAACCAACAGAGAAAGAACCAAGTCCTGTGAAAGAAGATGTGATTAAACCTGTCGTTGATAAACCTACTGAAAAAGAACCAAGTCCTGTCAAAGAGGTAACGTCACCAGTCGAACCAACAGAGAAAGAACAAAGTCCTGCGAAAGCGGTACTTAGTCCTGAAAAACCATTGGATAAAGAACCAAGTCCTCTTAAAGAAGTAACGTCACTGGTAAAACCAACAGAGAAAGAACAAAGTCCTGCGAAAGAGGTACTTAGTCCTGAAAAACCATTGGATAAAGAACCAAGTCCTCTTACAGAGGTAACATCACCGGTAAAACCAACAGAGAAAGAACAAAGTCCTGTGAAAGAGGTACTTGGTCATGAAAAACCATTGGATAAAGAAGAAAGTCCTCTTAAAGATGTTACGTTACCGGTAAAACCAACAGAGAAAGAACCAAGTCCTGTGAAAGAAGATGTGATTAAACCTGTCGTTGATAAACCCACTGAAAAAGAACCAAGTCCTGTAAAAGAGGTACTAAGTCCTGAAAAACCATTGGATAAAGAATCAAGTCCTGTGAAAGAAGACGTGATTCAACCTGTCGTTGGGAAACCCACTGGAAAAGAACCAAGTCCTGTAAAAGAGGTAACGTCACCAGTCGAACCAAAAGAGAAAGAACAAAGTCCTGCGAAAGAGGTACTTAGTCATGAGAAACCATTGGATAAAGAACCAAGTCCTCTTAAAGAGGTTACGTCACCGGCAAAACCAACAGAGAAAGAACCAAGTCCTGTAAAAGAAGATGTGATTAAACCTGTCGTTGATAAACCTACTGAAAAAGAACCAAGTCCTGTCAAAGAGGTAACGGCACCAGTCGAACCAACAGAGAAAGAACAAAGTCCTGCGAAAGAGGTACTTAGTCCTGAAAAACCATTGGATAAAGAACCAAGTCCTCTTAAAGAAGTAACGTCAACGGTTAAACCAAAAGAGAAAGAACAAAGTCCTGTAAAAGAGGTAACGTCACCAGTCGAACCAACAGAGAAAGAACACAGTCCTGCGAAAGAGGTACTTAGTCCTGAAAAACCATTGGATAAAGAACCAAGTCCTCTTAAAGAAGTAACGTCACCGGTAAAACCAACAGAGAAAGAACAAAGTCCTGCGAAAGAGGTACTTAGTCCTGAAAAACCATTGGATAAAGAACCAAGTCCTCTTAAAGAGGTAACGTCACCGGTAAAACCAACAGAGAAAGAACAAAGTCCTGTGAAAGAGGTACTTGGTCATGAAAAACCATTGGATAAACAAGAAAGTCCTCTTAAAGATGTTACGTTACCGGTAAAACCAACAGAGAAAGAACCAAGTCCTGTGAAAGAAGATGTGATTAAACCTGTTGTTGATAAACCAACTGAAAAAGAACCAAGTCCTGTAAAAGAGGTACTAAGTCCTGAAAAACCATTGGATAAAGAATCAAGTCCTGTGAAAAAAGACGTGATTCAACCTGTCGTTGGGAAACCCACTGGAAAAGAACCAAGTCCTGTAAAAGAGGTAACGTCACCAGTCGAACCAAAAGAGAAAGAACAAAGTCCTGCGAAAGAGGTACTTAGTCATGAGAAACCATTGGATAAAGAACCAAGTCCTCTTAAAGAGGTTACGTCACCGGCAAAACCAACAGAGAAAGAACCAAGTCCTGTGAAAGAAGATGTGATTAAACCTGTCGTTGATAAACCTACTGAAAAAGAACAAAGTCCTGCGAAAGAGGTACTTAGTCCTGAAAAACCATTGGATAAAGAACCAAGTCCTCTTAAAGAGGTTACGTCACCGGCAAAACCAACAGAGAAAGAACCAAGTCCTGTGAAAGAAGATGTGATTAAACCTGTCGTTGATAAACCTACTGAAAAAGAACCAAGTCCTGTCAAAGAGGTAACGTCACCAGTCGAACCAACAGAGAAAGAACAAAGTCCTGCGAAAGCGGTACTTAGTCCTGAAAAACCATTGGATAAAGAACCAAGTCCTCTTAAAGAAGTAACGTCACCGGTAAAACCAACAGAGAAAGAACAAAGTCCTGCGAAAGAGGTACTTAGTCCTGAAAAACCATTGGATAAAGAACCAAGTCCTCTTAAAGAGGTTACGTCACCGGCAAAACCAACAGAGAAAGAACCAAGTCCTGTGAAAGAAGATGTGATTAAACCTGTCGTTGATAAACCTACTGAAAAAGAACAAAGTCCTGCGAAAGAGGTACTTAGTCCTGAAAAACCATTGGATAAAGAACCAAGTCCTCTTAAAGAGGTTACGTCACCGGCAAAACCAACAGAGAAAGAACCAAGTCCTGTGAAAGAAGATGTGATTAAACCTGTCGTTGATAAACCTACTGAAAAAGAACCAAGTCCTGTCAAAGAGGTAACGTCACCAGTCGAACCAACAGAGAAAGAACAAAGTCCTGCGAAAGCGGTACTTAGTCCTGAAAAACCATTGGATAAAGAACCAAGTCCTCTTAAAGAAGTAACGTCACTGGTAAAACCAACAGAGAAAGAACAAAGTCCTGCGAAAGAGGTACTTAGTCCTGAAAAACCATTGGATAAAGAACCAAGTCCTCTTACAGAGGTAACATCACCGGTAAAACCAACAGAGAAAGAACAAAGTCCTGTGAAAGAGGTACTTGGTCATGAAAAACCATTGGATAAAGAAGAAAGTCCTCTTAAAGATGTTACGTTACCGGTAAAACCAACAGAGAAAGAACCAAGTCCTGTGAAAGAAGATGTGATTAAACCTGTCGTTGATAAACCCACTGAAAAAGAACCAAGTCCTGTAAAAGAGGTACTAAGTCCTGAAAAACCATTGGATAAAGAATCAAGTCCTGTGAAAGAAGACGTGATTCAACCTGTCGTTGGGAAACCCACTGGAAAAGAACCAAGTCCTGTAAAAGAGGTAACGTCACCAGTCGAACCAAAAGAGAAAGAACAAAGTCCTGCGAAAGAGGTACTTAGTCATGAGAAACCATTGGATAAAGAACCAAGTCCTCTTAAAGAGGTTACGTCACCGGTAAAACCAACAGAGAAAGAACCAAGTCCTGTAAAAGAAGATGTGATTAAACCTGTCGTTGATAAACCTACTGAAAAAGAACCAAGTCCTGTCAAAGAGGTAACGGCACCAGTCGAACCAACAGAGAAAGAACAAAGTCCTGCGAAAGAGGTACTTAGTCCTGAAAAACCATTGGATAAAGAACCAAGTCCTCTTAAAGAAGTAACGTCAACGGTTAAACCAAAAGAGAAAGAACAAAGTCCTGTAAAAGAGGTAACGTCACCAGTCGAACCAACAGAGAAAGAACACAGTCCTGCGAAAGAGGTACTTAGTCCTGAAAAACCATTGGATAAAGAACCAAGTCCTCTTAAAGAAGTAACGTCACCGGTAAAACCAACAGAGAAAGAACAAAGTCCTGTGAAAGAGGTATTTGGTCATGAAAAACCATTGGATCAAGAAGAAAGTCCTCTTAAAGATGTTACGTCACCGGTAAAACCAACAGAGAAAGAACCAAGTCCTGTGAAAGAAGATGTGATTAAACCTGTTGTTGTGAAACCCACTGAAAAAGATTCAAGTCCTGTAAAAGAAGCAATTAGTCCTGAAAAACCATTGGATAGAGAACAAAGTCCTCTTAAAGAGGTTAGGTCACCGGCAAAACCAACAGAGAAAGAACCAAGTCCTGTGAAAGAAGATTTGATTAAACCTGTCGTTGAGAAATCCACTGAAAAAGAACCAAGTCCTGAAAAAGAGGTTACGTCACCAGTCAAACCAACAGAGAAAGAACAAAATCCTGCGAAAGAGGTGCTTAGTCCTGTCTATCCATTTGAAAAAGAACCAAGCCCTGCAAAACAGGAACATAGTCCTGAAAAACCACTGGAAAAAGAACCACGTTCTGTTAAAGAGGTAGTTAGTCCTGACATACTATTGGATAAAGAACCACGTCCTGTGGAAGAAGACGTGACGAAGCCTGTCGTTGATAAGCCCACTGAAAAAGAAATAAGTCCTGCGAAAGAGGTACTTAGTCCTGAAAAACCATTGGATAAAGAACCAATTCCTCTTAAAGAGGTAACGTCATCGGCAAAACCAACAGAGAAAGAACCAAGTCCTCTGAAAGAAGATGTGATTAAACCTGTCGTTGATAAACCCACTGAAAAAGAAACAGGTCCTGTTAAAGAGGTACTAAGTCCTGAAAAACCATTGGATAAAGAACAAAGTCCTCTTAAAGAGGTAACATCACCGGCAAAACCAACAGAGAAAGAACCAAGTCCTGTGTTAGAAGATGTGATTAAACCTGTCATTGAGAAATCCACTGAAAAAGATTCAAGTCCTGTAAAAGAAGCAATTAGTCCTGAAAAACCATTGGATAGAGAACAAAGTCCTCTTAAAGAGGTTAGGTCACCGGCAAAACCAACAGAGAAAGAACCAAGTCCTGTGAAAGAAGATTTGATTAAACCTGTCGTTGAGAAATCCACTGAAAAAGAACCAAGTCCTGAAAAAGAGGTAACGTCACCAGTCAAACCAACAGAGAAAGAACAAAGCCCTGCGAAAGAGGTGCTTAGTCCTGTCTATCCATTTGAAAAAGAACCAAGCCCTGCAAAAGAGGAACATAGTCCTGAAAAACCACTGGAAAAAGAACCACGTCCTGTGGAAGAAGACATGATTAAGCCTGTCGTTGATAAGCCCACTGAAAAAGAAATAAGTCCTGCGAAAGAGGTACTTAGTCCTGAAAAACCATTGGATAAGGAACGAAGTCCTCTTAAAGAGGTTACGTCACCGGTAAAACCAACAGAGAAAGAACCAAGTCCTGTGTTAGAAGCTGTGATTAAACCTGTCATTGAGAAATCCACTGAAAAAGAACCAAGTCCTGAAAAAGAGGTAACGTCACCAGTCAAACCAACAGAGAAAGAACAAAGCCCTGCGAAAGAGGTGCTTAGTCCTGTCTATCCATTTGAAAAAGAACCAAGCCCTGCAAAAGAGGAACATAGTCCTGAAAAACCACTGGAAAAAGAACCACGTCCTGTTAAAGAGGTAGTTAGTCCTGAAATACTATTGGATAAAGAACCACGTCCTGTGGAAGAAGACTTGATTAAGCCTGTCGTTGATAAGCCCACTGAAAAAGAAATAAGTCCTGCGAAAGAGGTACTTAGTCCTGAAACACCATTGGATAAGGAACGAAGTCCTCTTAAAAAGGTTACGTCACTGGTAAAACCAACAGAGAAAGAACAAAGTCTTGCGAATGTGGTACTTAGTCATGAAAAACCATTGGATAAAGAACCAAGTCCTCTTAAAGAGGTAACGTCACCGGCAAAACCAACAGAGAAAGAACCAAGTCCTCTGAAAGAAGATGTGATTAAACCTGTCGTTGATAAACCCACTGAAAAAGAACCAAGTCCTGTTAAAGAGGTACTAAGTCCTGAAAAACTATTGGATAAAGAACAAAGTCCTCTTAAAGAGTTAACGTCGCCGGCAAAACCAACAGAGAAAGAATCAAGTCCTGTGTTAGAAGATGTGATTAAACCTGTCACTGAGAAATCCACTGAAAAAGAACCAAGTCCTGTAAAAGAGGTAACGTCACCAGTCAAACCGACAGAGAAAGAACCAAGTCCAGTTAAAGTGGTATTTAGTCCTGTAAAACCATTGGATAAAGAACCAAGTCCTGTGAAAGAAGACGTGATTAAACCTGCCGTTGAGAAACCCACTGAAAAAGAACCAAGTCCTGAAAAAGAGGTAATTTCACCAGTCAAACCAACAGAGAAAGAACAAAGACCTGCGATAGAGGTGCTTACTCATGTCAAACCATTTGAAAAAGTACCAAGCCCTGCAAAAGAGGAACATAGTAATGAAAAACCAATGGAAAAAGAACCAAGTCCTGAAAAAGAGGTAACGTCACCGGCAAAACCAACAGAGAAAGAACCAAGTCCTGTGAAAGAAGATGTGATTAAACCTGTCGTTGAGAAATCCACTGAAAAAGAACCAAGTCCTGTAAAGAAGGTAACGTCACCAGTCAAACCGACAGAGAAAGAACCAAGTCCAGTTAAAGAGGTATTTAGTCCTGAAAAACTATTGGATAAAGAACCAAGTCCTATGAAAGAAGACGTGATTAAACCTGTCGTTGAGAAACCCTCTGAAATAGAACCAAGTCCTGTAAAAGAGATAACGTCATCAGTCAAACCAACAGAGAAAGAACAAAGTCCTTCAAAAGAGGTGCTTAGCCCTGTCAAACTATTTGAAAAAGAACAAAGCCCTGTTAAAAAGGTTTTTAGTCCTGAGAAACTATTGGATAAAGAACCGAGTCCTGTGAAAGAAGATGTAATTAAACCTGTCGTTGGTAAACCCACTGAAAAAGAACCAAGTGCTATGAAAGAGGTTACGTCACCGGTCAAACCAACAGAGAAAGAACCAAGTCCTGCGAAAGAGGTGCTTAGTCCTATCAAACTGTCAGAAAAGGAACCAAGCCCCGCAAAAGAGGAACTTAGTCGTGAAAAACCATTGGATAAAGAACCAAGCCCAGTTAAAGAGTATGCTTCACCGGTCAAACCAACAGAGATAGAGCCAAGTTCTGTGAAAGAGGTACTTAGTCCTGTCAAACAATTAGAAAAAGAACCAAGCCCCGACAAGATGGAACTTAGTCCTGAGAAACCACAGAAAATAGAACCTAGGCCTGTTAAAGAGGTTAGGTCACCGGTCAAACCAACAGAGAAAGAACCAAGCCCTGACAAAAAGGAACTAAGTCCTGAGAAACCACAGGCAATAGAACCTAGCGTTGTTAAAGAGGTTACGTCACCGGTTAAACCAACAGAGAAAGAACCAAGTTCAGAAGAGGTACTTAGTCCTGAGAAACCATTGGATAAAGAACCGAGTCCTGTGAAAGAAGATGTGATTATACCTGTCGTTGGGAAACCCACTGAAAAAGAACCAAGTCCAGTGAAAGAGGTAACGTCACCGGTCAAACCAACAGAGATAGAACCACGTCTCGTTAAAGAGTTTACGTCACCGGTTAAACCATCAGAGAAAGAACCAAGTCCTGCTAAAGAGTTATTTAGTCCTGTTAAACCTTTGGAAAAAGAATCAAGCCCTGTAAAAGAAGATGACATCAAACTTGACGTTGACAAACACATGGAAAAAGAACCAGGTCGTGTTAAAGAAGTTACGTCACCGATTAGACCATCAGTAAAAGAACCATGTCCTGTAAATGAAACGCAGGTGACAATTCCAACCCAGCTTATTAAACCTGTCGTTGGAAAACTAAAAGAAAAGGAACTAAGTCCTGGCAAAGAGATAGTTTCAGTACACATATCAACTAAAAAAGAACATAGTCCTGCTAAAGAGGTACGTATCCGTAATAAATGCTCTCTTTACAATGTCATCCCAATTTAAAACCAATGATCTTTTATAAAAACCGTTTGACCTACTTATGATTTAGTTTACCAGCTAAATGATGAAAGTCAAACTCAAATTACTGAAACTTTTTTAATGTAGGACATTTGAAACACTCAAATGATTTTCGTCTTGTTTTGACTCAAAACCTCACCAGGAAACTCACCTCAGAACAGATCATTGAATGTGGCACGTTGACTCCGATCAGTGTTAATGTAGAGTTTGACCCGTTTAGCGACGAAAGCGACGCAATGCAACGCGGCGCGATACATCTATAGAATACGACAAGTTTATCTACGCAATCACACTACGCAATAATAAAAAATAAAAATAAAAAAACCTTGGCCTTGTTAAGGGCCAGCTACAGTTTGAAACTATGACGTCGCGTTGTATTCAGTGAGTATGATAACACAACCTGACCTTGCTGACAAAAGCAGAGCTAGAGAGTTATTTTGTGTAGCATCGTATCGCACCGTGTAACGTTGCTTTCGTCACTCACCTAGGACACGGGGCTACTGACCGTTGCTTACGCCAAGTTCACTTCGGTCGGTATCGGACCTACGGTTACTGACCGACGGTATCAAATAGTCGTTATCATCTGAATGCTTCAAACGTATGGTTAGGTTTGTCAAACGGCTATCTCAAGCCGGAGATTAACAAGAAAGAATTCCTTTAATATTTCGAATTACTCGTTTGAGAAACGTAACCGATTACTATTTTCTCACACAACCACACTAAAGGTGGGTGAGGTTTTCATGAAACTCCGACGAAGTTAAAGTTGTTAATGAACAAAATTCGATTCAAATCATAAAAGCACATCACTGACTTTTTTTTATCCACTACAAGTTAGCCCTTCACTGCGATCTCACCTGATGGTAAGTGACGATGCAGTCTAAGATGGTTTTAATTTAATTCGCACTCAAAATATCCTCTGCAGACACCTTTTTGCTACGAGTTTTGCTCTGTAAGAAGGTACCAACTCACGATGGTCGTGAAGTATAGATAGATAGATAAATAATTTATATAAACCCATACCCCTATTCGGTTTCTACACGGCATCGTACCGGAACGCCAAATCGCATGGCAGCACATCTTTGCCGGTAGGGTGGTAAATAGCCATGGCCGAAGCCTCCCATCAGGCCAGACCTGTTAAAATTCAGAAATTATAAATTCCCAAATTGACCCTGCCGGGGATCGAACCCAGGACCTCCGCACGTTAAGACAACAGCGCTCAACACTGCACCACGGAGGTAAAAACTCTCATGCGTCGCAGTTTTTATGGATATCTTCGTTTTTTCATAAAGAAAATATAAACTTAAGCAGAAGTCTAGGGCCCCTGGTAGGTCCAACTTACTCTCATTCCGGCACCTAAATTAAAAGTTTAATTAGAACTAATTAATCATATTGTACTTAGGAAATAGAGACAAAAGAAGCCGAACACGTCAAGAAGGGTGAAAAAAGGAGTGTCCTGAATAAACTATCGGAAGAGAAACTAAATCTCGCTAAAGAAATTAGTCCTGAGGAAGGACACTCGCTGAAAAAAGAAACCAAGGTTGCCAGTCCACGAAAGGAGGACATCAAAATGCCGGATATTGACAAACCTTCAGAAAAGAAAACCAGCCCTGCCGCAGAGGTGCCTATTATTGAGAAACCATCTGATAAAGAACCGTCACCAGAAAAGGAGATAATGGCTGCCAGCCCAGTAAAGGAGGACATCAAACTGCCGGACCATGACAAACCTTCAGAAAAGAAACCAAGCCCTGCCAAAGAGGTACCTAGTACTGAGAAACCATCTGAGAAAGAACCTTCACCAGGAAAGGAGACAAAATTTGCCAGTCCAGCAAAGGAGGACATTAAAATGTCTATCCTAGAGAAACCTTCAAAAAAGGAACCTAGTCCCACCGAAGAGGTGCCTAGTACTGAGAAACCATCTGAGAAATTACCGACACCAGAAAAGGAACCTAGTCCCACCGAAGAGGTGCCTAGTACTGAGAAACAATCTGAGAAAGTACCGACACCAGAAAAGGAGACAAAGGTTACCAGTCCAGTAAAGGAGGGCATCAAATTGCCTGTCCTAGAGAAACATTCAGAAAAGGAACCTAGCCCTGCCAGAGAGGTGCTTAGTACTGAGAAGGAACCGTTACTAGGAAAAGAGACAAAGGCTGCCGCCAGTCCAGTAAAGGAAGACATCAAAATGCCGGAACTTGAAAAACCTTCCGAAATGGAACAAAGCCCTGCCAAATTGTCTAGTCCTGCGAAACCTTCTGAGAAGGAACAGTCACCAGAAAAGGAAACAAAGGCTGCCAGCCCGGTAAAAAAGGACATCAAAATGCCAGACCTTGAAGAAGCGTCCGAAAAGGAAACTAGCCCCGCCAAAGAGGTGCTTAGTACTGAGAAACCATATGAAAAGGAACTGTCACCAGAAAAGGAGACAAAGGCTGCCGCCAGTCCAGTAAAGGAAGACATCAACATGCCGGAACTTGAGGAACCTTCCCAAAAGGAGCCAAGCCCTCCCATGGACGTGCTTACTCCTAAGGAACCATCTGAGAAGGAACCGTTACCAGAAAAAAGAACCAGGGCTGCCATTCCAGAAAAGGAGGACATCAAAATGCCGGAACTTGACAAACGTTCAGAAAAGGAACAAAGTTCCACCGAAGAGATGCCTAGTCTTGAGAAACTATCTGAGAAAGAACCGTCAACAGAAAAGGAAACAAAGGCGGCCAGTCCAGTAAAGAAGGACATCAAAATGCCGGAACTTAAGAAACGCTCTGAAAAGGAACAAAGCCCTGCCAAAGTGTCTAGTCCTGTGAAATCTTTTGAGAAGGAACCGTCACCAGAAAAGGAAACAAAAGCTGCAAGCCCAGTAAAAGAGGACATTAAAATTCCGGACCTTGACAAAGCATCAGAAAAGAAACAAAGTCCTGCTAAGGACTTGCCTAGTCCTGAGAAACCATCTGAGAAGGAACCGTCACCAGAAAAAGAGACAAAGGCTGCCAGTCCAGTAAAGGAGGACGTAAAAATGCCGGCCGTTGAAAAACCTTCAGAAAAGACACCAAGCCTTGCCAATTATGTGCTCAGTCCTGAAAAACCATCTGAGAAGGTACCAAGCCCTGCCAAAGAGGTGCTCAGTATTGAGAAACCATCTGAGAAAGAACCGTCTCCAGAAAAGGAGACAAAGGTTGCCAGTCCAGTAAAGGAAGACATCAAAATTCCTGTCCTTGAGAAACCTTCAGAAAAGGAACCTTGCTCTGCCAAAGAGGGGCTTAGTATTGAGAAACCATCTGAGAAAGATCCGTCACCAGAAGAGGAGAAAAAGTTTGAACCAGCTAAGGAGGACATCAAAATGACTGTACTAGAGAAACCTTCAGAGAAGGAACCTAGCCCGGCCAAAGAGGGGCCTTGTATTGAGAAACCATCAGAGAAGGAACCGTCACCAGAAAAGCAGACAAAGGTTACCAGTCCAGTAAAGGAGGATATAAAAATGCCTGCCTTAGAGACACATTCAGAAAAGGATCCTAGCCCCGCCAAAGAGGTGCTTAGCACTGAGAAACTATCTGGGAAAGAACCGTCACCAGGGAAGGATATTAAAGCTGCCAGTCCAGTTAAGAAGGACATAAAAACGCTGGAACTTGAGAAACCTTCTGAAAAGGAACAAAGCCCTGCCAAAGTGTCCAGTCTTGAGAAAGCTTCAAAGAAGGAACCGTCACCAGAAAAGGACACAAAGGCTGCCAGCCCAGTAAAAGAGGACATCAATATGCCAGACCTTGACAAAGCGTCAGAAAAAGAACCTAGCCCTGCCAAAGAAGTGCCTATTATTGAGAAACCATCTGAGAAAGAACCGTCACCAGAAAAGGAGACCAAGGATGCCAGCCCAGTAAAGGAGGACATCAAAATGCCGGAACTTGAGAAACCTTCCAAAAAGGAACCAAGCCCTCCCAAGGACGTGCTTACTCCTCAGAAGCCATCTGAGAAGGAACCGTCACCAGAAAAAGAGACCAGGGCTGCCAGTCCAGTAAAGGAGGTCATCAAAATGCCGGAACTTGACAAACGTTCAGAAAAGGAACAAAGTCCCACCGAAGAGATGCCTAGTCTTGAGAAACTATCTGAGAAAGAACCGTCAACAGAAAAGGAAACAAAGGCGGCCAGTCCAGTAAAGGAGGACATCAAAATGCCGGAACTTAAGAAACGCTCTGAAAAGGAACAAAGCCCTGCCAAAGTGTCTAGTCCTGTGAAATCTTTTGAGAAGGAACCGTCACCAGAAAAGGAAACAAAAGCTGCAAGCCCAGTAAAAGAGGACATTAAAATTCCGGACCTTGACAAACCATCAGAAAAGAAACAAAGTCCTGCTAAGGACTTGCCTAGTCCTGAGAAACCATCTGAGAAGGAACCGTCACCAGAAAAAGAGACAAAGGCTGCCAGTCCTGTAAAGGAAGACGTAAAAATGCCGGCCGTTGAAAAACCTTCAGAAAAGACACCAAGCCCTGCCAATTATGTGCTCAGTCCTGAAAAACCATCTGAGAAGGTACCAAGCCCTGCCAAAGAGGTGCTTAGTATTGAGAAACCATCTGAGAAAGAACCGTCTCCAGAAAAGGAGACAAAGGTTGCAAGTCCAGTAAAGGAAGACATCAAAATTCCTGTCCTTGAGAAACCTTCAGAAAAGGAACCTAGCCCTGCCAAAGAGGGGCTTAGTATTGAGAAACCATCTGAGAAAGATCCGTCACCAGAAGAGGAGAAAAAGTTTGAACCAGCTAAGGAGGACATCAAAATGACTGTACTAGAGAAACCTTCAGAGAAGGAACCTAGCCCGGCCAAAGAGGGGCCTTGTATTGAGAAACCATCAGAGAAGGAACCGTCACCAGAAAAGCAGACAAAGGTTACCAGTCCAGTAAAGGAGGATATAAAAATGCCTGCCTTAGAGACACCTTCAGAAAAGGATCCTAGCCCCGCCAAAGAGGTGCTTAGTACTGAGAAACTATCTGGGAAAGAACCGTCACCACGGAAGGATATAAAGGCTGCCAGTCCAGTTAAGAAGGACATAAAAACGCTGGAACTTGAGAAACCTTCCAAAAAGGAATCAAGCCCTCCCAAGGACGTGCTTACTCCTAAGAAGCCATCTGAGAAGGAACCGTCACCAGAAAAAGAGACCAGGGCTGCCAGTCCAGTAAAGGAGGTCATCAAAATGCCGGAACTTGACAAACCTTTAGTAAAGGAACCTAGCCCTGCCAAAGAGGCGCCAAGTCCTGAAAAACCATCTGAGAAAGAACTTTCACCACAAAAGGAGACAAAGGCTGCCAGTCCAGTTAAGGAGGACATCAAAATGCCGGAACTTGAGAAACTTTCCGAAAGGGAACAAAGCCCTGCCAAATTGTCTAGTCCTGAGGAACCTTCTGAGAAGGAACAGTCACCAGAAAAGGAAATAAAGGCTGCCAGCCCAGTAAAAGAGGACATCAAAATGCCAGACCTTGATAAAGCGTCAGAAAAGGAACCAAGCCCCGCCAAAGAGGTGCTAAGTACTGAGAAAGCATCTGAGAAAGAACCGTCACCAGAAAAGGAGATAAAGGCTGCCAGTCCAGTTAAGGAGGACATCCAAATGCCGGAACTCGAAAAACCTTCCGAAAAGGAACCAAGCCCTCCCAAGGACGTGTTTACTCCTAAGAAACCATCTGAGAAGGAACCGTCACCAGAAAAAGAGACCAGGGCTTCCCGCCATGTAAATGAGGACATCATAATGCCTGTCCCAGAGAAACCTTCAGAAAAGGAACCTAGCCCTGCTAAGGACGTGCAAAGTCCTGAGAAACCACCTGAGAAAGAACTGTCACCAGAAAAAGAAACAAGGGCTGCCAGTTCCGCCAAAGAGGACGTAACAATGCCTGTCTTGGTTGAACCTTCAGAAAAAGATTCAAGCCCCGCTGAGGTAGTACAAAGCCCTGAGAAACCATCTGAGAAAGAACTGCCTTCAGAACAGGAGACAAAGTTTGCGTCTTCTACAATTAAGGAAGATAAAATGTCTGTAATTGATAAACCTGAGGAACAAAGACCTGACGAAGAGGTGCCTAGTCCTGAGAAACCATCCAAGAAGGAACCGTCATCAGAAAAGGAGACAAAGGCTGCCAGTCCAGTAAAAGATGACATCAAAATTCATGTCCTAGAGAAACCGTCAGAAAAGAAACCTAGTCCCGCCAAAGAGGTGCCTTGTCCTGAAAAACCATCTGAAAAGGAACTGTCACCAGAAAAGGAGACGAAGTCTGCCAGTCTAGTAAAGGAAGACATCAAAATGCGGGTCCTTGAGAAACCTTCAGAAAAGGAACCAAGCCCTGCCAAGGACGTGCATAGTCCTGTGAAATCATCTGAGAAAGAAGCGTCAGCAGAAAAAGAAACAAAGACTGGCAGTCAGGACGTAAAATTGCCTGTATTGGTTAAACCTTCAGAAAAAGATTCAAGCCCTATCAAGGACGTTCAAAGCCCAATGAAACCATCTGAGAAAGAACTGCCTCCAGAAACGGAGACAAAGGTTGTATCTCCTACAACAAATGAAGATAAAATGGCTGTTACTGATAAACCTTCAGAAAAGGAATCAAGTCTTGCCAAGGGCGAGCTTTGTCATGAGAAATCATCTGTGAAAGAAGCGACTACGGAAAAAGAGTCAAAGGTTTTATCTCCTACAACAAAGGAAGATATAATGGCGGTAATTGATAAACCATCAGAAAAGGAATCAAGCCCTGGCCAGGACGTGCCTAGTACTGAGAAACCATCTGAGAAAGAAACAACACCAGAAAAGGATACAAAACCTGCCACTCCCGTAACAGCGGACCTAAAAATGCCTGTCCTTGACAAACCTTCAGAAAAGGAATCAAGCTCTACCAAGGAAGATCATAGTCCTGAGAAACCATCTGAGAAAGAGACAACACAGACAAGAGAGAGAAAGTTAGCTAAGTCTGCTAGTCCCGTAAACGGGGACGTAAAAATGTATTTACTTGGCAAACGTTCGGAAAAAGCATTGAGCCATGCCAAGGACGTTCATAGTCCTGAGAAATCGGCAGAGAAAGTAAGCAGCCCTGTCAATGACCCCAGTCCTGATAACGAAGCTTTATTAGAAAAATCTCTAAGTTCTTCTCACGATAAAGGAACTACACTTGATTTATTGCAAGATACAGTTTTTGACCTCCATCAATTTTGTATTATTGAAGACACATCCGTCACTGAAGAAAAACAAGAAAAAAATATTTCTGTGAATGGAAATATTATTTTACAAATTTTAACAACAACCACTACTAAGGAAATTTTAACGAACATATCAAGATCAAGTCGCAAACTCCGGACTACTATTGTGACAGTAACTGAATCTGTACTCCCAGATGGAATTAGAGAAAAAACAAAAGATGTTAAAGTTTATATTTCGGACTACAAAATAGATAATGCTGAAGATTTGGAAGAAATTGGTTCACCTAATGTTACAACTGTTACTGATACCAAAACATTTTACGTTAATCAAGAAGAAATCAAACAAACTATTACAAGGACAACTACTAAGCAACTTTTACGGAACGTTAATAGTAATAAAAAAATCGTAAGAGTCACTATTAAAACAATAACAGAGGAAGTTCTTTCAGGTGGCAACAGAAATGTAACTACTAGTGAATATGTTACATTAGTAGATGACTCTTGTGCTTCAGAATTATCTGAAAAAGCTTTTCTACCAATTAAAACAGAATTACCATCTTCGACACTAACCGACCAAGAAACTCGCATTTCAAGTTCATTAGATACAATAGCATCTGAGATACCTTGTGTTTCAGATACAGAATTTACTATTCCTGACGGGTTTAGTCTTATCAATAAACCACAAGAAATTACAACTACAAAAACTGAGTCTTTATTGGAAAGTGGTGTTACAATCAAAAGAAAAACTACTATTACTACAGTTAAGCATGTTTTTGCCCATAAACACAGCAATATGTTAAGGACTAGAACACACACTAAAACGGTTGTTGAAGATGAATATCCTGAAGGAAAAACGAGTACAAAAACAACCGAAGAAATTTATTTTGTTGATGAAATTCATGACGCAGATGGAATAGACACGATCTCTAGAGAACCAACAGATGATATGGAAGAGTTCAAATTAATGGATGATCCACATGAAGATATAAAAACAGAGACTATTTCCTTAACAGAAAATGGTATCCATATAAAACGAAAACAGACTGTCAGAACAGTAACGCAAACTTATTACAATTATGCCAAAAAAGTTAAACGAGTGAAAGTTGTCACTACAACAACAACAGAGGACGAATATCCAGATGGCATCATAAATGTAAAAACAAGTGAAGAAATTTCAACTAT
Source organism: Erebia epiphron (assembly GCA_963932025.1). Classification (NCBI taxonomy): domain Eukaryota; kingdom Metazoa; phylum Arthropoda; class Insecta; order Lepidoptera; family Nymphalidae; genus Erebia; species Erebia epiphron. The sequence continues at coordinate 1,175,090 of OZ009947.1, read as the reverse complement.
TGATGAAATTTTAGACACCAAGTTCGTATCTGAAAAACTCAAAGAGAGAGAATTTGTATCAAGAGATGTAGAAAAATACCAAGAAGAAGATATTAATGAAAAAGAATCCATTAAATTGAATGGGCATTCTTCTACAGATGATTTCACTATTAAAGTGAGTCAACAAGAACCTGAATCGAGCATTAAACGAGAAAAAATAATACCTAAAACTACTGATAGACGTGGTTCAAAAGATTATTCTCTAGAACATTATAGCGATATCAATAAAATTAGTGAGGACAGCAAACAAACTGCTCCTTCACAGAAAAGGACCTACGATGAAATCAACAGAAACTTACAAACAAATATAGCAATGGAAACTGAGCAAATGCTCCACCAGGAGAGGCTACTTACATCACAGCATATAGCTGATTTGAAGAAAATAACTGATTCTATCAGTAAAGCTGATTCTGCTAAAAAACTGGACCCTTTAACACAAGTTAGCCGTGTTGATGGCGAAGATATCTTGAAAGAAGTTGTTTACAGTAGTTCGGAAGATATTTCGAAAGAATCAAGCCTGGAAGAAAAGTATTCTTTTGAAAGCACCGAAAAGAGTGAGAAATCAATTAATAAGAAAGATAGAAAACCTTTTGAAGAATTTACTATAAAACGTGAATTAGAGGAGCCGAAAATATTTGAAACTAGTTCACCATCTAAAATCTTGGTTAGCGATCATGAAATATCAAAAAAAGAAATCATACAGTCTGAAGCATCTGATTCAGGTGTTCACAGTATTGTTACTGATGCTGACCAGTCCATTCCGGCAGTAAGCTCTTTAACAAATGACGCAAAAAATCTAATGGAATCTATTCATAGGGCTTTCAGCGACGACAAAGTACAACAGGGAATAAAATCAGAGAGTGTCATAGTTTGTCCTGAAGTTGATAGGGTGTCGACACCACCGACTGTACCTGTAAGCCCATTACCAAAAATACCAAGCAATTTCCAGGACGTCAAAATGAGTGACAGTGTCCAAAGTGAGATTACATATGACAAATCAGATAGCACCGAAGAAACCATAACGAAAGTCGTACACGTTGGTGATGACGTATTAACTCAGAAAATTTCAACCTCTACAGAAAAAGTTCCCAAGACGCCAAAATCGGGTTTAGAGAAAGACGAAGACTCAGATCTTTCATCATTATTGCAAACGGTGGGGAAAATTAAGACTGAAACCGATACAGTGACAAAAATCATAAAAGAAGGTGAAAATGTAGTAACTCAAACTATTACTACAGTAACAACAAAAGAAATCATATCCAGGGACGATGGTACTCCACAAAATGTTAAAACTACCATTGAAACTACTACACTAAGTAAGAGTTCTGATGGCTCCACCACGACCACCAAAGATACTAAAACACTACTTTCAGAATGTTCTTCTAGTCTTAAGTCTACATCATTATTAGATTTATATGCAAAAGATAACAAATTAGACAAACTATACCTCGACACATGTGATGAAAAGCCAGACACGAATTCACTGACAAATATAGCCAAGGATGATCTCCTACTTAAATCTGATTATATCTTGGACTCAGATGATTCCGATGATAATGTAGAAGACACCGTTATCGATACTGATGTCAGCAAGCGAATAATTAATGAAAATAATATAGACATTATTGAAACTGTAACAACTGTTACTAAGAAAGAAACAATCAAAGTAAATGAGGATAAGAAAATTATTAAAACAACTATAGAAACAAACATAACAAAAGAACATCCTGATGGTTCCCAAGATATTCAAAAAAATGTAGAAGTTAAAACAGAAGAACTACTTACAGATGTTAACGTAGATAACCTTGATAGCATTCTCTCGGAATATATCCCGTATGGAGAAACTGAAGAAAGTGTATCGACTAAGTCAGAAGAAATTATTAAAGATGACATCATTATTAAAAGAACAATTCTGACGAGAACAATTAAGACAAAGTATGTAGATATGAGTGGAAAAGCACAAAAAATTAAAACAGTAACTACTGTAACAACGACGGACGATTATCCAGATGGTTCTTCTCGAACCAAAACTGATTGTAGCACTACTTTAAATGATATTGAAAAGACTGATGAGGAAACTACAGAACTTATTGATTATACAATATTAGAGGATAAGACAGTTGACGTTGCAAAAGAAGAAAAGCATACTCTTTTGAATGGAAAAAATATTCTTCAGATAATTACAACAACAGTGACTAAAGAAATTCTGGCTAACAAGGACCGGACTAAAAAGAAAGTAAAAACAACCACTGAAATAATCACAGAATCCGTGTCTCCTGATGGCGTAACTGAAGTCAATAAAGAAGTAAAAGTGACAATTTCTGATTATAGTACAGACATTGAGGATGAAACACCCGTAGGATTTGTATCTGCAGGAGAGCCCAAAGTAGAGACCAACGAAGAAACAGAAACCATGAATGAAGGGGGAATAACTATTCAGAGAAAAACAATCATAACCATCATCAAACAAGAATATCACAACACTGTAGAAAATATTAAACGAATTAAAACAACAACGAAAACTGTCGTAGAAGATGAACATCCTGATGGATCTGTCATTACAAAAACAAGTGAAAAAATTTCTACTGTCGACGAAATACTAAACACAATGGCACAAGAAAAGCCTACTGTAAGTCATAAAGAAAATACGTCAGAAAAACTTACCCATATTGATGATTCGGAAGATGTAAATGACCCAGTTGATGAAGTTTTAAAAGAACTAGTATTATTCGGTGATCCAGAAGAAAGTGAAACAAGCGATGTCAAGGAAATAAAACATGAGAATCTAGTTATTAAACGAACTATTCATACTAAAGTAATTAAAACAAAATATGCAGATGATCACGGTGCAGTTAAGAAAATAAAAACTATCACAACAATAACGACTACAGATAAATATCCAGATGGTTCTTCACGCATCAATGTGGAGAAAAGACAATCTATAACAGACATCAATGCAGAAGTTGGTACACAAATTGAAGAACTTAAGGAATTTTCAAAGTTATTCGATAAATTTGTTAATGTTGATAATTACCAGAAAACTGTTGTAAGAGATGGTGTCAAAGTTAACCAAATAATCAACACTATGACTACAAACGAAATACTAGCTTCAGAAATCAGTGAAAAGAAAATAGTAAAAACAACAACTGAAACTTTAACCGAAACTAAGTTGCCGAATGGAAATACTGAGATTACAAAGGATGTTAAAGTGTCCGTCACTGATTATAATGAGGATGCATTCGATGAAAATCTAGTGGGGTATACTCAAATCGGAGAACCAAATATTCAGACAAGTACAGAAATTGATGATATTATTGAGGATGGTATCTCAATAAAAAGAAAGAAAACTATTTCTACAATAAAAGTAGTATTTGAAAATAGTGAAATAAAATCAAGGAAGGTAAAAACGACCATTAAAACTACCACAGAAGATGAATATCCTGATGGGTCCATTGTAACAAAAAAAAGTGAAAAGGTGTCTATTGGTGATTTTCCAATTAAATCTCCTTCAATTCATGACAAAGACACAGAAGTTTCAGAATCATATATAGGAGAAAGTGAAATAGTGGAAAATACGTCTGAGGATTCTGTTATCAAAGATGAAATAGTAAATAAGGATAATGTAGAAATTAAACGCACAGTCACTACCAAAACAAAACGTGAAATTCTAGAAAGCTCTGATAAAGACATTGAACGTTCTAGAACAACAATTGAAACAATAACAGATGATGAGTACCCTGATGGGGCAATAGAAACTACGAAAGATATCAAAATAACTATTTCAGAATCTCAAAAAAATTACAGCAGTGACTTACAAGCAGCTCTTCAAGGTCTTATGCCTACTGGTAAAGTTAAATCATCAGTTGATAAAAAAACAAATGTTATATTTACAGATGATTCCAAAAAAATTAATCAGACAATTACAACCCACGTAAATATGGAAGAAATGTTCGACAGTGAAAAAAATCTGTTTGCAATAAAAACTGTCACTGAAACCATAACTGAAAACGCAAATGAGGATGGCACGATACAAATAAAGAATGACATAAGCACACAAGTAACTTATCTCCCTCAAGGAACGGGGTTGGAAGATTGGTCTCCCGAAGAATTGGAAGAAATAGAAAATCAATCATTATTGCGATGTGAAGCCAGAAAAGCTAAACAAAACGAGAAACCATCTATACATCAACTACCTTTAGAAAAGAAAATTGAGTCACAACCCGATACTAAGGTAAAAAAACGTTCTCCGGTTGGAGAAATTACTACTGAGACTGATACATTTACTAAAGTTATAAAAGATGGTGATAATGAAATTACACAAACAATTACTGTAGTTACAACGAAGGAAGTTATAAGCCCTGAAAAAATTAAAGTAACAGTTGAAACTACAACGGTAAGCAGAGGTAGCGATGGCGTAACGAAAACAACAAAGTCCACTAAAACAACTATATCAGAAATAAAGGAGGAATTTGAGGAGATAATAGACACAGGTGAAAGTGAAAAATCATTTTCTAAGCACTCGTCCAAAACTGGAGATATGAGAAGTTCTTCTGCTGCTAGCGATGATTTGGATCATCCCGGTATTTCATCGCCACCATCTGATATGAGTTCAAGAGAATCAAGAGCTGCCACGCACATTTGGGGTACAGAAAGTAGTGGAATGTACTATAGTGATGATGATGGTCAAGTTAGTCCGAGTAGTACAAAGTCTCAAGTTGCGCATTCACCACGATCTAATTTGAGTTTTGAATTGGACACAAAATTACCTTCACATCGGGAAATTAGCCATGAAATGTTGGCAGAAAAAACAATATTTGACCCAATGTCAACCTCAGTTTACGGCCAATTGCCCGACGACGATTCGGTAACATATTCGGCACATTCAGAGGAGAAGACGATCCTTACAGATAAGCCATTAACAAAAATGACCGAAGAATTTTTAACATGTGATCCAATGAAATCTGAGTCAATGAAATATAGTAGCAAAACGTCAGATGCTTCATTTTTGAAAGAAGCTGATGAACACTTTGAAAAGGCGATAGAAGAACATAAGAAGGTTAGTGGAACGGAAGTAATATCGAGTGTCACCGGTAAATATAAACTCGATCAAGACGGTTGTACAAGTACAGGACAGCAAAAATCTAAAAAAGAAGAGAGTTCTTTAACACTTAAAGATATCAAAGTAGACTTGAAAAGGGCGTCTGAAACAAGCTCTTCGACCAGTAAAAAATCCAAAGCTGAAATATCGGAACGATCCGAATTATGTAGTCCCCTCCAAGATCCCATTGAATCATGGGGTAAGCCACTAGGCTTACCAAGTCCAATTTTGCCGCCAGCTCATCAAAGCGATGGTAAGAGCACGCCGAAAAAACAAGCAAATTCAACGGTTGCTAATAAAAATAAGATCAATCAGGAAAAGAGCAAAGAATTAAAACGAGCTTCAGAATCACCAAGTAAGAAAAAAGTCCCTGTCCCGATATATATGGACTTGACTTATGTCCCTCACCATGGAAATTCATACTATTCTGCCGTTGAATTCTTCAAGAGAGTTCGTGCGCGTTATTATGTATTTTCAGGGACTGAACCATCAAAAGAAATTTACAACGCCCTCCTTGATGCTAAGAAGACATGGGAAAACAAAGATTTAGGTAATTTTAATTTATAAAACTAACTTGTCAGTCGCATTGCTAATCTTAGGATGAATAAAATCAATTTGGTTCGTAAACTTTTCTCAAAACTGTAACCTTAGGTTTTTGTTATCCTTATCCTTACTAATATTATAAATGGGAAAGTGTTTGTTTGTATGTTTGTTCCGCTTTCACGCCGTAACTACTGAACCGATTGCTTTGAAATTTTGCAGACGTAAAGTTAGAAGTCCGGATTAAATAATAGGGTACTTTTTTTATCCCGGAAAATTAAAGAGTTCCCGCGGGAACTAAAACTCCTCAATCCACGCGGACGAAGTCGCGGGTATCAGCTAGTTAATTATAAACTTAACCAGATTAATAACTTATTCAACAATAATTAATGTATATTATTGTGTATCAGTCTGCTAGTTTGTAGCTGCATTAGATAAAACATCTGTTAAAAATTAGAAGATATCTAATATAATATAAATATTTTTATTTTATTCCAGAAGTAACTATAATTCCCACGTACGATACTGACGTTCTTGGCTTCTGGGTTACTGAGAACGAGGAAGCGCTGGAGAAGTACAAAATTGACCTGTCGCCGTCGGCTTCCCGCTGCACCATAAACCTGCAAGACCACGAGACATCGTGCGCGGCGTACAGACTCGAGTTCTAGGTGTCGGGTCTATTTGTGGCCTTCTCATCGAAAAAGTGAAACGCAGAATAAAACTAAGTACTTGAGAATGGAGAACCAAAGAGTCAGATATTTGCTGTAGGAAATTTAGGCTGTGATAAAGAATCGAGCATTCAGAAGTACTTAATATGTAATGGACACTTTTCCGTATGAGATAGTTTGCAAATAGATGCAGTAAAGACTATGTGATATTTGATTGAAATGTGATTGATAGACAACAGACTGCTGAGTTTAATGAAGTGTAAAATGTTGTAGCGACGGCCCATGGGCCGAATCGATGGAGTCCTTAATCCAACCCGAACGTCAATAACAAAATTCTCGACCTAAGAACAGAAACGTCCATTTTTTTCTAAAACTGTTTTCTAGTAGCGTCATTGACAAAAAATAGTTACATGCCATTAAAATATTTTTCTGACAGTATTTTTGAATTTGAACTTATACAGTAGAGCTTTTATACACGATTTTTAGCGAAACCAGTCCATTTTGTTTAGCCAAAACACCGCTTGTGCGAAAAGTCTAAATTTTTTAAAAATTATTTTGCTAAAGCATCGACTTCTAAATAGAGGGTATTGTTATACGAGTAAGTATACTTATTGCTAACAAGGCTAACCATTATTTTAGCGAATCGCTTTATAAAAGGACGTAATATTTTAAATGTAAGTCCGATACTGATTGATAGACGATGATTTCAAGGACGAGCGTTAAATTTCATCTAAATTCCACAAATGATTTTGTAATATACGATTCAAGTTTAAAAAATATATATATTAAAATAATTGTCTTAAAAAGACGCTTACGAAGTCTAACGACGAGCTAGTGCTGCTTGCACTTACATACATTTTTATAGATAAAATTGACGTCATTCTGTTCAATTCTCTTCTAGAAAGGCAAAAATTTTCCTTTTTTCCATGTCATACAAGGTATGCAAACCGTTGAAAAAAATAGATTCCTCAATATTTTTTTTGATTAAATGACTACTTGAATAATACTTGTGCTACATGTAGATGATAATAATGGACCAAATTACATTTATGTTATTGAAAACCTTTCGCCACAAAATATTATCATCATAATATAGAAATAATTATTAACAAGTGCCTGAAGTTAATTATTTCTATATTTTAATGAGTTAATGGGTATTATTATTATTCTCGTATGTCCTAATGTGAGTAAAGTTTAGCAAAATATGGTCAGCAATAAAAATTTTGTCTTTCTAGATAACCGATCAGCCTAAGACGGTAGAGAGCTTACTCTATATTGAATAAATGTTTTATTAGAATTATAAATACAAATAAAACAATATATTTACCTTTGTTTTAAGTTGAAATCTGCTTGTTGCGTCGATGACTATGATAATATAGTTTAAGTGAGTGTTATTTAAATTTAACTCATTTATGTACAGACTGTAAAAATGCTAACAGAATCTCTGATTTTTGTAGTTTCGCTTTTTGGCATCGTTATTTTTTGTCTTTATTCATGGAATAGTTTAAAAAATATCTAGTCGAGTCCAACCCAAATACCAATGAACACGTAGAAGTATTATATGTTCCTATTTGAATTGATTTATAGTATTTGTATCCGTTGTTTTCAATTTAACGTAACTAACCTACGTGTAATTATAGACTTCACTTTCAGAAGAATATTTGTTTAAAACTTATTATACTGTTACATTCAAATTGTGTGAGAGAATGTGATATTGATAAAAATCATCAAATTGTACCATCTAGTCTAGTGTATTAAGTGGTAAGAGAACTTTCCTAAAATAAATAAAAGTTTCCTCCTTTCGTTGTTTGCCAATTCGAGTGAAAGTTTTGAGTCAATTAATTTTAAGTCATCCATAGTGTTAAGCCGAACTTCTCGACGGTCATCGCTTTCTTTGCCAAACTTTTCTAACTATAGTTAAAATAGTAAATACGATTCTGTGTAATTGAAAGCACCAGCACAACGTAATAACATAAAAATAAAAATAAAGCATTAAACAGATTCATAAAAGATATTATATACTATATAATACATTTATTTTGTATCTTAACAATATTGTGAGTACTAATGTGAATTAATTTTATAGTTATATGGATATTATTATTGATATTAAATACTGTGTTAACTGAGTGTTGGTTGATGTGAGCACAATAAATGTTTGTTTCTGTTTCTGGTTACGTGAAATTCTTTTACCAGTTGTGAGTGGGACTAAACAGGGCGATGAATGTTTAACTGTAAATGCGGTCCATCGCCGGTGCACTGCGCGTGAGACAACTCCTAGGCTCTTGTTCTGTGGCCCGCCTGGTTTAGATGAGTTTAGGCTTCTGCTTCTGACGCACGGCTAGAGGATGTGCTCCACTGTGACATCTGACTCTCTTATAATATTATGTGTTGACTCCAGTTTCCGCTATTGCTTGTTGAAATCTACTGTGAGTGCACCGGCCTCGAACTGAGCTTTTTTGAGTGTTAGGGGTTCTTTCTTCGGCTTCCTCCTCTCGAGCCAGCTCCCACCATCCGGCTGGCTCTGAAGCCAGACCCAAAATTTACTATTGTATTTTATAGCTAGAACTCTAATTAATGCATATTATATTAGGAATATTAAAAATGTTATTAAAGTAAGAATTGTATCAGCTTAGTGAACATCAATAGCTCTGAGAAATAAATCATTATTAAAATTATTAAATGTTGTATTCTTCCACAGATCACGTTCGTTAATTATGTCCGATATATCTTTCGTATGAAATAATCTACAAACTAAAAAGATATTTATATGAAAACCCCAGCAGTTTTTTTTGCTTTCTATAATTATTCAAAAAAATTTTTTTAAGTTTATCAATAGTATACTTTCACCTATTTCTTGTTTGGTAAACAGTTAAATGATAATATGTTTCTTTGCATTATTTATTTTTCTACTTATATTTTTAACACTATTTTCAGATTAAAACATAAATTACGGGCTATTTTGCGAGATGTGGATAGTAGTGGTTGGATATTCAAGATTGAATAGGCTTTGTGGTGCTAATAACAGCTATGCTAGGCGAGAATGGTGGATTGTATTCATTATATTTCCTGAATAAGCTAGGACTTAAGATTTTGGTGCGAACTGGGTGATAGTCTGTAATAAAAGATAATTATGTATGAAACAAGAGTAAGGATTTTTAGTTTTATTGTAGTCTTCGCTTATTTCGGGAATAGCACGTTTGTAACACGCTTAATGGCTAGAGACTGACTTGTGTATACTGTAGGAGCAAAGGTTGTTTGAAAAGCTTAATTCTTTATAAATTAATGTCCTAAATGATGGTTACAATTTAGTAATTGGATTGGTTTACAGCAATTGGGCAAAATAAATTAAGCGCCTGTTTGAAAATTGCAACTACGATGTGAAGAAATTTTGTTGCTCTCATAAAACTCTGAGGCGCTTTTTATTTTAGCTTTTTATTTTTCTACAGATACATTATATTACATTTTACGGAAATCGGATTTTACGGAAATAAATGCGTTATGTAATGCTTACTTTAGTCTTTAATTAATAATTGTTTAATAATTTGAATAATGATTGTGAATCCTCACATGGATGTTTTAGGTATTTGTAACGATTTCTGTATTATTGTAAAAGGATTAAATAATAATAACGACCACAGAATTTGAAACATGGTAACAGAAGTGGTCTGTCTTTAATATCAGAACAGCCTGACGCCAAATTAAAAAAAAACCCTACTTTTGAATAGGTAACGCGAAACACCATAATTATAATACGTTTAACATGCAAATGTTAATGTAACTGCACGTATTCTGATGTTCGACTATAAACGTAATAATAACTGCGTGAAAGATAATGACAGTCCATTACCACTTCTATACAGCTGTTTCGAATTCTATGATAACGAACACTCATTGTATCAGTCATGTCGCTAATCTCCATTCAGCGTGTGTGGTGAGGTGTTAGGATCATTACAAGTAATAAAAATATTTCAAAAATTATGTTTGTTTTATTTGCAGTTTCCATCAAATAGTAGGTACTTACAACAATTAGTTTCAATAAAATTGTTTTAATTTTGAAAAGTCATCTTTAGTTCCAACCTTTAACAACTAGGTAGGTGTAGAATATAGGTGCCTATAGTGTATTGATTGGCAAATCTAGCATTTTTTAAATCTAGAACAAGATAAATGAAAATGCAATCTAAGATGGAAACGAGTTCCCTTTAAAGGGGTAGTCATGGCCGCATAAAATTTTAATTTAACCTATATCTAACTATACCCCTAAATTTGTTTGCAGACGGCATCGTATCTGAACGCTAAATCGCTTGGTATATTTATGGCTTTGGTAATAGGGTATGGTATGACCATAGACTTTGCCGGCATTGGGCGGTCAAAGCCTACCACTAGACCAGAAGGGAAACCATTTAGAAATTATAAATTCTGAAGTCCCCCTGTCAGGAATCGAACCCATGATCTCCCACTTGTAAAACCACACTGCGCCATCGAGGTTATCAAAAGTCAGGCTATCACCGATTTCATTGTTGTATGTTTGACTGTGGGCGACGAGGTCTTGGGTTCGATTCCCGGGTTGAGTCAAATATAGCTATCTAGGCTTTCCTATCAAAAAATTCTCAGTACTCGTCCGGAGTCAGTTAGTTGTAATTAAACCGATGCCTCGAAGAGCATGTAAAGCCGTCCATTACTGCGTCTTTTCTTACTCCGGTCATGTCGAATAGCCATTTCTTCGGACTGTGAGAAGCGAGAGAGAAGAAAGTAAGATAATGGAGAGTGCACCTGTGTTGACGCACACACTTGTGTTGACGCTGTGTGTAGCAGCAGACTATATCTAGTCTAGATATATTTTGGAGATAGGAGTAGATTACAAGATGAGAAATAAAAAATAAAAATGCACTCATAAAGCAAATGAACTGTATATTTTTAACAATAACAATAATAATATAATGTTCATTCTTTACAAATTATACACTCACAATATGTATTTATTTTAAATAATTACTTATATATTTTTGGAAATCGTCAAAATTCAAAAAATTTCAGCGTTATTAATATCTACCTACATCATAATAATCATAATACAAGAAACGCTTAATCTCAGTTGCTTACAAGGTTTCATAATGTTTTTAGTTTTTCATAATATTATGTAGGTTTACTATTATTATTATAATATTGACTATTTAAAAAAGTGTTTAGTAAAGAGACTGTGTACAGCAGAATTAGACACAAATGTCACTTTAATAATTGAGAATGTAAAATGAGCCATAGGACTAGACTCAAGAAAACACTAAAAATAAAAACTTATGGCAAAGAAGACACATGGGAACAATAATTATTCTAACATCTAATTACATGTGACTAATTATAAACTAAATTGATAGGCAAGGACTGAAACAGTAACCGAAATAAGGGGTATAAGCACTGTTGTTTGAAACTGTTATAAAACAGAAACACACTTATGACGGAAACAGAAACGATACTGTAACCCGATCAATCTATAACCGTTTATTTCTGTTAATAAGTGTTTTTATCTGTAACCCAATAGGTACATGCCCTAACAAACTGCACGGTGTGACAACCCATTCTTCTCACTTTATTGGACTTTACACACACTGACACAACAAGGCCATGTTTTTCTTAAAATAATTGCAACCATCGGTGCTTTCACCTTAGAATCAAATTTAAATACGCGTCAGCAGTAAATTTGGCAACGTCGCTATTTCGGTTATACTTTAAAACACTTTAAAATCCTTTATTTCTGGTACAGATTCGTTTTTGAAATATAAGTGTTTCGGGTTAACAGAATTAAAAACACATTCAAAAGGGTTACAGCTTCGATTCTGTTACACTTTCATTCTGTAACACTTATATTTCTGTAACCTTTATGAATCTGTTTTTCAGTTCCTGTTGATAGGTAGAGATATCCGGAGCTACATCACAAAGGATACAAAAAAATGCTCTAAATTCGTTTTTTTTTATTAAATTTGGTACAGGGATAGGTATATCCCGGGGATGACATAGGCTACTTTTTATCCCGGAAAATTAAGGAGTTCCTGCAGGAATCGAAAAAACTTAGTCCACGTGGATGAAGTCTAGTGTCATAGAAAGTAAACAATAAAGATGATAGATAAATGTAAATAATATTATACTTCTTTTTTAGTAATTTTAATTTAGAGCATATAAATTATTGTATTATCATAATTAACATATTTTCATGTACTTATTTTAAAACATATTGACTATTTTGGTTTGTTTCCACTTAGCATTAAAATTATAGTATATTACTTAAATTATTTTATTATTGAGACTAAATTCTAACTATTAAACTTTGGTTATCATCGTTGTAACACTAATCAATTTATCCTTATATCCTATAATTATCCTATTATCATACAATTAGCCAATTTCTGCACGAAATAATCTTAAATATTAGGCACCTATCAATTATAGTTATTAATTTTCCATGGACAAAATATTATTAACTTCTTACTCCATAAAAATTTAAATCCGCAATGGTGGCAAAATAAATTTATTTTATGAGATCGTTAAAGTTAATGCGCACCATTTAAGGTAACATCTATACAAATATTTAATGATTTTTTAAGTCTAATTTACCTAAATTTCGTATTATTAAAGGTAGAAAAAATTCTAAAATAAAAATGCTTTGAATACATGTATTTTTTCGAAGCTAATTTATTTTTAGCGTCCAAAGCCTCTTAAATCAAACTGTAAGATGCATAATATTCCGTATTGAACTCAAACTGCCAAAATCAAAATTATACAAGTGAAAAGAGACTAAGAGTTAATTTCTTGACAAATAAAAAATTGTTAATTTTTTTCTGGAGGTAAGAACAGCAAAAGTAATACTAATGCGTAGGTACTAATTCACGAAAAATGGCAGATAGGAGGAATTGGCATTTCGCGGTTGGTATGTTTTTACAATAACACGCACACACTAACAAGCCAAGTTAGTTCCACTAACATATCTGACCCGGTGGCCATAATTGGAACTAATTCTTATGCCTGTTTAGTTTTTATTTCATTTTTAATATCATACTTACTAATATTATAAATGCGAAAGTGTGTTTGTTTGTTGGTTTGTCCTTCAATCACGCCGCAACGGAGCAACGGATCGACGTGATTTTTGGCATGGGTATATTTGAGGACCTGGAAAGTGACATAGGCTACTTTTTATCCCGGAAAATTAAGGAGTTCCCGGGGGAATTAAAAAAAACTTAAACCACGCGGACGAAGTCGCGGGCATCAATCAGCTAGTATTATATATACTAGCGTCGCTGTCACCGGGTCAGGTAAGTTTGTGGGACTATAGCTGGGTTAAGACCAAGCGACAGATCACGGCTCGTGAGCCATTGTAGAAGTTTGAGGTGGACTATGGCCTGAGCCGGCAATGGGGCTTATTCTGTAGTGCACAATTTCTAAACTAAACTAAAATGACAGCATCCATACTAATATTATAAATGCGAAATTGTCTGTCTGTCTGCTACGCTTTCCCGACCCACCTTTTCAACCGATGTTGCTGAAATCTGATATAGAGGTAGGTTATATCCCGGGGAAGGACATAGGCTTTTATCCCGGAAAATTACGGAGTTCCCGCGGGAATCATAAAACCTTTACCCATGAAGTCGCGGGCATCATCTAGTTAAAAATATTGCTAACCCTTTCATAATACTCCCTGCGGAAAGGGACAGAACTAAATTTAAAGCTAATATTTTAGTTTAGCTTAGAGATTGTGTTATACAGAATTGGCCAAAATGCACGATTGTAAAAATAAGCCTTTCACCGTATCTGTTTTTTTTAGTTTTTTTTAATCGCCTACAAGTTAGCCCTTGACTGCGATCTCACCTGATGGTAAGTGATGATCCAGTCTAAGATAGTAGCGGGCTAACCTGTTAGGGGCATGACGGTTACATTAAACCCATACCTATTCGGTTTTACACGGTATATCGTACCGAACGCTAAACCGAACGGTAGGATGGTAACAATCCACGGCCGAAGCCTCCCACCAGGCCAGACCAGGGAAAATTCAGAAATTATAAATTCCCAAATTGAACCTGTCGGGGAGCGAACACGGGACCTCCGAGCGCTACACAATGCGCCACGGAGGTCGGGGGGTGAGGTACTGCTATTTGAACCTCAGGTCGTCCGGTTTGCGCAGGAAGTACGCGACGCGGTCAACGGGCACCTTATACTCGTGCATCCAGCGGTTGCCCTTGCGAAGGGATCCATCGATGCCGTCCTGCCACAACCCAGCCGGAAGGTACACTGGAAAACGACACAGGAATGTGTAAGAAAACACACGAATCAAACGAAAATTTTAAAAGAGCTCGTACGAAGGAATACCGAATTGGCTTTAAAATTAAAATTTTATGTGAGTAAATTAGTTCAGAAATAACTAATAATTAGACGTAATACAGCAAATTATTGAAGTGAAAACTTCTTTAGACGCGGTGAGCACGTAAAAATGTGGCCGTGACCGACACCTCGCGTTGTTACGAAGACAAAAGGACTTTATTATAGTACATTCGTAATTAAAATTTAATGCCTTAGTTTTAAGTAAGTATTTTAAAAAAAAATTTAATTTTTTTTTTTATATAATAAAAACCATTTAAATATTCTTTTTCACTTCTATTGGCAATCCATATGACTGTCAATTTTTTGTTATTTTATTTTAACGTCTTTCTTAGTTATTAAATACCCTAGCTTCACTGGTTCCGCCTTCTCCTTCAGAATATAAAATAATTAATTCAATTTTTTTTTTTTTTTCGCTCTGTACTGAAATAAATGTATCGAAAGCAGCACTATCTTCTTTCTTTTCTTTTCTTATTTCAATGTATTTCTCGTGTTTATGGTGTACAATGATATCATACTAATATTATAAGTGCGAAAGTGTGTTTGTTTGTTGGTTTATTGGTTTTTTGGTTTGCTCTTCAATCACGCCGCAACGAAGCAACGGATCGACGTGATTTTTGGCATGGGTACAGTTGAGGACCTAGAGAGTGACATAGGCTTTTTATCCCGGAAAATTAAGGAGTTCCCGCGGGAATCAAAAAACCTAAACCACGCGGACAAAGCCGCAGGCATCAGCTAGTAAAGAATATTTCATTCATTCATTCATTACCTTCTCTAGTAGTCTCTCCTTTATTCAGCACGGGCGCTACGACGATCTCGTCCCCGATCGCGAACTCGTCCCGCACGGGCAAAGCCACGTCCACATCGGCGACCAGCCACAGCGGCCTGATGAGGGGCAGGCCTTCCTCCAACGCCTCTCTCTTGTATTTCAGCAACAGAGGTGTGACCTGGAAGTAACATGAAATACATGTTAAAAAAATTACTAAGTATTTCAGAATATTCAGCTTTTATTTACATTTCAGGGATGACTGGATGATTTATTGATTTATTGAGGTCGATTATATGACTTATTGAGGTTGACGGATAACAGAAGTGAGTGGAAGAGGAAACCATGTAGGGCCGACCCCACGTAGGTGGGAAAAGGACAAGAAGAAGAAGATGACTGGATGATTTATTCTTGGTAGCTATAATTAATGATTATGTGTGGTACTGCGCTGTGTATATATAATTGTTTAATTACATAATGTATATACGAATAATAATTAGTATAATATAATGTAAACTGCTAATAATTGCACGACACATTTGCACACTTTGGTATTTGGTAGTACACTGATTCCAAAAATATTGTAAGAAGTCTTCAAGTGTATTTTTGCAATTAATAAATATCTTAGCCTATATTATAATATCCTCATTTATTGCATAGGTAGACACAAAAATTGTTTGAATAAAGATCGATGGGAAAATTGTGAGAAAAAAATTAAAGGAATGGGAATGGTATCCTAAATACAGGCAACTAGTTAGGATTCAGATCTACCACCCACACAAATGGCTAAATAATGACGTAATTTCTACTTCTACATTTTTATGCACAAATAAAAAACTGTACTAAAAATAGCGAAGAGGAAGTAATACCTAAATAATATTTAAATAATGAATTACATATTATTTTATTGCAGTATTGGAAGTCATTAAATAAATCGTTTGTGGCATAGTAGGTACAACAACAAAACAAAATATTTATAGTAGAATCAGGACAAGGTCAATTGTATTACACTTGATAAAAACATTGTTATTAAAAATACTTACTAGTTTTTGTCTCAACAGTGTCAAATTCTTAGCCATCTCCAGGACCCTCTCATCGTTGTATTTACTGGGAAGATGTGTGAACTTCATCACTGGCAAAAATGTTGCCATCTGCAGCCATCTCATATACAGCTCGCGTTCTGGCAAATCTATGCCATTTTCTTGGGTTGTTTTATTCGAGGAGTCCATAGAACCTTTCGATGAAGGCAGGAACTGCTCACTACCAGGCCAGTATATATCACCACCGACAGCCCCCGGCATTGCAAAGGGAAACCCATTTATACCGTATGTCAATATTGTAGGTATTACCAATCGTAAAGCTTCCCAAGTTGATTCAAATGGGGGTAAAGAAATAAATATCGGAGGCCGAGGCAAACTAACAGCTGAAGATACCCCTATAATGTTTAACGTTTTTTCAAAAGTTTTTATAAACACCGTTTTATATTGATCCGGATTTATTAACACTTTCTCACATCTGTAGTAGTGAGGCATATCGTATGCTGTACCGAGATCGAAATAGAAAGAATCAATATGATACACATCCATTACTGCTTGGAGTTTATCTAATATCCAAGGGATAGATCTGTTGTTTGTTATATCTAGTACACCAGCGCTAGCTAGTGATTTAAACCTAGTTAAGGCTGGTATTCGTCTATCGCTATTTCTTTCATTGACTAGTAATCTCTTTTGGACAGTTTCAGCAAAATTCTTACTCTCTGTACTTATGAAGGGCTGAACTGTAAAAGCTACTTTGAAACCTCTTCTGTGAAGTTTATCAACAGTTTCGTTTAACGTTGCAAATCGTTCTGTGTCTACACTCAGGTCACCGATTTCATTTTGCCAAAACTCATTTATTAGAACATGTCCTTGTTTTAGAAACCCTAGGTTAATAACATCGTCTGTATACTTCGATATCGTAGCATCTTGTAATTCGTGTTTGAATCGTGGAGCTATTTGCCACACAGGTTCTGAAATGAGAGATTCTAAAGTTCTCATGTCAGCTGGCTTCAATCCGTCCCAAAGCGGTGCTCTTCTATGACTATGGATGGAGGAATGTAGTGATCTTATATCTCTAGAAGTACATATATTATATTTCAATTCGGGAAACTCCGTCAGTCTGTTGGCAAACGCAAAGTCATCGAATTGTGCCTTCAAACAGATTTCCTTCTTTCTTTTATTCACAGATATGTGCAGTGGGGTTTCTTCGTCAATTATTATGGCAGCTCCTTTAGAATTGATTAGGTAACGGGTTACTACGTTACCCCATTGTGATTTCTGCATGTCTCCCGTGATAAATGGCGTATAGTCTATGGACCCGGTGTCGAGTGGCCAAGTTAGATTAATAGATTGTCCTGCACCGAACCAATGAACTCTGGTGTCGCTCCAGTCGAAACAGTCGGTAGGCGAAACATCTGGAAATACAAAAGAGTCGTTTTTAATATGGTTGAAACTTGAAATACAGAAGCTTTTATTTTCATTACTGAACAAAAAATTACACATACATAAAACAAAATACGCCACATTGACATAAGATTTATCCTTATATCCAGATCCTCATGCCAAAAATCACGTAGATCCATCGATGCTACGTTCCGGCGTGATTGAAGGATAAACTAACAAACCAACAAACAAACACACTTTTGCATTTATAATATTAATATGATTGATAAATGATTACCGTGTCGCAGTGCCTTCCAATGCACCGCATAGCATGTGGTGTTGTCGACGCCCGGGTCGTGCGGCAGACACTTGAGGTAGAGGCGCAGGTTGTGGAGCCACTCCATGCACTCAGAGCCATCTGTGTGTCGGTGCTCGGGCAGGCAGGGGAACGCTTTCTGACCAACGCCCAGACCGACCGCTGGAAAGTGACATTACGAAAACATTAGCAGCAGAAAAAAAATTGACGGTTGTCTGTAAAGTCAACCGTCTATTAACCGTCTCAACCGATAGTTTTACGTGATAACTAGAAGTTCTCTCGCGCGCTCGCGTGGCGGCGTTCCAGTAGCAGAACTATTCCAACTGCTAGCTCTGACGTCACGCGATCGTGCCTCTCTATCGCTTGTTCCGCGCTCTCACTTGCACGCTCAGGCTCAGGGGGAACGAGACACTTTTTCGTGCGTGCAGCCGGTGTTCATCGATTTATCACGTTATTACGTTTAGACCTTATCACGTCAAAAGTGTGCGTGTGCAATTCACACACGGCAGAAGAAAAGACTTCAGAGAAGTGAGAGAATGAGATTTAAAAAAAATTGTATTCTCTCCCAGTCTAAATCTGAATATGTTTGTCTCTTTTTCGTTTCATCCAATTTTCACTTAATAGAAGTTTCACTTCAAAAACCAATTTTCTATCTACAGGCCGAACTCAGGTTTCATGATATCCTAGAGTGATTTGTGACAGAAACGCCTTATATTTTAAAGTCCCACAAACTTATCTAGACCGTTGGCCAAAATTGGAACTAATTTTTATACCTGTTTGGTATTTGTTTGTGACGAAGCCGTCACAATACCTACCAAGACCGACGCAGGCGTGACTCAGCACACAAACACGCGAGAACCTTCTCGAAGACCGCCGCATCACATCGTACGAGAGTGGCGTGAGAGAAACCGACCAATCAGCGAGCAACAGCGCACACGCCGGTCCCCACCGCAAATCCCCGCACGCCGGCCTATATAGCACACCCGGCCGGCGTCCGCCGGCAGTTCGCCTGTGCCTATTGTCGCTTCACGACGTCGTCTCGTGGTAATCCGGGTACGACGGCGGCAATAGTCACAGGAGGACGCTGGAGGTGTTGGTCATATCAGGGCTTTGAGCCGGAGTTGCCCAGCATCGCCGAAACCTTCACTTCCCCCCCGCGCTTCTCCCTTCCGCTCACGCGCCTCACGCGTGCGTGGCCCGTAAGGCTTGCCGCCGACGGCCGAGTTAAACCCGCGAGTGATACAGAATAATAATGTTCTTTTAGTCGGCTCCTTCAGAGCCGCCCGGTCGGTGCGTAGATCTAAGAAGTGGTTTGTATCCGAATATCGTTAAGAATAAAGGCCAACGGCCAAGTTTAAAGTCATCCGTGTTTGATTGTCGAGGATTCCCTGATCCCCTTATGTACGTGGTCTCCAGCCAGTGACCCCACCGACCCGTGACCACGTTACATTGGCGCCCAACCGAAAAACCCACCCGACTGTCCCGGGTTCGCGTCGCGGAAAAAAAAAAAATAAAACCGTTCATCCGTCCGTCCGCCGTCTGCGTCGCGTCCGTTAAAGTGGTACACCCCGCCAAACCACGGGGAAGACCATCCGCTTAGTCGTAAAAAGAAAAAAAAAGGGAATAGGAAGACTCACAACTCAAACAGTAAGTAAGAAACTTTTTCCGTAAATACCGTCATTGTTATTTTTTTTCCGTTTTTCTCTTTTAAATAATAACAGATACAAGTTATTTCTGTAAAGTCGACTCGTGGAACTCCGGGTTGACTGAAAGAACGAGTATCTGAACGGGAACAATAAGAACGAGAAAGGAAAAGTGAAATAAAAACGCGAAATTGCATGTTGATTCTAAATCAGTCGACTCGTGGAAATTCGGGTTGATAGATTCAAGAATAAACATACAACGAAAAACCACACGAGATAGCTAAAATCACACACACACATACAAAAAAAAAAAAAAAAAAAAACCAGGGAAAAGAAAGTTATTATAGCGAATCCCATGCTGGTTTTCGATCAGTCGACTCGTGGAAATTCGGGTTGATAGAGATGAAAACAAGCATCGGAACGAAAAACACTCATTATTAGAAACACGCGAAAAGTTACATTCGCGAACCGCATGCCAACTCTAAATCAGTCGACTCGCGGAAATTCGGGTCGATAGATTTTAGTGCAGGCATCCGACCGAAAACCGTTATCATAGGTATTAAATAAAGAACACTCACACAGAAACCGAAAAAAAAAAAACACTTAGGGTGGACCGAAAATCTTAAGTACCATTAAATAAATAACCGTGTCATTGACAATTAATATAAAGGAAAGCCGCAGGACATCCGTAGTTAATATAAAGAAATAAATCATTACTAACCTGTAACTAAACAATATAGAGATATACTTAGTTTAAAAAAATTAGAATAGGCCGCAAGCGTCTAATTAGACCCCGTAACCGCAATTATATAGTTATAAGTAAATAGATAAATACAAATACCACTAAACAAGCCGCGACTCATAATTAGATTCAAAAGTCGGCAACAGAATAAAATAAAATGCCAACAGCCTGGGTATACGCATTAAGTAAACAAAAATTAATCGAAGAACTCGAAAAAAGGGAAATCGAAGTACCGCAGACAAACACAGTCGAAGAATTACGAAAACAATTAGTACAATTAGTGAAAAACGAAGACGAAATGGACCAGGAGGATATCAAGGGGAAGGAAAACAATATAAACGAATTCGACAAGGCCGTATCCCGCTGGAAAATTCAATTCGACACCACCGGGGATGCTGTGGAATTCCTGGAGAGAATAGAGGAACTAACGGACACACTGAAAGTCAACAAAGACAGAATTATAAAAGTGATACCGAGATGCCTCAACGGAGCAGCATCGCTGTGGTATAGAAACAATAGTCCACAATGGAAAACATGGGAAGACTTCACGGAGAACTTCAAGTTGTTCTACTATCCCAGAAATTACGAGAAAAACCTTTTAGAATCAATCATAAATAGACGTCAAAAAGTCAGAGAAAACTTTGTACCATATCTAACAGAAATACAGACACTAATGAGAAGATATAGAAAACTAACAACCGAAGAACAACTAGACAGAATATACGATAATATGAGATATAACTATCAATATTACATAAAAAGGAAAGATTTCAAAACAGTATCGGAACTCATTCAATTGGCAGGTGACTACGAGAAGATAAACATAGACCGAAGCAAAGACACCTACAAAAAACCAATTCACCAACATAAAGAAAACCAAACAGGCCCACCATGGAACAAACAGGAAAACTGGAAAACGGAGGAAACCAAAACGGAGAGAAAACCAGTGAGCGCACACTACGACCCGGAATCCTGCTGTTGGAAGTGTGGAAAGAAAAACCACTCGGCTAAAGAATGCCGAAACAAACAAGTCATCTTCTGCAGCCAATGTGGCCTACTCGGAAAGCTCACGAGGGACTGCTGTAATAGAAACAGGAATCCTAATAAAACGAAGCAAGCATATACAGCAAAATCACAAGTGGAAAAAGATAACAGAATATTTGCCGAGGTAAAAATACACGGGAAACCATTCAGAGCCCTCATAGACACAGGGTCAACGAACTCTTACGTCAACAAGGACATCGTGGACCAAATAAGAGAGCACAACAATGGAAGAATACGAAAAGAAACCACAATTAAACTGGCAGATGGCTCGAGGATACAGACGAACACAGCCATAAACCTCAATCTGGAAATAAACGGAAGGAAGCTAACGCACCAATTCATTTATCTGCCATCCACAACCATAATGATAATGGGTATGGACCTACTGTCAAGAATTGGAATCACTGTCAAATGGACAAAGACAACAGGCGAACAAACAGGCACCGAAAAACAAAAAGAGACTACAAACAACGAGGAAATCCTGTCCGTAGAACAAACGAGCACCGAAAAACAAAATGAGGCAACAAACAACGAGGAAATCCTATCCGTAGAACAAAGAGCAATACTGAAAACCACCCTGGAAGAAGAATACAAAAAAGCCGAAGAATGCCCAAAAGGGAATACGTGGGTAAAACACATCATAAAATTAAAACATAAGAACCCACTATGTACTACGACAGTGGAGGAAAATGACTGGTACTCAAAAAAATACAATAGTGTAACCAAACAACCAGAACTAGACACCGACTACTGTATACGCGAAGGAAAATTGTATAGAAGACTAGTCAACCCACGTTATGGAGGAAAACTAGACCCATCAACAGAATGGAAATTATGTGTCAAAAAAGAGGACAAAGAAAAAATATTAAACCAGAATCACAACGAACCTGACGCAGGTCATTTAGGAACCTCAAAAACATTTAACAAAATCGCGACGCGATATTATTGGCCAGGAATATTCAGGGACGTATCAAAATACGTCAACCGGTGCGAAAAATGTCAAAAACATAAGTCTACACAAGAAAAAAAATCAGGTTTAATGCACATCAATAACGCAGAAGAACCATGGCAAATCGTCACCACGGACCTCATAGGACCTCTGCCGCGAACATCAAAAGGATTCCAGTGGATCATCGTATTTCACGATAAATTCACCAAATGGTCAGAAATAAAACCACTAAGAACCGCAACCGCAACCGCCGTCACAAACGCTCTAAAAGAATTAATCATGAGATACGGGGGCATGAAAACGTTACTAAGCGACAACGCAAGAATTTTCGTTAGTAAACAATTCCAGGAAACCCTAAAACGGTATGGCATACAGCAAAGACTAACCGCGCCATACACACCACAATGCAACCCAACCGAACGAGTAAACAGAACACTCGAAACAATGATAGCGTCATTCATCGAGAAAAACCACAAAAAATGGGACGAATACCTAAATGAATTTAATTTCGCACTTAACACGTCCATCCAGGAATCCACGAAGTACTCTCCGGCCTTTCTTTTGTTTGGTAGGGAACTAAGGAACGTCCACGACGAAAACCAATTCCCCACACCGGCATTAAAAGAAAAACAAAAATTACAAGAAATTTATGAAATAGTCAAAAATCACCAGAGTCAAGCATCGAACCTGCAAAAGAAGTACTTCGACAAAACGAGACGCGAGTGGGCTCCCAAAATCCAAGATCTGGTACTAAAACGGGATTATCCACTATCAAACGCGAACAAACAATTGTGTGCAAAGCTAGCACCAAAATTTTCAGGCCCTTACACAGTAATCGAACAAAAATCCCCAGTAATATTCCTGTTAAAAGCAAATCAAGGAGGAAAAGTATGTACGGCACACATAAAAGACATAAAAAAGTTCAATACCTAAAAACCAAGATTCAAACAAATCAATAAAAAAATAGAAACATAGGAAAGAGGGACGGGGAACAAATAAAAATGTTGTGGAAAGACCCTAGGAGTCAGGGACCGCTTGTTGCCAACAGTGACTAATACGGTGATTTTTACAGGTAAAAATCTTCTCTGGCGGGAGGGGAATGTGACGAAGCCGTCACAATACCTACCAAGACCGACGCAGGCGTGACTCAGCACACAAACACGCGAGAACCTTCTCGAAGACCGCCGCATCACATCGTACGAGAGTGGCGTGAGAGAAACCGACCAATCAGCGAGCAACAGCGCACACGCCGGTCCCCACCGCAAATCCCCGCACGCCGGCCTATATAGCACACCCGGCCGGCGTCCGCCGGCAGTTCGCCTGTGCCTATTGTCGCTTCACGACGTCGTCTCGTGGTAATCCGGGTACGACGGCGGCAATAGTCACAGGAGGACGCTGGAGGTGTTGGTCATATCAGGGCTTTGAGCCGGAGTTGCCCAGCATCGCCGAAACCTTCACTTCCCCCCCGCGCTTCTCCCTTCCGCTCACGCGCCTCACGCGTGCGTGGCCCGTAAGGCTTGCCGCCGACGGCCGAGTTAAACCCGCGAGTGATACAGAATAATAATGTTCTTTTAGTCGGCTCCTTCAGAGCCGCCCGGTCGGTGCGTAGATCTAAGAAGTGGTTTGTATCCGAATATCGTTAAGAATAAAGGCCAACGGCCAAGTTTAAAGTCATCCGTGTTTGATTGTCGAGGATTCCCTGATCCCCTTATGTACGTGGTCTCCAGCCAGTGACCCCACCGACCCGTGACCACGTTACATGTTTACCAAAAAACCTCAATCCATGTCTGAGTAGATAGAGGTTTTGTTGCTTCCCGCTGGAACTCTTTAATTATCCGGATAAAAAGTAGCCTATTTGTTTTTCCAGACTATAATCTATATCTGTGCCAGTATTCATCCAGATTATTCACCCATCCAGCCTTTCTGGCGTTATTGAGTAACAAACATGCATCCATCCAAACTTTCGCATTTATAATATTAGTATAGATTTTGAATTCACTCACCTAAAGTGGCCTTCAAGATCTCTACATCGTCCTTGTTGAACACCCGGATGAGTCTCTTGGGCTCGTTGAACTGCACCCTCTCGAAGTACGCCTTAGTGAGCGCCTGCTGGTGGTACAGCACGTACGCAAAACCCACGAAGAATGACACCGCCAGAAACATGAGCCCAACGAACGCGCGGAGTTTGTAGTCTGTCGGCTTCTTTCTTATCTTCTGTGGGATGCTCTGTGGGAAACAAAACATTCACACTTCTGTGGCGAACAAATACGAGTTCCCTGGCGTATTGTTTAGCGCTGTTGTCTTAGCGTGTGAGGTCCCGGCAGGGTAAATTTTTCCTTCTCGGACCTTGTGGGAGACTTTGGCCTTGACTAGTTACTTTCCTATCGGCAAAGATGTGCCGCCAAGCGTTTTAGACCGATCTATCGATCTGCCCCCCGATTGTGTAAATACTCATCCTAATCGTTTGTCAAACGGATAATCCGAGCTGTTTAAGGAGTTCATAGATGTATGTACTTCAAAAAGCATATAGGATCTCCATAAACTGTTCGAGCTTTCAAATAATTACTATTTGCTTAGACAATTGGACCTCTGAATTGGCGAGGAGTGGTGAACCTACGTTGAGATCTGAGAGATGCTTTAGAGAAATAGTATTGTGTGGTATTACTACAGTATTATCACAGTTTTTAATATAATGCAGTTGTGTCTGTTCTTTGGTTTTAAATATCTGCCTACTTATAGTTCATCAGAAAAAAAAATCACTAAAAGTAGTGGCACTTACTTGCAGCTTCTCTTTGAGCAGGCTGGCGAGCGAGTTGACGCTAGTGACGGAGTTGCTAGGAGAGTAATCCTCGTCGTCCATGCTGAACTCTGACCTGAACCGGCGGGGGGCGGTGGACTTGCGCCGAGGAGATCTGAGCGGGGCTCTGGAATAGAAATACATTGTGACACTAACGATTCCAAAGAAGATTCTATAGTAAGTGATGATCTTCTCTCTCTCTCTTTCTCTCTCTCTCTCTCTCTCTCTTTCTCTCTCTCTCTCCTCTCTATCTTTATTTTATCTCCGTTTTTTTTCAGACCGAAAACACATTAGGCCAAAAAATTGTGTAGCTGACAAAAAGTCCGCGTTACTGTGTTAAAAAACGGGCCTCTTTCTAAATAAAGAAAGTTATTTATTATTAACTAGATGATGCCCGCGACTTCGTCCGCGTAGGTATGTTTTTTTACTCCCGCAAACTCCTTAATTTTC
Organism: Erebia epiphron; assembly: GCA_963932025.1. NCBI lineage: Eukaryota > Metazoa > Arthropoda > Insecta > Lepidoptera > Nymphalidae > Erebia > Erebia epiphron. The sequence goes on along the minus strand of OZ009947.1, from coordinate 1,149,254 downwards.
CGGGATTAAAAGTAACCTATGTCCTCCTCTCAGGATACCAAATTTCATCAAAATCGGTTGAAAGGATGGGCCGTGAAAGCGTAGCAGACAGACAGACAGACACGCTTTCGCATTTATAATATTAGTACTTATGGAAGTATGAATTTATAATATTATTATGCAGCGTACACTTGCACACCGGACAAAGCCGTCGTTTCGCGTAAACGTTTTATTCTAACCAATCCCTAGTCTCTTATTTATAGTCCAAACACAGAAAGCGTTAATAAAACCTATGCAGTTAATTAAATTACATCAATGAAGGATAAACCAACAAACCAACAAACAAAGTGACTTTCGCATTTATAATATTAGTATGACTTATGACTTTTTAATATTATAATAAATGCGAAAGTCATATTATAATAAATGCGAAAGTCACTTTGTTTGTTGGTTTGTTGGTTTGTTGGTTTGTTGGTTTGTTGGTTTGTTGGTTTGTTGGTTTGTTGGTTTGTCCTTCAATCACGCCGCAACGGAGCAACGGATTGACGTGATTTTTGGCATGGGTATAGTTGAGGACCTGGAGAGTGACATAGGCTACTTTTTATCCCGGAAAATTAAGGAGTTCCCGCGGGAATAACAAAAAACTTAAACCACGCGGACGAAGTCGCGGGCATCAGCTAGTAGTGAAATATATCTTCTAGAGGTCCTTGTAAAGTGGTATACCAGTACACCATACGTGCTGGAATGCAGCGTTGGCAGATTCCGTGGACGAACTGATTTTACTTTTGATTTTCCTAGGGATCTCGAAATGCCAGTCATAGTATAGCTTACATAAAAAGCCACATAGAAACCGATCAAACTGGCGCATTTCCATCTTAGACTTTACCGTCACATAACTCACATACCAATGGGTGAAATCGTCGCCAAGCGCTACCTATGTCGCCAATAAAAAAGGTAGGTATCAAGTTATTCCTATACTTCTTTTTTTATATTGCCTGCGTTGCTGTTTATATTGCAACATCCTTAAAACAAGTATGTATTATGATATTTAATCTAATATCCTATACTTCTATAAGTACTAATATTATAAGTGCGAAAGTTTGGATGGATATATGGATGGACTAGCTAATGCCCGCGACTTCGTCTGCGTGGATCGAGGGTTTTTTGGTTCCCGCGGGAACTCCTTCATTTTCCGGAGTAAAAAGTAACCTATGTGCTATTCCAGACTATAATCTATCTCTATGCCAAATTTCAGCCAGATCCGTTCAGCCGTTGGGGCGTGATTGAGTAACAAACATCAATACATCGATACATCCATCCATCCAAACTTTCGCATTTATAATATTTATATTTGATGGATGTTTGTTACTCAATCACGCCACAACAGTTGAACTGATCTGTATGAAATTTGGCACAGAGATAGATTATAATCTGGAATAGCACATAGGCTTCTTTTTATTTTCTTTTTACCTAGGAAAATTAAGGAGTTCCCGCAGGAACGAAAAAGCCTCATTGTACGCCGACAAAGTCGCAGACATCAGCTAGTACTTACGTATACAGTTCTAACAGAGTTTCTTGCTGGTTCTTCTCGGTAGGAACGGCATTCCGAACCAGTGGTAGATTTATTTGACTATTCATAAGAACTTGTAAAAAGTCTATTTGAATAAAAATCATTTGAACTTGAATTTGAATTTAACATGACATCTGGGTTCAAAGTTACCTGGCTATTAAATTACACGAAATGCAATATTATAATGCTGTAGGTAGAAACAACGGAATTGTAATACGACCCTGGCATGCCAGGTAAGTACGTAAGCTAATTTTAAGCCATACGATGATACGATCCCATACTTAATATTTTAAATGCGAAAGTTTGTCTGTCTGTTTGTCTGCTACGCTTCCACGGCCATCTTTTCAATATAATATGATATAAGTCACCGTAAGATTGTAATCTAACGCTTTTTTTTCGATAGATTGTAAACAGTCGAAAGATTGTGAACCGTTCAATGTTTTAAGTGTCAATTTTTGAAATATTCGTTGTATTTACGTTTTCTTGTCTCTTTCTTGTAGGTTAGGTTAGGGTTCGACATAAATAATCAAGCACTTAGGTTCTATCGGGTTAATAAACCTAACAGATTACAATCTACCGAAAAATAATCCGTTATATTGTAATCATTCGACAGTTTACAATTTCACGAGTTAGATTATAATCTAACGGTTTTTATAATCTTACGGTGACATATAGATGAGAAGAGAAATGATATAATACATTTTTATGGTTTCTTAGCACCACTTAAGCCTTATCGACTTATCTGGGGGCTGCACATTCCCTTAAAATCTAGTACTTACGAGATATTATGTAAGTAAATAGTAACTACGTCAACTTAAAAACTATGAGGGTTCCAAACGCTCCCTAGTCTTAGAAAAAGCATGTAGCAAACTCAGACGGGTTATCATCACAACTAGTTTTATGACTTGATAAAAATCTGCAATCATTTTAAAATACGCAATTTTACCTAATTCCTGTACATTTCCGTTTGCCTGTTTCCTCATTACCATGGATTCTAGCCTCAGGCAAGGTCACTTGGACTCAGTTTACTTCATTGTGACACTTTGAGGGAGCTAGTTATTAATATGACATTGGGTCAAATCTTTGAAGCCTTTGAGTTTGATTCTACCAGAATTTGAAAAAGGGAATAATAATAACAAAAATAATATCCTCCCGACCGAATTTCGGCCACGGCGGCTTATCTCCAGAGTGATTAGCCATCTGCGCGGAAGATATTATAGTGCACAATGAGAGTAAAGGAACAGAGAGTGCACCTGTGTATACGCATACGCAGATGCACTCTCTGTTCCTTGTCTTCCTTCAGTGCACGAGTCTCTGAGAAGAGACTCGTGCACTGTAGGCAATGAGTTGAAACACCACAGTTTACCACGCTGGCCAAGTGCGGATTGGCAGATTTCAAACACCTTTGAGTACGTTATGAAGAACTCTCGTGCGTGCTTGTTTCCTCATGTTGTTTTCCTACAGCAGCCGCGGCCGAGCTTCCTACCAGACCAGAACAGAGAAAATTCAAAAATTACGAACTCCCATATCTACCCTAGATTTGGGAGTTCGTAATTTTTGAATTTTCCGGGGATCGAACCCAGAACTTAACGTAGGTATTTAGGTAATAGAAACGAACTTAGATATATGACCACAGCGCTATCCAGGGACGTCGTTAAAAGTCTAACTATACAGATTAAAGCTTTGACTTCTAGATTGGTCTTTAGAAAATAAAAATAAACATATTATAAAAGGCCTTCTTTCCAGTTCGCCGTTTTTAATTTAAGTCTGCGGTACCCTAAAAATTGTATGCCACAACATACATTTGCAAAAAATTACCATATCGAGCCGTGATCGAAACCTAACGAGCTAACAAGTTTTGACTCTCACAAAACCTGTGTGGGCTTAAATGGGTCATAATTATTATGACGTCTTTCGAAGTCTTAGGTAATAGTTCAAAGGTAATAGGGAATATGCATGATTTATTTTTATTTCTTAGATCAATCATTTAGATTTTAGATCTTTATAACATAGTAAAATATATAAATAGGTTTGAAAATAGTCAAATAATTACGATAATTGGTGTTTCAAAGTTAAGTATTGAGCCGTTCAAACGCCACCATTAATCGCATGACGTCATTGGTTATGTCCCGTGTTTGTTTACTATAGCGATTCAGTTCAGTTATTTCATAATTATTATTATTTAACAAGTAATCACACAGGAATACAGTTTTAAACAATTTTTTTTCACAAACACTACTAACACAGTATGAATATCGACGCCGATAAATCCACTGACGTGACCATTTACGCCACATTTCGTTTCGACCAATGGTGACGCGTTTTGCAAGTTTGAATTTGCCTCCCTTATTTTTCACTTTCTATTTAATATGTTCTGGGTTTAAATAATAACTAAATAAAAAAAATACCTTTTTAAGTATAATGTAAAGACAATAAAGAATCTAGAAAAAAATAATTTTATGCATATTCCCTATTGATATGCAGACAATTATTTAAGATAAAATTAACATTTCAAATTATTGGTATTTTACGGATTAATAAAACAACTATTACAAACCAAGTAGTAAGTAGGTATCTTTAATGATTGAATTTCAATGAAGTCTATTTCTCAGAATTTTTGATCAACTAGCTGATGCCCGCGACTTCGTCAGTGTCTATTTACCTATTTTTAACGCAAGAATAGTATACTTATAATTACTAATAATACAGTACAACAATTGGAGTGGATATTCCATCGTCTTAAAAACCATTACCTGCCTGTGATAATCCAATCGAAATCGGTTCAGTCATTCCGAAAGGAAAAAAGATAGAAATGTTAATAAGTAAGTAAGTATAGCGAGCAAACGAGCAGGCGGGTCACCTGATGTTAAGTGATTACCGCCGCCCATGAACATTTGCAGCACCAGATTTTACTGTCATCACTTATCAAATAAAATATTGCGAAATCAAAACACACGTTACAATTCTATTTATTTTTATCTGTATGAAATATACTTAACTGTTTTTAATAAAATAAATGTTATTACGAGACCAAGAAAAAGGTACGGTTCTCATGAATTAATGATTTATTCAATTTTATAATTACTCTCGTAACTACGAGTAGATAAGACGGAACCGCCTAAGTAAATAAAATCGAACTACGCTAAAATGAGAAATATTATACTGGAATATTCCAAATAATAGATACATGACGAGTGACGACCTCCCTGACGCAGCGCTGTTGTCTTAACGTGCGGAGGTCCCGGGTTCGATCCCCAGCAGGGTCAATTTGGGAATTTATAATTTCTGAATTTTCCCTGGTCTGGCCTGGTGGGAGACTGTGGCCGTGGCTAGTTACCACCCTACCGGCAAAGACTGCCGCCAAGCGATTTAGCGTTCCGGTACGATGCCGTGTAGAAACCGATTGAGGTATGGGTTTAATATAACTGCCATACCACTAACATGTTAGCCCCGTAGTCCGCTACCATCTTAGACTGCATCGTCATGCATCGTCACCAGGTGAGATCGCAGTCAATTAGGGTCAACTTGTAGTGGATTTAAAAAAAAAAAGGCTGTTGAAAAATATTATTGACCTTACCAAAATGAACGGATTTAGAAAATAATTCAAAATATTTCTCTTGATTTTTGTACTCACACTATTTCGAAATAAAATTATGGAGTCTTTCAAAGGCATCTGAAAAATGTGCATCGTCATTTATTAGTTAGTATTTACTTAAGTTATAAACTCATGCCTTACCTATTGATGAATTGTTTTGTGCTTTGAAGATGATATTATAAGCGAAGTTTTTTATCATTTTCCATTAAAAAAAAAAAATCATAATAAAAAAACATTAATATTTATAACAGTTTCATGAACACTTACCTAAAAAGTAATCCACACTTATTTACACAGCACTACTTGCTACGAGGTATTTTTTCACAAAAGTTAGAGTTCAATCAGATGAGATGAGCTAAGATGAGCTGGACAAATCTCAGCTTAGCTCCACGCGTGCTCAAGTTACACTGACTGACGGAGTGACTGATATGACGACAAGTTGCCATAAATTAGCGGTGCGCGATAATACGGTGCGAATATTATGAATTTTATTATTATTGCTAGTATTTTTAACTCGACATTTATAGAATTGTATAAAATAGTCCGTAGGTATATTATAGACATATTAAACCAATGACTGTAGCTGTTGTCTTATCGTGCGGAGGTCCCGGGTTCGATCCCTGACAGGGTCAATTTAGGAATTTATGATTTCTGAATTTTCCCTGATCTGGTGTTGTGGGAGGCTTCGGTCGTGGCTAGTTACCGCCCTACCGGCAAAGACTTGCCGCCAAGCGATTTAGCGTTCCGGTACGATGCCGTGTAGAAACCGAATAGGGCTATGGGTTTAATTTAACTGCTATGCCGCTAACATCTTAGACTGCATCATCACTTACCCTCAGGTGAGATCGCAGTCAAGGGATAACTTGTATTTACTGAATTAAAAAAACTCATACCTACAGTGAAACGAAGGGGCCTAAGGTCACATAAAAGTAAAGAAAGATCCCTAGAATAGCGTTCGTTTTTAACCGGAAGTTGGAACATAATATTTCAATGCGCTTGGTTACCGATACATTGATTGTATTCGACCGTGCCAATAGTACAGAAAATGGGCCAAATTTGACCTAGTTTGATATGTGCACTTCATGAAAAATCTTTCATGTAAGTATGTAAGTATATTACACGAGTAAAAGTAAAAACGTCGTTCCTACGTCTCAAATGTGTGCAAGAAAGTCAATGATAAGGGCCATTTTAAATGGCTTAACTAAACACGTCCGCTTGATTCAGCCATACATTACCATACTTGAAGCTCGTCACAATAATTGCACTCTACTGAGAAATACATTTGCATACCTCTTAATGCAGAGCTCGTGGCTAATGGGACACATTATAATAATACATTAAGTCGTGCGCACGCCTGTAAATGAGGTGAGCTTTAACTTTTGCTAAAAGAGTGATATAATACTGGTGACCAAAGAACGGAAAAACATGACATGAGGACGGAACAAGTGTCTAAAAAAGATTGAAATTTAAACCGACTTAACAGTAGGTACATATCTTGAAAACTTTTTTTTGATGAAACTTGATGAAACTTGCGCTGTTCCCTAAATTGAAGTGAATTTAACCCAATAAAAAAAGAATGCTCACAATCCGGTTAATAGTTTCGGAGAATTGCGTGGACAAACCTACATACATACACCTATGAACTTTTGTTTGGAAGCCCTCATAGACTAGATATCATCTATACATACATCTTACTAATATTATAAATGCGAATGTTTGGATGGATGTATGGATGTTTGTTACTCAATCACGCCCCAACGGCTAAACGGATCTGGCTGAAATTTGGCACAAAGATAGATTATAGTCTGGAATAACACATAGGCTACTTTTTATCCCGGAAAATTAAAGAGTTCCCGCGGGAACCAAAAAACCTCAATCCACGCGTACGAAGTCGCGGGCATTCGCTAGTAATATTATAAATGCGAAAGTTTGGATGGATGGATGTTTGTTACTCAATCAAGCCCTGCGGCTGAACGGATCTGGATAAAATTTGGCACAGAGATAGATTATAGTCTGGAGTAGCACATAGGCTACTTTTTATCCCGGAAAATGAAATTAAACTGATTGGAATCCGATCCCCGGATATGCACCTTTAACTTTTCCGAGTTATGTATGTTTAAAGTTTACTTTTATTAGTTTTTCATATACATGTAATTAAATTATAAAATAATTAAATTTCGGCCTGGTGGGAGGCTTCGGACTTGGTTAGTTACCACCCTACCGGCAAAGACGTGCCGCCAAGCGATTGAGCGTTCCGGTACGATGCCGTGTAGAAACCGAATAGGGGTATGGGTTTAATATAACTGCCATGCCCCTAACAGGTTAGCCCGTTACCATATTAGACTGCATCATCACTTACCATCAGGTGAGATCGCAGTCAAGGGCTAACTTGTAGTGGATAAAAAAAATGTATATCTAGATATCGCAGTCAAGGGCTGTTTAATCGCGGCCAAGAATTGTTTCTGCATTAAAAAAAAAAGATTGCACATAATTTCAGCGAACATACTTTAATCTTCTTATCGAGAGTTCAAGACTCTACGCATGTACCTACTGATAGAAAGCGATTAAACCATTAACCTATTCGTATTCACAACACACAGAAAAACGAACCAACTACTAATTAATGTAGGTATTTTACCTCATATCAATGAATTATCATATAATACCTAAGTACCTGTGGCTGAACTCTATATCAGTAGAGTAGGCAGGAATAAATTAAAATATAACAACCTGTCGTATTGCATTAATTGCCTCGTAGTACAGGGGTTAGCATGTTCGACTGCGGCCGGCGAGTTACCGGGTTCGAGTCCCGGGTCGGGCTCTAATAAAGTGCTGCGTTTTTCTGAACAGAAATTCTCAGTACTATCGCGGAGTTCCATTATCCATACTAATATTATAAATGCGAAAGTGTGTCTGTTTTTCTGACTGTCTGCTACGCTTTCACAGGCCATCTGTTCAACCGATTTTCATGAAATTTGGTATAATTATAGGTTGCGTCCCGGGGAAGGATATAGGCTTACTGTCTGATGCCCACGACTTCGTCCGCGTGGTTATGTTTTTTTCATTCCCACGGGAACTCCTTAATTTTCCGGGATGAAAAGTAGCCTATGTCACTCTCCAGGTCTTCAACTATGCTTACGCAAAAAATCACGTCAATTCGTTACTTGTTTGCCGCGTGATTGAATGACGAACAAACACACTTTTTTTCGCATTTATAATTAGTATGATCTATGAGAGTAAGGGAATAGTGCACCTTTGTTTGCGCACACACTAATTGTGACCCTAATCTTCCGCGCATCTCTGTGGAGATTAGTTGGGTAAAAACCAAGCCCGTTGCGACTCGCTAGTGTCTTCAGATTTCGTAACTTAGGTCAAGAACCCTTGTGCCTCAGCTGGATCCCTTGCAGCAATAAACTAACTGCCAATTGACACACATCTATCCGCGAAGCCGATCCGTCATCGCTCACCGCTGACCGCCCATTAGATGCTGAGCCGTACAATTTGTCACTTAGAATACCACTAGCCAACTGAATGTTACCACACTCCGCATTCACGATGCGTTCGGAAAGCGTCCACGCAGTTTTTCGCATTGACGATCACTTCAAAATCACGCCACGGCGAGACATCCAAAAGGCGTGGCGTGCAGGATTTTGATTCATTTGTAAATCCACGATCGGGACGCTACCGGTACGCTTACTCTAAGTTTTTACATTGCAAATTCGATTAACGTAGTGAGCGTTCACTCACATTAGCGTCAAAGTAAAATGGGCCCAAAAGCTTGAAAATCACAAATTCAGCGTTTGGAGAGCTGGCTGTGAATATTACACGAAATGATGAAATGAGCTCTAAACCAATGCAGTTAAGGTTCATTTTACTTCAGCGATAATGTGAGTGAACGTTCACTACGTCAATCGAATTTGCAATGTAAAAACTCAGAGTAAGCGTACGGGACGTTGCTGTTTTTAGCAACGTTTCGACATTCATGGGCAGGTTTTGGAAGGAGCCCGCACCTTTCAGACGGTTGGAAGGCTCGTGAATGGCGGCCTTTAATTCCATTGCCTATAGCCATTGATGTAGAATTTTAGTACTATAGCAGTTCAAATTTTATGTCACGTATCAGACTTGACATCCCTATTATAAATGCCAAAGTCAGTTTCATAGTTTGTCCTTCAATTACGTCGCAAATGAGCAACGGATCAGTGTGATTTTTGGTATGGGTACAGTTGAGGACCTGGAGACTGACATAGGCTACTTTTTATCCCGGAAAATTAAGGACATCCGCGGTAATAAAAAACTTATACACCACGCGGGTGAAATCGCGGGCATTACCTGGTAAGGATTATAGTTCTAAACACGATAGAAAAAAAAACGTCTTTGAGCAATGGTATTATGTCCTGTACTATTTATTCTGTGGTATGGCCACAGAATAGGTAATAGTACGAAGTATGGCCAATTTTGTTCTTATGTTCAGTCTGCTTCTGGTTTGTATATCTGTGCCCCTGATTAACTCCAAATAGTCAAAACTCCTTTAAAAATGTTGCTTTTTGTATGGAATTAAAATGGGGTCAAACCGCTCAATTTGCGTGCCGTTCTCTCGGTCAGTGCTGCACAGTTGGCACATTGAGCCAGTGATCCGTCAATGGACGGCTTAATAAGGAAGTGCTGGGACCATTAACCCCGGCCCTTTCCCTTGCACCCGATGCGTCTCTATGCGGCTCGCAGATTGCAAACAACTAGTAAGCCCGCTACTTCAATGAAATGATTCATTATCATAATCATTTGATTGATTGAATGATAAAATGATAAATGATTCATTTATTTCACGTAGGACAACTGGTGTCACTTGTGATACGTCAAGACTCTACCACCGGTTCGGAAAGTATTCTACTGAGAAGAGCCGACAAGAAACACAGCAGTTGCTCTTTTCTTAAAAAAAAGAAAGAATGAGAGATTATCAAATGATTTTGCCGCGACTTGGACCGCGAATACTGAGGTTTTTAGTTTCCTGCGGGAACTGTTCAATTTTCCAGTATAAAAATTAGCCTATGTATTTTTCCAGAATATAATCTATCTCTGTACCAAATTTCATCCAGATCTGTTCAGCCGTAATTGAGTAACAAACATCAATCCGTAGTAAAGTATATTAATAATGTTCTCCTCGACCACGGCGGCCAATCTCCACAGAGATTAGCCAACTGCGTGAGAGATATTATAGTGCACAAGTATGTGCGCATACACAGGTGCACTCTCTGTTCCTTTGCTCTCATAGCCCGATGGGACGGAAGATCCGACACGACCGGAGAGAGATCACGTGCAGGACCGATGGCTTAACATGGTCTCCGAGGCACGGGGGTGAAACACCGCCAACTTTCTAACTCCAGCCTAGTACTGAGAATTTCTTGTCAGAAAAAAGCCAATATTTGTTATGGCCCGACCCGCGACCCGAACCCGGGACCTCGTCGGCCGCAGTGGAACATGCTAACCACTAGACCAACGAGGCAAAGTAGTATAGGCATTATAGTATAGGCACAGATGGCAGGAGGGTACTCACTTGGTCTGCTCATCGTCGGAGAGCACGTTGGCATCGTCAGCTGTGTTGTCGCCGTCGCTGAACACGGACGCAGAGCTCTGGTGGTGCTCGGGTATCTGTGGGGATGAGGTGAAACTGATTAAAAAGTTGACTTCTTCTTCTTAATTTATTAAATGCAACCTCAATTTATATAGACGGGCCCTGTCAAACAAAGAATGTGGACCTATTTTGCTAACGCCATCCAGTCTGAAAAACGGGACAGCGCTATGGCGGGGACAAGGACAGAGCTATACAGGTTACGAGCGTGCTTTAAATGTTGGACGCCCAATTTCTTTCTATGAAAGGGTACCCATCTAATACCTACATAATATGTAGGTATATATCGATGGTTAAATGGCTCAGTGCCACACCAGCACAATTTATTTTATTTTTTTCTTTAAATCACGCAACTAGGCCCATAGAAATATAAACATAATATAACATACAAAATCATAAAATAAATACATATGAAAATATTATAAGACAATGCACTTTGCCAATTTCAAGTGGTGTTAAAATGATGACAAGTGAGCATAATCAAGGGACAAGCAGTGGCGTACACTTCATAGAGGCATAACAGCACTGCATACACAAATGGAATTTACGACAATGCTCATTTTTCATCATGACAGTCAGTAAATAGGTATTCTGAGTAACCCAACCCTAGCTTCAAACTTTGTGAACACCACTGGGAACAAGAAGCTCTATAATCCAAATGTATTTCTATGCTATAATCCGTCAAAGCAAGCAAATCTATGTAGTACAATGTGTACCACTGCTTTGCAATGATTGTAAAAAGGGTTTACAATCGTGCATTGTCGAGTCAACATCTCCTGAGGATGCCCCTGTGTCGGAGTGAAACGTACGTTGAGAGTAATCTGGAAGATTTGTGTGGTGTGGTGTTGTGGCGGTGCGAATTGCTGGGTTATTGGGCGGTGAATATCACAAGCTAACACATTAACCCACGCACCCGGGAGGATAACGTAAGGATACCAACGATTTATTTATTGATTTATTCGTATCCCAAACATCAAAATCTGTTCAGGCATTTAAAGGATATGGTGGGATAAAGATACTCATTTACACACATACATGAATCCTGAATTTTCTTTTGTTGTCACCAAGACTATAAAAACGAATCGATTGATACCTCATTCATCAAAATCAACTTAGTTGATAAGGTAAACATACATGATACATACGTACATACAAACCAGCCATTCATTTGGCTCTGCCGTACTTAGTCGGGTATTTAAAAGAATAATAAGAAAAAGCTTATAATATTATAATCTTTAATAGCTTATTTCAACCACTAACCATATAAATAACTCTAAGAGACTTCAAATCCATTTTTTGGACACAACTTTCATAGCACTACACAAACTAGCGATATAAACTTAACTTTTAAAATAATAAATTAACAATCACTTATGAACTGTATATTATTAATTACTTAATAGACATCCTGCTAGTAACTTTTATGTAATCGTTTTGTCCCGATCCATATTGTAAGTGACCCATTTGGTAATTATCTAAAACTATAAGTAAAGTAAACATACCTACAATATCTTAATTGATTTGTTCTATTAGCAAAGCGTCCAAGAATTGTCTTAAAGGTCTAGATATGTGTGGAAGGACCTGGGCAGGGGTGCCATCTTTTAAATCTGGCAACCAAGACAAAAAAAAAACCAAGACAAGAAGCGTGGAAGCCCTGCATTTTGGACCGTAGCTTGGACCCGGACATGTCAATAGTGATTTTTAAAGTTACGTAAAATAATAGTACATTACATCGCGAGACCGGGAAGTACGCGTTTTCTGGTCGAGTGTTGCGAGGCCGGCTATATACGAGACCAGAAATGCTTTCCCGGTCGAGGTGTGTATAGTGGCTTTTCTAAAAAATGAAACAAGTGACTTTTCTTTGGATTTCGGCGGAAGCAAATTATTTTTAGCTAATACCTACGGCCTCCGCTCTCAGTAAAGGAGGCGTACAATCTAAATCCATAATATCCGCACTCGAACTCATTTTTTCGTCACTTTTAAATAATAAATTATAACGATTAGGTATGTAGTTAATTCCCGCCTTTCAATATTATAAAGATAAAAAATAAATATTATACTTTTTTTTTTTGCGCTGTAAGTGCTGAACGCGTAATACGGCAGAGTTCCAAATTTAAACTATTTAGGCCAAAGAACATTATAACAAGTTACAAGATATTCAGGAAGAAAGATTCCAAATTGAAACTTATGATATGTAATGAAAATACATACATTCTTTACTGGCCTAGGCCGGGAAGTTTAACTTTCGAACTCATTTACAGGGTATGAAATGTGCACATTTCATATCATTTTTTAGAAAATATTGTTTTAATACCTATCCCTACTTACTAATATTATAAAGTAATGATGATGTTGTAAAAGACGGTAGTGAGCTAACCTGTACATGTACGGCATGGTATGGCAGTTATTATTAAACCTCTAATCGATATCGTACCGAAACGCTGAATCGCTTGGTAAATTTTTACAACTAGGAAGGTAGCTAGCCTCGGCTGAAGCCTCAGACCAGAAAAATTCAAATGAACACTGCTGGGAATCCAACCCGGGACCTCCCACTCTTAAGACAACAACACTTACCTACCAGTGCACCAGGCAAAACGTCAAAACTCCAACGCAGTGCGAATAAAAAAATATTTTTAAACAACCGACTTCAAACTCCCGCGCCAACTTTACAACAACAAGCACACGCTATACAAAGTACTTATTTTATTGTTGATATTTTAAAAACCGCTCGACCGATTTCGATAAAATTAATATGGGACCACTTGGGAAGGATGCCCTTTCAAATAAAAAAAGAATCATCCAAATCGGTCTACCCAGTCAAAAGTTCTGAGGTAACAAACATTAAAAAAAAAACAGTCGAATTGAGAACCTCCTCCTTTTTTTGAAGTCGGTTGAAAACACGAAAAATTTAAAAAAGCTAACCTGAGTGAGAGGAATGCAATCAAAATCAACCCTTCTCTTGACGCCGCGCATGGTGCACTTAATTAAGCCATTAGCTAATTGAGACACGGGCTAATTGGAACACGGGCTAATTGCACGTCTGAACTATGTCTACGAAGGTAAGGTCATTCCTATTTTGAGACAGATTTATTATTGCATCCTTTTAAATTCCTACCTAAGAATTTCATCCATACTATTATTGTGTCTGTCTGCTACGCTTTCAATCATCAAATAAATCGATTTTGATGAAATTAAGGTATTTTACATCGCGGGTAAGGACATAGGCTACTTTTTATCCCGCAAAATGAAAGAGTTTTCGAGCCAATCAAAAAACCTTAATCCACGCGGACGAAGTCGCGGGCATCATCTAGTCATCTAGTTAGTTGTAAATTCGAAAGTGTGTCTGTCTGTCTGGCCCTCCATCTGTTCAACAGATTTAAAAAATTGGGTACGTGGTACGATTATAGATTATGTTGCATCCTGGGGAACTTCTTATCCGTGGCCATACCCACCCTACCGGCAAAGACCTGCCGCCAAGCGATTTAGCGTCCCAGTATGATACCGTATAGAAACCGATTAGGGGTATGGGTTTAATATAACCCTAACCATACCCCTAACCAGTGCACCAGTAACGACATCTACCTGAAATGTGTGTAACTGCTAAGCGACGTGATGCAGCATTCTATGATCGTGACTTAGTTCCAAGCATTGCCTAGAGAGGTCGCTAGTTTTAATTAAGTACCTATATGATTTTTGAAGGAAAACTACACACGACTGAACCAAACTGTCCGTTAGTAAAAAAAAGTATTCTAGAACTTTAGTACGTTCAGTTCAGTTCAATTCGAAGCAGTTCTAGAATAGGATTTTTAGGATATTTTAGGAACATGCTATTACACACAAAAATCTAGACAACTAGATTCTAAACCCATTGATCTAGTGGTTAGCATGTTCAAGTGCAGGTCCCTGTTCGATTTCCGGGTCGGGCCATTATAAGTACTTTCGGGATTTTCTGAAAAGCAATTCAGCTTGGAGTTAGGAAGATGGCAGTGTTTCACCCTCGTGCCTCGGGGAATATACGTTAAACCAACGGTCCTGTCCCTATCTCTCTTTGGTCGTGTCGGATTTACCGTCCCATCGAACTATAAGACAAGTGAATTGAGAATGCACGTGTCATAGAGGTAGTATACTACCTCTGTGGCACGTGTAAATGTGTTGTGCCACCCAAGAAATATGCAAAATCACGGACAAGATCTAGTGAACGAGTTTACAACTATCTAATAATAATAATGTCCTCCCGACCTAATTTCGGCCACGGCAGCCTATCTCCAGAGATAAAGCCATGTGCGCGAAAGATATTATAGTGCACAAGTATATGCGCATATACTTGTGCACTATAATATCATATACACAGGTGTTCCTTTACTCTCATAGTCCGGTGGGATGGAGAATCCGACACGACCGGAGAGAGATCGGACGCAGGACGGACGGCTTTACAATGGAAACACCGACACCTTCCTAACTCCTACTGAGAATTTCTTGTCAGAAAAACCCAACACTTATAATGTCCCGACATGGTCCCGACCCAGAACTCAAACCCGAGACATCGTCGACCGCAGTCGAACATGCTAACCACTAGACCAACGAGGCAGTCTATACCACTATAATTACGACACTTATTATATTCGTTAACAGTGCTACCATTTGTAGATATTATATTGTAATAGGCATGATGACTGATTTTGAAAAATGGTCAGATTATGATCGAAAGTATCTACTATTTCGAGAAAATATCTTATTTCAGCAGAAAAATAAGGTTTGGTAGATAAAATTGGCATTTGAAATTTAAATTTTAAAATTCACGCCAAAACGTTCGGCGGTGTCATGGCGTCGTCTGTGACGTCACTATTGTTTTTACCAATGTACTCTGTGCTGTGTCTGTGCAGTGCGCAGTAAACAATAGTGTGATTGTCAAAGCTCAAAAACAAACTATTGTGATGTCATTCACTTTTTGGTGTTTTATCCAATATGGCGGATTTCTGTATTTTATAGTTTTATTTTATCAAAATAAATAGCAATCTCACTGGATATAGAAAAATAAATACGTTTTATATATCTAATGAATCCTATTTCATTAGATAAATTCATAATTTCATTGATTCTTGGTTACTGTCATCATGCCTATTGCAACTACAGTAGTTATGTATACTTATAATATGTTAACTTCGCCAGCATCTCTTTGTTTTACCGGTTCCGACAGGAAGGCGTACGCAATTATATAAAAGACCGCGGCGATTATTCGAATTAGGCTGGCGATAATAATGTTCCCCATTATAATAATATTTTCCTTGTTTTTTATTATGAATATTTTTTATCATTGCTCAATTCAGTGCCTAATATTAACAAAGTTATGGTGACTTTCATATAACAGAAGAGGCTTTGGTATATTTAACTGATCACCAGATAGATACCATACTAATCCATACTAATATTATAAATGCGAAAGTGTGTCTGTTTGTCTGTCTGTCTATCTGTCTGCTATGCTTTCACGGCCCATCTGTTCAACTGATTTTGATGAAATTTGGTACAGGGATAGGCTGTATCCCGGGGAAGGACATAGGCTACTTTATATGCCGTAAAATTCAAGAGTTCCCGCGGGAATCAAAAAAATTATCTCTTCAACCGCTATTGATGAAATTTGGCATAGGGATAGTTCACATCCCGGGGAAGGACATAGGCTACTTTTTATCCCGGAAAATTAAAGAGTTCTTGCGGGAATTAAAAAAACCTCAATCCACGCGGACGAAGTCGCGGGCATCATCTGGTAGTAAAATATAACTAAAAGAAACACTTTATATTGCCAAAAATATTAAATGACTACCAAAATAACCACATTTAACATACTGATTTAACTTTAAGTTTAACCACATTTTAGCATCGATATATATGTAAGTACTAGATGGGCCTTTTCATAGAAAAAGGTCTGGCATCCGACTTTGAGAGCGCGTTCCTAACCTGTCTTTGTCCCCATCGTAGTGCTGTCACGGTCGCTCGTCCTGTAGAAAATTTGTGATAACATCTAAAGTTTGATTAGGTTGGCACTGTATAATTTTTATTTTAAGGTAAGTGTTGCAATTCACCATTATACATTTTCAAAAAAACGTTATTTAATCTTCCTATTTAATATTTTTATCCATTACGTAGGTAATCATTTAATTTCCACGGAAGACTGTATGTTTTTTTTACTAACTGGCCGTACGGCTTCTATGGCTATGACCTATATTATCTATGACCGAGTCATACGTTTTCAAACTTTCATTCAAGATGTTGCAAGCAAGTTCCCGCTTTTTAGACTAGATGGCGTTGATTTCGTTGCTAAAAATACGCCCACATTCTTTGTTTGACAGGGCCCGTTTATGTAAATTGAGGTCGTTGCATTTTAGGTATAATTATGCAATAGAAACTAAGTGCCTGGTCATGGGTTTAACATAACTGCCATACCCTTAACAGGTTAGCCCACTACCATCTTAGACTGCATCATTAGTTAACTTACCACGAGGTGAGATTACAGTCAAGAGCTGGTAGTGGAATAAAAAAAGAGAACATCGTATTTCAAAATAAAACCTTTTTATCCAAAAAGTTGTTAATGCTGTCCGAGCTATTGGAACTGCATTCCAAACTTTCATCGCTGTTGCCGAGCCCACTGTTATCCCTACTCCCACTCCCACTCCCACTCTTGCTGATGTCAGAATCAGACTCGATCCACAGAGGCGATCTATACTTGAAGGTTTGGGCAAAAGCACTGAATCTGCTTTCATTGTCCATTTGAGAAGTTGAATACGAACTCTTCATTGTTTCACTTCACTATTTTAAGTACGCGTTCGAAAAGTGATTTTTGTTTCACTGTTTAAGTTTTTGTATTAGTTCTCTAGCAATTTTTATAATCAGAAATCAATTTTTGAGGTAACTTTTAATACATTTCACGTTATGAAACAGGATTACTTTAGAAGAATTGATTGTAGTGATTTACTTCAATTAAACCGTTCACTCATGATTGAACTTCAAAAATGAAACTCTTTCATCGCGAAGTCTATTCTAAAATGGTTGAAATATAGGACATAATAAACACATTTATAGACACACATTTATAGAACACTTTACACACATTTAAAAATGGAATAAAGGTGAGATCAAGATCAATCAAGGTGAGATTTTACAAAAGAATGGAATGATTATTAGGGTTATCCAGATGATCCCAGATAATCCACGTGACCAAGAATCAAGATGTAAGATCACGGGCACTGTAAGTGGACTGAATGTAGGCAAATAGGTTACAATCTGAGCTGAGAGACGCTAAGCGACCTCCGAATTTAGTGAGGGGATTCATTTTATTGATATAGCTTGTAAATGAAATTAAAAAAAAAAAACAATACAATATTTTTACAAGTGCTTTTGAATCGTCGAGTGAATCTAACACTGGTTCGGAATGCTATTCCTACCGAGAAAAACCAGCAGGAAACTCGGCTGAATTCGAGAAATAATTTTATTTCACGTAGGACGACTTATGCCACTTATGATAAGTCAAGACTCTACTACCGGTTCGGAAAATTGTACTGAGAAGAGCCGGCAAGAAACTCAGCAGCTGCTCTTTTCATAAAAAGAAAAATGTTACACTTTGTAAATAATAAACAGTGCATTCGTTATGTAGCAAGTATTACACTGACTTGTGGGTTGCTGGATGCGAAACTAACTCATGTTACTTTGTCATGAAAATCATATATAAATAACCTCGACTTTAGTCTTAAAATTTATGCAATAACAAATCCAAAAACTCTTGAAGAATGTTATAAAAATAAGTCTATTGAGGACATTTCTGTGAATTGACCTAGAACTGTACGCAAATAATGCAGTATCTTGACACAAGGAGAAAGATAAAAGTTTAAAGAAAAAGCCTACTGCCTCCTTTATGGAAAACAACACAATTCAAACAGACGAAATCTTTTGCAAACGTGTTATTCAGGTTATAGCAGAAAACTCCGGCAAATATAATATGCAAACGAAACCGTTGTTACCTACATATTATACAGAATTTCGAATGAATGATTAATTCGATACACAAACAAAAATGAAATTTAAATCTTAGCTCTTCTCAATTGAATCAGATTTCCGAACCGGTCGTGTTGGTAGAGTCTAGACGTATTAGGATTAGGACCCAAAGTGTCCTAATAAAATAAAACGTTTCATTTAATTTCAATATTAATTTATTTTTTCATATTCAAACGCTAGTTTTAAATTAAAATCAGGAGGTAGCCAAAATTTTATTATAACTTAACTTTTAGAATTCCCATTGCTTCTCCACATGTATTTTTTTGTGGTCTGCGAATGTATTTTTTTGCTTATTCAGCTAAACTAACTAAGATTTTTTATCTAAACAAACGGATAAACATCGCACGTCCCTCGCAGGATGTCGCCAACCAATTCAACTGGACGTCAAGAACGATCCAGTGGCGTGGACTCGACAGGACTTATTGCAAAGGTCACGTATGTATGTTTGATTTATAAGAAAGTTAATACTAATTTCTAAAATGTTAGAGTGAGCTCTACTACATTAGATGATATAGTTTCGCACGTTCTTAATTTCGGTGCGAATGCCAGTTGACCTTGAGGATAAAGGTCGATAAAGCCATTAAGGCATATTTATTATAATTTAGATGCAGTCTATAAAAAAAGGAGAGC
This sequence comes from Erebia epiphron, assembly GCA_963932025.1. Taxonomy (NCBI): domain Eukaryota; kingdom Metazoa; phylum Arthropoda; class Insecta; order Lepidoptera; family Nymphalidae; genus Erebia; species Erebia epiphron. The sequence continues at coordinate 1,129,811 of OZ009947.1, read as the reverse complement.
GCTTGTCTAGAATCGCCTAGTAGGTACCAACCTGAAATCTACCTGAGTAGGTATGCAGATTGAGTTCGAAGCCGAGGACAGTACCTTGTGATAAAATAACTACTTAATATAAAACTTCAAAAAAAAAACAGGTAGCCTACAAAATCTTTTAGATACAAATAATTGTGGACGTTAGACTCTACACCTTATCTATCATTTGTATAATTCCCTTTTTTCTATCAAGTGTTTGCCTGATAATATCGATTAGTCTTAATATAACAATAAATTGTATATTTGCCGATAGTAAAGAATGTTGTTTAAATCCGATAGCAAGTAAAGTACGTCCTTGACTAGTGCTACAGGCTACTATTACATATTCTGTGCCTTGACTGTGACCTGATATTATTTTGATTAATATTATTATGGCACATTTTAGTCTAAAATTATGTTATCCTTTTTAGCCCTACGGCGTAGCTTTCCAACGAGGTAATAGCGCCAGTCTTTTGAGCACCATGCCCATTGACGATCACTTGGACGGTGTGTAATTTTTTGTAAATATAATTAGTAGTATTTTTAATTTGATCTTTTTATTTTTTTATTTGTATGAGGATTATGACAACTTACAATTAAAACTTTTAAAAAAAGAGCAAAACAAAAAAATCTAAAGATGAAAGCGAATCCTGGAAGGGGTATATGACTTTAGAGACTTGTGGTGAGATAAATTATTATGTAAATGTGGTAAAAATTGCATAAGCCTTGCAGTTTTATACTTTAGCATTTTTGTATTCTGGGTTTCATTATTTGATAAGAGCGAATAGGTAGAAAGATAGTTATTCTGACTTACATTTTCATCAAAATCTAAATCCAGCGACTTTTTGCTGTTTTGAAGATCATCAGATACAGAAATCACAGGTCTTATAGCTCTCCTATAGGTAACAGGACTGTCAAAATCTAAATCTGCTTTTATTTCTTCCTTTTCATACCCATTATTTATTTCTCTTCTTTCGGGACTGTCGTAATCAAATGAATCTAAAGCTTTTCTCTGTATCTTTTCCCCGCTATTGTTTAACTCTCCCTTCTCACTTTCAGAACTAGTGATTTTAATTTCTGGAGTTGACGATCGTAGTCCATATCCAGGTCCTAGATTAGGACTGCTAATTTGATAATTTGGATTTGGTTGATCGGATACATCTTCGTCTATGAATTGTATGTCGTTGGCAATTATATGTGCTTCTCGAATTAATCTACGGGTTTCTTGGGGCATTTCGACATAGTCGTGAGGGTAGGAGGGGATGTTTAAACGCAGATCCGGTTTCTTCCTTACCCTCATCTTGAAGAATAAATGTTGAATGAAATGATAGATGAGTACTACGTATGTTTGATGAATAGAATTTTCTTTTTAATTCGAATTTTGCACAGATTAGAGCTTTTCTCTCTTTTCTTTTCTTTATGCAATCTCACACTAACCCAAATATTATAAAATTTGTTTATTTTTGAAAATTTATTAAGTCACCAAACTTTATAATTATATTCTATTTTCAGAATTTTCATAATATCTGCTTCACTTTTGATTTCAACTGTTTGGCTGATAATTTGTCTGTTCCATTTTTCACTTAAATGAACTTCTATTTTTATCGAGCTTTTAATTTCTTTGCAATTTCGGTTGCGGTTCTCTCACAGGCTGAATGTCGATTTCAATCGTTTTTAAATTCTTTAATTTATATCTCGGACTTCTTCTTGTGCGAATATTTGAAAATCTTAAGTCATTAGATAACGCTTATCTTGCGCCAAGGATAGATTTCGTGCGTGATCGCGATATAGGAGGCTTAACTAATCTTGATAAATGAGGATAAAACCGTTAATAACACTATCACAACCATAATTTTTTAATCGATTCCACTTTATCCAATGTCACTTTTTTAACACTTTTGATAATTTCAAGTATCAGATTCACAAACAGTTGAATTGAATGGCCGCTTTTGCAACACTAAAGCAAATTTATTTTTGCATATTTATCAAATTCGCTATTATCATTTCTCATGATAAAAACTGACGTGAAGATACAAACTGATACAAGAACGAGTTTCTAGTCACAAAACTAACAATTTATTAATATTTACCCGTCTTCCTCATTTGAGTACTAATGCTAAGGCAGATTTAAAATGAACTGGTATACTAAAACGAGTTATTTTGTGGTATTACCATAAAGGAATACGGATACAAAGGCTGCAAAATTAAAGTTTATAAACATTTTATAAAATTGGCTCAAAGCGACGGGGTCAATATACCCTTACGTTTTCGTAAGCTCTGATACAAAATAATCGTTTTAACTTTTAAATTGTTGGGTACATCTGAGAGTAAAAAGCACAGAATATTAATTATGGAATCACTTTCAGTTGTTTATCCACAAAATATCTATCTGTATATTTATAGTATTTCTGTATGTCACAGGGGTTTTATTCAGTGACAAATATATATCTGGTAGCTCGATCTAGAATCGAGCAAATTATTGGAACTTTAGACGTCATGTAAGTATTAAAATTTAAAATTTATAGACACACTTATTTTCTAGAGTTTAAAAGAATTTAATTTTTTATCACGGATCATTATTTGTGTGAGAACAACTCGCACTTGTTCACTTGTGCACTCGCACAACTTGGGTTTTCACATCCATTTTTGTTATAGGTAAATGCAAAGGCAATTTGCGTATAAGATTCATAATTAAGATTACTTTACTTTATTATATTAGTCAGCATTATGCCCAAGTATATAAAATGTTTAAGAAGTTTTTGTTATAAATTATGAACATTAATATTGTACTATAGCGTATAACAAGCTTATTAGAAATTGTTTATACGTTTATTAATTATGCAGTAACTTCAAACCTTGACAGCTTTGAAAAACATTTTTTTAAAATTTATGTTAAATTTACGGTAAGTTCTACGTTCTTTCAAAAAAATCTAAATAAGATTCAAACAAATTAATATACCAAGCCGCGGAAAAATAGTAAGTTTATTTGTTTTATGAACACTAGGTACTGGTAAAGCATACCAGGTAAAAATTCATGATAAACTGAGTAAAAAAGACATGTTCTCATCATTAATTCTACAAATTACCTTCTTGAAAAGGTTAATATTTATTCAGATTACGATACTGCGGAGTGTAATTGTGGATTACAAGTTAATTCGCTGATGCGCACTTTCTTGGTGTATCTAGGTCAAAAGTATTATGATTTTTAAGACTATGATATCAGCTAATGTTGGTGGTGACTGCCTCGTTAGTTATGTAGTCAGCACTTCAAATAACAAGCTAGGCAGGTGAGCGTCTGCTGCTGAGCGTCTGCAGGTGAGCTTCTGTGGCAGCCTCCAAAAGAGAAGCTAAAACTTATCTACTAATTTAAAACTTAAATGCTTCTAATATTTGATAGAAGCAGGCGTTACTTTGCGACAGTCCATGATAATAAAGGAACAAGAACTTCTTCCAAAGTAAACAAATCTATGTGATACAGCTTGCACGATTAGCTTGCGATATTCGCCGGCCAGTAAGCCAGCAATTCGCAAGGGCACAACACCACACCACACAAATCTTCCAAATTATTCTTAACGTACGTTTCACTCCGACACCGGAGCATCCTCAGGAGATGTTGACACGACAATACACGATTGTAAAGATTTTAAAAATGCTTTTATTCAGACGCCGTGAGATTAAATTAATTCTCTAGCCTCAGAGCTTCGAGAATCACGACAGTAGCTAACGAACATCACACCTGAGCTAACTTGACGTGTAATTACTTTTGTTAAGCAAAAAAAACAGCCAAGTGCGAGTCGCACTCGCGCACCGAGGGTTCCGTACAAACCTGTAGTAAGTTTAAAATTATTAAAAATATTTTTATTATATGATGTAACTAAAAATTTATGATTTTCGCAACTTTCTGTCTTATCTGTGCTATAAGACGTTGGTTCGTACCAAATTTCAAGTTCATGGGAAGTACCCTGTGGGTTTTGATTCCCTTGCGAGTGTCGAAAATTTGCAGCATAAACGGCTGTATCTTTTGATTGCGTTGGCTTTGAAATTTGATATTTTCACAGCTCCAAAGGACAGTAGACCTGAGTATTTGATATGAATTTCAGCTTGATACCTCCATGCGTTCCTGAGAAAAAGGGTCTTGACACACAGACGGACGGACAACAAATAATCTTATAAGGGTTCAGTTTTTCCTTTTGAGGTACGGAACCCTAAAAAACAAATTTCTTACCCCATCTTGTGTATTCCTCATGTACTCTTGCCTCACCAATTCCAAATTCTGCAGCGTTGGCATTGAAATAGAATTTCTTCTTAAACTAGTTCTTCTATGCTGTACATCCTTCTCCACCGCTATCAGATCACTCGACTCTTGAGCTCCAAATGCTCTAGAAGATCCAGGAGAAGTTGGTGACATAGTTACGTCTGTAGATACAGTGCTAGGACTAGTAGGTTTAGATTTAGACTTTTCTGGATCTAAAGTTATGTATAACGTTCCTTCGGGAGTATCTACAACTATGGTGTCACTATTTGGTGTACGTATTGCACCTAAATCTGATGCATGAAGTTTTCTACCTCCTTTTTTATCTTCTGTAATGTTTGGATCATCTCCACTTTCGATATCTCTAAATCTCTTCGGTCTGATTGGTTCGTCAGATCTCACATTGTCAAGCTCGACGAATTCGTCTGCGAATGGTATGCTCGTGTTTAATCGTAGTTCTGGTGAATTGAGTCCTTTTGCGACCTCTTTGATGCGGTACCTGTTCCCGTCTCCATTTTCCATTTTTGACTGTCCTTATTTCATAGTAGCAGTCTGGAATAGAGAGAAAATAAACGTAAATTAATTCCCGCGACTTCTTCCGCGTGGATTTGGGTTTTTTGAGGGACGTAAGTGACACTTTTTCCCATCATCATCACAAGGTATTCATGTATAGTCCCACAAACTTATCTGACCAGGAGACAGCGTCGCTATTTTCTCTTTCATATTTAAATATGAAAGAGAAAATAAAAACAAAAACTGAACAGGCATAAAAATTTGTTCCATTTTTGGCTATCAAGTATCTAGCCCTATAAAGAACTATAAGCGGCTTTTACAATATGTTTTTCAAAGGATCCATACTGTGCCTGTCTGTCTGTCTATCTGCTAAGCTTTCACGGCCCATCTGTTCAACCGATTTTGATGAAATTTAGTACAGGGATAGGTTGTATCCCGGGGAAGGACATAGACTACTTTTTATCCCGGAAAATTCAAGAATTCCCGCGGGAATCGAAAAAACTTAATCCACGCAGACGCAGTCGCGGGAATCATCTAGTATTATAAATGCGAAAGTGTGTCTGTCTGTCTGCTACGCTTTCACGGCCCAACTACTCAACCAATTTTGATGAAATTTGGTACAGAGATAGATTACATCCCGGGGAAGGACATAGCCTATTTTTTATTCCGGAAAATTGAAGAGTTTCCGCGGGAATTAAAAAACACCAATCCACGCGGACGAAGTCGCGGGAATCATCTAGTTTATAATATTTATTGCGTCAAAGTCTAATAACATGTAAAGTAAATATAATATTCACAGTTGAGCGGCGGTGCGTTGTCACTTATCATCAAGCGAACCGCTGCGTGCTAATCTAATTAGACAGCGCGTGCGCGGTTATTTTGCAATAGAGTAAGTGTTTCGATAAATAAATAACAACCTTAGCAAATATTATCAAGATTTTCAGTATAGGTTCAAAATCCATTTAATTTTTTAAACAGATACTGACTGTTTTTTGAAGCGGCTGGACCAATTTTGAAGGAATCTTCGTAGGCACTCACAAATATTTTTAATTTATATCTAACGAATTAAAGTTTAATAGAAAATGATGCCATTTTCCAACTAAACTAAAACATTTCCCAAATAAGGCTTTTAAATTGCTAGGGGATTACTGCCATCGCTTAGAGCAGTGTTTTTTCAAAATGTCAGTTTTATGTCCCTAAAATAAGAATTTTAACTCTAAAGCACAAACGTCAACAACGTTTAAATAATACTGCAATAAGCTATGGTAATATGCCCCCTGAAACGCAATAACCCAGAAATGTTATACAAGTGCGCACCTGAGGATCGAACCCCCTACCTGGGGCCTGAACAGGAGGCCGAACATCTTAACCACTTAGCCATCAGGTATTACAGTAGGTTTGAGGAACGTAATAAGTACGTTAAAAAAAAGTCTTACCAACTTCATAACAAATTCAAACGCACAAAACAAAAAATGCCGTAAAAAACTAATATACCTACCATAAGTTATATATTTATTTATGCATGGTGTCTAATGGTAAGAACACATTGCCCCGAAGCTAATGCCACGCACACACTGACCATTCACAAGGCTCCGTTTGTTTGTAAAGATTATCTTCGTGATTACCTTGTTGGCACTTACGTTATGGGTAGTGTAAATACACGTCATCGTGGACGCTGAAATTTAAAATTTATATTTCAGCTGAAATCCATATCCACATATTATAAATGCGAAAGTGTGTCTGTCTGTTTGTCTATCTGTCTGTCTGATTTTGAGTACATTTGGTACAGAGGTAGGTTGCATCCCGGGGAAGAACATACTTAGGTTACTTTTCTAATCTCAGAAAATTAATTAATTTGGCTGAATGAAGACTTCAGTTCAAGCGTGGCTACTTATTAAACTCAAAACTGGTGATGGGGAATTAAATCTGGAGTGCGGAAGTCAAGCGAAGAAAGATTTCTATAATATAATATGAAGAGATTTTTTTTATGCCACTATTTACATGTTGATGATCTCACCTGATGGTAAGTGATGATGCAGTCTACATGGTAGCGGGCTAACCTGTTTAACACTTTTTAACCCGTTGTATTGCAGTTATAAATTTAAAATTCAAAACTTTTTTTATTAAAGTATACTTTATTTAAAAAGTGCTTTTGAATCGTCGAAAGAATCTACCACCGGTTCGGAACTTGGTGCTAGCTAATAGCTAAATGGCTAATAGACAGATAGATAGCCATAATCGGTTTACCTTCAGGTTCCGCATTCAGGTTACACATAATCTACCAAAAAGTACAAGAGAGTTACGTGGTAGATTCACTCGACAATTCAAAAGTATATGTAAAAGTTTATTTGAATAAAAAACATTTGGGTTTGAGAATGAATATGAAAAGCGCGGCACTTCTGCAACTTGATAGATTGATAGCCATAATGGATTTAATACCTTTACATAATCCACCAAAAAGTACAAGAAAGTTACGTGGTAGATTCACTCGACGATTTAAAAGCACTTCTAGTATATTTGAATAAAAAACATTTGAATTTGAGTTTGAAAACCTTTACAACTTGATCCTAATTAATAGCTCGATGGCCAATAGATAGATTGATAGCCATAATTGCAATAATTGCACAATTTGGTTTACCTGCAGGAGTCGCATCCATGGCTACAAATATACCACCATGAAGTACAGGAAAAGTGCGACACCGATGACCGTAAGCACAGCGTACACGATGTAGTCCAGATAGAACATGCAACAGTCGCAGAAGCGGCTGTCCTCAGACAGACAACTCTTGAATAGTTTCATCGTTTTTGGCGCAACAACTATTTTTTCATGGTAGTATAAGTTGGTTTAGTGTTTGACCACGACGTGATCGATCGAGATCGATCGAAAAGTGAAGATGATCGAGATATTTTTAACCGACTTGAAAAGAAGGAGATTTGACAGCTATGTATGTAATGTAATTGGAACTGCAAAATAATCACGCTTATCTAAAAGTTTTTCCAACCAAATATATTGATTTGTGAATGTATATTTGTCCGCGGATTTTTCCAAAACTATTATTCGGATTGTGACAATTCTTTTTTTATCAGCTTACATTTACTTCAACTTAAGGAACAGTGCAAGTTTCATCAAAATCGGTACAGTATTTTTCAAGATGTTTTACAATTTTTTAGATTATCACTTGGGTTTAGTTTTTATAACAATACCACATTTCCAAAGCATCTATTCTCATGCCTTTCTCTTGCCCTGATGGTCCATGTTTCCACTAAATACGTGAATATTACAAACTCATACACTACACTACACACAAACACAACATGACGCTTGCATGCTACTACACAAACGTTGGTTGGTTGGCTACACGTTGGTTTACTTAGTTAATTTTTTTTTCTTTGCACCCACATATTGTTCAGTTATTATGATTGTTATAAATGATTATTATTGTTAAGGAAGAACGCAGTCTTGTGTCACAAGGGTTACTCTTAAAAGAGGGCTCCAACCCTAAATAATGTTGCTGAAAACAAACTTTTTTTTTTTTAATTGGGAATGAGGCGAGTCTTCTTTTTGAGCGAGACACAACACACGTTAATTTGGCAAATCTTTTTTGGGCAATCTTGTAAAAATTGGGCTCTGTTCTATCCGCTAATAAAGATTCCTCGTTCGATTATTACCCTTCGATCCTTAAAAAACAAAACCTTGATCTTATAACAATGTGTCTAAATCGCTGTAAAAATTATGACTATCAAATTTTTTACTGCCTTTTAGTAATTTAACTTTTTGCTTGTTATACAAAAAAAATCACAATTCATACGAGAGTAGTATGGTTAGTATGAGATTCTTACTACGAATTCGATCTTCGAAACACTAGTGTAAAATGTAAATCAAGTTGATCCATCCATCTACTGCCAGCGCTCCAAGTAGAAAGTACTTGAGTTTTATGATTTTTATATCAAGGAAATTCGAAGTCATTCGTTCTCAACGTCATAAATGGACCTATCTGCTCTCGCGTAAACTATGAATATCTTCGAATACCAAGCAAAAAGTGAAAAGGTAACCAATTTTATAGACATAAGTGAAATAAGTAAGGCAATATTGTAAGTTCAAGGTTTCGTCGTTTAATGATCGTATTGTGTTTCGATCAGCACTCGAATTATATCAGCGTTGATGTTATCTCATACTAACCACCCACACAGGTGGTTTTTTGTTCTGTTAATCATTATAATGATTCGCTAATTTTGGCCGTATCATCATGCTCTTCGTAATCAATCGATAACGATCGCTTAGTTAACGAACGCATTACAATTAAATTGACGACCTAATGATAGGTACCTACCTACTTTGCACGTCATTATGAGAAAGATTTTTGAATGTTAGTAATGACTCTAGGGAAACCATAATAGCTTAGTGGTTAAGACCTCCTTTTCTAGAGATCCGGGATTCAAATCCCAAGCTTTAACTTTTGCGTTCGACACCTAGCATGCCTAGATGTCCTCCCGACCGAATTTCGGCCACGGCGGTCAATCTCCAGAGGACTCAGGCCTTCGTGGGAGATATTATAGTGCACAAGTGTGTGCGCAAACACAGGTGAACTCTCTATTCCTTTACTCTCATAGCCCGATAGGACGGAAAATACGACACAACCGGAGAGAAATCAGGCGCAGGACGGCTTAACCGCCAACTTCCTAACTCCGGGCTAGTCTTGAGAATTTCGTGTCAGAAAAACCCAAAAAGTACTTGTCGTGTGTACCCGACCCGGGACTCGACCCCAAGACCTTGCACGTTGCCAGGGTGATGAACTATGCCCTAAATCCCTCTCATTTCGAGAGGATACCTACGCTTAGACGTAGGCCTGCAATAGGTTGAAATAAGTGACTGAATTAGGTATTTGAGTTCATTTCATAATAATATTTACTTACTTATTATTTTTTTTTAAATATAATTTCGTTTATCTTTCGATTTGAACGCGTTGCAGTCTAGATAACAATATTATCAATTTCCTTAAGAAATGGGTTGTCTGGAGGAGATCACTTAGTTATAAGATCGCCCTTGCGCACGCGTTGTTTTCTGTTTTTTTTGTTTATGTTTAAGTTATTTCTGTGTTATGTGTGGCAATAAAGAATGTATCTATCTATCTATCTTCACTTATGTGGTCAATCACTAAAACATAAACAATATTATTACAATGTCTTTAAAAACACTTCAAAACACAAAATTTTAGAACGCGTTCCGCCTTTTTAACACCGTAAGCACTGAATGTTTAATCGTTTAAAAATAACTCAGGCAGTTAACTCTGTACTTAATTTTGCACATTAAGTTAAGAAAACGCAGTTTAATAGTCTGCATTAACCGATTACTTGTTTGTAACTAATTTATTGATAGTTTTAGACTATGTTTACACCACGCTTGACTTGGGGTTATCAAATTAAACCCGTAAGCTTGGCAGGAAGTTTGCGGTTATATTTTGTTGTTAAACTCTGCCTTACTCAATAACGAATTAATTAATTTATAACAGTAATTAAAACTTTAATCATATTAATATTATTAACTTATAAATGTAAAAGTGTATTTATTTGTTGGTTTGTCCTTCTATCATGCCGCAAAAGAGCGGATTGACGTGATTTTTCGCATGGGTATAGTTGAGGACTTGGACTCTTAAGGCCGCCGATAGGAAAAGAATAGACGCCTTCGAAATGTGGTGTTGGAGACGTATGCTCAACATATCTTGGACTGAGCATAGAACCAACGTCTCAATATTAAATAAATAAAAAATAAAAATGAGGCTTTCCAACATCTGCCTGCGGAGGACCCTCGAGTACTTCGGCCACATTGCACGGAAGAATGCCAGTACAATCGAGAAACTTATGGTCACTGGCAAGGTCGGAGGGAAGAGGCCCCGCGGACGTAGCCCGAGACGTTGGTCAGACCAAATTAAGGAAGCAGTCGACACACCGATCTGCGAGGCCATCCACGCGGCGGGAAACAGAGGAAAATGGAAGAGCATCGTGAAAAGAGTGCTATCGAAGGGGTGTCACGATCCTCAAACTTGAGGGAACGACGCATGAAGAAGAAGATAGTTGAGGACCTGGAGAGTGACATTTATCCCGGAAATTCAGGATTTCTAGTGGGAATTAAAAAAAACAAACTTAAGTCGCGGGCATCAGCTGGTACTTATAAAATAAACTAAAAACGAAATTCTCCTCATCGAAACCACCGCAGGAATCATCGCATCGAGGAATAGTGCTCAAGATGCTGTCAGCATTGTCCCTTTGGATGGCTTAACTATTCTTTGGCCAAGGTAGCCCAGCTCTTGAATCCCCGGTAGACTCGGTAACTCTTTTTGAAAGTTAATTAAATTAATATTGATAACTGGTCATGCTATTCGCAAAAAATTCCGCTCATTGTTTCATAGACTATATAGTCCTTTTCAAAAAACTGTCCAGGAATTATTGTCTGTTGGGTGACTTAGGCCGTGGCAAGTTACCACCAAGCGATTTAGCGTTCCGGTACGACGACGTGTAGAAACCCATTTGGGGCAGGGTTCAATATAACGGCCATACCCCTAATAGGGAATATGCATGATTTATTTTTATTTCTTAAATCAATCATTTACATCTTTATAACATAGTAAAAAATATAAATAGGTTTGAAAATAGTCAAATAAGTAATTACGTTAATTGGTGTTTCAAAGTTAAGTATTTTGAGCCGTTCAAACGCCACCATTAATCGCGCGCTTTTGATGACGTCATTGGTTATGTCCCGTGTTTGTTTACTATAGCGATTTTATATTTTCTGGGTTTAAATAATAACTAAATAAAAAAAATACCTTTTTAGTATAATGTAAAGACAATAAAGAATCTAGAAAAAAATAGGTTTTCTAGAAAAATAGGTCCCTATTGGTTTCTACACGGCAGTTATGGGCTAACGCTAAATTGTAGTGGAATAAAAAAACACTGCTATGTTATACTACTCGTAATATTATAAATGCGAAAGTGTGTTTGTTTGTTGGTTTGTCCTTCAATCAACGGAGCAACGGATCGACGTGATTTTTGGCATGGGTATAGTTGAGGACTTGGAGAGTAGCATAGTTTACTTTTTATCCCGGAAATTTATAGTTTTCCCGAGGGAATAACAATAACGTAAACCACGCGGACGTAGACGCGGGCATCAGCTAGTATTTAATACTAACAATACATCCACGTAAAACATTAAAGTGATTTGAGTCGGGATCGCCAATCATTACAGTAATGTCTCCTAACGACCACTACAACAATGCTTAGATTCATGGCTAATGCTTAAGAGTGCTTACTTTAATAGTATTCTATTTACCGATAAATATAATATGCAGTAGGTAAATAGCATACTAACAGAACGTATGCAGAATATAATTTACTAGCGAATGCCCGCGACTTCGTCTGCGTGGTTTGAGGTTTTTTGGTTCCCGCGGGAACTCCTTAATTTTTCGGGATAAAAATAGCCTATGTACTATTCCAGACTATAATCTATCTCTGTGCCAAATTTCAGCCAGATCCGTTCAGCCGTTAGGGCGTGATTGAGTAACAAACATACATCCATACATCCATACATCCATCCATCCATACATCCATCCATCCATTTTGTTTATAATAGGTAATTTAGTTAAATGTGTCAGCTTTGCTTTTAAATTTGAATTGAATTTTTAGAAAAGATAAAAGATTGTAAGTATATTTATTTATTGATGAATGTTTAATTCGACAGATATTTGACTCATCCGATGTAATTCAATCGGTTCGTTATTTGGCGGGGATACGCCATATTGAAATAATTAACATAAATACGAGTAGGTATTATGACGTTTGAAAAACAGTCTCCTACCGGCAGCCTCAGCGATTATTGAATGTTTTTGTGTTTAGATTGCAATTTGATTTAGAGCTTAGCAGTAGCAACTGAAGTCTGATCAAATGATTAATTTATTGTTATTGCTTTGGCCAAGTTTTTGTAATTAATTGTTTACATTAAATCTCTCGTGAAACCGCTACACGTTGTGACCATTCGCTCGTGGAAGTTTTAAAGAGAGTACAAACATATATTTTAAAGTAAATTTAATTATTTGCCCACTTCTGGAATTGTGCTTACAAATGTTATGCGTGTGACAGTAAGACTTTTCTATCTATCTATCTATATTAAAGCCCATTCAAAAGCGCTGACAGCCCAGTGGTTTATAGGTCCGGCCTCGTATTCGGATGGTCGGGGATTCAGGCACAAAATTCGGGCATGTAGGTATATTTCTAGCTTTTCTGAGTCAGGTACCTATGTGCGTTTACGAACTACCCCCCGATTGTGTAACGAAATCGTAATATACTGTAGTAATCGTTTGTGAAACGCATAATTCGACCTGTTTAAGGAGTTCATAGATGCCTCCACGTTAAAAAGCATGTATGAACTCCTTAAACAGTTCGAGTAATACGTTTTAAGTTGTCAAGTTATTACGATTTGCTTAGACAATTTGACCTCTGAACATGAAAAGAGAGAGAAAGAAAAATGGACTACAAGTTAGCCCTTAACTGCGACCTTAGGTACCTACATTTAGAACTTAATTTATAGTTTTTGACTATATCAAAATATGATTGCTCTTGCATAGTCCCACAAACTTATCTGACCTGGTGACAACGTGGCTAGTAGGTATATATGAAAAATTAAATGAAAACATAAACTAAACAGGCTTAATTGTTCCAATTTTAATGATAAGTTAGTAACGCACTTTCAATACCCGGCGTAATGGTGAGGGGTAACAAGGAGTTTCATATGTATTTGGGAGGTAGGTACTTACCTATTTTATACAATTGTTTTTTTACCCCAAACTCAGTCCCAACCCAGGGCCACTGTATAACTTTTCACTTCCCAAAAACTACATAAGTAGGTACCTACCTACTATAAAAACACACTTTCTCAACTCTCTTGACGCGTAAGTTCGAACTCTAAAATGTATGCTCAAAAACACTCTATTGCTTCATTCTCATAGTCTGATAGGACGGCAATCCAACACGACCTGAGAGTCCTGAACTAACGAAGAAGAAAAGGTGTTTACGCACTGTAAAACCGAATTAAAGTAGGTAACTACTAGGTTATCAGATAAAGTAAGATTGTCCGACACTGATAAGGGCAATCGATCAAGGCAAGGTGGATGGATTATCAAGCATAGATTAATAAAGTCTATGTCTCAAACAGGTACAGTCGACTGTACTGTTGTTTTCAACAACTTGAAGTCAACAACACAAGTAGTCATAGCAAGTTGATAAAAAAATGCTATGCAATAGCTTTACCGCGGCAGTCTCCGAGTGCCGCACGTCTTTTTTTTATTCCCGCGGGAACTCATCAATTATAAAATGAAATGATAAAAAGTTGCCTATGTCCTTCCCTGGATGTAACCTGTCTCTGTACCAAAAATCATCAAAATCGGTTGAGTAATTGTTGGGCTGTGAAAGCGTAGCAGACAGACAGACACACTTTCGCATTTATAATATTATAGTATGGATATAGTATGGATATTGGATATGAATACAATGTTAAGACTAAGACTAAGACTAAAAACAATGTATACTCCTTTTTTCAGGCAGTCGTATAAAAACTACCTATTAATTTGTTTCAGAAATAAGATTTTAACCTATACTTTAAATTATATTTAGTTAGTCAATTCTTTAATATCAAGATTATTTAATAGTTAAATAGCGTATTAATTAATGGTTATAGACTATAGTATTAATAGTATAATAGTAGTCCCTCGAAGTACTAATTAGAGCAATAGATTATGAATATAGCTAAATAACAGCGTTATAATTAGAATCAGATCACAATCGCGTCGGTATTCGCATGCTAATGCAGACCTCGGCTCGCGCTGACAATGCCCTATGCTGCAACTTAGGTACTAAATACCTACTTACTTGTACCCAAGCGCAATATGAATATCGTATTAAAATAGTTAGGTGTTAAGTAGGTATTCTGTTTCAAATAAAAAAATCATGTAAAAGCACACTCTTTCAGTCATTCCTTGACCATTATTTTATTATTGATGAAATTTATAGTAACAAAGTTTTATAAAACTCGTTTCGAAAAGAGCAACTACTGAGTTTCTTGCTGGTTCTTCATAACCTTCTTTCCGAACCCGCGGTAGAGTCAGAACTAAGCGTATCATAAGAGGCAACTATTTATCCCATAAGAAAATGAAGTTTAATCACAATTCGGTAGTGCCACTGAATTGTGAAAAAAACCTCCCTTAAATCAATGTAGACGAAGTGTAAATTAAAGATGGCCGACGTGAATTAAGTCTTTCTTTTTTTTATTCGCTCGGGGAACATCTTAATTGTAAGGGATAAAAAGTCCTTCCTCGGTGTGCAACCTTTCTCTATAGATACCCATCAAAATCAGTTTAAAAGATGGGCCGTTAAAGCGTAGCAGAAAGACAGACTTTCCCATAAGTATGGATTGGCAATAGAACACCTAAAAACCCGCCAGTATAGCGTGGCTAAAACTAATAAATAGGTAAACTAACAATGATTTAATATATTTAAATACCCATCTATCTCTACGGAATACAAAACAATACTTACTATAATAATTCAATACAATTATAGTATTGAATGATGCACATTGAACACTTCAACAAGGATAATTGATGTAGAGTTAGTAGAGTATACTCAGCGCGCGCCTAAATGTTATTGTTTTTAGCTAATTATCTTCTAATTAACTTTCGATTGATTTGAGTGAAAAGAAAACTACAAAGTTTTTTTAAATTCAAATTAATGGAAAGAGATATTAAATTGTAAGTTAATCTACCGAGAAGAACCAGCAAGAAACTCGCCGGTAGTCAATTGCTAGTCAAATCCACGATTGAAGAAAATCTTCGACGACAAAAGTTAGCCCTTAAGTCGTAGATAAAAAGACGTGTGGCACTCGAAGACTGCCGCGGTAAAGCTATTGCATAGCATTTTTTATCAACTTGCTATGACTAGGTACTTGTGTTGTTGACTTCAAGTTGTTGAAAATATAAAGGCGAAATAATTTTTGTTTTCAATAGTCCGGGTGTCCAAGGGGAATCAAAAACCTAGTCTTTTTATTTTCAACAATTTGAAGTCCACAACACAAGTAGTCATAGCAACCAAAGTGTTAGGTTTATTACGGAATTTCTGGATTCAGTCTCCACGCTCAAGGCCCGCGATAGTAGCTATGCAATAGCTTAAAAAAAAACATTTTGCCGGTAGGGTGGTAACTACTAACTAGCCATGGCAGAATTTATCCTCTCACAACAACAAGTCCAGACCAAGTGGTATTGTATGAAGACATTCAGACGAACCGCGCATTGCAGCCTCATACTTAATATTATTAATGCGAAGATGTGTCTGTCCGTCGGTTTGTTCTGTCTGTCAGTCTACTGTCTGTCTGCTACGCTTTTACGGCCCATACTTTCAACCGATATTGATGAAATTTGGTACAGAGATAGGTTGCATTCCGGGGAAGAACATAGGGTACTTTTAATCCCAAAAAAATTCGGAGTTCTCGCGCGAATTAATAAACATAATCCACGTGGACCAAGTCGTAGGCATTTATTATAAATCGAAAACGCGTACGCGCGCTTTGAGTGTGTCGCTTTGCCAAGCAGTTCTGTTGCACGTTGTGAATGTTTCAGTGAAAAAATCTGAATTTACTTTCTACGGCCAATCAATTATTTCACATCTCCATATTGTTTCGCATAAAATAGGGGTACCTCGTAAGAACTATACCATATCTACGGTAAGTAGGTACTCAAACCTATGATACGGGTACTGAGTGCGCTAAGTTAGTGTGTCCATCAACTTTATTTATTTATTTATTTAACTTCGCAATAGACTAAGACCTTTTTTTTCATCGGTGAAAAAGTCACTAAATCAACGAGGAAAATTATAATCAATAGGGAAGATTTAGGTATTTGTTGGTTTTGCTGTGTAGGTACCTAAGTATATTGAAAATTGAAAACAATAGAGTCATTCAAACTTGAATAAAAAGTAGGGAAAACTGTGCAATTTCTATCTATTATATTTACACTTTATCTATACCTTCTTAAATATGCGAAATTAGTGTGTCTGTGTACCTCTCTGTCTGTCTGTTTGCTATCCTTGCACATCGCATCCGCTAACCAATTGTGATGGGTAATGAGCGATAGCTTTAATCTTTTCATCCTGGAGACGGACATAGGCTAGTTTTCATCTTAAAAGCCCAAAATTTTCACGGAATTTGTGAAAATTTAAGTCAACGCTGAAAGAGTGGACATCGCATCTTGAATTTGATAGATAATTATTTTAATTATTATATTGTACTAGCGGGCCCGGCAGACCTTGCCCTGCCTTGGACCTACAACCCGATTGCAGCGCCCCCTACCGGGTCCAATTGTGAATATAAACCATCCCGAGATTCACACAAAGACACACAAAAAATTTCATCAAAATCGGCCAAGCCTTTTCTGAGTTTCAGGTAGACTAACGAACAGCAATTAATTTAGATTTTATCTTAGTTCTACTAATTAAGTTAATTAGTAGAACTAATGTATAGATAATTAGACATACCTACTTAAGTTTGTCACAGGGAACGATGGGGCTTACGTTCATTGTTTTATATACAAGTGCCCCCAAATTAATCAGAATCTATACTTACTAATATTATAAATGCGAAAGTTTGGATGGATCTATGGATGTTTGTAACTCAATCACGCTAGAATGGCTGAACGGATCTGTATGAAATTTGGCGTAGAGATTATAGTCTGGAATAACACATAGGCTACTTTTATCCCGGAAAATTAAAGAGTTCCCGCGGGAACCAAATAACCTCAATCCACACGTACGAAGTCGCGGGCATCAGCTAGTAAAAAAATTCAAAAAGAAGATTTGATAAAATAAGGATACGCAAAGATACCTAACACATTTTCCAAAACTGTAAGCCATAGTCTCCAAAATGATCCAAAAAAATAATAATACCAACCTAGAGAATAAAAAAGCACACGCACAACACCGACCAGTTTACTATTGAAAAAAGTAAGATTTTATAATTTTCAGGACTATTTTCACCACGTAAGTTTTCACTGTAAGTTTTTCCCAAGATGCGCAAGAGTTGGTAGCGCGCGCGAGACTGGGCGGTATCTATGGTTTCCACGGAGCACCATCAAATGCGAGTCATACGCGAATTTGCCCTGAGAGTTAGTACAATTATTATCTCATATCAAATTCACTACATATTATAATTACCTATTTTTTTAAGGTATCCGAATCGATAAACCTGTCATAGTCTAGTGGTTACGACTAAACTCGAACTCAAAGTATATATTTTACTAGCTGATGCCCGCGATTTCGTCCGCGTGGTTATTTCTTTATTCCCGCGGGAACTCCTTAATTTTCCGGGATAAAAAGTTGCCTATGTCAATCTCCAGGTTTTCAACCATACTCATGCCAAAAATCACGTCGATCCGTTGCTCCGTTGCGCCGTGATTGAAGGACAAACAAACACACTTTCGCATTTATAATATTAGTATGATATGATTCAATTTAGATAGGTACACTGTACACTTATTGACACTTATTGACGTCCAATTACTTATAAAACATGATGGTGATAATCGGAGGTATCTTAAAACTAAAGCTACGAGGGTTCCAAACGCGCCCTTGTCTATGAAGAGCCCACAACTACTACGCAACTATTCCGCCCGAGAACCAAATTCAAACCCCATTCACCTCCCGATCAGTGCAACATCCAAACCTCCCTTTTTTTATGCAATACTAGCTAATGCCCGCAACTTCGTACGCGTGGATCGAGGTTTTGTGGGTCCCGCGGGAACTCTTTAATTTTTCGGGATAAAAAGTAGCCTATGTCTTAGTCCAGACTATAATCTATCTCTGTGCCAAGTTTCATCCAGATCCGTTCGGCCGGTCTGGTGTGATTGAGTAACAAACATCCATTTGAGGTTATTTTGGTTCCCGCGGGAACTTCTTCATTTTCCGGGATAAAAAGTAGCCTATGTGCTATTCCAGACTATAATCTATCTCTGTGCCAAATTTCAGCCAGATCCGTTCAGCTGTTGGCGCGTGATTGAGTAACAAACATCCATACATCCATCCACACTTTCGCATTTATAATATTAGTAAGATAAGATTTGATTCCTCTGACGTGATGATCAGAGCGCTTTTTTGTTTGATTTGAAATTGTTTATTAATTTATTTTTTAAGAGTTTTTCCATTATAGTTTTTTCTAACCCCCCTTTATGATATAGACAAGGAATATAGGTGGATTTTTCGAAATTTCCAGGGGAGCGACACCGCTGGCTTTGTCGAGAAATGTTTGGTCGAACTCCGTGGCGTAGTAGTACCTAACCGCTGTGGTCTTAAATAATATATGGGAAGTTCTGGGTTCGATTACGGGTGACTTTAATTTAGGGGCGATAGTACAGCTACAGTCACAGAAGGGTTTTGATGCGACGAACTCTATTACTTTTTTGTCGCGACTCACGATTCTAACTGGCGACCATCTGTGATCTGACCTATTGTTCAGTGGCAAAGGGGGCGATCAGGGGGCCTCGGATGGAGAGGGGCCTCCATGTGTTTTCAAGACTCACATTGTATAGATCGAATTGCCCACGAATCTTTTACTTACATGCCTGCGACTCCGTCCGCGTGGTTTAAGGTTTTTTGATTCCCACGGAAACTCTTTATTTTTCTGATAGTATCTATTATTTGAATATTTTTCGGATAAAATGTAGCCTATGTCCTTGCCCGGGGTGCGACATAAAAATCGGTAGTAAAGATGGGCCTTGAAACCATAGCAAACAGACAAACAGAGAGCAATGAAAAGCTCATACTTAGGGTTGTATTATACCTAGGTATATACTTACTTAATAAAAATTTCTGTTCAGTAAAACTTACAATATATTATGCTTGCTACGGAATTCAGTAAGTTATGTTTTGATTTAGCCACAATGCCAAATCAAAACATATTGAAAACAAATAAATGTATATAGGTAGTTTCCTTAAGTTAACATTTAGCTGACCCGGTAACAGCGTCGCCTAACTAGTCTACTTCCACTAAAATCCATTAACATCCCACTGCTGGGCACAGGCCTCCACTCTCATAGGAGAGAGGGAATTAGAGGTTAGACCCAACACGCTGCTCCAATGCGGGTTGGCGGGCTTTAACGACTATTATCATGTTAGTGATAATAACCTGTCTCCGAGGCCCGGGGGTGAAACACCGCCAACTTCCTTACTCCGGGCTTATCAGCTGACCCGGTGGCCAAAATTGGAACTAGTTTCTATGCCTGCTAAGTTTTTTAAAGTTAGGTATTTTTCATATCTACTAGCGATCCCCGGGTCAAATAAGTTTGTGGGGCTAAACTTATTAAGTAGGTAGGTACTTCTAAGTTCATCAAAACAAACAATAAAATCGCACCTCAGTGGATTAAATGATATTAAAGTAGGTAGGTACTTTTCGCAAACTCATAGCGACCAGGGTATTGGGTGTACACGTAGGTATTAAAAAGTTAATGTTTGTTCACGTCGTGCAGTGGTGTGTATTCCGCTTTAAGGTGTAGTTTACACCCATGCTGCTATTTAAAACCTGCAGACCTAGCACTTTTTTTTTTTTTTTTTGACGGGGGGGAAATCTCCTTGAGATACCCAATCTCCGGGGGAAGAGATCAGGTTATGTGGGGTTCCTACCCACTAAAACCCCCTCGGTGGCCACCCTCTGCACGTAATGAGAAGCTCCGGGAACTCCTAAGAACATGCGCCGGAGCTTCGCTTGCGCGACGCCTATTGGGCTCGTCCTTGGGGATAAAATCCGCTTTTCGACTTGGAACGGCAGCTTGTGCCACGGCAAGCTGTCGTCTTCGCAGGGTTGCATAAAGATGGTAAAAGAGCGACCGGAGCCCCCATTCCAGCCGCTCGCAACCCCGAGGTCCCTTCACCCGGGACTACTGTGCTGATGGACCAGGGCGCTGGTCAGTGCCACCCTGATGCCTCCGTCTCCGAGCGGGATCGGTTCGGTCTCGGTCTCGCTCAGCGGCCTCCTTCTTTGACATGACAAGGTCACAGAAGGAGATCACTGCCCTCCATGTTTCCTTCTTCGCCAGCATTGCTGCTATAACAGCTGGCGGCGACAGGTCCCTTCCCACGTGACTGATCAATACGCGGCGCTCGGGTTCCCAGGCATGGCACTCCTCGAGTGTGTGCTGTGCGGAATCGCAATCATTGCCACAATGGTGACACCGTGGTGTCGCTTCCCGACCGATCCGGCACAGGTACTCACCGAAACAGCCGTGTCCTGTAAGTACCTGTGTCAGTCTGAAGGTTACGTTGCCATAGTCCCTCCGCAGCCAGGCTTCAAAATTTGGCAGGATGGCCCCGACAGTGCGCTGACGTGCATTCCTTCCTTCTTCCAAGCGTTTACGCCAGTTCACAAGAGCCTGTCGGTGCGCTTGCCGACGCAAGGTTCCGACGTCTTTTCCGTCCAAGCTCTGGGATGCTGCGCGGGTCTGGGTATACACCCTTGCGTCCATTTCCGCTAATATTTCCAGAGGTGGTATGCGAGCCAAAACAGTAGCCGCCTCAAACGATATCGTGCGATATCCTCTAGCAACCCGTATAGCCACTTTGCGCTGGACACTATGAAGCTTCGCCCTGAGACGCTGAACGCCAGAGATGGGCAGCAGACCGTGCATTGCACCGGCTACTTTTTGGATCCTTGGAACCAGGCGCTCGATTTGTTCCTCGAATCCCCATCGGCCGTCCAAGGTGAGGCCAAGATATTTGAGATGTTTTCCCACCTGGACTTCTACATCGCCGACGCGGATCGTCGAACTGGGTGGTTCAAGTCGCCTAGGCAACCCATGAAACCAAAGTGCTTCCGTTTTATGAGGTGCTACTTTAAGCCCGAGTTGATTGATTTTGTCCACTACGCACGCCACGCTGACCTCTGCGAGCCTTGATGTCTCCCCGAAAGAACTGCCCTCAGCTAGCACCATAGTGTCATCCGCGTAGCACACTATGGTAATACCCGATGGGACATTAACACGGAGAACTGCGTCGTAAGCCACGTTCCACAGAAGGGGTCCTAAAACGGAGCCCTGTGGAACTCCGCAGTTAACTTCCCTCCTGTGAGTAAGACCATCCGGCCCTGTGTATTGGATGGACCTATCGCACAGGTAAGCCCCGACCATGCTGCGAAGGTATGGAGGTACGTTATGGTGAGTCAGTGCTTCCCTTATAGTATGCCATGGAAGGGAGTTAAAGGCGTTTACAATATCTAGACTCACCGCTAACGCAACTCCACCGCTGCGGACAGCCCGTTCCGAGGAGGCGCGAACACGAAGGATCGCATCTACTGTTGATCGGCCCTGCCGGAATCCGAACTGACTTTCGGATAAGTCGGGTCCCACCCGCGACAGGTGTTCACTAAGGCGAGCAGCTATGATCCGCTCAAACAGCTTGCCTACTTCGTCTAAGAGACATATGGGTCGGTATGCCGATGGGGACTCCGTGGGTCTGCCTTGCTTTTTAAGGAGAACTAGGCGTGCTTCTTTCCAGGCTGTTGGGAATATACCTAATCGGAGGCAGTTGCTGAATAGTCGTCGCAGTCTGTGTCCTAGGAATTCCAGGGCGAGCACCCATGCCCGGCCCGGTATGCCATCTGGGCCTGGAGCAGTGTTTCGAGATGCAAGACGTCTGATCGCTCGCTTTAACTCCCCTTCCGATACCTCTAGCTCCTCCGACCAGGTTACGGGATCCAGATGTGCAGCGGTGATAGAGGGGCTATCATTGTCCCTGGGGAAAAGTGTGTCAATTACCCTTCCTAACAAAGCTGGGTCAAGGGTTTCAGTAAGTGGAGGGACCCATGGTCTGAGTTTGCCTAGAACAATTTTATACGGGCGCCCCCATGGGTCCCTATCCAGCCCTTCAAGAAGCTCTCTCCAGCTCTTCGCCTTTGCATTTGCGATTGCTGCTTGGAGAGCTTTTGTAGCTTCTCGGTAGGCAGCATATGCGATTGCAATTGCTCCAGCCGTAGAACTCCGTCTTCTTCTGGCCCTTGTATATTGGCGTCTTGACCTTAAGCAGATTCTGCGTAGCTGCGCAATGTCCTCGGACCACCAATATACCGCTCGTTTTTTGGTGTTTCTGGCTCGTGGCATCGATGTATTGCATATCTGCGTCATAGTTTCCCGAAACCAGGCGGATTCCCTTTCTGGATCTTGTAGAACATCCTGAGACCCCTCTGGCCAGGCGGCGACGCAGGCAGCAGCGACTAAAAGATCACGGTCGAGCTTTTTAAGTGACCAGCGTTGCGGTACGCTACTATTTTGTCGGTCGGCGACACCAGAGGGTCCAAGTGACACCACAAAAACAATGTGACGGTGGTCTGAAAGTGTGACCACTTCTTCTGCAACTCGCCATCCTGATACCATGCGCGATGCAGGAGGTGTCGCCCAGGTGAGGTCTACGATAGACTCACCTTGCCACCGCACACAAGTGCTCGTAGAGCCCTCATTTAAAAGTCGAAGGTCCAGTTCAGCCGCCCACCCTTGGATGACATCTCCCCTTCGGTCATCTCGCTTGTCCCCCCAGAGCCCAGAGTGTGCGTTGAAGTCTCCCAAAACTATAATAGGGCGCGGCAAGCATCTGCGGATACAGGCCGCCAGCTCGTCCAAATATGCTTCGTAAGCAGCGAGACCCGAGTTGGGAGAAATGTAGCAGCCTACCACCGCCAGTGGCCCCCACTCCACGGCGATATAGCCTGTTATGCTCCGGCGATATACTCCAGTATATTGCAACAGTGTCCCCAACGCTTCCGAACCAGCGAGGATGGTTGGGAACCTTGTAAGGCTCGGCCATCACAGCCAACGCTACCGACCACTCCTCTAGGCTTTGCAGAAACAAGTCCTGTGCAGCTCGGCAGTTCAGGTTGCCCTGAAGGACCCTTAACTTCGCGAATCTTGCGTCTCTTTGGCCTTCCCCGCTGGCTGATTTGCCAGCTGCGCAACTTCACCCGCTACAGGACTCTCTGAGGGTTCCTGGGGTCCGACTTTGGTTCTCAACTTTTTTGGTGGATTGCATTTATTGCCCCCTAATCTATGGTCCGCTGGTCGACCAGAATCTGCACATATTAGACATTTTGGCATTTTCGCCTTGCATTCATTGGCCTTGTGGCCCAGCTCTCCGCAGCTATAACAGCACAGGCTTCTATCCACTGTGTTCGAGCATTGATTCCTGACATGTCCAAATTCTAGGCATCGATAACACTGTAACTGCCTAGCTGCCAATATTCGCACTCTTGCACTGACCCATCCTACCCGTACGTGCTTCTCAATAGCCAGTCTCCGAACAGCAGTAAGTGGGCACCTAACCCATGCCGTACCCAACCTAGAGGGACTATACCGAATTTCCCCGACTTTCACTGCGTCTTGAGGGCACTCCCCAGCTTCAGCTATAGCTGCCGCTATGTCCTGTTTTGAGATGGACTCATCCAGATCCATTATTCTTATTTCTCCTGCTTTAAATGGGCGTGCGACTCTTACACCCATATCACCCAGAGTGGCCTGAAGTCGTTCTGCCAGGATATCCGCCTTTTTGATACTGTCGGGACCAGGAACTTCTAGTACAAGTCCCCCTGAGGTTTCTTTCACAGGGCGCTCCTGTATACCGACACTAGCGACCTGTGAAAGAAAAACAAAAATAAAAATTAAAAACCCACCCACCCACCCACTTGTCGTTATAAGGGTGGCAGGGAGCAGTCCCATAGGGAGAGCCGGCAAATTTTTAACCCAAAAATCGACAATCTGCGAGTGCAAATTTGTTTTTGACGTTGAGGAGAGCTCCATACACCTCCTCACCACTCTTCTATTGTAGACCGGGAGCCTACACACTCCCAGAAAATTTTAAGTAGTTATTATTAGTTATTTATTTATTATTAACCCTACTTACTATATTTAATTTAATAGTAATCGACGACTGGGTTGCTCTATACACAACCCAGAATATTATTGATTATTATCATTATTAACTGTACCTGACAACTGGTTAGCTATCTACACTATCCAGTTATTACATTTACTTAGTTATTAGATAGACATAATCTTGTGTTGACATAAATATAGTGTTGTATAAAATAGTATATTTAATCTCCGTCACCCTTTGCCGAGGTTTATTATTCCAGAATGTCTAAAATCACGAAACCTGAACCCAAACCTGTGAACGCTGCAAACATAACACTAAAACACGTAGAGGCCGAGAGCCTAAAAAAGAAAATTGCCAAGAAGGACACGGTTGCTCAAATCGACATCGCACCCCTGGTGAGGTCAGCGTCAGAGAGCCCCCTGGAGGAACTGGGTAGCGTCGCTAACCAGTTGTTCCAGGAAGCCAAATTACAACTTGAACAGTCTGGGAATATTCGGGCCACTATTAAGGAGACCGTCATAGAGTGCCTCAGCAGCATGTATACTATAGCGTTGAGGTTGAGCTCTAGGGCGTCGTCCCCCGCCGACCAGTCTGTCACCGCTGACTTCGCCAGGGACGTGATGTCCGAGCTAAAGCAGCACAAGGAGCTTGTGGTCGCGGCCGCGTCGGGTATGGATGCTGTAAAAAACCAAATTGCACAACTGAAAGAGGAACTTAATTTAAACAGAGTCCAAGACGGCATTTCATATGCGGCAATGGCTGCGACCAGGAGAACCTTTGAGCCCCCATTGCAAAAGCCCCGGTCGGTCCATTCGTTGCTCGTGTCGTCGGTGGACGCCCATGACACTAGCGAGGACGTCTTAAATAAAATCCGAACCGCTGTCAACGCGAAGACGTCGGGCATACGTGTGGACAGACTGAGGAAGGCCAGGGACCAAAAGGTAGTGTTGGGCTGCCAGAATCGCGAAGAGCTGGCCAAAGTGGCAGAAAGATTAAAATCTGACAGCCCGACACTCCTTGTTGAGGAGAAGGCAAATAGGGACCCACTAGTCATAATGTACGGAGTCTTGAACAGCAATAAGGATGAGGACATTCTGGGGGCCCTTAAAAGCCAAAATGGGCACATACTGGGGGCGATACCTGAGGTGGACTACAGGGCGAGTGTGAGATTCCGAAGAAAGGCAAGGAACCCACTCGAATGCCATGTGGTCCTGCAGGTGTCGCCGCCAGTATGGCAGCGGCTTACAGATGTAGGCAAGGTCCACATTGACCTCCAGCGCGTGGGTGTCAGAGACCAGTCTCCGCTGGTCACATGCTCCAGGTGTCTGGGCTATGGACACGGTCGGAAGACGTGTCAAGAGTCAATGGACACCTGCAGCCACTGCGCGGGCTCACATCTGCGTAGTGCGTGTCCGGCGTGGAAGGCAGGTGATAGACCCACGTGCAGTAACTGCCAGAGCGCCCGACTGGAGCGGACGGACCACAATAGCTTCGACGAAAGCTGCCCGATCCGGAAGAAGTGGGACGATCTGGCCAGGTCGAGGGTGGCGTACTGCTAAGGGCAGCCAAAGAATAGTGCAGGCGACTAAAGAGGAAATAATCAAAATAGTCCAAGTAAATTTACAGCGGAGTAAACTCGCCTTCAACGAACTCCTTATAGAGTCGTCCAAGAACCATATGTGGGGGCAGCTGGAGAAATAGCGCAAAAGACTGGCTATAGAGTAGTTCAGAAATCGCAACACCGAACAAAGCCTATAAAGGCAGCTATCCTTATATTTAACGACGACATGCAAATACTGGAATGCCCCATGTCCACCACAGAAAACATCTCCGTAGCAATACTTAGACAAAACTCAGGAGATATAGGTATCATCTCCGCATACTTCGAAGACAGCCTCCCCGTGGACCCATATCTGAATGAATTAAAATTAATAATTGACAGTTTGAATTTAAAAAATATACTAGTAGGCGGAGATCTCAATGCATGGAGTCCATGGTGGGGCAGTGATCGGGAAGATCACAGAGGAAAGGAGGTGCACGGAGCAATGCTGGAGATGAACCTACACATATTGAACGAGGGCGGCGTTCCTACCTTCTACACAATAAGAAATGACAGGGAATACAAAAGCATCGTTGACGTGACCGCTTGCAGCGAGAACCTCATAGAAGTCATTGACGATTGGAAAGTTGACGAGACAATGACCAGTTCGGACCATAACGCTATTGCTTTTAGTATGAAATTTAATGGAACTCTGGAGAAACGTGTAGAAAAGTCGACAAGAATTTACAACACCAAGAAGGCCAATTGGAAGGAATTCAGACGGGTACTAGAAAATGAGTTAGAGAATGATAAACTGAAATCGATAGAGATAAGTAAAATAGGTTCAAGGGAAGAGTTAGAAGAAAATGTAAATAAATATATAAAAAGCGTCACAAAAGCATGCGATAAAGCCATACCAATTATTAAAGCAAACAAAAAAGTACGCTTACCTTGGTGGGATTCCGAACTGGAGAAGCTTAAGGGAGAGATGACAACGAAGAGGCGACGAATCCGTTGCGCTGCACCCCAAAGAAAACATCACGTGGTAGAAGAATACCTGAAATCAAAAGAAAAATATGAAGAAGTAGCTGCAAAGGCTCAAATTGAGAGCTGGAAGGAGTTTTGTGGAACCCAGGACCGCGAAAGTCTCTGGGACGGTATATACCGAGTAATACGCAAGACATCTAAGCGACACGAAGACCAGCCACTGTCCAGAGATGGAGTGGTGCTGAGCCCCGCCGATTCAGTGAAGTTTTTGGCTGAAACATTTTTCCCGGAAGACACTGAAACGGAAGACAATCAAGAGCACCGAGAAATAAGAAAACGGGCAAAAAGCAGCACAAATGTAGACCGAGATGAAAACCAGGATCCACCGTTTACCAGCGAAGAACTCAAATATGTGGTCGAATCCTTCAACCCCAAAAAGGCACCTGGACAGGACGGCTTCACGGCCGATATATGCGCCGCAGCCATCCAGATGAGCGGAGACGTCTTTCTTGGTATTGTCAACAAGTGCCTCGAACTCTCATACTTCCCGAGGAGATGGAAAGAAGCAACAGTAATCGTACTACGCAAACCATCCAAACCGGATTACAGCTCAGCGAAAGCATATAGACCAATTGGCTTGCTATCAGTCCTTGGGAAGATACTGGAAAAGCTCTTAATCAGAAGAATTCGTTGGCACCTATCAATGAAGATGAATCCGAGACAATACGGCTTCGTACCGCAGCGCAGTA
Source organism: Erebia epiphron (assembly GCA_963932025.1). Lineage (NCBI taxonomy): Eukaryota > Metazoa > Arthropoda > Insecta > Lepidoptera > Nymphalidae > Erebia > Erebia epiphron. Next base: position 1,101,826 of record OZ009947.1, on the reverse strand, counting down.
CGGAGGACTCCCTCTATGATCTAATTCAACATGTAAAGAATAATATAGCCAATAAACTGATCAATGTTATAGTATCATTGGATATAGAGGGGGCCTTCGACAGCGCGTGGTGGCCGGCCATAAAATGTCAATTACAGGACAAAAAATGCCCCCAAAATCTACGCGAAATGGTCAGCAGCTACCTAGAAAATCGGAAAGTACACGTTCGATATGCGGGCAAAGAAATCACAGCGGATACCGGCAAGGGCTGTATACAAGGTTCTATCAGTGGTCCCACCTTCTGGAATGTCCTATTAGATCCCATTCTAAATGAAATAGAGAGTATGGGCACCCACTGCCAAGCCTTTGCTGACGATATCGTTCTGGTGTTTTCTGGGAATAAGGTAGAAAAAATAGAGGAACAGGCAGCTCTAGTACTCAACCGCGTGCATGAGTGGGGTGTCAGTAATAAATTGAAGTTTGCTCCACATAAAACCCAAGCAATGGTAGTGACTAAGCGGCTGAAGTACGACACGCCACGCATTCACATGGGGAGCACTCAAATAGAAATAGTCGATGAAATTAAAATTTTAGGCCTAATTATAGATAAAAAATTAACCTTTAATAGTCATATAAAGTACATTTGTCAAAAAGCACTCAGTATATATACACCATTGGCACGCTCCGCAAAAATAAAATGGGGACTTAACTCAGAAGTCATCAGAACGATATATTTCTCAGTAATCGAACCAATCATTCTGTATGCAGCCAGTGTATGGGCACCAGCAGCAGATAAACTGACCACGCAAAAGCTGCTAAACTCAGTCCAGCGGGGTTTTGCTCAAAAGATCGTTAAAGCCTATAGAACGACTTCACTCACTAGTCACTGCAGCATTAACCCTTGCTGGATTGATACCACTCGATTTGCGTGTACACGAAAATGCCCACGTTTATAAGGCCAAAATAGGAAAAAATCGGGACTCTTTGGGAGAGGATAGAGACATGGAGGAGAGAAAGTGCTATCTCTACGCACCACACCCGGTAAATGAGGAGACCTTTGATTTTGAATGCTTGGACAAACAAGAGACTACGGAAAGGAGAGCAGACGTTGAAATGTTTACGGATGGCAGCAAAATTGATGGCAAGGTGGGTGCTGCCTTGACAATCTGGAAAGACGGGAACGAAATAGAATATAGAAAGTTTCGGCTTTCGTCTTACTGCACAGTTTTTCAAGCTGAAATGTACGCACTCCACCGAGCCACAGAAATAGTCATAAAACGCAATGAAACCTCCGTAAACATTTTAAGCGACTCCAGATCTTCGCTGGAACTCATAAAGAAGCCAAACACATTCCATCCGCTCGCGTTTGCCATACGAAAAAATCTGCATACACTGAAGCAGCAAGGAAAAGATGTACACATGTTCTGGGTCCGAGCTCACGTAGGAACAATCGGTAATGAAAGAGTAGACTTTCTAGCCAAGGAAGCTGCCAAAACTAGGAAGTCAGCTCCGGATTACGACAAATGTCCCATCTCCTTCGTAAAACGGGAAATACGTAAGGAGTCTGTGAAAAAATGGGAATACAGATATAAAAATAACACCAACGCCGCCATCACAAAGTTATTCTTCCCGAGCATTGAAAAAGCATTTAAAATAATCAAAAATATCAAACTTACGCCCGAATTAGTCCAAATTTTGACAGGCCATGGTGGTTTCGGATACTACCTCCATAGATTTAAGTGTAAAAACAGCCCAGTTTGTGATTGTGACAATCAAACAGAACAAACCATCACGCATATTTTCACAGAATGTCCGATATATGGCAGATGCAGGTATGATACAGAGCAGTATATCGACAGGAAGATATGTACTGACAATCTATGTGAGATAGTTGCCGACAGCAAATCCAGAAACATATTTCTTAATTATTGCACTAAATTAGCTAAAATTGTAATACTAAAGAATAAGACGTAAATCATAAGTGGGCGGTATAGATTTGAAATATAGTTTATATTATAATAATATGACAAAGTATTTAAATAAAAACGGGCTCACTTATGATTTAAGCCAAAATAGTATATAAATTCGACATACTTAACTTATAAAATATCCAAAAATTACGCATAAAGAAAACAAGTAAAAAAGGTCTCCGACCATATCGGAGGAATCCTGGTGCCTCTTAAAAGAGAGGATTTAAAAAAAAAAAAAAAAGTCCCCTTGAGATAGCCTTCCTTTGACGAACCTGTGATATACCGCAGTCCGCTAGCGTTATTCGTTGCTTGGCAGTTGCCATGGCTGTGGCGTAATTGACGGTAGCGTTTTCAGTCAATGTGATGGTTACTGCCGCGGTTTTAGGAGCAAGTGGTGTTTTTGTCGCCTTTTTCATCCGACCTGAGGCAGGAGCTGGACCTGGTGTTGTGTCCGTGTCCTTTTTCTTTGCTGCCTTTTTTGCTTTTCGCCCCACAACATTAGCCCAGGTATCAGAGGTCGGTTGCTCTGACTCCAAACATTCTGATGGTCCTAAGGATGCTTCTGACTGTGCCTTTGGTTGCGGTATTTGGGTAGTTTCCTTTGGGGTTTCCTGCAATCTCTTGTTTCCCTTACCATTTGGCTGCGCAGACTCAGGGGTTTTCCCATTCCCTGACTTTTTTCCCACAGGTAGTCTGGCGCTTTTTTGAGGCATTATTATTTCTGCTCGGAACTCTGCCAATTTTTTATCCATTAGGGCAGAGATACGCTGCACAAGTGGATCCTTGTCTCTACTTGGTCCTTCCTTCCCAGCATCCCTTTGACGGAGACTGTTTACCTCCTCAGTTAACCTTGTCAGTTCAGACTTCAGGTTGGTAAGCTCCGAACGAAGTTCTTCATTTTCTTTTTTTATCTTATCCACCTCTACATTGGAACTTCTCAATGCCAGCTCTGATGCCGCCGCCATTGCTGAGCGGGCAGCCAAGCGAAGGTTTTGTGCGTGAGCACCCCTCAGGTTGCGGGAACTATCTGCCACCTTCTCAATGTTTGTCATGGACTCGAGGATTCTAGTAATTATATCAGCAGGCGTGCAGTCCTTCAACTCGTGCTGGAAACTCTCGACAGTGGGCAGATCTTTTTTTGCCCTCGCACCCGGCACGGACACATAAGGGTCGCTGAAGTCCCCATCGTCCACAGCCGTTTTCTTGGCTCTTCCCGGCTTGCAAATGTAAGGCTGCCGCCTCTTCCGCGTGCCTGAAGTTGTCGACGCCGTCGAGGCGAGAGAGCAGTCCGAAACATCTGCTTCGCTCTCTTTTTCCGAGGGACGCGCAGAAGCGCCCCGCCCCACTGTTTCTTTCCCGAAGGGACGCGCGAAGAATCCTGTCTCTTCCTCTCCATGCGGGCTTTCCATCTCTGTTTTATCTTTTTCAGCAGAACCTAGCATCTTTCTATTATCTCGCACTCTGGGTGGCAGCGCTGAGATAGTCTTTAGATCTTCAAACGTCGCCCGGTCAGCGCTCCTAGATGGTGGTGACCTTTGAACGGCCCCTCCTCGTATAAAAGGATTTAGCTCACTGGGTTCTGCTACTCCTGATTCAATCACCTCCTGGTTGCGTGAGATTGTTATTCCTGACGTGGATATGTGTGTGCGTGTGTGTATATTTGTGAGTGTATGAGTGTGTAAGTTATTGTTTTTGTACACGTTTGGCGAACCTTGGCCCTCCCCAGAATACGTAGGGCGGACTGAAGCCCCGGTTACGGTCGATATCGCAGCCATATCCAGAGCTTCAGTGAGGGATTCTCCAGTGCCAGCGGCACTAGTACCCTCCTGGGGTAGTTTCTCTTTTTGATCCGCTTTGTTCATAGTACCTTTGTCCTCATCTCCCTCTCTCTCTCCCTTTCATCCTCCTGCCCTCTCTCTTTACCTATCACAAGCTATCATCAGATAGGGTTTGCTTAAAACAGCCCGGTGTACGGCGTTTTCTTCCTCTCTTCTATTCTCCAGACATTTCAGGGACCATTTGGGTCCCTAGGCTCGCTGTAGCCTCATTCAGCCGGTTGCCCGGCTGAGCTTGTGGTTATCCCGCCACTGATCGGACGCCAGAGCCTCGTTAGTTGTCTAGCAGGGGGCACCACGGCAACCGATTGGTTGCCGCCGCCATACGACGCGTGCAGGTGAGGTTGACATTTGGATCGGTGAGGTGTTGTTACCGTTCCCATACCCCCCTGCAGACCTAGCCCTATTATGTAAAACTTGTATCAATCTTTGTCTCAATTTTCGTGATTGGCTGAATTTATGTTAGGTAGGTATTCTTTTATTTTCTTTCTGCGACATTGGATGTTCACCAATTATTTTTTTATCCACTATATGTTAGCCCTTGACTGCGATCTCATCTGATGCTAAGTGATGATGCAGTCTAAGATGGTAGCGGGCTGACCTGTTAGGAGCATACTAAACCCAAACCCCTAATTCGGGTTCCAAACGGCATCATACCGGAACGCTAAATCGCTTGACGGTACGCCTTTGCCGGTAGGGTGGTAACTAGCCACGGGCGAAGCCTCCCACCAGGCCAGACCATGGAAAATTCAGAAATTATAAATTTCTAAATTGACCCTGCCGGGGATCGAACCCGCTACCTCCGCACGTTAACACTTAACACTGCACCAGGGAGCTCGTCAAAACAGGTGTCGTGTTTTCACTATATCACTGGAAGTAAGTACCTAATTTGTGCGGAAACTATCCTGTAGGAGAACTACGGCAACAAAACTATTTACATCCACTCGGATAGCCAGGCAGCTCTATCAGCCTTATCGTCAGAGGTAATTACCTCAAGACATGGTTGACTGCTGCAGGGACACACTAACCACCCTGGCCCGTAGCAACAAGGTGGTTCTTCGCTGGGTTCCAGGGCATATGGGTATAGCCGGCAATTAAAACGCCGATACCCTGGCTAAAACGGGCGCTAAGGTAAGGCAGATCGGACCAGAACCAGTCTGCGGTATACCTAAAAGCCTGGTGCAGCTCACCTACTGCTTCTATGAAACACTCACTCGTTGGAGAAACTTACGTGGTCTAAACCATTCAAAGGCGCTAGTCAGAACCTTCAACAAGAAGGCCGCCTCCGAGGCGCTAGCGCTCAGCAGGAAAAACCTACGCATTTTAGCACGAGCTTTAACAGGTCACTGCGGTCTTAACAGACACATGTTTAACCTTAAGCTTAGGGACACGGATATCTGCAGACTATGCCAGGAATCCTGTGAGACTCCGATGCATATTATCTGCCAATGTCCCGCTCTAATGCATAAACGAAGCATCCATCTGGGCAAACATATTATTAACCCAGAGGATGCTTCCCGTATTCCAGTCAAGAAAACGCTGCTGTTCCTGACTGAAGCAAGCATTGGCGAGGAAATTTAAAATGGAGGTCACATCACAATAGATCGGAGACGTTCGCAGTGATACAGGACATAAGGGACTGAATCCTCAAAAGAAAAAGAAGAAAGAAGTACCTAATTAAAAAAAATATTAATTATTTAACTAAAAGCAGGTTCTACTGAACACCTCTGTATTCCCCTACTTTCATAGCCCGCTGGAACGAATCCTGACCTACCTTCTATTACATTGCCTCTTGCATCAGTGTAGCCTAAGCTCTACAATGTAACGTTATCTCCTTCGGAATCTCACGCGTGAGATTAGCGCTTCCGCCCCAGACGCCGCCTATTAACTAATTAGTGTTCCACCAGACTTACCGTATTACTGACACTCTAGTACACTAGCACTGCATCCTATTGCAACTAGGCAGGTTCCTATTTAGCGCTAAATAGCTGGCTCTGTGACCTGCCCTCTTAGCCAAGTTACGTTTAAAGTCTATTCTCTTTCTCATTAACGCTTTAATGAAAACGATTATTAACTTATTAGTTCTCTCCGCTAAAGCGTTACCGATTAATTATAGAAAGAGAATAGACACGAAACGTAGGTATAATATTAGCATGTAACTTGGCTAGGGGGCAGATGTCGGAAGATCAGTCTCAGATCAGACCACCCCAGTGCAGTGTTGAGCGTTGGATCTTTGCTACTCCTTCACGCCACACTGACTGAACCGATTTGTAGCCAATTTGACTGTTTGGTATGAATATAGTTCATACCCTGAATTCATATAAAGGCTACATTTTTTTGGAATTAAAATAATGAATAATGAAAATATGAAAAATAATGAAAGAATTCCCGCGGGAATCCAAATATCACGTATAATATCACGCACGAAGATGAAGTCGCGGGCACAACATAATTATTTCCAAACAAGCCGATGAACTTCGTCTGTCCGTTAATTCTACCAATGTGGTGTACAAATCTATTAACTTAATTACCAATTAAAATTCAATAATGAAAATTCGCCAGAAAAACGGATTCCCAAAGCTTTACTGGCGAAAGAATGTGCTTGCGGCAAAAGCTCGCCCAACGAATGCTCACAATCGCTCAGCACGATCGCTTTTCCTCGCTCCCAGAGTGCCGTTCTACATGTAGGCTGTTCGCACTGTGAAAACACTGTGAATGTTACCAACAAGTGCGTACACTTCCATAATACATATTATTATTTCTAGTTTTACAGAATTGCGAAGAAAAAATCGCGCGAATATTTTTCGCAGTGCGAACGAAGCCTTAAAGAGTATGAAACAATAAGGATAACTTGAAATAAAACAATTTCCATGTAATACAATTAATTTATTTAAGTGAAACCTATACATAGTGATAGTTTACACGCAAACAGTCTCACGCACATATATACTCGATGTTTACTCAATAGTTACTCGATAATTACTCTAAGTGTGAGATCTATAAAGCATACTTTGACTTAGCTTTAAGTTAAGACTGAGTAAAAATGAGACAGAGTTATGATACGCACCCGATCCCGTTTTAACTCTGAGTAAAGCCTGAGCAAAATCAAAGTACGCTCTATAGATCTCAACATAAGTGAGACTAATAGTGATACTGGAATGTACATGATACTATATGCTACATGTTTTAGAATTTAGAGTTTAGACCATTAACAAGCCGCGCCAAACTTCTAGAGCGCTGTGAATATAAAGGTGATTACACATTTGTGTGTACGTACCTACTCCAGCATAAGAATGGTTATATAATTTAATCATTATTTTCATAGAATTCCAAAAAGTCTAAAATCTGGTATTTAGGTAGGTACTTAAAATAAAATAATAATTGAAGTTTGTATAAACACTAGATATTATTATCATCTTCCCCTCTTTTTCTGCAAGACATTTCGTGAAAAGCCTTCGCCTTTATGCCACGTTTAGAGACAAATAGAACTTTGGCGCAATCTATATTATAATAAAACACGTTGCAACCTCCGTCAAGATACCATTTATTTTGATCCATTTTAAATCAATTTTGTAAAAATGCGAAATACCGACCAATTTAAAAATATCAAGCAGTGAAATCGCTGATGTTCGCGCCACCTATGTATTAGTTGTCTGTGGTCGCTGTGACAGATGAATACTTTGTGAACGTAGCTAGCTTGCCGCGCTTTTTGATAAAACCCTTTGGTTTGACAGTTCGACAGAGTTCAAGATTGGTTTTTGGCTAGGCGGGCCGGCGCCTCGAATTGTTGATTGTAAAAATAAGCTTTTCTTTGTAATCCGTATTGTTAGAACCTCGCTATAGCTTAAGGTTCCCGCGAGAAATTAGCTTCTAGTTATTTCGGTACTAAATAAAGACTTACTTGTTGTACTGAGTGACAATAGTTGTGTGCCACGTTGACGCCACTGCTGGCCGTGCAACCTTATATACTTAAGTAAATAATTAATCTAAGTAGCTTATAGACGAACTTTAGTGCTGTGCTGTGTGTGTTGTGTGTTAGTGCCGTCTTGAAGCAAGAAGCTACGGCCGAACAGCAAGTACCTTCTCATTCCTGACCTTTCCTACCCTTTAACCTACATTCTTCCTTATCGAGGAGCCGTGGTCACCTTGGACTCTGTAAGTGCATAGCATAAGTTTAAATCTATCAATACTTTAGTTATCTAAGTTGAGCCGGAACAGTTCTGTCCGCATTTGGCCCTGAGCCAATGGTCTAAGAGGCTCGAATCCAGCTGATGGGCCCCTGGAACAGCGTCTTAGGGTTGTAGCATTGGACCAGGCGGATGCCACAACAGCTGAGATATCCCATAACTTGGTAGCCAATATGCCATACAAATAATTTAAACACACAGTTGCAATGCGTTTTAACGCAGAGATAGGGGTATCTTTACAGAGACGCTAGCATACAATTTTACTATTTCGTCACAGTATGACTACATATAATACTTATGTTGCAACGTGTAAACGGTCTATAGTCGCCTGCTCCCTGTTTAACAAAGTTTTGTACCTAAATGTAATTGAATAGCTTCTCAAATTAATCAGTGAGTAGGCTCCTTTACAATGATATAACTTAATGCTTTTTTTATAGGTTTTTAGTTACAGTTAATGCTTAAACGAGATAATCATGATAATGATAGTTTAGAATTGTTACTTTTTATTACTTACAAATTACAAGTTGTCCTATTTTTAAATGCGGGTAGAACAGTAAAAGCATTAGTAGATGTCGGTTTTTTTCCGCCACGTTTTTAACGGACTTGTTTTTGCTATGGATTGTGTACATAGATAAAGGAGGCCCAGTTTTGGGCCCAACGTGTTACAAAACATTTATTTTATGATAAACCGAAATCACAAAAAAATTACTTTCAGTGGTAAAACCAAAAACAATATATAAACCAGTATAAGACTGTTCACTTCATACATTCAATCAAAGCTCGCTAAATACGCATTAAAGTCGCCGGTACCTTGTAGTTCTTCGCACAATCTGAGATGGCGTAACTGTGCAAGCTGTTTGTTAAAATTAGTTGAATGTAAATTTGCTATTTGCTTATGTGATTTTATCAAATTTTTGTATTTTGATAATTTTATATAAATAATTAATACAAATTGAACCAAGAAAATACGATATTTCACCGATTTTACTATAATCATATAAAGAGCGAGCCTGGTAGCGCCATCTAACGATAGTATTAACCTAGAAAAAAAATTATAAGGGAGTTAGCAATCTATACTTGGTATTATAATTAATCTATGGCATGGGTGATGGTGGCGTGATTAATAGTTAATTACACATTACCTAATCACGCCCCGTCACGTAAATTAGGGGTGTTTTTTTTACCTATACAATAACAGGTATTATAATTAATCTATGGGTAAAACGGAAGTCTACTAGCGTTCTAATAACAGTTGTTTTCCTCGGATTACATCGGTCGCTTATGGCATTGGCGCCTATGAATTTGCTAGTATGTATTATTTTAATAGTGATCATTTAGAATTTCATCATAATATTTGACTAACGATTTTAATTTCAATAAGGCCAGATTTTCCAATCGCCTTTTAAAAATGCATAATAATTTACATGTTTTTGAATTTCAAATCTGTCATAAATACGATTGAAAAATAAAATAGTGAAATTAATGATTATGAAGTCCATAAAAACGTTTTGGGAACGCTGTTGATTCTATGAACAATAATTTAAAAAAAAATACATTAGAATCAAATCTACAACACTATAGAACATACAGTTCGCGTGCGAGTTGAATGCAGTGTAAATGTATGTGTCACCTACATTTACTCTGCATTCAACTCGCACGTGAACTATAGGTCTTTCAAGTTTCTAAAGAGTAAGTTCTTAGCTGTTTACTCGAAATATATAAGTCACGAACCACCTAAGGGTGATCAAGAAAAGGCGATATAAAACCTTAAATGAAGTACGGTGTAAGTCGGCTAAAAAGTAGTTAAACCATCATAATCATTCGGTATACGCAGCTATGCCGCGACATAACTTTAATATAAACTGAAATATCTAGCAACTAGTGATCCTTAAAGGCAGTATTGCACACACACACATATATATTTAAGGCGAGTCGACGCTCTTTTGTACAGTAGTCGCCACGATAGCGAAGAAACAGTCATGGCGCGTTTACATTAGGTCGGTGCCCTAATGTGTCGGTCGTATTCGGTTTACAGCCAAATAGGAAGTTTTCGGTTAAGTCGGTTATGACCGAATATAGACAACCATAACCACTTTTCCACTAGGTCAGTAACCGAAAACGGGCTGCGACCGTATGCGGCCAACCGAATTACAGTTTACATTGGTCGGTGACCGAATTTGGCGAAACCGACCTAATGTAAACGCGTTATCAGGTTTAAAAGCTTTAGCCATATAAGGTGGATTCGCCTCAAAATCGCAAACAGATTCTGAAAACAAGCTTATATAAAGCCTTGCGCCCTGATCACTTTGCGCGCGACAGTCACACCATTACCACCCTTATGTCTTTACATCAAAGACCCATTAATAGGAGCGCTTGGTTAACATCTAGCGATCTAGGCTATGAAAATCAAGCGCTCGTATTGATGGGTTTGAAACACATCCGCAGCACAAGTACGTATAGTCTGACAAACTTGACTGACTTATCGCTAGTATATATCGAAAAAAAATAAAAACAAAAACGAAACAGACATAAAAATTAGTTCCAATTTTGGCCACCGGGTCAGATAAGTTTGTGGGACTGTACGTAACGTAGCACGTAGTTTTGGTGGAAGCGCGTTAGAGTGCCATTCAACCAGAGATGTGATTCGTTGCTAAAGTAAGGATGTGTGTCAAACCCACCAATAGGAGCGCTTGATTTTTATAGCTTAGATCACTAGATCAACACCCCTAGCAGAGCTGTACGGTACGCGGCCCGCAGTCGAGCAGCGACGGCGTCGCGCGTTCAAGCTCATGGATAAGGGCCCCGAACGGGTTCGAAACTAGTCAGAGATTTCCGACACAACACGTGAGTTTAACCGGGAATTATGTATATTTAAGACCGCTAGATGCTCCTATTGGTGAGTTTGACACACATCCTTACCTTAGCAACATATTACATCTCTGGTGGAAGCGTTAAGCTCTCAAATGATTTCGATTCTCTCAGACAATCTTACTTATCAGGCTTACTTACTATTACAGACAGGCTTAATTATCATTTCCCAGTAACAATAAAAAAGAGATTACTATTATAAATTCTAAGTACTTGTCATTCGTCGGTCATATTATTAATATTTTAGTCCGCGGGCTGTAAAGTAAGTTTTGCATTTGAGTGCGCTAGACTAGATGGCCTAGTGGTAAACACGTTCGGTTTGCTGTTCCGATAGTCAGGAAGTTCGGTTCTCACACAAATGCAATTGCAAATCTCAACTTACACCTCTCGGATTGTATAAACTTATTAAAATCGCTTAAAAACTAAAAACATTAACAGTACATTATATAGTTATATGATTTATGATATCTATATACAGGATTTTAAACACAAATAATACAAGAACAATCACGATATTACATAATTATAGTAAAATTATTGGCTCTTCATTATAAAAAAGTACGTACACATAGTTTACACACGCCATATCTACGACAGAAATGTATAAAAAAATGTGTGTGGGTATTTTTTTATTAGTAAATGCCATTTTGTATGTAAAAATTTGAACTAATTTCGTATAAATACTGATTCGATAAAGCATGCGAAAGGTTAATTATAAATAAAAAATATACATTAATGTTATAACGAATTATTACATTTATAACGCAAGTGTGTAAAGTGGAGGATTTTTGACGATTCGCAAATAATAATTACAATACCAAGAGATTTATAACGTTTATTTACATAGGACATTCAAAATGTATGATAATATAATATTATGAATAGTTCATTTAACTTTAAAACGCACGGCAAATATATACAATGATGCTTTTATGGCACCAAAACGGAATAATAATACTGTACATAAATTATTTATTTAAAGGTTTTCAAATTAACTGCTCCGAATTAAACAGGTAAATATACAAATTAATTTTAAATCGACATCAAAAAGGCGTAATTAATTTTTATACGTTTCCAATTAATAATAACTCGAATTAGGTAAGAATATCAATTCCATTAAACCCAATATTTTATAAATTTATATAATAATCAGTTAATCATGATCAAATGTGCTTTTTAAGCATTTTTTATTTAAAATATCGACAGTATATTTTTTAGTTTTGCTTAACATTACCACGTTCTAAGTTGAGGTTAACTCTCTAAAGAACTGAGTGTTATTTGTATTTAATAATATTAATAAAAATTATTTTAAAAAAGTGTTATTTTTACTTTTTTATTTTCTACAGAAAACTTTGTTACGATACAATAAATAATATCAAAATTGTCTGAAATGAAAAATGGTCGATTAATAATAAGTAAATATCAGTTACCGATACTATATTAATATAAAGTTAGCTACCGAAGTTACAATATTGGTTACCAAAATCTTGTATTAATTACGATACTATAATTTGTTTAGAAAGAGCTAAAGATTATTTTATTTTTCATTAATTCACTATATTTTAATAACTATTATCAGTTTATGTGATTCATTAGTCTAATCGCTAGAGTACATGATTGTTGATAAAATACTACAATATATCGATATTTAAGTTTTACTTAAATTCACTAATGTAAACTTTTATGCACGGAAATGTCGATTACGTGAGTACACGTAAATTAAACAAACATACTCTTATAAAATTGTCTAAATTAATTAAAACTTCATTAGGATCATAGGTGTAAGATCACACTGACGACTTTGTCGCACAGCATTTTGTCGAGCAGCCCTGATTTTTAAAATAAGACTTCTTTAGACGCAACTTAGTTGTATCTAAGTAACGCTTGCCCAGACTAAAGTAATGTTCAAACATACGAGTAGCAATACCTGTCTTAGACCTTTTGCAGACATAAGTATTGTAAAAATACAACCCCACGCGTGTTTAGTTTGACTTTACCGTTGTTATCTTGCACGCACATTTTTTGACAGTGAATTCGTGTCAATTCATTAATGTAATGTAAAATCTGACACCTCTTCACAAAATTGGCTTCAGAATATTAAATCAAAGCAAACAAGACGTATCTTTAAGGTATACTGCCACACTAAGTTAGAAATAATTAAACATACAGAATTTTTACTGTCACCTAATGCTTTACTATCATTGTTTCTCATTCAAATTCAGCTGCACGACTTTAAGTCGGGCGACATTTACCAAGTCTGATCTTACGCTTATGTGAAAAATTAATATTCACACTTATTGCTATGTAACATAAGGATTATGATAACTTATTGTAAACGCTGTACACACAGGTGCTATAGACCTTGATGTTTTAAAAACATTACAAAAATTGCAATAATATTAATTGGGTAATTAATTATTTTAATAATAATATATTTTGATTATGTATAAAAATTTGTAAGTACATTACTAATTAATTGTTATTTTAATCGTCGTTTCGGAGTCCAGTTTTTTATAATTCAAAGATTCGATTTAAATAAATTTATTCGATTCTGCGTAGTTTGGATAGATTGGTTTCCATGCATGGTTCTGCTTGGGTAGTTGCCTTAAAAAATAATTATATTGTACTAATAAATCTTTAAAGCGAAACATTTTTTAATTGTTTAAAATTAAAAAAAAAACTATAATGTTTCGAGGTGAGATCGCAGTCAAGGGCTAACTTGTAGTGGATAAAAAAGAGAGTCACCCGATAGAATCGCAGCTCCTATGACTCTATAATAATATCATAAAATATGTGAGATTTTGACTGTAAATTATTTTCTTATCATAAGCGAATTTGTGGACATTTGGTACAGATATAGCTTGCATCCTCCCAGAAAAGGACAATATTATAGACCCCTTTTATACCAAGAGAATAAAAATTTAACATAAAAATAAACTTTTTCCCGGATCGAGTATGCTGCGTAGCTCCTACTGGCTAAAGCGTCACCGGGGGGTTGGGCGATCGCTAGGCCGAGTCGAGAAATGAGCCCCAGGGCTCGAAGACATGGGGGATAAACTTTTAATGTTTCATAAGTCTAAATCGAAGAATAAATATAAATATTTCGCTTATCCTTACAAACAACAATAAGCGGCAAATTTAAGTTCTTGCGAGTTTGGTACAAAAACCTTAAAACGGAATAACCATGATGGGTTTAGTGAAGCATTTTTTTTAAATGTATAGGCTAGCGCTTGGCTGCAATCAGACCTGCTTGCAAGCGGTCACGCAACCTAAGGTGGAGCGCGCTTGCCTAGAAGATGCCTATTCACTCTTGATATCAGTTAGTTTAGTTTTAGATAAAAATATATAGAAAAAAAATACTTATGGCAGTTGTCAACTACCCTATTTCAAATCAGTTTCTACCCTCTTTTACAAATTTTCACCTGTTTCTCACGTTATAAAAAATATTACCAGTAAAATAAAAACCTATCACAGTGTCACGGCTTACATGGCAATCCTTATAACCACAGACATAATATTACAATAATACATTGTCTAATATATTTCCAATAATAATAATTGTTAAATAATTAATTAATTCTAAAAATCAAATCACATTAATTGCAATTATATTATACAGGGTGTTCTATTTAAATGTGACAGAATTTAAACTCAAAAGCGAAAAGGCTTTTTTATCCACCATTTCCAGATCAATGTTCCAAAAGATTTTTTTGGATTATAGCCGATTGACATCAATAATTAATTTTCGACTAAACTAACTAACTTGATACAAGTTAGTCGAAAATTATTTATTTATTCGATGACAATTGTGATGATGCAATCTAATAGCCGAAATTACTTTGTTTGTTGTTCTATTTTTTTTTATCCTCTACAAGTTAGGCCTTGACTGCGATCTCACCTGATGGTAAGTGATGATGCAGTCTAAGATGGTAGCGGGCTAACCTGTTAGGGGCATGGAAGTTATAATAAACTCATACCTCTATTCGGTTTCTACACGGCATCGTACCGGAACGCTAAATCGCTTGGCGGCACGTCTTTGCCGGTAGGGTGGTAACTAGCCACGGCCGAAGCCTTCCACCAGGCCAGACCAGGGAAAATTCAGAAATTATAAATTCCCAAATTGGCCCGGCGGGAGATCGAACCCGGGACCTCCGTACGATAAGACAACAGCGCTACACACTGCGCCACGGAGGTCGTCACTCTATCCCCCAATCACACCGCAACAGTGCAACAGACCGACAAAATTTATTGCATGGGTATGGTTTAGTTTAGAGCCTAGAGTGTTAAAGGCTACGCTACGCTAAGGCTGATTTTTAACCCAGAAAATCAATTAGTTCCCTGGGGTTTTTATCCACGCAGAAGAAATCGAGAGTATCATCTAGTAATTAATATATCTGTCGATCTTTTACTTAACATCAGGACCTTATTTGTGAAGGAAAAAATATGGTATTTTTGGAATTAAGATAAAAAATAGAGCCTTATTTAAACAGAACACTCTGTATATGATACCTTAACTAGATAGGATCTTGACGCCACCATTTTTTGATTGACAATATAGTTAATGTGTACCTACTAAAACTTAATATAAATTGTGGCGGTCTGCACATGCAACTCTAAATCAATGCAGTTAAGGTTCATTTTACTTTGACGCTAATGTGATCGAACGCTTAATACGATCAATCGAATTTGCAATGTAAAAAAATGGATTCTGCGGCCGGATCTGATGGCCAACTACGATGACGCGAACGTTCACGTTCATTCTTAGATTAGACGATCTGTAGCAACATCTAAAGTTGCAACATCAATCATCAACATGCAACATGGCAGTCTTCAGGTTACATTAGTATGCTTAGTATGAGATTGATAGAATCAGAACGTCGATACCGAGAAACAACATAGTAAAATGGACCTTGCTTTTATAGATTTAAAGTTCAATATTCAGTACCGCCGATTTTAATTTGCAAAGTTTTTGATTAGAGCGTAAAATGGGCCTTAACTTTAAAGTAAAACATGCAGTATCATCGATTTTTTTCCAAAATATTCCGCTTGGAGTGCTGGCTGTAGATGTATGGACGAACTTAAGCTTTAAGTTAAGGAGTTAAGGTCTATTTTACTTTACGCCAAAATATTTAAACGCTCGTATTGTATCAACTAAGTATACTGTATTTGTTTGAGCAGAAATCATCATAATTCATAATTCATTTATAAACGCATCGTAATGTCAAAAAAAAAAAGATACGCGCCGAATTGAGAACCTCCTCCTTTTTTGGAAGTCGGTTAAAAAAGAAGAAATACAACGAGTTTTGAGTGTGAAAAATTACCATATCTGTTATGGCAGCGAGTGGTGGCGTAATACCGTTGGTTAGCTTACTCTAGGGACTCCAGAAGGTTCCAGACGGGCGAGGTTCTATTCCCCTGTGTCCACCCAGTTCGCTTCCTCCGCTATTCGATCCATGCAGTTGCATAGAAATTGGTACTGTAAAATTGAATAAATAGAGATATAACCCAGGTAAATTAACGCCTATGATTTAAATATTCTCTTTGGAAACTGTAGAGTTTAAGTTTAAAAATTAATTTAGTTTATAAAATACCCGGCTGAGTTTGGTGTGAGTGAATGTGTTGGGGGTTTAAGGCTTTAAGGAAAGACACCCTAATTGTGGTCTAAAATGGTAGCCATCTTGTCTCTTGCCTACTATCGAGACGGGTAGGGTCTCCTCACATCTATCGACGCAAAACCGGCTTGAGCCGGTCAGAAAAACCTTTATGCATAAGGTATAAAGGGTGAAAATGACCCCCCCGGCCGATGCTACGCGACGGCTGCCGTACGCGGAAACAGGGGTTTAACGCGCTTTAACTCTTTATGCCGTAATACATTGCATGGGCACATACCTACATGATAATATTATGATAATAGATGGCGTTATTAGATCTACGACGTAAACACGACGCAGCCCGAACAAAGTATTAACGTTAAAGACGCATTTGCAAATCCATTGCAAATCCCTTAAAATAATGGAGTTTTCAGTACATTTTGTGACTAAGTCAAGCAAAATAAAATGGAACTAAAAATTACTATATATAGAATGATCCTATATCTCCAATTTTTGGTATTAACTTTGTTAAAAAAATATTTTTAATACCATAAAAATGATTTTCCGTCACCTCTTCACTCAAAATTGACGATTTAGGGGCGACTTTAAGTACATTTTTTACTGTTAATACACCGATTTCTTGTCATTAAAAAATGCCATCTGTTAGTAGATATTATGTAGTCAAAATTTTGGTAAGAAAAATATTAAAAATAGTATAAGATATTAAATAAACATCGCGTGTATTTCGTCACTCCATCAAGAGTTGTAAGGTCATAACTTACAAAAGAAGCCCAAATTCGACACACATTGCTCTACGCGTCTAGGAGTTCTAGTAGTAGTCAACGAAGTAGACCTTCAGGTCACTCCACAAACTAGCAAAACGAGCCAGAATTCGATACCTCAAGCTCTACGCGTCCAGGAGTTCTAGTAGTAGTCATCGAAGTATACCTTCCGGTCACTCCACCAAGTCTTGAGGAAAGATATCATCATAACTAACAAATCGAGCCGAAATTCGATACATCTAGCTCTACACGTCTAGAAGATACAGTAGTATTCGTCGAAGTGTACCTTCAGGTCGGTCCACCAAGTCTTTAGGTAAGATCTCATCATTACTAACTAAACAAGCCCAAACTCGTCACACCTAGTCCTCCTCGTCTTGGTGTTCCAGTAGTAGCCTTCGAAGCATACCTGAAGGTATACTTCGTGACCCCGCCAAGTCCGGAAATAAAAAATGTAGTAAGTGTAGTAGTGCGATTTCATACCTATCCGTTTTGCAAATACGTCCTTAACCAATCACGATCGCGAAGTTCTTTCAGAATTGAATTATATATAGAACTTTCAACCTACAACAGTCGGCCCAGCTGGGATCCCTGAGCATAAAAGCGGCTCAGAGGAAGATCTTCCTATTGTCTCGGCACACGCTTCCGCTCCCGACAACATAGGGCTCACATAAAACTTTTCTGACCGGTTCAGCGCCGATAGCAACGTAACCTAGCCGTAACGTAGCGGTATGCAGTCAGCACTCACATAGGGCGTGTAGAGCGCGAGCGCGCGCGGCGGCCGCTCCCTGCGGCGGTACGCGAGCCTCGCGGCCGCCGCCTCGTCGTCGGCGCGCCACTCCCTGACGTCGCTCCACGGCACGGCGGCCGATGCGCCCGCGCATGTGTTCTCGCTCTCGCACCACGCGGACAGCTTCAGCCCGCTCCAACCTGGACACCGGAACATGATAACGGATATGATATTATATATCGATTTACGACAATAGGCATGATGACAGTAACCGAGAATCAATGAAATTATGAATTTATCTAATGAAATAGGATGAAATAGGATTATAAAAAACGTATTTATTTTTCTATTTCGAGTGAGATTGCTATTTATTTTGATAAAATAAAAATATAAAATACAGCAATCAGCCATGTTGCATAAAACACAAAGAAGCGAATGACGTCACAATTGTTTGTTTTCGAGCTTTGAAAATCACACTATTGCTTACTGCACACTGCACAGAGTACATTGGTAATAACAATAGTGACGTCACAACGACGCCATGACACCGCCGAACGTTTTGGCGTGAATTTTAAAATTTAAATTTCAAATGCTAATTTTATCTACCAAACTTTATTTTTCTGCTGAAATAAGATATTTTCTCGAAATAGTAGATACTTCCGAACATGATCTGATCATTTTTCAAAATCAGTCATCATGCCTATTTCATTTAAGACCATCTCTCGTCCGCGGCTCCCCTCACGTCGCGTCGGGCACAGCGGACTCACCGACGGTGACGGCGAGCAGGGGCGTGGCGCGGCAGTCGGTGCGCGCGGGCGGGAAGGCTATATCGCCGTAGCCGGGCAGGCTGCGCGCCAACGCCAGGTAGTCTGGCGCGCGCCGCACCTCCTGCAGCGCCTTGAGCTGGTAGAGCCGCGCGCCCGCCACGCACACGCCGCGGTTCACGTCCTCCACCGCCTGGGGACAACGGCACACTAGCTAGTAGTGCGGGCTTTAGTACGCGTGACTCCATAGCGGCGCACACCGATCCTATCTCCCGTAGTAACGCGTACTCCACCGGCTCCGACGCCGTTCGGCGCTGCGGGCAGTGCGGTCGCCCTAGCACGCCGAAACAACTGGATACAACAGTGCGGACTCAACACCGGAAAAGACATCAGGCCTAGGGACTCGTAGCGTTCAATTAGACAGCTGAAAGACACACAGCTGAAAGACATTCACCGGGGTACAAAACTACCCTACGCCACACCCGGGTAATGAGATGAGGCCTCGATCCCCGTACCCCCACTCGCGGATATAGAGGGAATGGGGATACTTATAGGGTTGGAGCTTGCGTTCTGTGGACAAGATCTCACCTGCCAGAATATGAACGCGGCGGCCTTGTCGTCTTCCTTGACGACGGATATCTCTCTCTCGGGGCTGAAGAGCCACTTGCGGATAGCGAGGCAGCTGCTGGACGCGGTGGAATAGTTCTGGATATAGAGGGAGTGCGGACACTCGTTGGGTTGTAGCTTGCGTTCTGGGGACAAGTTGTGGACGTAAACACCACATACTATCGAATAACTCGCCGACTTAATCAGAATCTACGTAATAATATTGCAGGTAGTTCCACACTTACCGAATGAAGGAACAGGAAGCTTAATTCCCTATAATCCGCCAAAGCAGACAAATCTATGTGGTACAAGTTACAACGTGTAGCTACACGTTGTAACTTGTACCGCTTGCGATATTCACCGCCCAATAAGCCAATGAGTGTGTGTGTGGAAAACTCGCTGTACCACACAGATTTGTCTGCTTTGGCGGAGTATAGCGAATTAAGCTGCTGTTATTATAAGGAAACACTGTAACCACTTATCATTATTTATTCCATAATCTCACAAACACGGCCGCCATTAGCCATTACACATCGTTCTATCGTAGACTAGTGTTGCCAGCTCTACAACAGAGTCGAACACAGTAAAGGCACCGTGATATCATGAACAATCCGCTTTCATTTTTCCCTCGAACACTGTATTATTTACTGCATGGACTTTCGCAAAGTAACGCCTGCTTGTATGTATCCAACACTCACCGAAGTTATACTCGACGATCTCGAACAGGTAGAAGTAGCTCTGCACGGCTTTGGAGAGGCCGATCTTTTCGCACACGGCGCGGTACACGTCGTCCGCGTTCGTCGACTTTAGCACCGACACTGACACCACCTCGCGCTCCGGTACTAGCACCTTCAATAATACATTCAGAATCTAAGCCGACGGACAACGACCTCAATAGGCATGATGACAGTAACCAAGAATCGATGCAATTATGAATTTATCTAATGAAATAGGATTCATGGATTATAATAATATAAAAAATTCTTTTTAAACAACCGACTTCAAACTCCCGCGCCAACTTTACAACAACAAGCAGACGCTATACAAAGTACTTATTTTATTGTTGATATTTTAAAAACCGCTCGACCGATTTCGATAAAATGTATATGGGACCACATGAGAAGTATGCCCTTTCAAATAAAAAAAGAATCACCCAAATCGGTCCACCCAGTCAAAAGTTCTGAGGTAACAATCATAAAAAACAGTCGAATTGAGAACCTCCTCCTTTTTTTGAAGTCGGTTGAAAAACTTATTTATTTTTCAATATCGAGTGAGATTGCTATTTATTTTGATAAAATAAAACTATAAAATACAGCAATCCGCCATATTGCATAAAACACCAAGAAGCGAATGACGTCACAATTGTTTGTTTTCGAGCTTTGAAAATAACACTATTGCTTACTGCAAAGTGCACAGAGTACATTGGTAAAAACAATAGTGACGTCACGACGACGCCATGACACCGCCGAACGTTTTGGCGTGAATTTTAAAATTTAAATTTCAAATGCTAATTTTATCATCTAAACTTTATTTTTCTGCTGAAATAAGATATTTTTTCGAAATACATAGTAGATACTTCTGAACATAATCTGACCATTTTTCAAAATCAGTCATCATGCCTATTTACATAGACGGGCCCTGTCAAACAACGTGGACCTATGTAGGACGAACGTAATCATACTTACTAATATTATAAATGCGAAGGTGTGTATGTTTGTTGGTTTGTCCTTCAATCACACCGCAACGGAGCAACGGATCGACGTGATTTTTGGCATGGGTGTAGTTGAGGACATAGGCTACTTTTACTCTCGGAAAATTAAGGAGTTCCCGCGGGAATTGAAAAAAACTTAATCCACGCGGACGAAGGTGCGGGTCATCTAGTTCGAGAATATTTCCAGTTTCCACCATAATATGATGCGATTATTCGTACTCAAATTGTGTTTATCTAGGTCCCTGGATATATTAGGTTTCCTGTGTACCTTGAGCTCCACAGGTGACGGGTTGGACGAGTCGTCGGAGTCTGTGAGGAACTCCTGCACCGCGTCTGACTCCGCTATCACGCGGACCGCGCACACCTGCACGATAACATTAGAGAAGAATAGTACATTACATCGCGAGACCGGGAAGTACACGTTTTCTGGTCGAGTGTTAGTTAGACGGCCGAGCTACGCGAGGCCGGCTATATACGAGACCAGAAATGCTCTCCCGGTCAAGGTGTGTATAGTGCTTTTCTAAAAAATGAAACAAGTGACTTTTTTTAAATATATTATATTATGTAATTAAAAGAAAGTAAATAAAAAAGCAACCTACTTAAGAAATATTAAAAGTTAAATTAGTTTTTCTGACCAGCCTGTCGCTTGATTTTCCTCCTTCAACTTGATACATTTTTCGTAAGTACGAATATACCTTTCTTTGGATTTCGGCGGAAGCAAATTATTTTTAGCTAATTGGCCTCCGCTCCCAGAAAAGGAGACGTACAATCTAAATCCATAATATCCTCACCCGAACTCATTTTTTCGTCACTTTTAAATAATAAATTATAACGATTAGGTATGTAGTTAAATCCCGCCTTTCAATATTATAAAGATAAAAAATAAATATTATACTTTTATTTTTACTTTTTGCGCTGCGAGTGCTGAACGTGTAATACGGTAGAGCTCCAAATTTAAACTATTTAGGCCAAATAACATTATAACAAGTTACAAGATATTCAGGAAGAAAGATTCCAAATTCAAACTTATGATATGTAATGAAAATACATACATTCTTTATTGGCCTAGGCCGGGAAGTTTAACTTTCGAACTCATTTACAGGGTATGAAATGTGCACATTTCATATAATTTTTTAGTAAAATAATTTTCAAGGAATGGCAGAGACTACGGCTGAGATCTAAAGAGTGTTTTTGACTTGGCTCAGACTTTACTTAGAGTTAAAACGAGATGGACTTATGTGAGTAACATAAATGTGTCTCGTTTTAACCATGTCATGAGTCTAAGCAAAGTCAAAGTTCGCTCTATAGATCTCACAATTAGTCTGAAGTCTCGACTGAAGGAATGTAATAGACTAATGCATAAGGGTGATATAAACTAACGCGCGCTACCGCACATGGTTCACATTTTCAACTTGCCAAAATTCGTCGCCAACACTCGGACCACGTCGCCGTCGCTCGGCCGTTGCTTGTTTCGTGCCTGACGCCTATGAGTTTTGAGAGTCTGTTTTCTGTTTGATTTTTTTTAATTTGTGAAGTAGAATAAATTGCCAAATCGAAAATTTTCAAATCACCTTTGTTGCTAAAACATTCTAATTTTATTATGATACCACAGAATACTTTAAAGTACAGATAGAGGAGGATCTATGCACAAAGATGTTTAATTAAAAAGCGACTCTTGCTGCACTGCCATAAACTGTAATTCAGCTTAGATTTAGTGTGTGTGTAATATAACAACGCACCTTTTCCAAATACTGTTCGAGTCCTCTTCTCCTAGCGTCTAACTGCTGCTCGCTCAGCGTGAACGGCCATTTGCCCGGCAGCTTCGGGAAGTTGAAGCCTGAAGCGAACGAAACGTAGAGTATATAAAATCATTACAGGAAATTAAATTAATTTCTAGCTGATGCCCACGACTTTGTCCGCGTGGATCTAAGTTTTTTGGTTCCCGCGGGGATAAAAATTGCCTTTGTATTATTCCAAATTATAATCTATATCTGTGCCAAATTTCATCCAGATCCGTTCAGCCTTTCTGACGTGATTGAGTAACTAACTTCCATCCAAATATCCAATCTTTCGCATTTATTATATTAGTATAGATAAAGATCAGATGAAATTTTATCCTACCTGTTACCTTTTATTCAAGCTGGAGATGGACACTGGCAGAGAGCTATCGCGTGATTGCTTTACTGGCATCACTTTCCCAGCACACGGCAGTGCATAAATCTATCATTCTCACGCTCTTTGCATCGTTTTAGCTCCATAAGTAGGAAACTTACCCAAGAACTCCTTTTGCTTTATCGTCATCTCTTTCTCAATACACTACAGTGTATAAATCATTTTCATGTTCTTCGCATCGTTTTAGGCGCTTTAGGTAGATACTTCTCTTTAGTAGGAACTTCTGAATTCAGCAAGTCTAAATGCAGCCAAGCGCTAGACAATAAATTTAAAAAAACAGCTCACCCAGGAACTCCTTCCTCAGCAGCTGGTGCAGCGCCGCAAACTCCCTGTAGCGGCGGCTGCACAGGTGTCGGCCCGCCATGTGCACGTTGAACGCCACATACGAGCGCCCAGTGTTCCTCTCCATCACTACCCGGTAGTCGGGGATGGAGACGGGTAGAGAGCGCTTGTCTGTGTAGTCGTATCGCTGGTAGACTGTGGCGCGCGAGTTGGCCGCGCCGCCTATGACGCCCACTGGCGCTGAGCCGTCGTCGCATGGCTCTAAACGCTCTGCCTCCTGACAACCAACAAAGTACTGTTAGGCTGAACATTGACATATCAGATCCATGGTCTTACTGCCTCTATGGCTCTCGAGTGACGGCGCTATTGGGAGCGCTTGGAGGGGGATCGAGGTGTGTAATGTCAAGATGGCAACCGTATCTGTATGATTAAATCCATACTTAATATTATAAATGCGAAAGGGTGTCTGTCTGCCTGTCTGCTACGCTTACACGGCCCATTTGTTCGACCGATTTTGATGAAATTTGGTATAGGGATAGTTGAAATCCCGGGAAAGGACATAGCCGCCTAGTGGGTTAGACAAGCGTCTTACCCACTAGGCGGCTGTCGAACACTGTTAAACACAAAATTTCATTTGACCTTCTTTGGTCTGGTCCGAGGCTAGTTACCACCTCGGCGGCAAACACCGCGAAGTGATTGAGCGCTCTAGTACGTTGCCGTGTACTTGCCGTATTTACGTGTCTTTTACCCGGAGTCGGCTCAAGCTAGATTAAAGTCATGTTTTAGATAAAGAAAATTCTATGAATACGGACCTTCTGTGTGACAGAGATGACCGTGAGAGTGAGACAGTCGCCGCCCGACTTTATCAGATCCACCACTTGCTTATGTGTGGCGCCCTCTACGTTCACCCCATTGCTGAAACAATCAAATTAACTAATTAAAAATAATTGTTGTTGGCCAACAGCTAGGACTGATTAATTATCATTTATCTCCCAAGAGTTTGATTAATGATAGTCACATAGATTTTGTTTTCTAGTTTAAGTCTTCTGACGATTAACTACATATTATCACAAGAAAGAGGAAAAACATTTTAGCAAATCAATTTTGTATTTATATGCTGATGCTTGTTCAGTGGCAGATTTAGATTTTATAAGGATTCCATTGGAATTTTCAATTTAATAATTTCATAGTCTGTAGTGGAGGGAAAATCACTGACGCATAAAAAATATTCAAATGCAAAGTGCTACTTATTTTAATTAGCTATTTTAGATAAGACTTTAGGTTAGAGCAAAATTTATTGTAATCTGTTTTGGTTGCCAAATAATTAAAAAAAGAAAAAAAAAAAATAGGAATTTTGGTTCCTATTTGGAACACACCACTGGTTGTCTATCAGCCAGTTGTATATTGGTGATCGATTGATTATGCCAGTAGTGTATATTGGACTTTACTTATTGAGAATTTGTCATGCAGTTACATATATTACCTGTTTTCTTTAGATCCTGGGTATTCCACATCAAATATCTCAAATCCAGTGTCGCCGCAATAGTAACTATAAAAGCGGAATCCGTCCGCTCCCCCTATTTGTACAAACGTCATGCTTTATATTTTTTAAATTTTTAATATATTATATTTATACACCATAGATTAACCAATTTAGATTAACCAGAGATTTTATGACAGGTTTGGTTCTAAGACAGGTTTGCGCTTATTAACAATCACGGGGTTTAGGTTGGAGTGCTTGCTTAAAAGATGCCTATTTGCTTTTGCCTAAACTTAACCGTAATAAAACCAAGCAGGAAATAGGCAGCGGAATGTCTATCCATATCTTGGGGAATCGTTGAACCGCTTAGGAGGTCAATGCTCATAGTTTCATCTTCACGACGATGAGGAAAGAACAGGGTTGGAAATGGGCACACTCCTAAATAAGAGTTAAAGAAACACTACACTTTTAAAACAGTCTTTGTATAGACGTCCACTGGAACAAAGGACTTTTGCAAGGTACGTAACAGCAGTCTTGTGCCCTCCACTTAGAGAGGGGTGTCTTGGTGCTTTTCTGACGCGGGGTCGCAATTCAATCAACTAGCGACCCCATAATCCCTCGGCTCTTCCAACGATATATGCTCCACCCTGTCAACTTATGACTGCTCTCAACAGAATTCATGCAAAATGACATCCAAAGAGTTCTTTATTCACTTATCACCCCACTGACCTAAATTTTAGATGAGATAAAAAATAAAATAGGTGAAAAAAAATGAAATAGGTTTATTTCTCATCTCAAATACAAAACTTCAAAAGCACCACAATTACCACAATTATTGAAAAATAAATGGCTTTAGTTTTTGATTAATACTACATCCGATGCTTAATTCACTATAAACAAGATCAATATAAAATCTTTATATATATATAATATATATACTTATTATAAAATATTAATTAACCGATGTTTAACTATAAGTGTTTGGTTATTCTAAAATTAACTAGTGGAAGTTATTAGTTTAATTACTTATTTATTTACAATGCATAAATAAACATTAAGTAATTAATAATTATTGCGATGTTATCCTAGTTTGTCGTTTTCTCATTACATTTTATGTATTTGGTACAAAGCTAAATTACATAAATAAAATTGTACAAGTTATTCAAATGAGGCAGTAAACCAAATCAATGAAGCTAAAACACTGTTTTAGAAACAACAATTTATATATGTTCAGATAGTGTGTTTGTCTGTCTGTCTGCTACACTGTCATGGCCCACCTGTTCAATCGATTTTGACGAAATTTAGGTTGATAGGTTTGCATCCTTGGGAAAGACATTTTTTATCTCAAAAAATCAAATTTTTTACGGGAATTCTGGGCATCATCTAGTTTTTCATATATAAATAAGTAGATGATGTCCCCAACTTCATCTGCCTTGATTTCAGTTTTTGAAAAGTCCCTTAGACATTCTTTGATGGCTAAAAAGTCAATGATTTGATGGCTAAAGATCTCCGTATCAAATCAGGTCAAAATCAGTCAAACAGCTGATGGGCAGTGTAGACACAATCACATACAAAAACAGACAGGCAAAACTATCTCTGGGTGTCAAATTCAATTACTATAACGGGAGTATACAATTTCTTGTTCAATGATAACATAATTAAATGTAGGTTAGTGGATTATGTGGCCATGTATCAGACTTGTAATTAATTGTAATTGCATGCAAATGGCTCTTGTTTACGACTTTACATTATGTTTACAAGTTTTGTACAAGGATGTCCAAGTGTAATAAGGGTGCATCTTCAGTGAAGCAGTTTTAGGCAGATAACTATGGGAATCCTATTCCTTGACTGTGATCTGAACTGGTGCTCAACACCAATGTGAACAAGCTTGTTTCTTTCTCTCTCTGCATCATATTCCTCATTGCTGAGGGTCGTTTTCATTAATCCCATATTGGCAGGGGTTTTCTTGTGATAATAATTCGGTGGGTTCCCAAGTTCTTGGGACTCAACTAAGAGTACTATTTCTACTCTTAGGTTTCTAATGATTTATATCAGACGTTAGTGATAATAACCGGGACTGACGGCGTAACGTAATCAGAGGTAACGACAAGGCCAAGTTCGATCACCCATCCAGTTACCGACTCGGGTCAACGTTGCGTAACTATCGCAATCGACTAATATGCGTTGTAGCAACTAGACCACTCGTCCTTTGTTTCAATAAACACATACAAATCGGTTCCTAGACTTCCGAAAAGCAAAAACACTCGGTAGCATGGCATTGCCAATAGCATCCAGCAGATTGGGTACAAAGCTTTGAGAGACTAGACCATCTTAAAATTATATTCCCTGGTGGCATTCAAAGCTAAGACCTCCCAATCATAAGACCATAATGCTAACCACTGGATCACAAAATCACCTTTATAGCTAAGTAAAACTAAAAGTTAAAACATATGGACAAAACAGACGGTTGTTTTGTATGGAATTATGATTTGCGTGGGATCATAACTCACGCATGCCAGATAACATATGGATTTGCTCACAATGGATATTTATAAACCGTATTATCACATCCTATAGTATAGTGGAATTTGTACATCTACAGCATATTTTAATAGTTGTCTGTTTAGTAAGAAGTAAGGAATTTTCAGATGAATCGTCCTGTAGTTACTGTGTATGTGAATTGATAAATTCTTATATTCTGAAAGATAGATATTCTTATTAATACTTACCTTACTTGTACAAGTACTTAAATAACATTTTTTTGTCAAGAAAATGTTTTTCATTTTATTCTGTCCAGCAGTCTACGCATCTGTAATCTAGTTACAATAATTATAATGGGAAACTTATAATATTGTGATCCTTAGACAGCTACATATACATGAAAAATACCTTTATTCCACTGATTACACTTTACTTAAGTAGTTATTTTTCATTCTCATAGAGCATCCTAGCAAAACCTAGAAGTAAGATGGCTGCCTACACTAGCAGGTAGATATTTATTGTATAATCTTTACAAGTAATTAGCGATGCAGTCTAAAGAAGCCTTACACAATACAGACTTCCTATATTTAGACCACAGCTGGCTGTCGCTGTTACTCATTGTATGCAAATAATATTCATATTTATGTAAATTATTTGAATTTATAAGTATTTGATTGAGTAGAGTGGAAGTATATTTTCTTAAATGAATTTACCTAACCTCCTTTTGATAGTGTAATATTAACTTAACATTTATATCATCTGATGGATCTGTCTTATCCCTAGTTCATGCTTGATATATAGGCTTGGCTTAAATGAGAAACATGACATATAGACAGCAATGATGAGGTCGAAGTTGGTCCAGAAGAAACCTTTTTACATTTTCTTTGAAGGTACTTACTTATGCTGCAGGAAACAAGGACACTAGGAGATAAGAATATTTTACTTGGTTATATTTGTGAATAATCTTAGCTTATAAACAAAATAAAGCAGGAAAAAATTGTTTGTAAGGACATGGAATAGTAAGACTTGCCTACTTGTCAAATTGAGCCAAATATACTAATGGCTTTGATGGGGTGTACATAACTTAATTATTTATTCCAAAGATGTATTGATTAATGATTTATGCCAAGACCTAGTTATAGAATTTGGCAATTATGAGGAATTCAGAGTAGTTTTTGAATAATAGCTAGCTTATAATTGTTATACTTACTTACTTACTCTTTATATGCAAGTCACAAGCCAGCAAAGAAATCAGACATACTTAAAGAACTAAATATAGAAAAATTAGAATACAAAAGGCAGCTTTATCACTTAAATCTGGTATTCCTGATTCTCTTACTGGTGAAATTTTAATCGAAAAAGCAAGAAAGTATACTGAAGTCTGATTTAAAGTAAGTAAGAAGTTTAATCAAAATATTGAAAAGTTCTGTAATAGAAGTGCTCATGAGTAAGTAGGTATATCATGTGAGTGTAGGGTCCTGGGCTGGCCATGGATGTGTAACCTAGGGCCACTACTATGAATGACAAAAGTAATTTCTTACTTAATACATTCAAGGATGAATGAAGTCTTATGATCTTACACAAACAAAGTTTACCCATTCCACACCTACTCAAAATATTTTAAACGTCTCAATTGCCCAATTTAACGTTCAACAATAACAAATTTTTGGTATACGTTTGCACAAGACATCGGACGTAACTGTTTCTAAACACCCATTGGTTGGGCTTTAGTATACTGGACGCGGCGGAGGGGGGAGGGAAGGGGAGGGGAGGGAGGGGGGAAGGGGGTGAACCCTCCCTCCAAGGGAAAAATTTCGGAACTCAATAGTTTCCGAGATATTAATTTTTTAAAATTTTGAGGTTAGGTTTTACTTTTATACGTTTTAATTAATTATACCTACTTTAAAGTACCTTACCTTTTGTTTTAGGTAGTGGAAAAGGTTAATTTCTTAATTAGAATGGGCTACGCCAGAAGACTCGCTTCATCGCCCCTGAATGAAGCTTCGCCTACTCGACCTTTTTCGCGCCGGAGGTCGCCGGCTCGCTTCGCTCGCCACCTCCCCCCTTCGCTCTACTCGGCCTCGTAGGCTCGCTTCATTCAGGACCTCCTACGCGAGCTTCTGGCTTCGCGCTTAAAAAAAACACTCTAGGGGCAGGGCAGACAAGACTGCGTGGAGTCGGGGTGTGCCGATTCGGTTTTGTGTATGATATGCTCAAGTACCTAATTATAAATGTAATAACACACCTTTAAACCTTTTTTAGTTAAATAATTAAACCTATAACCTACGTTTTTTTTTTAACCTTGTAACCTTTATAACTGAAAAACGCGTAAAACGATAACTCATAGATTTGAATTTTTGCGCCAATGCACGCGTTCCGTTTTGCCAATAATCGGTACACATATAATATGACTATTACTCGATTACTAACATTTTTTATTACTTTTTATGTTTGGAACGGATTTTATTACGTAAAACGAAACTTTAGTACGCCAACTAAACGTCAATAAGTCTGTAATCTATGGCAAATGTCGTAATAAATAGTGAAAAGTGTTGAAGAATTGCGAATTTTCAAAAAAATATTTCTCGAAAAGTATTAGGATTCGACGTAAAATATTTTAGTGCAAGGCTTACCACATGAAGATCTTTCTATAAAAAAAATATGAACGTCCAACTCCGCGTCCAGTATACTAAAGCTGAGCCCACCCATTTCGCAAAACAGGTTTGTGACTCACAAGCGCTATTCAAACAGTCTCGTTTAACAAAGAAATGTAATTTGAACCAGTTAGTTCGAGTAAGAAAAACTTTAAACTGTCGCTAAGGTTGGGAAATGCAAACAATAATGAGAAAGCCCCATATAGAGAACGCTTTTTTCAATCGCGATTTCTATGGAATTCCTCAGTTAAAATGACATAGAACTGGTACTCACACTTCTAGGATCCTGTCACCTTTTCGTATACCGGCCTGCTCAGCTGCACCCTGCTCCAGGACGGCGCTAACATGCTGCAAAGGGGCATAAAGTTCACCATTGATCGATCTCAACTGCCCGCCTTCGGAAACTTGACCGCGAACATTGAAACCGAAGCCGGTCTCCGTTTTGTATATAGTAACGCGACGGGGTCCATTATTAGTCACTATGCCCTTATTATTTTTTTCGGGCCGTACAATGTTATTATCAGTTTCTGTCTCGGCCATTTTGCACAATTTCGGGCAAACATGACATTCGATGTCACTTGCAGGTCACTTGTTTAAAGAGTGTGCATAGAGTAAAAATAAGTTTTTATACTAGCTTCACGGCTCTGGGTTCTAGTTTAAACGGCCGCTCAAACGCGAATTGCCGCGAATAAAATTGCCGCGAATGATGCAAATATTTAAAATAAAAAAAACCGGCCAAGTGCGAATCGGACTCGCGCACCGAGGATTCCGTACTCAAGAAGTAGGTACTGAAGCAAAACAATCAGGCCAAAACCAATATGTTTATTTGACGACGAGTACGAGGTTTACTGTTAATATCAAAAAAACTATGCTAGTTAGAGCATTGGGTATAGTTTTCCTGTAAAATATACATAAATTCCTATTGACCATAATTATTTCAGATTTTTCGATTGGTAAACTCCGGAGATAAGGGGGGGGAATGGTATTTTTTTAGACTTTTTCCCCGATAAATCAAAAACTATCATGACTAAAAATAATTAAAAATCTGTTTTAGAATGTACAAAGTAAACTCTTTCATATGATACCCCACACAGTACAGTTATCTCACTTTTAAATTTCAACCCTCCGATTTTCTCCCCTTTTTAAATAAGAACAAAAATAATTTCCAATTTTTTTTAATTCCAGTGGTTTTGGGCCACTAATATACACAACTATTCTAAATTTCATGTCGATAGCTTCGGTAGTTACTGAAATAATCAAGTGTGACGGACGGACAGACGGACAGACGGACAGACAGACGGAGAAAGTCGCACCATAAGGGTTCCATTTTACCATTTTGGTACGGAACCCTAAAAAGTGTGCGTGTACTTATGTACCTACGCACTTTTGTACGCACGCAAGAAGTTATACTTTTTAACCGACTTCAAAAAAGGAAGAGGTTCTCAATTCGGTGCGTATTTTTTTTTTGATAGCAAATAATAAAAAATTGGTAGTCATAGGGACTGCCGATAGAAGTGAAAACGATTTTTTTAAATTATTTAATTTAAAAAATAAAATAATAATAATCCATATTCATAACCATAGTTACTTCCATAATATTCATGTCCATACTATCCATACTAATATTATAAATGCTAAAGTGTTTCTGTCTGTCTGTCCATATGTCTGGCTACGCTTTCACGACCCACCTGTTCAACTGGTTTTGCTGAAATTTGGTACAGGGATAGTTTGTATCCCGGGAAAGGCCTATGTCTTCATATCCCGGAAAATTAAGGAATTCCTGCGGGAATTGAAAAAACTTAATACAAGCAGACGTGGGAATCATCTAGTAATAAAAATATTTCAAATATATGCCTTAAACCTAATGCATTAAAGTTTAATTACGAATCAAATAAATATTATAAATGCGACAGTTTGGATGGATGGATGTATGGATGGATGTTTGTTACTCAATCACGCCTCAACGGCTGAATGGATCTGGATGAAATTTGGCACAGAGATAGATTATAGTCTGGAATAACATATAGGCTTTTTCTCCCGGAAAATTAAAAAGTCCCCGCGGGAGCCGAAAAGACTCAATGCACGCGGACGAAGTCGCGGGCATCAGCTAGTGTACTATATTTATACTTAAGACCTTTTTTCTCAAGAAGAACGGTGTCGTTCATTCTACATTTTTAAAAAAGCCCTCAAC
This sequence comes from Erebia epiphron, assembly GCA_963932025.1. NCBI lineage: Eukaryota > Metazoa > Arthropoda > Insecta > Lepidoptera > Nymphalidae > Erebia > Erebia epiphron. The sequence continues at coordinate 1,069,546 of OZ009947.1, read as the reverse complement.
GGGCTCAAAAAGTTTTCACTTCAAATATCTTGAATATAGGTAGCTGTCAGTTCTCACCCAACCAACATCCAGTAAATCTTTGAATATGTATATTTTACGACGACCTACTATTATAAGTCTATGAAACCCATGGAGATAGGAAGTTAGTCCATCCACGCGGTTTGACAATCGCCTGTGCGTGTTTACTCTGTGATATGTGATTTTATGTTTGTGATAAAACAGTATTTTTACAGTGTTTCTACCTAATAGCAGATGGCGGTACCATCGAAGAACACAAAAATAAGGCTAAAAACATATTGGAGCAAAGTCAAAGCGGCACGACGCGAAGCGACAGCGTAAAGAGTAAATTTGCAATAATTGTTCCCTAATAAAATATATTCCTGGATTTGGTATTGAAAAATCGTAACTTGCATTCAGAAGCTCACAAGTCAGTGTAATAGTCAAGTCATAATACTTGTTGAATTATACATTTTTTGACGTGACAACGTCTTATCTACACTAATATTATAAAGAGGAAAGATTTGTATTTTTGTATTTTTGTATGTAACGAATAAACTCAAAAAGTACTGGACCGATTTTAATAATTCTTTTTTCATTAGAAAGCTACATTATCACTGAGTAACATAGGCTATATTTAGTACTAGATTACTATAGAAATCTTTAGAAATTCCTATTAAAACCAACCGAAGGTGTAAAAAAATTAGCCATAAAATGTCTTTCATCGCATACGCTGCGAACAGTATTAATGATAGGACAAAAAAATGTTCTACAATATTATAGAATATATCAATATCTACAAATAACTTCGCGAGACCATGTGTCTAACTATTGTAGTTACGTCACTATAACTACTTTTTTACATTTAACAAATTGATAGAAATGCCGATCAAAATCAGACCGTGTTATCCATACCATTTATAAATTTTTATCCAAATAAATAATTTAATATTCAAGACTGTCTCAATACCTGATGATTACTTCTTGAATTATTGAAATCGGACATTCCATTCAAAAGATATCATGAAATTAAAATAAAAATACATGCCGGCGGCGGCCGCCACGCAGCGCATCGAGTAATAGTACGAGATCCCGCTGCAGGATTGGTGCGTTCATCGATTTTTTGTTTAAAACCAAATTTTTATGTTTATTTATAATTAGGGGAATATATATTTGCTAGGGTGCCTATCAAAATTTGGCCGCCATTATTTTTAATTAAATTATTTTAAATTGATTTTTGGTAAAAAATTTCGTTTATTTATTTTTTAAATAAAATAACGTCTACATCACGGTAATTAATATGAAGATTCTAAAAAATCACGGTTGCCGTTGCGCACCTGGCCGCACCTCTTTGCAGCCAGGTGTAAACAGGTATGATTTCGATAAATTTATACGTTTATAACGTATATTTATTAATTATATGTCAAATTGAAGCTAATTTTTTTCTATTAATTATCATATATGGTTGCTTAATTAAATCTGGCCGCAAATAAGGGTTACTAGCTGTTAAAGATGATAAATATTTAAGGTAGAGTGAAAGAGAGTTAGCGCGTAACGTCATTTGTCAGACTTAATTAAGCAGCAGCGGCTTAATTTGCGGCCAGATTTAATTAAGCAACCATATATGATAATTAATAGAAAAAAATTAGCTTCAATTTGACATAAATAAATTTATATATTTATCGAAATCATACCTGTTTACACCTGGCTGCAAAGAGGTGCGGCCAGGTGCGCAACGGCAACCGTGATTTTTTAGAATCTTCATATTAATTACCGTGATGTAGACGTTATTTTATTTAAAAAATAAATAAACAAAATTTTTTACCAAAAATCAATTTAAAATAATTTAATTAAAAATAATGGCGGCCAAATTTTGATAGGCACCCTAGCAAATATATATTCTCCTAATTATAAATAAACATAAAAATTTGGTTTTAAACAAAAAATCGATGAACGCACCAATCCTGCAGCGGGATCTTAGACTATAACTAACTAACTCTTCGTGAGAGGGGCAGTGCGGGAGAAGGGGGTGCACCATTATGAAAAATATCTGTACCTATGTCTACCCGTGCGAAGCCGGGGCGGGCCGCTAGTAATTCGATATAGCCGGCTGCACGCACGAAAAAAGATGACGTATGCGGCGTTACCTCGCTCTGAGGCGTTCCATGTAAGACTTGAAGTGCAAGCGAGAGCGCGGAACGAGCGACAAAGAGGCACAATCGGCCTTTGCGTTCGGCAGCGTTCGACATCCGTCTCTCTCCTACTTGAGTGAGCGATGCGTCTGCGTGGACAGCTGCTATACTATAGTACATTTACATGTTTTGATCGAGTATCAAGTGCAGTGATTTCCAATTACCTCCTTCTCTATATACATACAAATCTATTAAACAAATGAAATTAAAATTTTCTTTTGAAAAATGCTACCATTCCATCAGTATTTTCTTATGACGTTGTCACCTTCAACTATAGTTCAACTATCAGTAAACCGACTTTACAGACAACCAATTTTTTTTTAATATGTATAGTGAGCAAACTGGCAGGCGGGTCACCTGATGATAAGTGATTACCACCGCCCATGCACATTTGCAGCACCAGTGGAATCGCCAATGCGTTGCTGGCTTTCGAGATATTTTTTTATCCGCCCTTTGAAGAGCCCCATATTAAAATCATGAGGGAACAGAAGATGGAAGCTGGTTCCACTATTTGCGGGTACGTGGCAGAAATGACCTGGAATAACGGGTGGTGGAAGAGGACCAGGCATCCAGGTGAGGATGAAATTTGGTAGGTGGTATTAGATTGAATAATTCCTCAGAGCACTCCCCATTGTAGAGACGATAGAACACACAAAGAGAACTAACGTCTCTTCGGTGCTCTAGGAACTCCAGCGTGCAAGTAATTGTGGGATTGTCTACGAGTTGAACTGCCCGCCTTTGTATCCGGTCAAACGGAAGGAGCTGATACTGGGGTGCTCCGGCCCAGAAGTGAGAGCAGTACTCCATGTGGGGCCGAACTTGCGTTTTATAAAGCAGAAGCCGGTGCTTAGGCGCAAAGTATCTTTTCGCTCTGTTGAGCACCCCTGAGTTTTTTGGAGGCTAGTTTGGCTTTACCTTCCAGATGTTCGCGGAACTGGACTTCGTTCGATATACTAACACCAAGGATCCCAATGCTGTTAGATAGAGTCAGGGGAGTGTTCTGGAAGGGAATAGAGGTTGTAAAGGGGGTCTTTTTTGCCGAAAACGCGCATACTTGTGTCTTTGTGGGGTTGAAGTGCACAATATTTTGTGAGCCCCACTGTGATACTTGGTCTAGACGAGACTCGATGTTCGACACAAGCGTACTTCTACACTCCTCCAGCTGAGCGCGAGAAAGCTGAGCACGACCTTTATTATAAGGCATCACCCGTACTGTCGTCCGCGTAGCAATGAACATAGTTATTATGTAACATGTCATTAATATGCAGTATGATCAGCGTGGGTGAAAGCGCAGATCCTTGCGGAACGCCAGCATTGATGGGCTTTAATTCAGAGCAAAAACCTGCAACTTTGATGCTGCGCCCCTTTAAAAAATTGCATAGCATCTCGGGGAGTCCGTAAGAAGGTAATTTGGACAGAAGTGCCTTATGCCAAACCCGATCAAAGGCCTTTGCAATATCCAGGCTTACCGCCAAAGCCTGCCCTTGCTATCGATTGCCTCCGCATAGCGCTGAGTAAGGTAAGATCACCAGCGACTGTGGCGAAAGCCATACTGACGATCACTAATCAGCTGGTGCTCTTCCAGGTACTCAAGCATTTAGGTGTTAATTATTATATGCTCCATAACTTTAGAGAGCAGGGAGGTTATCGCAGTAGGCCTGTAGTTCGATAGGTCGGAATGATCGCCCTTCTTTGGAATGGGGTGGACTAAGGCAGTCTTCAGCAGCAGGCGGAACAGTGCCGGAAGAGTAAGCCCGCCGAAACATACGCGTTAATACCGGAGTCAACTCGGGAGCACGCATTTTAAGCACTAGGTACGGTAGGGATACCGTCAGTCCCGCTCGCCTTGTTGACGTCGAGAGAAAGAAGTGTTTTACGCGCTCTGAGTGAAGCGAATGTCACTGAGCGAACTTTGACACCGCGAAATGTTTGGCGGTGTTCTCCCTCCGTCATCAAGTGTCGAGTTACCAGCGAAGAGAGAGCCCAAGATATCTGCTTTCTTCTTGGCAGTGTGGGCCAGCATATCGTCCGGTTTTCGTAGAGGTGGAAAAGTTGAGCGGCAGAAGTTGTCCTGTATGGCTTTGGATAGGGACCAGAATGCACGAGTGCCAGAAGGCACTGCGACAAGACTTTGCCCTGGCAATGGCATTTTTATATGATCTGGAGGCAGCATTATAGCTTTTTTAACCCCCGACGCAAAAAGAGAGGGTTGTTATAAGTTTAACGTGTCTGTCTGTGTATCTGTGTATCTGTCTGTGGTATCGTAGCTCCCAAACGGATGAACCGATTTTCGTTTAGTATGTTTTGTGTCATAGATAATTTTATCCCGAGTGTTCTTAGTCATGTTTCATGAAAATCTGTTCATCCGTCTGAAGGTCATCAGCTTTTTTCTAGTCGGGGTTTTTTTTAAATTTGTAATTTATACTTGTTCAGATTAGCAGAGATTTTAGGATCATTATTTCTTTGAGCGGAAGACCAACATTGTCAAATTATCTATTGTACTTAAACTATTAGCTAGGTACGTACGTACATAATACTATTGAAACATTGTTTTCTTTTTAAAAACGAGCAACTGCTGAGTTTTTTACCAGGTCTTCTTAATAGAAGCTGTTTTCCATACCAAAATTTCATATCAATGTACTCTGTGGCTCGAGTCTAGACTGTCGATCACAAGAAAAGCTGTCGGCAGGCTGTCGGCTGACCACCAGTGTTGCCATATATACAGATTTCTCGGTATCCATACAGATTTATAACATGTCATACTGATAAAAATTAGGACTTAATTTTATACAGATTTTGGTTGTTTGCGCCAGTTTTTTACAGAATTAGTACTTAGTAGATTTCAGAACATAATAATGGCAACATCGATGAACACATGTATCCCGCGTTCGAGAACATCTCCCTGGCGACCAGGGGGTACGATTCTGTAAAATTGACATTTGCAGTGACGATCACTGTTGACTATGGTTTACTATACATTTCTGCTATAATAAGTACAACCAAAATAAGACTTTGTGGCGAACCTTCAATAGATACAAATAAGCTCGGTGAAGGTCACTGAGTGATGTGAATGTTAAAAATAGTCGTTTAATACAAATAATTTATACAGAATATAAACGACACATACAGATTAATGCAGATTTTCATAAATTTACTAAATACAGATTATATACAGATTTTTACAATCCTATATACGGATATTGGCTCTCCAGATCTGGCAACACTGCTGACCACACAATGTGTCTGTAGCCTTGGACTCAAACGGTAAAGCAGTTTTTCAAGTTTTATGCCATCAACGATAGATGGCTGAAGAATCGAAACAACGTGGTACCACAAAATTGTGCAAAAAAAAAACTTCACACCACACATCAAAATCAGCTGTGGACATTATGGCCGTTCCAACATCCACAAAATAAAATTGTTTTTGCTTTCATTCACACTAAAAAAATAGAAAAGTGCAATTATTGTGGAGAAACCGTGTAAAATATTTTTTGTTGTATCTTTGCGAGCAATCGGTGTTGATGTTGACTAAAAGTGTTGCGTCATGACAGAATAGCCTCTCACTGACAAATAAATAGGTACAATAAAAATTGCTCACGAGAGATTAACTACGGCAAACAAGGAGCATTTCCATTTCACTCGTATCGCGTATCTGTCGAGTATTTCGCTAATGTGATAAAGTGTGTTACGATAAATCAAAATGAGTAGCGTCCGGTTGAGCTTTGTGTCTGTTGGAAGGATCGCTGTGAGGAGAAATTCGCAGTTGACATCAGGTGAGTGAGCTGATCATTGTTTTTCTATCGAACTGGCTGTGATCCAAAGGCGTTCATGTAGCCATAGACGTAGTACATCGCAGGTTATTACGTTTGCACGCGTAAATATGCTGTTTGATAACAAAACGTCATGCTTGCGATGTTTTGTTCAACAATCATGAACATGATTGCTTGAGCACCACGGAGCAGGCCGCGGGGCTAACATCAAGGTCATTAACATTTAAATTGTATAATCGGAGATTTGACATTGGTTCGCGAGGTCCTTAATTGTGTAAACTGTTTATTTATATCATCTGAGGCATTCGGTATTATAATTCATACTTAATCTCAATTATTTAACATTGATTTGTTAAGCAATGATGCACGATATTGGTATACTATGCCATCATATCTATTTGCTTTAGTTTATTTGAGAAAAACAATTTTTTTGAAGGAATAGTTGTTCACATAAATTCTTACCTACTTACTTTCTTATAAATTACTTCAAGTAATTGAGTGATTATTTTGCTTGCAAATAAATTTCATAATGAGCTTAATGTTTCTGTTTTGAGTTGCCTTACAAGTTTTATGATCGTGTCTAAATTTTTTATTCAAACTGGCAAGCAATAAAGTTGCCCCAAAAATGTATTTCTCCCATATTTTGTATGAATATGGAATTATCTGTGTAACTGACTTGTTTGCTCCAGCTTCACTCAGGTAGATAGTCTAAAAATCCACATTCCAAATTTCAAATTACAAGATATCAGTTCAAGGTTGTTTTTATCAATAATCCATGGTTCTTAATATATTTTAAATGTGAAAGTGTGTCTGTCTGTCTCTGTCCTTCTGCTATGCTTTTACAGCCCATCTTTGCATCCGATTTTGATGTTTTTTTTATAACTAGAGCTAGTTTGTATCCTGGAGAAGGACATAGGCTGCTTTTTATCCAGGAAATTTAAGGAATTCCGGTGGGAGTAAAAAACTAAATCTAAAGATGCGATTCCACCAGTGTGCTGAACTGTGCGGCACTGTTATGCACAGTGTACGACACAAATGTTCACGCTGGTCGACTCACTCGGACAAACAATAACAAATTGTGTGCGCACATTTTAGAAATGTTCGAGCACATCTGTATATCATTGTGCGCGCACACATGCATGCAGTGGACTCGTGTCGACGCGTACACGCTTGTTGTTCGCGAACTCAGTCTTGCTTCCGCCACCGGAGCGAAAACATTTATTTGTCCGCCCACATGTTTAACAGAGTTAAATATGGATTGGACGAATGATAAAATTATTAAATTTATTCAAGCAATTGAAACTTATCCTCTATTATGGGATTCCAGTCACAATGATTATAAAAATAGAAATAAAAAACACGACGCCACTCAAGAGTTAGCTCAAAGTTTCAATTGTGACTCGACTGAGGTAATGAGAAAATGGAAGATTATTTTGGCTCAATATCGAAGAGAAAAAAAGAAAATCGGTGATTCAAAATCTTCAGGTTGTGGTATTTCAGACATATATAAGCCAAAATGGTTTGGTTATGCATATTTGAATTTCTTTCATGGAAGGGACGAACCGAACGCCAGCTTAAACTCACAGGACGAAATAAATGAACAAGTAGGTACTATATTTTTATTTATTTTCAAACCTCTTCTTTAATTTTTTATGTAGGTATGCTTTTTACGCTAGTGTTTCTTGCCATGGCACCATTCCGATGTCAGTTTGGAAATAATCTGCAATTTCTTCTCGTATCTCTTTCGCATCGCCACATGGTCTTCTTCCGACATGTCTTAAAGGTAGTAAGTTTGCCATGGGTGCATCGCGCCGCCAACTTCCATCGATAGTGCTATGGGTAATTTGGTTCTCAGTATCAAAACTGCCAAGAGAAGTATAAAGTTGTGAAGACGACTTTTGTGTCATCAAAAAATTGTGCAAGTAACAACATGTCAGTGTTATTAATTGTGCCTTTTCTGGAGCTAACAGTATAGGTTTTCTGAGTACGCGAAATACAGCGGACATAATCCCAAACACATTTTCCACAACACGTCTCGCTCTGCTCAACCGATAATTAAATATTCTTTCTTTTGATCTTTTGTCATGTTGACCGGGATATGGTTTCATTAAATTTACATCTAATTCAAAAGCATCATCTGCCACAATGACATGTGGAATTGGTTTGTTCCTTCCGGGTAGCGCATAAGGTTGAGGCAAATTTAATTTTCCTTGCTGAAGATTAGCATAGAAACCAGTAATTTTGAAGACACCACCATCCGATATTCTTCCTTTACAACCGACATCTACGTATGTAAATTTATAATTTGCATCAACCAGTGCTAAAAGCACAATGCTGAAATCACCTTTGTAATTGAAAAAGTCACTTCCAGTATTATTTGGAGCTTGAATAACAACATGTTTGCCATCCATAGCCCCAATGCAATGAGGGAAATTCCATAGATGTTCAAATTGACGCTCTATCATTATCCATTCTTCTGCAGTGTTGGGCATCTGAAAAAAGAAATCTTATTATTATTTCAGCTAATAGAAGATATCCAGGTACACACAGTTAATGAAGATCAAGAATCTCTTCAGGAAAGGCCAGTAGAAAAGTTTAAGGTTCCGAAGAAACGTCGTGCTGTCGATGAAGACCCGAGAATTGCCCATGCTTTGTCTATTATGGATAATGTAAACAACCAGATGAAAGCAAAAAAACATGATGATGACGACATTTTTGCTGCAGCCGTCGCAGCGAAATTAAGGAAAATTAAAGATGAGCGAACAAAGATTTTAGTGCAAAGAGATATTGATAATTTATTGTATGACGCTATTATTGGTACTGGAAAATATACTATGACTCCAATGCCTTCCCCGTATTCAGATTCGTCCAATTCTCAAAGCCAAGGACCGACTTCAAGTTTTCATGTCCGCGATAATGATTACTCAGAACTTTTACGCGAGAATGACAGCGAACTATTAACTTGGCGTGATATGCAACAATAAAAGTAACTAAAATTAAATGTGATTTTATTTTCTTACCTTAATATTTTCTTTCAACACGATTATCAACGCCGTACAGGTCTCAGGTACAATCCGAGCAATAAGTTCTTTTGAAACTTTAAATAAATACATTAAACTTGCAAATGAATCTCCAGTAGCAAGATACCGTAAGGTAATTGCAAGCCTTATTGAAACAGGAACACATTTTCTGTAGTTAGTATCTTGCTTAGCAATTAGAGGATTAACTGCATTAACCAGCAACTCAAAATCTTCGCAAGATATACGAGTGAAATTTTTAAATCCACTCAATGGATCTATTTTTATTTCTTCTACAAATCTATTCGTTTCTTCATTTCGTCGCTGTAGAAAAGGCCTCACCCAACAACGCGGTTTCTTTCTTCGTTTCTTTTTAAGCAGACTACATAATAAAACACAAGCTGCAGCACAAAGCACTACGTTTTCTCGCCCGTCCATATTAACAACTGAAGACAGAACCCTTTTTAGTGAACATGTGCGTGCACAAGCGTGCCACACTGTGCGTTTACAAAAGTTACGCACAGTCTTGCCGGTGGAGCCAGAAGCTAAACGCGATACAAGCTTAGTACGTGCAATGCTGGAGTTTTGCACAGAATGTTTGTAAACAAATGTGTTGCACACTATTTTGGTGGAATCGTACCTTAAGAGTAACTCAATCAAACAAAGTGGGCATATTCTAGTAAAGAATAAAGTTATAATGGAGAATGTGTCAGTCAGTTTCATAATATTATAGTTAGAGGTAAACTACAGAAAAAGTTACTAGAAAATTGTCTCTATTTTTTATGGTCTACAGCTTTATACTATTAATGATGACTCAAGTACTTAGTGTCTGACGTCTTGAAAGAAAACAAATAAATAGGAAAACTTATGCTAATTTTGTAATAGGTCTCATTTAATTTATTTGAGGCTATATAATGTATGGCTTGAAATTTAAATACTTAAGTAGTTATTTACTGAACATTTTAATACCTAAACAACACAAAGGAACACAAGTGGAACGGAACCATGAACTAAATGAATTTATTAGCTAAATACTTAAAAAACATTGTGTTATGAAGTATTAAGAGTACACAGTACAGCAAAAAGGAACTCGGGAGCACACATGGCTTTGATGCTTCTTGTTTCACCTAGCATCATGTTGGAAAGGAATACACTCTGTGATGAGCAAAGCAGATAGTGTGCAAACGTTTTATACCTAGATAGTGAACAGGAAAGGTTTGACAGGTGTTTGGGAAAATTCAGGAGATTTTTTATAGGAACATATAAAAAATCTCCTGAATGCATGTATGCAAAACAAAGTTATTGCAACTGATGGATTATTTAAGATAATTTGATGAGTTATTTAAGCTAAGTATGCTTCTGGGCAAATTATAAGTATAGGAGTTCTTAAACTCCTATTCTTATTTATTTATGCCCAAATTTAGTGTTAAAATAATAATATCAATCAATAACTTTAAAAGGCTTTGTCCTGTGTGACTGACTGATAACCTACAGCCCACAGGGCTGAAAATTAAAATAAAATATGAGAGAATATTCCTTGAGCACCCACCTACTAAGGAAGGAATTTTCAAAATTCCACCCCAAAGGAGGTTAAATAGGTGGTTCAAGTTATATCCATGAAACTTGGTAACTATTTTGGCTTCTAATAAAAAATGAAGAAGTATAGGTATTTCGCATTTTGTGTGAGTCCTTAATTCAAGTTACTTATATCCATGAAGATTGGTATTTTGGCTTTCGGTTATGATAAATGATAAATGATTTATTTATTTCATGTAGGACCACTTGTGTCACTTATGATACGTTAAAGACTCTACCACCGGTCCGGAAAGCTGTTTCTACTGAGAAGACCCGGCAAGAAACTCAGCAGTTGCTCTTTTAAAAAAGAAAAAGGTTACAATATTATGTATACAATACAACACATATTATTACACTGTTATTACAGTATTACACTGACTTGTGGGTCACTGGATGCAAAGCCGGTTGCTTCCATGCAACTTTGTCAGTCAGAAAATCATTGATGGTGTAATAACCACGACTTAACAAATGCTGTTTAATACAGTCTTTAAATTTATGTAATGGTAAAAATAAAGAAGTGTGCTACATAATTTTTAAAAATTCCGCCCCCAAAGAGGAGTAATAGGGGATGTATGTTTGTACCTACGAAAGTCCGTAGTTACCAACTTAATAGTGCATGCGAAGGTTTGTCTATCATTATACCTGTTCTTCTCACGGCCTATCTGCAGGCTGAGTGGTAGTTTTTGTACATATTCGATTGTGTTAATAGTTCACCAAGCGAGCTCCTATCAACCGCTGTCATCTGTCATCAAGCACTTGACAATTTCATACAAATCGAAGTTAACGTTGAAGCGATCGAATGGGAAGAAAATCTCCCACTAGGCACTCTGTTTCACCATTTTTGACGAAATTTGTTACTGAGATAGGTACTTAACAAATTAAGTATTACTCATTGCAGCGGCATAGACGATATTTTTAATGTTTAGTTTTTAGTTTTTATTTAGATTTTAATGTTATTATAGTGTATGGATTTTATATCGCAAATACAATCCATTTTATATCCAGTAGCTATCATGACTTTTCTTACAAACCTTAATTTATAATGCAGATGTTTGTTTGTCCCTAATGTAGCAACGAATCGACGTGCTTTTTGCACACAGTATCAATATTCTATAATGTAGTGAGAGACCTAGAAACTATCATAGGCTACTTTTTATCCCTGAAAATTCAAGAGTTCCCATGGGAATTTTGTGACTATTCACTCTTCATTCACGGGATTTCATCTAATTCATTGCGGACATAGTTGCGGGTCTCATTTTCTTTAGTCTATACTAATATTATAAATGCGAAAGTTTTGATGCATGTACCTATGGATGGATGTTTGTTACTCAATCCAGAACGGCTGAACGGATCTGGATGGAATTTGGAACTAAAGAGATCCCGCGGGAACCAATCCTCCTTAAAAAACCAAGCCTCAATCCACGCGGACGAAGTCGCGCGCATCAGCTACTTGTAGTCTTGTATAAAAGCGGCCATCTAACAAAAGCACTCGAACGTTGCTATACAGCCTACCGCTTCAGTTAAGTGCCGAGTTACTACGCCACTTTCACTTTCATGTGACGCCAGTTTCCAGCTTAGCTGTTTGTTAGGCCCTGAGCATACGCACTACTTTAGCATTTATACTAGCCTACCTCCCGTGCGCAGTGGTGCTGTGGTCGTAGGTGAGCGACAGAAGCGACGCGACGCGAAACGACGCTATAGAACATGACAAACTTGTCTCCTGTTTGTCCAAGGGTCATCTACTGTTTGATAGACCGTAACGTCGCGTCCGCGTCGTATGGTTTCACGCTCTCGGGTTTTCGCTCACGTAGAATAACGGGTTATAGTGAAATGCGCCGGGTTCGATTCCCAGCAGGGTCAATTTGGGAATTTATAATCTCTGAATTTTCTCTGGCCTGGTGGGAGGCATCGGCCGTGGCTAGTTACCACTTAGTACTTACCACCCTACCAGCAAAGTAAGTGATTTAGCGTTTCGGCATTGATGCCGTGTAGAAACCGATCAGGGGTAAGTAGCCGGCTCTTCTCAGTAGAATCATAAGAACTATCAATTAGTTATAGAGCAAATTATTGCCAAGCTTTTCTTCAGTTTCTATTTGGAACCGGTGCCGCTAGGATGCTGGTTATGGAATGCCCTTCCGGCGTGCGTTCCTATCCACTTTTACTATCGGTTTCTTCAAATCAAGAGTGAATAGCAACTAGGCAAACTCACTCACATCTTTAGCTGCTCCTACTTGCCAGCAAATCCATGCTAATATTATAAATGCGAAAGTGTATCTGTCTGTCTGTCTGCTACGCTTTTACGGCCCATATGTTCAACCGATTTGATGAAATTTGGTACAGAGAAAGGTTACATTCTGGGCACGGACATAGGGTACTTTTTATCCCGAAAATTGAAAAGTTCCCGCGGAAATAAAAATAAACATCAATCCACGCGGACGAAGTCGCGGGCTTCATCTATCTAGTAAGTAATAATATTATTAAGATTTTCTCCAGCTCTTATATGATTAAGTAGTTAACGTCGCCACCGCAAAAATGGATGCTATTACAATCTCATTACATGGACTCGCTTAAGGCACCTTAAGGCACGAGAGAGGCGAAAGCTTCCACGGGGTTTCTTTGTTGGTTCACACTTTAGGCTCTAGACAGACTCGCTGCATTCGGACTGCAATGCATGCCGACTGCAAAATAGCTGTTGGCATGCTGTTGACAAAACTGCAAAATATGTACAAATTAGGTATATTCCCACAAACTTTTCTGGCCCGCTGGACAAAACTGGAACTAATTTTTATGCCAGTTTAGTTTTTTTTATATTTTTCACTAGCTGATGCTCGTCCGCGAGTATTGAAGTTTTTCGGTTCTGCAGGAACTCTTTAATTTTCCGGGATAAAAAGTATGTGCTTTTCCAGACTATAATCTATCTCTGTGCCAAATTTCAGTCAGATCCGTTCAGCCGTTGGGGCGTAATTGAGTAACAAACATCCATACATCCATACATTCATACATTCATCCAAAATATGTCTCATTTCATTCAGCCGTTCTGGCGTGATTGCGTAACAAACATCTTGGTCCAAGAGTTGGTGACGAATTTCGGGAAGGTCCTTTTGGCGAGCTGAAGTTGTGAAAAAAATTAATTTTGTCAATTGGCGAATCTAGTCCTGCCAGTATGGTAGAGCGTTTGCGGTTATTTCGCGGTTAGTTATCTATCCATACATCCATATATCCAAACTTTCGCATTTATAATATTATTAGTATAGAAGTAAGTATATTGACGCAGTCCGCGTGCATTCGGTACGCAGTTGGAACTGTATGCACTTTGCTGGTACTAGAACTGCATGCCAGCTGCACGTGGACCATTCAATCAATCATTTATTCAATTTAGGTACACTGTAGGTACACATATTGACGTCCATTACTTACCTAAAAAACATGATGGTGATAATTAGTTACGGCATCTTAAAACTAAAGCTACAAGGGTTCCAAACGCGCCCTGGTCTGAGAAGAGCCAACAACAAACACAGCCGGGTTTTTCCAATTTCCATACTAATAAAAATATAAATGCGAAAGTGTGTCTGTCTGCTATGTTTTACTGATTTTTAGATAGCCATGTGTCTTTAAAAAATAATGAACTTATAACAGATAAGTACTTTGATGTTATGTTAGTTAAGATGTTATCGTTAAAGTTTCTCTTTCAGTCAGTAGCATTATCTCGTGTTACGTTACATTTGATGGCTGTTGGATAATACATAATTTGATGAAATTATTTAAGGCAACTAAGTAAGTTATCGCAATCGCCTTATACTAAGTAGTGCAGGGCGGCCAAGTGTAAACTAATTTGTGGTTAATAGTGTTCCGTAATTCACACTCACTTAATTATAAATGCGAAAGTATGTTTACTACCTTTTCACGCTTCACCGATTTTGATGAAATTTGGTACTGTATATAATATCTTACAAAGTAATGTTAACATATCCTTCTTGCGGAAGCAATCGGGTTATGTGAAAATAACACATGAACAAAGTGTCTATTTGCAACATGAAAGTCTAACATTGGACAATATCTTAGTACATAAGATATTTATAAGCTTAGGTTAAAGAAAATTTACTTATGACTAATAAGTAAATTTTCTGGTAAATGGTCTGGCTAGACTGTAATTATATTGAACACCCTTCATTGGTACTCGATAATAGAAAAAAAAAGTAATTTACAAAAAACAAAAAACCCGACTGCTTGGATACCAAAAAGCATAAAACAAGACATGAATTGAAGTATTTCATTATTATCAATTTAAATCGTAAAATATTAATAAAATGTATCAAGACGCAGTCGCACGTTAAGTTTAGCTTTAGGACGTGCGACTGCGCCTTGATAGATACATTTTATTAATATTTTACGATTTAAATTGATAATAATGAAATACTTCAATTCATGTCTTGTTTTATGCTTTTTGGTATCCAAGCAGTCGGGTTTTTTGTTTTTTGTAAATTACTTTTTTATTTCAAACTTTTTTGTTCAGTATTTATAGGAAACAGGCGACGTTTTATCTGCCCGAAGTAGCAACTATTACCTATTCTGTGGTAGCACCAAAGGTACTAATAAGTATTTTGTATGAAAAGTAGTAATAAGCATCGGATTAATTTATTCGTAATGACGAGCGGTGATCACCATAACCATCATCAAATTTGCATATGTTATAATGCTAATATTAATTTGGTAAAGTTCCTAAATCTGCTATTTTTCCAAGAAATGTGGTTATTAATTTTCGAGAGTCCTATCGCATCGACGTCACGAGACCTCGGTAATGAACGTCGGCCACTTACGAAAATGCCCGTAGACAATGCAAAAAAAGTAGGTATTTTTAAGTATTTTCAAACACACAAATTGTACGTATGTAGTACGTAGTGGACGTATTTATTTATTTAGTATTTAGTTTATAACTAAGTGAACTCGGAACTAATATTTTAATGACATTAAAAATGTTAGTCGGAAGTTATTTTAGTCAAATATGCGCTGCATGTGGCATTGATGAATTTATTGATTGATCGATTGAAGGAGTAAAAATCATCAAGTTTTTTGAGGCTCGTTATTTTGTCACATTAATCTTAGGTATACAATAATATGTTACTATACTACTGTAATATTTATTATATTGTGACAGTACGCCCCACCTTCACCTTTACCTATCCGCTGTGGGCCGCGTCTTTTTCTGATGAAGGTTACTGTATTTCTATAATATCTCATAAGATATTCATCTAAATTGAATGGCGTAAAAGACAATTTTTGTCTAAATTAAATACTTGAGATGAGTAAGATATTTATTTTGATAAGGAATTAACGATTAAAACTATGTTGGTAAAACACCATCGCAAGTAAAGCAGTGACGAAATTTGAAAATCATAAAAATGGTTATTGTGAGTCAACCTTAAAAGATAGTTATATGCTATTGTGGACTTTTTTTTAGAACTTTTTGAGAGGAACGTTTCCACCATACATTGTTGTGTAACTTTAACGATTTAGGCAGCGCACGCCACGTAAGCTCTCAGATGAGATAATTTTTTCCGTCTTAACTCACATTATTGCAATTTTCGTAAGGATCTCTAATTTTTTTGGAAATAAAATATAGCCTATTTTACTTGTTAATAATGTAGCTTTCTATAAGTAATATAATTTTTAAAATCGGTTGAGTGGTTTTTGAGATAATCCACCTAGTTTGATAGACATAGATGATATGAGTAGGAACTTTAAACATTTCCTTAGAAACCTCGTAAATCCTAAATTATCATTTAAACGGAAAAATAGTCTAAGGAACCTAGGTGTGAATTTAAAAGACCTATCTAACGATACCCCACTTGCTATAGAGCCTATCGACTATTGATAGGCTATAGAGCCTATAGAGCCTATCGACTTTTATTTATTAATTGGCTTCTAGTGGACGCCATTTTGTTTTTTTTCAAATTCGGCCTCCGTAGTGACACTCAGAAGATTAAGATAAATCTAGTGGTGCAAGTTTTATCAAAATCGGTTCAGCCGTTTTGTCCGTAGTGCGACACAAAGGAATACACAAAAATGGACCTTTGAAACCTCGTAAATCCTAAATGATCGTTAAAATGAGAATATGGTCAAGGGAACCTAACTATGATTATGCAATACCTATTCATCGATACCCCACTTGCCATAGTCTATCGACTTTTAATTTTTAATTTTTTACATTATGGCTTCTAGAGGCCGCCATTTTGTTTTTTCTCAAATTCGGCTTCCGTTATGACACTCAGAAGATTAAGATAAATCGAGTGGTGCAAGTATTATCAAAATCGGTTCAGCCGTTTTGTCTGTAGTGCGACACAAAGGAATACACTAAAAATGAACCTTTGAAACCTCGTAAATCCTAAATGATCGATAAAATGAGAAAATGATCAAGGGAACCTAACTATGATTTTGCAAGACCTATTCATCGATTCCCCACTTGCCATAGTCTATCGACTTTAATTTTTTATTTTGTTACATTATGGCTTCTAGAGGGCGCCATTTTGTTTTTTCTCAAATTCGGCTTCCACAGTGATACTTTACTGATATACTCGGCATAAACTGGTGCAAGAATCATCAAAATCGGTCCACGCGTTTAGGCTGTAGCTGTCCTGCAAGGAACAAAAATACATATAATATGTATAGACTGATGAACACATAACCCTGTGCGTTCCGCAGTCGGGTAAAAAAAGAGAATTTTTTGCACAGAAAGACCCCTTGGTGGCCATTTTACGTATTTCATATTGGGAATAGGTATCTGAGATCTCATATGAACGCAATCGGTGCCTTGGGCCTCCCTCGCGCGACGCTATGCGTTCGTCCCGAAGAAAGCGGTCCTTCGATTTAACGTGCTTTCCCTTGAAGCACCACTGATTGTGCCAGAGCAAGCGACTTACCAGGGCCTTACAGATAGTAAAGTGTGGTTGGACCCTCACTGCAGATCGCTTATGACCCTGAAGTCCCTTTGCCTGGGGCTAGTTACCGCTAGTAGATGGATAGATCGGTCGGGGTGGTACCTTCCGGCTTCCGTTTTCCCCTCCGCTTTTAATAATGTTACTTACAAATCAAGAGTGAATAGGCATCTTGTAGGCAAGCGCGCTCCACCTGAGTTGCAACACTACTTGCCAGCACAGTCTGGTCGGAGGCTTCGGCCGTGGCTAGTTACCACATTACCAGCAAAGACGTACCGCCAAGCGATTTAGCGTTCCGGTACGATGCCGTGTAGAAACCGAATAGGGGTATTGGTTTAATATAACTGTCATATATCTAACAAGTTAACCCACTACCATCTTAGACTGCATCATCACTTACCATCAGGTGACATCGCAGCCAAGGGCTAACTTGTAGTGGAATTTAAAAAATAAGGTTTGAGCGCTGGTCTGTTACTTAATTTAAAAAAAAACTATCTTGCTTGCTATCTTTTTTAGGGTTCCGTACCCAAAGGGTAAAAACGGGACCCTATTACTAAGACTCCGCTGTCTGTCTGTCTGTCTGTCTGTCTGTCTGTCTCCAGGCTGTATCTCATAGACCGTGATAGCTAGAAAGCTGAAATTTTCACAAATGATGTATTTCCGTTGCCGCTATAACAACAAATACTAAAAATTAAAAAATATATATATATTAAGGGGTATACAATAAACGTGTTTTTTTCGTATTTTTTTGCTCAATATTAAAAACGGTAACAGGTAGACGGTTCAAATTTTCACAGAATATTAACTTGTATATTACCTTTCAAAATAAATAATTAAATATCAATAAAGTAAATATTAAAGGGGGGCTCCCATACAACAACCGTAATTTTTTGATATTAACAGTAAACCTCTACAAACAAAGTTAGTTTTGCGGTTCATTAACAAAGGTAATTATACCTACTTCTTGAGTACGGAACCCTCGGTGCGCGAGTCCGACTCGCACTTGGCCGGTTTTTTGCATCTCGATGACTGACAGATACTTATAACGAGTTAAGTAATGTTAGGGTTAGGAAAGGCAAAACTATATTACTGGACATGCCGTATTACGTAATTTAATTATTAAAGAAGACATTTCAAGGGCACTTCAAACTTGTATGATTAAATTTGACAGAGCGTACAAATTCAATTTATCCGGCGGACCCAAGGCGGGCAATATTTTCCTTTTGCGTGCGACATTCAGTGCTGATCCGAAGTTATTGTGTCAAGGTGGTGTTACACAAGCTGTTTTCGTGGATTTTTTCATTACCTTGCGACCGGTACCTTAAATGAGTTGATGCTTAGGGTGAGCACGCACTGTGAAATATCGCCGCGCGATTTTTCCCCGCTAAATACTGTGATATATGAATGTTACTAGCTGATGCCCGCGACATCGTCTGCGTGGATTGAGATTTTATGGTTGCCGGGATTCTTTATTCTATATCTATATGCCTACCTATTAGATAACTCTGATAGGTATATCCCTGTGTCTTTCATACAGAACCGTTCAGTCATTTTGACGCGTGGAATAAGTTTTTTCAATTCGCACGCGAACTCCCTAATTTTCCGGGATAAAAAGTAGCCCTGCAAATCACTCTCCAGGTCCTCGACTATAGCCATGCAAAAAATCACGTCGATACGTTGCGGCGTGATTGAAGGACAAACCAACAAACAAACACACTTCCGCATTTATATGCTTCCTAATACCCCCTCGAAGGGCCATCCTCAACGCATATTGACGCTCCGTAAAGGACAATTAGCCTTCCGCTTTAAAATTCTCAACTCTCAAGTCGCGCCTAAGAAGTTTCACTTGATTAACTAACTTTTCATTAATTAACGATATTATTTACATCACTTTTATAGCATAGTCGTAAATAAAACACTCGATATAAAGAAAGTAGGTCGCCATTTTGACAACACAATGCAGTTCAGTGTTCAAGACGTGAGACGTGGGCTGGACTCGTATTGTTGAACACAATGGCTGATTTGGGAGAAATGTGAGACTCACGAGGAAAACCCTGTGGTGGTCGTGAGTGTGAATCTTTAATGAAAGTGGCTTTTAGGGCAAAAATCGGTCCTCCAACATGCTATAAATACCTACCCATTTGCCTCGTTGGTCTGGTGGTTAGCATGCCGTCGGCCCTGCGTCTGATCTTTCTCCGATCGTGTCAGATTTTCCGTCCCATCCGGCCATTGAGAGTAAAGAAACAGAGAGTGCACCTGTGTTGGCGCACACACTTGTGCACTATAATATCCCCCGCGCGGATGGCTAATCTCTCTGGAGATTGACCGCCCGTGGCCGAAATTCGGTCGGGAGGACATTATTATTATAAGTTAAGTAGGTACCTATTTTAGATTGTTGCAGATTATATTCATGATTTATTGTTTATTGATTCATACATTGTATTACTTAATTACCTATTTCTAAAAAATGCACGTCAGCAATGACGAAACATGCTTGTTCTATAATTAGGTTTTCATCAAAATTGTACAATGTTTCTTGCAAATAAACGATTGGTTGATTGCTTCCAATTGTTATTTTCGTTTACTTCGCGTTTCCTGCCACGCATTACTTAAGTACCTACCTTCAAGGCAAGAGTGAATAGGCATCAACTAGGCAAGCGCGCTCCAACCTAGACCTCATCATTTCTTTGCACTAAGCATGATTGTCGTCAAGCACAAGCCTATCTCGAAAAAAAAAACGTCTGTAAAGCTAGAAAGGTCAAGTCGGCAGAATCACTCGTTTTATATCTCAGAATTTAGTGCTCATTTAGTGCTAATTTAGTGCTGATAACAGATATTTGGTGCTGTGATAGGTGGACTAAAAATGAGATCACTGCTAACTTTTAATTAAGCTAGCAGTGTACTATTCGTGACCGCGCTATGATACAGTTGGAGCGAGAGGCACATCAGCTAATAATTTAGTGCTCATTTAGTGCTAATTTAGTGCTGATAACAGATATTTGGTGCTGTGATAGGTGGACTAAAAATGAGAACACTGCTAACTTTTAATTAAGCTAGCAGTGTATTGTTCGTGACCGCGCTATGATACAGTTGGAGCGAGAGCACATCAACTAATAATTTAGTGCTCAATTAGTGCTGCCTGTACAAGCAAACAGATTTTTCGAAATTTTTTTTTCAGTTTTTTAGTATAGATTACTGCTGACTTAACGACACGAGCAATCATAGAGCTACAAGATGACTTTGAAATCGGTATTGGTGAAATTAAAAAGAGTTACTAATTAGTGCTCAATTAGTGCTGCCAGTACAGCAAAAGATTTTTAAATTTTTTTTTTTTTTTTTTCTCAAATCAACTACTGCTAGTATAACGACGCCAGCAGTCGTAAGAGCTAAAAGAAGACTTTAAAACGGAAACTAATGGAATTGAATTATACCTATGAGTAGGTATATCTAATAATTATTTATCGTAATAATTGTTTATGCTGATTATAACTTAACTTCTTCACTTTAACCTGGAAAGTACCTATGTAAGTAATAAGTATGAAGAATTGTAGAATCAGACTTAAACTCTTAGCTTAAACTCTTAGTAGGTAGGCACTATCGATGTAGGCACATACCTGCGTACTTCACTTTTTATGAAATAAATTGATACATTGTTATTTAAGTTCAATTGGCTATAAGTACCTACCTACTACTCGCGTGCAAACTTTCTGCGCACGGCTAATAGAAAGGTAAAACACTAAACAATAAACGTATTACGTATCTCGTATTTACCTACATTAACATCTGGGCGGCGGCTTTTGAATTTGATTTGTTTCCACACTGTTATTCAGCCTCGCTTTAACGACGCCGCGTACCGCTTGAAATCTCAATTCTGAATAGGAAGTAAATACCTAATCAGGTGAAATCATGTAAGGATTGCCGATCAAATCGTATAAGTTCGACTTCAAGGTAAAAAAGACCATAAGACATTGAAATAGAGGTAAATTTTGTGTATCCATTCTACGTTTAGGCTATCGTACATACCTAATAGTATGAGAATAGATACACGAAATTGAGCTCTAATTCAATGTTGTTATGGTTTATTTTACTTTGAAGCCGAACTTTTTTCGGTCTTCATTGGATGGACTGTTTTACGCAATACGAATTTTGTTTTAACGTTTGATGACAATCGTATGTACTTAATAATCATCCATGAAATAAAGTTACATAATCGCATTTCTGATCTAATTCCATCCACTAGATACAACCCGTATAAAAGACTTGCGCTAGTACAAATTGCTGCTAAAGTTAAAACAATCGGTTCACGCAGCTCCTAATTGCGATGTTGCCAAACTTAACAGCATGGCTTGTAAAGTAAAGGAGGCTGTGAGTGGTGGGGTGTCAGGTTATTTTCGTTACGAAATTTCTGGATTCGGTCTCACGCTCAAGGCCCGCGATAGAAGCTAGGTATGCAATAGCTTAAAAAAATGCAGGAAAAAGTTCAACAGAACGTAGTCGCGAGTTTCGTGCGCGTAAAAACAATTGAAAAATCACAATAGATGTTCAAATATAAATGTTAAGTCACGGAAGAAACAAAAATAGGTAGGTTTTAAAACAGACCTCCAAGTCGGTTACCCATCCGGTTTAGTTCGAATCAACGAAACTTGAAATTATTAGTCTTAAGTTCTTAAATCTCAAAAATTTGCAGGTTATCCGTAACATTTCTATTATATTATTTAAGGGGACCCGGTGGTCTAGCGGCCTAAAATTTAAGCTAATCTAAAAAAAAAAAATTTCTGTATGAAGGTATGACATGCTATGTATAATGCTTTCAAATTTTTTTTACACTTATTCTATTACTTGTTATCTACACAAAAATGAAAATTAAGACCAAAAATTTTCTTTTTTTAATTAGAAAAATGGCGTTGAAGTTCCCTCTCCAAAAAAATGGACCTGGTGGTGCATGTCGATTGATTATATAAGGAAAAAATTGTATTAAACAGGTTTGGGAGCTTCAGAATAATCAAATCTTTTTAATTGAGCTTATGAAATTTTACAATACGTTAAGAATATTCTTTCAAATTTTTAAGTCGATCGGCGTAAAAGTATAGGAGATCGAGCTTAAAAATTTTGCTCTCAAGCTGAATTGAACGTAATCTTTAGATTACGTTTCAATTCAGCTTGAGAGCAAATAAACACGTTTTTCTTGAAACGGTGTTCTCAAAATTGGTCGACAGCACTAATTCAGCACTAAATAGTAACGTCTTTCAATTCCATTAGTTTCAGTTTTAAAGTATTCTTCTAGCTCTTACGACTGCTGGCGTCGTTATACTAGTAGTAGTTGATTTGAGAAAAAAAAAAAAAAATTTAAAATCTTTTGCTGTACTGGCAGCACTAATTGAGCACTAATTAGTAACTCTTTTAATTTCACCAATACCGATTTTAAAGTCATCTTGTAGCTCTATGATTGCTCGTGTCGTTAAGTCAGCAGTAATCTGTGATCTCATTTTTAGTCCACCTATCACAGCACCAAATATCTGTTATCAGCACTAAATTAGCACTAAATGAGCACTAAATTATTACCTGATGTGCCTCTCGCTCCAACTGTATCATAGCGCGGTCACGAATAGTATACTGCTAGCTTAATTAAAAGTTAGCAGTGATCTCATTTTTAGTCCACCTATCACAGCACCAAATATCTGTTATCAGCACTAAATTAGCACTAAATGAGCACTAAATTCTGAGATATAAAACGAGTGATTCTGCCGACTTGACCTTTCTAGCTTTACAGACGTAAAAAAAAAACAACTTCTCGCACACTCCACTCTACAATCTACAACTATTTTTTTAATTCAACTACAAGTTAGCCCTTGACTGCGATCTCGCCTGATGATAAGTGATGATGCAGTCTAAGATGGTAGCGGGCTAACCTGTTATTGGTATGGCAGTTATCAATAACTCTAAGTATAGCAGTTATATTATACTCATAACCCTAGTCGGTTTCTACTCGGCACAATACCGGAACACTAAATCGCTTGGCGGTACGTCTTTGCCGGTAGTGTGATAACTAGCCACGGTTGAAGCAAAACTACACCTATAAATACTTACCTACTTTTGTATTTGAAATAGTTATTTTGAAAAATTTGTACGTCAGGGTTTCCTGACTGGATATGCTGCGACTTTTCATACTGTAACCATCATTGTAACACATATTCAGACAAATAAATTCATTCTTCTTCTTCTAATATTATAAAGAGGTAAAGCTTGTGAGGTTGTAGGGGGTAATCTCTGGATCTATTGAATCGATTTTGAAAATTCTGGTATCGATAGAAAGCCACATTATTTGTGAGTGTCATAGGCTATATATAGTATATATTGTAGTAAATGTGTGTCTGTTCCGCCGCAGGTAGCGCGCAGAGCTGCCGCGCGGTCCGGCGGCAGTGTGCGCGGCCCCTGAGCACGTGCGCTGTGCTCTGCAAGAGCCCCACCGAGCAGCCGCCCGCTCCGCCTCACGCCGGCAAGGATGCGTGTACCACAGGTAACTAGTAACCAGGCATGTTACGGAGCTTCCACTCCGATTCCGTTAAGTCGGAACTTCCGATTATTCCTTCGGTTCCGATTTCTGCTACGAAACTTTTAAATCGGAGGTTTTAATCGAAAATAGCAAAAAGCGACGGCGGCCTGCGTTACGAACTGGTTCATACCCGTCGCGTTGGGAGTCCCCCGCCACACCCGCCTTTCGCTTTGTCGTCGATTAAATGAAAAAACGTTATTTTATAATTAAAATGAAAAAAGGTTGACTGAATGATGTTTTTATTTGTTCTTAAATGAACAATATTTCTCTTGAGACCACTACTGGCTCTGCCTCTGACTCCGACTCTGCCTCCGACTCCGGTTCCGACTCCGCTAAAACAAATTTTAAAAGTCCGACTCCGACTTCGGTTCCGATAAATTTACCTCCGTTACATCCCTGTTAGTACCTAACCACGAATGCATACCTAACGCGAATGCATAACAAAGAAACGCGTCTTCACTCATCATAATGCCACAAGCTGTCCTACGTGAAATAGGTAAATAATCATTTATCATGATGATGTCCTCGCGACCGAATTTTGGCCACGGCGCGGCGGCCAATCTCCAGAGAGACTAGCCATCTGCGCGGGAGATATTATATAGTGCACAAGAGTGTGCGCATACACAGGCGCACTCTCTGTTCCATTACTCTCATAGCCTGATGGGACGGAAAATCCGACATGGAGAGAGATCAGGCGCAGGATCGACGGCTTAACGTGCTCTCCGAGGCACGGGGGTGAAACACCGCCAACTTCCTAACTCCGGGCTAGTACTGAGAATTTCTTTTCAGAAAAACCCAATGCTTGTTATAGCCCGACCTGGGACTCGAACCCGGGACCTCGTCGGCCGCAGTCGAACATGTCAACTACTAGACCAACGAGGCAATCATCTATATATATAAAATTCAAAGTCCTGACTGACTGACTGACTGACTGACTGACTGACTGACTGACTGACTGACTGACTTATATATCAACGCACAGCCTAAACCGCTAGGGTTAGAGACTTAAAATTTTGACAGTAGCTTCCTTTTATGACGTAGGCGCTCACTAAGGAAGGATTTTTCAAAATTCCACCCCTAAGGGGGAGAAATAGGGGTTGAAAGTTTGTATGAAAGTCCTTCATTTCTCAAGTTATAGCCATGAAACTTAGCATTTGGGCTTTCAGTTAGATAGGTATGCAGAAGTAAGTGTTTCACCATTTTTGAAAATTCGACCCCCAAAGGGGTGAAATAGGGGATGAATGTCCTTCATTTATCAAGATATTTTTCAAGTTATAACAACGAAACTTGGTATTTTGGCTTTCGGTATAATATAAAGAAGTACGTGTGTAACAGTTTTTCAAAATTCCACCCCCAAACGGGTAAAATGGGGGTTGTAAGTTGGTGTAAAAGGCCGGCGTTTTTCAAGTTAAATAGCCGTGAAACTTGATCTTAGGGCTACCGGTTTAAATTATGAAATACCTACATAATTCACAGTTTTTATAAATTCTATCCGTCCTTTAAATAATCCTTCAATCACCCCGCAACAGAGCAACGGATCGACGGGTTTTTTTTCATGGGTTTTAAAAAACTTATGCCACACGAACGAAGTCGCGGGCGTCCGCTAGTTTATTTATCATAAGAAATCATGTACCGATGGGCCACGATTACACTTGTAATCCTCACGTAAGTCGCTAATCTGAAACAAACTCGGTCATGCAGGTTTCCTTACGATGTTTTCCTTCACCGTGTAAAGCAAGTCATAATATTTAAATTAGCTGCAACTTGCAAGTTACAACGCACATGACTCAGAAAAGTTAGAAGTGTGTGCCCGAAGATCGAACCCCTGACCGTCTGAACAGGAGGCCGAACATCTGAATCACTAGTGACTAGGCTATCACCGCTAGTGTACACGCTACACACGCATAAGTAATTATGTCATGGGAAAATATTTTTTTATGAAGCCTCATAATATTAAATGCATGAAAAAATATAATTAAGTACTTACGGAATTTTTTTCTGCTCTGATCATAACCAGTAATAACAGTGAATAAAAAATAAGTACCTACCTACTTATCATTTTGTGCATTACGTACTTAGTACTTACCAAGAAAGTGCAAACTTTCCCCGAAATACGCTCCACGCGCGTGCAAATCCGACCAATGCGATTACCACGTGCCAATAAGTAACACGGCACTTCACATCGGCCGGATCGGCGGCGGCGTGAAGCTATCTATTTCCTTTCTGTAAAACTATAAGAGCACTCGGTCCAAAATGTATGTGTGTTTAAAATTATGACATGCTTTTTATTTGTTATTACGCTTATTTTTGGCGTTGTCGCTGTGTCGAAAATCATACAAAAGCCGAAACGAATGTACCTAGTTACGGATTTTACAGACATACGGCGTTTTCTGTTTTGAATCAAATCCTATTTGCATAAACGAAATGTTTTAAAAGGATCTACCTATGTCCGACCTTACCTTTAGTGCTTTTTATTTGCCTATTAGTAACTGACGACGCAATCCAATATGGCAGTGGGTTCACCTGGATATAATTCTATTCATCAATAGTCACAAACATTTACCATACTATCGTACCTTTAGTAAACGCGCTATGCCAACTCCCTTGCGTGTTATTTAAAAGAATGTATTAGCACATGTGTTCATGTGGTCATAAGCGATTGGACACGATCCATCGCGTGCTGCCCGTCCGGTCAGCGGTCAATACAATGTTGCGATCGACCGTTGCATGACGATCACTCTGTTATAGCTATGACGATTATGACGCGCATATTGCATGGCGTCTTTTTTTAAGTCTTTATTTGTGAGGGAGGAGTAGTCTAGTTATTATAACGCAATCAGTCGATTACGATTGTTAAGCAACGTTGACCCAAGTCGGTAACTGGATAGGTGATCGAATTCGGAGGAGGCGGCGGAGAGCACGTTAAGCCGTCGGTCTCGGTCCACTTATAAGAGTTTAATACTGAGAAGTCGAGCCGTATGCGGAAGGACGTGAGAAGTAGGAACCCACCCCAACTTTGCAACAACAAAATTTTTCCAATACCAATTCAACCAAGTTCAAAATCATCAACATTGTAGAAGTACGTCAATCGATTAACTAAACGTAATTTATACAACGCCACGCTCTTTACAAGCTGTATCAAGGTGAAGTCGACCCCAAGACCATGTGTGCAAGGTCGCATTTTCATTGTTCCACTCTCGGTGTCTGAAACGTCCTTATCAAGTGGGGGGCACATGATAAAGGTCAAGTAGGAGACAATCTATACTCTATAGTTATACTAATAAACTATTCTAAATAATAAACTATTTTGTAATATTTTATATTTTTATATTAACTAAAAAAAAAAACTATTTGATTGATTGATTAGGTAAATAACCTGTGTCGTTTAATACCTACCGAAAAATTATAGACGGGTCATTTCGATAAAATTTTAATTGGTCATCATTTCCAACGATGATTTATGAGTAAATAAATAAATAAGTGAAATAAATCATTTCATTTACTTAAGAGAATTTTATAAATAAAATTAATAAATAAACATCTATAAATATGCTAATTGCTATATTATTTGAACGCATCGTTATTTGTTTAAAGTTTATGTTAATTCGAGTCTCAAGTTAGAATCAAAGGCCGAGAGTCCACTATCAATAAAAGTTACATAATTGCGATTACCTTCTAAATTAGAAGATTTAGGCTACGCTCGCACTGCGAAAATAATTCGCGCGTATTTTTTTATTCTCGCGATTTATATATCGCGTACAGATTTCACCTACTCCTACATACTTTGTAGCAAACCAGCGATTTTTATTCGCAAGTGCCACCCTATATAGATTCTAGTGTTATAGAATTGCGAAAAAAAATCGTGTGAATGTTTTTCGCAGTGCGAACGTAGCCTTTTAATGGAAAAGCTTGCAGTGATGTAGGTAATAGGTAAAAGCTGAATCCTGCAAGTTTTATTTATTTTATTTAATGCTATTATGATATGAACTTAAAGATGGAAACTGCACGAGAAAGAGAACCACCGCCAGAATGTGGAATGACCTTCCAGCCCATGTATTCCCTGCCACGTATAATTCCATTCCATTCCATTCCATGATTGTGGTCAAGCGCAAGCCTATCTCGCAATAAAAAAAACTGAAACTTAATTGGAATGATCAGTAAATATATTTTTTAAATTAAATTAAATTCAATTCAATTTATTTAAAACATGTAGGACATACAGGTGTCTCTTATGCTACGTCATGTTTTGACTCTACCACCGGTTCGGAAAGCAGGTATATAGCATCAGTATCTTACATAGCATTAGCAAGTAGGCATCTTCTTGGCAAGCGCGCTCCAACCAAGACCTCATCATTGCTTTGTACTAAGCATGATTGTCGTTAAGCGCAAGTCTATTCTGAAATTTAAAAAAAATAGCAGTCATAGGGACTGCCGATAGAAGTGAAAACTATCTATGTATAAAGATGAACGTAACAACAAATGTCTTCGTAACAACGCGAGCATGTCGGTGTTCGCGAGCATGTCGGTCACGGTCACGCGGATCCACAAGTTTACCCCCTACCAAAAAGTGCTTAACGCGGCTAAAGAAGTTTTCACTTCAAAAATTGTATGAATGGAGACAAGAATCTTCTCTTTCTCGCTACAGGTTCATCGTCGAGCGGCAAGAAGGGCGGCAGCGGCGTGCTGACGTGCCCCAAGTGCGGCGACCCCTGCACGCACGTGGAGACCTTCGTGAGCTCCACGCGGTTCGTCAAGTGCGACAAGTGCCACCACTTCTTTGTCGTGCTCAGCGAGGTGGACACCAAGAAGAGCATCAAAGACAACGCCGACAGCAAATCCGGATTCTACAGGTACAGTAAATCCTCGGTTGGAGCGAGATTGATAGCAAATTCCACTATTTCTTTGTCGTGTTCAGCGAGGTGGACACTTAGAAGAGCATTGAAGACAACGCTTACAGCAAATTCGGATTCTACAGGTAATTGCCCCTTCAGTTTAGGATGGAGCGAGCTTATACTAGTAAGCTCCACTATTTCTTTGTTCACAAATCTGGATTCTAGGCTTAGGCAGAGCTTAATAAGAAAGCTCATTACTGGGCTATGGCCCTATGGGCAATCAGAGAACACGAGATCCGCGAAGCGGCGCAAAATCGGTCTATAGGGAACCTTTGCTATCTTCCTCCAGCAGTATGCGTCTATCGTTTGCGTATGACGAATGACGCGACATACGTATACCAATTACCAATTATTATAAAATGTTTTCGAATTATTTGTAAGTGTTATTAATCTCAAGTGTGCGCTAAAACAATTGTAAACACATCGTGGTGTCAACGAACCATGTTGCTGGACGTCTGCACTGTGACATTGTCTCACAGCTGCGCAATATTGTGGTTGCCTATGATACCTATTGCTTAAACTTTACACTTTTCTGTATTTACTCGTACCTTTGTCTGTACACTTAAGTGTTTCTTTACCCATCAATAATTTGTCATGCTCTTGTTAACGTTTTACCTAATATAACTGGTCCACACAACCTTAACATATTGGTTACTAGATGATGCCCGCTTCGCATTTTTTTAAATGCCGTTGCAACTGATTTTCCAGGATAAAAAGTATCTCATTCCCCGGGATGCGAACAATTTCTGATTAACTGGTTATGTCGTTAGCCCGTGTTAGCATAATTCCAGAAGTGGGCAAATAATTAAAATTACTTTTAAAATATGTTTGTACTCTCTTTAAAACGTGCACGAGCGAATGGTCACAACGTGTAGTGGTTTCACGAGAGATTTAATGTAAACAGTTAATTATAAAAACTTGGCCAAAGCATCACAACGAAAATAAATTAATCAATTGATCAGGCTGCAGTTGCTACTGCTAAGCTCTGAATCATATTGCGATCTAAACACAAAAGTATTCAATAATCGCTGAGTCTGCCGGTAGGAGACTATCTTTCAATCGTCAAAATACTCGCATTTATGTGAATTATTCCAACATGGCGTATCCCCGCCAAAGAACGAACCGAGTGAAACACATCGAATGAGTCAAATATCAGCCTAATTAAACATTCATCACTAAACAAATACACAATCTTTTATCTTTTCCAAAATATCAATTCAATTTTAAACGCAAAGCTGACACCCGTGAATAGGAAATGGACGGACGGTCAGACGGACACATTTACACATTTAATTAGGATTATAAATACATATTACAGAGAAAAATGCCAGACCGAAGAGTGTCCGAGAAAAAACTAAAAGATATTCGGATCGCATCGAGTGCTTATAGGCCCTGAATTGGACATTTTTCAAGACTCAGAGTATAAATAATAATAATAATTGTTTAAGTACGAGATACGACATATAAGTCAAGCGTTAATAAAAAGGTACGATGAACTTATCATCGGTTTTTAAGTCATTACTCTTTTACCTATGATTCGTCTAACTCTATAGGTTATCGGCTGTGGATTATTGGACGGTCCAACAGTGGCCAACGTCCGATAAGCGTGTCGAGAGAAATGACCCAACGAAATGTTTATTGTCCTATCGGTGTTTCCATCGGATTTCTTTGTTTGGGTTGGCTTCCGCGAATTTGGGGAACATCTGATTTGATGTTTTAACCAGTTTTACTTAGCTTCACTTTAGCATTGTTATCTACAATTATTATTATTTGTTTGTTATCTACCAAGAGATTTTTCACTTAGTTCTTTTGATTTGATTTTAGTGTCAATTTGCGTATAATTATAATATACCAAGTGCGGGTAGGGTCTGCGAATCCGCACTTGAACAGCGTGGTGTACTTAAAACCTTTTTTAATTTCAATCTCTTTTGACTGTACCTTCCTGTCACGTCTGGAAGGTGGTGCCTTAGACATTTTTCGCACACGTATCTATAAATAGTAGTCTAGATAATGCCCGCGACTTCGTTCGCGTGGATTATTTTTTTAAATTTCCGAGGAATTCCTTAATTTTCCGGGATAAAAAAAGCCAATGTCCTTCTCCGGGTTTCAACTTATCTCAGTACTAAATTTCATCAAAATCGTTTGAAAAGATGGGCTGTTATAGCTTAGCAGACAGACAGACACACTTAAGCATTTATAATATTAAGTATGGATTCTGGACGAGGCTTTGACCGCTTAATCCGAATGCATTCAAATCGTGCACGCACTTACATCAGAGTGTACCATTCTGTTGTACCAGAATAATTATTTGTTCATGTTCAGTGAACGATACCGTTCATTCATTTGTTCAGTCGACCGATAGTTCATTCATTCGTAAATGACAAAGGAGAATGGATTTGACTCGCTCCAGCAATGCTAATTGCTAAGAACAGCTGTTACTTGTGTATGCTACAAATTAATGAAATTGTTCAAAAGAGCAACCGCCGAGTTTCTTGCTGGTTCTTCTCGGTAGGAATGACATTCCGAACCAGTGGTAGTTTCACTCGTCGATTCAAAAGTACTTGTAAAAGTTGATTTGAATAAAAATTATTTGAATTTTGAATTTTCGTGTGTGTCTCGGTTGCAGAAAGCCTCCGCCACCGCCGAAGAAGATCTTCGAATACCTGAACAAGCACGTGGTGGGGCAGGAGTACGCCAAGAAGGTGTTATCGGTGGCGGTGTACAACCACTACAAGCGCATCTACAACAACGTGGGCGGCGCCGCGGACGCGCACCATCCGCTGCACCACACGCACAGAGGTCACTTGACGAACTCTTCTCAGTTCTTCATCTATTCTTGTATATCTGTATATACATATATACTAGTATGGCGCGTGGTAGTAGACCGCGCAGCCCACTGTATACTTACTTGCTCTCCTTCTATCCTAGTGTTTACTGCCTACGTGTTCTGAAATAAAAAACACACTGCTATGCTAGCGAGCACAGTGGAAGCGCCAGCGTGCGTAAAAAAAATTCTCATAAGAAAGCAAAAAACAGAGACCCCCTAAGAATCTAAAAGGGCCTTTTAATGAAAAAAAAACTTTCCAGACATGCTCACAGTGTTGAAGTAAAAAAAAAAGATTTTTTTCGCGCCGAATTGAGAACCTCCTCCTTTTTGGAAGTCGGTTAAAAAAGCAAACCTTCCTTAGTTGATTAATATCAATATCATACCGCTGACGATCGGGTACCTTTGGTTGCCATTGAACTTCGCCATCTTGGCTTTCCTAACGGCAAACTGACAATTCTTCCATACAGAACAAATCTTGTAAAAAAACCATATCAAAGTCATGCATATTTCCTACTTCCACTCTTCCATCTAGTATACTTTCTGAAATAGACACCTATGAAATTTTGGCCGTGCTCCTCACACATCTATCAAACCCTCGATCATAATCGCTCTCCATATAATATTTTTCTCCAAAAAATTATGGAGAGTTCTTCTTTAAAAACAAATTTTAAAAAGGAACCGCGTCAAAGTCTTGCATAGTTCTAAACTTGTAGCCTCTTCAATATTCGTGATACATTTTCTATGGAAAAATAAATTCCGCCATCTTGAATTTTTTTCCTGTTCATCAAGTAGACCTTCATGTCCTGATCATCTTTTGCCAAGAAACCACTCATCCATCTTTTATACTCTCCGAGATAGACACCGGCGAAATTTGTATGGCGGTCATCTTAAATCCGCCATTTTCAATTTTTTTTCAGCTTACTGTCAATTGGATGAAGTTTCGAGTAACATTTGGTCGAGCACCTATCTTCAATACCCTGGCTGTGCTCTTCATCCGTCTTCGAAATCCACAATCATCAGCTCTCTCCGTATTTTTCCTCTGAATGATTTTTTGTCATCTATACGAAACGATAAGTAAAAAAAAATGTTTTCATACAATATTTTACAGGAGAGGTGATCAATCAGTGAGTTAATCAGCACGAGCAGCTATGTATATATTAATTAATTAAGTAATAAAATCTGAATCTCGGAAACGGCTGGAAAGATTTTCATGAAATTAGAATACAGGGGGTTTTGGGGGCAGTAAATCGATCTAGAATCTGTCGATCTAAAAGTGAATCCTAGATTCACTTTTAGAAAATATTGTTTTAAAAAAATTGCTACAATATCATTAGAATACGAAGGTAAATTTCGCCACCATCTACAAGGTTATAATAGATCGGTCCCGAATTCAGAAGACCCCGGTTCGAGTCCAGATGTCCCCTCCAGTCCGATTTTTTTGAAATATAATATGATATTTTATTTAAAAATAAAATATAAAAACACGAATTACCAAAAAAACCGAGCAACACTCGGTCACCCAGATATTGTTCATTAACGTTACCAACTTGTTAGCAACTTATAGTCTCCTAGTAGGTGCTTTGCTACTTTTTCGAAAACTTCTTTAGCCGCGTTGAGCACATTTTGGTAGGGGGTAAAAATGTGGATTCGCTTCACCGTGACCTTTATGCTCGCGAACAGCGACATGCTCGTGTTGTAACGAAGACAAAAGGTCTTAAATATAAATATACTACATTCGACATTAAAATTTAATGCCTTAGTGTTAAGATTTATATTTAAAAAAAATTTATTGTTAAATTTACTTCTTAAATCAAAAAAAAATTATCGGCAGTTTTATGGCTATGATTGGCTTTTTTTTTGTAAATTTATAGACTAGCTTGGCTACAATTAGACCTGCTGGAAGTGGTTATGCTCAGCCTGAGGTGGAGTGCGCTTGCCTAGAAGATCTCTTGAAAATCAGACCGTGTTATCTATACCATTTATAAATTTTTATCCAAATAAATAATTTAATATTCAAGACTGTCTCAATACCTGATGATTACTTCTTGAATTATTGAAATCGGACATTCCATTCAAAAGATATCACGAAATTAAAATAAAAATACATGCCGGCGGCGGCCGCCACGCAGCGCATCGAGTAACTAAACTCTTCGTGAGAGGGGCAGTGCGGGAGAAGGGGGTGCACCATTATGAAAAATATCTGTACCTATGTCTACCCGTGCGAAGCCGGGACGGGCCGCTAGTCCTTTATATTGTAAAAAGATTTTTCAATGAGTTTACGTTTTACATTAACTTTGAACTTATTGAGAAACATCTTACACATGTCTTCTGGGAGCTTATTATAGAAGAGGACACTGTTTCCAACAAATGAATTGCTCGTTTTACTAAGCCTAGAAGCAGGCATTACTAGTTTATGTTGATTTGCTTCAAACCGCTAAGATATGTAACGCCCTTCCGTTTTTCCATCCGCTTATAATATCGGTATCTTCAAATCAAGAGTGAATAGCCACCTTCTGGGCAAGCGCGCTCCACATTAGGCTGCATCACTACTTTCAGCATGTCTGATTGTAGCCAAGCACCAGTCTATAAATAAAAAAGAAAAACAACGCTAAGTGAAATCATTTAATATAAAGTTTATATAACAGTTGACACTAAAGAATGCGTTATCGATCTCGGCAACGACAATGAGACTACAGCGCGCATCCGTGAGAGTGTGCCGAATCGATTTGTGGCCGCAGAGACGACTTTGAAAGCGAAATTGTCACGGTTCAACCCGTTTCGTGTTTACTTTGCTGATGGTGTTACAGTTTTAATTGAAACCATAACAAGAATTTCGTAAAATAAATATGAGTAAATCTCCCAATTTAGAAAACTGTTAAAAGCAAACCTAATAAAAAAGCCTGATCAAATTAGGATTTTTCTTGGCTGCTTGGATTTTAATTTATGTATTGACCTGATTTGTCAGCATATGAAAATGGTTCAGGCACAGACAACCAAACCTTGTTTGTTTGTCAAAGCAAATGCCCTCAGGGTGCCATTACAGCTAGCCCGAACCCTGCACACAGAGCGCTGCACTGCATAGGGAGTTTATGAAACGAGATACTGAATCGCTGCAAAAAGTCGGCGATATCTTAGATATCTTAGAGATATTACATTTTGAAGTGAAAACTTCTTTAGGCGCGGTTAGCACTTTTTGGTAGGGGGTAAACTTGTGGATTCGCGTCACCGACATGCTCGCGAACAGCGACATGCTCGCGTTGTTACGAAGACAAAAGGTCTTAAATATAAATATACTACATTCGAAATTAAACTTTAATGCCTTAGTGTTAAGGATTATATTTATTTTGTACAAGATCAGTTTAAAATAATTAAATATTAGTTTTCACTTCTGTCGGCAGTCCCTATGACAGCCATTTTTTATTTTAAATGTCTGTTACGTTTGCGTTAGTGTTCCTATTGTCGTGTTGCAGACCTGCTGCACCTGAGCCACAGCGCGGGCGGCGGCGGCGGCGGCGGCGGCGCGGCGGCGGCGGGCGGCGGCGCGGAAGTGCTCGAGAAGAACCACCACGAGCTGCGGCTGGACAAGAGCAATGTGCTGCTATTGGGACCCACGGGCAGCGGTGAGTTACTGTGGCTGTGTCAATGATGCTGAAATGGACGCGCACTGCTGGACATTTATCTCATTCTCTCGTAGGCTACTTTTCTGAAGTTTCACTTCTGCCGCGTGTGAATTGCACTCATACACTTTTTTATTCTTTTCATTGTGAGATAGGCTTGCGTTTGACGACAATCATGCTTAGTGCAAGCAATGTCTCGGTTGGAGCGCGCTTGTCTAGAAGATGCCTCTTACCTCTTGCCGTGAAGGTAGCTTTAGTTTTGAGATACCGTTACTGATTATCACCATTATATTTTAATATCTGGGTGACCGAGCTTTGCTCAGTTTTTTCGGACTGGAGGACATCCGGACTCGAACCGGGGTCTCCTGGTTTCGTGGCCGACTTGTTTCCCACCTGAGCTATAATAACTTTGTAAATGACGGCGAAATTTACCTTCGTATTTATTCGTAGCAGTTTTTCATTGGCTGAAAACACGGATAACTTAAAACTAACCGAGGATGTGAAAAATTCACATCCTCGGTCTTTTGGAAGACCCTCTATTTAATAATATACCCCTATATTTAACCCTATATTTAATAATAAAAAATAATTTACTGACGTGATCACGTCTTATAAATCGATGAACACCGGCTGCACGCACGAAAAAGTGTCACGTTCCGCCTGAGCCTGAGCGTGCAAGTGAGAGCGCGGAGCAAGCGATAGAGAGGCACGATCGCGTGACGTCAGAGCTAGCAGTTGGAATAGTTCTGCTACTGGAACGCCGCCACGCGAGCGCGCTAGAGAACTTGTAGTTATCACATAAAACTATCGTCCGTAAACCGACACAACAGACCGCGGGAACTCTTGAACTTTCCGGGATGAAAAGTAGCCGATGTCCTTCCCCGGGATACAACCTACCCCTGTACCAAATTTCATTAAAATCGGTTGAACAGATAATTTTTTTGATTCCCGCGGGAACCTTTTAATTTTCCGGGATAAAAAGTAGCCTATGTCCTTCCCCGGGATACAACCTATCCCCGTACCAAATTTCAGTAAAATCGGTTAAGAAGATGGGCCGGGAAAGCGTAGCAGACAGACAGACAGACACACTTTCGCATTTATAATACTAGATGATTCCCGCGACTTCGTCCGCGTGGATTTATGTTTATTGATTCCCGCGGGAACTCTTCAATTTCCCGGGATAAAAAGGAGCCTATGTCCTTCCTCGGTATACAACCTATCCCTATACCAAATTTCATCAAAATCGGTTGAACAGATACATTTTTTTGATTCCCGAGGGAACTCTTCAATTTTCCGGGATAAAAAGTAGCCTATGTCCTTCCCTGAGATGTAATCTATCTCTGTATCAAATTTCATCAAAATCGGTTGAGTAGTTGGGCCGTGAAATCGTAGCAGACAGACAGACAGACAGACAGACAGACAGACAGACAGACAGACAGACAGACAGACAGACAGACAGACAGACAGGCAGGCAGACAGACAGGCAGGCAGACAGATAGACAGACAGACAGACAGACAGACAGACAGACAGACAGACAGACGGACAGAAAGACAGACACACTTTCGCATTTATAATATTAGTATGGATATAGGCATCTTCCCTATTGTGTTCCAGGTAAGACGCTGCTAGCGCAGACAATAGCTCAGTGTCTGGACGTGCCGTTCGCGATCTGCGACTGCACCACACTCACGCAGGCCGGCTACGTCGGTGAGGACATCGAGAGTGTGATCGCCAAACTGTTACAGGACGCTAACTTTAAGTGAGTAGTCATCGTCGTCTCGACCGACAGACAGACGGACAGTGTTGGTTATTGAAAAGGCGCAAACAGGTTGGCATTCAAAACCAGTGGTAGATTCACTCGACGATCCAAGAGCGCGTTTTAAAGTTTAATTGAATAAAAAGTAATAACACAGAACAGTAAATTCATCGATACTAATATTATAAATGCGAAAGTGTGTCTATCTGTCTGTCTGCAACGCTTTCACGGCCCACCTGTTCAACCGATTTCGATGAAATTTCGTACAGGGATAGGTTGAATCCCGGGGAGGACATAGGCTACTTTTTATCCCGGTTTTCGCGGGAACCTACGCGAACGAAGTCGCAGACATAATGCAGTGTGAAATATGTGAAATGTAAATGCAAAATTAAATTTTGAATAAGAAAATGGTCCCGAAAAAAATAAGTAAATCAATTCTTCAAAACCAACTTTGTTTTTCATTTTATTATAATGTATTAAAATTTTAATAAAATGGTTTGGATTTTTTCTTGTCTCCGTTCCGTCGCGTAGTGGATAAAAATAAGATTTGTTAGTTATAATGAGAGGCATTTTGACTGCTGGACGTAGTATCTTGATCACCAAAAACACAGTCTTGTACTGGTTTCAGATTTGTGGTAGCCTCAACGCTGCCGTTTCTCTTCGTGTCCACAAAGATGTAATTAATACTTTCTTAGGTTTTCTGATTATTCAAAAGCTTTTGATTGCATTTACCATATTGTATGTTTAACCGTACATTAGGCTCATAAAGAGCCTCTGTCCAACTCTGGAACGGTCATGCCATGAAAACAATGAAAATCAATGTAACAGAGTGCCATTTTCACATAAATTTCATTATGTAATCCTGTATTGGTGGTGTTCTACAGGGGAAGATATCTGCTCCTTTCATATTCATCATATTATGTACTCATCCAGTAAGACCTATAAAATTAATCGGTTTAATTATATTTTTTGTCAATTTTTAGTGTGGAGCGGGCACAGACAGGCATCGTTTTCCTGGATGAGGTGGACAAAATCGGGGCCGTGCCCGGAATACATCAACTCAGGGATGTTGGTGGTATGTATTTGCAACATTTACTTGCATGATTGACGTAGTATTTCTTTGAGAGGAAATCTTAAATCTTTTGACCGTATTTATACTTAAAACATTTGATCGTTAAGGTGTTCATACTACACTGCTAATATAGCTAAAATAATAAAGTACACTTTTCCCACGTTTGGGCAGTAAAAATAGTACCGCACAGTTACCAGCCTACAATGAAGTGCATGAATATTATCATAAAATGAATTTTACTTTATTAATTTTCGCACTAGTGCGGTAATATAATGATTGCCAAACAAAACTACGTATTTTATCGCCTGTTTATGCCTGTTTATTTTATCTGTGTAATGTAATTTTTCTGTGTTCTTTTTTTGTAATTAATCTAAGTATTTTTAACTTCTTTTGCATGTTGAGTTAGCTTGTAAGTGTGTAATCAATGATAGTCATAAGATTAAATAACTAAGTTGTAATAGAAGAAGACAAAGTATCACTGTATTACCATTGGCTTCCTATTAAATAAAATAAAATAAAAGTTATGACTATATTTTAATAATGTTCTCGTGTCAATTCCAGGCGAGGGCGTACAACAAGGCATGCTGAAGATGTTAGAGGGCGCCGTGGTCTCGGTACCGGAGCGCAACTCGCGCAAGCTGCGCGGCGACGCCGTGCAAGTTGACACTACCAATATACTGTTCGTTGCCAGCGGGGCTTACAACGGACTCGACAGGTACTGTTCTAACTAGACTAGTTATATTCCACACTAGGCTGTAACCGAACACCGCGTGATCAGCAGTTTTCGCATCTGCCTCATGCTCGAAATTCGAATTGTACTGCCTTTACCGCACTAGAGCGGTAATAGTTTGCTTCACACTTTTGACACACAAGTACATGCGTAATATATTTGTGTGTGATCGACATGGCCAGTTAAGAAATTGGCTTGTATCCGCTTTTCTCTCAGCGTCGTTTTCCTCATTACTGAGGGTTACTTCACGGCTCCTTTCCATTAATCACATAATGGTAGTAGTTTTCTTGGGATAATAATGCGGTGCGTTCCCACGTCCTTCCGTATCCACTTTTAAACTTGGTGGATTCACTCGGCGTTTCAAAAGCACTTGTAATAAGTTTAGTTGAATAAAATAATTAGTTAAATGTCCTAAAATGAAGAAAAACCTATCAGACTCGCTGTGACGTTACGTGACTTGGCATGATTACGTCTACCGCGTCCGATTCGATGTTTTTGAAGTGAAACTTCTTTAGAATCGTTTTTTGAAAATTCGATGAAATGAAAAAGCGACACTAAAAAGAGAGACATATTTATAATAGTATTTAGCCTGCGAGAGAATGAGATAGAATACAAGTTATATTTATCTCATTCTCTCGTAGGCTACTTTTCTGAAGTTTCACTTATGCCGTGTGTGAATTGCACACACACACACACACACACACACACACACACACACACACACACACACACACACACACACACACAGACACACACACACAGACACACACACACACACACACACACACACACACACACACACTTTTTTAAAAAAAATCGTTTGTCAATCTCACTCAGGCTAATCCAGCGTCGCAACAACGAGAAATACTTGGGTTTCGGCGCGTGGGACCCAAAGTCCGGGCGGCGCGCTGCGCTCGCGGCCGCCGCGGCTGACGCATCCCCGCTCGACAGCGCCAAATCCGAGGCGGACGAGCGCGACCATTGGCTGAGGTCTGTGCAGGCGCGGGACCTTATCGACTTTGGCATGATACCGGTAAGTGGTCTGCATTATGAGACATTCGACATTTGCTGCACTAAATATGAAATAGTTTGAATGCTTGTCTTACTTTACACTTTACAGACAATTTTTCCGTTATGTCAATATTTTTGGAACGACGTTCTTTATGGGAAGGAAAAACGTCCGTAACGAAAATGAGTAAGATTTTTTTAGGAAGACCAAAGGACTTAAATATAAATATACTACATTCGAAATTAAACTGTAATCCTTTAGTGTTAAGGTTTGTATTTTAATTTTTTTTGTTAAAAAAAAAAGAAATAATCGTAAAAATATTAACTTGAAATTTATTTTTTATGCATTAAGGAACTTCGTTCCGACACCACACGTTTTTTACAATAAAGTTTCTCTTACTTCACTGCTATTTAAACTAGAATGTTATTACCGCACAGTTATGAAAATACATTCTACCGCAACATCTTTGTAGGCAACATAGGAGTGCGGTAGAATTAATTTTCATTGTACTAACTACTTTGTACCATAAAACACCTTGACAGTATCATCGACACAACTGTTATTTTGTATGGCCATCGTTCAAACACTCGTATTTATTCTAACTATTTTCAAAATGGCGTCAGTATCCGCAGATTAAATCGAATGACATGAAATGAGTCAAATTGACAGATATTAGATATCATACTTCCTGTTTCATGAGATATAATGACAAACAGTAATAATGCTTACAGTTGTATGATATACTATCTTAAATAAAAAATAACTTTTGCACAGGAGTTCGTGGGCAGATTCCCAGTGCTGGTGCCGTTCCACAGCCTCAACCAGGACCTCCTAGTGCGGATACTGACAGAACCCAAGAACGCTATTGTGAGTATCGGTTACTCAGATACATATGTATTTTACCCTACTACGGCAAAGACGAAAGGAAGGGTTATGATTCTAGCAGTATTTTATTTATTTATTGCAAGATTTGCTCTCGCTTGATGACAATCATGCTTTTGAAAAGCAACGATGAGGTCTAGGTTGGAGCGCGCTTGCCTAGAAAATGCCCATTCACTCTTGCCTTGGGAAATCTATAAATCCGCACGTGGCCACCGTGGTGGACTATAAAAAAAAGTAGTTTATTTTCACAGCAACATCATTTTTACACATAAAAGGTTGGTGTCGTCTTTTAAGAGTAAAGTAACCCGTGTGGCAGAAGACTCCGCTCTTCCATAACAATAATAATAAAAATAAACAACATAATAACAATCAAAATAATATGACAATGTGTGGGTACAAAGACAATAAATATATTAATAAAGTAAACAGATGTGAGTGACAGCTGACTATGGCCAAACCCTTCTCATTGTGAGGGGTGACTCGTGTTCTAGCGAGCCGGCAATAGGTTCTGATGTTGATGATGATGAACGTGTGTGTATGTGTGTCAGGTGGCTCAGTACAAGTTGCTGTTCGCGATGGACAAGTGCGAGCTGTCGTTCAGCGACGAGGCGCTGCAGGCGGTCGCCTCCATGGCCATGGAGAGGAAGACCGGCGCTAGGGGACTGCGGGCGATCATGGTGAGTGGACTTTTGGAACGAAGTTCCTTATGATGCGGAGGGGTGCCCTAGCCGGCATAAAAAGTTTGTAACGAAATTGAGTAAGATTTTTTTTTTACAAAGACAAAAGGTCTTAAATATAAATATGCTAATTCGAAATTAAACTTTAATGTTTTAGTGTTAAGGTTTATATTTTAATATTTAAGAAAAAAAAGAATTCCTAAAAATTGAACTTGAAATTAATATTTATGTAATAAGGACCTTCGTTCCTATTTGGTGTCCATTGGAGTTACATTTTTATTTATCCTTGGAACAAACTGATTATGTATGAGATTAAGGCCACATTGCGCTGCAATTCCAAGGTATTATGACCAGTCGTACCAAGGAGAAATGAACTATGGCTAAATTGTTGGATATCATACGTAATACACGTATTATCATACTACTATTATAAATGCGAAGGTGTGTTTGTTTGTTTGTTGATGTATTGGTTTGTTGGTTTAGTACTTCAATCACACTGCAACGGAGCAACGGATCGACGACGACGTGATTGGGTATAGTTGAGTACCTGGAGAGTGACATAGGCCACTTTTTATCCCGGAAAAATATGGAGTTCCCGCGGGAATCAAAAAACATAAACCACGCGTACGAAGTCGCGGGCATCAGCTAGTTTCCTATACAGCCAACAAACAAAATTTTCTTGGGATAATAATCCGGTGGGATGCCAGGTTCTTTCGCATATGATGACGATATCATTGATTAATATGTAACCTCTCCCGCAGGAAAACCTACTCCTGGAGGTGATGTTCGAGATCCCCGGCTCGGACATCACTTGTGTGCACATCCACGAGGGCTGCGTGGCGCGCAGCGAGCCGCCCAGCGTGCGGCGCCGCGCGCACGAGCGCGAGCCCGAGGAGCAGCACTGGCCCTCGGTGCGCCTCACCAACTGTACGTCACGCACACCACGCCACGCCGCACCACACCACACCACACCACACGATACTCTCAGCAAACTACACCCCACCAAACGACACGCCCAACATACTACACCTCATCACTCCATCAGCTTAATACACGACACCCAATCTCTTGCATCATTCAAAAGACTCATCAAAGCGCACTTTCTTCCTCCCTAAATTCCTAAATTATCCTTGTTCAACAATTCCATCCTTACTGTCTACTGTGGCTTCTATTTTTAAGTATTTTTGTCGTATCTAGGTATATGCTTTTATGTGAATGTGAATGTATATATTATGTATTATATGATATTTATATCTATTGAATTTTTTATTTATATATTATGCATGTATATATATCGTTATGTGTATGTATTATTTGTATGGTATTTATTTATATTTGTGTGTATATATAATATTATTGTTAGTTAAGTGCTCGATTTTTTATTTATATTTGTTACTTTTTCGTACACCCATAACCCTCTATCGCTGGTTATAATTCCTTTGTGAATTGGTTGCCTGGCAGAGATCGCTTAAAAGCGATAAGGCCGCCAATTGTACTGACTATTATTTTTATTTTATTTTTGTTTATTGTTTCTGTTTATTTATGTTGTGTACAATAAAGAGTATTTCATTAATTCATTCATTCACACTTTCACAAGATCTGCTTATACACAGCACGCACCACACGACACTCTCAATACACGGCACCCCACCACACGATACGCCCAACATACTTGTATATTGGTTTATCCTTCAATCACTCTGCAACAAAGCAACCGATCGACGTCATTTTTTGCATGGGTACCTGGAAAGTGACATAGGCTATCTTTTATCCCGGAAAATTAAGGAGTTCCGAGGGGGATTTAAAAACTAATTCCATGCAGACCTCGCAGGCATCAACCTCGATAATCAAGTTGGCCGATACTTGAGAACGTGTTAGGCGTATCTGTCGGTGAATTTGGGCATTAGCTGCCCAGAATTAAAAAAAATACAGGCTTTAAAAACATAAGTTTTTCGTGTGATAACCGCGATCCGATTCGAGGTTGGCACACGACGATGCCCTGGATGCCAGATTGTCTAAGCAAATCGTAATAATTTGATAGCTTAAAACGTATTACTCGAACTGTTTAAGGAGTAAATACATGACTTTTGACGTGCAGGCATTTATGAACGCCTTACAAAGGTCGGATTATCCGTTTGACAAACTGTACGGGAGCAGGTGATATGGCTCGACCGTAACAATAGGATGATCATCCTCCGAGCAGGTGTTGTGCTCGGGGACCACTGGTCCGTTGATCTTTGGATCTCGTGTATATAGCGTTCTTAATTCATAGAAGACTTCGTTATCGCGATTCAGGCTCCTCGGGTTCTGCGTGCGTAACTAGTAGTGCCATCTATTGGCTTATGTGCGGACTGCGGAGAACGCCACAAAACCATCACGATTACGATTTCCTTACACAATATAATAGTACTAGGGGGTATAATCAGTGGCGTGCACGACATAAAGGCATAAAAGCACTGCTTACCCTAGTTAAAAAAGCTCAATGCTTATTTTTCATCATGGCCTGCCTGAAAGAAGGTGCCTACCTAAACTAAGTCTGGTTCCGAATACGGGTACGCCACTAATACTACTATACTATAATAATACTAATGCTATAGTAGTA
The DNA here is from genome assembly GCA_963932025.1 of Erebia epiphron. NCBI lineage: Eukaryota > Metazoa > Arthropoda > Insecta > Lepidoptera > Nymphalidae > Erebia > Erebia epiphron. The sequence goes on along the minus strand of OZ009947.1, from coordinate 1,025,445 downwards.
ATTGGGGGTCAGATGTAGAGAAGTGTGATGTTTTGGTGTGTCTCGCAGGAAGCGTTAGAGACCGCCGCCGAGTGGCCGCGGACTAACGGCTGTTCCATATGACACTGTGTTAGTACGGTCACACTATACATTGCCACTAGCTGGCTTCTTTAGCTTACTATCACGTACATTGCGTAGCGAATCATACCAATTAGACAGGGTACATTTAATTAATCTTAAATCATTAAAAATCGTTTTTAAAAACAAGACTTATCTATCTATCGTCCGCCATATTGAATTTAGTGTGACGTCATTTTATGTTTCGTTTTTCTCAGCCAACACTTCTAATTGATACCCATAGTAGTCTTAGGAGTCCGCCATATTGGAATGACGCCACTTAGCTAACCATGCATTGTCATCCAAACTTCTACATTATATTTAAAAACTTTTGCGCTAAAAACTAAAAAATATATAATACTAGATGATTCCCGCGTCTTCATCCGCGTGGATTAAGTTTTTTTTTATTCCCGCGGGAACTCTGGAATTTTCCGGGATAAAAAGTAGCCTATATCCTTCCCGGGGATACAACCTATCCCTATACCAAATTTCATCAAAATCGGTTGAAGAGATATTTTTTTTTATTCCCGCGGGAACTCTTGAATTTTCCGGGATAAAAAGTAGCCTATGTCCTTCCCCGGGATACAACCTATCCCTGTACCAAATTTCATCAAAATCGGTTGAACAGATGGGCCGTGAAAGCGTAGCAGACAGACAGACACACTTTCGCATTTATAATACTAGATGATTCCCGCGACTTCGTCCGCGTGGATTTATATTTATTGATTCCCGTGGGAATTCTTCAATTTCCCGGGATAAAAAGTAGCCTATGTCCTTCCCTGGGATGTAATCTATCTCTGTACCCAATTTCATCAAAATCGGTTGAGTAGTCTGGCCGTGAAAGCGTAGCAGACAGACAGACAGACAGACAGACAGACGGACAGACAGACAGACACACTTTCGCATTTATAATATTAGTATGGATTAGTATGGAAGAATGGATTTACCAAAAATTTTAAAAATCATGAAAAGATGTCCAGTATTACGCACATAAGTTACCCCTCAGACGTTATTAGTATTTTTTTATTGTCCTTTTATATTATTTCTGGAATCTTAGCTTGCTGAAAGTCATCGTGAATTAGATGTCGTCATTATAATTACATATTTTATAGCCATCTTAATTAAATGATCATAATCATAAATCTATTTAGAAGACTGTAACAATTTTAAAACTATTTAGGGGCAATCTCTCCACCTCTCGTATTTAACTGACTTTTGCTGTTTGACAGATGTTGTATTGGGAATTCTTTTGGAATTTCATAAATTCGATTGTTAAACGTTGCTCGAGGGTGGGGAAATCGGCCCTTAAAGTTGTAATTAGTATTGTTTGTTTCATTAAGTGTGTACACTAAAGTATAGAATAGTGCGTAGTATTTTTTATTTATACCAAAAACAATCAATCAAAGTTATATCATGAAGTAGTCAACCTCACTAAAAAAACTACAAAGTAATATTAAATTATAACTTTTTTTCACCAGGATCTCAAGTCGGACCCGGAGCCGTCTGTCAGCCAGTGCGCGCTGTGAGGGGTATGGTGGAGCGAACACACGGACAAACACACACCGCATCGATACCACACCGAGACCGCAAGTCTTTTGTACCATAACTATTATTTATATTTAAATACAAAAAAAAAGCAAAATAAATACTCTTTTTGTAGACCCTACCTTGTTTTGAATTGTAGTTTTTGAATTGTTAGAGGCCGATTTTTAAATCGCCCAACAATAATATCTTAATGGATACCTTGGCGCACTAGTGATTGAAGTGATATTTATGTAAATGCGTTTTTTATTTATTACATGCATATTTAAATATATTTTTTAACGTTGATATAATGATCGCAAGAAAAGAGTGAAAGCCCATAACTCAATTTTTACCAAATTGTCACTCGGATCACTTTTGCATCGCAGTATCCAGAATCGTAAGAGCAGAAACAAATAGAGTAAGGTACTGCGTATAAGCGACTGTGATTAAATTGCTGACCTTATAAAATCGATATTTTTAACAAAAATCGAAATTGATGTTTAGACAGGTTTTTCATGATGGAAATAATTTGTGTAAAAATTATTCGTCAGTGAAAGGTGTTTGGGAAACCAACCCTGAGTTGAAGGATAACTTACTAGACTCAATGTATTACATGACGCCTCATTGAATAAATGCGAAATATCGACCGATAATAATGATTTTTGCCAATAATAATATAATTAATGGGTTTATTTCGAAATTTCGTTAGAAAATGACGCTTATGTTTATAGCTTAGTATGTTGTCAGTTTTTGTCTAACACATTCTTTACCTGCAGTTTGTGTTTGAAAAAGTTAAAAAGCCATGCGAATATGAGAAAAAAACACATAATCCTCAACAAAGATACGTAATTTTTTATTTACTAAGTATATGTCAATCCTGCGACTTTTGTTACTGAGATACATGGTAGCAATAAATTCCAGCGTGATAACTAAATAGTTTTCTGTTTTTGTGGTATAATAACTAATGTATAAAAATACTTCGTAACTCACAATAAATATTCAAAAACAATTGTTACGAGTATAAATGATTAGAAAAGTACTGAAACCTCACTCCACAATTATTGGAAGTTTGTTTGTGTTTTTCTTAAACTATTAACTACTTTAGATAATAAAAATAATATGTGTGTCAAGTTCCTTTTTTTAAATTATTATACTAGTTTGATCAATTAAATATTATACAGGGTGGGTTTGGAACTATTTCTAATCGTTCAAAAACTAGTTCATGGATTCCATCCATTTTTCGGCCCTAAATCGAATAAAGGCACAAAAAACAGGAAATAGAATTTGCTACGATCTCTATGTACTAGATATGTCAGTCAATAACCTGCAAAAATATATTTCTGTGATTTTATGGACAGGAAAATTAAACGATTTTGAGGTTTAAATTGCTCAAAAACTCGGGAGCCAAAACTCAATCTGTATAATACAAAAAAAAAATGTAACGTTGTCCACCATACAACTTAAAAGTCTTGTGATGTAAATTACTGTAAATATAATATAGAAAAAAGTTAACTAGATAAAATAAATAAATAGTTAAGGTTCGATAGATTACGATTAGTTTGTCTTGTTGAAAGTAAGTAAGTAAAAATCTATAAAAATATTTGGCCAAGAGGTACCTACCTACTGTGAAGAAAGTTATATTATATTTTGACGTTTTTGTTAATTTAATTTTAATTAACTATTTTTTAATCAAAATATTATGTACAGTTGCAATGTGATTAAATCTGAAGTGAAAATAAGTTTTATTTTGAAATATGTGAAATTTCTAGTTGCATTAAACGGTGCATACATTTTTTCTAAATTTATGCACCGAGAGAAAACTATTCACTTTACAGCTAGAGTAATTATTTTAATAGACTAAGCCTATTTTCGAGATAAAATATAAAGAAAACAAACTATATTTCTCTTTCATTTTATATTATCCTGCCTCTTTTTAGGGTTCCGTACCCAAAGAGTAAAAACGGGACCCTATTACTAAGACTCCGCTGTCTGTCTGTCTGTCTGTCTGTCTGTCTGTCTCCAGGCTGTATCTCATAGACCGTGATAGCTAGAAAGCTGAAATTTTCACAAATGATGTATTTCCGTAATTGCCGCTATAACAACAAATACTAAAAATTAAAAAAATATATATATTAAGGGGGGTCCCCATACAATAAACGTGTTTTTTTCGTATTTATTTGCTCAATATTAAAAACGGTAACAGGTAGAGGGTTCAAATTTTTCACAGAATATTAACTTGTATATTACCTTTCAAAATAAATAATTAAATATCAATAAAGTAAATATTAAAGGGGGGCTCCCATACAACAAACGTAATTTTTTGATATTAACAGTAAACCTCTACAAACAAAGTTAGTTTTGCGGTTCATTAACAAAGGTAATTATACCTACTTCTTGAGTACGGAACCCTCGGTGCGCGAGTCCGACTCGCACTTGGCCGGTTTTTTTATTTAATTACTAGCTGATGCCCGCGACTTCGTACGCGTGGATTGAGGTTTTTTGGTTCCCGCGGGAACTCTTACATTTTTCGGGATAAAAAGTAGCCTGTGTGCTATTCCAGACTATAATCTATCTCTGTGCCAAATTTCATCCAGATCTGTTCAGCCGTTGGGGCGTGATTGAGTAACAAACATCCATCCATACATCCATTCATACATCCATCCATACATCCATCCATCCAAACTTTCGCATTTATAATATTTATATGATATTTGATTATTTGATTGACTACAATAATAAAAAATCACAAATCATACAACCAAATTCCTTTTATGGCTTATTTTTTTGTAAGGCTCGTTTATAGCAATATCCAACAAAATCTCCACCATTTTATACACTTCTTCATAACTCGTATACAACGCAGTGGGTGTCAGACGTATGACATTGGGATCCCTAAAATCTGGAACCACACCGCGAGCTTTCAAATCTATAGATATTCTATACCCTCCAAACATACATGACCGCCTCTCTTTTCATCTTCTCTTGGGTTGCCAATTGTAAAACCGTAGCTAGCCAACTTTGTTTCAATTAAACATTAAATACGCTTTTATATGTAAAGATTTCTTCCTTAGATTCGCCATTCCAGCCTCGTTGAACATTTTTAATGAAGCTTCTAAAACCTGCCATGGTAAAAACGTGCGGTGTTCCAATTAGCCAACCGCTTGCGTTCTTTTGGTTGATCGAAATCTTGGCGCAACTGGAACTGCGTTTCGCGTTTATTTCCAAACCACCCGGCCAAACCAGGGAGAGTATAAAAATGTTTCCGATTTATGTACAATCCTGCACCAGCCCCCGGACCACCATTCAAATATTTATAAGTACACCAAACAGCAAAATCTATGTCTAAAGATTTTAAATTGACTTCTATACTGCCAACTGCATGACTCAAATCCCATCCAATTAAAATACCTACTGGTCTTTAACTTAACCATCTATCTATAGTAATATCCATCCATCCAAATTTTCGCATTTATAATATTACCTACTAATATTGTGAATGCGAAAGTTTGAATGGATGGATATTTGTTACTCAATCACGCCAGCTAACGGCTAAACGGATATGGATGAAATTTGGCACAGAGATATATTATTATAGTCTGGAATAACACATAGGCACTTTTTATCTCGGAAAAAACGCGGGCGAAGTCGCGGGCATCAGCTAGTTGATAGGTGATAATTCTACAGCTTGCTACGTCCACGGTCCAGATACTCTGTAACCTAGCTTTCGTCGTAACAACGCTGTTGTAAGCGAGAACAATCCTAGATTAAAAGATAAAAGCCCTGTTTATCATACGGAAACAAAAATATTTGTTTTTAGCAAAGGTTTTTAGCAAATATCATCTAACCTTTGCCGCAAATGTTGCTAAGCAAAACATGTTATAATTAAAGTAAACAATTAGGCCACGATTGCATTAGTATTGAGGGACGAGTGGCCTAGTTGTGACAACGCATATCAATCGATTGCGATCGTTAAGCAACGTTGACCCAAGTCGGTAACTGGATGGGTGACCGAATTTGGAGGTTCAAGTTTGGCTTTTACGTTTCCCCCGTGCCTCGGAGAGCACGTTAAGCCGTCGGTCCCGGTTATTATCACTAACATCTGATAATAATCGTTACAAAAACCTAAAGAGTTTAATACCTACTCTGAGTCGAGTCTTACCTGTGCGTTGGAACCCACTGTTATAACTATCCTAAGAAAACTTCTTCCTACCTCCTATCTACCTTCTACCTTCTATCTACCTTCTACTATCGCTTAGGTAACCTGAGTTGATTCTATAATCCTTCTCGCAAACAATTAATATGTTTTCCTTACAAAAGAAAACCCCTACCGCGGTGTCGGAAATGTTATATTTTTAGAACGTAGGTAAATAATAATATTATACGCTATTTGTAGCAAACAAACGAACTTTGTCTTCACAAAGTAAATATAATAAATCTGTGGTCTTCACCTACCTATAGTACCTATAAAGACTTAGGTTTATTTCACTAGGCAAGTAATCTGTGACCCTCTCTGACATTTATAGACGTCTATAATAAACAAAATAAACTGAAGCAATCTTAGGCATATAAATCCATAGATTTATTATATTTACCTACTATTGGTACAAATTGTTCAAAATGAAAAAGCTGACGCCTCAAATCGTTCAGCATTACAAGAATCTATCGACGAGCAGAATCATTCGAGAGAAATGTCCCCCGCAGGTGATCTACGGGCCGACGGAGATTCAGAAGTCTGTGATGCTGAACGGCATACAGATCATAGCCGCGAGGGTTTCCGGAGCTCTGATGACTGCTTGCACTGTTATGTTCCAGGTCTTATCTGTTATGTTACAGGACATCAGCTAAGAATACGTCCTCAAGTATCAGTAAATCTATGCTTATGACCGGTGTTTTTACTTTTTATATTACCATAGATTTACCAATTGAGAACCTGTACTTAGCATGAAACTATAAAAAAAACAGGCCTATGGTTATAAGCTGATGTCGGTTAAATAATACGAATTTTTAATATAGTACTTGTTAGGTATATAAAGATCCTGACGTATTCATCATCATTTCAACCCATTGCCGGCTCACTACTGAGCACGTGTCTCTTCTCAGGATGAGATGGGTTTGACTATAGCCTACCACGCTATCACGTAAGGATTGGCGGACTTCACACACTTTGGAACTCCAAAGAACAGACAAGACAAGACAAAAACTGTTAAGGAATTCTTGCATCCACGACTTGAATAAAATATAATATCTTCCTCAATATTGTTAGGTAGGTAGGTACAATATTGTTACATCTGTTTGATAGAAATTAACTAGAATTGCTAATAATAATTCAGATCGCTTCCCGTTGGAAGACTACAGACAACCATTATTCGGATGGCGTGGTTATCCAGGTAGCGCCAGAAAGGTTTATGATTCCATTAGGTATTTACAGTGGGCTGATGCCAACGTCATTGCCATTTCCAGGCTGGCTCCCGTTACGAGACTAACGATGACTTGGGAGCGTCCCACTTCATCCGCGCGATGTCCTCAGGGTCGGGGAGTGAATACACTTCCTTCGGCAAGCTACGTGTGCTGCAGCAGCAAGGCGCCTACCTGACCTGCACGTCTGATAGACAGACCATCGCCTTTACCCTGCGGTGTCCTCTACCTCTGTTTACAACACTGAAAGGGTATTTGGTGGATTCAGCTGCAAGGTTATTGCGTTTGTCTAAATTTTACGTCATGCTAGCGCTTGAATTCGCTATTTCTCACCTAATAGTACTTCATAAAATGAAATGAAATTTCACGTGGGACAACTTGTGTCACTTATGATACGTCAAGACTCTGCCACCGGTTTGTAAAGCTGATTCTACTGAGAAGAGCTGGCAAGAAACTCAGCAGTTGTTCTTTTCATAAAAAGAAAAATGTAACAATATGTAGGACAACAATGACGAAGCAATTTAAGATGTACCTAAACAGTTAAACACGTCTTTCTTGTTTTGAAGTTGGTGCCTAAGCTTACGTCTTGAAACGCGGAGATCTTGTTTTGTTTAACTCCAAGATTTTACCCTCAACTGATACAATTATGTCTTCTGCTGGTCATCTAGGTCTCCTGTTGGGATTTCTGTGAAGCATTTATTGTCGTTTGTCTATCTAGTGCCCACTGCGCTTTCCGATGTGAGAGTGCCACTCCAGCACCTTGGGATACCAATAGTTATGGGTTTTCAGAGCTACTAGCACCGCCCAAAACATTTGACAAAACGTAAACTTTTAAAGCAAAGTTACTTTAACCGTTTGGGATAGAGATCTAAATGACAAACGACGCGACACCTTCAAGCGTCTATTTTTCTCTAGATGTTCTTACCACCACTGGGAAATAGACGACCGGAGGCAGCTAGTGCGAGGCGATTTAACGAGAATGCCCCCAGAACAGCGGGTATTAGACCTGGTACAAAGAGCGTGCTGGGCCGGCCCACTCGCCAACTCGATGTTCTGTGAAGAGGAGAGAATTGACAGCATGTCGTCTGAAAAGCTGATGTGCTACGCGGCAACTAATTTCAAATCCATACATTGTGCTGTCGCCAGTGTTGGTATACCGTTCGAGGAAACTATTGAACTGGCAGAAATGATAGACTCGAGAGTGGTAAGTTGGTTCTGTCTACAAGCCTACTAGCTAGTGATGATGCAGCTTAAGATTGCATTTGAATAGAATATGCCTTTTTTGACGTAACCCTCTTGTCAGAGCAGTCGTGGTCGTCTTCAGTGCTTTGGCACGCTTGACTCTGCATCTCCACTCTTCTCTGACGGCTGCCTTCCGCGTGCTTTTATTAAGGGGACGTCCACTGCAGACCTCACTTGGTCTATTCACCTCATATGGGCCTCATAGGATCTGCCACGAGCTTAATAGTTCCCTCAACTATTCCTTGAACAACTAGACGTCCAATGGATATATTATAGTCACGTCTAAGTTACGTGACCAAAGAAAGTATGAATGCGAGCCTTGGCAAGCCGGTACAGAAATTTCTGACAGCTTGATTTGAATCATCAACAAGCTCATTAATATATAGTATCCAGATTTATAATCAGAGAAATATAATCGGACCTGTTAAAGTTTTGTTTTTAGGGGAGGCCAATGTCTGACCAGTGCGATACCTGTCCTAGCTTCCGTTCTGGCATCGAGACTTATGACCTGGGCTCCGAGAGTGACACCTGGATCGCTGCAGCGGTCCAAGGCTGTGGAACTGATAATGTTGAGTATGTGCAGGCAGCAGGATAACAGCAACTATAAACATACCTACTGGGCATTATTTGTGATTCTTATAGCATACATACAAGATAAGAGATAGGAGATGGTCAAAAGTTTAAATCGTTGATTTGATGAACTTCCATAAGTTGTTAAATCTAGATACTTAAATAACACTAACACTAATACCTCATGACATTTTAACTCCCATTTTGACCGTGAGTGTGTAATCCGTAAATCCATAAAATCCAAACCGCGTGTAGTAGAAGGAAAGGAGGCCCCGTCGATCGAGAATTTGAATTTCTATAGTTTAATTTGGACTGATGCCATGAGTGAGCTAAAATTTTGACTTATCGTTAATTGCGAGTTTAAATCATCATTCAACAGAGATGGAAGTCTGATTTATGATTTATTTAGGTATTTCACGCCGGACAACTTGTGCCATTTATGGTTGACTCTACTACCGGTTCGGAGTCAAGCGTAAATTCATAAAACTAATGGCATGTATCAATTTCCAGCAACCTGTTCAAGCACGCACTAGTAGCGTCCGCCTGCGGCACCGGCAGCATGGTACAGGGGCAGCACTGGCTGGACAGGACCCCCGAAGGCCCGACCGGGATTCTGTCCCAGGGAGATATCTGCTCTGATTACAGAGCTTTCAACATCTCATATGCGGAAACTGGTATTTTTGGTAAGCATTTTTGAAGTGAAAACTTCTTTACGCACATTGAGCATTTTTTGGTAGGGGGTAAAAATGTGGAACACGCGAGACCGACACCATTCGTCTTCAGACAATATAGGACTTAAGTAAAATATAGTACATTCGTAATTAAACTTTAATGCCTTCGTTTTAAGGTTTATGTGGAATCGTGACCGACACCTCGCGTTGTTACGAAGACAAAAGGTCTTAAATATAAATATAGTACATTCATAATTAAACCTTTAAGCCTTAGTTTTAAGGTTTATATTTGAAATATTTTTATTACTTACATAAGTATTATTATTATTTTTAATTAGAAAAAAAAATTTAAATATTTGTTTTCACTTCTATCGGCAGTCCCTATGACTGCCAATTTTTAAAAAAAAATTACGGCTCTTGAATAACTCCACTTATGCGGAAGGATCTGGGAACCCACCGCATTATTATCCCAAGAAAACCCCTGCCAATTTCTGTAAACCACACGTTTTTTTCCACAATTAGGTACCTTGTAGGAAAATGATGTGACACAACACTTGGTCAAAGTACAACAGGCACCCTTGTGAGGGTGAAATTTCTTTCGGTGAAGTGCTATTTTTAGTTGTAGCGGGGGTTTAGACACCGTGACCTTCAAAATGGCAGCGAATAAAATTGGACTCTCTTTGTAACATATTAGAACCGTTGCATTCGGGATTACCCTGCGTTCGTGATTCTCTCACCTTTCCCTATTTCCGGGCGAGGAAAAAAACCCCTCCGGACATCTGCAGGCCGTGTCAGACTTACACGGACTACAATAACCTCAATGTGAATCCAAACTTTTATTATATTTTTCAGGTATAATAGCAAAATGCAAAGCTGCCATGGCTTGCAACGCCGCCTTCGCTGCCACCGACTTTTTGGCTAACATTGACAAATTGAATCCGCGACAAATTGAAGACGGGAAGAAAAGACTTCGTAAGAACCTTGACTCTATCTCAACAGATCTCTACCCATCGCCACGGGTCCATTACCGTGGGTCCCTCCTCTCAGTATGAGAAAGGCTAAGGCCATTTGCCAATTCGGCAGACTCCACACATCTTAGAGATGAAGAGAAGAAGTTTCTCCTTTCCTTCTTGAGAATAATATGGAAAACATTCAGGCATCGTTTTCTTCAGCGTTAGTGTTATCTTCTTTAAGTACCTATAAAACTTGTATGAAAAGATAAACTGACCGCCCCCATGGGAAGTCAGGACTTTTCTCTAAGAAGGCAATACGATCGCGTCGTAGACTTGCCGTTTCTAAAGAACTTATAAAAGCTTAAGTAAGATTTCGTTTGTCTATGTTTTTTCAATTTTATCTTGTGTCATGGAAATAATGAGTACCTACTAAGTGCATCTAGTAAGTGATTATAGGCCTATTACACTGCACTTTTCACAGGGTCCCTAACCATGAAAAGGTCCCTAATTTGGTCCTTATTGCTTTGTAATAAGCGACGCAAAAACTAGCGCCCAGCGCCTATGAAAAGTGCAGTGTAATAGGCCTATTATTAGTTCCATGGATCTCTCTATTGTTCCTCAGAGGTGAGCCTTCTCTTCCACGACGAGGACCCCGTGAAGGCGTCACAAGGGCTCGCTCTACAGGCGCTCAGCGGTGCGCACATAGACACCGCAGAGAACGCCGTCTCTATGGTCGACGCCATTGCCGGCGCGGACGTCGCCGACACCGCCTATACGCTGGCCTCTAGACGTTCGTCTTTGATTATATTACACTTAATAAAATCATAGTTGGAACCCAGAGCTGTAGAGCCATGTAATAAAAAATATATAGAGAGCGGCGGCGGAAACATTCATGATGAGGAATTCGTCAAAGCCTCGCCAGATCTCACGTAACACGTGCACGAAATACCGCCGAGAACGTCGCCCATAGAATAAACATAGCAGGTGCTAATGTTACCCAACTGCGTTGTACCTTACGTATAGAGTTCATGATTGTCTAAAAAGAAGTTGGGTTTTTTAGAAACTGGCTGTGCTGGGCCCTGGGCCTTACAAAACCCAAGATTACACAAAAAAACTAAAATTTGTATTTCATATTTTTCATTGTAAACTAACTTTTAAAAAAGGTGGAAGTTCTAAAGGCAACCGTTTGCCACCGTTTTGTTAGTGGGTATCAGTGTTGCCAACTCTGAAATCTAGCAGGTGGTAGAATTCTCCTTAAAATACGGTAGATTTCCCGAAATTATGTTGAACTTACTTGTTGACAAGTGGTTTTTACATTTGAAATACCGTAGGATTACCTTGTTTAATTAGTAGTAAGTTAGATGTCAGAGTGAAAAAAAAAACTCATTATTAATCAGAATCAGACAATATAATTGTTTCGATTTTTTAAAAATAAGTATCGATATTATGTTTTTGTATCATAGCGCAAGTGGGATTAAAATCAATACAATTTTTTCTGTCCCCCGGTGTATGGCCTGCTGCGTTATTATATTACAAATCAAATAAAATGATTAGATCAAATAGAACACAACACGAGAAACTCTTGCCTAATGTTAAGTACTTAGTTTGAAATTTGAATGAATGTGAGACAATTAAGACACAAATAAACTAGGTAAATTAAAAAGTTCTAAGTATCCATATAAATTCAAATACATACAGCAATCGAACTACACCTACCGAATTCTTTCGCGTAATATCTCCGAGCTGATACCGCGCTATTTGGGGGACTTCCCGAAAATAAACATTGTTGTCGTTAGAATAAAATGAAAACACACTAACGTAAAAAAATATTTTAATTAATTTCATAATATATTATTTAACATAATTATGACGTCTTTATGATAAAATACAAATTACGGTGTTTTTTGCTACCGTAATTATAATCCTAACGTAGGTGGTAAAAGAGAAAAATATTTAACATTAAACGCCATTTAAATAATAATTTTAGAAAACCCCGTTTTTTAAAAAATAATTATGAAAAATATCGTTGGTAGAAAATATTTTTCGATGGCTGGTCACACTAAAACTTTTTCTACAGTGCGTTCCATTAAGCGCCCACAACGATCGCTTCTTTAGTCGTTCCACACAACGACCGCGGTCGTTGTGGTCACGGCGAAAACGTCACTTATGACGTCATGACTTACGCTCACGCGAAGCTCGCGACACCCCATCTAAAAAGGTGGGTCGTCGTGATCATTAAGAAAATTAGCGGCATTTTCAAAACTCAAAGCATCAAAGATGGCGACCGTGAAATTTACGTTATTTCATGCGGAAATAGATATTTTAGTAGAAGTGAATGTTTCTGCAGCTGATGCTCAACGTGCCTCCACAGGTGAATATAATTAATTATGTAAAACAAGTTTAGAAAAATTCGTTGCAGTTTATAATTAATATACCTACATGTATACATTTTTCCTTGATTATTTGATTTTTGATTGATTCCTTGCTATGACACTTACAAATACGTGACCATAGATATGTAGGGTACAATTTATTTATTATAATTTAATTATATTTAGTTCGCACTTCATGATCATTACAAGGTTTTCCCCCACTCCAATGTACCTAATTTCTTAGTATATAAGTTCAACATTCATCTGTAAATATATGCCATGTCAACACCGAGTCTGTGCATATCATTTCTACTCCAACTCACAACAACTTAGACGCAATGCGCAACAATTGCCAATAATATAAACTAACTTTAGAAATGAAAATTAAGTTAGCATTCTTTAAGTTAGTTTTCTTATTGAAAAAATTAAATTATAATTTTTTTCGAGTTTACGACAGTAACGCAAGAAGAACGGGAAAAACTGCGGTCGTGAGCGTCATCGTTGTGAACGCTTAGTGGAACGCACCCTATATGTATAGATCTATCAAATCTGGCACCCGTTACTGTCACTTTAATGTCATACAAAACTGACATTGACATTTGACAATCATTCTGTGACATACGTGACAAAGACAAACAAGTTTTTTTTTATTTTACTGTTGATAAGATTCAGGCAAAGATCTAAAAAAGCCACAAAATAAAATAATATTTTTCTCCAAAATGGGGTCCTATAAAAATGTGTAAATTATTCAATAAGCCTTATTTTAGGATCTCTATTCACGTGTATTAAAATCATCTTGGTTCATGTTCAAGGCCCAATCTTGGCCAAGTCCTTTAAGCTGGTTACGGTGTTTTTACGGTAATTACGGTGCAGTTGGCAACACTGGTGGGTATGGCATTCAGAACCAGTGGTAGATTCACTCGACGATTCAAAAGCACTTTTCAAAGACTACTTGATTAAAAAGATGTTAGTTTGATGTTCATATCATTTCATCCATTATGCAATACATTTAAATTGCTAGAATTATTCATCATTATTTTATTTTTCAGGTAATCAAATGGCCATCGCTATTGTTGGTGATGTGGGCGCCGTTCCAACGGATATATTTTATAATATGTGAAAGGACTATGACTATGATGAAATAACCTAACTATGTAACCTATAAAATAAACGTTAATTTATTAATTGAATCTGGTTTCATAATATTGACCTACTAGATGATGCCCGCGACTTCGTCTGCGTGAATAATGTTTTTTTCATTGCCGCGTTAACTCGTTAATTTTCTAGTATAAAAACTTTGTCCTACGGGATACAACCTGGTAGTTACCAAATTTCATCAAAATCGGTTCAAAAAGATGAGCCGTGAAAGTGTAGCAGACAGGCAGGCAGCAGACACACTTTATAACGACACGCATTTATAATATTATTATAGTATATAGATTCTGTGATTGATGAGCTACCATTAATGTGCCATTAATGGGTACGAGCGAAGCGACGAGCGAAGCGTTTATTATGTCTGTGGAAGCGAATGACGAGTGAAGTTCCTCTATGTCGGTAGCTAGTAGGTTATTCGTCTGTGTTTGTCAAACTCAAAATGTAAAGCTGTCAGCTGTCACCATCAATGTCATTATTTGAGGTTATGAACTTAACTTATGACATAAATGTAGGTAGTAGTAGAGCAAAACCTGCAATTTTAGCTGTAAATTAATAATTAAAAACAAAAGATCAAGTGGAATATGTTTTAGTTATAAAAAAGGATACTGAAAATGATGAATTCACTGCATAACACAGTAAAGTGTAAGTACGATTCATAGGTTATTTTACTATGAATTACTGAAACAATATTACTCATTTTGTCTGTTTTTCCAGATTTACGGCTGGTGAACTTAAAAACTGCTTTAAACACACTAAAAGAATGCAAACCAACGGCGCCTTTACAACCAAAAATAGACGTGATATTGAAAGCAAAAACTTTGTCATTTTCACCTCGAAGTATTAATTTGGAGATCAATGAAAAGCCCAATGGAATTAAGAGAAAGCAAGATCCACTGTCCTATATACCGATAGTGAATCCTCGGTCGATTCTACCTTTAATTGATACAAATTGGAAGAAAGATGAGATAGGTCTGCCGGCAATCCAGCAAGAAGAGAAGCAGGCAGTCCGTCTGATTGTTATCAGAAGGAAAAAGATGAAAAAGCATCAGAGGAGGAAGCTGTGGAAGAGGATGAGATACCGCTGGGCCAGGGTAATTAGTTTATTTTTGCCATACTTCCATAGCCACTACAGCACATTAATGTCCCACTGCTGGGCACAGGCCTCCACTCTCATAGGAGAGAGGGAATTAGAGCTTAGACCCACCACGCTGCTCCAATGCGGGTTGGGGGGCTTTAATGACTATTATCATGTTAGTGATAATAACCGGGACCGATGGCTTAACGTGCTCTTCAAGGCACAGGGGTAAAACACCGCCAACTTCCTAACTCGGGGCTAGTACTGTAAATTTCTAGTCGGAAAAACCCAATACTTGTTATGGCCCGACCTGATAATCGAACCTGGGACCTCGTCGCCCGCAGTCTAACATGCCAACCACTAGACCAACGAGGCAGTTAAATACATACTTCCATAAAACTGTAATAATTTAGCAGTTTCTGTGGTCTTGTAGTAAGAGGTCCCGGGTTTAATGTGGGAAATTATAATTTCTGAATTTTCTCTGGCCTGGCCTGGTGGGAGGCTTTGGCTGTGGCTAATAACCACCCTGCCGGCAAAACATACTCCCAAGCAATTTAGCGTTCTGGTATGATGCTGTTTAGAAACTGATTTTTGGTATATTACTGCCGTAGTATGGCAGGTAAGCCCTCTGCCATCTTAAGACTGCATCATCATTTATCATCAGGTGAGATCACAGTCAAGGGCTAACTTGTAGTAGAATAAAAAAATCTAAAGCCACTGAGGGGATGAAAAGTTCATTAAATTCACAGTTTATTATCCTTACTATTATATATATTATATTATATTATATTATATATATATATATATATATATATATATATATATATATATATATATAATGGGAAAGTGAGTTTGTTTGTATGTTTGTTCCGCTTTCACGCCGTAACTACTGAACCGATTTGGCTGAAATTTGGAACATAGATAGCTTATAACCTGGCTTAAAACATAGGCTACTTTTTATCCCGGAAAATTAAGGAGTTCCCGCGGGAACCAAAAAACCTAAATCCACGCGGACGTAGTCGCGCCCATCAGCTAGTATTACATAAATAAATATAAAATGGCCTTTTATTACAGAGCTTTTCCCCAATTATACTTTTTACACAACAAGTATTTTAGTTCTGTGTGCCTCGTGGCAAACGCCTCCTCCAGCTCTCTCCAGTGCTTGCGATTTAGTGCCACCCTTCTCCAGAATGGACCAGCTCTCAGCTTCATCCTCCCAACGTCTTTGCTGCCGGCCCTTGTTTCTTTTCCCATCCTGTGGGTACCACTGTGTTAGTAGGTTACTCCATTTTCCATGGGGGTCTCGGAGCATGTGACCAGTCCACCTCCACTTTAGCTGGTCCATTCTTTTTGAGTTCCAAGTTTATTAACTTAGTGATATTTAAATTATCTCTATGAAATATAAATAAAATATAAATTATCTCTATTTATATTTATCTCTTTCTATGATCACAGTAATTACTGATGTATTATATCTATCAAAACCAAATTACTTTCAACTTAAAAATAGCATAGCTGTGCTAGGTAGCATTGCATAGTTTAATCTAGGGACTAAATTATTACATTAATAATGTGTGAGATCCTAGTACTGTTATTATAATTTTGTCTAGTTAATGATAAATACTCTGTTTGTTTCAATTTACTAATAAAATTGTCTGTATGCTTTGCAGGTAAAGAAAAACCGTCGCATAAAAAAGGAGAAGATCTTCCAAAACGAACTGTTGTCTATGGTGAAACAAGCCAACGAGTTCTCAGCGGAACAGTACGTTAACAGCAAGCTACAGAAAGCCAACCACACTCCGCTGCCGACGCGCTGGAGACACAAGAGACTGCCCGAGTTCATCATACGACAACTGCTGGGCATAGACAAGAAGATCAACTATAAACACACCGATGTGTATAAAGCGTGATCTTGTAGAGTTAATTATTTAATATATTATGTAGTACTGTATTAGTAGTTTAATTTGATTTATGGACAATACATTATTATGTTGCCTTAATTAGATAGATAGATAAATTCTTTATTGCCACACAAACACAATTAAAAAGTACAGAAAACAAAGTGTGCAAGGGCAGTCTTATCACTAAAAGTGATCTCCAGAAAACCCATCCATTATGAATCTTTAAAAAGAGCGGGATAATGCAAACAACTTATGATCATACAAGACTACATAAAAATTGCATAGCAACTATAATTACATTAATAACTTTAATTCAAAAAATATAAACAAAGTCATACATATCAATATAACAATAAGTATCTCCCCGGCATGGTCGATTTGAAAAGGGGTTGGAATATTTTACTATAGAGCTTGGGCTACCTTAATTTCCGCCATTTAGATTTTTTTTCGAAAGAACGTCAACTCATATATCCTGTATTAATCAATACAATCATGTATTATATGAGACAAAATCTTCTAAAGCGTCAGGTTTCCGAGATATAATCTATCAAAGCTGTACCTACTGGTGGTGCCATCATCGAGTAGATTAGTTATAACTTTGATAGATTATCGGCCGGTTTCTGAATTGAGAATTTCATGTTGAGTCTGTCTCAAAGACTACTTAAGGACTAATTAAGCAAATTTTAGTTTCTGAATTGGGCCGGTTTCTGAAGCATTCAAGCAAAAACAGCAAGCTCCAACTCTCCAACCTTAAAAAATATCAATTCAGTAACAAAAATTTGCTAAACTAGTCCTTAAGTAGTCTTTGAGACAGACTCAACATGAAATTATTCTCAATTCAGAAACCGGCCGTACTATGTCTCTGAAACCTGAAGCTTTAGAAGATTTTGTCTCATGTAATAGGTAGGTACTTGTTTGTATTGATGCCAGCTATTTATAAGTTTTATGAATGGAGAGTATTTCGAAAAAAATTAAAATGGCAGAACGGTAGTTAGGCCAAAATTTTGAACCCCTTTAAGATTTCTAAATTTTAACTGGTCTAGCCTGGTAGATTTTTATAGAAGATAGTTACCACCTTACCGGCCAAGATGTGCCACTAAGCGATTTAGCATTCCGGTTCGATGCCGTGTAGAAACCAATTAGGAGTATGGGTTTTATATAACTGCCTTACCTCTAACAGACTGCATCACCACTTACCACCAGGTGAGATTGCAGTCAAGGGCTAACTTATAGTGAAATGAAATGAAATTATTTATTTCACGTAGGGCAACTTGTGCCACTTATGATAAGTCGACAACACAAGACTGCCACTGGTTCGGAAAATTGATTCTACTGCGAAGAGCCGGCAGGAATGAAGAAAATGATTTGAGTTACCTTTTTTTTATCCACTACAAGTTAGCCCTTGACTGCGATCTCACCTGATGGTAAGTGATGATGCAGTCTAAGATGGTAGCGGGCTAACCTGTTAGGGGCATGGCAGTATTAAACCCATACCTCTATTCGGTTTCTACACGGCATCGTACCGGAACGCTCAATCGCTTGGCGGCACGTCTTTGCCGGTAGGGTGGTAACTAGCCACGGGCGAAGCCTCCCTCCTACTTCTAGATGACTGGTGCGCCCTTTAAAACTGGTTCTGACGCAGTCTGTCCATTAGACTCGGAGTGATTATTATCAAATGCTCAAACCAATTAAGAAAACTTTATTATTTGTTGAAGTAATTCAATGGAAACGCTAGAAAATCCTTGCGAATGGTGATTCATTTAATATTTTCCTTTGTGTTATTATCCGCTGCCAAATCTGCAATGCAGAGTTAAGTGGGCGATCTTAATTTTGTTTTGCCGTATTCATCGCGGACGGGAACTCGAATTAAAATAATATTAGGATACCGTGCGGTGCCACTGCTAGCGGCCATCAAACGAGAGATTATTTAGTTTTTAAGGCTCTATATTTACACGGAACGCTTTCTGGTATTTATATTCTACTAGCTGATACCCGCGACTTCGTCCGCGTGGATTGAGGAGTTTTAGTTCCCGCGGGAACTCTTTAATTTTCCGGGATAAAAAGTACCCTATTATTTAATCCGGACTTCTAACTTTACGTCTGCAAAATTTCAAAGCAATCGGTTCAGTAGTTACGGCGTGAAAGCGGAACAAACATACAAACAAACTCACTTTCCCATTTATAATATTATATTAGTAAGGATCGCTATAGCTATAGGGGCTGTAGTCTTGGCAGACTCGATGGTGATCGAATTCCCTTTGCGAAAATGTAGTTCGCAGTAATTTCGATATTATTTCTGTCTCGGTCTTCTACGCTTTCACTGCTCATCTGTTAAACCGATTTTGATGAAATTTAGTACAGGGATAGGTATGTATACCGGGGAATATGGACATGGCTACTTTTATCCCGGAAATTTGAAGAGTTCGCGCGTTAATGAAAAGCTTAATCCACGCGGACGAAATGCGGAAATCATCTAATCGATAGTTAATGTCAGTGAAAAATGCCTCAGCGCTTCGTCACATGTGCATCGGCCCTGAGTGTAAAGTTTGTACGATTACGTCTTTCTACAACAGTTTTCAGTCCGCTTCTCGAATCCTGCGCCCGCTTAAACCAGCACCCCACCATACCCTCTGACATTTAGGTCGATCGCTCGAGCGCTGTAATTTTTTGCGTTATGATAAACTTCTTAATTACTGATTCGACGTCTCGTTGACACAGATTAATGGCCGCCCGGGGATGCTTCCCGGTGCTTTTTATAACATCTGTCTTTCAAAAGCCTTTGGCCAGGCCGACGGCAACGGGCGGTTCGTTTCTAATGCGGCTCCTAGATAGTATGTAGGTAGGTATAAGTATAGGTACTTATGTAGCGTCAGTAAAACGTATCCTAAGGCCGCTATTAGGTACACTAGTAAGTTTTTACGTAGAAGTAGGTAGCGTACGTAAATGACTTAGGTACATTTCGTTAGTTACTTATGTAAGCGACTTGGGACGTGAGTACAACTTACCTACAAGCGTAATTCAGGCCTAGCTCTATGTTATGTAGCAATAATTAATCATCCCATGGAAGCAAGCGGCACAAGACCGTGTTCAGTGGAGATTCTAGCAGGAGACCTTTGTCCAGCTGTGAACGTCTATAGGTTGACACGACCACGACTGTCTCTCTTCATCAATACTAGAGGAAGAGAGACAGTTAAACGCTTTTTTGTAACGTACCTAGGTAAGTACTATTTTTCTAAGCCCAATTCGCCGCGTTTCATCCTATGAAAACTTTTCAAACTAGCACTAATGAAAGTGCAATGAAGATTTATGACCTAAGTACTTAGATATTTTGTTGTAACAGGTAGGTACATAGTTCATAATACATCACAAGATTAATTAAATTAAAGGTAGGTTTTAGCTAAATAATCTAAAACAATATCCAAAATAACTCATCAATTAGAATAACTTACCTAAATGTAACTTTGGATATGCACAGCTTTGGGTAGCTAAATGTTCTCCCCAATTCACCGGCTTGGCAATTAGGTGGAGTTGATATAACTACCTTACACCAAGATAATTAACTGGAACTCCGACACAAAGCCTATGTTATCGGTTAAATCAATTTCCATTTGAGATCTATTAATTGAATTTGTAATTATAGAACTGTATGCATAATTAAATTACTAGGAACAGGTAGATTTATTTATATCCGCTATAATAGGTACCTACTAGATGATGCCCGCGACTTCATCCGCGTGGATATTGAGGTTTTTAAGTTCCCGCGCAACTTTAATTTTCCAGGACTATATGTCCAATCCTGGGATTTGTACCAAATTATTACATTAAGATCCGTTGAAAAGATAGGCCGTGAAACCGTAGCAAACACACAGACACACAGAGACAGACAAACTTTCGCATTTATAATATTACTAGCTGATGCCCGCGACTTCGTCCGCGTGGTTTAAGTTTTTTGTTATTCCCGCGGGAACTCCTTAATTTTCCGGGATAAAAAGTAGCCTATGTCACTCTCCAGGTCCTCAACTATACCCATGCCAAAAATCACGTCAATCCGTTGCGGCGTGATTGAAGGACAAACCAACAAACCAACAAACAAAGTGACTGTCGCATTTATAATATTAGTATGAGTATGACGATTCGTAGGTATGGATTATTAAATGCCCCCTAAAAGAACCGAAGAGTAAAGCCGTAGAGTGGAAGTCACAAGCAAAGTCCGATTTTTAAGCATTGAAAATTTGCGTTTTCACAATATGTCCTCTCATCACAAGATTTTTGGAAATTGCACTCACCGATTCTGAAAAATTCAAGTCAAGTGAAGACGGGACAAGTTCGTTAGTTTATTATTACGGTCGATGAAGACTTATACTTCATCTTTATACTTTCTCAGGGTAATGTATTTTTTTATCAACTACAAGTTAGCCCTTGACTGCGATCTCACCTGGTGGTAAGTGTTACCTGTTAGGGGTATATATTGCACTATTAAACCCATACCCCTAATCGGTTTCTAACGGCATCGTACCAGAACGCTAAATGGCTTGGCACCTCTTTGCCGGTGGGGTGGTACCTAGCCACGGCCGCAGCCTCACATCTAGACCAGAAAAAAATCAGAAATTATAAATTTCCAAATTGACTCTGCCGGGGATCGAACCCGGGACCCCCCACGTTAAGACATAATAGCACTCAACACTGCGTTACGGAGGTCGGATTTTACGTCTGTTTTAAGATGAAAACTTTCACTCTGGGTCAGTGTACTGTACCTTCTATAGTAGATATTTAATAAAATATTATGACCTATGCTGTGACTCATGTAATAAACTAAGTTAGTTAAGCAAAATATTATAATACTTAAAGCCGACGCAAGCGTACCGCTTGTTCCTTAAGAGTACCTTAAGAGTCGTAGAGAAGTTTAATAGCGGTTTACAACACATCGTAATATTTCCAGCGATTTTATAGCGCAAAGTTCCCCGACCGAGGTAAAAAATAAATAAGCGCAGTTCTTAACGGACGATTTATGGCGGAAACTCCGCAAAAACTCGAAATGCTAAGCGATGGCGCGCGTAAAAAAGTTTTCCATTTTTATTAATGAAAATTTCCTACGATACTCGGGGATTTGATTTGCGTTTAATAAAAAATGCTGTTACGCCTTTTCGGCAAGTGTTTTCTCTGTTGTCATGGTTTTATAGACTACCCACACTATTGTAATGTTTGAAATGCGAAAGTTTGCCTGTTTATTAAGTTTTCTACATAAGCTAAAAATTGTTGGGTTTGTGTTTTTCGGTTAAGAAATTCTCAGTGTTAGTCCGGAGTCGAAACTTGGCGGTGTCAGCCCCGTGCTTGAATAGCATGAAGCCGCACGTCGTCCCGGTTATTATCACTAACATGATAACAGTCGTTAAAGCCGACCAACCCGCATTGGAGCAGCTTGGTGGGTCTAAGTTCTAATACCCTCTCTCCTATGAAAGTAAAGGCCTGTGCCCAGCAGTGAGACTTTAATGGGCTGAAGTGAAGTGGTAGACATCAATCTATACTAATTAATATTATAAATGCGAAAGTTTGAATGGATGGAGGTTTGTTACTCAATCATGACCCAACGGCTGAACTGATCTGGATAGATAGATTATAGTCTGGAATAACACATAGGCTACTTTTTATCCCGGAAAATTAAAGAGTTCCTGCGGGAACCAAAAGCCTCAAACCACGCGGATGAAGCCGTGGACTTGGTCCCGCATTAGCTAGTTGACAATTGTAACGTAGCAAGGAGGTCACTAATGGAACATCCTTACTACGTACATGAGATAGGGATTTCTACCTGACCTATTGGCTGATTAAAAGGTTTTCTAAAATAAACACGAATGGTATGCAAACACAATGGTTGTTTATTTACTTCTAACCCTTAACCTATTACACAGAGGTTTGTTTACATGACACTTACGGTTTACTCTAATTCTATATACGGCGTTGAAACTTTATCAAACGCGGACATTTATACACGGATGCCTGCGGTGGGCATATAACGCGGATCGCGTCGCGGACGTCGGAGGAGAGCGGGATGCGCGGGGGGGAACGGACGGTAGGCCGCTGCCGGTAGGCTGAAGGCCTGGACGGTGCTCGACGCTACCGGAGTCTCTTAACCTCTCCACCCAGTCGAGCAGCGAGAGAATCACACCGACGGGCGAAGGCGCCAAGAGACTGCCTTGAATTTGTGGCTGCCGTCCTATTTATAGGCCGAGGGGGTGTGTCCCACTCGCTCGGCGTCACTCGGTGACGTGATGCTCGGCTGAGGTCGCGGCGCCCGCTGATTGGTCGGCCGGGCCGTCGAGTCGGTGGTGTGTTCGGCCGTGGAATCTTCGAGACGGTGCGCGTTCTCCAGGTTGTTTGTGACGTGTTCGTCACACTCCCCTCCTCCGCCGGAAGATTTTTTCCTGTAAGGAAAAAATCCCTGGATTAAACGGAAAATAACAAAGGAGTATGTCTCCCAAAAAAAATTTTTTTTTTTCTCTGTATCCTTCTTTTCTCCTTTAAACTGGCTTCTTATATTTAGGCAACCTAACTATGCCTTTCTTATGGTTGCCCAAACGTTTCTTGCCTCGTCGGCGCTTCTTTCTGGGCGGCGTCGAGGGTTCGGCTTGGGCCACGAACGCTTCGTACTCTCCTGACTGGATGTGAGCGTCGAGGTCCAAGTATTCTTCCTCTCTCTTTTTTTCCACTTTCTCCCCGGGCTCCCCGGGCGACAGTATTATTTCGTTGGCCCTTCCTTCTACGCTTGGGCCGGGTTGGTACAAGAATCGTTCCGTATTCCCGTCCATGATTGCTTTGTCACTTATTATGCGCACTTGATGCTCCATCTCTAAGTAATGTGACGTGTTTGGATGCGTTTCAGCTATTTATTCCGTGTTCCCGAAAAAAGTGATCCATTTGAGGGTAGGTCGTAGCATTTTGCTTTGCATGTACCTCCTTCTTGATATTTCTTTTATGACGGGTTGTTGATATACGACTTGCTAAGACATGTTAGATGCCTTATTTGAATCTTTCTTATGGTCCGGTATTTTTTTTTGAGTTGTCCCCCTTTTTGTCCATTTTATTTGCGCGGTGATTTTCTCCTGTTTTATCCTTGTGTTTGTTTTATGCGGTGTTTTGTTCTCATCTTGATGTACTGTTTACTTATTGGACTTGATGTGTTTTTCCTTTGGGTATCGGGAAACGTCGTATCTTCGGTCAATTGATATCAATGTCCTAGCTCGGTGTCGCAATCCGGTTGTTCTTATACGTATGTGTGTTCTCTGTCTAACGATAGTTCTGTCGCTTGTTTAGTAATGGAATATTTTCATATCTTTAATGTGTGCGGTGCTCACTTTGCCACCTTGTACAGCTTGGAGTAGGTATATTACTGGTGATTTTTGTTCGACTATTTTATGCGGGCCGGAGTACTTGGGGGCTAGTTTGGCACAAAAATGTTTGTTTGCATTCGATAATGGGTATTCCTTTTTTAATACGAGATCGTTTATATCTGGTGTCCAGTTCCGCCTTGACCTATCATAGTACTTTTTTTGTGTGGTTGATGCTACATTTTGGTTATTTCGTACTATTTCGTAAATTTCTTCGAGTTTTTGCTTCTCTCTCAGCGCTGGGGTTGGGAATTGGTTGTCGTCTCGGAAATTTCGCAGTTCTCAGCCAAATAGTAGGAATGCGGGGGTGTATTTAGTCGTTTCATGAATCGATGTATTCAACGCTAAGTTGAATTCGCCTAGATACTCGTCCCATTTTTTGTGGTTTTTTTCTATATATGCGGATATCATGGTTTCTAACGTTCTATTTACTCGCTCGGTCGGGTTACATTGTGGGGAGTATGGTGCGGTGAACTTCTGTTCTATTCTATATTTTGCTAACGTGTCCTTAAAAATTTTGCTAGTAAATATTTTGGCATTGTCGCTAAGTAACGTTTTAATTCCGCCATGTCTGTTTAATATGCACTCTTTGAGTGCGCTCGCGACGGTTTTGGCCGTCGCCGTTCGTAAGGGTTTTATTTCTGACCATTTGGTGAATTTGTCGTGAAATACGATTATCCACTGGTATCCCTTGGAAGATCGAGGGAGTGGGCCTATGAGGTCTGTTGTAACTACCTCCCATGGTTCTTCGGCGTTTTTTATGTGCATGAGTCCTGGTTTCTTTTCTTGAGACGGTTTATGTTTTTGACAGATTTCGCATTTATTCACGTATTTTGCTACATCCCTAAATATGCCTGGCCAATAGTAGCGTTGTGCTACCTTGTTAAACGTTTTTGACGTTCCTAGATGGCCCGCGTGTGGTTCGTCGTGGTTCTGTTTTATAATATTTTCTTTTTCCGAGTTTCTCACGCATAATTTCCACTCTGTGGTCGGGTCGAGTTTTCCTCCATATTTCGGGTTAATTACTTTCCTATATAATTTTCTATCTTTTATACAATATTCCGGGTCTGTCTCCGGATTTTCGGCTATCTTATCAAATTTCTTTGTGTACCACTCCTTACTCTCTGTTGCTGTGGCGTATACGGGGTTTCTCGACAGCTCGTCTGCTATAACATTTTGTTTTTCCGGTCTGTACACAACGTCGAAGCTATATTGTTGTAGCTGTTTTTCCTTTTCGGTTGTCAAGGTTTTTGTACTACTGGGTTCTTTTTCCAGTTTTTCTGAACTTGTTTGTTCGCATGTTGTTTCTGTCCACCCTATGGATAACCCTATTCTTTTTAGTAAGTCCATTCCCATAATCATTACCGTCGTTGCTGGTAAGTATATGACTTGGTGTGTTAATTCCTTTCCATTCGCTTCTATGTTAATATTGATTACTTTACTCGTTTTTATTCGGGATCCGTCAGCTAGTTTTATTGTGTTTTGTTTTTCTGTGATTCCTTTAATATTTTCCTGAATCTGGTCCATGATCTCTTTGTTTATGTAGGTGTTTGTTGATCCTGTGTCTACCAGTGCCCTGAATGTTTTTCCGTATATCTTGACATTGATAAATACTCTATTATCCCCCCTATTCTGGGTGTTTGCAGTGTAAGCTTGTGGTTTCCTTCTGTAGCTGGCTTCGCCTATCTTTTTACAGCAGTCTCGTGTTAGCTTTCCCATTAACCCACATTTGCTGCAGAAAATTTCTTGTCGGTTTTTGCATTCTCGAGTTGTATGGTTTCTCTTGCCGCATTTCCAGCAACAAGCTTGTGGATCATAGTTGGTCTGTATTGGTTTCCTTTCACTCTTGTGGTCTTCAGGTTTCGTGACTCCGGAAGGTGTTCCTGTTGGGATCGGCGGATTTTCTTTCCGTTGGTACGTGGGTTTTCTCGTTATCTCTTTGAACCGTTCTGAGTTTATTTTTTCATAGTCTCCTGCTAACTGTATTAGTTCTGCGGTTGTACTGAAGTCTTTTCGTTTTATATAATATTGGTAGTTTGGTTTCATGTTATCGTAGATTCTTTCTAGCTGTTGTTCTGGGGTCAGTTTCCCGTATCTTCTCAATAAGGTTTGCATGTCGGTTAGGTACTGCACGAAATTTTCTCGAAATTGCTGTCTCCTATTAATGATTGTTTCTAAAAGGTTTTTCTCATAGTTTCTTGGGTAATAAAATAATTTGAAGTTGTCTGTAAAGTCTTCCCAAGTTCTCCATCCTTGACTGTTATTTCTATACCATAATGAGGCTTTTCCTGTCAGGCATCTCGGTATAACATGAACAATTTTGTTTTTATTGACGTCTAAAGTTTCGGCGAGTTCTTCTATTCGCTCTAGGAATTCAACTGCGTCGCCTGTCGTATCGAACTGTATTTTCCATCGGGAAATGGCTTTATCGAACTCTTTTGTTTCGTTTTCGCTGGCCATTGTCTTCTTTTGTATTGTTTTGTCTTCCTCTTTGATTATTAGGGCTAGTTGTTTGCGTAACTCGTCAACCGTACTTGTTATCGCAACTTGTATGTTTCTCTTTTCTAATTCTTCATTTAATTCTTGTTTATTTAGGGTATAAATCCAAGCCGTCGGCATTGCCGTATTGGGTTGGTTTATTTATGTATATTTATTTTTCGCGGTTTATCGGTTTATCTTATTATGTATCCGGATTTTAGTTTTTATTTGCAATTATTTTTATCGTATTTCGGTTAACTATGATTACTCTCCTAGCTTACTATAGTAATTTTATATTACACGGTTTATTTAAGATTCTTAGTACGGTGCTATATTTGTTCTGTTAGTTTTATATCTCTAGTTGAAGCTTATCTATTTATCTTTGAACAAAAATCTATGTCCCTATGCGTTCCCCTCCGGTCTCCTCGTAAGGTCGTGTTTCGACTTGAGTTTGTCGGGTATTGTCTGTGTCCTTTCGAGTGTACTGTGTATTTTGTTTTGACGATGAGATGTTTATCCTTTGGCTTAGTCGCTAAGGATGACCATCTATTTCGCGTTTTTTTTTTTTTCTTCTCCTTTTTTTTTTCGGTCAGATATTTGCACTCGCAGTCGACACGAGGGTAATCGCACCGACTTATATGCGAGAGCTTGTATCTGTTTTGTTTTTCAATACCGCGGTTATGTATCTTATTAAGTGTGGTATGTGTTCTTATTGAACGCGGTTTGGATATTCACTCTCACGAGCGAGCAGCGAGGGTAATCACACCGCCTGTGAGGGTTTGTATCCTTCCTTATTTCGTATAAATACGATCTTGTATTTGTGTCAGTTACACGCGAGTCAGATATTCACTCTCACGAGCGAGCAGCGAGGGTAATCACACCGCCTGTGAGGGTTTGTATCTGTAATATTCCATAAAAATATACGGGTGTAACAAAATTGTCAGGTTCCCTATGTCTTCGGTACGGATTTTTATTTTAACGGACGCGGCGCGAGTTTCTTCACGCGGCGCGGAACCCGGACGGTGGGCTATTTACGTGGAAGCCAATGCAACGTAGCGTAGCAAGGGCGGGGTGTACCACTGCGACGCGGACGGCGGACGGACGGATGAACGGTTTTTTTATTTATTTCCGCGACGCAAACCCGGGACAGCCGGGTGGG
Source organism: Erebia epiphron (assembly GCA_963932025.1). Lineage (NCBI taxonomy): Eukaryota > Metazoa > Arthropoda > Insecta > Lepidoptera > Nymphalidae > Erebia > Erebia epiphron. Next base: position 997,452 of record OZ009947.1, on the reverse strand, counting down.
TTTTTTAAGTTGGGCGCCAATGTAACGTAGCGTACCACTGCGACGCGGACGGCGGACGGACGGATGAACGGTTTTTTTTTTCCCCGCGACGCAAACCCGGGACAGCCGGGTGGGTTTTTTATACGTTGGGCGCCAATGTAACGTAGCAAGGAGGTCACTAATGGAACATCCTTACTACGTACATGAGATAGGGATTTCTACCTGACCTATTGGCTGATTAAAAGGTTTTCTAAAATAAACACGAATGGTATGCAAACACAATGGTTGTTTATTTACTTCTAACCCTTAACCTATTACACAGAGGTTTGTTTACATGACACTTACGGTTTACTCTAATTCTATATACGGCGTTGAAACTTTATCAAACGCGGACATTTATACACGGATGCCTGCGGTGGGCATATAACGCGGATCGCGTCGCGGACGTCGGAGGAGAGCGGGATGCGCGGGGGGGAACGGACGGTAGGCCGCTGCCGGTAGGCTGAAGGCCTGGACGGTGCTCGACGCTACCGGAGTCTCTTAACCTCTCCACCCAGTCGAGCAGCGAGAGAATCACACCGACGGGCGAAGGCGCCAAGAGACTGCCTTGAATTTGTGGCTGCCGTCCTATTTATAGGCCGAGGGGGTGTGTCCCACTCGCTCGGCGTCACTCGGTGACGTGATGCTCGGCTGAGGTCGCGGCGCCCGCTGATTGGTCGGCCGGGCCGTCGAGTCGGTGGTGTGTTCGGCCGTGGAACCTTCGAGACGGTGCGCGTTCTCCAGGTTGTTTGTGACGTGTTCGTCACACAATAAATAATCATTAGGTACCTGTTTGTGGGCATTGCTAAAGTAACAAAGGAATTATTGGGTCGAGCCTATTAATTCCACTAACATTAATTATTGTCGGTTTCGTATCGTGAAGTACCTACTTCGGTACCCGTAAGTACAAATTGGTTCCTGGGAATTATTCAACAAGCTTCTTACGTATGTATGGAACAAAGAAGTAATCTATAATTGTACGCATCGGTTGCCCGCGAAACGCTGAATAAGTAATGGACATTAGAGGTCAAACGATACCTAACGAAGAGAAACTGCCCTCTCAGCTCATTGCTCAGCCACACTTCCTGGAAAATTCTTTAAGGATCCATTGCAACATCGTTAAATACCACCAGAAACATAGCTAAGGTGACTGGCACAAGTCAGCATTCTTATGCGAAAGTTTGGATGGACGGATTAATGTTTGTTACTCAATTACGCCAGAACGGCTGAACGAATCTCGATTAAATTTGTCACAGAGATAGATAAGGGAAGGAATAAGTCATAGACCGGAAAATACACCGGAAATATATTCCGGAAAATCAAAGAATTCCCGCGGGAACCAAAAAATCTCAATCCGCGCCGACGAAGTCGCGGCCAGGTATCACGTCTTTTGGTAAAAAAATATATTTTGAGTTTTGCATCCCAAAGTGGCTGTTTAGGTGGAAAAAACGTTAACCATAATATAACTATAAAATATCTATGAAAGATGGTCTAAATACAGGTAGGTAAGTAAGTAAATCAATTCGTACGGTCGTATATTAATATACAATATTGATTTCCAAACCCAAGATATGCAATTAATTCATAGCCTCTGTCCAGTGTCCGATATTCTAGCTTCTGCAGGAGCCGTCTTGTTTGTCGGTAGGCATATTGGGGCATTTGCGGGCAGCAATTGGTCCACGTTACACTCCGGCGGCTCGGAAAGGTTATCGATGTATACATTGTGCACTGTATCAAACAGATATGTCCATGCTGTAAAGTAATGATAATACCTACAACATATGATAATAATCGACAAGGTATGCACCCTTACGCAGTCGAAATTCCGCGGGCTCGCACGAAGCGATTTGCTTCCACGTTTCTTATTCGAACCGCTAGGATATTGAATGCCCTTCCGGCTTCCGTTTTCCCCTCCTCCTTTAATATCATCATTAAGTCCTATGACCTCCCTTTGGAGCAGAGGGCAGACACTACTCTTTTCCAAACCGATCTGTCGAACGCCTTATGCTTCAGCTCGCCCACGTAAGGCCGATCTTTTTCGCCTTATTAAGTATAGAGTACCTACGCCGCCAAGTCTGTTTTGGCCGCCCGCGTTTTCTTTGACCTTGCGGGTTCCAATCCAACGCCTGCTTGGGTAAAGGTATGGTAAGGTGCTCGACGCAGTGTATGCCCGATCCAGTTCCATTTTCGGCGTCGGATTTGAAGATCTACGGGTTGTTCATGACATAGTTTCCATAGGTCTAATAAGGTTCAATAGGTCTAATAGGTTCCATAGGAAGTTGGAAGTAGCTTCCGGCCAAAATATCCTCAGAATATAGCGAAGGCAACTATTGATGAATACTTGAATTTTGTGCGTGCGAGATCTTTTCTTGCCTTCCATGTCTCGCAGCCATATAGCAGCCTCTTTTAATATAGGTACCTTCAAATCAAGAGTGAATGGGCATCTTCTAGGCAAGCGCGCTCCATCTTAGGCTGCATCACCCAAGCTGCAAAGTAAATCAACTCGTACATATTGATTCCCAAGCCCAGCATTTAAATGCGCAATTAATTCATGGCTCTATCCTGTGCCTGGATATTCTAGCTTCTGCAGATCGGTCGGCACTCGGCATATTGGGGCATTTGCGTACAGCAATGTCCACGTTTCGGCTCCGGCGGCTCGGAAAGGTTATCGATGCCTGCCGTAAGGCTCTGGTCTCGGCAATTAATTCAAACCTGGGGCCATACTACCATCGCTTACAGTAGTATTATTTTAATCAAATCAAATATTCATTTATTCAATTTAGGTACACTGTAGGTAGGTACACTTATTGACGTCAATTACTTATAAAACATGATGGTGATAATAATCAGTTACGGTATCTTAAAACTAAAGCTACGAGGGTTCAAACGCGCCCTGGTCTCAGAAGAGCCTACAACAAACTCTTGTTATTATTATTCAAATCGCTGTTGTTATTATTATTATTACCATCTCACAAATCATCTCAACTAAGGAACTATCAGAGCCATTAGAGCAAACTATTGTCAAGCTTTTTTGTCATTTAAGTTTAATATTTTACATGGTAATAAGATTTTTTAATGAGTTTACGATATAAGTAATATTGTTGACGCTCTTTTTTCAGAATTTTAATCCTTATTTTAAGGACGTCAAGGTACGTTAAAAGAAACGGACATTTTAAAATAATACTCCTTTATGCGATGATTGGATGCCCCCTGTTCGTTTGCTTGTTGGGCAACACATGGGCAATTACTTGACCGAACTTTCTTTATAACATGTCTATTTCATTTTTTTTTTTCGGAAAACTAACAACTATCTACATACAAAAAAGTGGATAGATAAATATAATATGAGAAGAAAAATAACGCTAATTTTTTTATAAGTTTTCACAGATAGACATATTATATACACGATGATAGATGTTTCATGTTAAACAGTTAAACTATTGGATAGAAGTAGGCGTTATTTTGCGGAAGTCTACGATAATGAAGGAACTAGAAGTTAAAATTTGCTCCCCCCCAGTAGTAATCTATGTGGTACAGTGTGTGGTATTGCACTTGCAGCTTGCGATATTCGCTAAGCCAGCAATTCGCACCTGCACAGCAAAACACAAATCTTACAAATAATTCTCAACATACGTTTCATCATCACTTATCTGAGTATTTACTCACTCTAGAGCTAACTAATTGCAGTGGAATAAAAAAAATACTATAACCACCGTTCCCCTGGTCACCCCACCCCACCCTTTGTAGAGGGTCCAACAATAACAAATACACTTTGTTGTCCCGATTGTTTCGTGATAGAGAAATTTGCGGAACCTCCTTACAAGATTACCCCGCGCCAGAACAAAGGACTCTCTTATTTGTCTAAGGACTTTAACATACGCTATACTATTATATTTAGTATCCATATTCTCTATCCATTCTAAAATTTAAATGCGAAAGTTTGCGAAATCTGTCTGTTTACTACGCTGTCACGGCCCATCTTTACAACCGATTTTGATTAAATTTGGTATAGAGGTAGGTTACATACCGGGGAATAGTTATATACTGCGGAATCCATCCATTACCATTATGTGATTAATGAAATTGGGTCGTGATTGTGGTGGTCGTCACATTAATCACATAATGGCAGGGGTTTTCTTGGGATTGGTGGGGGCGGTGGATTCCCAGGTCCTTCCGCCTACGGCTCAACTAAGAGTACTATTTCAACTATTAAGTTACTTTTTTTTTTTTTATCCACTACAAGTTAGCCCTTGACTGCGATCTCACCTGATGGTAAGTGATGATGCAATCTAAGATGGTAGCGGGCTAACCTGTTAGGGGCATGGCAGTTATATTAAACCCATGCCCCTATAGTCGGTTTCTACACGGCATCGTACTGGAACGCTAAATCGCTTGGCGGCACGTCTTTGCCGGTAGAGTGGTAACTAGCCACGGCCGAAGCCTCCCACCAGGCCAGACCAGAGAAAATTCAGAAATTATAAATTCCCAAATTGACCCTGCCGGGGATCGAACCCGGGACCTCCGCACGTTAAGACAACAGCGCTACACACTGCGCCACGGAGGTTGTAACCAACCTGACGGGGTCCCTAAGCATCTACACCTCTCTCTACTTATAATATTCAATATTTCTTTAAAATGGCACGTGATACATCTAGCAGTAAGACCTTCACAACATTGCTGTGTCCATAATAAACCAAGATCTTTTAGAGTTTCGGAAGCCTCGAATTCAATCAACCCAACGACTAAGTTATATACAGATTTTAGATGTAATTCAGTTAACTTAAAACAGGCATTAAGTAACGTGATCGCGAAGAGATAAATCTCTTCGGGATATTTACGAACTAACCCAAGTGGTAGCACCTTCCTTTTATAACCTTTAATAAGAAAAGGAAGATGCTTTGTATGGCATCATTTATATTTCTAAAAAATAAATGATGGCTGGCTGGCTCCTCCCCGCCACCAACGGTAGGCTTCTTCCCTCTCTTGGTACCCCTAGAGGCACATCAATACATGGACTAATACATCTCTAAGAATACCAAAAGTCAACAGCCCCCCCCCCCCCCCCCCCTTTAACCACTTGGTCATCAATCGCGAAGGCCAGCGCAACGTATGTACGAGCATACTTTAGAGTGGTGCGTTCCACTTATGTCAGCGTATAGCTGGATAATTGCATTTTTAGAGTGGTGCACTCCCACATATACCTGTAATAGGTTTCAAGGATACACCGGACGCACTGCAGGTTCGTTCGTCGCAACGTAACAGAGCCACAGGCGTGATGCACCCTTCAGTAATAGTATGTTATACCAAATACAGCGCGGAACCACCATGGGTGATAGAATGTCGTTTGTGCGTAACATGGTTTTTAGCCAATGTGCCGCAGCATAGGTCGTGAAGCTATGCTTTTACAAGTAACATGGGTTGTGAATCCATGAAACTATGGAGTGTCGAGGCTGATCAAGCGTAGTGCAAAATGTAGTAAGATATGAGGCGCAACGTACGCATAATCCAACCTTCGGCAATAATAAACAGCGTCCTTCCAACCATGGTAAGTTATCGTTCGAGTATTGCGAACGACGTACGTAATTTAGATAAGTAGATCGCAAGGTAAAGTCAGACGTTTTGTGGAACGTAGAAGTATACTCGAACTGCACTGCGCTCAGAAAGCAGCTCTCTGATTCAACAACAAACCAATCCCATCTGAACGTCCAACTAGGTAGACATCCAGACAGAACCAGCCGTGCTGAGGCATCGCTGAAGCGAGACACCGTTACGCTCCACAGCCCGACCCGACCTTCGATAATAATTTGTTTAGTAATATACGTGTAAATATGTTGTAGTTATGATATGTATATAAATCCACCAGAGGCAGATAAGATTTCGTCGGATGCTCTCAAGCTAGATCCGCTAAGGTCCTCACATTAGACAGCATCCAACAACACAGTGCGTTCAAACGATCTATTGCAAATATACCTGCTCAATATATTAATTTTATGTATCGCCCCACACGCACACACAACAAGATGTTGACAGCGCTCAATCCCTCCTACACCATCGCCATACCCACCCTTGGCGAGCGGTTGTAACGACGGGAAACTTCTCCGTAAGCTTGTAGTCGCGTAATCATATATACCCATACTATACTACCATTCTATTATCGTTTTAATATTACTTTACTATTATTTTATTACGATTTTTATCAGATGTTAGTGATAATAACCGGGACAGACGGGATGAAGCCACTCAAACTCAGTACAAGAGACCTATGCCCAGCCATGGACGTCTACGGACGTTCCAACAGAGATAAATTCCTTGCGGCTAAATGTATCTAGTGTGCTCGTGCCCTTGTTTTTCTTACGTTCGGAACAAAGCGAGTAGTTCCGCTCGTTCGGCAAATATTCCTGTAAAATATTACCTTTTGCGCTTTCTTTTGTCCCATTTCTACGTTTAAACGACGAAATGGATGAGAAATGATTTGTTTTTATTTCAATGATTTCATAAATTTTACTGAGTACATCCGGTTCAGGTGTTTAGGTTTTTTATTAATCAATGTTGAGTTAAGATCCAGTTACATGACAATTGGTTAATGTTACTTTAAGGTTAACGTTAAAATTTTACTACTAATATGTTACATAAAATTATTACTCTTTGGATAGAAGAAGGCGTTACTTTGCGGAAGTCCATGATAATAAAGGAACAATAAGGTTAATTTGCTATAATCCGACAAAATTTTTTATGGCGGATTATAGCAAATTATGCTTTTGTTCATTATTTTGGGAATTTGAATGATTTCTGAATTTTCTCTGGCTGTAGTTGGTGGTTTTTGACGACCTCCGTGGCGCAGTGTGTAGCGCTGTTGCCATAACGTGCGGAGGTCCCGGGTTCGATCCCCGGCAGGGTCAATTTGGGAATTTATAATTTCTGAATTTTCCCTGGTCTGGCCTGGTGGGAGGCTTCGGCCGTGGGTAGTCACCACCCTACCGGCAAAGACGTGCCGCCAAGCGATTGAGTGTTCCGGTACGATGCCGTGTAGAAACCGAATAGGGGTATGGGTTTAATATAACTGCAATGTCCCTAACAGGTTAGCCCGCTACCATCTTAGACTGCATCATCACTTACCATCAGGTGAGATCGCAGTCAAGGGCTAACTTGTAATGGATAAAAAAAAAAACTTTTTTTGACGATCTCGCTTTCGCAGTGGTGAGCGCAGTTGTATTTTAAGCAGGAGGTCCTGGATTCGATCCCCGGCAGGGTTATATTCTCTGGTCAGGTCTGGTGGAAGGCTTCGGCCGTGGCTAGTTACCACATTACCGGCAAGACGTGCCGCCAAGCGATCCGGTACGATGCAGTGTAGAAACCGATAATGGTTATGTGTTTAGTATAACTGCCATACTCTCATAGGTTAGCCCGCTAACATCTTAGACTGCATCATCACTTATCACCAGGTGCGATTTCAGTCAAGAGTTAACTTGTAGTGGAATTAAAAAGATCCAGAAACGTTGTGCTAAAGAATTTGACTTCTAGAAATCTAGAAATTTGGACAGCGTTTCATATCTATCTTTTTGTAGGTAACATAAAAATAAGACATTCAGATCTAAGAACCTAAGATCTAGATCTAGACACGGATCAACGTGACAGTTAGACATTCGTTACAGGATTGTGTCGGACACTAACAGATGTGTGTCTTAGACTTCAGACACATGAATACATTACACTGAGGCTGTACGAGCTATGTTTGGGTTTTTGATATATTTTGGAGATAAAATATTGTGTATCCATACTAATTCCATGCTATGCTAATATTATAAATGCGTAAGTGTGTCTGTCTGCTACGCCTTGACGGCCCATCTATTCAACGAAATTTGGTATAGGTATAGTTTGTATCCCGGGGAAGGAGCTTTTTATCCCGGAAAATTAAAGAGTTCCCTCAGGAATCAAAAAACCTTAATTCACCCGGACGAGGTCACGGGCATCTTCTAGTAATTTATATAGCATTCACATACTCTTTATATGCAGAAGGACCTGAGAACCCACCGCATTACCTACCTATCCTAAGAAAACTCCTACCATCATATTGGGATTAATGGACAGGGATCACGACCCTCAGTATCTAAGCAATGATGTACAATACTGGATAGAATCAGGCGTTACTTTGCGGAAGATCATGATTTAGCAAGAAAAGAATACAATTATTTTGCTATAATCCGCCAACAGAAAAAAATCTGTACTTATGGTCAAGCATGCAATTATAAGCGAAGCACCGTTTACCTTCACCAAGCAAGAAAAACTTAGCTTTCTTGCTTGGTGAAGCAAGCAATGCCACCACCACTCACATGCACCACCACACAAGACTTTTATACTCATAGAGGTAGTATCCTCCGTGGTTATACTATTCTCGACGCACGTTTCGCCCCGACACCGGAGCATCTTCGGGAGATGTCGACTTTACAATGCAAGATTGTCTAGTGACGTTCGTGTGAAATGCGCGGTGTTATATACCGTTTTTTAAACCCCCACTACTATTGCCCCGCCCATTACCCCCCGGAAACCTACCCCCTTCAAAAAAACGAAGCAGTGGTGAATTTGAATTTGATGTTCAATACATAAAAAGAGAGATGTCACTAACGTACAAATAGGTATGTCGAAAGCTTAATCCACTGGCGTCGGCTCGCGGAACATTCTTGGTAACAACATTAATCTTTTTGTACAAGTATATAGCTGGTTCCCCCATATGTCGTCGCTTACACACAGACGTGACAAGCGACTTATACACTGACATATGATATACAGATACATTGGATATGATATACAGATACATTGGATATGTATAGGAAAAGACCAGAGACTGCTCTTTTCCAATAGATACAATAAACAAAAGTGTTAAAAGTTTATCGTATTTATTCGTACTTAATTTTATAAATTCGAAAGTCTGGATGGATGGATGGGTGGATGGATGAATCTTACTCAAACACATCAAAACAGCTGGACGGATCTGGATAAAATTTCCCATTGAGATAGATTATAGTCTGGAATATCACATAGGCTACTTTTTATCCCGGGAATTTAAAGAGTTCCCGCGGACGAAGACGCGGGCAGCTAGTAATTAGTTATATACAATATACATGTGTGTCTGTCTGTAGCAAACACCGAACCAGTTATGTTTTTCTTTTTTAAAGGTGATCGAGAGTGTTCTAAGCTATGATTCAAGAAAATCTGTTCAGCCGTTTGAAGTTCATCAACTCTTTTCTAGTTGATGATATTGGATTGTTACTTCAATATGCCGGGGGTCATTTTATTGTATACGTCCCAAGAAGATCACACAATTTACCTATTTATGTGACCTTTTTCGTTCTCATCCAGCGCAAACAATATGTTTATCAAATGTAAGCAAGGGGTGCCCGGTGGCTTCTGAGTCCTAACGGCGACTGCCCCAAGACGAATGGTCCCAGAAGTCCCCTTCCTTCTCCCAACTCAGGCTCATAAAATACTCGAATGGCCCTTTTATTTAGCACCGATCGTTTGTTCGCGTTATGAGGGTCAGTGTGAAGCGGCCTTATGGCGGCGACTATAAAATCTTAAATAGGCCTCACAATACAGAATGACTATCAGCTTTCAAAGAACGGCTTCTTTAGCATCATTAATGTGTTAGATACTTTACTTGAGTTTATATCGCGTAACTAGCTGTACACTTTCCATAGTAGATTATTAACCAAGGGGATAGCAGTGTCTTCTGTCGCGGGTGACGATTTAAGTTCACCCAAGACTAAGACAGCTTCATCACCGAGGAAAATACTCTACTTTTCGTACCATTTGCGAAAAAATTTACACAATAATAATATGAGATAAGCATTTATTAAAAATAATGACAATTAAAAGTAAAAGGTAACATTCGAAACATTGGTCCAATTATTGATAGAGAGAGTTCATAAGTTTTTAAATAATATTCCTTGGATTTTGTTGGAAGCAAATTATTTATAATTACGGCAGCATTTGCACTGATGGAATCCGACAATTCACTGTCACTGTCGCTTTGATTTAACATCGTAACGTATTTTTAGAACATTAACTTATTTATAAAAATAAATTAAAATAAACTTAACTTTTATGTACCTATTTGAAGAAAATAAAAACGCGGCAAATTCCTAGACTAATATTTTTTTGTCGGAAAAGCAAAGGCATCAAGCTCATATCTACGGCCTCGTCGGTTTTCGTAATTTTATTTAATAATCATAACTGCATAATAAATGCGTATTCCTTTTTCAAAAAGATATGTTTTATATACAAACTCAATGGTGTAAACACAGATGTAGTTCAGTATAAATTTCGGTAAGTACTTATTCCAAATTTAAATCACATTCTCCCCTTAGAGGATGAATGAAATTCAGTACAATTTTCTTTCCCTGTTTTTAACAGATTAAAAATAATATTTATGATTCAAAGATGTGTGGCGTGTGGCATTGAGTACAGTCCCACCAACTTATCTGGCCCGGTGGCCAAAGTTGGAACTAATTTTTATGCCTGTCTGCCTGCTTTCACGGCCCATCTATTTAACCGATTTTGATGAAATTTGGTATATCACTAGGTTATATCCCGGGGAAGGTCATAGGCTACTTGTTATCCCGGAAAATTTAAGAAGTCTCCCGGGAATCAAAAAAACGTAATAGACGCGGACGAAGTTGCTGGCATCATCTAGTAAGAAATAATTTATTTTTGACATAAGCATCATCATTAGTCAAGGTGAAAAAGGCAAGAGTCGCATGGCGTGATTTAGGGTGGAAACACACTACGGACAGGATAACACAAAAAGTGAAACGTCAAAGTCAAAGTCAAAGTCAAATAACATTTATTCAATTTAGGTAGGTATACTACAATTATTGACGTCGAGTTTTTTATTAATATATATATAGCTGCTCGTGCTGATTCATTGATTGATCACCTCTCCTGAACAATTTTGTATGAAAAAAATTTTTTTCACTGACCATTTCGTATAGAGGGGAAAAATTCATGAAGAGGAAAAATACGGAGAGAGCTGATGATTGAGGATTTCGAAGACGGGTGAACAGCACAGCCAGGGTATTGAAGATAGGTGGGGGGTGCTCGACCAAATGTCATTCGAAACTTCATCCAATTGACAGTGAGCTGAAAAAATTTTCAAAATGGCGGATTTAAGATGGCCGCTATACAAATTTCGTCAGTGTCTATCTCGGAGAGTATAGAAGATGGAAGAGTGGTTTCTTGGCAAAAGATGATCAGGACATGAAGGTCTACTTGATGAATAGGAAAAAAATTCAAGATGGCGGAATTTATTTTTCCATAGAAAATGTATGGCGAATATTGAAGAGGCTACAATTTAGTGTTGAACTATGCAATACTTTAATGCGGTTCCTTTTCAAAATTTGTTCTTAAAGAAGAACTCTCCATAATTTTTCGGAGAAAAAAATATAATATGGAGAGCGATGATGATCGAGGGTTTGAAAGATGGGTGAGGAGCACGGCCAAAATTTAATAGGTGTCTATTTCAGAAAGTGTACTAGGTGGAAGAGTGGAAGTAGGAAATATGCATGACTTTGATAATATGGTTTTTTTACAAGATTTGAGAATTGTCGGTTTGCCGTTAGGAAAGCCAAGATGGCGAAATTACATGGCACCCAAAGTTACCCGATCGTCAGTGGTATAATATTGATACTAATCAACTTAGGAAGGTTTCTTTGTGTTTTTACTTCAACGGTCTCTTACACTGCATGCATGTCTGGAAAGTTTTTTTACATTTAAAGGCCCTTTTAGATTTTTAGGGGGGTCTCTGTTTTATGTTTTCTTATGATAATTTTTTTTACGTCTGTCGGACGCTTGGCACGCTGGCGCTTCCACTGTGCTCGCTAGCATAGCAGTGTGTTGTTTACTTCAGAACACGTAAGCAGTAAACACTAGGATAGGAGGAGAGGAAGTAAGTAGACAGTGGGCCGCGCGGTCTGCTACGCGGTCCGCTTCAGCGGGCCGCGCATCCACGCGCCATACTAGTAATATATATTTTTCATTATCACCATTTCACAAATCATCTTAACTAGGGAACTATCAGAGCCAATAGATCAAATCATTGCCAAGCTTCCTTGTCATTTAAGTAATACTTTACATGGTAATAAGATTTTCGTACCACTTGCTCAAAAAAGTGACATTCTATGCCACAAAAAGCGAACATAACAATAGTCATTTTTAATCTGTTAAAAACAGGGAAAGAAAATTGTACTGAATTTCATTCACCTCTAGGGGGAGAATGTGATTTAAATTTGGAATAGGTACTTACCGAAATTTATACTGAACTACATCTGTGTTTACACCATTGAGTTTGTATATGTATAAAGCATTAAAACATCTTTTTGAAAAAGGAATACGCATTTATTATGCAGATATGATTATTAAATAATATAACGAAAACCGACGAGGCCGTATGAGCTTGATGCCTTTGCTTTTCCGACAAAAAAATATTAGTCTAGGAATTTGCCGCGTTTTTGTTTTCTTCAAATACATAAACGTTATGTTTATTTTAATTTATTTTTATAAATAAGTTAATGTTCTAAACAGTTCCTCAGACGCAAGAACAGAGAAATACCTACTCAAATCAACTCATCAACAAATGTACCAAACAAAAATGTAACTCTCTCTAAGTATCAATAATTGGACCAATGTTTCGAATGTTAACTTTACTTTTATTTGTCATTATTTTTAATAAATGCTTATCTCATATTATTATTGTGTTACCTAATTTTTTCGCAAATGGTACGAAAAGTAGAGTATTTTCCTCGGTGATAAAGCTGTCTTAGTCTTGGGTGAACTTAAATCCCTTCGCTACACTCAGGACTCGTCTTAAATCCCTCGCTTCGCTCGTGATTGAAGTTTTTAACACCCTCGCTACGCTCGGGAGTAAACCTCGAGTCCTTCGTTACGCTCGCGATTTAAATCGTCACCCGCGACAGAAGACACTGCTTTATCCCCTTGGTTAATAATCTACTATTTTTAATGAGTTTACGTTTTACATTAACTTTGAACTTATTCAGATACATTTTCAACATGTCTTCTGGGAGCTTATTGTAGAAGCGGACACTGTTTCCAACAAATGAATTGCTAGTTTTACTAAGCCTAGAAGTAGGCATTACAAGTTTATTTTTATTTCTAGTATTGACATTATGACAATCACTTTTCTTCTTGAATTTATCAATGTGTTTATGCACGTATACTAAATTTTCAATTATATATTGGTTGTGCACTGTCATTATATTGATTTCTTTAAATTTATCTCTTAGTGACTCTCTTGGTCCCATATTATATATGGCTCGAACAGCCCTCTTCTGCAGCACAAAAACAGAATTAATATCAGCAGCATTACCCCATAATAATATACAATATGACATAATGCTGTGAAAGTAACCAAAATAAACTAATCTCGCCGTTTCTATATCTGTCAACTGACGAATCTTTTTAACCGCGTATGCAGCAGACCTAAGCCTGTTCGATAAGACATTTATGTGATTGCCCCATTGGAGTTTAGCATCTAACGTTATTCCAAGAAAAACAGCGGTATCCACTAAATCTAATTCCTCATGATCAAGTTGTACAGTGGTTTTTACCTGTTTGACATCAGGTAATGTAAATTTGATACATTTTGTCTTTTTCCCATTTTTCGTCGGCGCGCGCATTTCATATAGCTCGTTTTGCCCTGTCCTGTCCGTAGTGTGTATTCGCCTTTATTGTAGGCCTCAATAAGTTGACTGGAGCTACAGTCGCTACGCAAAGGGCTACGTCGTAGCCGGTTTACCATTACACATTGAGTTTAATAAATCAACCCTCATGAAGAAATGTTAGGTTTAATTTGTTATTGTAATATTTTTATTGTTTTCCTTTTTTTTATTAATTACTAATGTTGTGCTGTAAATATGTATAGGTGGTTAGGTACATATCAATTAAATAAACCGTGCCTTGAAAACTACAGGAAAATAAAGAAGGAATTAAAGTTAGTTTCCAATTCCATAATGAGTTGGTGCAGCTGTTCCACAGTAGGTAAAGCGCTATTTCCGACAATTATCTGCGCGTAATTGGGGGCTTAATTTGCGGTTACTGATAAATAAACACGTAGACACATGTATTACGCTGCCCTACATCAAAACCACGTAAATAACACACATTTTTGTAGGACACAGGATTGTAGGATTCTAGTAAGCTGCTGGATCAACCAATTTTTACTGCATTTATTTATACTGAATTTTAATTGTTTGTAATTTATATATTACTAGATGATGCCCGCGACTTCGTCCGCGTAGATTAAGGTTTTTTGATTCCCTTGGGAACTCTCTGATTTTCCGGGATAAAAAGCCGTAGCCTATGTCCTTCCCCGGGATATCAGCTACCCCTGTACCAAATTTCATCAAAATCGGTTGAACAGATCAGCCGTGCTAGCGTAGCAGACAGACAGACAGACACACTTTCGCATTTATAATATTAGTAATTAGATTAAATAGATTTATTAATAATTATATTAGATAGATTCACTGAGTAAAATTGGTGTTGTGGCATCCGCCTGGTCCAATGCTACAACCCTAAGACGCTGTTCCAGGGGCCCATCAGCTGGATTCGAGCCTCTTAGACCATTGGCTCAGGGCCAAAGGCGGACAGAACTGTTCCGGCTCAACTTAGATAACTAAAGTATTGATAGATTTAAACTTATGCTATGCACTTACAGAGTCCAAGGTGACCACGGCTCCTCGATAAGGAAGAATGTAGGTTAAAGGGTAGGAAAGGTCAGGAATGAGAAGGTACTTGCTGTTCGGCCGTAGCTTCTTGCTTCAAGACGGCACTAACACACAACACACACAGCACAGCACTAAAGTTCGTCTATAAGCTACTTAGATTAATTATTTACTTAAGTATATAAGGTTGCACGGCCAGCAGTGGCGTCAACGTGGCACACAACTATTGTCACTCAGTACAACAAGTAAGTCTTTATTTAGTACCGAAAACTAGAAGCTAATTTCTCGCGGGAACCTTAAGCTATAGCGAGGTTCTCACAATACGGATTACAAAGAAAAGCTTATTTTTACAACCAACAATTCGAGGCGCCGGCCCGCCTAGCCAAAAACCAATCTGAACTCCGTCGAACTGTCAAACCAAAGGTTTTATCAAAAAGCGCGGCAAGCTAGCTACGTTCACAAAGTATTCCATCTGTCACAACGACCACAGACAACTAATACATAGGTGGCGCGAACAATCCCCCGCCCGTGGACGCAAGGATTTACGTCCACTCACTAGCAGATGGGGAGACGTGACAAGGTGCAAACGGCTCGGTGCAAGACCGAATCTCCGACCATTACCTCGGCGACTCTGGGAACCCCATCAGACCCGTACATTAGCTTAACAATGCGTCCACGACGCCAATACAAAGGTAGCAAATTAGATTCCTTTACCAATACAAGATCACCAACCTTAGGGGGATCGGATTTGTCAGCCCACTTAACACGTTGCTGCAAAAGGTGCAAATACTCGAGTGACCAACGATGCCAAAAGCTCTGAGTCATTTGCTGCAACAGTTCAAACCGAGACAAACGTGAGGTTTTCGCGTCCCTGAATACCCCATTCGGGCAAGGCGTTAAGGGGCTGACCAATCAAGAAGTGGCCGGGAGTTAAGACCTCCAGGTCGTTTGGGTCAGACGAGAGGGGGCAGAGTGGCCGAGAATTGAGTATGGCCTCAATTTTACAAAACACAGTGGCGAGTTCTTCGAAGGTCAAGATAATTTCTCCTATAACGCGTCGGAGATGTGTCTTGGCGACCTTGACGACAGCTTCGAAGATCCCACCCCAGTGGGGGCAAGCTGGAGGGTCAAACTTCCAGGTTATCCCCATCTTGGACATTGCAGTACTTAAACTAATCTTATTACTAGACAAAAATTCAACAATTTCTCTTAAATATCTATCGGTACCCTTATAATTAGTACCGCAATCGGTGCGAACCAGGTCAGGCAATCCTCGACGGGAGACAAATCTACTTAGCGTGGCCACAAAGGCCTCAGTGCTTAAGGCACTCACGAGTTCCAAATGGACCGCTTTAGTAGAGAGACAAACAAAGACGCACAGATAGGCCTTGAGTGACCGGGCGTTGCGGAGGTTAGAGCTCTTGATGGTGAAAGGGCCTGCAAAATCAGTGCCAACTCCGGCAAAAGGTCGAGTGGCCATGACGCGGTCGGGGGGCAAGTCACCCATCATCGGCTGCGCAGTAGGGGCCTTCAAACGGTAGCAAGGGATGCATTTGAAAATGACGCTCCGGATTGTGCGTCTCCCTGCCAAAATCCAAAACTCACGCTGTAAAATAGCCGAGAGGGCATTGCAACCAGCATGGGCATTTTTCAGGTGGTAAGAGGTCACCAGCAATTTAACAAAGGTGCCGTCCTTAGGGAGCAGCAACGGGTGACGAGCACCATAGGGCAACTCAGCATTCCTAAGGCGTCCGCCAACGCGTAACAATCCGTCATCGTCCAAAAAGGGGCTTAAGCGAGCAAGCGGGCCTTTCAAAGCTAAGCCTCCTTTTATGGTGTCGATCACGGACGCAAAATGTTCTGCCTGAACCACACGCAACCAATGTGTCCGGGCTTCTCGACGTTCAAGAGGCGACAAAACAGGATTCAAATTTTTATTACCTGGGTTCCTTCCATTATGGATGAAACGTCTAAGCCAACCGGTAACACCAATGAGTTTATCAAGGGAACTGTATCGTTCCAAGAGGAAGTTAGAGTCTGGGATCGGTCTATCCTCCACGACTCCGACTCTTAAGCCCGGCAAAACTTCCGGAGCGGAGAACCGATTCTGAGGCCAAGCCGACTCAGGTTGCGTTAACCAACTTGGGCCCCACCAAAGGGGATGGTTGACAAGTGAAGAGGTCTCGAGACCGCGAGAGGCACAATCGGCCGGGTTCAATTCTCCGGGTACGTGTCTCCAAATCAACGGAGTTTCAGAGCACTGAATTTGGGACACCCGATTCGCGACAAAGACCTCCAAGTTGTGAGGGGCGGCTCGGAGCCAACATAGGACAATTTCACTGTCCGTCCAAGCATACACGTCGGTCAGTTCGACCACGGATGCCAAAGATGAACGGACGTGGTTAAGAAGGCGCACCAAAAGAGCAGCGCCAGACAATTCTAATTTAGGGATCGTCAAGCGTGACCGAATAGGGGCCACCTTGCTCTTTGCCAAGACAAGATGTGTCGCTACCTCACCAGTGGCATCGACAGTCCGCATATATACCACGGCAGCATAGCCTCGTTCGGAGGCGTCACAAAATCCATGGAGACTGGCGTGGCACCTTCCTGGTGGTAGGAAGCGTCGAGGCATCGCAATTCGGTTGACGTCCGGAAGTGCAGACACAAGGGAGTGCCACTCCTTCAATAATTTCCCTTGGAGAGGATCGTCCCAACCGACTTCAGCAATCCAAAGCTTCTGAAGGAAGCATTTGGCCAAAAATATTACGGGAGTGATCCACCCGTTTGGATCAAATGTGCGGGCAACCGTAGACAAGACGGAGCGCTTAGTCCAGACCTTAGGAGGTGGGTTCAATTTGACCCGGTAGGTGAAAACATCCTGGACGGGCTGGTACTGTATTCCAAGGACCGTCAACAAATTAGGATTTTCAAGGTTTTCAAAAATATGAGGGTCCTGCTGATCCTCTCCCGGGAGATCCTTCAAAACGTGAGGGGAGTTGGATAGCCACTTTCGCAATTCATAACCTCCGGACTTCAGTATTGCGATCAATTCGTCACGCAGGGTCAAAGCTTCTTCAACACTAGAAGCTCCTGTGCAGATGTCGTCCATATAGACTGACGATTCCAAGATGGCTGATGCACGAGGATAATTCAGCCGCTCGCGGTTAGCCAATTCCAACAAGGTCCTAATAGCAATAAAGGGGCTTGACCGGAGTCCATAGGTCGTTGTGTTCAATTCAAAGACCCGTATCGGCTCATTAGGACTCTCGCGCCACAAAATCAGCTGATACCTCCGATCATCGCGATGCACCACCGACTGTCTGAACATCATCTTGATGTCAGCAACAAAGACAATTTGGTGACGGCGGAAATGCGTGAGGATGTCGGAGATATCCTTGATCAACTTAGGGCCAGCGTGCAGACACTGGTTCAAAGTCACCCCGTTAGACGTAGCCGCGGAGCCGTCAAATACCACTCGAATCTTACCCCCAGGGGTCTTCAAGACAGCATGGTGGGGTAGGAAGTAGTGCTCGTGCGAACGCCAATCAAAATTGGATGGTGACATGTGTCCAAGGTCTTCGTACTCGCGCATAAATTCAATATACTTGGTGCGGAAGGTAGGGTCGCGCCGCATGCGCCGTTCCATAGACAAGAGCCTTTTCTCAGCTGAGGCCCGTGAATGACCAAGAGGGGGGCGAGAGGCGAGGAAGGGCAAGCGAGTTACGAAGCGCCCGTCAGTACGGCGGCCTGTGTTATTTTGATAGAACAACTCGCATTCAAGGTCAAGAGGATTAACCGGTGCGGCGTGTGGCGGCTCCTCGACTTCCCAAAAACGCTGGACTACATCCGACAACGTTAAGCCGGCTGCCTGCAATTGGTCTAGCACCGGTGGGTCTGAAGACCACAAAACGGGTCCAAGAAAGCTATGACCAAATATAGTGGAGATGGCGCAAAGTCCATCTTTCTGCAGGACCCTAATTCCTCCTGACAAGATCAGGCCTAGGACATCAGAACCCAACAAAAGATCCATGGGACCAGGTTCAGTCCAGTGAGGGTCGGCAGGGGTCAGACCTGCCGTACAGGAAACCGCAACGTCAGCGATTCTTTCCTGTGGTAGAGGACCCAAGATATCGTCAAGGACTGACACCTTGATCAAGACGCGGAGATCGCCCTTAATTGGGCCAAACATCAACTCCGCTTCACCCTTAGGAGTCGAGGGCTCGGCACCACCGATACCTATCATCCGAACCGCATGAGGACTCCAAGGGAGCCCTAGCTTACCCACCAAATAAGAAGAAGCAATACAGCGCTGTGAACCCGAATCCAAGAGGGCACGAACTATCAAAAATTCACCTTTCGGGTTGTACACCTTCACTGAGACAGTCGGCAAAAGAACGGTCTGACAGACGGACTGCTGAAGATTAAGATTCTCAGGAGATGTGGCTGTGGTGGGGACTAGGGCGGCGACCACCTAGCATTGGTCGCCTTCATCAAACCGGTCCTCGAACCGGGGAATCTCGAATCGAGATTCATGCGGAACCTCCAGAGGCGGAGGAGACGGACCTCCATTTGGGTAAATCCACGCGCCATCCCGCGGCGGAAGCACAGGCCTAGTCAAGCGGGCAGAGGCCGGCACACCGTAGTGAGGTTGGCGACCCATACGAGGTGGGCGGCGCTCTAGTCGCGGCCACTCGTGAAGCGGGGGTGAGTAGCGAGTAGGACGGCCCGTCGCCGTGGCGGCAGCAAATCCCGCATCAAATTGGCGCAGGGGGGTCGAAATCCCCCCGCGGGGGGGTGAAGCCCCCCCGGGTGGGGGCGAAGTCCGGACACACCGGGGCACCTGACACGGTGCAGGAGAGCGACGCAGACTAGCAGGGGAGCGATTAACATAAGCACCCCCGCCCGTGCGGGGGGTGCTCTCCCCCACCTGGCGGCCAACGCCATTTTGGTTGGCACACAAGATCGCCAGGTGGTTGCCCTTACAAATAGGGCATGGCTGCTGATGTGGGCAGTCTCGCTGCAGGTGAGCTTCCAGGCAACTATAGCACCAGTGGCGGTCCCTGGCGATGCCCCTCCGGTGGTTAATCGTCTTGTCCAGGAACTGGGGACAAGAAGGTACCCTGTGGCCCGGACGCTTGCAATATTTACAGGGGGTGGCCTCAGTGGCAGCAAGCCCCCTGTAGACTGGCATTGGCCTTCGCTCAGAGGCCCCCTTACCAGGGCTGCCAATCTGACCCCTTCCCTTCCTCGGCTGGGCAGGTTGCTCTGAGGTCCTTGAAGGACCAGCAACACCAGAGTTGTCAGCCTGCCGGCACTCCTCCTCGAGGAACTTTAGCAAATCTGAAAAGGGGGGCAGATAGCTGGCACCGTCCCCACCATACCTCTGTTCAAACCGCAATTTTAATTCGGGAGGTAGGCGGGACAACACTATATGCAGCAACAGAAAAGACCACTGGTCCACCGGGAGCTCTAGTCGCCTAAGTGCATTACATGCTACAATCAACGGGTTTAACAAAGATTCCCTCAAACGAGCAACCCCTGAGACACGTGGCAGAGACAAAATTTGCGCCACGTGCGTGTCCGCTAATCGGCGCACGTTGGCATACCGCCGGGTGAGTAGTTCCCGGGCGGTAGTATAGCTCTCCTCGGAGAGGTCCAGGTGGCAGACCACACTCAGAGCCTCTCCCTGCAAGGAGGACAGTAGGTAGCTCAGTTTCTGGCAGGGAGACAGATCCTTCCTAGCATGCACCAGACTATCAAAGAGGCCGAGGAAACCTAACCACTCACTCAAATTGCCAGAAAATTTAGGTAGGTCTATAGTGGGTAACCTACCTAGTAGCGCAGGTTGAGTCGGAGGTCTCAAAGGAGACTCGAGAAGAGAGCTTAGTCTCGCCTCCTTCTTAAGCTTAGAGCTTTCCTCCACAAGGCCGTCCGTTAGTTCAAAGAACTGCTCATAGTCTCGCTGAGCGGACTGGAGCAGTTCCTCGGGCGGTTCCAAAACCACTAGGTCCCTAAGCGCTTCCTCGACAATTGCCTGTCTGGTCGGCACCTGTTCACATCGCTTGAGCAGTGCGGATGCTCTGTCCTCACGGCCTATCAAGGTACGAGCTGTAGCCGCCCATCGGAGTTCAGCTTGTATCGAGCCAACGAGCCTTTTATGAGCTGACATCTTGTACGCAATAGGTATTGCAATTTGCAATTAAATAAATTACTTTATGATTCACACTTACAATTTAGGCTGGATTGAGGTGGCAACCCTAACTAACAATTAGCCAGCTGTGTGAATTCACAACAAAACAACAACAGTATAACAACACACAAAACAGCAACAAACAACAAACAACAAACAAATAACAGCAAATAAACAATGTTCAAATTCTATTGTAAACAATGAATTTATATGTTAGGTTGTTACACTGTTGATTGCTACAATAATCAAAGTAAAGAATTAAAAATAAACAAGAATAAGAACTACAATTAAAAGCAAGTTAACTTACCTACATGAAAATTATCAAATTATCAGGGGTTAACCTTCAAATACAGACAGACATACATGTAAAAACAAAAAACAAGTTATGTGTATAGTTAACCCGAGACAAACAACAATAATATGTAATTATAGTAATTGTAGTATAATCTTAAGCATAAGTTAGAAGTTACAAATACAAGTTTTTAAACAATTGCAAAGACAGGCAAAGATAGGTGAGCAACTATATATGTGACTGAAAACACTGTGTAATCAATGATTACCGTTCAATAATTAAAAACAAGTTTTTAATTTGCAACTAGTAGGGGACAAAACCAAAGGTAGTGGTTAAATTTACAAATCCAATTAATAATAAGCAATTAATTCAAGACAACAAATTCATATACAGTCACAATCGCAATGCAGACAAGCAATATCAAACCTTGTAATTAGCAATATCAACATATAAAGGGTAAATAATGTATACATAATACCCTTTATTACAAGTTATTATCTGTACACAAATTCAGTTAAAGTGTTGAACAGCTGTTGACCAATTAATTTAGAAGTTTGCCAACAAATCAATAAGCTGCTAACAAGCTAGTATGTATTTAACAAACTAATTACAGTTTGCAACCTTTTCTCAATCTCAACTACAAACTTTCAATTTATAGATAAATAAGTACTTTCATAAACAAAGCAGTTATTTAATTAAACAGAGACCAAGTACAAGCTTTGACAAGCAAGCAAGAATCAAACCTAATGTATAAAATTCTCTTATGCCGCTTCAATACATTTAACGCAGCAAGTAGGAACTATAGCTAAGTAATCCAAAGTAAAAGTTAAGCTTGTTTTAATTTACCTAGCTATATCCCACAATAAATGCCCCACTAGCTTACACTATTAAACCGGTACAGACCTGTCCGCAGCGTTTAGTACAACCACGCTCTGCTACCAAATGTTGTGGCATCCGCCTGGTCCAATGCTACAACCCTAAGACGCTGTTCCAGGGGCCCATCAGCTGGATTCGAGCCTCTTAGACCATTGGCTCAGGGCCAAAGGCGGACAGAACTGTTCCGGCTCAACTTAGATAACTAAAGTATTGATAGATTTAAACTTATGCTATGCACTTACAGAGTCCAAGGTGACCACGGCTCCTCGATAAGGAAGAATGTAGGTTAAAGGGTAGGAAAGGTCAGGAATGAGAAGGTACTTGCTGTTCGGCCGTAGCTTCTTGCTTCAAGACGGCACTAACACACAACACACACAGCACAGCACTAAAGTTCGTCTATAAGCTACTTAGATTAATTATTTACTTAAGCATATAAGGTTGCACGGCCAGCAGTGGCGTCAACGTGGCACACAACTATTGTCACTCAGTACAACAAGTAAGTCTTTATTTAGTACCGAAAACTAGAAGCTAATTTCTCGCGGGAACCTTAAGCTATAGCGAGGTTCTAACAATACGGATTACAAAGAAAAGCTTATTTTTACAACCAACAATTCGAGGCGCCGGCCCGCCTAGCCAAAAACCAATCTGAACTCCGTCGAACTGTCAAACCAAAGGTTTTATCAAAAAGCGCGGCAAGCTAGCTACGTTCACAAAGTATTCCATCTGTCACAACGACCACAGACAACTAATACATAGGTGGCGCGAACAATTGGTAATTAATTAAAATGTTTCTCATTTTTGTCAATAAAGAATTTATTGTATTGTATTAAACTAACTAGCCTAACCTACTTATCTAAACCACAGAATAGGTAACATTACTAAGTATAACTACGGTTCTCACGCAACACTCGATTAGTAGTAGTAGTTAAATATCTCAGTACACTTACTCTGAGTTTTTACATTGCAAATTCGATTGATCCTATTGAGCGTTCGATCACATTAGCGTCACAGTAAAATTAACCTTATTTACATTAATTTAGAGCTCAATTTCCTGTATGCATTCACAGCCAGCGCTCCAAACGATACGTTTCGGAATTAAAATTGGTTGTATTGAATTTGTGTCTTTAAATCAAGAGCTTTTGGGTCCATTTTATTGTGACGCTAATGTGAATTGAATTTGTAATGCAAAAAACAGAGTACCGCTAAGGCTACAGGTCACGTGACAAGTGAGCCAAGCCTGTCTATACTATCATCTTGCTCGCGTAGAATTGTGTACAAAATTTCAGCTTGCAAGAGATTGGGATGAGCATTGATGAGACAGTAAGAGAGAGTGTGAGAGTGTCAGAGCAGGAGAAGATTCTCACTTCGGCGGCTAAGTCACAAGTGGCCTATGTATAGCTGGAACATTGATGTAGATTTTAGTAGTACTCATTCTATTTCGATGAGCTGGAACGTTTGCTTTCATAATATCAACGATACATTAAAATCTGTATTTTATAAGCTTAAATGGAAAATTTAAGTACGCAGTTTTACATAAGAGTGGAAAATTTAAGTTGCGTAGGTAGTAAGTACCTAGTACTTATAGTACTAGTCTTATATTCCTAAGAGGATCTCGAGTCTAAGTCTGTCCTATATTTTCCATGTATGAATAAGAAAACAGGAAGAAAGTTGGAGAGCAAACTTGGGCATAGTAAGTAGTATGGTTAAAGTAGAACAGGCTTTCGACCAACTTTCACTAAATATACAAGATATGAAACGAAGTTCGCCCCGTATACTCGACGGAGGTGAGGATATACATTGAATATGGTATGAAAAACATAATATTATATCAAGCAAAATAATATAAAATACTAGTAATATTGAGAAAATCAGAGGTAGGTTTATTACCAACCAGCTTATGCCCGCGACTTTGTCCGCGTGGAATAAGTTTATTCAATTCCCACGTTCCCAAAGTAGCCTATATCACTCTTCCCAGTCACCCAGGTCACCCAGGTCTTCAATTATACCCATGCAAAATATCACATCATCCGTTGCTCTATTGCGGCGTGACTGAACGACAAACCAATAAACCATAAACTATATCGATTTCAAATTTCAGCCAAATCGGTTCGGTTTAATCACCGATGGTCTGTGGGTTTAATGTTTGTTAAGGAGTAACGTACCTAAACATCAAAAGTTTCGCATTTATATTATTAGTAAGATTAGATTCAACAATTTTAGAACAAACAGACGACAATATTACATCCAAAATGATCTACAATATCAAGAAAATAACTAATTTTCATGTTGAGTGTATTAATTAAATTTACCATCACCGCCGGGGGAATTCCAAAGGTAAATTATTTGACGCCTCAAAAACACTTGGCTTGTTCAGAAGTATGTAACAATTTGTCAGCTATTATAACTTCCACGGAATCAATTATGCTTTATTTACGAGACGAGGGTGCCTCCAACCCCTCCTGCCTCCCTGATTTGAATAATTCCTCTCAATTTTAATAAATGCTTCAAATTTTTCCCTCCCAAATTTCGTGCTCGATGTAATGTCGTAACTTTTTTATTTTGAAACACAAATAATGCCGGATATTTTCTCTTTATTTCCGCACTTCGTCCAAGGTCTGAAGTAATAAAACAAAACAAACTTGGCCCCGATCTTACTTTTTTTTTTCGCGAGCAGGATTGAGGGCAATGCGTGAAAATTACACTTTTATAATTTTTGTGAGGTTTAATACGTCTTATAGGGTCAACACGTCAGTTGACGACCAGTTAGTCGACTTGCCGTCTTTAAAGTTACACAGCTCTTTGAAATTTACCTTTTTTGAGGAAATAACAATTTATATGCATGAAAGAAACAGTAATTACCGTATGATTTAAATATTTCTATTTCCCTATTTTATGCAATATGCCGATTTGTCAAAAAGTGCGTTTTTTTCAGTTTACGACCAGCTTTCGTTATTTTACGACCACACTGTAGTCAGTTTACGACCATTCAACAGCCACTGAAAAACGATCTCTTGATATATTAAGATAAGGTCGAAAATAAAAATAACAATTAATTGTTTTAAAAACACGTTTATTAATTTTTTCTATGATTTAATAGTCAATATTCATTATAAAAAATAGCAAAAAAGTGATATATTTTCTAACGAACATAGAATATTATGGACATAACTTGCATGCTTAAATTTTTTTCTTGATTAGTCTTCTTTTCCTACATTTCTTCACTTTTTCTTTTTTGATTAGTCTTCTTTTTCTACATCTCTTCTCTTTTTCTTTTGCTTTCCAGTTTTTCCTTTGCTTTTAATTACTGCTTTCGTGTTCTTCCAATTCTAAATTTTCTTTATCCCTTTTCTAAAAATATTATTTCTTCATGCTTGTGGAAATTGCACTTAGTAGCTTAGTCTAAGTTTCGCTTTTGTCATTTGGCACTCATCAAAAGACATCACATTTGGTGTGTAAGATATTAATTGTAGCATCGGTCCTAATTAGTTAAATTGTCAAAATATCAAATTTCGAGCTGGAATGTGATTAAGCAGGGGCTTGTGGGCAATGCTGTCAATGTAAATATATGTTGTAACAAGGAGATATTAAACTTCGAAGCTGCATCAAAATCTCTGTCCCGCACTATGTTTTTATTTGAACTAGAATTTCTACAAAAAATATATTTTGAAACTGTTTTGTTTATATTTTCGGTACGAGACTGCCAGTTCTTAACTGTGCTTTCCAGCTTTTGCTTTAGTTGCCTGACGTCAGCCAGCTGAATGATATTGGGTTGTATAGCTGGTTAACCATTCCTAATCTAACTCACTTAGAGTATCAGAGAGTAAGTCATGTGAGACTTGTACCCATCTATGAATAGGTTTACGGGCTTTTTTATAACATTTTTGATTACCCAATCATTGTAAGCATTGCTTACATATTCATAAAAGACTTCGCTCTTCATCCATCGAATTTCTAAACGTTCAAGTACCCATCATTCTGGCATATTATCAACGATGGCTTTAGGGAGTCTGACTTAAGAGAATATTACTAGAGGTAAGAACCCCTGAAGCAATGGATGATAAATTGTCTTAATTATATGTACCTGGACTCCTAAGAATCTAATCTAATCTAATTGGAGCGAATCCTACGGACTGTCTGTTAACCCAGAAAAATCTTAAGTAGCTCTATTAGGTGGCTCCAAGCAGCTTGACAAGATCATACGAAGCAATTTACCTCCCATCCGCCTCGGCCCAACTACCCTGGACATTAGCTCTTTGGTCAAAAAACTTGGCATTTATATCGACAGTTCTTTATCCTGGGTCCCGCAAATCGCTGAGGTTAGCCGGAAGTTGTTTGCGTCAATTGGTGGCCTGAGACGCTGAAAAACTTTCTTCCAGTTAAAACCAATTTTTTTTCAGCTAACTCTCTTCTTTTACCACTTCTAGACTATGCTGACTCGTCCTACCCCGATCTAACCGAAGAACAGCTAAATAAGCTCGAGCGTCTTCAAAACCTATGCATAAGATTTATCTACGGGTTGCGTAAGTTTGATCACGTGTCCGAGTACAGAGCTCGTCTGAAGTGACTCCCAATCAGACTCCGTCACAATCTGCACATGCTGACACTCCTCTACTCTATTCTATACAATCCTCATACTCCTTCTTACCATCTTACCTCAAACAGCGTTTCTCCTTCCTTGGCTCTAACAACGAACTACAACACCTAAGGTCATGTACGGATAATCGCTTGATCATTCCTGCCAGTCGCACAGGATATTATGGTAAATCTTTCACCCGTAAATCCGTATGATTGTGGAACAGCCTTCCAGCGGATATACGACAGTCTTTCTATCTTCAGAAGTCGCTTGTATAAACATTTAGGTTGCAATTAATTCACTTTGGTCCTATCTATTTATTATCCCTCTATTTGGTCTATTCGGGCCAAATAGAGGGATATTTATGCTACTATTATTACTATATATATTTTAATGTTTAATTGTTGCACTATCCCACGCTCTTGTTTGATAATCTCCTCTCCCCAAAGGTTGTCTGAAATAAGACCGCCTTTGCAATTTGCACCCTTGATCTTATCTTTTAACCTTTTGTTTATTGTCATTGTTTTTAAGTGTGTGCAATAAAGAGTTAATTTATCTATCTGGACTTACAAAATGCGATTGGTTGAAGAGTAAAGTATTTTATGAATCCATTAACGATAATTTCAATGGTTATTTAACCATAAATTATATCATAACAAAGCCAGTTTATCAGTTTATAGACAGGCACTAAGCCTCTTTAAGCGAATTTTAGAAATCCAAGAGGAAAATTATTGTTATAACAAACATACCGGCAAATGCAAGACACTTGCTTCGATCAACTGATATGAGTTTGATCACTGAAGCATAATCTGAAGATATACGGTAATCAGAAATGGATTCTGAAAGTGTGGATTATATCTCTTAAACGAGACACTTTGGATTAAATACAAAATGTGTCAAAGATTATTGCAATATCCAAACAAATCCTAATCTAGAATAAACTGAGTACACCAAGGCTTCTTGAAAATTGCAGTTACAAATCGAGGACGAAAGCTCTAAGTCTAACATAGTACTGTACAGATATTCGATAATTTTTAGCTGAGTTTAGTTAGTAGCCTGAAGTAGTCGGTCCACAAACTCCTGATATTCAGTCCAGTTTTCTGGAATCATATAAAAAATAATTGGTGCTCATATTATCACCCTACCAGATTATTTTAAAAAGTAAAAAGTAAAATAAAATAAAGCAGTAGTCAATACTCAACCACCAAAATATAGACAAAAATTTAAAACCGTCTTCATGGTCGCTAGCTAATCAGTATACGACCACTACTATGTAGTCAAACCAATGCAAATAACCACATGGTCGTTATCTAGTCCGTATACGACCACAAAAATATTGTATTTTTTATTACTTTTGTATGTAATTACATCGATGGTCGAGAAATTATCCGTTGCCGACCACGTTGTTTTACATCATCAAAATACGTTTAGATTTTTCGGTTTTCTCTTTATTTTGCCGGTCGCAAACTGATGTTTAAATAAACCATACATTCAATGTCAAGAACAATAAAATTTGCGCTAATATTATGCGGCAAGTTAGAAAAGCTCAAAAATGATTCGTTACAAACCGCTAGTTTACGACCATGTGGTCGTAAAATTAAGGAAGCTCAATATTAGTCGGCCCATTAGCGACTACCATTTATTTAAATAAATAAGCATTTTATGGACATAATAAGGATTCTAAATTATAATTTAATAATATTCTGACACCTTAAGCACAAAATGTATACAATAAGTTTAATAAAACATGTTTTACCCACGGTTTAAGTTTGGCCTCCTCACTAATTTTTTTCCTAGCATTTTGCTCCAAAATCAATGTGTGTGCTCCGGCTCAGATTCATCGGCTCACAGAGTTATACTGAAATATATTGGGTTGGCCAAATTTGACCTGAGAGTAAGGGATAGATAGAGCATGATCTTCAAGAAAAAAGAGTGATCTTTGCGTTAATATTACAACTGTTTTTGGTCGTTTTCGGTAAAACGGTCGTGAACGGGGGGTGGTCGGCGAACTGACGTGTTGACCCTATCGTACGGTGAAAAAATAGTACGGTAAAATTAATAAAAGTACTTACTAAGTAAAATTTTCTCATTTCACACTCATAATTCAACTCTTCCAATCCGCACTTAGCCAGCTCAGTGGATTATGACCAAACCTTTCTCACTCTCGGCCAATCTTTATACAGATTAGCCATCTGCGCGAGAGATATTATAGTGCACAAGTGCGCACTCTTTCTCCCTTTCTCATAGCCCGATTGGACGGCAAATCCAACATAACCGGAGAGAGATCTGGTGCAGGGCGCCGAGCTATCACTAAAAGGTACTATGTATTAACAAGTATTCTGTGCTATTACTGAGGATTTCTTCTAAGAAAACACAATATTTGATTATGACCCAACTCGAATCCGGGACCTCGTCATCCACAGTTCGACAAAAAAGTTTTGGTTCCGACCTGCACCAATCTTTGTTACATTACGAAGTAACTATTATTTCATATGTGGTTATATAGTAATTCTGATTGGCTGAATTTTGGCCGATAGTGGAAGAGCGTTAACCAAACAGAAGTGATTGTGATCGACACTGTAGCAATGATATATAAGTAATAAGGCCCCTGAGTTTCACTTGGTATCACTTAACATCGGGTGAAATCGCAGTCAAGCGTTTACGTTCTCACAAAAAATCTCATAGGGTTTTCAAATGCACACCACGTATGAAATCTTAACGCTATTCAATCTAGAGGGTATTAGGCGAAGGGATGTATTACGTGAACTATTTATTAAGAGCCTTCGGAGGGCGCTTGGACCGAGTATGTAATGAATTGAAGGACCTACTTAAAAAGGTGAACGCACACCTAGACGCGCCGCGGGAGCCGCAAACGCCGCAGTCATTTCTAATTTTCTCAAACGCGCCGAAAGCACCGTGCTGTCGGAATTGTGTCCACTTCTGTACAGATGATTGAATCAATCTCGAACAGAATGAGAATTACGTCATCCACGTCGCTCGGGTCCCTTTACGCCACATATCGAAATACACAACATCGAAGCTCATGAGATTGAACACATCACATCGATAGCTTACTCGCATAGCCCTCACAACATTAAATGCGCCAAATTTGATGACATGATCCGCGCGCAAAGGTGGAATCCGTTTATCTACAGTATGTTACTAAAATGCGGCTTGTTCGGCGCGGATAGGAATGTGACGCTTGTGGCTCCTGGGGTGCGTCTAGACTCTAGGTGTGCGTTCACTTTTAATGGGATTTACTTAAGAAATGGGCTGTTACTCTGATTATACCTGACGTTAATTACCTCGTTGGTCTAGTGGTTAGTGGTTGGCTTTGATTTTGTCCCTCTGATATGAACCGGGACGACAAATTGAGGCTCACAATCCATAAAAGTTAAAAAAATCCAGGACCATAAATAAGATTTTTCCAGTTTCATTATCATTTTAATCATCATTATCTTCAACCCGTTACTGCATATCAGTCACCTCTCAGAATGAGAAGGATCAGCGTTCACTTTTAAATGTAAGTTTAAAAAGATTTTATTAGACAAGCAAAAACTGGGTTAAATGAAAATGCACTTACGTAGGTATACTTAATTTGCATTGTGTTTCATCCTAATACCTGGAGAGGCAGCACAAATAGATGACAATGTGATTTTATTTTATTTTGTATATTTTGTTGTTGTTTAAATATGTTGGTTAACAAATAGAGTAAGCTTAGTTATAACCTTAGTGAGTAGACACATTAATTTTCCTGGTTTGTTGGTCAGCGCAGTGAGATTGACGGGCAGCCCGGGCCGGCCCGGGTCTGAAGTCGCGTTGAAGTCTGTATAGTGTAGAAACAATCACTCGCACCTCAGCTCAGAGACTACTATTTGATTTACGCTAACTATAGTTATAATCAATTTAGGGTTGCAATGCAATTAGGGGTTTTCCGGTACGATAGTGTGTGGAAGTAAGGGGTAAGTGTGATAAGGGGTATGGGTTTAATATGACTGCCATCCCCCAAAAAGTGGCCCCGCTACCAAGGACTGCATCATCACTTACCATCAGGTGAGATCGCAGTCAAGGGTTAACTTGCAGTGAATACAACAAAATTAGGTCTGTTGCCCTATTCGTATGTTCTATTTCAACGGTCAAAGTATAAGAGAGTTGGAAAACATTTTGAACGCTTGACTGTGTAAGTAATATTATAGTCAGTCAGTAAGTTTTGGCATGAAGTGGATCGCAAGTTATAATGGCTGTTTGTTCCGGAGTTTGGGGAGTCTCTATCTCGTACGCCGTTTCACGGAAATCGACTTTTATTCCGGAAAAGAGTTTTTCTCGTACCTCGAAAAATGTAGGTTATCCTGCTATTGCGTTGGTTAAAAAAATTTGGGAGCCTTTTTTCCGTAAAAAAATTCCTTAGGCAATTCATGAAAAATGCCATTTTAGAATGTCCATACATTGTAGCAGCTTCCCACTTTAGTTTTTCAAAATACAAAAACCCAACTATTCTACCTAAAAGTACCACCACCGTAAAACGGTTTATATTTTCAAACCCATATAGGTAAGTACAGGTTACTAACTTTTTTATAGATGAAAAAGTGAAACCTTCTTTTTATCCACTACAAGTTAGCCCTTGACTGCGATCTCACCTGATGGTAAATGAAGATGCAGTCTAAGACGGTAACGGGCTAACCTGAGTAGGTACTTACCTAGTTTTTTTAAAGTATGTAACTCTTTATGTACTCAAATCAGCAAATAAATGATTATGATTATAGTATAGAAGATGGAGATACTCGTAGGTAGTGAAACACGTAATCCATTTTGTATTTCATCATTCTTGAATAATAAAATGAGATTCGATTAAAATTAAATACCAGTTATAGGCTCACAAAACGATTTTACTTATCCTTTCACACAAAAAGCCTATTCGTAAAAATGTGGTTCCAGAAATGGCGGCGTGACGATAAAACTTGCCTCCCAAATATCCCGATATTAGATCGGAGCACAAAGAAAACTAAATTGATGAGAACGAGAGCTCTTGTGAGGAATTCTTTTATCTTTCTGTAGTGTTTTCGGGTCAAGACAACTTGTACTGTGTATTTATGATGAGCGTTGTTTACTTAGAGAATGTAATTTGAGGAACTTGTGTTTAATTCGCCTAGTTCCTTTGTAAGGCTTGTGCGGGGTATTTATTCTGAGTGTTTTTCTTCAGGGACTCTATTTCGTTTCCATTCGGCAAGTTTAAGGGTTTCTTTACTCTATTCGAAGGTCGTTCGTGGGAATGAGCATTCTATTCTATCACAAAATTCCACAACCTATTTTAAACTTGCCTTAATACAAATTTAAGAAATCCATTAAAAGTATGCTCCTGAAAAAGCTTTTACTTAAAAGGGAACCCTTTTATTTTCCAGGATAAACAGTTGCCTATGTGTTATTTCAGACTATAATCCTATCTCTGGGCCAAATTGTTTTCACATCCGGTAAGCCGTTCTGGCGTTATTGAGTAACAAACGTCCATCCATCCATCCAAACTTTTGACTTCTTATGCAGCGCTATTTATGTTTGTACTGTAGTATGTACTATTTTTAAACACTGACATAAACGGAAGTGTTATTTGCAAACGTGTAACTCGTATTGAAGCAGCGTGGTGGGTCTAAGCTCTAATTCCCTCTCTCTCATAATATGAGAGTGGAGGCCTGTGCCCAGCAGTGGAACGTTGCGCTATGCATCAATAAAAAATTAAGACCCATAAAATTAGAATTCTCCGTTCGTAAATCACGCAAAGTCCACCATCTTGAACGATTGCCATAATCACGAACGCAAACGCGCCGGGACTTGAGAAATGTTTGCATTTTCAATTCGTCCCTCGCTTCGCTTGACAAATAACACTCGAACGTGGGTTTAGGAAATCGCGTACAACTGCGATTTGCGACCGCCATCGATCACTGGCCCAGGTTCGATAACTGACTAATACCAACGTACCTATTATGTCGTAATACTGACAGGATAAAGAGTAAGAATTCTATATTGTAGACTAGAGGTCGCCCGCGACTTCGTCCGCGTCCAATTTCTGACTTTTCTATGAGCTTATGAAATTTTCCTGCTGTAAAAAGCCTATTTAAAGAGGCTTTATATAGCTTATGCAGGTTGTTTTATTTAAAACTAGATGATTCCCGCGACTTCGTCCACGTGGACCAAGTTTTTCGATTCCCGTGGGAACTCTTAAATTTTCCAGGATAAAAAGTAGCATATGTCCTTCTCCGGGATACAACCTATCCCTGTACCAAATTTTATCAAAATCGGTTGAACAGATGGGCTGTGAAAGCGTAGTAGACAGACAGACAGACAGACAGACAGACAAACAGGCGGACAGACAGACAGACACACTTTCGCATTTATAATATTAGTATGGACTAATAACCTAAATGTTGATTTTCATGTCTATACTTCAAAATCATAGGACTTTCATTATTCATGTAACCTTCCATCCCCCATTTCACCCCTTTTGGGATGGATTTTCCTAAAATTGCTTAAACATTTTTAGGTATTATTTAAAACTAATAACCGTAATCCCAATTTCCTGTCTCTTACTTCAAAAACAAAGAGCTTTAATACAAACTTCCAACCACGTTTCAACCCCTTAGGGGTGAATTTTCTCAAAACGTTTCTAAGCCGATGTCTACACCATAGAAGAAACTAGATGATGCCCGCGACTTCGTCCGCGTGGATTAATGTTATTTGATTCCCGCGGGATCTCTTCAATTTTCCGGGATAAAAAGTAGCCTATGTCCTTCCCCGGGACGTAAACTATATCTGTACTATTTAGGCCGTGAAAGCGTAGCAGACA
This sequence comes from Erebia epiphron, assembly GCA_963932025.1. Lineage (NCBI taxonomy): Eukaryota > Metazoa > Arthropoda > Insecta > Lepidoptera > Nymphalidae > Erebia > Erebia epiphron. The sequence goes on along the minus strand of OZ009947.1, from coordinate 963,933 downwards.
GACAGACACACTTTCGCATTTATAATACTAGATGATTCCCGCGACTTCGTCCGCGTGGACCAAGTTTTTTCGATTCCCGCGGGAACTCTCGAATTTTCCAGGATAAAAAGTAGCCTATGTCCTTCCCCGGGATACAACCTACCCTTGTACCAAATTTCATTAAAATCGGTTGAAGAGATAATTTTTTTTAATTCCCGCGGGAACCTTTGAATTTCCCGGGATAAAAAGTAGCCTATGTCCATCCCCGGGATACAACCTATCCCTGTACCAAATTTCATCAAAATTGGTTGAACAGATGGGCCGTGAAAGCGTAGCAGACAGACAGACAGACAGACACACTTTCGCATTTATAATATTAGTATGGATTAGTATAGATCTACCTTCCAAATTTCAAGTCTGTAAGCTCCGTAGTCCTGAGACATTGTGATAAGTCAGTCAGTCAGTCAGTCATATAATGATAACATAAAAATGTTATCATTATATAGGCTACAGTCTATGCCGGAAAAATAGTTCAACGCGGGAACCAAATACAAATAAAAAAAACCTTTATCCACGCGGACGAAGTCGCAGGCATCACCTACTATGCTGGTGATGCTGAGTGTGTGAAGTCTGCCAATCCACATTTGGCCAGCGTGGTGGACTTTATGGCCAAACCCTTCTCATTCCGAGAGGAGACTCGTGCTCAGCAGTGAGCCAGCAATGGGTTGAAAGAGAGAGAGATTTATATAACTTTCCTCAAAACAGACTTTAAACGCAACTACAAAGCAAAAACTATTATTGGTTTCATAGCTTTATTTCATTTTGCTTAAGCTGTATCTTTTTACTAAAAATAATAAACTATAGTCTGTCAAACCTATTTGATCCGGTGGCCAAAATTGGAACTAGGTAATTTTTATGCCTGATTAGTTTTTTTATGGTCTGGTTTTTTACGGTCTGTCACCGGGTCAGATAAGTTTGTGGGACTATAAACACCGAGCAGATGGATTACTTTATCTTAGGTAACAGAGATATAAATATTTTAACAGTTTATCTCTAACGACCCATAAAAAGATTATGCGACGTTGAGATGCGCTTGAGATCTTAATTACTGTCAAGAAGTTTTATTAAAAACTGCGATAAATATGTTTTTTAATTCCCACGGGAACTCGTTATACTTCCGTGATAAAAAGTAGCTAAGGTACTCTCCAGGCCCTCAATTATACCCATGCAGAAAATCACGTAGATCCGTTGCTCCGTTGCGACATGATTAAAGGACAAAACCAACAATTCAAAAATTGGTAACGTGATGGTTTTAATTTTGCTATAACCCCTAATCCCTAACCTTAGATAAAGTTATAAACCAGCTCGGTATGTATAGTTTATTATTTTTCACACCACTCGCTCAACAACGCCTTATTACATGGCCTGTTATCTAAGGTTAAAGTAAGACATTAAATCCCTAGGGTTATAATGTTGTACTGAAATCCATTATTCCCTAGGGTTATAATGTGATTTGAATTTAGAATCATCGCGCATCTGAAGCAAGATCTGAAGGAAATTCTATTCATTCCAAAGAGGTTTTATTCATAATTCTTATTGCTATATCCATAAAGTCTAATTTCGGTAAACAGAATGTGTTCTCAGCAGGCGCGGCCAACTCGATTTTCGAAAACCGAAGCCGTGGCCCACTAGATTCGCACTGACGACATTAATTGTTTGTCAAATCGAGTAGGCCACGCCAGCTGAAAGAAGTGGTTGTATCGCGAGGTGTGAAAAGTAGAGTATTCACCGTAGGGGTAATGCTGTATTAATCTTGGGCGCCCCTAATTCCCGCGCTACTCTCAGGATTCTAGATGCAACACCCTCGCTACGCTCGGGAGCTACTCTAAAATCCCTCGTTCCGCTTGGGATTTATCCCGGCGCCCGTGACATAATACATCGCATTACCCCCGTGGTGAATAATCTACTATTACTAACTGTTGCTTGCGACTTTGTCCGCGTGGAATAAGTTTTTTCGAATTCCCATGGGGACTTCTTTATTTTCCGGGACCTAAGCCAGGCCTAAACTATACCCATGCAAAAATCACATCGATCCGTTGCCCTGTTGCGGCGTGATTGAAGGACAAACCAACAAATCATTAAATCAGTAAACCCACAAATATGATTGTAGTAGGTCCCATTTCGCACAGTTGCTATTGGTTTGTGCGACCAAATTTTTAACCGAAATGTAACCTGTCAATATGTAAAGGAAAAAAATGAAGATCATATAAGTTTTCAACACATCACCGGCCCACAGCTGACCACAACATGAGGCTCCCTAAACAATGAGAATTTCACCACTTACCACTACGGTGGCCAACTGAGAACATAGTGGAACATTTTCAGGAGAATGACTCATATTATTCTTTGAAAGTTGAAACGAATATTAAATAATGTTGGTACTTATCTTTTGCAAAAACAACGACGTGAATCGTTTTATTTCTGCTTGATATTTGAATGACATAATATAATTAGGTCTTATACAAATAACGAATTTTATACTATGTGCATTGTGTAAACAAGTATAATCCCACTAACTTATCTGACACGATGACTGCGTCACCAGCTAGTAGATATGGAAAATAAAATAAATGTAAAAAAAAATAATTAAAAACGGTTTGGAAAAAACGGCGATATGCGGTAACATACACCTCCTCCTTTTTTCGAAGTCGGTTAAAAACTAATCAGGCATAAAAATTAGTTCCAATTTTGACCACCGGCCCAAATAAGTTTGTGGGTCTGTATTTGTTGTACAAGTTAATAATGGTTGATACGTGGAACTATGGTTGGTGCATAACTTTTATTGCGATAGAAAATTTGAAAAAATACTTATACTCATTAAAATATTATAATTGCGTTTCTTCATATTTATCTCATTTTACTATTTGTTGTTAAACTATAGGATATGACTGAAATTACACATAAGTTACAACTTTAAATGTAGGTACATGCCCTTTAAAATTTTATGTTTAGGTTTTAAGTTTGGTACTATATATATAAATAAATAAATAAATAGATATAGTCATAATTGAGATTTTTATGGTTAGGGTTCACTTATTTACATCGACAACGCCTTGGAGAAAACATTTCCACATTGAGAGCCTGTGATTTAGTAAATTTTTAAAGGAAAATAAAAAAAATAAAAATTTTGAACTCTGTTTAGACTCTTAAAAAAATACCCCACAAGCATATAAATGTACTTAACGCCATAAAAATATTTTAGTTCGCATTCGCTTCCATGAGAAATCGCTTCGCTTCATCCCGCTGAAATTCCAACTTTTAAGCAAAATTCGGCTGAAATTATAACTTTTAAGCCTAATTCGAAGTAATTACTTCATTAATTCAGATGTTATAAGGTTGCGACAGACGGACGGACGGACAGACAGGAAAATGCGCTCAAGTAGACTCAGAGACCTCGCTTCACTCGGTCAAAAAGATTGATTGTAAGAACGTAGTAATATAGATACTTGAGGAACGCTTAACTTCAGTGCCTATCTGAGAGCTAAGTGATAAGCATTACATCTTCATTTTGTGATATTTAGTATTGAAAGCTTGCAAATTTTGTGGCGTGTCAAATATGTTTCATCATATTTTACTAGGAGTTATTGTGTGTGCGTTGTCGTGGGTATATCTACGATGGTTGAAAGTCAGGAACTTTTGGAAGGAGCGTGGGGTGCCGCACTTACCTCCACACCCGATACTGGGCAGTTTGACTTTCCTACAGAAACTTAATATAGTAAGGCTATTAGAATAACTTTCTTCAAAACACCGACTACAGAGCCTCTACAAAGCATTTAATTTTTTTTTCGTTTCATGTGCATGTTGAAACCGAGCGTCGTTTTCCTTACAATAGTTGTTTCATTCTTGTTAATTGTTTTAAAAGTTTTGTGCGTCTAACCTGTCTGCTTACCTAAATTTAATTAAATTCTAGCTTGCATAGTGCAGCTCATATTATATTTAATTGGCATTACAAATAATTTTAGAGCAAACCATTATTATAATACGACTGCCTGAAAAAAGGAGTATATTGTTTTCAGGGTTCATGTATGTATTTATGTATGTAAGTATGTATGTATGTATGTATGGGAGTTTGTATACTCCCCCATAACTTCTATACGCCTGAACCGATTTTGATAAATGAGATATCTTTAGAATCCTTAGCTTATTCCGGGTGACATAGGCTAGTAAAATTAAAAAAAAATTGATGGGGTGACCATGGTCCCGCTTTAAATACTAAAGTGATTCCCAAATAGATATAATTTAATAAAAATGTGAATAAGACAAGGGTCACTGGTAGAGATCTCAAGAGATATCTAAGTGCTTCCTTGTCCATTATTTATCTGTTTTTCTTCTTATTTTATAACTTTCTGGTGCTAAATATATTTTAAAAAAACGTTAATATGTTGCCAACCAATTAAATAATAACCATTGAAAAGTGACCCTTATGTGGTTGTGCTTTTAGGGATTATGGATGGTTCAGATGCACGAGCACTTCAGAACACCGTACATAGGTATCTGGCTGTTCTGGAGACCGGCCCTCATCATCAACTCTCCAGAGATTGCTCGCCGGGTGTTGGTGAAGGATGCTGGCAGTTTCAGGAACAGGCTCGTCGGCTCTTATAATAGTGATCCTATTGGGAAATTGAATTTGTTTTCTGTAGATGTAAGTCAGACACACTTTAACCACATTTTTAGTTAGCCTTTTGCGTTGGGATCTCAAGATGCTTGAATGGCGGCAGCGGGCCGGATCGCGCAGCGTTGGACGAACCTCCACTAGGTGGATGGACGATCTCAAAAACAAACACGAGTAAGCCTACGGCATGGATTTGCCAGTATGTAACTAGCCACAGCTGAAGTATTCCTTTTGAATGTGGTTAATATAGTAGCTGCCCAGTTTTTTCCCGGTTATTTTGAGTAGAATATATTTCCGAGTAATTTTTTATGCTCTTTTGTAATATTTGGACTGCCATGTAATAAAAAACTAATTATTTATTGAAATCATGATTTAATAGTTATTTGTTATACAAGAGTGAAAAGTTGTTTTTTAACCGCGTGCTCAATTTTGATGACCGAGCAAGCGAAGGATTCTAAAAAAATTAGAATCCTGAGCGTCAGCGAGGGAATCAAAAGAGCATGAGGTGAAAAATCTTTTCACTCGAGTGCAACACGTAACTTTTCATCCCACCTCAGCGAGGAAATGAAATACTTCTCGCGTGATTGTTGAGGGAGAAAGCTCATTTCCGCATTTTTAACAGTTTCAGTCAATTCTGTATGGCGTCAAATTAACTTCTTCGTCACTAGAATCACTCATTTAGGGTTTTTCACTTATTTTAAATTTTCTTGTTTTTAATCGAAGGTTTTAATTTTAAACAATACTAGCAAACCCGGCGAACTCCGTTTCGCCACCAGATGGCTTTGTTCTATGTAACATTTCGTTTGGTGATTAAAAGAAGAAGAAAAATTTTTTTTTGTTTTATATTTGAAAAGGAAAAATTTTATTTCATTTCACAACAGTAATGAATTCATTTCGATTACAAAAATGAAGTGTTATTTAGTTGAACTTCTCTAAGTAAATGAAAGTGAATCCAAAGTAAATACTGAATCGAAGCGTTATACGTGTCCGCAAATTATCCGTTTCATTGAAGTGCTCTTTGGTAAACCACATTTTTTGTTTTTTGGTCTGACGTTAACACAAACAAAGCGGATGGTTTCCCAACTCGTGAACACGCAACGTATAACTGCCCATGTGAAAAACAATGATTTTCTAAATTTATCCCGCAAACACTAAGCGATTGCCCTTGCGACTTGTTAATTGTCATTGCGAACGCAAGGCGAACTGGAAATTGCAATCGTTTGAAGTCAAACGGAAGATCAGTCGGAATCATTGGTATTCGAGGAATACATACATTTTCACCTGCGTACTTTCCGTTAATAATGGTTGCCTCAATCAAATTCGGCATAAGTCTTTTTACCGAAAGTCGAGTACCGTTGCAAAGTCGCGGTGGATTCAAATTACGCAATATCATAATAACTGTACCAACTTTGAGTTGCAAGTTATGTGGTGGATATCCTGGTAACTCCAGAGAGTTCAAAAACTCCGTTGGATAATTTACTACATCATCGGGATTTGTTATGGAATCAACGGATTTGTATGTCACCAAATCGCCAGCAATTTTTGATTGAATGGTGAAATTCAGTGCGTGTACATCATTATTCTTTGCGGCAAGAATTGCTCGTTGACTTAACCAAGCATAATTCTGATAATTCTCACTAATGTTTGGGAAAACATTTTCAATAAGAGCTAATTGAGAGTCTACAAATCGGCAAAAGTCGTTGGTAAGAGTAATTAATCCAGATGTCGCATCAACTGGGACTTTTCCATTTCCAACAGCTAACAATTGTTTGGAAAATAGTGCAGCACTTTGATCATTTTGAAGTTGAACTCTCATATTAGTGGTTAGCGATAATGTTTTTACGTTATTCCAGAAAGGTGATGCCTTCAGGCAAGCATTCAATTCATCTGCAGGCGTTCCACGGGGAATTACTGGCAACGTCTGCCTGAAATCGCCTGCCAACAATATCATCAAGCCGCCAAAGATGTTGTTATTTCGCCGAAGATCCTTCAGTGTGAAGTTAAGTGCTTCAAGTGATTTCTTATGTGCCATTGTGCACTCATCCCAAACAATGAGCTTGCATTGCATCAACAATTTTCCCATTGCACTGGATCGGGAAATATTGCATGTTGGAGTATCAATTGTGTTTAAATTGAGTGGCAACTTAAGCGCAGAATGTGCAGTACGACCGCCATCTAGAAGAGTCGCCGCAATTCCAGATGATGCTAACGCCAAAGCTATGTCACATCTTGATCGAATAGTGGCCAAAATCAATGAAATGACAAATGTTTTCCCTGTTCCTCCAGGTGCGTCCAGGAAGAATAGACCACCAGTATTATTGTCCACCGCTTGCATTAATGTTTCGTATACTTGTTTTTGCTGTTCATTCAGCAACGGCACATTATTTCGAATGAATTCCTGCAATGTATCAACATTGTATTGCAGCTCTCGATTTAATTCTTGGTTGAATGCATCGTGCATCGATCGATTTGGCGCAATCATTCCTACTTCAATCAGTAACTTGTTTGCAATAGTCAAGCATTGATCCTCAATCAGAATCAATCCTTCATTGTAGATTTCATCGGTTATTTGGATGTCAGGATTATTCGTTTGAATGCGCAAGCGATGCAAGATATCTTCACATATGTCGTCTTTGTATTTGTTCCATAACTGAATTGGTTGTGAAGGAAAACATGTGGTGATGATAATTGCGAACAGCGTTCGTATTTGGTACGCATTTGATGAAACAACTGAATCCGCAAGTGTTAAATCCCAATGAGAATCGTTCTCCAGCAAACCCAATAGTTGACATGCTTCTCGATATGTTTGGCATTGGTGGCCATTCACAGTTTTCAAATGCGCAAATGATTTTGGTCCACGTACATTTACCAACAGCAGTCGCAAATAAAAACATTCATCATTTCTAGGATGAACAGTATACATGCGACCTAGTGCATCAGTGGAAAACACCTGTGGCCAATCTGGAACTGGGGTTCCTTGTTTGCGACGTTGGAATTTCTTTGTTGATTGATTCCAAGTGTAATACTTGGGCATTTCAACGTACATCAGCGTCGCTGCGAATGGGTCTGCTTCACACATTGCAAATAAGCTAGTCAATGTTGTCGATGGTGGTCTCTCAGCTCGTTGTGCCGCATTAGCCTCAGTGAAGTAAACTCTTTGGCCATTTTCCAAATGCACTGCTAAATGTACAACTGTGGGATATCTTTCATGAATTTGAAATGACAATAATCGCCACACAGTACGTCATTAGTACTGACGTATCTGCCCATTTGGAAGTTGCTGATTTCGTCATTCGTATTTTCCGACGCAATACCAAACACAGCCATGTCGCTGCCTTTTGTGACGTACTTGCACAAATATTTAATTGATTTGGCCGAATGACAACTCTCAACGTTTGCATGTGTTTCGAAAATTCGTGATAGCAGCGGGCAATATGGTACAATGAATTCATTTCCGATCTCAATCTCTTGATTTTGAACTTTAACTTTGATAGTTCGACCATTATCTTCTTTTGAACGCCGACGATAAACTGGATATCCATCGTTCCCTGTGACTGTTTCAGCAACTAACGGTCGCGGATATCGTTTTGTGCACTTTCCATCAGCCATGCAAGGCGATAATGGATTTAATGCACCGCACGGTCCATGCACCATCTGTGTCGTCACAATGTTGTGTAGATGGGGATCAGTGACTGGATCAGGAATTTCAGCTGATATGATGTCATCCACTTCATTTGAATGTAATTTGTTCAGCAACCAAATTAGGATATGAGCATGCGGTAGTCCACGCTTCTGCCATTCCACCGAGTACATATAACAACGTGTGTCACCAAAAACTCGATACTTAGTAAGCACATCCATCATAACCTTGAGTTTTTGCTGAAATACTCTGGCGATTATGTCATGGCGATCTTGCGGTTTTTGGCCCGGTTCCAACTCACGTTCAATTTCCGTCCACTTCGGATTGCATGTGAACGTAATAAATAAATCCGGAGTTCCATAATTTCGCACGTACGTCATAGCGTCTTGAGCGTATTCGTGCATGTGGCGTGGGCTTCCGATATAAGATGATGGGAGAATCGTCAGACGTCCAATATTCTGAACATCACCATCTGAATGAATAGCATCACGCAAGTGTATATAGTCCTCAGATCGTAGCTTTGCCTGATTGAATCGGATGAACGCTAAACGTTCGGTCTCGACTTTGACATACATGTCGACAGCGAATTGCTGGAATAGCCGACGGCACTTTAGAATGACATTCTCCTCATGTGTACGAATCATCATACGATACGCATAGTAATTCATTGCGCTTAGATTTTTATTCGTTGATACGCCTGAAAATGCAAAATTAAATGAATTGTTAGTGGAAACCAATAATAGCAATAATAGCAATAATTAGTGTGTGAATATTGTACCTGTAATTGGATCGACCATCTTCAACGTGATGTCGTATCCGTCTTGCCCTTGCCAATAAATGATTGGATATTGTAACGCATCGTACAAACGATGTGTCTCGTTTACACGATGCATGATATTGCTTCTTCGCTGAACGACAATGTCTCGCGATTTAGTTGGATCGCCAACAATAATTGCAGCAACATCATTAACGGTGGGTGCATTGAATCTTCGCACATGTTCACCTGTTGGGGTACAATCCGCTCTTATGACAAATTTGTGCGTATCCGATGGCATTCGTTCCAATGCTGTTTTGAACATATTAACCACAGCATTATTAGCGTGAAAAAATTCTTGCAACTGTTCAATAATTCGTCTCTTTAACTGTTGTGTTCCCTGTATATTGCACCGCACATTCAGCTGATCCACCATCGACGAAATGAAATATATTTGCAGAAATTGATGCGGTTCATCTGGTGTTGGCACCATTGAACCATGCAAATGATATATTTGTCCTTGTATCTGAAATTGCAAACAATCATTTGTTGAAGAATACTGTGTAACTTCTGATCGTGTGATGGTGTAGTGTGTGGTGTATATGTAGTTGTTATGTGTTGCAATTCATTGTGTTGGTGTGAGTGATTGGTTATGTGTGTTGTATCTTTTACCTTGCAAGTCGGCATGAAGCCGCCTTCTCTAATGATATTAGCTCCAAAGGAAGTCATGCGAAAGCAGTTATTGTATTCAAGGATGTGTTGAAGAAAATGGCTGGAATCGGGATCACTTCCATCGAACAATGGTTTCAGTGGCTGTGGTGGTGTAAGTAATGGATCCAGTTTGACTTTTCCACTTGCGCAGCACAATCCAGCCGTTTCTCTTTTGAACTTTAACGCATTGCAATATCGGCATATAGTCGTCATTGGTCCAATATCTAAATTTTCATCATCACTATAGTTCGCAGTGGGATCATATTGGAATGCCAAGCGATTGTATGATGCCAATGATCTTCGTGTGCTCACGCGTTGTCTCAATCGGGCATTTTCTCTTATTATATTTTGTCTTTCTTCGCTTAAGTTCTGTGAATACACTTGTTGCTGGCTTGCATGTCTTGTGCGGCGGCCGATGTTCGCACGTCGTCCTCTAGGCATTTTGGACTATGGACAGAGTGGTGAATTTAACCTCAAATGCACGATCCACATAATTTACACAGTTCAACTTACCACCTTAAAGACAAACGCCTGCTGTTGAAATTGAATAAAAATTTGCACAATACACGTGATTGGTTTCCAATGGAAATGTTAGGAAACAAATAACTTATTTTTTTTACTTTTTTTCACAATTTCACAGTGAACACAATACCGGTTTGTCACATCAAATTAACTGATCAGAGAACAATGAGTAGCTGTCAAACAATGTATCACGCACCGGCGCCATCTACTGAAAAAAGATTTTCCCGCTTTTCTTTTGAAATATTGGTTTGTAGTACATGCTATGTATCAGAGATGGCGCTGTATGTGAAAAAAGATTTTCCCGCTTTTCTTGAAATTTTTCCTGAATTTTCTTTGCTATAAACCTCACGGAGCCCGAGACCTTTCCAACGAATGCAAAACCGTGGAAATCGGTTCGTGCGTTCTGGAGTTATAGCGTCAGGAAGGAAAACCCGACTTATTTTTATATAGTAGATGACGTGAAAGAAAATGGTGCCCGCAAAGCAAATTAAAAAAACCGGGCAAGTGCGAGTCGGACTCGCGCACGAAGGGTTCCGTACCATTATTAATAAATAATTACCTTTGTTAATGAACCGCAAGACTAACTTTGTTTGTAGAGGTTTATTGTTAATATCAAAAAAACTATGCTAGTTAGAGCATTGGCTATAGTTTTCCTGTAAAGTATACGTAAATTCCTATTGACCATAATTATTTCAAATTTTTCGATTGGTAAACTCCGGAGATAAGGGGGGGGGAACGGTATTTTTTTAGACATTTTCCCCGATAAATCAAAAACTATCATAACTAAAAATAATTAAAAATCTGTTTTAGAATGTACAAAGTAAACCCTTTCATATGATACCCCACACAGTACAGTTATCTCACTTTTAAATTTCAACCCTCAGATTTTCCCCCCTTTTTAAATAAGAACAAAAATAATTTCCAATTTTTTTTAATTCCAGTGTCTTTGGGCCACTAATATACACAACTGTTCCAAATTTCATGTCGATAGCTTCAGTAGTTACTGAAATAATCGAGTGTGACGGACGGACAGACGGACAGACGGACAGACGGACAGACGGACAGACAGACGGAGAAAGTCGCACCATAAGGGTTCCATTTTACCATTTTGGTACGGAACCCTAAAAGTACACCAAGAAGGTTACGAGTGTGAGTTTTTAACAAATTAAAAACGGTTGTATGGAAATTCGGCACCATAGAGGTAGAAGTAAATAGGTTTTAAGGGGCTCCAAGCTGCCAATGGCCTTGAGCGTTCGACTTCCCTTCCCCCCCCTCGCTTCATGTCCAATAATTTTTACCGCCGCCTGTGGCAATGACCGAATGCTATTTTCACATAACTGAGGTCATCTACGCGCCATCTCGCGTCGCTGCATCGAGTCTCTACGTAGGTAATGGTTTCTCGTCACAGGGTTTGGATCACAGAGGGGTTCAAGTCGGAGGTTCTCAAGTACGGACTCGAGTGTTTTTGAATAGTCATTACTTATTTTTAGAGTTCTTTGATTAGCGCCAGTTTGAAATTCTTTGTTATAGTACCGATTTCGTTCAAAATCGATATTTGGGGTTCTCTGGTATCACAAAAGACGAAACTGTTACTAAAATTTTAAAGAAGTCAGCGCCATTTGGTATTAATTTGTTATCGTAGGTACTGATTTTTGAAATTGGTACTTATCTGGGGTATTATTTGTTTACTTTTAAGCTTTCATTTTATGAGTCTGAATGAGTGCTAAGATAAATAATGTAGTTTTTGTGTTTTAGCCATGTTTATCTATTCCTTGATGCGATCTCAAAAATTATTTCCAAAAAACGACTTCCAAAGCCACTGTAAAGTAAAAAATAATTTTGCTTTCTACACACTATGTTGAAGTCGGGCGAGCCTGACGCGTCAGCTTTGCCTATCTTTGTTATACTCGCCCAAATTCAACATCATCATCATCATCATCATCACTACAGCCTATTAACGTCCCACTGCTGGGCACAGGCCTCCACTCTCATAGGAGAGCGGGAATTAGAGCTTAGACCCACCACGCTGCTCCAATGCGGGTTGGCGGGCTTTAACGATTATTATGATGTTAGTGATAATAACCGGGACCGACGGCTTAACGTGCTCTCCGAGGCACGGGGGTGCAACACCGCCAAATTCCAACTCCGGGCTGGCACTGAGAATTTCTTAATTGAAAAACCCAATACCTAACTTTTATGCCCGACCGGGAATCGAACCCAGGACCTCGATGATCCGCAGTCGACTATGCTAACCACTAGACCAACCAGGCAGTCGAAATTCAACATAGTGTGTAGAAATCAAAATTATTTTTTACTAAACAGTGGCTTTGGAAGTCGGTTTTTTGGAAAGAATTTTTATTTTTTAACTTTTTAGTGTACTCTTAATCCCCACGGCTTAGGAGTGCAGTACCCTGCAGCATCAGAATTGAGGAGTTGGGACTTGGGTTTAATTATGAAGTCGTTGCTTGACACCTACAATATTAATTCACCATAAAAGATCCTAAATCGCTATTTTTAAGGAGTTCTGTACCCTGCAGCATCAGGGTTGAGGAGTTGGGACTCAGAGTTGAATCGTATACCTACACGTCACTTGATACCTACTATATGAATTCACCGTCAAAACTTCCTAACTCCCTAGTTTTGAGTCGTAGGTATACCTAAAGCATCAGGGTTAAGGATTTGGAGTCAGCATCAGGGTTAAGAATTTTTTATGGGACCACCTCGCAAGCTTCCTCTAACCACTGAAAAAATTTCAAATCGGTTTGGAAACCACGGAGATATGCGGTAACATGCATTAAAAAAATACGCGCCGAATTGAGAACCTCCTTTTTTGGAAGTCGGTTAAAAATACTAAAAAACAGCTAGCTGAAGCGCAGCCGTAATAATGGAGTAGTAATGGAATCGTAACTGTTGACACATTTACCTTGTGTCACAAATTATGCATTTTTTATGCTTAATAGCCGTTAAATCGTTTAGCGTTCTTTTAAAACAGTAAAGCTTGAAAAATCGACGTCTGGCACTTAAAAAACACAGTTGTTAGACAAAAACTGTTTATTTCATTGTTTAGAGCTACTAATAATACAACTATACTATACTAATACTAGCAAACCCGGCGAACTCCGTTTCGCCACCAGATGGCTTTGTTCTATGTAACATTTCGTTTGGTGATTAAAAGAAGAAGAAAAATTTTTTTTTGTTTTATATTTGAAAAGGAAAAATTTTATTTCATTTCACAACAGTAATGAATTCATTTCGATTACAAAAATGAAGTGTTATTTAGTTGAACTTCTCTAAGTAAATGAAAGTGAATCCAAAGTAAATACTGAATCGAAGCGTTATACGTGTCCGCAAATTATCCGTTTCATTGAAGTGCTCTTTGGTAAACCACATTTTTTGTTTTTTGGTCTGACGTTAACACAAACAAAGCGGATGGTTTCCCAACTCGTGAACACGCAACGTATAACTGCCCATGTGAAAAACAATGATTTTCTAAATTTATCCCGCAAACACTAAGCGATTGCCCTTGCGACTTGTTAATTGTCATTGCGAACGCAAGGCGAACTGGAAATTGCAATCGTTTGAAGTCAAACGGAAGATCAGTCGGAATCATTGGTATTCGAGGAATACATACATTTTCACCTGCGTACTTTCCGTTAATAATGGTTGCCTCAATCAAATTCGGCATAAGTCTTTTTACCGAAAGTCGAGTACCGTTGCAAAGTCGCGGTGGATTCAAATTACGCAATATCATAATAACTGTACCAACTTTGAGTTGCAAGTTATGTGGTGGATATCCTGGTAACTCCAGAGAGTTCAAAAACTCCGTTGGATAATTTACTACATCATCGGGATTTGTTATGGAATCAACGGATTTGTATGTCACCAAATCGCCAGCAATTTTTGATTGAATGGTGAAATTCAGTGCGTGTACATCATTATTCTTTGCGGCAAGAATTGCTCGTTGACTTAACCAAGCATAATTCTGATAATTCTCACTAATGTTTGGGAAAACATTTTCAATAAGAGCTAATTGAGAGTCTACAAATCGGCAAAAGTCGTTGGTAAGAGTAATTAATCCAGATGTCGCATCAACTGGGACTTTTCCATTTCCAACAGCTAACAATTGTTTGGAAAATAGTGCAGCACTTTGATCATTTTGAAGTTGAACTCTCATATTAGTGGTTAGCGATAATGTTTTTACGTTATTCCAGAAAGGTGATGCCTTCAGGCAAGCATTCAATTCATCTGCAGGCGTTCCACGGGGAATTACTGGCAACGTCTGCCTGAAATCGCCTGCCAACAATATCATCAAGCCGCCAAAGATGTTGTTATTTCGCCGAAGATCCTTCAGTGTGAAGTTAAGTGCTTCAAGTGATTTCTTATGTGCCATTGTGCACTCATCCCAAACAATGAGCTTGCATTGCATCAACAATTTTCCCATTGCACTGGATCGGGAAATATTGCATGTTGGAGTATCAATTGTGTTTAAATTGAGTGGCAACTTAAGCGCAGAATGTGCAGTACGACCGCCATCTAGAAGAGTCGCCGCAATTCCAGATGATGCTAACGCCAAAGCTATGTCACATCTTGATCGAATAGTGGCCAAAATCAATGAAATGACAAATGTTTTCCCTGTTCCTCCAGGTGCGTCCAGGAAGAATAGACCACCAGTATTATTGTCCACCGCTTGCATTAATGTTTCGTATACTTGTTTTTGCTGTTCATTCAGCAACGGCACATTATTTCGAATGAATTCCTGCAATGTATCAACATTGTATTGCAGCTCTCGATTTAATTCTTGGTTGAATGCATCGTGCATCGATCGATTTGGCGCAATCATTCCTACTTCAATCAGTAACTTGTTTGCAATAGTCAAGCATTGATCCTCAATCAGAATCAATCCTTCATTGTAGATTTCATCGGTTATTTGGATGTCAGGATTATTCGTTTGAATGCGCAAGCGATGCAAGATATCTTCACATATGTCGTCTTTGTATTTGTTCCATAACTGAATTGGTTGTGAAGGAAAACATGTGGTGATGATAATTGCGAACAGCGTTCGTATTTGGTACGCATTTGATGAAACAACTGAATCCGCAAGTGTTAAATCCCAATGAGAATCGTTCTCCAGCAAACCCAATAGTTGACATGCTTCTCGATATGTTTGGCATTGGTGGCCATTCACAGTTTTCAAATGCGCAAATGATTTTGGTCCACGTACATTTACCAACAGCAGTCGCAAATAAAAACATTCATCATTTCTAGGATGAACAGTATACATGCGACCTAGTGCATCAGTGGAAAACACCTGTGGCCAATCTGGAACTGGGGTTCCTTGTTTGCGACGTTGGAATTTCTTTGTTGATTGATTCCAAGTGTAATACTTGGGCATTTCAACGTACATCAGCGTCGCTGCGAATGGGTCTGCTTCACACATTGCAAATAAGCTAGTCAATGTTGTCGATGGTGGTCTCTCAGCTCGTTGTGCCGCATTAGCCTCAGTGAAGTAAACTCTTTGGCCATTTTCCAAATGCACTGCTAAATGTACAACTGTGGGATATCTTTCATGAATTTGAAATGACAATAATCGCCACAGTGCTTCATTAGTACTGACGTATCTGCCCATTTGGAAGTTGCTGATTTCGTCATTCGTATTTTCCGACGCAATACCAAACACAGCCATGTCGCTGCCTTTTGTGACGTACTTGCACAAATATTTAATTGATTTGGCCGAATGACAACTCTCAACGTTTGCATGTGTTTCGAAAATTCGTGATAGCAGCGGGCAATATGGTACAATGAATTCATTTCCGATCTCAATCTCTTGATTTTGAACTTTAACTTTGATAGTTCGACCATTATCTTCTTTTGAACGCCGACGATAAACTGGATATCCATCGTTCCCTGTGACTGTTTCAGCAACTAACGGTCGCGGATATCGTTTTGTGCACTTTCCATCAGCCATGCAAGGCGATAATGGATTTAATGCACCGCACGGTCCATGCACCATCTGTGTCGTCACAATGTTGTGTAGATGGGGATCAGTGACTGGATCAGGAATTTCAGCTGATATGATGTCATCCACTTCATTTGAATGTAATTTGTTCAGCAACCAAATTAGGATATGAGCATGCGGTAGTCCACGCTTCTGCCATTCCACCGAGTACATATAACAACGTGTGTCACCAAAAACTCGATACTTAGTAAGCACATCCATCATAACCTTGAGTTTTTGCTGAAATACTCTGGCGATTATGTCATGGCGATCTTGCGGTTTTTGGCCCGGTTCCAACTCACGTTCAATTTCCGTCCACTTCGGATTGCATGTGAACGTAATAAATAAATCCGGAGTTCCATAATTTCGCACGTACGTCATAGCGTCTTGAGCGTATTCGTGCATGTGGCGTGGGCTTCCGATATAAGATGATGGGAGAATCGTCAGACGTCCAATATTCTGAACATCACCATCTGAATGAATAGCATCACGCAAGTGTATATAGTCCTCAGATCGTAGCTTTGCCTGATTGAATCGGATGAACGCTAAACGTTCGGTCTCGACTTTGACATACATGTCGACAGCGAATTGCTGGAATAGCCGACGGCACTTTAGAATGACATTCTCCTCATGTGTACGAATCATCATACGATACGCATAGTAATTCATTGCGCTTAGATTTTTATTCGTTGATACGCCTGAAAATGCAAAATTAAATGAATTGTTAGTGGAAACCAATAATAGCAATAATAGCAATAATTAGTGTGTGAATATTGTACCTGTAATTGGATCGACCATCTTCAACGTGATGTCGTATCCGTCTTGCCCTTGCCAATAAATGATTGGATATTGTAACGCATCGTACAAACGATGTGTCTCGTTTACACGATGCATGATATTGCTTCTTCGCTGAACGACAATGTCTCGCGATTTAGTTGGATCGCCAACAATAATTGCAGCAACATCATTAACGGTGGGTGCATTGAATCTTCGCACATGTTCACCTGTTGGGGTACAATCCGCTCTTATGACAAATTTGTGCGTATCCGATGGCATTCGTTCCAATGCTGTTTTGAACATATTAACCACAGCATTATTAGCGTGAAAAAATTCTTGCAACTGTTCAATAATTCGTCTCTTTAACTGTTGTGTTCCCTGTATATTGCACCGCACATTCAGCTGATCCACCATCGACGAAATGAAATATATTTGCAGAAATTGATGCGGTTCATCTGGTGTTGGCACCATTGAACCATGCAAATGATATATTTGTCCTTGTATCTGAAATTGCAAACAATCATTTGTTGAAGAATACTGTGTAACTTCTGATCGTGTGATGGTGTAGTGTGTGGTGTATATGTAGTTGTTATGTGTTGCAATTCATTGTGTTGGTGTGAGTGATTGGTTATGTGTGTTGTATCTTTTACCTTGCAAGTCGGCATGAAGCCGCCTTCTCTAATGATATTAGCTCCAAAGGAAGTCATGCGAAAGCAGTTATTGTATTCAAGGATGTGTTGAAGAAAATGGCTGGAATCGGGATCACTTCCATCGAACAATGGTTTCAGTGGCTGTGGTGGTGTAAGTAATGGATCCAGTTTGACTTTTCCACTTGCGCAGCACAATCCAGCCGTTTCTCTTTTGAACTTTAACGCATTGCAATATCGGCATATAGTCGTCATTGGTCCAATATCTAAATTTTCATCATCACTATAGTTCGCAGTGGGATCATATTGGAATGCCAAGCGATTGTATGATGCCAATGATCTTCGTGTGCTCACGCGTTGTCTCAATCGGGCATTTTCTCTTATTATATTTTGTCTTTCTTCGCTTAAGTTCTGTGAATACACTTGTTGCTGGCTTGCATGTCTTGTGCGGCGGCCGATGTTCGCACGTCGTCCTCTAGGCATTTTGGACTATGGACAGAGTGGTGAATTTAACCTCAAATGCACGATCCACATAATTTACACAGTTCAACTTACCACCTTAAAGACAAACGCCTGCTGTTGAAATTGAATAAAAATTTGCACAATACACGTGATTGGTTTCCAATGGAAATGTTAGGAAACAAATAACTTATTTTTTTTACTTTTTTTCACAATTTCACAGTGAACACAATACCGGTTTGTCACATCAAATTAACTGATCAGAGAACAATGAGTAGCTGTCAAACAATGTATCACGCACCGGCGCCATCTACTGAAAAAAGATTTTCCCGCTTTTCTTTTGAAATATTGGTTTGTAGTACATGCTATGTATCAGAGATGGCGCTGTATGTGAAAAAAGATTTTCCCGCTTTTCTTGAAATTTTTCCTGAATTTTCTTTGCTATAAACCTCACGGAGCCCGAGACCTTTCCAACGAATGCAAAACCGTGGAAATCGGTTCGTGCGTTCTGGAGTTATAGCGTCAGGAAGGAAAACCCGACTTATTTTTATATAGTAGATAAACAGATTTCTTATCAAAATATGGTTTTTTAATAAACCATGCACAATAGCTGTCTTTTAGTCAATAATATATTATAGTGGTACAGTGGTTTGAAGCTAATAACCTACTCCTCAATGGGAAAAAGACAAAGTGTATCAAATTTAAATTACCTAATGTCAAACAGGTAAAAACCACTGTACAACTTGATCATGAGGAATTAGATTTAGTGGATACCGCTGTTTTTCTGGGAATATCGTTAGATGCTAAACTCCAAAGGGGCAATCACATAAATGACTTATCGCCAAGAATTATGTGAACGATTCGCCAGTTGACAGACATAGAAACGACGAGATTAGTTTATTTTGAATACTTTCACTACATTATGTCGTATGGTATATTATCATGGGGTAATGCTGCTGATATTAATTATGTTTTTGTGCTGCAGAAGAGGGCTGTTCGAGCCATATAATATGGGACCAAGAGAGCCAAATAAGTCAACAGAGATAAATTTAAAGAAATCAATATTATGACAGCGCACAACCTACGCTACTTGAAAATTTAGTATACGTGCATAAATACATTGATAAATTCAAGAAGAAAAGTGATTGTCATAATGTCAATACTAGAAATAAAAATAAACTTGTAATGCCTGCTTCTAGGCTTAGTAAAACTAGCAATTCATTTGTTGGAAATAGTGTCCGCTTCTACAATAAGCTCCCAGAATACATGTTGAAAATGTCTCTGAATAAGTTCAAAGTTAATGTAAGACGTAAACTGATTTGATTTGATTTGATCTAGTGGCTCAGATAGTTCCTTAGTTAAGATGATTTGTGAAATGGTGATAATGAAAAAAAAACCATCTGAGTTTGTTGTGGGCTCTTCTCAGACCAGGGTGCGTTTGGAACCCTCGTAGCTTTAGTTTTAAGATACCGTTACTGATTATCACCATTATATTTTATTTATAAACTTGAAGTCAACAGGTGTAGTATACCTACCTAAATTGAATAAAAATTATTTGACTTGACTTGACTTGACTTGACTTGACTTGACTTACTTGTACTATCATATAGCTCTAAATTAAAATGAACAACTGAGTGCCAAATTTAAATATAGTTGCCAAACTTTTAATGCTTTTTAATTTATTTACCATTTATATTCAAATGCAACAATCACAAAAAAGTAGTCAATAGACCTTTGTGGCCCATAACTTAATTAGATAGCTACTCTCGCGATACAGGTCTGTGGTGTTCTGTAATTACTGCATGTGCGCTGACGCATTTCGCGAATAAACTTTGAATACATTAAAGTGTAATATCGTAATAGCGAACTACTAGTGTACGTTCAAAATAAAGTATCGGTAATGTAGATCAAGAAACACTTAAAAGAATATGTATATCAGCGTTCACGAGTACCTAGTGAAATCAGCAAGTAAAATTTCCACTATTTGGTTCTCTGCCAACGGGGCAGCGGAATATTTTAAGAAAAGGTAGTAGAAAAGATGAAAGGTGTCTTTAAAACAATGGATCCCGATGTAGCTCCAGTGATTCTAGCACGGGTTTTTGAAAAACTGACTCCTATTTTGTTTGATCATTTTGACTGACACAAAATGAAGTTCAAAAGGTGCAGCAATTACAATCTTATATGTGAAAATACAGCTATTTTATAAATGACGATCTGATATACGTAATCTGAAGTACGCTTTCTCCATTTTAAAATCCAACCATCGGCTATGAAAACACGAAATGGGGAGTTTCAAATATGACAAGTGGTTCTGTCAGGCTAACATTGGACCACAATAGTTCAACGGCCAAGCAAGATGACCTGTAACAGCGTACTTCAGATTACGTATATCAGATCGCCATTCATCAAACATCTGTATTGTCACTCTTAAGATTGTAATTGCTACAACTTCTGAACTTATTTTTGTAAGATCTTTTAGCATTTTTGTGCGGTAAGATGATCAAACAAAATAAGAGATAGTTTTTCAAGAACCCGTGCTACAAACACTGGAATTATATTAGGATCCATTGTTTTGAAGACACCTTTCATATCTTCTACTACCCTTCCTCAAATTTTTCCGCTGCCCCGATGGCAGAGAATCAAATAGTGCAAATTGGACTTGCTAATTTTACTGCTCGTGAACGCTGATGTACATATTCTTTTTAGATTTCTTCATCTACATTTCCGATATTTTATTTTGAACGTACACTAGTAGTTCTCTATCACGATATTACATTTTAATGTATTCATAGTTTATTCACGAAATTCGTCAGTGGACAGTGCACACCAACGTAGCGCAGATACGAAACTTCACCAACCTGTACCGTGGCGAGAGTGTCTAAATATTATGTAATGGGCCACAAAGGTATATTTACTACTTTTTTAATGATTATTGCAATTTGCTTATTTGAATATAAATGAAAATAATTGTTTTATTTTAATTCCCTAACTATCACTCGATTTATAAGCATTAAAAGTTTGACAAATATATCTAAACTTGGCATTTAGTTGTTAATTTTAATTTAGAGCTTTATGAAAGTACCAGTTATTGCCTAGCTAAAAGACAGCTAGTGTGCGTGGTTTATTCAAAGACCTTATTTTTGATAAGAAATCTGTTTTGTATTAGTAGCCCTACACAATGAAATAAACAGTTTTCGTCTCATAACGGTTTTTTTAAAATACCAGCCGTCGATTTTCACATGTTTTAAAAGACGACTAAGCGATTTAACGGCTTTTAAGCTAAAAAATTTGCATAAAACTGTGACACAAGGTATATGTATCAACAATTACGATTCCATTACCACTCTATAATACGATTGCGCTTCAGCCAGTTGTTTTTTAGTATTTTAAGAGGTCGCATCAAGGGATAGATAAACATGGCTTAAACACAAAAACGTTATTTAAAACTATATTATTTACCTTAGCACTCATTCAGACTCATAAAATGAAAGCTTAAAAGAAAACAAATAATTTGGTATATAAAATATAGCTGTACGTCTAATAAAACTCTAGAAACTTTAATTTTCATGTTTTTTGGCCATAACTCAAAATTTGGTTTTTCACTTAACGGCCTTTAAGTAAACGGACGGCAGTATAGTATATTTTAAACACTTATTAACAAAAAATATGACAACTAAAAAACGCTCACTGCCTTTTAGACACGTACAATTTTCAATGTCACATTAGCTTTCCGATAATAAGTCAGCTTAGTGTGCCTTACTGTGTTGTAGATAAGTATTTGAAGAAAACTGTCACTTAGTTTTCGTAAATGCCATTACAACTTTTTTAGTACAAATCACTAAATTACGTACTTATGAACTTATTTATCGGCCTTATACTGTCGTAATTTGATGTAACCGTTTTTTAGAAATTCAAAGTACCTGAAATATAAACTTGAAATAGACGGTTAGGTACAAACGCAAAGTCGTATTCTACTGTCGAAAAGTCACATAAACGTATTTAAGTATCGGAAAATCGCGAAAATGATGTAGTTAGCCGTGTTCGGGGTCTCCAGATCTCATAAGACTATCAAAGATACTATAAAAAAATGTGACCCAGACTGTTCGATAGAGAAAAATTTGCTCTTTCACATAGTATATATAACTCAAAATTGGCAAAATGTATAAGTCGACTAACGGCAGAACTATACCCATGCAAAAAATCACGTTTATCTGTTGCGGCGTGATTGAAGGACAAACTATCTATTTAGCGTCCTTGGGGATAAAATTTTCAAAAACTGTGAACCACGTATTTCTTCAATACGTAATCACCAAAATTCCAAATACTTATTTTCATGGCTTTAACTTGAAAAATGACAGACTGTCATACAAAGTTTCAACCCCTATTTTACCCCTTTGGGGATGAAATTTTGTAGGTATAACTGTGACACACGTACATCTTTATTTTTTATTGAAGAACAAAATAAGTACAAGTTTCGTTGATATAACTTAAAAAATATCTTGAGACTCATACAAACTTTCATCCCTTATTTCACCCGTTTGGGGGTCGAATTTTCAAAAGTGATGAAACATGTAGGTACTTCTCCATATTTAGGTAGCCGTTAGTAAGTAAATAGTAGGTAAGTAAGTGATTGTTGAACGATTTTATTTATAAGATACTATCTGATGCCCGCGACTTCGTCCGCGTGGTCTAAGTATTTTTTTATTTACGCAGGAACTACCTACTTAATTTTCCGGGATAAAAAGCCTATGTCACTCTCCAGGTCTTCAACTAGGTATACCCATGCCAAAAATCACGTCGATCCGTTGCTCCGTTGCGCCGTGATTGAAGGTCAAACGAACAAACCAATAAACCAACAAACAAACACACATTAGTATGATATAGGTATATAGATTGGATAAGTAAAATAAATAAAAAAACAAAAATGTTTCTTTAGTAGGTAAGTATGTACATTATCTAGGTAGCTAGGTAATAGCAAAGAATAGCTAATAGGTAGCTGACCCCACCCAGCCCTTGCATATGCTTTGCGTTGATAGGTAGATCAGTCACTCAGTTCAAGATTTTTACACGTAGGTATACCTATTACTACCTTACTATGATTTATCAGACTGCCTACCTACCTTACTATGATTTGACTGCCTCGTTGGTCTAGTGGTTAGCATGTTCGACTGCGGCCAACGAGGTCCCGGGTTCGATTCCCGGGTCGGGCCGTAGCAAGTATTGGGGTTTTCTGACAAGAAATTCTCAGTACTAGCCCGGAGTAAGGAAGTTGGCGGTGTTTCACCCCCGTGCCTCGGAGAGCACGTAAAGCCGTCGGTCCTGCGCCTGATCTCTCTCCGGTCGTGTCGGATTTTCCGTCCCATCGGGCTATGAGAGTAAAGGAACAGAGAGTGCACCTGTGTATGCGCACACACTTGTGCACTATAATATCTCCCGCGCAGATGGCTTATCTCTCTGGAGATAGGCCGCCGTGGCCGAAATTCGGTCGGGAGGTCATTTTTCATTATTATGATTTATCAGCTCGTAAATGAAAGATGTTTCTAAAATAAGTTATAAAATATGTCTGAACACAAACTAGGTACGTACTTACCTACCTAGATCGGTTGATTTTCGTTGGTGTATTAGTTAGCATGTTGGACTGAGGATGGCGTAGTTCTGGGTTCAATTCCTGGTTCGGGCTTAAAAACTGATTTGGTTACCTTTATTTGCCTTTTTTACCCTTTTTTTCCTTTTTTTGACAAGAAATTTTCATTAGGTACTTACTTAGGTAATACTGGCCAGGCTTTTAGCCTACGTGTTCCCGTGTATAGAATTATGTATTGATTTGAACTTGGGTATATTCATAATTTAGCTAGTAAAAAAATTATGGGTACTTACTAAGTATCTTACGCGATATTCATATTTTTAATTACCTTGTTTGTGTGTTGTTTTATTTTAGGCATTGTTAAAAATAGTTCTGCTGCAGGAATAAACCCATATGGTTCCCCATCTCACAATAGATGGCGTTGTTTGATTTAGCACAATTTAAAAAAAGAAACGAAAAATACACAAGGTAAATAAAATATGTACCAGTTTTAATATATTGTCCAGCAGTGCTAAGATATGGAAAAAATCTTCCATTATCATTCATTCAGTAATTATTAGAATTCACTACTTTTTCAATATTTCATTTACGTCTGCCGTGTTGGCGCGAGAGCGTTTTGGCGGGAAAAATGGATACGTCCTCCCCGTCTGAAAGGCATCTGCCATCTACCGCCCGTCGCCCGCGCAACACCCGCTAGCATTATTTGGCCGAAATATGTGAATTTTCGTGGAAAATCGCCAAAAATTTAAAAAATCACTGCTGAGTTTTTACCTTATAAATATTCTCTTTATTTTTATGTAAGTTTCACTTTCGTGGGTCCTCAGGTAATAAAGTTAATAGACAATCATGTGCGAAGTTATTTATTTTATAATTGCTTGTATTAATCTAAATAATCAAAAAATTATAAAAAGGCCTCCACACAATTGAAGAGCATGAATCTAAGTATTGCATTACATTTTTTTTCAAAATTATGTGATGTCATTTGAAGAAGAAAATAGATGTTCAATATCACGGAAATACGCTTGTAAAGCGTCATGAGCGTCTTAATGATGTTTTGAATTCACAAACTTCATAGACGAGTGATATTTACTAACGTGCACACGATGTTCTAAATTCAATTTACTTTATCCTCAAGAGGATAATAACGGCTTTTACATTCAGATATCGAAGCGTAAAAATACTCTTTCCGAGATGGTGGGATGAAAATATTATTTTGTTTAGGATCCCTTATGGGCGAAATTACGTCGTCGTTTGACCGGCGCATTTACAGCAGCCAAACTGAGAATCATACAGGAACTATTTCGGTCTAAGTCTAAGGAATTGGCTCAAAGAATCCAGAGGGAACAAACAAGCCGGATATCTCTAAAGGTATGGTCTCTATCTATAACTACAGTAATAAATAATCATACTAATATTATAAATGCGAAAGTGTGTTTGTTTGTTGGTTTGTCCTTCAATCACGCCGCAACGGAGCAACGGATTGTCGTGATTTTTGGCATGGGTATAGTTGAGGACGTGCAGGAGAGTGACATAGGCTACTTTTTATACGACTGCCTGAAAAAAGGAGTATATTGTTTTCAAGGTTCATGTATGTATGTATGTATGTATGTGAGTTTGTATATTCCACCATAACTTATATACCCCTGAACCGATTTTGATAAATGAGGTATCGTTAGAATTCCTATAATTATATAAATAAAAGATTTTATAACAGGCATTAAAACCCACTTTTATACATATTATTAACAATGTACCGTTAAAATATTAACCTAATAATTAAACAATTTAAAATAAAATAAAATAATGTGTAAGAGACAATCTTATAGGTAGGTATTTATGAGACACTTTTAATATATTTGTACTCTCATCTCATGGAACTTGCACGAGTAAATGGTTAAACGTGTAGAGGTTCCACGAGAGACTTAATTTAATTAGATAAAAGTTTGCTAAACTTAAAGATAATATTTATTTGATCCGGCCACGATTGCTATCGTTAAGCTCTAAACCAAATTGCGATCTAAGCGCAAAAGTATTCAATAATCGCTGAGTCTGCCGGCAGGAGACTTCATTACCATCACCGAAACACTCCTATTTATAGTAACTATTTTGAATATGGCGTAATGACATGAAACGAGTCAAATTGACAGATATACCTAATACTTACTTCCTGTTTCATGAGATATAATGAGAAATAGTAATAATGCTAACATAATTATGAAACTTAAAAGTTAAAACTATCTGGGAAGGTAAAAAAACTCTCCCCAGGTGTCATTAACAAACAGCAGCATATTGTTTTTCAGTCGTTATTCGGTGACTTTACAACGGATGTAATCGGAGCGACGATGTACGGCGTGGCCAGTAACGCGACCCTTACCGGCCAGGACCTTCTCAGATCAGTCGCTGATGATTTCATGACGTACAATCTCTTCAGGAGGATAGGCTTCTACTGTGTGTTCTTTTTGCCACAGGTGGTTGATATTTTTCGGTAAGTGTAGCATATTTTTAAGCTATTGCAAAGCTTCTATCGCGGGCCTTGAGCGTGGAGACCGAATCCAGAAATTCCGTAACGAAAAAAAACCTAACACTTTGGTTGCTATGACTACTTGTGTTGTTGACTTCAATTTGTTGAAAATAAAAAGACTATTTTTATGAAAAGACTAGCAAACCCGGCGAACTCCGTTTCGCCACCAGATGGCTTTGTTCTATGTAACATTTCGTTTGGTGATTAAAAGAAGAAGAAAAATTTTTTTTTGTTTTATATTTGAAAAGGAAAAATTTTATTTCATTTCACAACAGTAATGAATTCATTTCGATTACAAAAATGAAGTGTTATTTAGTTGAACTTCTCTAAGTAAATGAAAGTGAATCCAAAGTAAATACTGAATCGAAGCGTTATACGTGTCCGCAAATTATCCGTTTCATTGAAGTGCTCTTTGGTAAACCACATTTTTTGTTTTTTGGTCTGACGTTAACACAAACAAAGCGGATGGTTTCCCAACTCGTGAACACGCAACGTATAACTGCCCATGTGAAAAACAATGATTTTCTAAATTTATCCCGCAAACACTAAGCGATTGCCCTTGCGACTTGTTAATTGTCATTGCGAACGCAAGGCGAACTGGAAATTGCAATCGTTTGAAGTCAAACGGAAGATCAGTCGGAATCATTGGTATTCGAGGAATACATACATTTTCACCTGCGTACTTTCCGTTAATAATGGTTGCCTCAATCAAATTCGGCATAAGTCTTTTTACCGAAAGTCGAGTACCGTTGCAAAGTCGCGGTGGATTCAAATTACGCAATATCATAATAACTGTACCAACTTTGAGTTGCAAGTTATGTGGTGGATATCCTGGTAACTCCAGAGAGTTCAAAAACTCCGTTGGATAATTTACTACATCATCGGGATTTGTTATGGAATCAACGGATTTGTATGTCACCAAATCGCCAGCAATTTTTGATTGAATGGTGAAATTCAGTGCGTGTACATCATTATTCTTTGCGGCAAGAATTGCTCGTTGACTTAACCAAGCATAATTCTGATAATTCTCACTAATGTTTGGGAAAACATTTTCAATAAGAGCTAATTGAGAGTCTACAAATCGGCAAAAGTCGTTGGTAAGAGTAATTAATCCAGATGTCGCATCAACTGGGACTTTTCCATTTCCAACAGCTAACAATTGTTTGGAAAATAGTGCAGCACTTTGATCATTTTGAAGTTGAACTCTCATATTAGTGGTTAGCGATAATGTTTTTACGTTATTCCAGAAAGGTGATGCCTTCAGGCAAGCATTCAATTCATCTGCAGGCGTTCCACGGGGAATTACTGGCAACGTCTGCCTGAAATCGCCTGCCAACAATATCATCAAGCCGCCAAAGATGTTGTTATTTCGCCGAAGATCCTTCAGTGTGAAGTTAAGTGCTTCAAGTGATTTCTTATGTGCCATTGTGCACTCATCCCAAACAATGAGCTTGCATTGCATCAACAATTTTCCCATTGCACTGGATCGGGAAATATTGCATGTTGGAGTATCAATTGTGTTTAAATTGAGTGGCAACTTAAGCGCAGAATGTGCAGTACGACCGCCATCTAGAAGAGTCGCCGCAATTCCAGATGATGCTAACGCCAAAGCTATGTCACATCTTGATCGAATAGTGGCCAAAATCAATGAAATGACAAATGTTTTCCCTGTTCCTCCAGGTGCGTCCAGGAAGAATAGACCACCAGTATTATTGTCCACCGCTTGCATTAATGTTTCGTATACTTGTTTTTGCTGTTCATTCAGCAACGGCACATTATTTCGAATGAATTCCTGCAATGTATCAACATTGTATTGCAGCTCTCGATTTAATTCTTGGTTGAATGCATCGTGCATCGATCGATTTGGCGCAATCATTCCTACTTCAATCAGTAACTTGTTTGCAATAGTCAAGCATTGATCCTCAATCAGAATCAATCCTTCATTGTAGATTTCATCGGTTATTTGGATGTCAGGATTATTCGTTTGAATGCGCAAGCGATGCAAGATATCTTCACATATGTCGTCTTTGTATTTGTTCCATAACTGAATTGGTTGTGAAGGAAAACATGTGGTGATGATAATTGCGAACAGCGTTCGTATTTGGTACGCATTTGATGAAACAACTGAATCCGCAAGTGTTAAATCCCAATGAGAATCGTTCTCCAGCAAACCCAATAGTTGACATGCTTCTCGATATGTTTGGCATTGGTGGCCATTCACAGTTTTCAAATGCGCAAATGATTTTGGTCCACGTACATTTACCAACAGCAGTCGCAAATAAAAACATTCATCATTTCTAGGATGAACAGTATACATGCGACCTAGTGCATCAGTGGAAAACACCTGTGGCCAATCTGGAACTGGGGTTCCTTGTTTGCGACGTTGGAATTTCTTTGTTGATTGATTCCAAGTGTAATACTTGGGCATTTCAACGTACATCAGCGTCGCTGCGAATGGGTCTGCTTCACACATTGCAAATAAGCTAGTCAATGTTGTCGATGGTGGTCTCTCAGCTCGTTGTGCCGCATTAGCCTCAGTGAAGTAAACTCTTTGGCCATTTTCCAAATGCACTGCTAAATGTACAACTGTGGGATATCTTTCATGAATTTGAAATGACAATAATCGCCACAGTGCTTCATTAGTACTGACGTATCTGCCCATTTGGAAGTTGCTGATTTCGTCATTCGTATTTTCCGACGCAATACCAAACACAGCCATGTCGCTGCCTTTTGTGACGTACTTGCACAAATATTTAATTGATTTGGCCGAATGACAACTCTCAACGTTTGCATGTGTTTCGAAAATTCGTGATAGCAGCGGGCAATATGGTACAATGAATTCATTTCCGATCTCAATCTCTTGATTTTGAACTTTAACTTTGATAGTTCGACCATTATCTTCTTTTGAACGCCGACGATAAACTGGATATCCATCGTTCCCTGTGACTGTTTCAGCAACTAACGGTCGCGGATATCGTTTTGTGCACTTTCCATCAGCCATGCAAGGCGATAATGGATTTAATGCACCGCACGGTCCATGCACCATCTGTGTCGTCACAATGTTGTGTAGATGGGGATCAGTGACTGGATCAGGAATTTCAGCTGATATGATGTCATCCACTTCATTTGAATGTAATTTGTTCAGCAACCAAATTAGGATATGAGCATGCGGTAGTCCACGCTTCTGCCATTCCACCGAGTACATATAACAACGTGTGTCACCAAAAACTCGATACTTAGTAAGCACATCCATCATAACCTTGAGTTTTTGCTGAAATACTCTGGCGATTATGTCATGGCGATCTTGCGGTTTTTGGCCCGGTTCCAACTCACGTTCAATTTCCGTCCACTTCGGATTGCATGTGAACGTAATAAATAAATCCGGAGTTCCATAATTTCGCACGTACGTCATAGCGTCTTGAGCGTATTCGTGCATGTGGCGTGGGCTTCCGATATAAGATGATGGGAGAATCGTCAGACGTCCAATATTCTGAACATCACCATCTGAATGAATAGCATCACGCAAGTGTATATAGTCCTCAGATCGTAGCTTTGCCTGATTGAATCGGATGAACGCTAAACGTTCGGTCTCGACTTTGACATACATGTCGACAGCGAATTGCTGGAATAGCCGACGGCACTTTAGAATGACATTCTCCTCATGTGTACGAATCATCATACGATACGCATAGTAATTCATTGCGCTTAGATTTTTATTCGTTGATACGCCTGAAAATGCAAAATTAAATGAATTGTTAAACTAGCGGCACGCTATGATGGCCGGTTTGACGTTTGTCCGCTCATGAAGTTCCGTATTAATTGATAACGACTTTGAAGGAAATAATTGTATTACTTTATTGACGATAGTGATGTGCAGAGATTCATAAATTTTATCGAATGTAGTTTTAGGTTTAGGACTCAAAATTTATTTATTAAATTGATTTCTAAAATGTATACAAGTGTAGAAAAATCAGTTTGCACCATTTAAGGGGTGAATGTACTTGTGAATATGAACAATTTTCACTATGTGGACAAACCTCTGAAATCGCAAAAAAATATCAGCTGTTTCATACAAAAGGTAAAATTTTTATTTTTATATGATATATACCACAACTCGGCATTTGGTTTTCTAAATTGAAAATTTTTAAAAATGGAATCTAATACGATCGTCACATAGGATCGCTGGCTAGCACAACTACTACCTCCGGCAAACTCGCGTCAATGCTCAATGCAAAACAAAGCAGTTTCGAATTGACGTTGCTTCGAAAAGTATAAACTGTCAGTGCAATGCGATTGTGATATAGTTTTGACCTGGCTTTGGATTTCAAATATTGATACTGCATTACTGTTGACCCTTGCTCGTTAATTTGGACTCTGTTCAAGCCCTTTGTTGTGGATTTCGTCGATATGACCGAACGTACGCAGAGAACTGTTCTAAATAGTCAGACACGTGAGTTCGTAATACGCCTTCGTAACTATTTCGATCGTGAAGCTCAAAATGGAGGGCCAATTTTACCTATAACGTCAGTGGTTGAACGCGTAGCTGATGCGCTTAATATTGGACAACGAACTGTTAGACGGATAACTAAAGAAAAATATGGCGAGACTGGCACAGAAGAAAATAAACTTCACACACCAAAAAAGAGAAAACGAGCAAAACCAGTCGTAGGCATCGATAGCTTTGATGCCGATGCTATCCGAAGACATGTTTACGGCTACTATTTACAGAAGGAGTATCCAACAAGAAAAAAGTTGGTGCATTCACTGAAGGAAGCTGGATTATTCTTCGGTGGGGAAAGTTCTTTAACGAAGATTTTGAAGACCATTGGATTTCGATACAAAAAATGTAACAAACGCAAAATATTGATGGAAAGATTTGATATAGCGATGGCAAGGTATACTTTTTTACGGCAAGTGAAAGAAATCAAAAATTGGCAAAATGTTGTGTTCTTGGATGAAACATGGCTTAATGCTAACCATACTGTAGGCCGTTCTTGGAACGATGAC
This sequence comes from Erebia epiphron, assembly GCA_963932025.1. NCBI lineage: Eukaryota > Metazoa > Arthropoda > Insecta > Lepidoptera > Nymphalidae > Erebia > Erebia epiphron. Next base: position 932,665 of record OZ009947.1, on the reverse strand, counting down.
ACAGCAGCATCTACTTCCAAAGTTCCTGTAGGAAAAGGATCGCGACTTATAATTTGTCACGCCGGAACCATCAACGGGTTTGTCGAAGGTTCTCTCATGGCTTTTGCGTCAAAAACCACTGGAGACTATCATGAAGACATGAATGGAGAAAAGTTTACTGAATGGTTTACCTCAATGTTGTGTAGCCTCCCTGAACCATCTATTATAATTATGGACAACGCCCCATACCACTCGATGCAAATTGACAAGCCACCTGCCCAATCCCAAAAGAAAGCTGATATCGTCGCATGGCTTCGTAAAAATGGCGTAGATGCAAACATGAATATGTTAAAAGCGGAATTAGTACGTCTTTTAAAAGAAAACAAACCAACCAAGATCCGATACGTCATTGACGAAATAGCATTAGAACATGGGCACAGAGTTATACGGTTACCGCCTTACCATTGTGAGTATAATGCGATTGAGTTGGTGTGGGCTCAAATTAAGGGATATGCTGCAAGACACAATACAGAACCCCCATTTACCACAAAAAAAATGCTAAAATTATTAGAAGAAGCTTGTGAACATGTGACTAAAGGAGACTGGGAAAAGGTTGTGAATAGAACTGTTAAATTAATAAGGGAAGATTATGAAAGAGATGTGAAAATAGATAATATTATAGAAAACGAACATATAATTATTAATGTAGGTGATGATAGCAGTGACGACAGTGAAAATAGTAGTATGGACGAATCTGATTAATTATGGCCTTTTGTGGCACCTTTTTTGGTATCTTTTGTATTCATATGTTTCTTGTGTGCATATAAAGTATGTATATTCATTTTCATTCAAATATTCAGTTCGTTCAAATAAATTAAATAAACATTTACATTTTTGTTTTATTAAACCTATTTAATCAGGTACAAAAACAAAACTTAATTGTTTTTTGTTCGAGAATAAATCGACATTCCACATCACTATTGTAATGTGTCAAACCGGCCATCATAGCGTGCCGCTAGAGTAGTGGAAACCAATAATAGCAATAATAGCAATAATTAGTGTGTGAATATTGTACCTGTAATTGGATCGACCATCTTCAACGTGATGTCGTATCCGTCTTGCCCTTGCCAATAAATGATTGGATATTGTAACGCATCGTACAAACGATGTGTCTCGTTTACACGATGCATGATATTGCTTCTTCGCTGAACGACAATGTCTCGCGATTTAGTTGGATCGCCAACAATAATTGCAGCAACATCATTAACGGTGGGTGCATTGAATCTTCGCACATGTTCACCTGTTGGGGTACAATCCGCTCTTATGACAAATTTGTGCGTATCCGATGGCATTCGTTCCAATGCTGTTTTGAACATATTAACCACAGCATTATTAGCGTGAAAAAATTCTTGCAACTGTTCAATAATTCGTCTCTTTAACTGTTGTGTTCCCTGTATATTGCACCGCACATTCAGCTGATCCACCATCGACGAAATGAAATATATTTGCAGAAATTGATGCGGTTCATCTGGTGTTGGCACCATTGAACCATGCAAATGATATATTTGTCCTTGTATCTGAAATTGCAAACAATCATTTGTTGAAGAATACTGTGTAACTTCTGATCGTGTGATGGTGTAGTGTGTGGTGTATATGTAGTTGTTATGTGTTGCAATTCATTGTGTTGGTGTGAGTGATTGGTTATGTGTGTTGTATCTTTTACCTTGCAAGTCGGCATGAAGCCGCCTTCTCTAATGATATTAGCTCCAAAGGAAGTCATGCGAAAGCAGTTATTGTATTCAAGGATGTGTTGAAGAAAATGGCTGGAATCGGGATCACTTCCATCGAACAATGGTTTCAGTGGCTGTGGTGGTGTAAGTAATGGATCCAGTTTGACTTTTCCACTTGCGCAGCACAATCCAGCCGTTTCTCTTTTGAACTTTAACGCATTGCAATATCGGCATATAGTCGTCATTGGTCCAATATCTAAATTTTCATCATCACTATAGTTCGCAGTGGGATCATATTGGAATGCCAAGCGATTGTATGATGCCAATGATCTTCGTGTGCTCACGCGTTGTCTCAATCGGGCATTTTCTCTTATTATATTTTGTCTTTCTTCGCTTAAGTTCTGTGAATACACTTGTTGCTGGCTTGCATGTCTTGTGCGGCGGCCGATGTTCGCACGTCGTCCTCTAGGCATTTTGGACTATGGACAGAGTGGTGAATTTAACCTCAAATGCACGATCCACATAATTTACACAGTTCAACTTACCACCTTAAAGACAAACGCCTGCTGTTGAAATTGAATAAAAATTTGCACAATACACGTGATTGGTTTCCAATGGAAATGTTAGGAAACAAATAACTTATTTTTTTTACTTTTTTTCACAATTTCACAGTGAACACAATACCGGTTTGTCACATCAAATTAACTGATCAGAGAACAATGAGTAGCTGTCAAACAATGTATCACGCACCGGCGCCATCTACTGAAAAAAGATTTTCCCGCTTTTCTTTTGAAATATTGGTTTGTAGTACATGCTATGTATCAGAGATGGCGCTGTATGTGAAAAAAGATTTTCCCGCTTTTCTTGAAATTTTTCCTGAATTTTCTTTGCTATAAACCTCACGGAGCCCGAGACCTTTCCAACGAATGCAAAACCGTGGAAATCGGTTCGTGCGTTCTGGAGTTATAGCGTCAGGAAGGAAAACCCGACTTATTTTTATATAGTAGAATGATTTTGGTTGCTATGACTTGAAGTCAACAACAGTAGTCATAGCAAGTTGATAAAAAACCTATGCAATAGCTTTACCGCGGCAGTCTCCGAGTGCCACACGTCTTTTTTTTTAATTTTACGAGGATTTATCCGTGGATTTATGTTTTTTGATTTTCCAGGATAAAAAATGTAATATTTTGTGTGTCTCTCAGTCTGGGGTGGAATCAAATGTATTGAATTTCGATTTATGATTAAACTAGCTGATGCCCGCGACTTCGTCCGCGTGCATTGAGGTTTTTTTGGTTCCCGCGGGAACTCTTTAATTTTCCAGGATAAAAAGTTGCCTATGCGTTATTCCAGACTATAATATATCGCTGTGCCAAATTTCATCCAGATCTGTTCAGCCGTTCAAAGTCGATGATTTTAAACTATATAGGTACTGCTATAGTCTACCACGCTGGCAAATGCAAATTGCTTGACTCCACATACACCTTTGAAAACATGTTACAGGACTCTCGCATACACACACGGGGAATATCTCCTTGTCATAAATATAGAACGCCTAAAAGTGGGAGGAGGGAGTTCAGTGATCAAACATGTGACTCGCTGTTTCCTCACGATCCTCACGATGTTATTCCTGAGTGACTATATACCTAGCTGATGTTGATGATAAATATTTTGTTTGCAGCTTTACGTTCTTCCCAAGATCAGCTACAGACAGAATCCGAAAGATCTTCAAGGTCGGAGCGGCGCAGCGGGAAGCGAGCGGCGTGGGGGAGGCCAGGGACGTGCTCGACGCTCTGCTGCAGCTGAAGAAACAGAACTCAGACAATAATGAGGGTAAAATTGTTTAGTTACGTTTGTATTAGACTCGATAGATCACAGGGCCCGAAGGATAACTGGCGATCAATCAATTATGTAGGCTAAATTGCTCAGTTTGCAACATCGACGCAGTGTCGCCTGCTTATCACTTTTTTATCGGATATACCATGGGGAGTGTGCTCAGGAACTTCACAACCTTGTTCCTCCTTCTCCGTTCTACCACAGAACAGCGAGAAACCCTTGGCACCCTTATGTGCTTGACGTCAGTTCTGCTCGCACGAAACGTTTTTGCTCGACGTTTCTGATACGAACCGCTAAGGTGTAGAACACCCTTCAAGTGCGCGTTCCAACCTAGACCTCATCATTGCTTTGCACTAAGCATGATTGTCATCAAGCGCAAGTCTATCTTGCAATACAAAAATGTATTCGATGTATAATAAATAAACCCAATTAATTAAAAAAACTGTCAGGGGCGAGTCAAGACTCGCGCACAAAGGGTACCACCACACGATATAAATTGTTTTAGTAAATAACAAGAAAGATTTATCAACACGTTAACAGCTGTTGTGAAAACTGGCTTACATATTTTATGGCGTTAAATGCGAACCCTAATTATCGATTTTTGGATTTTTTACTATACTTAGGTATACTGTGAGTCCTTGTTTTCTCAATGTGTACACATTACATAGCTAAAATATTCTTGGGATGGGAAATATAAAAACAGAAGTAATTGTCAACAAAAAAGGCATTTTTATCAAAAACCTTTATATTTACAGGTTTTTCAGAAGACATCATAGTTGCGCAGGCAGCTATCTTCCTATTAGTCGGATCTGACACCACGGGATCTTTGCTAACGTTTATAACATACGAATTGGCCTTCAATCAAGATATACAGGTACTAAACAAAATTTATAGACAATCGTTAAAAATCAAACATACAAAAATCAAAAATTTTGATGAAATGAGAAATCCTTGCGTAGAACCGGGGTGTTACGGACGGGAGCTTCATGTCACGCGCCGCGCCCGCAGTGACTAACGCTGATTGGTCGGCCGCCGACGCCCCCGCTCCCCGCTGCGCCCTCACCCCCGCGACCGCCTTATCTCTCGCTTGGCACGACCGTATGCGCTTGCCGAGCGGAAGAATTAGTTATAAGATCATGTTTTACCTGTATCGAATCATTTCGTCTGCAACTCCCGAACTGTGAAGACCTAGTAGCAAGAACCTGCGAACCATTGTGAACCTTGTAAATAGAAACTAGAACATTGTGCATATTGTGAACAAGTAAATACAGTCCACTGAACAGAACCGAGGGATTTTAGTTAAACCCTCCCCAACACGGGGTATAATATGGAATTCCCGGCTACCTCTCTAACTTTTCGGACTCATGTGCTTTTGAAGTACTTATTAATATATAATTTGCTATTAATTTATAATTTGCTCTAACTTATAGTAATGGGAAAGCAAAACATCGTGATGCTCTACATGCATGCCTGATAGTTCTCTATTATGTGTTAAGTCTGCCACTTCTGGCCAACGTAGTAGACTAAGGCAATCTAATTTTATCTTTTTTAGGAAAAACTATATGAAGAGCTTATTGAAGCTAAGAAGAATAGTGGAAGCGATGATTTTTCTTCGGAACAGTTGGCAGAAATGACTTATCTCAACTGTGTTATCAAAGGTAGCTTAACTCTTAAAATTGTGATGATTAGGTTTTATGATGTAAATAATTACTTCGATAGTACCTACTTCAAAGAATTTTATTATAGTCCAGTAATTTGATAGTTTGCCCTGGAAAGTTTTCAGGGAGTTTTGAAAATTGGTGATTTCATAGATTTCGACGTGCTCTTTCGAATTTTCACTTTGCCACCTCGTATGTTTGCCGCTCCCGCTGGGCGTTTTTGGGCGCCATTTTTCCAATATGGCGGCGCGAGCGGCAAAGATACGGTGGCAAAGTGAAAGTTCGAAAAGAGCACGTCGAAATCTATAAAATCACCAATTTTCAAAACTCCCGGATACCTTTCCAGGAAACCCCTCTTTGTGCACCAAATGACTGGACTATTATTTGCACAAGAATAATTTTGAAGTAGAGTAAGCTTAATCCGAAATGAGACGAAATAAACTTTTCTTTTTCACTACAGAGGCGCTACGGAAACACGCTGTGATGGGGTGGCTGGATAGGGTTGCCACATCTGACTACCGGATTGACGACAGCCTGACCATCAAAGCCGGCACCCCTATCTACGTCAACGCGTTGGGCATGCACTACAACCCTGAATACTTCTGCGAACCGAAGAAATTCGATCCGGATAGATTTTTACCGGAAAACGAAAAGAACATCAAACCTTACACGTTTTTGCCCTTTGGTGATGGCCCTAGAAATTGCATAGGTAATAAAATAGTAACGTTTGAAAATAATATCGTCTAATAAGATCTCAGCGGAGACTGTAGATAACTATACGCACGAAATGTTATACTGTGCAAGTTTGTGCAAAAACACGGGCGAACTTTCTATTCCTTTACTCTCATATTAATCTGATAGGACGGCAATCCAACACGACCGGAGAGTGACCAGGCCCAAGACACGGCGTGTAATTCGAAGCAGGGAAGTTTGCTAAGCCTTTTGAAGTATTATCAGGAGGTGATAGGCCTCCCAAAAAGTGGTCCAAGGTTCGAATTCCGCCGAGTATCTTACTTTAATTTTCAGTAAGTAAATCTACAGATCATTACCATAATGGTAATTCTGGCATTCTGCACTTGGCCAGCGTGGTAGACTATAGCACGACTATAGCCTATATACTTGCTATAGACTATAGCCTAACCTAATCTATACTTCTGTAGTAATATTATAAATGCGAATGTGTGTATGTCAGTCTGTCTGCTACGCTTTAACAGTCCGACTTTTCTTTTCTTTTCAATGTGATATTGAGTTACTATAAATCATGTCCGTGTGGAATGATGGCAAGAATGCTGGCTGTATTACCGCGCTGGACAGCCAGGCTGATGCTTTGCGCAATGAGCCAGCCCAGTCACCAGATGAGTCAATTAACCGCGATGAAATAATTATCCAATGAACTCAATTTACATAGACGGGCCCTGTCAAACAAAGAATGTGGACCTATTTTACTAACGCCATCTAGTCTGAAGAGTGGGACAGCGCTATGGCGGTTAGGAGCGTGCTCTAAAGGTTGGAAGCCGAATTTTTTTCTATGAAAGGGCCCATCTAGTACCTATATATGTATATATTGATCACCTTGCTTTCCAGGTCAAAGGTTCGCTTTAATGTCAACGCGTTATGCAATAGCCGCCGTGATCCTGAACTACAGGGTTCAACCCTTCCCCAATACGCCGAAGCCAGAAGATGTGGAGATCGAGAAGAGAGGACTGTTTTACGCTCCTGGAGAAAAACTTTGTGTTGAATTTGTACCAAGAACATCTCCTAGTTATTGATATTAAAATAAAAAAATCTTGGATAGAAGCTGGCGTTATTTTGCGGAAGTCCATGATAATGAAGGAACTAGAAGTTTAATTCACTATAATCCGCGACAATAGATAAATAAATCTATGTGGTACAGTGTGTATCCCGCACTTAACTATAGCCCGTGATATTCATCACAGCACAGAAATCTTCCAAATTATTCTCAACATACGTTTCACTCCGACACCGGATAAAGTGATACGTCTTTACAATCACATCTCCCTATGATGCTCCGGTATCGGAGTGAAACGTATGTTGAGAATAATTTGGAAGATTTCTGTGCTGTGATGAATATCACGGGCTATAAAAGCGGGATACACACTGTACAACATAGATTTATCTACAGTCGCGGATTACAGCGAATTAAATTTCTAGTTCCTTCATAAAAAATTCTATCCTGAAATAAAGCAATTCAAGACTGATTAATATTGGAAGGGCAAGAGCCGAGGACTTCCCAAGTAATTTTAAAAGGATGAGGTACCGACCGAGGCCTTTATAAGTGAAGCCGTGCATTGCTATTTCGGCTGAGACTTGTACAGTACTTTTCTCTAATTTGCGAGGAAACAAAGTCATTTCCGATACAATATGGCATTGACTCCATAACTCATACACCAACTCGTGAGTTGTTTAGCAATGCTATTTGGGTATTAGTTGTCAGAAAGGAGCTAATGTACCTACGTATTGTTTTTTTTTAGGGTTCGTACCCAAAGGGTAAAAATGGGACCCTATTACTAAGACTCCGCTGTCTGTCTGTCTGTCTGTCTGTCTGTCTGTCTGTCTGTCTGTCTGTCTCCAGGCTGTATCTCATAGACCGTGATAGCTAGAAAGCTGAAATTTTCACAAATGATGTCTATTTCCGTTGCCGCTATAACAACAAATACTAAAAATTAAAAATATATATATATTAAGGGGGGTCCCCATACAATAAACGTGTTTTTTTCGTATTTTTTTGCTCAATATTAAAAAAACCGGCCAAGTGCGAGTCGGACGCACGCACCGAGGGTTCCGTACTCAAGAAGTAGGTACTGAAGCAAAACAATCAGGCAAAAACCAATATGTTTATTTGACGACGAGTACGAGGTTTACTGTTAATATCAAAAAAACTATGCTAGTTAGAGCATTGGCTATAGTTTTCCTGTAAAATATACATAAATTCCTATTGACAATAATTATTTCAGATTTTTCGATTGGTAAACTCCGGAGATAAGGGGGGGGGGGGGGAACGGTATTTTTTAAAGACTTTTTCCCCGATAAATCAAAACCTATCATGACTAAAAATAATTAAAAATCTGTTTTAGAATGTACAAAGTAAACCCTTTCATATGATACCCCACACAGTACAGTTATCTCACTTTTAAATTTCAACCCTCCGATTTTCCCCCCTTTTTAAATAAGAAAAAAAAAAATTTCCATTTTTTTTTAATTCCTGTGTCTTTGGGCCACTAATATACACAACTATTCCAAATTTCATGTCGATAGCTTTGGTAGTTACTGAAATAATCGAGTGTGACGGACGGACAGACGGACAGACAGACGGAGAAAGTCGCACCATAAGGGTTCCATTTTACCATTTTGGTACGGAACCCTAAAAACGGTAACAGGTAGACGGTTCAAATTTTCACAGAATATTAACTTGTATATTACCTTTCAAAATAAATAATTAAATATCAAGAAAGTAAATATTAAAGGGGGGCTCCCATACAACAAACGTAATTTTTTGATATTAACAGTAAACCTCTACAAACAAAGTTAGTTTTGCGGTTCATTAACAAAGGTAATTATACCTACTTCTTGAGTACGGAACCCTCGGTGCGCGAGTCCGACTCGCACTTGGCCGGTTTTTTTTTAAATTAATGAAGCAATTATTTCCAAGCAAGTAGTAGAAAAGGCCATGGTCCATCAATATGGATCACGACAAAATATATTGAGCATGTATAGTTCGTCTTACCACCCCACTGTGCCTTAATAAGAATTTTGTGTACGAGTGAAAAAAAACAAAGAGTGAACGACCGTGCTTGAGATATTTCCATATTGTTCCAAAGGTGTTTGAGGTCTGCCAATCCGCACTTGACCAGCGTTGTGGACTTTGACCTAAGCCCTTCTAATTCTCAGAGGAGACACGTAAGTCAACCGTCTTGAACTATTACCATAATCACAAAGGAAAACGCGCCGGGACATGAAAAATGTTTGCATTTTCAATTCGTCCCTCGCTTCGCTTGACAAATAACACTCGAACGTGGCTTTAGCAAATCGCGTACAAATGCGATTTGCGACCGCCATCGATCACTGGCCCAGGTTCGATTACCGGCTTACAACGCGATTAATATAACTACTGGCTCAACGTATTAAAGGTGTCTTTTGATTTGCTTTGTTTTGTATTGAGGGCAATCCAGCACAATCGGAGAGAGATTAGATGTAGTATCAATAGTTTACCATGCTCTACGAGTCATGGGTATGTAAAACCACTGACATATTATACAGTAAGTATAATGGATTTCTTAAACTTGAACTTTGAACTTGAACTTTTTTTTGGCTTCCAAATAAGAAATCCATTAAAACTATGCGTGCGGAGGTCCCGGGTTCGATCCCCGGCAGGGTCAATTTGGGAATTTATAATTTCTGAATTTTCACTGGTCTGGCCTGGGGCTTCGGCCGTGGCTAGTTACCACCCTACCGGCAAAGACGTGCCGCTAAGCGATTTAGCGTTCCGGTACGATGCTGTGTAGAAACCGAATAGGGGTATGGGTTTAAAATAACTGCCTTGCCCCTAACAGGTTAGCCCGCTACCATCTTAGACTGCATCATCACTTACCATCAGGTGAGATCGCAGTCAAGGGCTAACTTGTAGTGGATAAAAAAAAAATGCTCCTGAAAAAAGCGTATTACACTGATGAAGATTATGTAAATGATAGCAAAGCATGGATTTGACTCGCTCCAGCTATGGTTGGGATTGCAGTAGTGACGTATCGTATTGATATTTTTTTAAGGAGCAACCGCCGAGTTTGTCGGTAGGAATGGCATTCTGAACCAGTGGTAGATTCACTTGAGGATTTGAAAAAAAAATTGAATTTGAATATCATATTTGGGCCGCCAGGGAATTTCATGAGCGAAAAGCCCATTATTTTTTAATTGAATTACACAGTAAGAAATCTTTAGCACTAAAATAATTTTTAGAGCGAAAGATCTGACTATAATAAGATTTCACGCAAGCCTGATTCCATTCAGGGGTTTATCACCAACGCTTAGAGCAGTATTATTTCAAAAGGTCAGTTTTATGTGACGTACCTTGATTTCTCTAAAATAAAGATTATACTTAATTATAAAACGCGAACGTCAACAATATTAGAAGAATACGGATTTATGCGATGGTAGTAACGCAGGCCACTTGGGCCTCGCCTAGCCGTCATCCCAATTATTAAGAAAGTTTGGATTTACTTCGGCACAAAGCTTAAATTCTTGGTTAATTGACCTTCAGCGAACTGTCTAATTAACTGTAGGTACAGGTGAGATCATTAGATTTTAGTCAGGTATATAAGGGTTATTCACTTTATATATATTTTTATCTATGTAAAAGTTTGGATGTATGGATGAATGGATAACATGGATGTTTGTTACTCAATCACGCCCGAACGGCTGAACGGATTTGGATGAAATTTGGCACAGAGATAGATTATAGTCTGGAATAACACATAGGCTACTTTTTATCCCGGAAAATTATGGAGTTCCCGCGGGAACTAAAAAACCTCAATCCAGTCGGACGTAGTCGCGGGCATCAGTTAGTTATATATTATATTTTTATCTAAATATATAAAATATTCACAAACTAATAAAAATAAAATAAAAACTCTGGGGCATGCAGATTTGAACGTTTATGTCCGCGTTGTTTAAGGTGTTTTTAATTCCGCGCGGGGGGAACTCCTTAATTTTCCGAGATATAAAGTTCCTTTTTATTTCCCCGGGTCGCAACCTATCTCTATACCAAATTTCATCGAATTCTGTTGAAACGATGAATCGGTAAAGCGTAGCAGACAACCAGGCATAAAGACGGACAGACAGACAGACACACGTTCGCAATTATAATATTAAATAGATTAAGTATGGAATATGGAATAATTAAATGTTAAAACAGCACATAGCATAGAAAAGAAATCCTGAACCTGAACAGCAGACCGAACATCTAAACTACCATGACTATCACCGCTATACGCACCTTTAATTCAATGTACTTAAGTTATTTCAGTTTACTAAATAGAAGAAGAAGAAGGTAAATCTGCAAGTTTTCCGACCCAAAAGGCTAAGTTCAGGTAAGTGGGTACAATAAATATTGTGCCAAGGTTCGAGGCAGGACTTGTAACTTTAATGAGGGCCCTCAGGATGCGTGGAACACACGGCCCTCTCGCGGGAGGACTTTGTGAACTTTGATCGATCGGAGGGAAAGTTTTGGATGTAAGGAAATTAAGTAAATCTAAAGGAGTTATTCCTACTTTCTTTAAATACTTACTCCAGCCTTTAATTCAGGAAAAAATATCAAATTCATATGTGTTTATGTATGGGCTGAGTGGCCTAGTTGTGGCGACGGAGGTTCAAATTTGGCCTTATCGTGTCCTCCCTGCCTCGGAGAGCACGTTAAGCCGTCGGTCCCGGTTATTATCACTAACATCTGATAATAATCGTTACAAGAACCCACGAGTTTAAATACCTATACTCTTAATATAGTCGTATTCGGAAGGACGTGGGACCCCCAACTCGGTTGACGTTGATGACATCAACTTAGTGGGGGGTTCAATGTTGCGCTTATCAGTGCGGGGTCGCCATATAAGCAGCTTTAAAAACCCCAACTACGTCTGTCAGTTGATTTTAGTTTCGCAACCCGTCTGTAGGTAACTTTAGTTCTTCTAACGAACGAGAGTAGGTAGTGAGTTACTAGGGCAAAGTGAAATACATCATTATAATTACCGATGCATAACTGCGGTTCATTTTAATACTGCACCCGTCTCCCCACTAATTTGAACTTTAAGCGCAGCGTCGAAGTTTCCAGAAAATTAACATTTTCAATGCAGAATGATGTCTTCGGTGCAATTCGTGGTACAAACTACGGCGGTTATGCAAAAATTAATGAAGATTTATGAAGTGTTCTTATACTCGCAATAGCTGGCAAAACTGCCGAATGGTGTAAAATTCACCAAACTATAGTGAGACTTAAAAAGGGATTTTGTCTCGTAGTATATGTAGTTGTTTCGGCCAGCGGCGCAGACGCCCTGTCACTTATGAATACAAATGAATTTTATACTTCTACCATACCTTTACTACTGTTTTAATCATACTTTTGCGGGTCTAAAGTCAGTCTTCATGCCCTAGGGCCGTAATCTAGTCGATCGATCGCCCAACTAGTTGACCCCATACTGTAAATATGCACAACAGAGTCTAGGCTCCAGACTGGTCGACCAAACGATCGTACCATTTGACATAAAAGTTTTTAAACCATGGAGTATGTGTAGGTACCTGCATAAACACTGGCAGCATGAAAAGCAAAAAGTTTGAATATCAAAGCAGCGGCGCCAAAGCGCGAAATAAAAACAAATGATTAATTATTCCACATCTACAATCTATCTACGTATTTTGTTACAAATTGTTACAAATTCAATAAAAAGTGGTCCTAAATATTGCAAAATGTCATCATTTAGTGTCTAGTGACTCAGACGAAAGCGAATACGAGCAAACAATGAAACTCGACGCGGAAAGAATTGTTGGTGAATTATTGCCGGATAAATCAAAGCAGATTTACTTAAAAACATATGAACATTTCATACAATGGAGAGATCATAAAGGCGTAAGAAGTATCTCTGAACCAGTGCTCCTCTGTTATTTCGAAGAATTAACAAAAACCAAGAAATCATCCAGCCTGTGGAGCATTTTTTCAATGCTGATAGCGACCATCGATGTAAAACACAATATTTCCATCAAGAAATACACAAGACTCATAGCATTTTTAAAGAAACAATCTTCTAATTATCAAGCAAAAAAGTCAAAAGTTCTGAGCGCTGGAAACATACAATCTTTTCTGGAGCAAGCCCCTGATGATCAATTTCTTGCTATAAAAGTGAGTACCTACCTAACCTTACTACTATTACCTACCTACTAACACATTGTATCTACCTACTAAAAATGTACTTAGCTAAATCTATTTCTTATGCTACCTTGTTAACTATAATCAAACCTCTACCTAATATTCCATCGTTTTTGTTTCAGGTGATATTAATTTTGGGAATAAATGGTGCTTGTCGCTGTAACGAATTAGTAAACTTGAACACTGATAATATGAAAAAGCATTCTGATACACTGCTTTTGGTTAAATTGCCAGACACCAAAACTAAAAGAGAGAGATCGTTCGTTGTGCGTGAAGACCATGTAAAAACTGTAGAAAAATACCAATCACTTCGACCAACTGGAATGAATACAAATCGTTTTTTAATCCAGTACAGAAATGGAAAGTGTACCCGGCAGCCAATGGGTAAAAATAAAATTAGTAGCACCCCTAAGGCAATCGCAGCTTTTTAGGGTTCCGTACCCAAAGGGTAAAAACGGGACCCTATTACTAAGACTCCGCTGTCTGTCTGTCTGTCTGTCTGTCTGTCTGTCTGTCTGTCTCCAGGCTGTATCTCATAGACCGTGATAGCTAGAAAGCTGAAATTTTCACAAATGATGTAATTCCGTTGCCGATATAACAACAAATACTAAAAATTAAAAAAATATATATATTAAGGGGGGTCCCGATACAATAAACGTGTTTTTTTCGTATTTTTTTGCTCAATATTAAAAACGGTAACAGGTAGACGGTTAAATTTTCACAGAATATTAACTTGTATATTTCCTTTCAAAATAAATAATTAAATATCAATAAAGTAAATATTAAAGGGGGGCTCCCATACAACAAACGTAATTTTTTGATATTAACAGTTCAAGCAAAGTTAGTTTTGCAGTTCATTAACAAAGGTAATTATACCTACTTCTTGAGTACGGAACCCTCGGTGCGCGAGTCCGACTCGCACTTGGCCGGTTTTATTTGAGTTTGCCGGACATCAATCTCTACACAGGTCATTGTTTTCGCTACTTGTTGAACTTCTGCTACTCTTTTGGCCGACGCAGGTGCAGATTTGACCGTAATTAAGAGACACGGTGGATGGAAATCTAGTACCGTTGCCGAAGGGTACTTAGAAGATTCTTTGGAAAACAAGAGGAAAATCAGCGCTCGTTTGTGTGAAAATATTCCTACAAAGACTTCTGCAGCTTCTGTTGTAGATCCTTGGACGCCACTACTGCAGCTCCAAATGCCCCAGCCATCGACATCAAAATGTCAAATCAATGTAGTGCCGCCGTCAACAGCAAACCCAAAAGTGGAGGAAGAAATACCAACTAACATAACAGCGTCACAAGTAACTACTAATTTCAATAAAAACAGTGCACCTAATATCACTCTTAATTTTCAGAACTGGACAAATGTGACTCTATCGAACGTGAACATTCACTTTTAATTTGTCTTTTCTTTTTATTATTGACTAGACCTATGTATCCTACTTACTATGATTTGCAATAAATATCTAACCGTTACAGTTTGTTTAACTGTTATGGTAGAAGTATAAAGTAGAGTATACACCACCGGGATAAAGCAGTTTTTTTCTTGGGCGCTTGAATCCCTCACTGCACTCAGGACTCGATCTTAATTCCCTCCCTTTGGTCGGGAATTAACTTATAACACCCTCGCTGCGCTCGGGAGTTACATTTGGAGTCCTTCGTTACGTTCAGGATTCAATGTAGTGCCCGTGACATAAAACAGTGCTTTATCCCCTTGGTGTATAATCTACTATTTGTCATTTATGATGTACCAGTACAATAATTGCTTTTAAAACATACCAGGCGTTGCACCTGATTCCCGCGACATTCACCACACCACATAATCCCTCAAAAATACCCTCAACGTACGTTTCACTCCGATACCGGAGCATCTTCAGGAGATGTTGCCTTTACAATCCACGATTGTTTGTTGTCTTGTTTTTCCATTGTCGCAAAGTAACCTGCTTCTATCCAAATTATCCGATTTCTTATTTTAGTAGTAGCGGCCTGATGTACGGCCCCTACGACGGACCCTACGCTGGACCCTAGCCATGTGTGGCTAGGGTCTGGAAATCACTGAAGACGCAAAGCGATCCGTGCTTGTAGGTGGAACGTCAATATAGTGGTGAAAACTCGCTCGGCGTCTTGCGGTCAGCGGTACGGTGGTGAAATGTTGAAGGTGGTATAAGATGGTAAAGATATGGTCTAAAATGTCTTAACTATTATGTTATAGTATTAAGTTACGTAAGAAACCTAGATCCACGCGAACAAAGTCTCGGGAAAGAGCTATGGTTTCTGATTGAAAGTGAGTACCCTCCTAGATTAATAGAGTTCATTACCTTCTCGACCGGAACGGAGGCTTTTATTGGGCGTTGTTTGTGTACAGGGGAACAATGCAGGGCGGACTCCATTGTTCGCGGAAACATTTAATTAAACGGCCCACGATTGATGTGGAATGTTATTTATAATCCACTACCTGCAGATGCCCGCGACTTAGGCCGCGTGGATGAGGTTTTTTACTACCGCGGGAACTCCTCAATTTTCCTTGACAAAAAGTAGCATACGAAATCTCTTATTCCTTTCTGTTAGCCTAGGTAACCGAACAGAACGGATTTGTTTTTCCGGGTTGTTAGATCGATCGAACTAATAGTATAACAGGAAGGAATAGAGGATATTTTGTCCTTCCTCGGGATACAATCTATCTCTATAACAAATTTAATAAAAATCGGTAGAAAAAATGGGTCGTGAAAGCGTAGCAGACAGACAGACACGCATTTATAATATTAATACATGAATCTATAATATTATCTAATCAAAACATCGAAGAGTCAAAACATGACGTAGCATGAGACACCTGTATGTCCTGCATGTTTTAAATAAATTGAAATTAATCTAGTCAGGAAGTATTACTCATGATGAATAATTATAATTTACAATTTCTGAACTTTCCCTGGTCTGGTCTGGTGGGAGGCTGCGGCCGTGGCTAGTTACCACCCTACCGGCAAAGACGTGCCGCCATGCGATTTAGCGTTCCGGTACGATGCCGTGCAGAAACCGATTAGGGATATGGGTTAATTATAACTGCCATCAGATCGCAGTCAAGGGCTAACTTGTAGGGGATAAAAAAAAGAATCAACAATAAGTAGATAACTTAACATACAATAAATAAACAAAGATACCATGTCATACAAACCCAAGGTCTCCGGAAACGTTTTTAAAACAAAACATTCCGATTGTATGTAATACACAAATAAATAAATAAACCGATTGATTAATAACAATGTGATACCGTTAACTTTCCGACCATTTTACTCAGTGTCCAAAAAACAGTTAAGCGATAAGCGTGTGTTTTTTTAAATTTGTAAATTCTCTGTGTGTTACAGTATGTTTCGTTATGTGTTATTTGTGATTCTCGCATCTGCTCTGTACTGGTTGTACCAGCGGTGGTTGAAGGTCAGATACTATTGGGCGGTGCGCGGTGTACCGCACTTACCGCCGAATCCGATTTTTGGCAGTCTGACCTTCTTGCAGCAACTTAATGTGGTAAGGTGTATCTTAAAAAATCAATAAAAATGTTACTTAAACAAAACGTCATAATATTTATACCCATACTTCATACTAATAATAAATATAAGCTAGAGATGTCTTTCTACCGGATACAATCTACCCCTGTACCAAATTTCATCAAAATCGGTTGAGCAGATGGGCTTTGAAAGCGTAGCAGACAGACGGACAGACATACAGACACACTTTCGCATTTATAATATTAAGTATGGATAAAGTATGCGAAAGTGTGTTGGTTGGTTTGTTGATCGAACTTTGATATAGAAATAGGTTGTATTCCGAGGAAAAACACAGTATACTCTTAATACTCGTATACTGGTCAGTAACTGGTTCGTTCGCAAGTCGTGCTATAGCGAGTACGTATGTACTGTATAGTTAGCGAAAATACAGTTGAAGTATCTCGCAATATCATAATATCATTTATTAAGTTTAAATTATTTAAAAATAGTTTACAATTGAAAGTGAAACACAGTGCAGTAGTGTCAGTTGAAGTTGAAATGCTGCACAGCGTCACGCTGAGGCGGTGCTTTTCTTGGAATTATTTTGGTGTCACAGTCTGGTTCCTAAGTTGTGTCCTAGTAATTTTGTGTTTTGTATTTTAAGTGTGCCCTTGGTAATTCCAAATTAAGATTTTTTTTTATTTAACATATTACCATAAATCTGTCTGTAAACTTTAATAGGCGTAACTTAGCCTCCAAGTACTACTAGAATAATTATGTTCAAAATTTGTACTTGTTTTCTACAGAATGTTTGCTACAAAATTATTGCCGATAAAAAATTTGCATAATCAAAGTCAATCATAGGCTTCTATCCTATACTATATATCCCAGGAAATAATTAAAGAGTTCCAGCGGGAATCACGCGGAAAAAGTCACGGGCATGATCTACTTTGAATCATAAACTAGTGAAAGTTTATTCGATTCATGCATTTTTTTCTATATAACGGTATTTTAAAGGGAATATGGATGCGTCGGATGCACGAGCAGTTCAGGACACCGTACATAGGTATCTGGCTGTTCTGGAGACCGGCCATCATCATCAACTCTCCAGAGATTGCTCGCCGGGTGCTGGTGAAGGATGCTGGCAGTTTCAGGAACAGACTCGCCGGCTCTGGTGATAGTGATCCTCTTGGGAAACTTAATTTGTTCACCGTTAAGGTAAGTTTTTTATCTTATAATTAGCTACATGCCATGGCTTTGCCCCCGTAGGTGTTTGGATAAATTCAGCTTTATTCTCTGTCTATATTATGTGCAGAACCTCTGTGTAAAATTTTACTCTGTGTAAATAATTCAAGATATCATCTGCAAAGGCTTGGATATGGGCATCCCAGATAGAGGATTGCTCCAACAAAGAATTATATCGTAATACGTCAGGGTTAGCTGACTGAATATGCAGTTCTAATTTTAATTATCATTCCATATTATCACAAATAAATAAATTTTAATTTTTAACAGTTGAGGCCTTCGGCCATACTGCCAACGCTTAAAGCCATATTTTATTATTGTTAACTTTAGTGTTTCAGAATTATAATCCTTACTTTAGGAACGACAAGGTACGTGACATCAAACTGTCATTTTGAATAATATGCTTTGACCGTTGGCAGTATGGCCCCAGGCAGCGAATGAGAGACGCCGAGTCAAAAATTTTCATCTGGATAATTTTAAAGGACCCGGAATGGAGTGCCGTTCGCCGGCGTTTGACCAGCACGTTCACAGCGGCCAAGCTGAGGATGTTGCAAGACTTCACCCGGTCCAAGTCTAAGGAGCTGGTTCAAAGAATCCGGAGGGAACATACAAGCCGGATATCTCTGAAGGTATTATCGGATATTCCTGAATTACGAATCACGCTTTGTCGGTGTAGCAGCTTTTTCTCTACTTCTCCTGCTCAAATCGTTCTATTTTCTTCTCCTTTAGTGCCCGGATGAGACGGTTTTAGTTTTCCAAGATATGTAGGATAGGCATTATGGCCTCGTCGTCGATTACTTTAAATTATCACTATATGATGCCTGCGATTTCGTCCGCATTATTTGGGTTTGGAATATCTCTTAGGAACCTTTGTCACTCTCACGGTCATGCATACTTCATATTATAAATGCGAAAGAGTGTCTGTCTGATACGCTTTCACAGTCCATCTGTTCAACCGATTTTGATGAAATTTGGTACAGGGATAGTTTGTATCCCGGGGGAGGGTTCCCGTAGAAATCAAAAAATCTTAATCCACGCGGACGAAGTCGCGGGAATCATGTAGTATATCATAAAAATCACGTCGTAGATCCGTTGCCTTGTTGCGGCGTGGTTCAAGGGCAACCACACTTTTAGGAGAAGATACTCGATATTAGGGTGACCTAGATGCGCAAGCGCATATCAATCGTTGTGCTGGTTTATCAACGATGACCCATATCTGTGAATCGGAGTTCCGAATTAAGCTTTTTACTACATATTTTTTTTACGCCACTACATTAGTTAGCCCTTGACTGCGGTCTACCTTATGGTATGTGATGATGCTGTCTAAGATGGTAGCGCGCTAACCTGTTGGGGGTAATACTGATCCCCAATCGGTTTATACACGGTATCGTGCCGGAACGCTAAATCGCTTGGCGGTACATCTTTGCCGGTAGGGTGGTAACTAGCCACGACCGAAGCCTTCCACCAGAACAGACCTGAGAAAATTCAGAAGTTATAAATTCCCCAATTGACCCTTCCGGGGATTGCGAAGCCGGGGCCTCCACATGTACCACCACATGACCACAGCGCTCACCACTGCGCCACTCTGTTTTTGAGTTAATTAATCAGAATATTCCAAAGAGTGTCTCCTCAGTAGAATCGTACCTATACGGAAATTTTTTTAAGCCCACGGCATTGTAACTTCAAGAAAACCTGAAAGTTTTTGTTTTATTGCGAGATAGGCTTGCGCTTACAAGGCGTTGGAACGCGCTGACCTAGAAGATGCCAATTCACTCTTGCCTTGAAAAGGTACTTCAGTTGTACGTGGCACGGGATTAATTATATTTTCGTACCACTTGCTCAAAAAAGTGACATTCTATGCCACAAAAAGCGAACATAACAATAGTCATTTATAATCTGTTAAAAACAGGGAAAGAAAATTGTACTGAATTTCATTCATCCTCTAGGGGGAGAATGTGATTTAAATTTGGAATACTTACCGAAATTTATACTGAACTACATCTGTGTTTACACCATTGAGTTTGTATATAAAGCATTAAACATCTTTTTGAAAAAGGAATACGCATTTATTATGCGGTTATGATTATTAAATAAAAGTAAGAAAACCGACGAGGCCGTATGAGCTTGATGCCTTTGCTTTTCCGACAAAAAAATATTAGTCTAGGAATTTGCCGCGTTTTTGTTTTCTTCAAATACATAAACGTTAAGTTTATTTTAATTTATTTTTATAAATAAGTTAATTTTTAATAAATTCTTATCTCATATTATTATTGTGTTAATTTTTTCGCAAATGGTACGAAAAGTAGAGTATTTTCCTCGGTGATAAAGCTGTCTTAGTCTTGGGTGAACTTAAATCCCTCGCTACACTCAGGACTCGTCTTAAATCCCTCGCTTCGCTCGTGATTTAAGTTTTTAACACCCTCGCTACGCTCGGGAGTAAACCTCGAGTCCTTCGCTACGCTCGCGATTTAAATCGTCACCCGCGACAGACGACACTGCTTTATCCCCTTGGTTAATAATCTACTATTATAATCTATTTTCAGTCATTATTCGTGGATTACACAACGGATGTGATCGGCACATCGGCTTTCGGCGTGGCCTGTAACGCGACGCTGACCGGCGAGGACCCCCTCAGATCGGTCGCCGAGGAGTTCATGACGTACAGCCCTGTTAGAGGACTGGGATATTGCAGTATCTTCTTTTTCCCTGAATTGGTTGATATATTTCGGTAAGCAATTCTTTTATTTTTTGTCAGGATTTGCTTATCTATTTGTTTCGTCTGCAATCGCGGACCTCATAACCAAAACCAAACTAACGAAATAAGGTATTGGGGAGGGAAATGTTTCTTGTGAAGTGTCCCTCTAGGTATGTCGGGCCCGATTCTTCTGTCTTGAGCTTGCTACACTTCACTTTGTGTGTATAGGTGGTGGAATTGGTGTGATGTGGTTTTAATAATGCCGAAACTATCTGAATCTAGCGAGCCCAATACTAAATCTATGTGCCGAAAAAATATATATTATAGGAACCGAAATGGGGAGCCGCTATGTTATGCGAAAAAGACCGAAAAACGGAAGTGGGCGAATGACAGTGTCAACCTGTCAGAAAACGAGTGACCTCCATGTGGGGTTGCCGTTTAGATTGTTGGACGCTTTTCACACCTACGATTGAGTTATTGACTACAATATAGCCCTACCGTTATTCTCCCCTTATTCTCCCTAGAGGTCGAGTTCCGGTTTCCATATCCGAAGAAGATATGAAAGAAGGCACTTAGTTCTCTAGAGGGGTCTCCAAAATCCATACTAATATTATAAATGCGATTTAGTGAGTCTGTCTACTATGCTTCTCTCACGGCCCATCTGTTTAAGAGATTTGAATGAAATTCGCTACAGAGATAGGTTGCATCCCGGGGAAGGGCATGGCTACTTTTTATCCCGGAAAATTAAGCATTTCCCGCCCACTACGAAGTCGCGGGCATCGTCTAGTTAATCTATAAGTTATTTAAGGTCATGGACATAAAATTATACGACATAATAACTAAAACTATGTTTTTTTTTCGATGCCAGAATTGGTGATGTAATATTTAGGGCGTGATGTAATATTTTCTACGAAACCACTAAACCGATTTTGATGACATATTTCACTAAAATAATCCACCTATTTTCAGATAGTTTTACTATATTATAATACACATAGTTATCTTTCGTATGAAATATATAATAACCATAAATGTACAGTCATGTCGACAGTATTTTAGACTTTTTATTAAATTTCAGATTCAAGTTCTTCCCAAAATCCGCCACGGATTACTTCAGAAAGATCTTTAAGGCTGCAGCGACGCAGCGTGAAGTCAATGGTGTTGTAGGGAAGTCCAATGATCTGCTGGACGCTTTGTTGAAACTGAGGAAGGAAAGCCAAACAAATAATGAAGGTACCATACTTAATACTAATAATATAAATGCGAAAGTGTGTTTGTTTATGGGTTTATCTTTCAATCACACCGCAATAGAGCAACGGATCGACGTGTTTTTTTGTATGGGTATAGTGAGGAACTGGAAAATGACATGGGCCACGGAAACTTAAGCAATTTTTTGGAAAAAAATTAGGAAAAACTTGTTCCACGCGGACGAAGGCGTGGGCATCAGCTAGTTAAGATATATCATAGGGATAAACTGACTGACTAAATAAGTAGGTACAGCGCAAAACCGTTAGGTCTACGTCATCGTCAGGTTCCCAGATTTTGGGATATACCTACTTAAAAGTGGATCCTAGTGGACTGAGGGTTACTTTCTCGCTTTGACAGCAGGATTTTCTAAAATTCCATCGAATTCACATACACAGTACACAATAATTATTTAGAAACACGATGTCAAAATCTTAAACATGAGCAGGTAAGAACTATTTCAATGTTTCCAGGTTATTCCGAAGATACCATAATTGCACAGGCAGCCATATTCTTGTTCGGCGGATTTGACACTTCTGGATCAGCACTGACGTTCATTACATACGAGTTGGCCTTCCATCGTGATATACAGGTGCGAAATGAAATGATTGACTACTTACCTAAAAATGCTAAATAAATAATGATTTTATAAACAACGCATCAAGAATATACTCGGAATGGTGTTTTTATAGAATTCTTAACTAACCATGTTATAGAAGTCAAGTTCCAAGAAATAGAAACTGGCGACGCAGTGACGAAACATTTGGAGCCACTTTTTACCCCTTAATAACTCAAAATCTATCAAACATAAACACGTAAAATTTGGTTTATTTATTAAACCCTAACGTTAAAGCTTAACTAGAACCCCAAATTTCATAAATACAGCTCAGACGGTTATTGAGATATTTACGTCTAAAAATCTAAATTTTTACCACTGACTTATAATAATTGATATATAGATCAAAAACCTAAACCACTTCCAGATGACCTAGAAAGTTGAAATTTGGCATCCAGCTGGGTCATTGTGTGTATACAAAGAAAAATCCGAAAACCGTAATTTCTATGATTTGAGATATTTTCCAAGCAATCGTTGTTTTTATTAAAACTTATTACCCTTCGTAATTATAATAGCAATAACTTTTTCTCAGGAGAACAATAAAAATTTACAGATCATCTTTGAGACTTTGCATGATGAATAATAATAATATATTTACAAAATGTAATGAAATCCCATCAAATACATAAATGTGAAAATGGGAGCCAAGTTCAATATTAAGAATATTAGTGGTTCGTCGTCAATAGTAGATTATACACCAAGGGGATAAAGCACTGTTTTATGTCACGGGCGCTACATTGAATCCTGAACGTAACGAAGGACTCCAAATTTAACTCCCGAGCGCAGCGAGGGTGTTATATGTTAATTCCCGACCAAAGGGAGGGAATTAAGTTTGAGTCCTGAGTGCAGTGAGGGATTCAAGCGTCCAAGAAAAAAACTGCTTTATCCCGGTGGTGTATACTCTACCTTATGCTTCTACTATAACAGTAAAACAAACTGTAACGGTTAGATATTTATTGCAAATCATAGTAAGTAGGATACAAAGGTCTAGTAAATAATAAAAAGAAAAGACAAATTAAAAGTGAATGTTCACATTCGATAGAGTCACATTTGTCCAGTTCTGAAAATGAAGAGTGATATTAGGTGCACTGTTTTTATTGAAATTAGTAGTTACTTGTGACGCTGTTATGTTAGTTGGTATTTCTTCCTCCACTTTTGGGTTTGCTGTTGACGGCGGCACTACATTGATTTGACATTTTGATGTCGATGGCTGGGGCATTTGGAGCTGCTGCAGTAGTGGCGTCCAAGGATCTACAACAGAAGCTGCAGAAGTCTTTGTAGGAACATTTTCACACAAACGAGCGCTGATTTTCCTCTTGTTTTCCAAAGAATCTTCTAAGTACCCTTCGGCAACGGTACTAGATTTCCATCCACCGTGTCTCTTAATTACGGTCAAATCTGCACCTGCGTCGGCCAAAAGAGTAGCAGAAGTTCGGCGAAAACAATGACCTGTGTAGAGATTGATGTCCGACAAACTCAAAAAAGCTGCGATTGCCTTTGGGGGTGCTACTAATTTTATTTTTACCCATTGGCTGCCGGGTACACTTTCCATTTCTGTACTGGATTAAAAAACGATTTGTATTCATTCCAGTTGGTCGAAGTGATTGGTATTTTTCTACAGTTTTTACATGGTCTTCACGCACAACGAACGATCTCTCTGTTTTAGTTTTGGTGTCTGGCAATTTAACCAAAAGCAGTGTAGAATGCTTTTTCATATTATCAGTGTTCAAGTTTACTAATTCGTTATAGCGACAAGCACCATTTATTCCCAAAATTAATATCACCTGAAACAAAAACGATGGAATATTAGGTAGAGGTTTGATTATAGTTAACAAGGTAGCATAAGAAATAGATTTAGCTAAGTACATTTTTAGTAGGTAGATACAATGTGTTAGTATAGTAGTAAGGTTAGGTAGGTACTCACTTTTATAGCAAGAAATTGATCATCAGGGGCTTGCTACAGAAAAGATTGTATGTTTTCAGCGCTCAGAACTTTTGACTTTTTTGCTTGATAATTAGAAGATTGTTTCTTTAAAAATGCTATGAGTCTTGTGTATTTCTTGATAGAAATATTGTGTTTTACATCGATGGTCGCTTTCAGCATTGAAAAAATGCTCCACAGGCTGGATGATTTCTTGGTTTTTGTTAATTCTTCGAAATAACAGAGGAGCACTGGTTCAGAGATACTTTTTACCCCTTTATGATCTCTCCATTGTATGAAATTTTCATATGTTTTTAAGTAAATCTGCTTTGATTTATCCGGCAATAATTCACCAACAATTCTTTCCGCGTCGAGTTTCATTGTTTGCTCGTATTCGCTTTCGTCTGAGTCACTAAATGATGACATTTTGCAATATTTAGGACCACTTTTTATTGAATTTGTAACAATTTGTAACAAAATACGTAGATAGATTGTAGATGTGGAATAATTTGTCATTTGTTTTCATTTCGCGCTTTGATATTCAAACTTTTTTCTTTTCATGCTGCCAGTGTTTATGCAGGTACACATACTCCTTGGTTTAAAAACTTTTATGTCAAATGGTACGATCGTTTGGTCGACCAGTCTGGAGCCTAGACTCTGTTGTGCATATTTACAGTATGGAGTTGGTCAACTAGTTGGGCGATCGATCGACTAGATTACGGCCCTAGGGCATGAAGACTGACTTTAGAACCGCAAAAGTATGAGTAAAGGTATGGTAGAAGTATAAAAGTATTTATATCTTTATGAGTGCCAAGTTTTGTAGATAATCCTGAAGTTAATTATATGAACATACAACATTTTAAAATAAATTAAAAACACCACTTATAATTTTTATCTGATAATGTTTGCTACTTATTTAAAATATTACTTGTTTGAAAAGTCGAATTATTAAAACCGAGTCAAATCTGGAGCTTCAATTTATACTGAGTTGTCTGTTTTGGGTAAATAATTCGACTTTTCAAATTTATGAACTAATATTTTAAAACAGCAAACATTGTTATCATAATTATAGAAAAATTTAGATTTTACCGTTTTCAGGAAAAATTGTATAAGGAGCTAGTTGAAGCCAAAAAATTTAATGGAAGCGATGATTTTACGTCAGAACAATTGGCAGAAATGACTTATCTCAACTGTGTTATAAAAGGTATTTATTTTTTGATATTTATTCAGCTAGAGGCCTTTGGTGCAGTTTCATGTCAGGCACGTTTGCCGAGTTTGGTTATAATCTAGATCCGGGGACTTTTTCAAAACCTCCTTTATTTCTCCAGGCAAAGAATTGGTTTACTTAGCATTCAAAATTTGCCTACATCAATTGTTATCATTTAAAACATAAATAAATCCTTCCAAAGCTTCGGTAGAAAAGCGGTTTTGATGTTGAAGACAGATCAGCCCAGACAAACAGACAGATAGAATGACAAAAAATTTTTTGGTCACATGAATATGACCAAATTCAAATGCAAATGTTTTTATTCAAATAAGTAAACTTTTACAAGTACTTTTGAATCGTCGAGTGAATCTACCACTGGTTCGGAATGACATTTCTAAAATTAATAAGTGGAATTTTTTTTTTGGACCAACAAAATGTTTTGTAGTCGGATGAAAAAACATTAAATTTTTAACCAACTTTTTCATTACAGAGGTTCTACGAAAACATACTTCAATGGGATGGCTGGACAGGGTTGCAACAACAGACTGCCAGATCGACGACAAACTTACTATAACAGCTGGCACCCCTGTGTATGTCAACACAATGGGCATGCACTACAACCCTGATTACTTCCACGACCCGGAAAAATTTGAACCTGATCGATTTTTACCTGAAAATGAAAAATTTATCCAGCCTTATACTTTCATGCCTTTTGGTGATGGCCCCAGGACTTGCATTGGTAATTATATTCATTTTATCCTATTATCTTAGTTCACTATCATGTGTAGGTCTCTTCTCAGACTGAGAAGGGTCATAGTCCACTACGCTGGTCGAGTGGGAATTAGCAAACTTCCCACATCTTTGAGAACATTATGAAGTTATGTGAGTTTCCTTACGATGTTTTGCTTCACCGTTACACCAATGATAGTTAATTTCCTAAAACGCGCATAGCTCCGAAAAGTTAGAAGTGCGCACCCCAGAACTGAACCCGCGACTCCTCAAATAGGATGTTGTCGGCTGAACCACTGGGCTTCTTATATTATTGCTTCTGCTGGTATAGGACTTGGTAAGTGATGATGCAGTCTAAAATGTTAGCGAGCTAACCTGTTAGGGGTATGGCAGTCATATTAAACCCATAAACCTAGTCGGTTCCTACAGGACATCGTACCGGAACGCTAAATCGCTTGATTGTCGGTCTTTGCTGGTAGGTTGGTAACTACCCACGGCCGAAGCCTCCAACCAGGCAAAAGTCATTGCCATAAGTTTGGTTTGCTTAATACTAGCTCTCACTTTCAGGTCAAAGGTTCGGCTTAATGACAGTGCGTTATGCAACAGTCGCCGTGATCCTGAACTACAGGGTTCAACCCTTCCCCAATACGCCGAAGCCGGGAGATGTGGTTATTGAGAAAAGAGGAGTTTTCTACACTCCCGGAGAACCAATTTGTGTCGAATTTGTGCCAAGAACATAGACTTTACTATTCTTAATGCTAATTTGTACTTGCTAATAATAATATCATTTTACTAGTTTATACAAATATACCTTACTAGATGATGTTTTTTATTCCCGCGGAAACTCTTCAATTTTCCGGGATAAAGTAGCCTATGTCCTTCCCCGGGATGTAACCTATCTCTGTACCAAATTTCATCAAATTATTCAAATCGGTTGAGTAGTTGGACCGTGAAATCGTAGCAGACAGACAGACAGACACACTTTCGCATTTATAATATTAGTAGGTATGGATTATACTAGATGTACTTACTTAGATTAGCTCGAAAGTTGAATGATACTTGTCAAGTCTTGAACTTTAGATCGTTATAGAAGACAAATTAGATTTCTGCTCAAAGGCAACTAATTATTTAAGCGAAAAACACTTCCCAAGTCCATTACGGCTCTACAGAGCAACTCTAGTTCATTATAGTATGGTTACATTAGATCTGACCGACATTTTATCGTTGGCTGGATAATATCGGTTTACACTTTCTATACAAAAGGACTTGTTCACTGAAGTAAGAAACAGTAAACCAAAACTCACTAAAAATATCAGCTTTGGAAACCAATACTACCCCTAAAATTAATAACGGTTGAAAGTTTTTGAGAAAGTCCGTAGGTAATTTATCAAAGTTTATCCTATCTTTAATATATATTAAATAAAAAAAAGCTTTTTTATTTTTCTTCTTTATTTTTCTAAGGATTGTTGAAAATTCATCTCCTAAGGGGTAAAATAGGGGTTTAACATCGATATATATGTAGGTGCTAGACGGGGCTTTTCATAGAAAATTATTGGGCGTCCAATCTTTAGAGCACGCTAATAACCTGTATAGCCCTGTCCTTGTTCCCGCTGTCCCACTTTTCAGACTAGATGGCGTTAGTAAAATAGGTACACATTCTTTGTTTGGCAGGGCCCGTCAATGCAAGTTGAGATTATGGTTTTTAAAGCTTGCGTAGTCAACGCGGACGAAGCGCGGGCAAAAGCTAGTACTATATTTAAATCCTACCCTTTTAAAAAAAAAATTGGCTGTCTGTAAAGTCGGTTTACTGACGATAGTTGAACGTGACAACGTCTTAAGAAAATACTGATGGAATGGTAGCATTTTTCAAAAGAAAATTTTAATTTCATTTGTTTAATAGATTTGTATGTATATAGAGAAGGAGGTAATTGGAAATCACTGCACTTGATACTCGATCAAAACATGTAAATGTACTATAGTATAGCAGCTGTCCACGCAGATGCATCGCTCACTCAAGTAGGAGAGAGACGGATGTCGAACGCTGCCGAACGCAAAGGCCGATTGTGCCTCTTTGTCGCTCGTTCCGCGCTCTCGCTTGCACTTCAAGCCTTACATGGAACGCCTCAGAGCGAGGTAACGCCGCATACGTCATCTTTTTTCGTGCGTGCAGCCGGCTATA
Organism: Erebia epiphron; assembly: GCA_963932025.1. NCBI lineage: Eukaryota > Metazoa > Arthropoda > Insecta > Lepidoptera > Nymphalidae > Erebia > Erebia epiphron. Next base: position 904,217 of record OZ009947.1, on the reverse strand, counting down.
TCGAATTATAAGACGTTGTCACGTCAATAACACATAAACGTACAGTCGAACTGGACGTAACTAAGGATTCTACCTATATATTACTGAAACTGAATCCAAAAAATAACAGAAAAATTAAACATCAGCAGTAGGTACATAATATTTACATGAAAAATGGCGTTCGATAGGAAACGAATTCAGCACAAATAGTGCATTCTCGCAAATTTATGCAGTCGTATTTCAGCGCCACCGCCAACCGGCCCGGGAATAAATATCGTTCCGCGATTGTATAAACATGGCCCCGACATTTCTGGATTCAATTTTTGCCATTCATGCGAAATCAGGCTGATTGACAGTCTCTTTCGGGTTCCGCAGTCAATCGAGGAGAACTGTATTGGGTTTGAGCAATCGGTTTTTTTAGGGGTCCGTTGTAAGGGACCCCTAAAAATAGGGGTCCCTAGCCTATCAGTACCTATGTTTAATTTAAAATAATAGCATGACTCAACAAATCACATTTCACGTGTCTGATATATTTTGTTGTCTTAAAAAATTGTTTTTTAACCACGATAAGAAACGATTGCAAACAAATCAGTCAGTTCAATTCGGGCTGCTAAACTGGCATCGATATCACGTTTAATTTTTTTTTTGAGCAGTTATTTAATATCTGACACTATGATGTATATGGTTATAATATTATTCGTCGCATGTGCTCTCACGTGGATATACCTGCGATGGTTAAAGGTCAGAAACTATTGGGCGGAGCGCGGCGTACCACACTTACCGCCGAATCCGATTTTGGGCAGTCTGACCTTCTTGCAGCAGAAGAATGCGGTAAAGATGCTTTTATTTAATTACTAAAAATAATTGACGAACCCTGTGGCTAAGTGGTTTATTTCTTTACTAGCAATCGTCCAAGGTTTGGCTCCTGCAGGAATTTAGAAATGTTACGCTTTATTCCTTTTAAAACTAAGAAGTTTGGGCAAAATTTTAACTTTTTAGTCAGTTAGCCAGTGAGTGAGACGGGACTTACAACATTGAAGAGGAAAAGACAATTATGCCTGAAGAAAAGACAATTACATAGATTATTAGATTATATGGATGGATGTTTGTTACTTAATCACGCCAGAACGGCTGAACTGAAACTTTGGCACAGAGATAGATTATTATAGCCTGAAATAACACATAGGCTACTTTTTGTCTCGGAAAATCAAAGAGTTCCCGTTCGAACCAAAAACCTCCATCCACTCGGACGAAGTCGCGGGCATCAGCTAGTTACTACATAAGTCATGCCCGCGTGAAATGATGGGATGAAGACAACCAGGCTGATTCCTTTACGCATAGAATTAGCTAGCCCTTCTGTTTTTCGTTTTCCTATCTTTTCCTGTTCACAATTCAGGGAGTTTGGATGCGTCGCATGTATGAATCCTTCAAGACGCCTTACATCGGTATTTGGTTGTTTTGGAGACCAGCTCTCATTGTCAACTCGCCGGAGATCGCTCGCCGAGTGCTTGTGAAGGACTCCGCGAACTTCAGAGACCGGTTCGTGTCCGGTGGTGATGCTGATCCCATTGGGAAGCTGAATTTGTTCACTGTGAAAGTAAGACCATTAATCTCATACAACCTCACACAAAGAATACTTGCCGCTACGTGCAGCGCTACGCCGCGCCTCTGTAGTGGGGCTAGACCATCAATCTTTACGGGCACCAATATATTCACGGATGGTCTGATATCTCTTTGATCTGACTAAACCGATTTTAACGAAATAAGGTACCGAAGACGGATAAATCCTGGAGACGGACATAGGCTACATTTAATCCCGACAAAGAAAAAGATTTACATGACATGACGATATAGTTCTTCATAGTTCTTCTGCTATGTTAGAAAATTATTATCTAAGATCTTTATGAAATTAAATCAAAAATAGACTGTAAAGTATCTTTTTCAATAACTACTTAGTTAAAAAGTCATCAAACCACCGACTTTCTTGCTGGTTCTTCTCGGTAGGAACGGAATTCCGAACTAGTGGTAGATTCATTCGACTATTCAAAAGCATTCGTAAAAATTCTACTTAAATGAAAAATATTTGATACTAGCTGATGCCCGCGATTTCGTACGCGTGGATTGAGGTTTTTTGGTTCCCGCGGGAACTCTTTCATTTTCCGGGATAAAAAGCCTATGTGCTATTCCAGACTATAATCTATATCTGTGCCAAATTTCATCCAGAACCGTTCAGCCGTTGGGGCGTAATTGAGTAACATACATCCGTACATCCAAACTTTCGCATTTATAATATTTATTTGATTTGATTTGATTTTGAAACTCAACAGACGAAATTATCCTTGTAGCCAGTTGAGCAATTACTAGTAGCTGTTCTTTATAATCACCACAGAAACGGGTCAAATTAACTTTGACAATTATATTTTTTACATACATGCTTGATATTTTTAAGGATCCCGATTGGACAAACATTCGCCGTCGCCTGACCGGCACGTTCACAGCATCCAAGCTCAGAATCCTGCAAGACTTCATTCGGTCCAAGTCCAAGGAACTAGTTCAAAGACTTAAGAGTGAACGCAAAAGTCGAATACATCTAAAGGTATTCGAAAATTTATTAGTATTTATGTTTAATCCCGGAACCCGGCATTCGGTTCCCGGCAGAGTCAATTTGGGAATTTATAACTTCTGAATTTTCTCTGTTCTGGTTTGGTGGGAGACTTCGGCTGTGGCTAGTTAACACCCTATCGGCCAAGACATACCGCCAAGCGATTTAGCGTTCCGGTACGATGCCTTGTACAAACCGACTAGGGGTATGAGGTTAATATAACTGCCGTCTGCCATACAGGTTAGCCCGCTACCATCTTAAATGAAATGAAATGAAATGATTCATTTATTTCATGTAGGACCACTTGTGTCACTTATGATACGTTAAAGACTCTACCACCGGTTCGGAAAGTTGTTCCTACTGAGAAGAGCCGGCAAGAAACTCAGCAGTTGCTGTTTTCTTAAAAAAGAAAAAGGTTACAATATTATGTAAACAATACAACACAAACATCAAGTATAACACTGACTTGTGGGTCACTGGATGCAAAGCCGGTTGCTTCCATGCAACTTTGTCAGTCAGAAAATCATCGATGATGTAATAACCTCGACTTAACAAATGTTGTTTAATACAGTCTTTAAATTTATGTAATGGTAAATCTAGAAATTCTTTGGGAACCATGTTATAAAAGCGTACACTCGACACCACAAAGGATTTCTGCACCTTGCGTACACGATATGACGCTGTTACTAGCTTATGGCGGTTTCTAGTACATCGATTGTGAGTATCACTTTTTTTCTTATAAAGATTAATGTTCCGCCTGACAAAGACTATATTATTGTAAATGTATTGTGGAGGTACCGTAAGTATACCAATCTCTTTAAATTTTTCATGAAGTGATTCGCGTGATCCGAGTTTATAAATAGAACGGATGGCTCTTTTCTGCAATATAAAAATTGTTTGGATATCAGCTGCTCTGCCCCACAATAAAATGCCGTAAGACATGACGCTGTGGAAATAGGCAAAGTAGACAAGCCTAGCCGTTTCTGCTTAGACTGCATTATCACTTGCCATAAGGCGAGATCGCAGTCAAGGGCTAACTTCTAATAAAAAAAGTGTTATAATAGGGCTTTGTTCCTCCCTTATGGGTAAGGATAAAACGAATGTCTTGATTTTAGAAATTGTATGCAGACTACACAACGGATGTGATCGGCACATCCGCTTTTGGTGTAGCCTGTGACGCGACGCTGACGGGCAAGAGTCATCTCCGATCTGTCACTGAGGAGTTCATGGAGTACAGTATCTTTCGGGGGATCGGATGGTGCAGCATGTTCTTCTTTCCCGAAATGGTTGACGTTTTTCGGTGAGTTCACATTAAACCTTACCTGCCCCTCCTGCGTCGTATTCTTCATTACTGAGGATCGTGACTCCCTTCCATTAATCACATACTTAATGGTAGGAGTTTTCTGGGGATAATAATGCGGTGGGTTCCTACATTCTTCCGCATGTAAGATATAAGCGGGCTAATTTGTAATACGTATGGTAGTTTTTATCAAACCCCTAACAAGTATAGGTTATTATGATACTCGGTTGATTTCAGATTCAAGTTTTTCCCAAAATCATCGACAGATTACTTCAGAAGGGTTTACAAAGCAGCAGTAGCGCAGCGCGAGGCAAACTGCAGTGAAACTGGGGAGCCGAGAGACTTGCTGGATGCTTTGCTGAAAATAAAGAAAGAGAGTGAAGAACGCAATGAAGGTGAGACTTACAATATAAGAATTAAGCTAAGAAGACAATGAACTGAGATGAACGATTAATTTTACGACCTCCCTGGCGCAGTGGTGAGCGCTGTAGTCTTATAATTGGGAGGTCACAGGTTCAATCCTAGCAGGGGATTTCGGAAATTTATAATTTCTGAATTATCTCTGGTCTGGCCTGGTGGGAGGCTTTGGCCGTGGCTAGTAACCACTGTAAAGGTAAAGACGTACTGCCAAGCGATTTACGTGCCGTAACGATGCCGTGTAGAAACCGATATGGGTTTAATATAACTGTCATACCCCCATCGGATAGCCCGCTACTATCTTAGTCTGCATTATCACTTGCCATCAGGTGAGATTGCAGTCAAGGGCTAACTTGTCATCATCATCAGCATCAGCCGTTGTGCATCCACTGTTGGACACAGGCCTCTTTCACTTACGCGTAGTGGCTTAAAGGTGATCACTAAAATCTGAAGAGAAAGAGTATGGAATTCCAAATCAATGCTCCCGAGAGAAGATCACGATGATGCTAAATTATAACTTTTCAACAGGATATTCAGAAGACTTTATTATAGCCCAGGCGGCAGTATTCTTATCCGGAGGGTATGACACCTCCGGCGGACTGTTGGCTTTCATAACATACGAATTGGCCTACAGCCCTGAAGTGCAGGTAATTACGTATCATAGTGTAGTGTTTAATAATTGAGAAATGCACGTCTGGTGTTCAAAGGCCCCCCCCTTATACTTTTTGATATCATGTACCCATTGAAATAGAATGAGTAACTAAAATTCTACATCAATGTATGTACCTATTTAAGTAAGTTACACATACTAGAAAGTAAAAGCAATTATTACAACTTACTCTAATAGTATTGTGCCTTTTTATTTTGTAGACTCTTTGTCTTTATTTTCTTTTCGTATTTATTTAGAACAATTCATCTCTCTCAGGAAAAACTGTACGGATGCCTCTTTGAAGCCAAAAAACAATTCGGTAGCGATGATTTCACTTCAGAACAATTAGCAGATATGACTTATCTCAACTGTGTTATCAAAGGTTATCTATTATTATATCATTATTATACAACATGAATATTTATTTTGAGGACATAATAATATTACGCTGAAATATATTCCCACCAACTTATCTGGCCCGGTGGCCAAAATTGGAACTAATTTTTATACCTGTTTAGTTTTTGTTTTTATTTTATTTTTCATACATACTAGCGACGCTGTCACTGAGTCAGATGAGTTTGCAGTGGCGTGCAGTTCATAGAGGCACAAAAGCACTGCTTACCTAAATGGAAATGGGTCATTGCTCATTTTTAATCAAACAGCTAGTATAAAAGTATTCTGACTAACTACCTAGCATCAAAACATGTGCACGCCACTGTGAGTTTGTGGGACTTTAATATTGGTTGCTTGCTTACTAACAGGACAGTGAGGGCAGGAACATATCGCATTGTATAGTCTGACAAACTTATCTGACCCGGTAACAGCGTCGCTAGTATATAATATGAAAAATAAAATAAAAACAAAACTATGCAGCCAAGAAAATAAGTTCTAATTGGGCATTGATGTAGAAGTTTAGTACCTATATTGGACCACCGGGTCAGATAAGTTTGTCGGACTCTACCATAGAAGTAGATTTTGTTTTGGTGTATAATAAGCGAGTTAAGCTTCTTGTTGATTCTGTGGCAGTTCATTATTGAGGTCTTTTGAAATATACTAATTTTTTTTTTCTTTAAGAGGGTCTTCGAAAATATTCGCCAATGAGTTGGCTGGACAGGGTCGCAGCGGACGATTATAAGATTGATGATAAACTGACTATCAAAGCTGGTACTCCGGTCTACGTGAACGGGGCCGGCATGCATTACGACCCTGATTACTTTCCCGACCCGGACGGGTTTGACCCTGATAGATTCTTGCCGGAGAACGAGAAAAACATCAAACCATATACTTACATGCCTTTCGGGGAAGGTCCTAGAGCTTGTATAGGTAAGGTATTTCTTATAATATGACATCTATTTCTTTAAAAACAAAGCTTTTAAAAATAACTAAATACCTACTACATGATTGCATACAGTAAAGTCTAAGCCAACCCGTGCGAAGCCTGGCTGGTTCAACAAGTACAAAATATTATGACAATTTTTGCATGAGGTGTGAAGGTGTACTATTTATAGCTTTTGGAGCAGCATATACTTTTATCTTTTTTCTTATTGGCCGTTTGGTTGCTTCCACAAAGAAATTTATTTATTTATTCCACCACCAGTTAGCCCTTCACTGCGACGTGACGGTAAACGATGATGCAGTTTAAGATGGTTGCTGGTTAACCTGCTAGGGGTTATATTAAACTTATATATTTTGCGAGATGGTGAAGACGTTAAAAAAGACCGGCTGAGTTTGTTGTGGGCTCTTCTTAGACTCGTAGCTTTAGTTTTAAGATATCGTGGTAAATTATCACCATCACGTCTTATACTTTGTAAACGTGACGTTCAGGTGTACTTTTTACTATTTTTAATCGACTTCCAAAAAAGGAGGAGGATCTCAACTCGGCGCGTTTTTTTTTGAATAAATATACTTTGAGTTTGAGTTTACTCTTTTAACAATTTAGTTTTGTAAAACTGTAATTTATTAACGTTTCAGGTTTGAGATTCGGCATGATGACAGTCCGCTTCGCCATGGCCTCCGTGTTTTTGAACTACAAAGTCCTGCCGTTCCCGGGAACACCGAGGCCAGTAGACATGGCCATTGACAAGAGAGGAATATTCTATTCTCCTGGAGAAGCCATATGTGTTGAATTCGTACCTCGAGAGTAAAATGAATCCATACTGATATTACAAATGCGAAAGTGTGTCTGTTTGTCTGACATTTGCTAGGCTTTCACGGCCCATCTGTTCAACCGATTTTGATGAAATTTGGTATCGAGGTAGGTGACATCCCGGGGAAGGACATATCTTTTTGCTTTTTATCCCAGAAAATTCAAGAGTTCTCGCGGGAATCCAAAATCCTTAGTCGTCATCTAGTAATCTAATACGGTAAAAATAATAAGATTGGACTACAGAAAGATTGATTAATTCATATTTTTGGCAAGACAATTAGAAGTCAGAATTGCTATTATAGCGTTGCGCTAAGATTGGAATAATATCAGTGTCTACAGATAAACTGCAACAAAATGATGACCGATGACAGTGACCTTCAATACTTTTTATATGTTATGAATTATTTTTGAGATATTCAACGTATCAATTGGTTGATACCAGACTGATAAGAGTCAACATATGTGACGTCGTTAAATAGAATACATATACAATAAAGTATAATATATTATTAAGTACTTTTGAACTTGTAATTTTTCGTGTCCAATCTGCCTGGTCGGTGTTCTATAATATTTTTTATCAATCCATAGTAACTATAACCCAACCATCAATGACATAGCTGGCTAGCTCTGACATAGACTATGGCTAGCTCTGTCGGAAGGTATAGCAGAAGGTTCTTAATCTCAGAGTTGTGGGTTCGTGCTCCACATTGGGCGCCATTTGTGACCGTGAACACCTAAAAGCCACATAAGAGCCAGCGTTACAATCCATTACATTAAGGTGTAGCTTTCTGTTATAAATTACTAGCTGATGCCCGCGACTTCGTACGCGTGGATCGAGGTTTTGTGGATCCCGCGGGAACTCCTTAATATTCCGGGATAAAAAGTAGCCTATGTGCTATTCCAGACTATAATCTATCTCTGTGCCAAATTTCAGCTAGATCCGTTCAGCCGTTGGGGCGTGATTGAGTAACAAACATCAATCCATACATCCATCCATCCATACATCCATCTATCCAAACTTTCGCATTTATAATATTTATTTGATTATTTGACTAGCTGATGCCCGCAACTTCATCCGCGTGGTTAAAGTTTTTTGTTATTCCCGCGGAAACTGCTTAATTTTCCGGGATAAAAAGTAGCCTATATCACTCTCCAAGTCCTCAACTATACCCATGCCAAAAATCACGTCGATCCGTTGCTCCGTTGCGGCGTGATTGAAGAACAAACCAACAAACCAACAAACCTATAAACCAACAAACCAACAAACAAACGCACTTTCGCATTTATAATATTAGTATTATGATACACTACAAGTAGGTAAAAGGAGAAGTATTTATTAATTTTTTTTTACAAAAGACACGTTTTCTGAATTAAAATTTTTGTTCTATCCAAGAAGTTCACACAATCGTCACAGACTATGACTACATGCAAAGGTAAAGATACCACAGACAATAAGATAAGTACTACACTTACGTATGTAGCGCCTTTTTATTCGAATTGAGTATGCTGCGTAAGTCCTCCTGGCCGCTACAACGTCACTGACAGGGTAGGTGAGGTAGGTATCACCGAGAGTTGGGTGTGAGCCCTAGAGCTCGCGGACATCGGAAGGTAACGTCTTCCAATGGGCACCTCCTGTGAGGCTCAGACCTAGGCTTACGGTGACGGATGTTAGGTCGGTTGGACTAGATTATTCCGTACGCCCTCAAGGCCGTGGCGTAAATCCACTCCCGGATGCCGTATGAAATGGAGAACCACGTCTTCGCCGGTAAAGATGCTGTGCTTGCTGTGAGTGCACACACAAATGTGTGTGTGTGTGTGTGCCTCATAGCACAGAATAGGTAATAGTACAGTTGTACTAATTTTCGTAGCGCAAATGTAGAGGAGCTTTTGTACTTATAGCTATTATATTCCTAATCATAATCCAAGAGCCTACTTGTTATTGAGAACAATTTTCAATACAGAGATGTCATTAACAAACAAAATTGGAAATCTTAACGTTGAACCTTAAATCGATTTCTCAAGATTGTTCCAGACAGTAGTACAAAAGGCCTACCCTTGGTGATAATAACCCAGCTGCATTGAAAACGCCTTCTTAAATCAAAAGGCAATATTCACACTAATCGACGTTTTTTGAATTGTAAAAGCTGTAAAAAGTTGCAGGCGTCATAATAGTAGGGGAGCCCAAGAGGGGATTTTGGGATTAAATGAAGCGGGGCATATTCATAATATAAGGTTGGATACCTTGGACCTTGTGGAGTAGTACACATCATATAACCTTTTTTCTTTCTATCATCTAATTAATCTTGAAAATCCTACGACGCTCGAGTAATTAATCCTCATTTAGCATCGTAGACTCCCCTACCATAATAAATTATGATCTCTAGTAGGTGATTATTGTCTGCGATCAATAAAATTTATTAATAAAACTCCCAGTAAAACAATTTCTGCAAGTTTTAAATGGCCTTATCAGGGCCCGGTGGCCAAAATTAGAACTATTTTTTATGTCTGTTTAGTATTTGTTTTTAATATAGCGACGCTATCACGGGGTCAAGCAGTTACACTGAAGAAAAAACGTACCTACGCAGTTTAGTACAAATACAAATGGTACGAAATAAGCGAAAACAGCGCTTTTGTGAACGTCCATGTGCAATAAAATATTTTCTGTTCGATTGAATGGCGTTTCCCTCGCGAGACTGCCAAGTGTATATTGAAAATTTCCTCTCCACGTTACGAAGGAGCTCTTATTGGTATGGCAATAAAGTTGAAATTGCGGGGTAATATTCAAGATGCGAGTTGCGAGTAATCTTCGCAGGTGAGACGCATTCTTTATTCAGTTTACTTCGATCGAATCTAGTGAGAAGGTGGTATGTTTTTATAAATTGAATTGAATTGAAAGTAGAAGTAGGTAGGTAGTATTTAGGACCAGATGATGCCCGCGACTTCGTTAGTGCTGATTATGTTTTTTCTTATTCCCACGGGAATTTTAACGGAAAGTTAGGGAATAAAAAGTAGCCCATGTCCTTTCCCGGGATACAACCTATTTCTATACCAAATTTCATTAAAATCTATTTAAAAAAATGGACTGTTGAAGCCTAGCAGACAGGCAGACAAATTGATAGACAGACAGACTTTCGCATTAATTATATTATTATGTATTAGTATGAATTCTGTGGTATCACTTCACTGAACTGAATAAAGAAAAGTCTTACTAGACGCGTTGCATACTAACTGACTGAGTCTAGGCGTGATCTCTTGTGATTTATTATCTAGGCCATAATAAAGGCATTGGGTTGCAAAATAATCCAAATGCTTAAAATTGTTTTTAATTAGTAAAAAGATACGTTACCGTATTTTATCTATCAGCTGTACCGTATTTACGCTAACAGCTTCACATTAACTTTAGAAAATTGATCTAATGTTCCCTTAAATTGTGTTTGTAAGTCAGTTTTTGGATAACCGTAACCCATTGTCCTTGGTGACCGTTGTCCTAGGTGAGCGACAGACGCGGCAACGCGACAGTATCAAACAGTAACTGAACCCTTCACGTGGCCTACGTTGTCGCGTAGTTACGTCTGTCATTTTCTATGTCATCTAATCGCGGCGCGTTGCGTGGCGTCGCTTTGGTCGCTCCTAGGACAGCGGGTGAAATAGCTGCTGATGTCGCAAAAATAATATTCACGTTAATAAATTATACTGTAAGCGAAAGGTGTAACAAACCAAGGGAAAAACCAAAAGAAAGGATTTTTTCTGCGATATTTTTATACTAAAAGTAAACCGAACATTCCGAGTTATCATTGTATTGACTTTTTTGTCTCATTTCCATATGTGTCCCGGCGGGACGGTGCGGGCGGGACGGTGTAAATGGAGGCCGATATTACATTTTACATCTACCCGCAGTAAATCATGTGCAGAGGTTTCTTTTTTAAATACACGCCACGCCATATTTCTGATTTATATCCTGAAAAGAGCAAAGTTGCCAGAATTGTGTTATAATATTGCTCGACGGTCGCTTTCATATTCACACTTTTGTGTTCCATATTCATACCATACCGTTTTCTGACATTTTAACCTCCTCCTGTTTGACGACCTCCGTGGCGCAGTCTTGAGCGCTGTTGTCTTATCGTGTGGAGGTCCCGGATTCGATGGACAGGATCTATTTGGGAATTTATAATTTCTGAATTTTCCCTGGTCTGGCTTGGTGGGAGGATTCGGCCGTGGCCAGTTACCACCCTACCGGCAAAGATGTGCCGCCAAGCGATTTAGCGTTTCGGTACGATGCCGTGTAGAAAACGAATATGGGTATGGGTTTAATTTAACTGCCACGCCCCTAACAAATTAGCCCGCTACCATCTTAGACTGCATCATCATTTACCATCAGGCGAGATCGCAGTCAAGGGCTATTTGTAGTGGATAAAAATAAACGCTTTTCATTGACAACTATAAAACAAAATACATTGCTACAATTAATTGCCTAATTGGGCCTAAGTACTTTAGGTAATAATAGAGAGATTGACCGAATATAGATCTGAAAAGCCAATTTACATACTTTTCGTGTCTATTGTCTTTCTATAATCGTTAACGCCTTAGCGGAGAGAAAAAATAAGTGAACAGTCAGTGGTTAGCTTTTTTTGCTAGCTAGGTAGGTACTAAAATTCTACATCAATTATAGCTAATATCACAGAAAGATGCTAATATCACTTTGCTAGAGGGGCAGGTACAGAACCGACCGTTTGACGTTCTCTCCGAGGCACGGGAACGAACTGTCAATTTTATGGTTCCGCAATAGAACTAACTACTAAGTCCACCACAAGTACTACCACAGCCTTGAAATATTAGTATTTCGTTAAACTGTGGTATTACCTATTCTGTGATAGAACCCTCTCAGAATATCTTATCAGAAAAATCCAGTAAGTATCGATTTCGCCCCGATCCGGGAATGAGGGCTACCGTTTTTATGCTCACTAGTTAGCGCCACTTGCGAGTAAGGTCCTAAAGTATAGCTGTAAATTCGGTAAACAAGCATATTTCTGGAAAAAAACCCCCGTTTGTAAATAGTAAACATACAGGAACCAGGGAAATACTAACCTATGAATTAGCTGTTCTTTCAGCCCGCTTATTTTTGCACTTCTTTTTCTTAGCCCCGCTTTCAAAGCACAGAGCACTGGCATTTATTGACTCGTATCTTACATCTTCCATAATTAATCGGTTATTGCTAAATATTCACAACATTAACTAAATAATTAGACTCGCGGTAAAAGCCCAGAGATATTTGACATTTCGTAGACCTCACTCTACACTAGCGCCCCTAGCGGCGAATTTAAACGCTGTAGCCCTCATTGATCCCTGGTGGTCATTTTACAGTGACAACTATCAAAGACAGTCCCAATGAAAGAAAAAATAAATGAACGTCATTATCACAATTTCCAATATCGCTTAAAAGATGATAAACGCCACGCGTTTGTTTTATTCCAGCCTTAAAAAATATAAGATCGACTAATGAAAGTGCTGAAATGTGCTGAAAAGAATTAGAAATTAAAAAACTAAATCGATTTCAGTTTTTTGCGCCGTCTACCCTTCGTAATGCGAAAACGAATTTTAATGCCATTAGACCGTCTTTAATTAACGATTTGATATCCATTAGTGGCTTAATTATTTCTAATATTCCATCGACTGTCGTAACCGGACGTCTACGTAGTAAAGCTGGATTTAATGACGTATTCCACCATCCATCTTGCGCATAAAGAGGTTTTAATATTACACAGAAAATCTTTTGTTTAAAAACTAAAAAAGTTTCAATTATGGGACTTTACAATAGATTTCTAGCTATATGGTGCTGTAAAATACCTCGACAAAGGCATCGAAATGCTTTTGGTTTGTATACCGGCCATTATATTTCCGCACTAGTGCAAAAATTTAATATTACCGCACTGCTTTGTGGGTTATAAAGATGTGCGGTTATATTTTTTAAGTAAAGTCAGTGGTGACTGGTGAAGTAAGAGCAGTTGCTCTTAATACGAGCCAATGTATTGTAATCACCGAGTAGTGATTGCAATGATAGCAGATGCCCGCGACTTCGTTCGTGTGGATTGAGGTTTTTTGGTTCCCGCGGGAAATCTTTAATTTTCCAGGATAAAAACTAGCCTATGTGTTTTTCCAGACTGTAATCTATCTCTGTGCTAAATTTCATCCAGATCCGTTCAGCGGTTCGGCCGTGATTAGGTTACAAACATCCATCCATCCATACATCCAGCCATCCATCCATCAATCCAAACTTTCGCATTTATAATATTAGTATAGATAGATGTTGTTCTTTGGTAAGCACATAACTTGAGCAGCTGGGATTTTTTTGTTTTAAAATGTTCGTATAATTATATCAGTCCTAATTAGCTTTAGGGTATAAATTGAACGGGATCCTTTTTTACGGGATTTTCGTATGAACTCAGGTTATTGTAATAAGAAAAGGAATACGTTACACGTTTAAACGTGGATAGGTCAGTTAGTCTAACAGTCGAAGTAAATTGTCCAGAAACGTACTGAGTCGCGAATAAAATGTAAGTAGTACACACAAAATCCGATTAACTCCCAGTTACGTATTTACACAGTGCTTAGCCGGTTTCTGGAATACCAACGGAAATCCGAAGCGTCACTTCTCATTCAACTTCGCCCGAAGCCGTAATGGACTTACGAAGTGTTTTCGTTTAAACGTGAAATAATTAGTTGCCTTTCACTCCGAATCCAATTTGTCATCCATTAGAGGAGGGAGTTGAGTCGCGGCAGGTACAAATCAAGTTAATTAGCTTTCTCTTGCAATTTACCCGATAAAAATGTTTTTTTCTTTGAGCCGGCAAAGACGTACCGCCAAGCGATTTAGCGTATCGGTTCGATGACGTGTAGAAACCGGTTAGGGGTATGGGTTTAATAGAACTGCCATGCCCCTAACAGGGTAGCCCGCTACCATCTTAGACTGCATCTCCATTTACCATCAGGTGAGATCGAAGTCAAGGACTTGTAGTGGATAAAATATAAAACGGCTAATGCGAAAATCGCTTGAGTTCAGTGAGAAGTTTCTTGCCAGCTGTGTTTACCTTGGATATGACGCATTGCCCTAAGTTCAGCTTGGACAATGAGTTGAGTTCAAAGCTCGACTTTTCGGAACGGATAAATATTTCGGACACTCAGTTTCGTACTGCATTATACAAAACGTTTTGGTTACGTTAAAGACTAGCCTAGCATCACCCCGATAGGATACCTCATTCAGCTAAATCCAAACATTCGTTAAAGTAAAAAAAAAAACAGGTTCTTTGCAGGAATAAATCCTCATTAAGTTAATAAATAATGCATGAGATTAGGTAGAATGTCCTCCTGACCGAAATCAGAGTACCCACGCAGTATTGTCTCCTGGGGGGTTACTACCATGGCTTAAAGCAATACTATTTCAAAATGAAGGTTCTATTGTCACATACCTTGACGTCCCTAAAATAAGGATTATAATTCTAAAACACGAACGTATAAAATAATAACATGTGTCCTGACCACCGAGTTTGGTTGTATGGTCTGTGGTTCTATCCCTAGAGTATATTTTGTAAACCGCATGCCAGAAGCTTTTTATAGAGTCCTGATTGCAACGAGCTAATTGAAGTAGCATGAGAAGCTATGGAGCGAGTAGCGAGTGGTGGTAGGTATGTAGGTGATTCATCAATAATAAATCATTATTATTAAATTCATTTTATTTTCTTATAATACAAAAATAATATGTCTTTTATCTAACAGAAAATAAGTGGACTAAGGTAAAGCTTATAAAATCAAATGAATATTATAAATGCGAAAGTTTGGATGGATGGGTGTATGGATGGATGTTTGTTACTCAATCACGCCCCAACGGCTGAACGGATTTGGATGAAATTTGGCACAGAGATAGATTATAGTCTAGAATAGCACATAAGCTACTTTTTATCCCAGAAAATTAAAGAGTTCTCGCGGGAACCAAAAAAACCTCAATCCACGCGTACGAAGTCGCGGGCATCAGCTAGTAACTCAAACAGTAATCTCTTCCAGCCTTCCTTGCAAGTGAATTCCTTGATCAATTTTTTCGAATGACGATAATGATTAAAATTTACTTCTTTGGATGAAAAATAACAATGATGATGTAGAGACTCAAAACACGTTTTCGATGGCGTGTATTTTTTTATGTCCAAACAATAAAAAATAAATAAACCGATACAATTGTAGGAGGATGTTGCTGTAACGAATTTTTTATCCGAAAATTCAATTAAGTTTTTACGCTACAGCCTCTCTTTGGGGGATTTAAAATATGAATATTCAACATTCTGTCCCGCGAAACCTTCAAAAACGTTTCCAAGGTAAAACAATTTCACCCTTTGATATTAATTCTGTTAGCCGTTCTAAGGGGAAGAGCCTTTTATGTCGGTTTACTCTGAGGCATCCGTCCTACAAAAGATCATTGTTATCACATAATTGGATGGCTTGATACGAAAGTGAAAGTGAAAGGATACGGTGGCTTTAGCTTGATTGAAGTGAATAAAAATTGCACGACGACTAACCACTAGATCAATGAGGCAGTCGGTGAGGAGGCAATGTAGGTACACCAATCGGTGCGTTACGCGCTAGAGCGGTTTAGATTCGTTTCGATATAGATGAGTTTTTCTTTCAGTTTGTCACTACCCAGCCGGAAGAACCTAGTGGGAGGGGTCTTCTAACGTAGTCTGGACGCCATTTCAGCACCTTGGAAGCTGATACCCCATACGTTTATCGGTTTTGCTATATCGAATTCATTTCCAACTAATCGAGCTACATCGGTAAAGAACAACAGCTGGGTTTCTTGCCAGTTCTTCTCAGTAGAACCTACTTTCCGAACCGGTGGTAGAGTCACGGCATTTTAAAAGAGGCACAAGTTGTCCTACGTGAAATAAATAAATATTTTCAATTCATTAACTGTGGTTCTCCCATCGGATCTTAATGTAGCCCCAAATCATTTAAAAAACACTCTCCGTTCGAATAAACGTTTACTTAAAACGTTTTCCGAATACACAATAGTATTCTATTGGGCTATCTCTGTAACGTTTAATAATAACAATAGATAGGATCCTGTTCCAGCCAGCTGGGCCCGTGCCAGCCATCCTATTGCATATATTGTGCTGTGCTTAGAGACCTTATCGGCTAGCACTCTTCTGTTGAATCATTTATAACCTATATAAATATTGGCTCCGGTCAAGCTCTTGTTATGACTTCAGTCATGGCTGAAGATTTATTAATCGTATGAATTGTTATATTAAAATTACAACTCGACTATGCGAAAGACAAAGGAAGATTTATGTATTTACTAATTATATTGTCACAAGGCAAACGAAAAAGGCGCTGGCAAAGGCTAAGTGTAACAAGTAGTTCTTTTTTAGTACTGCGATAATAATATGTTAAATAAACACCTACATACCAAGCTACATTTTTATTCGGTTATCAACTTGACGCTTCATTTCATTTTGTAACGACAATACCTTAAAAAAAAGTGTGTGTGCAATTCACACACGGCAGAAGTGGAACTTCAGAAAAGTAGCCTACGAGAGAATGAGAAAAATATAACTAGTACCTACTTAGTCTATCTCATTCTCTCGCAGGCTAAATCCTATTACTTATGAATATATTTGCCTCTTTTTAGTGTCACTTTTTCGTTTCATCGAATTTTCAAATCACAACGATTCTAAAGAAGTTTCGCTTCAAAATTTCAGCTGTTTTTATCAAAAATGTTTACTCAAGATGTCATTTTTTTAATTAATATAACGTTAAACCATAAGTAATTATTATTTTACTCGTCAACGCTGAGCAGTTACGAGGTAACTTGAATATTTTATACGTCACAAATTTATCCCTAACACAAGGACTCTAACTCCCGGATCCCCGTAAACTTTACTTCTCTCATCCTGTATTATGACAGCAAATAAATATTATTTGCCATTCTTGAGATACTATTTTCATCAAAAACTGTATCCATTGCTGGTTTGGTGAAAGGATTTGTTGGTAAGAGCGCAACAAAATCAGCAATGTATGATGAATTGAGATAACAAGTTGATTTATGGGGTGATCGTGATGAGAGGTCGGGTGCGGGATCGTATATGTTGTAAGGCGGAGTGCTCATTGAATTTCATAAGGCAGGGATTACAAGACGCCGGTTGTACGAAAAGTTACATTAATGGCTGCATCCTCGTGTTTGTGTAATAGATTATTGAACAGACATAGGAAAGCCGATTTTCTGCTAATACGTAGGTCGTAGGTAATAGGTATATTGTTGTTTGAGACTTTATAGACCAAGTTTCATAGGCCACGGGTTGTTAATTTTTGCCGAAGAAAACATATGATTAAATTAAACAGTACTAGCTGATGCCCGCGACTTCGTCCGCGTGGTTTATGTTTTTTTATTCCCGCGGGAACTCTTCAATTTTCCGGGATAAAAAGTAGCCTTTGTCACTCTCCAGGTCCTCAACTATACTCATGCCAAAAATCACGTCAATCCGTTGCTCCGTTGCAGCGTGATTGAATGACAAACCAACAAACAAACACACTTTCGCATCCATACTTAATATTATAAATGCGAAAGTATTTCTGTCTGTCTGTCTGTCTGCTACGCTTTCACGGCCCAACTACTCAACCGATTTTGATGAAATTTGGTACAGAGATAGGTTACATCCCGGGGAAGGACATAGGCTACTTTTTATCCCGGAAAATCGAAGAGTTCCCGCGGGAATCAAAAAAATGTATCTGTTCAACCGATTTTGATGAAATTTGGTACAGGGACAGGTTGTATCCCGGGGAAGCACATAGGCTACTTTTTATCCCGGAAAATTGAAGAGTTCCCGCGGGATTAAAAAAACATAAGTCCACGCGGACGAAGTCGCGGGATTCATCTAGTTTATAATATTAGTATGATTTACATATACAAAATAGATAGTTTAAATGCGAAAGTGTGTCTGCCTATCTGTCCGTCCGTCTGTCTGCTACGCTTTCACGGCCCACCTGTTCAACTGATTTTTATGAAATTTGGTACAGGGATAGTTTTTGTCCCGGAAACTTAAGGAGTTCCCGCGGGAAATGAAAAAACTTAATTCCACGCGGATGAAGTCGCGGGCATCATCTAGTGTATTATAAATGTTATGATAGATATTTTCCTTTAAATTAGAAACAAAAGATATTCAATTTCTTAAAACGCAGTAGATATAAAGGCTCCCCCACACAGGCGCGTTATTATAGGTCGATAATATCGCATGCGTTATTGCGATATCTGTTTTCAGTACATTTTCTATTAGAATGGTCATGTAGTTACACACTGCTGCGATAATAACGTCGCAATGGAAATAGGACGTTGCGTTTCTCCGTCCTGCGATATTCCGATATGAGTTCTAGAATGTTTTGTATCAGGACGCAAACAACCGTACACACACCTGTAGTACTTGTAGGACGTTTGGTTTTATCGCGGCGCTCTCTCGTAAGAAATATCGGACGATAAAAACGCAGCTGTGTGCAAGGAATCGGGACGCATTATCGCAATACCGCATGCGATATTATCGACCTATAATAACGCGCCTGTGTGGGAGCTTTAAATCCTTACCAAGTTGCCAACTGAATCCTGCAATCCGTTTACTTCAAGGCGACCTGGAGTTCGGAGTCCGCGGTCACAAAGTGCGGACTGAAGTGAAAACTCCCGGAGTCCGTGAATACAAATGGCTTGACTACACAGCGAGCGATCGGATTTGAGGTTCACATGAAGACTTTTCCAATCCTGAAAATCACTTCAAGCTTCTAAAACGGTTACTTGTTTACCTATTAAAGGTTTAGCTCCACTTGAGATGCACGGAGCGGCGCGGCACGTAGTGGGAAATGTTATTTGTATGAGTTTGTACGGGGCCGCGTCGCGCAGTGCATCTCCGTAGGCCCAGTTCTTTACTTCTTCTTCTGACTTTGCCGTCTCCTTAAGAAGGTTGGCAATCATAAAGGCGATTTCAACTTTTGAGACCGCTGCTCTAAACAAGAACCTTGTCCTCTTCTCGAAACACTGGCGCATATTTTTAAACCATGATTTTTTATCCTTTTTTATGCTTCTGCGGCCAGGCCTCCTCCTGCCAGCCACTTTTCTTTGCATAATCAGTTTAAGGAGTTCATACTTACAGCTCGTTACAACCTACTTACTTACCTACTTGCAGCTACGAGTACGTGCCGCGCCACGCTGCGCCACTGTAGTGGAGCTAGACCTTTACTTACAATCGTCCGTCATCGAGAAAGCTTATTCCTTGTCTACATTATAAAGTGAACCTCATTGTAAAATGTCAGCTTTCTAGGCTTGGGACCTTACTGCTAACGCTTAAAGCCGTATTGTTTCATTATTGTTGACTTTTGTGTTTTCGAATTATAATCCTTATGTTACTAAAACGTTAAGGTACGACATCAAACTGTCATTTTAGCTAGCATAGACTTATTTTGTGGCAATAATATGTCTAGTGTACGTTAGAAATCTAATCAATGAATTTATATTATAGTCTAGTGAAGTTAATTAAGTAACAACTGGTATTTTTCAGACAACAAATTTTTCTTGTGTGTATTAACGGGTACCCTTGTTTTTATAGCGTCTATTTGTGAAAACCTGTCATTAGCTATAAGTTACCTAATTGTAAGACTGTCTAGAACTATCTAAGCTGTTGGTTTTCCTTAAGAAATAAAATAAATATTGCTTTACGCCCTAAGGGGGCAGTTTGGCCCCTGATCTTTCGAGCTGGGCGTTGGGTGAGTCAGTGTATGTATGTATGTGTAGTCATGCGCGATTATGTCTACGGTATCAAAGCATTATTATCCCAAGAAAACTCCTACCATTGTGTGATTAATGGAAAGGAGTCACGACCCTCAGTGATGAGAAATACGACGCAGAGAGAAAGCTTTAAAAACACTGCGTTTCACTCCGACACCGAAGCATCTTCCGATAAACGACTCTACATTGCACATATAGAATGTTGCGTAGATTTTTTCACGTCGTTTATTCAAGCTTTATATTCGGAGGCTAAAGGCATAGACGGGTTTCATTTTAGCCTTTTGTCGATAGCCTGTGAGTTACGGCGATACTTCGGCCGGGTTTAATGCCTTCAAAGGATATAAGGATAAGGGCGTTTGTCATACACCGTCGGTGTATGACAAACGCCCGTGATTATATTTTCGCTCTTTGCAGTTTGAACTGAACCTCAAAATACTTCCCGCATGCCAGAATATGAAAGGTTTATGAGCTTAGTTATTCTGGTTTGTGTTTGTTTGTTATTTTAACCGATTTCAAAAAAAGGAGGTCATCAATTCGACTCGTATGTAAGTTTCATCAATATGGGAAAAGCAGCAAAAAGTTTCTTCAGAAGTTTTCAAGATAAGTATGGACTGTTAAGTGTGTGGTAAAATCGGTTTATCTTTCTAACTTTTAGATTATAAATATAATGTTAAAATATATTATTTAACTGTTGTCTGCAATCTTACCTACCTTGGAATAATTTTCCATTCCTTCACTATAATAACCTGAACGAGATCAGGAGTATTAGAGTCGACGGCTTCACATACTCTCAGAGGCGCGGAGTAAAACATACTACCAACTTCCTAGCTCCTGGGATTAGGAATTTCTTGACAGAAAACCCTATACCTAATAGAATTTTTGGTCTGTCCCGGGAATCGATCCCACTAAACTTATGCCAGTTCTGCTACACAGTTCAGTTGTACAGTTCTACACAGCGATTATGAGTGCGTCAGGTAAGTCGTCTAACCATTAAAAAAAACCGGGCAAGTGCGAGTCGGACTCGCGCACGTAGGGTTCCGTACCATTATTAATAAATAATTACCTTTGTTAATGAACCGCAAGACTAACTTTGTTTGTAGAGGTTTATTGTTAATATCAAAAAAACTATGCTAGTTAGAGCATTGACTATAGTTTTCCTGTAAAATATACGTAAATTCCTACTGACCATAATTATTTCAAATTTTTCGATTGGTAAACTCCGGAGATAAGGGGGGGGAACGGTATTTTTTAGACATTTTCCCCGATAAATCAAAAACTATCATAACTAAAAATAATTAAAAATCTGTTTTAGAATGTGCAAAGTAAACCCTTTCATATGATACCCCACACAGTACAGTTATCTCACTTTTAAATTTCAACCCACAGATTTTCCCCCCTTTTTAAATAAGAACAAAAATAATTTCCAATTTTTTTTAATTCCAGTGTCTTTGGGCCACTAATATACACAACTATTCCAAATTTCATGTCGATAGCTTCGGTAGTTATTGAAATAATCGAGTGTGACGGACGGACAGACAGACGGAGAAAGTCGCACCATAAGGGTTCCATTTTACAATTTTGGTACGGAACCCTAAAAATGTTTATTTGCAGAAACATTGTATACAATGCACTATCCTGTTAAAACTTTTGCCAGCCCTTGTTTTCTGTGGACTGTACATAGTACATACTCGTAGTAGCAACTTTGCCACAACGTGTGGGGGCGAGCGTCAGTCAATGCTGCCGCATAATTAAACTTTACACTGTTGCGCGCTTCCTTCTCACGGACAATGTCAATGATAAAATAATGAAGGAACTAGAAGTTTAATTCGCTATAATCCGCGACTATAGGTAAATCTATGTGGTACAGTATTTGAAAATCGTTTTCAATCATACATTGTCGAGTCAACATCTCCTGAAGATGATCCGGTAGCGGAGTGAAACGTACGTTGAGGATAGTTTGGAAGATGTCTGTGGTGGGGTGAATATTGCGGGCTATAAGTACAAGGTACACACTATACCACATATATATTCTCATGATATTATATATGAAGGATCATTATCATGGACTTTCGCTAAGTAACGCCTGCTTTTATCCAATAATGATAAAATAAACAGTGGTCTTGGGCTGTGTTCATATAAATTAGTTAGTGTTAACGACCTCCCTGGCGCAGTGTTTAGCGCTGTTGTCTTAGCGTGCGGAAGTCCCAGGTTCGCTCCCCGGCAGGGTTAATTTAGGAATTTATAATTACTGAATTTGCCCTGGCCTGATTCCGACCAGTACGATGCCGTGTAGAAACCAATTAGAGGTATGGGTTTAATATCACTACCATACCCCTAATAGGTCAGCCCGCTATCATCTTAGATTGCATCTTTTACCACCGTGAAATCGCAATTAAGAGCAAACTTATAGCATAACTAGCTGATGCCCGCGACTTCGTCCGCGTGGAATATGTTGTTAAGATTCCCACGGGAACTCCTTAATTTTCCGGGATAAAAAGTAGCCTATGTGACTCTTCAGGTCCTCAACTATACCCATGCCAAAAATCACGTCGATCCTTTGTTTTGTTGCAGCGTCATTGAAGGACAAACCAACAAACGAACACACTTTCGCATTTATAATATTAGTAAGATAGGTCATAGTAGGGGTATTATATAGACATCTGGTACTCGCTTTCAGGGGAGGGGAGGGGGGGGGCTAGGGTGGGGAGGGGGGGGGGGCTAGGGTGGGGAGGGGGGAGAGGGTACCCCCCCTCTTTGTTCCCCCCACCGGAAATGCATAGCTTTTTTTTTATGAATTTTTAAAAATCTCATTTTGAGGTTATATTTTCATACATTTACAAAGAACCTAAGTGTATAAAAATATTTATGTTGTAACCCAACCTAATTTAACTTAGAACCTAAGTGCCCGGCCAACCTAACCTAACCTAACCTACCTTTAGGTTTTACATAGTCTAGACTCTAGGGGTTAGAGGGAGCTTAGAACCCCTACAATTTAATTTTTGATTTCAAACTAATAGAACCTAAGAGCCCGGCCTGCGGCCGGGCACCAGTTATATTTATGTTCTAACCTAACCTAACCTACTTTTAGGTTTTACTCGCGTATGATGACTCAAGATATGTGGGGACTTGGTTCTATGACTGTTATGATGTAAATTGTAAATAAAACAATTATTGAAATAATTATATTTGTATGTTATTTTATAAACATGTTTAATTGCCTTCATCAGTTCTTCGTCAGATTTGCGTTCCGTTTCACTCGTTATTTTGATTTTGACATTATCACTAGACCAAAATTGATAGAGCAGCGCAATTTTTGTGGTGTAAATGTATGAAAACATAACCTCAAAATGAGATTTTTAAAAATTCATTAAAAAAAAACTATGCCTTTCCAGTGGGAGGAACAAAGAGGGGGGCACCCTCTCCCCCCTCCCCACCCTCCCCACCCCTCCCCACCCCTGAAAGCGAGTACCGGATGTCTATAGCCAACCCAATAGTAGTCCTTATAGTTGATAAAAAATACTCACATAAAAGATAGACATGTTTTAGACAGGCTCACAAAACTTGGCTGGCACACAAAGCCGCATCGATCAGGTGACACGGCGTCCATCAGGCCTGTCATCCGTCACCAACCACACACCCCTTTGTCCTTTACGAAACTTTTTGTAGTTGAATTCTCTATGGAAACTTTCAGGGCTTTAAATTGTTGATTTTTGCCATTATTTGAACATAAAAATTACTGTCCATCCCCGGGATAAAACCTAGGTAAGTAAGTAAGTAAAACACTTTATTACACACAATCAAATAACAAAACAGAGGGAACACGAATCGTGACAGAATTGACAACTTGTTACGGTGTACAGGCCTTATCACTATGAGTGACCTCTTCCAGGCAACCTATACGAAAGGAGATTGGTTGCATAATGACAGGGTGGTGTACACGTGTTAGTTTCTATTATAAAAGAAATATTAAAACTAACTACCTACTAACTACAATAGGTCTACTGATACCAAATGAGCCTTGAAAGCGTAACAAGCGAACAAAGAAACTCACTCGCTTCTATAATATTAGTTAGGATGTAGAGTAAGAACCAATCCTAGATAAAGAATTCTAATAAAAATATTTCAATTCGCACAGCAAAGGTTAATTAAAAAATTATGTTTCTATCCAACATTATTTAAAACTGTTAACAATTTAATAAGCGAAACTTTAAATGAAGCGTTAAGTTAAAAGGGGATAGAGATTCTCCAAATTTAATAAAGCCTAAGTAGACCTTAAATTTTAAGCCAAATTCAGGAGTTACGTTTTCGCGAGAAGGGCTCAATCCCAATTGTTCAAGCGTTAATAATCTCGGTGCGTAAACGGTACAATGTACAAAAAAAAAGTCAAGCATTCTTGAAACAGTACATAATATTCTAATGATATTTATTATTTCTGCTTTTTGTAAGAAATATAATGGGCTAGCTGATGTCCGCGTTTAAGTTTTTAAAAACCCGCGAAAACTTTTAAATTCCCGGGATAAAAAGTAGCCTATATCATTCGCCAGGTCCTCAGCTTCACTTCAAGATTTTGTGCTTTATGTTTGTGACCATAAATATAAAGAAACCGTCGTGAGAAGAGAAAAAATAAATACGAAACGATAACTCCGACATTTACAAAGCCGGCCGGACAGCGTGATACAAACTCCAGTTTCATCCAAATTAGTTCTGTTTTCCTTTCGAGACCAAATTTTTAGGGTTCCGTACCAAAATGGTAAAATGGAACCCTTATGGTGAGACTTTCTCCGTCTGTCTGTCCGTCCGTCACACTCGATTATTTCAGTAACTACCGAAGCTATCGACATGAAATTTTGAATAGTTGTGTATATTAGTGGCCCAAAGACACTGGAATTTAAAAAAATTGGAAATTATTTTTGTTCTTATTTAAAAAGGGGTGTAGGGGATGCAAAGTTAAACACTGGTGGCACATATAATTGTGTATTCGACTGTTGTAAGTACGTCTACATAACATTCAGGTAACTTAGGTCTTAGTTCGCGGTCTGGATCTCGGCGCACGCAGGCGCGTCCGCAGACATGGGATAACGTTTATAGGATGACTCAGGAGCGCTCGCGTCACAGGACGCCAGAGGCGCCCGCGCGCAGTCGTTCGGCTCGCGTCGGATAGCATCGGCTGCGGGGGTTGTACGCGGGGCGCGCACCGAAGTCAAGGACATGAATGTGCGATATACCTATATTGGTGGAGTTCGTGCTATAATCTCCCCCTACAAGTCACCGCTACGACCCGGAGGTGACTTGGAAATAAACAAGAAGAGGAAGAGAGAACAAAAGAAATAGATGAGTTTACGAATCCTTCGCAGGAGGAGCTGGCTTGGCCTTGACCTTCTTCCTCGGCCTTCCCCGTTTCCTACACTCTATAACTGGGTCCTGTCCTTCATATGGGGTAAGTAGGTTGTTGAACGCGTGAAAACTTACTCAAAGACTTTCAAAAATGTTTGTATTCATGCTAAGGCACTACATATTAAAGAGAGAATTGTGAAGTCGGATAAGTAAATAAAAACCACTTGGAACGTAGTAAATGACGAGTCTGGTAAAACTAAATCTCGTGATGTCAACTACGAGATTGTTATTGATAATAATAAAATAACGTCTGATAAAGAGGTTGCAAAAACCTTCGAAAAGTTTTTCCAGGATGTTCCTATTTTGTTGACCGACTCTCTAAACTCCTCACCCACCGCAGCTCAGAGTATATTGAGGGAAAATGTAAAAGAGTGCAATGTTTCTTTTGAATTTAAACACATCACTGCTATAGATATTATAAAAAACTTTAAGTTATTAAAATTAAAAAATACTGGTGACCTATGGGGTATGTCTGTGAAAGTCATATCAAACATAATAAGCGACATTGCCCCTTACTTAGCTGTAATTTTTAACGAATGTGTAGATTTAGGCACCTTCCCGAGTTTAATGAAACATGGTAAACTCATTCCTTTATTTAAGTCAGGAAATAAAAACGATCTTAATAATTACAGACCTATTTCAATTTTACCAACTCTCAGTAAGGTTTTTGAAAAAATTATATTGAGCCAATTATTAAATCACTTTAACACAAACACCTTACTGCATCCCGAGCAGTACGGCTTCACTAAGGGTCGTAATACAACTGATGCGGGTGCAAAACTATTAAAACATATATACGATGCCTGGGAGCGTTCACAGAATGCTATTGGTATCTTCTGTGATCTGTCTAAGGCATTTGATTGTGTTGAGCACAAAACTTTATTGCTGAAATTAAGCCACTATGGCATGAGAAATGTTGCACTCGATCTCATTGCTTCCTATCTAAATGATAGAACTCAGAGGGTATGCGTTAACCACGTGAAGTCAGAGGGCTCAACTGCATTAATGGGTGTCCCACAAGGCTCGATCTTAGGTCCATTTCTATTTTTGGTGTATATAAATGACTTACCATACCATGTCAATAATGTCTGTGACATTGTATTGTTTGCTGACGACACATCACTTATTTTTAAAGTGGATAGAAGTAAGGACAATTTTGACGATGTAAACAATGCAATATCACACGTATCACACTGGTTTACTATCAATAATTTATTATTGAATGTTAAGAAAACCAAGTGCTTAGAGTTTGTTCTACCTAATGTAAAGAATATTAACAAAACTATAATGATAAATGGAGAAACACTAAAAATGGAGAACTCCACAGTTTTTTTGGGGGTGACCTTGGACAACAAGCTTCAATGGGGCGCTCATATAGATACACTAGCGGGAAAACTTAGCTCGGCTGCCTTTGCTGTTAGGAAAATAAGACAGTTTACCGATATTGAAACGGCTAGGCTTGTCTACTTTTCTTACTTCCACAGTGTTATGTCGTATGGCATTTTATTGTGGGGCAGAGCCGCTGATATCCAATCAATTTTTATATTGCAGAAAAGAGCCATTCGTTCTATTTATAAACTCGGATCACGCGAATCACTTCGTGAAAAATTTAAAGAGATTGGTGTTCTTACGGTGCCTTCACAATATATATACAATAATATAGTCTTTGTTAGGCAGAACATTAATAATTATAAACAAATATCTGATACTCACAATCTATGTACTAGAAACCGCCATAAGCTAGTAACAGCGTCATATCGTGTGCGTAAGGTGCAGAAATCCTTTGTGGGGTCGAGTGTACGTTTTTATAACATGGTTCCAAAAGAGTTTATAGATTTGCCATTACATAAATTTAAGGACTGTGTCAAACAGCATTTGTTAAGTCGAGCTTATTATACTATCGACGATTTTATTAACGACAAAGTTGCATGGAAGCAACCGGCCTCGAATCCAGTGACCCACAAGTCGGTGTAATACGTGTGACGTTGCGTATGTATTGTATTGCTTAAATATTGTAACCTCTTTCTTTTTTTGAGAAAAGAGCAACTGCTGAGTTTCTTGCCGGCTCTTCTCAGTAGAACCAGCTTTCCGAACCGGTGGTAGAGTCTTGACGTATCATAAGTGACACAAGTTGTCCTATGTGAAATAAATAAATCATTTATCATTTATCATTTATCATTATAGGTTAGCGTGGTACTTTCCTTTCAGAACCTGATTCTTGTCTATCACCTCATAGGTGGAGGCAGACACAACCTTTCCGATACGAAAAGGTCCCTCTCTTCTCGGAGCAAATTTGGTGGTGAAACCTTTGCTTGCCTGACTTTGTCTATGGCTCTCGACGAGTACGAGGTCACCCTCCCGGTAACTGGGCTCTTTACGACGAGTTCTATCAGCAGCTCTCTTACGTACATCCTGCTGATGCTCAATTCGCCACTTAACCTCCTGGAGGTTCTCAACGAAAGTCCGTAGATATGGGGTTATTGATGGAACGTAGTTTTGTGCATCTATAACCGTCCTTAAGTCGTGGGCAAGGTCTACGGGCGAACGGAATTCTCGCGCAAATGTGAGATACGCGGCGGTTCTCCCGGTACCCTGATTGGGAGAAGTATTCAAGGCAAACCGTACAGCAGGTAAAACTTCTGGCCATCGCCGATGCTCTGGATCGATTAGCATGGCGATCATCTGCTTCATTTCACGGTTCTTCCTCTCGGCGGGATTGGCCTCGGGATGATACACTGGCGTCAGAGATTGCTTTACGCCCAGTACATGCATAGCCTTCTGCATAACTGCCGAGACAAACTGGACCCCCTGATCCGACCACACACGGCGCGCAAAACCATATCGCAGGAATATTTCCTCAATCAGGATCCTGGCACAAGCTTCCGAGGTTGCTTCAACCAAGGAAAAAAGCTCTACCCACCGGCTCGCGGTATCTTCTACCAAGAAGATCCACTTCTCTTCCTTGCTGCCCTCGGGGAGAGGACCAAACAGATCCATTGCGATAACCTCGAAACGCTTATGTGGAACAGGCGTTTGCAGCAGTCCAGCAGGTTTAAGGTTAGTGGCTTTGAACTTCTGACAAAGTTCGCAAGATTTAAGATATTTAGTGACATACTGTCGCATGTTGGGAAAGTAGAATCTTTCCTTAGCTTTCTTCAACGTTCTGTTAGCCCCAAGCACTCGGTGGTTATAAAGGAAACAACACGAGTACTCGAACTGTAGTTTATTAGTAGAGAAAATTGTAATATTCTCACAAAATAAATAAGATTAACTACTTAGATCACTTGTCGCGACTCGCGGAGACCTCCAAAAGGTCCTTCGGCGGTATTTTTGGTTCTTGAGCTTAGCTTTTATTGCTGTCCAGTCCGGCAGGCCGAAACCGGGTCCGTAGGTGGAAAGCAATTAGGCTAATTACCAGAACGACTGGGGATTAAGAATTAATTAGCTCTTTTTATAGGCAATATATTGCTGATTAACACATTATCGTCTTGCGTCAATCTCGAATACTGGGTCAAAATGCTACATGATTGATCAGCAATATACGCCATAGTAGCTAGGGATGTAACACCTCCCCCGTTTAAGACGGAGCATCAAGGGATGATGCGAGTAGAATGAAGTGATTTAAGTATTACAAAAACAAAATTGTAAGAAATAGAAAATTGATAATACCATTATCATGTTATCGTTATTACATACATTTTAAAAAGAGAATTAAAAATTATCGTTTACATGAACTAAGAACTAGAAATATAAAATTCATTATAATTGTGAGAAAAACAAACAAAAGGGAAAAACATATTTATCAAATTATCTATGTCAACTAACAGGAATTAAGAACTAAGAATAAGTAGATAAGAATTATTTAAAGTGATCTAGAAATATAAAATTAGCAACATAATATTTTCTTAGAACTAGGAAAAACGAAGTAACTAGGTACATAATATAATAATTCCTCTAGCACAAATGAAATAGTAGATATAATTTAGTAATACAATTTTTCTTACTGTAGGTTTCTCCGTAAACTATTGGGAGAACTCTCAGAGTTACTAGTTGCGTCAAAACCCCTATTACGAGTTTCAACATTAGAGCTAGTATTAATTGCTCGGATATTTTTGTCAGGGTTAGAATGGCAACTATTGAAAATCTGTATACAATAGCCAGGATTAGAACTTGGAATGTTATTACGCCTTGATCTATTACAAAGAAATTTAAATATTTTATAAGAAATATAACTTATTACAGTTAAGGTTACTAAAGTCGTTAGGATACTAAAATAACTTCCATATTTAATGTGATAAGGTTTTCGATTTTGTCTATTTCGTCATTAACTTGGTTTAATCGGTGTGTGACATAATGCAAGGAATCTAAGTTTATATGTGACAATTTAATAGGTGTTAGATATGGAAGCGAAATATTTATTTTCTTTTTGGAACAGCAATCGTCATTTATAATGTTAAAATTGGGGGTTGGCAAATAAAGTTTGGATTCATACTCAACTGAGGGAATAAATTGTAAGAGCTTATGGAAAGCCTTGCATCCTTTCGGAACCTTGAGAATTCCTGTTCCAATAATATCGTAGTCGTTAAGTGTATTGTTACATTTTACAGAGACCTTAGTTATATCGGATTGAACATATATCCACTTATTATTACTTATCTTTTGCCATACGTCAATATCACTAATTATTATTTTATAATCACATGTGTCCGGTATTTTATTTATATATGCACTTAAGATCGACACTTCACAGATCGGATTTGTAACACTGGATTGTACATTGCTTAATTTACACAGATAGTTATTGCTCGTTAGGGTTTTGCAATCACTCATTGAGTCCATCGTAGAGTATATTAATTTATCGTCTGTTATTGCAAGGAATTTTGTAGTAGGATTTATCAAAGCAAATGAGTGCGGATTTTTAATATCATGTGCAGTAGGGAGAGCGTAAACATGGTAGAGGTTATATTCTTGTAAGAGAGTCAATGGGATTCCAATAACAAATACTAATTTGGTATCGGTAACGAAACTAGAAATGCGGGATATGTCTAAAGGAGTGTGCATGTTTTCTAAATTAATAGCTAGGGGAAAATTATATGCAACTTTATTCTTGTTAGAGCTGAGTTCTTTATAATAGTGGAAAAGATAATATGGACGTTTTCTTGCATTAAAGATGCTATCTGTCTCTGATCGTCTTGAACTGTGTATATAACATTTTTTATAGTCTATATATGAGGTTTTACCTACTTATATAAGAAAAATCAGTAAAGGTATAATATTCTTAAAACTATGATAATATTGTGTTCCTAAGTTATCGAAGAGTAGGCCGGAAAT
The DNA here is from genome assembly GCA_963932025.1 of Erebia epiphron. Classification (NCBI taxonomy): domain Eukaryota; kingdom Metazoa; phylum Arthropoda; class Insecta; order Lepidoptera; family Nymphalidae; genus Erebia; species Erebia epiphron. The sequence continues at coordinate 873,591 of OZ009947.1, read as the reverse complement.
GTACATTATTATGAGATTGAAGGGATATTGTAGAATTGACAGATTTGGGAATAATGCATTCAGAGAAATTATAATAAAAATGATGGAGTTGGTTTTTTTTTCTTTTTATAATTTCTTATTGAAATATTAGTAGGATTGGTAATAATATCAATATGTCCACGGTCATGAATTTGGGGCTGGTTACCCTGTTTGTTGACTCGCGACATGGATACAGAGGATTTAGAAACATGGTGTCCACGGTCATGAATTTGGGGCTGGTTACCCTGTTTGTTGACTCGTGACACGGATATAGAAGGTGTAGTAGATTTTGATGTACTTTGTTTGATAGAGGGTTTTAAAGACTTGGTAGACTTGTTCGGTTTAGAACAAATGAATTCGGAGGAGTTTCTAGGACTAGGAGACATAGTATTTTCAATGAAATGTTTGGAATTATTCTTGCTGGACTCAGTGAACTTAGAAGACTCAGTGGATAAAGTAGACTCAATGGCTTTAATAGGTTCAATAGATTTAGTAGACTCAGTGGGTTTAATTGATTCAGTGGATTTAATAGACTCAATAGATTTAGTAGACTCAGTGGGCTTAAAATAATTAGGAGGAATTGCGGATACAGTGGAATCTGGAATAGAAATTATCGGTAATTGTTCCGCGACTTCTCTAGTGCTAAACTGATTATTAGTAGGCTTTAAATATCGCGAATTAAACCGATGGAAACAGTGGTTGCATTTTGCGTCGTTTTGTATAGTGGATTCCGAGCGACGCAAACGCGGAATCCGGTTTAGTTTAAAAACTCTTCCTCAGGATCGACATATGGGATATTTTCTGAAAGGTTATGAACAGTTTCAGGCGGGGGATTAGAAAATTTATGGCGATTGGCATTACTGTATTGCCTCTTGCGACATTCGCTAATTCCGTGGCCTATATTTTTGCAGTACCAGCAGATTACAGTTTTTCTAGGAGAGGATGGTTGTGGATTATGAGGGGTGCTTTGATTTTCTTGGGCATGATATGTATTGGAAATTCGAGGAGGTGATTTTCCTTGTCGGAAACTTGCAGAATAAGATGCGTTATGTGTGGGACGTGGACGATAAGAATGGTAGTGTCTGTCCGTGTGTCCCAATTTATCATAATATTTTATACCCTTAGAGGTCTGAGCAAGATTGTAAAATTTTTCTTCCTGGATAGCCAAATTAATCGCTTCCGCGAGGTTTTTGGGGTCCCTACCTCTAAGAATAATTGATATATGGTTTGGTAATCCTAATAAGAATGTGTGTAAGGCTAAGTCTTCGGTATTGGCTAGTCGTCCTTTTACTTCACTGGGGTCCCTAGTAGAATGGGAGATATCGGTCTGTAATCGTGTTAGATGGGTTTCTAAACGCGTACTGTATTGTAAAATCGTCTCATCAGGCTTCATTCTGCAATTTTGAAGGTCTAAAAGTAGGTGGCTTCGGTGTTTAGTTTCGCCAAAATTACTTTTTAGAAAATGTTTTAGTTCCGACCAGTTATCAAATACCTTTAATGAGCAGGCCGCATCTGCTTTCCCATCTAATTGTGATAGAATAAATTTAAATAAAATTACAGCGTGAGTGGAATTTACTAAGTTAAGGGCATTTTCGCAGTTTCTTATAAATGATGTTAACTTGTTTCGGTCACCGTCAAAGGGTTTAATAAACCGAGTCAAGTCACTGAAATTCATTTTGATGGATTCGACGGGAAAAGTGAAGGAATCATCTCGTTTTGCCATGATAAAAATATGTTACTATACTTTTCTATACGCAATAACAGAAAATAATTAATAATTATCAAGTTAATAGCACTAAAATCACTCACAGTAGTAGGAGAAACGGTGTCATTGCTGATTCGGCGATGAACTCGAAGAACTGCAACGGCGAATTGCAACGTCGTCGGGCGAGTCGAACTGGGTCACGCGCCGGGTGAGTCGATCTGGGTCGCACGTGCGGTTATTCCGCACGCCTCGTCGCGATGTTGTGATCAAGTAGGAATCTGGACCGGGTGGCAGCACCTCACGGCTGGGCAGAGAACCATCGGGCACGATAAGGATTGGCACAGCTTGGTCTTCTTCTCGGTGCCAGCTGGGGTTTGACTGTCCGTCAGTCAGAGAGACCAGGAACGGCAGCACGGGCAGCTTGGCTTGGAGAATCGTGGACGTCGTCAGGAGTAGGCGTCCAACGGGAAATAATCCCGCTTTCTTCTGACACCAAATGTTAGTCCCAAGCACTCGGTGGTTATAAAGGAAACAACACGAGTACTCGAACTGTAGTTTATTAGTAGAGAAAATTGTAATATTCTCACAAAATAAATAAGATTAACTACTTAGATCACTTGTCGCGACTCGCGGAGACCTCCAAAAGGTCCTTCGGCGGTATTTTTAGTTCTTGAGCTTAGCTTTTATTGCTGTCCAGTCCGGCAGGCCGAAACCGGGTCCGTAGGTGGAAAGCAATTAGGCTAATTACCAGAACGACTGGGGATTAAGAATTAATTAGCTCTTTTTATAGGCAATATATTGCTGATTAACACATTATCGTCTTGCGTCAATCTCGAATACTGGGTCAAAATGCTACATGATTGATCAGCAATATACGCCATAGTAGCTAGGGATGTAACAGTTCGCTCCACACCCAGGTGGCCAGCAGTAGGCGCATCATGGATTCCCCTCATGATGTCCTCTCGCATAGCCTCCGGCACCACCAACTGTGGCTCCTCGGACTCTCCATGTGGATCTAAACGGAAGAGAACCCCCTCGAGCAGATAAAAACCGCGATCCGTCCAGCGAATGGCGGCATCCGGATCCTCAAATGCATTGTGGATCTCCTTTACTGCCGGGTCCTCCAATTGAGCTGCACGTATCTCTTCCGAGCTCTGGTGCGGTAGATCCACAGATACTGGACAAAGTTCGCACGCGGGGTCGGCAGCTACTGCGGTATGGCTCACCGGACGGCTTAGCGTGTCAGCCACGACATTGATCTTTCCAGGAGTGTACTCTATGTCTAAGTTAAAGGCTTGTATCTTCAAAGCCCAACGAGCCAGACGTCCACTAGGCGTCTTGAGGGAGAGTAGCCACTTTAAGGGTTGGTGATCGGTAGCCACTCTGACCTGGGCTCGTTCCAGGTAACCACGGAATTTATCCAGGGCCCAAACAACCGCCAGAGCCTCTCGTTCCGTGGTATGATAGTTGCGTTCCGCCGACGTCAGCAACCTACTGGCATACTCGATAGGCCTCTCCTCTTTCGGCTCTGACCCCTGCAAGAGCACTGCTCCCAAGACGTATGCACTCGAGTCGGTGCGCACTACAAAAGGCTGAGTGAAATCGGCCTGTCGAAGGATAAGAGTGGAAGCTAGCCTGGCTTTGAGTTCGTTGAACGCTTGAGCTTCCGGCTCCCCCCATTTCCAAGGTCGGTCTTTCTTTGTGAGGTCCTTAAGAGGACGCGCTATTTCCGAAAACTTCGGAATAAACTTCCGAAACCAGGCACAAGTTTGTAGAAAGGTCCTTAACTCTTTGAGCTTCGTCGGAGGAGCCATCTCCACCACGGCCTGAACCTTCATCGGATCGGGCTCGATGCCCTGGGCAGTAATTACGTGCCCAAGGTAAACTACTCTTTCCCGAGCAAAAACGCACTTAGCTCTATTCGCTTTGAGCTTAAACTGACGGAGGCGATCGAACACCCGAGTTAGATCGCGAAGGTGGGACTCAAAATTGTCGGAAATGACCAGGATATCGTCCAAGTATGCTACTACCGTAAGCTCTTTTAAGCCGGCACGAAAACGGTCCATTAGCCTCTGAAAGGTCGAGGGCGAGTTCTTGAGACCGAACGGCATACGTCGGAATTGGAATGTTCCAAACGGTGTCACAAAAGCCGTTTTGTGCCTATCTTCGAGAGCAACCTCCACTTGCCAATATCCGGATTTTAAGTCTATCGTTGACATAACGCAATTGGGTTTGGTTGAAGATATTATCTCATCGATCAAAGGTAACGGGTATTTATCCGTCCGCGTCACAGAGTTCAATTTTCGGTAATCGACGCAGAATCTGGTCTCCCCATTCTTTTTGGGTACTAATACCACGGGTGAGGTCCATTCGGACTCAGCCTCCTCGATGATATCTTCTTCCAACATTCTATCTATCTCAGCCTGAATGATTTCCTTTTTGGCTGGCGTTACTCGATAAGGCGGCGTAGAGATGGGCGCCGCATCGCCGGTATCTATTCGGTGGACTGCGAAAGGGGTGGGGTCTCCCCCTGGCTCAAAGAGGTCCTCGTGGGCCTTCAGTAGAGTGGCCAACTTTTCCCTATCAGCCTGTGACAAAAGGGCACCCTCGCACTCGCGGAGACCCACAGTAGAGCTAACTAGTTCCCTATTCTCCCTTTCGTACCGAAGATTATATTCTTTTTTACTACCTGTAGCACGCAAAGTGTACCGATTCCTAGCAAAGTCCATAGTCAAGCCAGCATCCTGAACGAAGTTCATCCCCAGCAACGACTCCTGCGCGCCAGGTAAAACCATGAACAGTGTCCTAATCTCAACACCGCACACGTTTACAGTTACTATAGCCGTCTCTACAGTCTCTAACCGGCTGGAACCGTCCGCAAACTTCAAATCCGCCTCGACGGATCGAACCACCTGTCCGTTACTACGCAAATGTCTAGTTAAACTAATGCTGGCGACCGATTGCTTTGCCCCGGTATCTAAAGTCGCGGTACCTACAGCACCAAACACTTTTATATCGAAAACCGGTCTCACTCGCGGTTTTAAGCGACACTCGTTAGCGACCGACACTGACTGGAACACCGAAGTGGAAGACGTGGTTGAGGACGCCACGCGCCCCTCCTTGCAGACCACGCAGTTGGATCGAATCACCCCTGGAGCTCCACAGCCAAAACAGGTCACTGCAGTTTTGTTGATACTAGGCCTTGGTTCATCAACCGTCATGGCTTCCTCTTTTTTCTTCAACCTGAGGCAAGAATCCTTACTATGGCCGTAAAACCTGCAGTACTCACACCGCTCACGCATCCTCTTAGAGTGGGTTGATGGCATTGAAGTCGATGCTGCGGCAACGGCCTTCGAGGCCGCCTCATGAACAGACTCCTTAACCACAACTCTGGATTCCGGACGACGCCCTTCATCAAAGAGGTCTTCTATACGTCGCGCTTCCTTGATAAGTTCATTGAAGTTAGCGAAGGAACTGCACGCGACCTTCTTCCGAATGCGTTTATGCAATAGTCCGTACACCATATCCAGCTGTACATCTTCACTTAAGGTACGGGCAGGTAACTGTGCCAGAAGGGCACGCGCCTTGCAGACGAACATGTCAGTCGTCTCCTCCCGCTGCTCCTGTCTGAATAGTTCGCGATAGATACGGTGAGGTGGGAGTCGGGGTCCAAAGGTTTGCTTGAATAGGTCCACGGTCTCCTCCCACGTGGAAACGGACTCCTTCACTCCTTTCCACCAGGTAGCGGCGATCCCCGTCAGCAGCATGGATAGCCCCCGCAAAGCATTCGCTTCATCCACTAGAACACACTCTTTGTATGTTTCGACCGCGTCTACGAACGCAAGCACGTCACTCGTTTTAGCGCCATCGAAGCGCGCCGTACATTTCGTAAAATTCCCCGCAAAGGAAGTAGTAGGTGTAGGCGAAAGCACGCTCACACTCTGAGCGCGCGACACGTGCTGGAGAATGAGCTGGAGCTGTTGGTCAGTCATCATAATGGGCGAAGAAACTGATGACGCGCAGCCGTTGACATCTAGCGGTGCAGCTGGAAGCTGTGGCGCAGACTCCGAGTCATGCGCAACGCCGACGCTGGCAACGGATTCGACGGAAGCCGACCTTTCAGGTCCCGTCCTCGCATCATCTATCCATACTGCATGACTACGTGTTCGCGGCATGATGTACCACGATGTCAAACACGAACAACACTCAATAACTCCTCAACAGTTCGTGGAACGTTACCCCTCGTTACGAGTTCAATTTATCCCAAGAGTTCAACAATAAGGCATTACACTGCATGCCGAATGACTGAACTAGTCCATCACTAAGTACCTAAACGTACGTAATTATATACCGAAAGTTCCGTTAAAGTTCAAAAAACAAGTTCACCAGCCCTAGTAGGTACATCCCTAGTGACCCAAAAGTTCATAAGTCCAACACTAGCATCCCCACATTAGGTATAACACAATCACCAAGGTTCATACTTTGTAGTTCGAGAATAGGTATAGGTAGGTATCTAGGCCTCACGCGTTCCGTGTTCACTTAGAAATTGTTCATAAAACTTACCGAATCAGCATTCGTTTTTTTACCTGACCCTTAACACACTCGATGTTAGAAAAAACTAATACACAGCTGGTACTTCACGTTTCGAGTTTCGAAAGTCTTTTAAAAGTTCCAGGTGGTCTAACAAAAATCTTAGGTCATCGAACACAAAAGCACGGCACTAGCAAAACACTAACAAAAGTTTCTCGAATATTCCAGACTAGGTACTGCACATTTACGCGCGAAAGAAAGCTATTTATAGAACACACGAAAGTTACAAAATTATTGTTATTAATCCGGCCGAAACGTTGGGCTGCCAATTGTAGGGGATGCAAAGTTAAACACTGGTGGCACATATAATTGTGTATTCGACTGTTGTAAGTACGTCTACATAACATTCAGGTAACTTAGGTCTTAGTTCGCGGTCTGGATCTCGGCGCACGCAGGCGCGTCCGCAGACATGGGATAACGTTTATAGGATGACTCAGGAGCGCTCGCGTCACAGGACGCCAGAGGCGCCCGCGCGCAGTCGTTCGGCTCGCGTCGGATAGCATCGGCTGCGGGGGTTGTACGCGGGGCGCGCACCGAAGTCAAGGACATGAATGTGCGATATACCTATATTGGTGGAGTTCGTGCTATAGGGAGGATTTTCGGAGGGTTGAAATTTAAAAGTGAGATAACTGTACTGTGTGGGGTATCATAATATGAAAGGGGTTACTTTGTACATTCTAAAACAGATTTTTAATTATTTTTAGTCATGATAGTTTTTGATTTATCGGGGAAAAAGTCTAAAAAAATACCGTTCCCCCCCCCCCTTATCTCCGGAGTTTACCAATCGAAAAATCTGAAATAATTATGGTCAATAGGAATTTATGTATATTTTACAGGAAAACTATAGCCAATGCTCTACCTAGCATAGTTTTTTTGATATTAACAGTAAACCTCTACAAACAAAGTTAGTTTTGCGGTTCATTAACAAAGGTAATTACCTTTTACAATTTTTATTTTAAATATTTTTTTTAATACGTCATAAATCGTAGCCTGCAATTTACCTTTCATACAATCAACTCAAATATTTAAAATAAAAATATTTTTAATAATTTAAAACTTACTACAGGTTTGTACGGAACCCTCGGTGCGCGAGTCCGACTCGCACTTGGCCGGTTTTTTTGTGTTCATTATTTTTCAGCACTATTGTTATAAATTCAAAAATACAGTCAACTTTTCGATAGTTAAATTCAATTCTATAAAATAACCCAAAACAATAACCATTTTAAATAATTAGAGATTAAAAAAAGTGCCTTGAAATGTGATGACGTCACAATATGGGGTCACGGGAGTGAACCCGCCAAGGCGAGCCAAAGGAACGGGGCACTACCTCGTACCTACCTTTTCTCGAAGCGTTTCGTCGAATTTTCGAACTGTCATAGCTTCAGTCCGGATGACGCTAGAAAGCTGAAATTTTCAGGATAAGATGTTGTTGGCAGACTTACTAAATATACCAAGTATCAATTTTTTAACATTTATAGTTTCAGACTTATTGATACCTGAAATACGTAGATTTCATGACTGATTCACTGATGTTCATCAAATATGTATATCTGAATACAAACTTTCATAGTAGAAGCGCGTTTTTAGGGTTCCGTACCAAAATGGTAAAATGGAACCCTTATGGTGCGACTTTCTCCGTCTGTCTGTCCGTCTGTCCGTCCGTCACACTCGATTATTTCAGTAACTACTGAAGCTATCGACATGAAATTTGGAATAGTTGTGTATATTAGTGGCCCAAAGACACTGGAATTATAAAAAATTGGAAATTATTTTTGTTCCTATTTAAAAAGGGGGGAAAATCGGAGGGTTGAAATTTAAAAGTGAGATAACTGTACTGTGTGGGGTATCATATGAAAGGGTTTACTTTGTACATTCTAAAACAGATTTTTAATTATTTTTAGTCATGATAGTTTTTGATTTATCGGGGAAAAAGTCTAAAAAAATACCGTTCCCCCCCCCCCTTATCTCCGGAGTTTACCAATCGAAAAATCTGAAATAATTATGGTCAATAGGAATTTATGTATATTTTACAGGAAAACTATAGCCAATGCTCTACCTAGCATAGTTTTTTTGATATTAACAGTAAACCTCTACAAACAAAGTTAGTTTTGCGGTTCATTAACAAAGGTAATTACCTTTTACAATTTTTATTTTAAATATTTTTTTTAATACGTCATAAATCGTAGCCTGCAATTTACCTTTCATACAATCAACTCAAATATTTAAAATAAAAATATTTTTAATAATTTAAAACTTACTACAGGTTTGTACGGAACCCTCGGTGCGCGAGTCCGACTCGCACTTGGCCGGTTTTTTTGTGTTCATTATTTTTCAGCACTATTGTTATAAATTCAAAAATACAGTCAACTTTTCGATAGTTAAATTCAATTCTATAAAATAACCCAAAACAATAACCATTTTAAATAATTAGAGATTAAAAAAAGTGCCTTGAAATGTGATGACGTCACAATATGGGGTCACGGGAGTGAACCCGCCAAGGCGAGCCAAAGGAACGGGGCACTACCTCGTACCTACCTTTTCTCGAAGCGTTTCGTCGAATTTTCGAACTGTCATAGCTTCAGTCCGGATGACGCTAGAAAGCTGAAATTTTCAGGATAAGATGTTGTTGGCAGACTTACTAAATATACCAAGTATCAATTTTTTAACATTTATAGTTTCAGACTTATTGATACCTGAAATACGTAGATTTCATGACTGATTCACTGATGTTCATCAAATATGTATATCTGAATACAAACTTTCATAGTAGAAGCGCGTTTTTAGGGTTCCGTACCAAAATGGTAAAATGGAACCCTTATGGTGCAACTTTCTCCGTCTGTCTGTCCGTCTGTCCGTCCGTCACACTCGATTATTTCAGTAACTACTGAAGCTATCGACATGAAATTTGGAATAGTTGTGTATATTAGTGGCCCAAAGACACTGGAATTATAAAAAATTGGAAATTATTTTTGTTCCTATTTAAAAAGGGGGGAAAATCGGAGGGTTGAAATTTAAAAGTGAGATAACTGTACTGTGTGGGGTATCATATGAAAGGGTTTACTTTGTACATTCTAAAACAGATTTTTAATTATTTTTAGTTATGATAGTTTTTGATTTATCGGGGAAAATGTCTAAAAAAATACCCCCCCCCCCCCCCTTATCTCCGGAGTTTACCAATCGAAAAATTTGAAATAATTATGGTCAATAGGAATTTACGTATACTTTACAGGAAAACTATAGTCAATGCCCTAACTAGCATAGTTTTTTTGATATTAACAATAAACCTCTACAAACAAAGTTAGTCTTGCGGATCATTAACAAAGGTAATTATTTATTAATAATGGTACGGAACCCTTCGTGCGCGAGTCCGACTCGCACTTGCCCGGTTTTTTTAAATTTGATTATGAGTTGCAGATTTGATTGATTTGTCATGTGGTATATTCTGTGGGAAAAAAAACAATCACTTCTGACTAGGTCATTGTAATAATACGTAGTATCGATATAATTTAACGTGTGTATTTTATTAGATGGGATGAGATATTTAAGCTACTGTGTCACGATAATTTGCCTAATACAGTGAGCTCAAAATTGTGGCGTCATTCGCATAAGCCGGACTTGAATCCAATGAATAATCCTTCAAGTTAAAAACATCTACCTCCCGAGTTTATTTTCTGCATAAAACAGAACGCTTAGTTTAAAATTCAAATTCGGAACGTCTGACACGACGGACGGGACGTCGATTTACGTGCAAATGCGACCGAGTTGCGGAGTCGCTGGACATCGACGGTTGGACTAGGAAAGTGGGTACAACGTTACATGGTCGGCTAATTCTATTCACGGAGCGGGCTACATCGACCTGAATGCACCATACAAATAGTGGATTATGTAGCTCTGAATAAAAGAACGTGTCCTTTTTGGTTAGTTTCACTTGCAAGCCGGGTTGTTTATTTCATGCAAATGCAACTTTTTACTTTTTCTTTTTCAGTGCTTTTTTTTATTTCAATGTGACACACTTAGGAAATAGGGACACTAGGTTTTTGGTTTGAGGCTGTTTTATATGGAACTAGCTGATGCCCGCGACTTCTTCCGCGTGATTTAAGTTTTTTGTTATTCCCGCGGGAACTCCTTAATTTTCCGGGATAAAAAGTTGCCTATGTCACTCTCCAGGTCGAATAGGGATTCATTTTTATATATAGAGATTTGTAATATAATGAGACGGTGTTTTACATGGAACTGGTCATTGAAGACGGTGTTAATTTAAGCGTTAAAAACTACTGGATTTGCTATTAAAATGACAGTTATAGAACCCTACCTACTAATAATATTATTGAAATAGTGTTTGTTTGCTGGTTTGTCCGCTCTTGACTGCAATCTCACCTGGTGGTAAGTGATCATGCAGTCTCAGATGGAAGCGGGCTAAACTGTTAGGGGTATAGCAGTTATACTAAACCTCCAATAGGTTTCTACACGGTATCGTACCGGAACGCTAAATCGCTTGGCGGCACGATTTTGCTGGTAGGGTAGTAACTAGGCACAGCTGAAGCCTGACCAGAGGAAATTCAGAAATTATCATTTACGAATGCCCCTGCCGGGGACTCAGACCCGGGACCTCTCACAGCGCTCACCACTGCGCCGTTGAGATCGTTCACTATGCCACTATGCCATAATTTAACACCTCTAATGAAAATAAAGGTACAAAACTGAGCATTCAGAGCAAAGCCCATGCCCGTTACTCACCATTTCACGAGCTATCGACGAACGGTTAAAATGAAATATGCGCCGACCGCCCTCCGCCCTCCGCACTCCGCCCTCCGCACTCCGCACTCCGCCCTTGCCTTGCTCCAGTATAGGGTTACCAGGTGAATAGTTGACAAGTCCTGAGAATAAACCTGATTTTCATAGAAAAGTTCTGAGATTTATCACGAGATACACTGACTTATCTGCAGTCATCATTCGACGACCTCCCTGGCGCAGTGGTGAGCGCTGTGGTCTTATAAATGGGAGTCCCGGTTTCGATCCCCGGCAGGGTCAATTTGGGAATTTATAATTTCTGAATTTTCTCTGGTATGGCCTGGTGGGAGGCTTCGGCCGTGGCTAGTTACCACCCTACCGGCAAAGACGTACCGCCAAGCAATTTAAGCTGTCTCGCTAAGCAATTTAAGATCTCACCTGATAAGTGATAATGCAGTCTAAGATGGTAGCGAGCTAACCCGTCAGGGGATCGGCAATTATATGAAACTCACACCCCTATCGGCTTATACACGGCATCGTATCGGAACGCTAAATCGCTTGGCATGCATTTGTAGGCAGGGTGGTAACTAGCCACGGTCGAAGGCTCCCACCAGAAAAAGTTCATTTCCTAAAACGGATTTCCAAAATCCAGCCGCAATCCTGTCAAGAGCTTCAAAATCCTGTATCTCAGGACAAATCCTAAGATATGGTGAACCTACTCCAGGTGGGTTACTATCATCGATTAAAGCAGCATTATTTTAAAATGACAGTTTTATGTCATGCACCTTAACTTCCTGAAAATAAGGATTATAATTCTATAACACGAATGTCAGCAATAAAAAAACAATACGGATTTAAGCGATGGCAGTAGGTATGCCCCCTGTACCGTTTGAATATCGACGCGAGAAAAATCTAGCGCGCGATTTATGATGTCTTTTCTCATTTTATGCTATACCATTTATAATGTTAGGTGAGTGTACTTTTGAGGTCGATTTATGGCATCAGTTCCTGGTTTGGATTCTCAACCCTGGAGAATATCTCTTCCCGTATTCTGACTTGAGCTATTATATCAAATAGTGGAAGAAAAGACGATTGTTTTTGTTCTCTCGTGAATTTTGCGCGAATCAAGCTTTGCAAGGCTAGGTGTTTAGGGTTATTAAAGTCAAAGTATTTTTATTCAAAATCAGCTGATGGCCGCGACGTCGTCCGCGTGGTGCAAGCATTTTTATCCCGCGGGAAAAGACATTTTTTTTTCTTGAATTTATTAATGTAATGTATTTAAGCACATAATATTATCTTTACTAACATTATACCTAAATGCGAAAGTTTGGATGGATGGATGTTTGTTACTCAATCACGCCAGAATAGATGAACGGATCTGGATGAAATTTGGCACAGAGATAGATTATAGTCTGAACTAACAAATAAGCTACTTTTTATACCGGAAAATTAAGCGGCTCAGCTAGCAAAAAATCACGTCAATCTGTAACTCCGTTGTCGCCTAGTTGAAGGAAAAATGCGAGAAAAAGTGCATACTATCCCGCAGGAACTGGTTGATTTTCCGGGTTAAAAAGTGACCTGTGTCATTCAAATATACCCATGCATAAAATTACGTTGATCCGTTGCGCCGTTATAGCGTGATTGAAGGACAAACTAATCAAACAAATTCGCATTTTTAAAATATTAGTATAGTATGAATATGGATACGTGGAATTGATAATCTCCTTTTTTGAACTCGGTTAAAAATATTCCGAATTCTCTGTCAAATACACAAAACAACGCCGAGACCCGTACCCCTAAAACCCTCCATAAACATTTAACAGCCCACAGTCAGAGAATTTATGGCGACGAATAAAATATAAGGCTCACTTGCAAATTTATGGTGCTTAAAGGAGCAAATTGAATGGAAACTTTCTGTTGCTTGTCTTCATTTGGCGCGGCCCTCTGCGGCTCCACGCTAAATGTTTTGGATGCTCATTGATTAATGAATGAGTGCTTTGAACTCGGACACAGAATCATTCTTTATTCAACTTTTACTCTCGCTGTGTCGCGTCGCGGTAAAAGGTCAAAAGCTTCTGAAGTTCTGAATTCGAAAAAACTTTTACAAGTGCTTTTGAATCGTGAAGCCATGAAGTTAATGCGGGAGTTCTTCCGGGAAGTATATAGTCCCACCAACTTAACTGGCCCGTGGCCAAAATTGGAACTAATTTTTTTGTCTGTTTAAGGCGCCTTATACAAATTTCATACTTTTCCAGGTACACTTTAAAGAAATAGGAATTCTAGCTGTGGGGATATCATGGTATCAAATTAAAGGTCATGTATTCAGCGTTCGTTTGACCATATAAAAAATGCACACTCCATACAAATTTTCTGCATAAATACGTAATATCGAACGCATGAATCGCTTAAAATGACGAAAAATGGGGTCTGTTCAGGAACCCTCATTTATGTATCCGCTGCATATTTTAATTAGTAATTTATAAAAAAATGATGGCATATATAGTCCTCTATCTAAACTATGCCACATTGTGCGTCCAAGTGAAGTACGTAGTCATTTATGCGTCCCACCATATTTTTTTCATACTTTTTCTAAGGAAAATATCCGAGGACTTGATTTTTCGCCTCAGTTTGCGCTGAAACGCGCTCGTGAACGGATGGGTGTATCACTTTTTGTCAAAAATTTTATTACGATTTCGCGAGTGCAGTGTTTGTATACTGCAGATGGAAAAAATTGATATTTTTATTTGGAACCGAAATAAAAGTAATTACAACACCAAAATTTATTTGGAAAAGCTATATACAATTTAACAACTATTTTTGACCGACTTCAAAAAAGTAGGAGATCCTGAATTCGACGAGTTTTTTCTTTTTTCAAAGCAAGTAGGTAGGTATACCGATTTCTACGAGATTTCTAAACCAGTTTTCGTAAATGATCGAGGTTCACGAAATGTTTCATAAATATTTCTGAACCAAAGTACTTAATCAACCGAGTTTCTCTGACCAACTCCCGATTCCATCATGAGACCCTGGACACCAACTACTTTCTAGGTCTTTAGTACCTACTTGGCAAGACAAATCCAATGAGCCCAAACACGAAGGAGTTAAGATGAGTATTTGAAGAGGTCCTGTGACGACCTCCCGATTCCATCATGATACCCTGGACGCCAAGTACATTCTTGGTCTTTAGTACCTACACGATAAGAAAAATCCAATGAGCTCAAACACGAAGGAGTTACGATGAGTATTTGAGGAGTTCTCCACCATGAGTTCACCCGTGAAGTTGGTCATGTGTTCATATTTCAAATATCAGCTAAATCGGTTGAACTCTTCAAGTTCAATTCTTGAAAAATTTCTTTCACATTCATAGTAATTATAATATTATTACTAGCTGATGCCCGCGACTTCGTCCGCGTGGATTGAGGTTTTTGGTTCCCGCGGGAACTCCTTAGTTTTCCGGGATAAAAAGTAGCCTATGTGTTATTCCAGACTATAATCTATCTCTGTGACAAGTTTCATCCAGATCCGTTCAGCCGTTCGGGCGTGATTAACAAACATCCATCCATACATCCAAACTTTCGCATTTATAATATTTATTTGATTATTATTATATATTATATTATTATAATATTATTTGATTTGTAAGACTAGCTAATGCCGGCAAGTTCGTCCGCGTGGTTTTAGCTTTTTTGATTCCCGCAGGAACTCCTTAATTTTCCGGGATAAAACGTAGCCTATGTCACTCTCCAGGTCCTCAACTATACCAATACCAAAAATCACGTCGATCCCTTGCTCCGTTGCGGCGTGATTGAAAGACAAACCAACAAATCAACAAACCAAAAAACAAAAACACTCGCAATTATTTTATTAGTATGATTATGTTACTATAGTTACCTACTAGGTAGGTGCTTTTCGTAAGAAACGTTTTCGTTCGACCGTTTCTTAAAGTTTCAGCTCTATTTCATACAGATAAGAACTTTTATAGCATACTAGCTGATGCCCGCGACTTCGTCCGCGTGGTTTAAGTTTTTTGTTATTCCCGAGGGAACTACTTAATTTTTTGTGGGATAAAAAGTAGATTATGTCACTCTCCAGGTCTTCGTCTATACCCATGCCAAAAATCACGTCTATCCGTTGCTCCGTTGCGGCGTGATTGAAGGACAAACCAACAAACCAACAAACCAACTGACTTTCGCATTTATAATATTAGTATGATTTCATTTATCATCATACTAATATTATAAATGCGAAAGTCAGTTGGTTTGTTGGTTTGTCCTTCAATCACGCTTCAACGGCGCAACGGATCGACGTGATTTTTGGCATGGGTATAGTTGAAGACCTGGAGAGTGACATAATCTACTTTTTATCCCGGAAAATTAAGTAGTTCCCTCGGGAATAACAAAAAACTTAAACCACGCGGACGAAGTCGCGGGCATCATCTAGTTTATTATATAATATTTGAAACGCAAAAAAGAAGTAGGTATAGGTAAACGGTTTTAGGTTTTCATAAAAGAAACAGGTATTTAGATGGCGTGTATTATACAATTTTATGTGAAAAACTGTGTGTGACCCGGATAAGTTTTTCAATTATTTCCGTACTAGATGATGCCCGCGATTTCGTCCACGTGGATTACGGTTTTTTGATTACCGCAGGAACTCTTTAATTTTCCAGGGTAAAAAGTAGGTACCTAGCTTATGTCCTTACACCTATACATACAACCTAACCTTTTACGAAATTTCATCAAAATCGGTTGAGTAGATGGGCCGTGAAAGCGTGGCAGACAGACAGACACACTTTCGCATTTATAATATTAGTATGGATGCCTAGAGACAGCTTTGATTATTTACTAATGGACTGTATCGAAAAATGCAAATATGAATTGTGTACGAGAGCCACGGGGGCGCGGGGGCGCGGGGCGGGTCTCTGATTCGGCGACGCTGGCAGCGACGCGCTAAGTTACCAACTTACCTACTTAGCGCGTCGTCGCCAGTGGTGCGCCCAGGGTTGCCAGGTGTTCGGTATTTTAGCAAGTATAACAAAAATGCCGAAGTATGAGTGGTTCGGTTTATTCAGTTTCATACATAATGAAGTATAAGATTTGCCGCAATATATTAAGTGACGTTGCCGGTTCGTACACGCGCAGATCGTGACGTTTTCCATTTCTTTCTTTCGAATCGTGTCGAAACGTGAGCGAAGGTCAGTCATTTGTGATTTTTGATTTCAAATCAAGCGTAGACATGGTGAAGCCTAAATTATGCATACCTGTAACTTTTAATGCCTACTGCCACAATATGTGTAATTTTATAAAATAAATCTATACTAATATTATAAAGAGGTAAAGTTTGTGAGTGTCATAGGCTATATTATACTAACCCGAAAAATTTGGGAGTTCCCGTGGGAATTATAAAAAACTTATTTCACGCGGACGAAGTCGCGGGCATCTGCTAGTATTGTGTAAAATAATTATTATCAGTTGTGTTTGTTCCTATCAACGGTCTCGTCCTTGTTCGGTAGATTTCAAAACCAAATTTGGCAACCCTGGCCGTGCCGCGGTCACTCCGGCGGACTTTTCTATTTTTATATTTTACGATTAGGTATTCTTTTTTAGGGTACCGTACCCAGAGTGTGCCACCGGGACCCTATTACTAAGCCTGCGCTCTCTGTCCGTCTGTCTGTCAGCGGGCAGTAGGTATCACATGAATCGTATGAATGAGAATGAATGAAATTACACTTTTACTGTAGGTAAACCACATAAAAATACACCAAATAAAAAAAAAATACACCACAATGAAAACCTGTCATGTGCGAGTCGGACACGAAGGGTTCCGTACCATTTAGTTTTACATTTGACATGTATAGTATGCGCGCGAGTTGAATGCATCGTGTGTCACCGTACAATATTAGCTCTGCATTCAACTCGCGCGCGTACTATAGGTACATAGAAGAACACTGTACCTAGCGTTTGTGAATGATCGGGCGCGTACATACCTAATCTATCTATATTAGTAAGTAGGTAGGATGTCAATCTTTTTTCTATCTATCCAATATATATAAAATCGTTTGTCCTGACTGGCTATCAACGCACAGGCTAAACCGCTGGGGTTAGAAACTTGAAATTTTGACAGTAGGTTCCTTCTATGATGTAGGCGCTCACTAAGGAAGGATTTTTCAAAATTCCACCCCCAAGGGGTTGAAATAGGGGTGAAAGTTTGTATGAAAGTCCGTCATCTTTCAAGTTATATCCATGAAACTTGGGGTTTGAGCTTTTGGTAAAAAATAAAGAAGTAAGTACGTGTGTGTACATGACTGCCTCGTTGGTCTAGTGGTTAGCATAGTCGACTGCGGCTGACGAGGTCCCGGGTTCGAGTACCGGGTCGGGCCATGATAAGTGTTGGGTTTTTCTGACTAGAAATTCTCAGCACTAGCCCGGAATTAGGAAGTTGGCGGTGTTTCACCTCCGTGCCTCGGAGAGCACGTTAAGCCGTCGGTCCCGGTTATTATGACTAACATGATAATAGTCGTTAAAGCCCGCCAACCCACATTGGAGCAGCGTGGTGGGTCAAAGCTCTAATTCCCTCTCTCCTATGAGAGTGGAGGCCTGTGCCCAGCAGTGGGACGTTAATGGGCTGTAGTGGGTACGTGTGTACGTGTGTGTACTGTTTTTGGGAATTCCACCCCCAAAGGGGTAAAATAGTGGTTGAAAGCTTGTATGAAAGTCCTTCATTTTTCAAGTTTTAGGTAGCCATGAAACTTGGCATTTGGGCTTTCGGTTAAATATGAAGAAGTACGTGTGTTACTATTTTTGAAAATTCGACCCGCAAAGGGGTGAAATATAGGAGGAAAGTTTGTATGAAAGTTCTTTATTTTTCGGTTAACATTCATGAAAATTGGTATTTGGGCTTTCGATTAAATATAAAGAAACACGTGTTACAGGATTTTTGGATATTTCACCCCCAAGGAATTTTTAAAAATTTCACCCGAGCGAAGCAGGGGCGCGTCTGCTAGTATTTACTGTAATAATGTGGCGCGGAGGCGTAGATATTAGGTATGTAATGTAGTAAATAAATAATAATCAAATATTTCAAGTAACAAAATTGGTTAGTTGGCTGTAAAATCGAGCGTAGAGCGTAGTGCTATATATGCGTACAGATATATGCTGTAGTGTGGCGAGTTTTATACCTACAGTTGGTTGCCGCCTGATTGTATATCGGGCCTTAATTTTTGTTTTTATTTAATTTTTCATATACACTAGCGACGCTGACGCCGGGTCAGATAAGTTTGTGGCACTATACTATGAAGAAATAGAGATAGCTTGCATCTCAGAGACGGGAAAATGCTACTTTTTATCAAAGATCAAAGAGTTCTCACAACACCATTCTATTTTATTCCAGATACCTATAGAGAATGAGGTGGGAAAAAAATAAACCTACCTATGGTTACAGAATACTAAGTATGTAACAGTATTGGGTAGAATAATTGTACAATTGTAGTAAGTAGGTAATTTTATCGTGTTGTACCTACTCTGTACAAGCTTTAACATCATAAAATTATAGTCAAAGTCAAAGATTTATTTCAAAGAAAACTGTACACTTTATGAACTTGAAAGAATAAAAAAACATCAACAAAAAATATAAAAGAAAAACAAAAGTCCTAAGCTAGCGTATCCTGTTTTCCTAAAATCTCGAGTTACAAGAGCACCTGGAAGAAAAAATATCGATCAAGAGTGAGTCTGACTCGCACGCCGAGGGTTCCGTACATACTTGTACATTACTAACATTACATAACTACTAAAGTTTATAATCAATGAAAGCACCTTACATTGCTCTAACGAATAGATAAGGCGTGAAGAAAGATAATAATTAAACCTGCAATATTTTTATGTGATACTGATATTAATGATTATAATTACAAATTAATGATTTTCGATTATTTATTTCCTTAGTTATACTATGAGAACATGCCACTTGCCAAATTTCATGATTCTAGGTCAGCGGGAAGTATCCTATGGATAGGTTTTAATTTACTGACGAGTGTCAATAAATTGCCATATTTTTTTATTGCGTTGACTTCCTTCCATATCTATGGGACCGTAGACCTCAGTATTTGTTATTAATTTCAACTTGACATGGAGCGTTCCTGAGAAAAAGGATCTCGACAGACATACAAGCTAGGGTTCCTTACTGCGACTGCGTATAAAAAGAGTGTAATGTTTTCTGAGTTCATGTATGTATTTACATGTTTCTTTAGTCCAGGTGAGTTTGTATGGGGTATCTCTAGAATTTACACATCATCTCACACTGGCTTTAATTTTTTTTTAAATATTATGTTCACTTGTATACATTAATTATTTGTTTCCTTTTGAGGAATGGGACCCTAAAAAACGCTCAGAACGAGACTTGTACATGAATGGCGGCATGAATCAAAGTGTAGGGTTTCAAAGGACCGGCAATTACCGTGGCTTTGCGCCAAAAGCCGCTGCTCCAAGCAAACTGCGTGTTTCATTAACTCACGAGAGGCAACATTCCAGTAGGAATGCCATTCCGAGCCAGTGGTAGATTCACTCGACAATTCTTACCTATGCAACTGTACCTAGAGACAAATGATTTAGTACATGGACACTAGTGTTTTGTACTCATAATTGGTTTCGATTTAAAAATCAAACTCTTAAGAAAAGTGTTGATACTGAGATTAATTTTTATAAAAATTCTTTCCAAAAAACCGGGCGAGACTCACACGTCAACTTTGCCTATCTTTGTTATACTCGCCCGACTTCAACATAGTGTGTAGAAATCAAAATTATTTTTTACTTTACAGTGGCTTTGGAACTCGGTTTTTCTGAAAGAATTTTTATTTTTAACTTTTTAGTGTAGTCTTAATCCCCACGGCTAAGGAGTTGGGACTTGGGTTTAAGTATGAAGTCGTTTCTTGACACCTACAATATGAATTCCCCATGAAAAAATCCTAAATCGCAATTTTTAAGGAGTTCTGTACCCTGCAGCATCAGGGTTGAAGAGTTGGGACTCAAGAGTTGAATCGTATACACGTGACTTGATACCTACTATATGAATTCACCATCAAAACTGCCTAATTCCCTAGTTTTGAGTCGTAGGTATACCTACAGCATCAGGATTGAGGATTTGGAGTCAGATTTTTTATGGGACCATCTCGCGAGCTTCCTCTAACCACTGAAAAAAAAATTTTTCAAATCGGTTTGTAAACCACGGAAATATGCGATAACATACATTTAAAAAAAAAATATACGCGCCGAATTGAGAACCTCCTCCTTTTTTGGAAGTCGGTTAAAAACACGTGCAACACTGCACTGTCCGATGCGTACGGGTAGTCTAACCACCGCGTCAACTTTTTCCCCACCTGCCTGCCTGCGACTACGTAATAAAAAGAAGGATCGACTACGTCATGTGGCCGGAACGAGTTTTCTGTCTCTTTATATCGCCAAGTCATCCACTCAACATTCAATTATCGCAACCAAATTCTTTTCTTTTGAAGATTCTGATGTCCATCGTAACATTTACCTTGAGAAAAACAATACTCGTGTGTGCGATAAAATTGTTCTCAATAACATTCACTATTCAGTACTGATACTCATATACCTAATGTAACAAAGTGTCCACCGGCCGGTGTACATATTCAATTATTAGATACAAAGATTTAAATCTTTGATTAGATATAGTTTTTGTCGCGAGTGCTTGTGAGGCGAAGGAATCCAGGCATCCAGGTACGTTCGCATTGTACGGTTTCTAGAAGATATCTCTGTATCACACCGACCTAGTAACGTAGTGTTTGAAAAAGTCGTAAAAGAACACAGATTGTTGATTGGAGTATAATGGAGCCCCCTTTTTGGAACCTCCTCCTTTTTGGAAGTCGGTTAAAATAAAACAAAAACGAAACTGCCATAAGAATTAGTTCCAATTTTGGCCACCGGCAGATAAGTTTGTGGAACTGTACTAATATTATCATATTATATGTACTTACACCTGCTTATAACATTTTTCTTTTTTGAACAGAGCAACTGGTGAGACTCTTTCCGGCTTTTCTTAGCATTAAATTATGCTGAAATTTGATGACGTGTAATTCAATTTTATAATTTTATTACAGTGCTTCACACACGAGAATAGTTTCTAAACTTACTTAAATATACATATCAAAAATTCGCGGAATCGGCAGGATTTGAACCGTGGCCGAGTGGTCAAGGCGCTCAGGGCGCGATTCCCAGAGAGACGCAGGTTCAAATCCTGACGGTTCCGCGAATTTTTGATATGTATATTTAAGTAAGTTTAGAGACGTGTAATTCATACAAACATCCATACTATAGAAGTGCGTTTTTGAGTTTGATAAAGAGTTGCTGATTTGATTGAGTTGGCATCATCCCTTTTGAATGGGATGAATAACTAACCACTGAATAGATAAATTTATCTATTCAGTGTAACTAACCATTGGGTGACCCATCTGGTTCCCCAGTTTAAGTAATAAAACCGTTATATATAAACACCGAAGCAAAACTCCGTGAAATCCATTATCTAGGCAGAAATTTATAATTAGGCGTATTATTCAAACAAATTGCGAGTTCGGGAGTTTTACACAAAAAGTTTCATGGAAGCTAATTAGGGCGTACCTTTTAAGCCAATCATGTTTTTTTTATTTATTTTACTAAAAGCAGCCCTTGTCTGCGATCTCGCCTGATTGTAAGTTATGATGCAGTCTAAGATGGTAGCGGGCTAACCTGACAGTTAGGGGCATGGCAGTTATATTAAACTCATACCCCTAGTCGGTTTCTACACGACATTGTACCGGAACGATTAATCACTTGGCGGCAGGTGTTTGCAGGTAGGTTAGTAACTAGCCACGGCCAAAGTCTCCCACCAGACCAGACCAGGGAAAATTCAGAAATTATAAATTCCCAAATTGAACCTGCCGGGGATCGAACCCGGAACCTCCGCATGTTAAGACAATAGTGCTCAACACTATACCACGGAGGTCGTCAAAATCTTAAGAATATTAATTTGTATAGAAAATATGCGCAGTACGCAATTAACGACTATCCGCGCATGGAATTAGTACGCAGCCCCACGTTCCGTCGCGGGTCGCGTCGCAGTGTGGGATTCGCCCAAGATTTTGCTAAAATGTTCAGCAAAAGTATGATAGAAAGGTTGGCACATCACAAATCTAACGTCGATTGAGTTGATTCGTCGCGGAATCGACGTGACTTGAAGGATGGGGCGTAAAATCCACTCACGTAACCGCTGCACCATCGGGATGCTGGATGTAATTTTATTTCTCTTCCATATACGGCGAAATTGACGATTGCTGTGAACGCGTGGAGGTATGTAGCTGGATGAATTTGAGTAAATTAAAACACAACTAGATGATGACGAGACTACGTCCGCGTGGATGAAGGTTTTTGATTCTCGCGGGAAGTGTTTGATTTTCCGGGATAAAAAGTAGCTTAAGTCCTTCCTCGAGATGTAACTTACCTCTATATCAAATTGCATCTAAATTAGTTGAACAGATGGACCGTGAAAGCGTAGCATACAGACAGACAGACAAACAAACGCACTTTCGCATTTATAATATTAGTATGGATCCATTTACGTGGACGGATAGAAATAAACAATCATCCAATAAAGTCCGTAGACAGGAGGATTGAATAGAAATGTTTTGAACCGAATCTAGTTGACTTAAGATGATATTGTTATAGTAAGATACTAGCGAACGCCCGCGACTTCGTTCGCGTGGCATAAGTTTTTTAATTCCCATAGGCATTCCTTAATTTTCCGGGATAATAAGAACCCATGAAAAAAAACCCGTCGATCCGTTGCTCTGTTGCGGGGTGATTGAAGGACTATTTAAAGGACGGATAGAATTTATAAAAACTGTGAATTATGTATTTCATAATTTAAACCGGTAGCCCAAAGATCAAGTTTCACGGCTATATAACTTGAATAGCGCCGGCCTTTTACACCAACTTACAACCCCCATTTTACCCGTTTGGGGTGGAATTTTGAAAAACTGTTACACACGTACTTCTTTATATTATACCTAATGAAGGACTTTCATGTAAACTTTCATCCCCTATTTCACCCTTTCGGGGATAGAATTTTCGAAAACTGTGAAACACGTATTTCTTTATTTTTTACCGATAACTCATATACTAAGTTTCATGGATATAACTTGATAAATTACGGACTTTCATACAAACTTTCAACCCCTATTTCACCCCCTTAGGGGTGGAATTTTGAAAAATCCTTCCTTAGTGAGCGCCTACGTCACAAAAGGAAGCTACTGTCAAAATTTCAAGTCTCTAACCCTAGCGGTTTAGGCTGTGCGTTGATATATATCAGTCAGTCAGTCAGTCAGGACTTTGAATTTTATATATATAGATTGTTGACAGTTTATGAATATGGACGGGTAGTATTAAATTTAAAACGTTTGAACCTTATGTTGTTGATTTAAGGTTAATATTATTGACAGTAGGTAATTAATGTTTATTCGTGTGAGTGAGCACGTGAGTGATTCACAGCATTGTTTCCAGATGGTTTTAGCCTTAAAGCTATGTATGGACTATTGACGTCGACCGTACGTGACATCGAACTGTAATGTTGAGTAATATTGCTTAAGTGTTGCTTAGTTCGCAGTATTACCCCTGAAAGAATGCAAAATGTTTATTTGAGGCAGCCAGCTAGTTACCACGTCGCAGCCCGTACGCCGACGCGTCACGTTCTCTACAAATTGTGACACATTCCATCGTCGACCGCAGCCGGCCTCAGGCACGAGGCGATGCTGTTTCCTCTGTTTTATTGCGATACTTTTATAGAGCCACTAGATGTAACCCGGGACTTTGTTCGCGTGGATTGAAGTTATTTGGTTCCCGCGGGAACTCTTTAATTTTCCGGGATAAAAAGTAGCATATGTGTTATTCCACACTATCATATTATATCTCTGTGTCAAATTTCATCCAAATCCATTTAGCCGTTCAAAAAGTATCCCATGTCCTTCCCCGGAATACAACCTATCCCTGTACCAAATTTCATCAAAATCGGTTCAACAGGTGGGCCGTGAAAGCGTAACAGACAGTCACATTTTCGCATTTATAATATTACTAGATGATTCCCGCGACTTCGTCCGCGTGGACCAAATTTTTTCGATTCCCGCGGGAACTCTTGAATTTTCCGGGATAAAAAGTAGCCTATGTTCTTCCCCGGGATACAACCTATCCCTGTACCAAATTTCATCAAAATCGGTTGAGCGGTTGGGCCGTGAAAGCGTAGCAGACAGATAGACGGACAGGCAAACAGACAGACACACTATCGCATTTATAATATTACTAGATGATTCCCGCGACTTCGTCTGCGTGGATTCATGTTTTTGGATTCCCGCGGGAACTCTTCAATTTTCCGGGATACAAAATAGCCTATGTCCTTCCCCGGGATACACCCTATCCTTGTACCAAATTTCATCAAAATCGGTTGAACAGATACATTTTTTTTATTCCCGCGGGAACTCTTCAATTTTCCGGGATAAAAGCCTATGTCCTTCCCTGGGATGTAACCTATCTCTGTACCAAATTTCATCAAAATCGGTTGAGTAGTTGGGCCGTGAAAGCGTAGCAGACAGACAGACAGACAGACAGACAGACAGACACACTTTCGCATTTATAATATTAGTATGGATAATATGGATTTCTTCACAATCTGTTGGAAGTTTATTAAATAATTTAATAACCATACAGTAAGGGCTTTTCATATACCTAATGTGTACTTACTTCTACATTGCTTCGACGTAATGAGGTAATTGGGATATCGAACAGACCTACTAGCCTAGTTCTACTTACAGAATTTCGCTGGAAGTACTTTTGGACTTTTTAAGATTTTTTTAGCGAGCAAACCAAGCAGGTGTTCATCGCCATGAACATTTGCAGCACCAGGGGAACCGCCAATGCATTGCCAGCTTTTGAGATATTTGTTTATCCACCATTTGAAGAGCCCCATATTATAATCATGAGGGAACACAGAAGATGGAAGCTGGTTCCATAATTTACAGTTACTAACTTGCTGCAAACGGGAAACCTGTCAATTCACAATAGGCCAGCGTGGTGGACTATGTCCTAACCCTTCTCAATCTGACAGGAGGTTCGTGCTCAGTAGTGAGCTGGTAATGGTTTGTAATGATGATGAGGTAATTTCGTGTTTTGGTCAACAAGGTGAAGGCTAGTGATAAAAAATAAGAGACCGGTCTACACGTGCCTACTACATCCGCAAAATACATATAACAAAATAGGTGATGCCTGCGACTTTGTCCGTGTGGATCTAGGTTTTTTGGTTCCCACGGGAATTCTTTAATTTTCCGGGATAAAAAGTATGTGTTGTTCCAGACTATAATCTATCTCTATGCCAAATTTCATTCAGATCCGTTCAGCCGTTCTGGCGTGATTGAGTAACAAACATCCATTCATCCATCCATCCAAACTTTCGAATTTATAATATTAAGTATATAGTACAAGACTAATAAACATTGACCCTAAAAAAAATGTAAAGCTGATTTTTGGCACAAGTGTTCCTTGGCGTCTGGGCGCGGCCGCGCGGCCCCCTAGGCCGCGGGCGTTCCCCCCCACCCCCCCAAACGTCTCCCCAACCGCAGTTTTTTGTAATTTTCTCAAAAAATATTAGTGCTAGAAAAAATTTTTCTATGGCGAAAATTATTTTCATTAAATTATCTACAAAATAATATTTTTAGTTCATTTCGATAAGACTAATAGTTTCGGAGATATGGTAACCCTTTGTGCATGAAAAGAAAATATTTTGCATGTATGGCTTTTTGTAATGTAGTTTCTTGTGATTTCCATAAAAACTGACAGAGCTACAAAATGTTGTTTGAAGCAAAATGAAAGGCTATTAAACTTGCTATAAAATGATATTTAGTTTATTTTGATAAGAGTAATAGTTTTGGAGAAATGCCTACCTATTTTCTAAGAAGAAAATAATATGCAAATACCGTGTACGTTGTTTTTAATTTTTGAAAAAAAAAAATAACAGAGTTAGGAAAAACTGATTGAAGCAGTAAGAAACATAGTTAAATTACCTAAAAAATAGTATCTAGTTCATTTTGATAGCACTAATAATTTCGGAAATATACCTGTCATAGTTAACATGAAAGCAATATTTTTCAAAATTTTATGTTTTCTGTAATTTCTAGAAAAGTATTAGAGCTAGGCAAAGAACTCCCAGAAGAAAATATAAACACCATTTAACCATTTATTAAAAAAAATTTGTTCATTAAGATAGGACTTATAATTTCGAATATAAGGTATATTGGTATCCATGTATAGTGTACGAAAAAAAATAAAAAAATTGCTAGAATCCTATGTTATTTGCAATTTCCACAAAAACTATTAGAGCTGGAAAAAATCCTCGGTAGAGTAATTAATTTCACTAAATTACCCACAAAAAAGTCTCATGGTCAATTTAGATAGGACCAATAGTTCGAGAAATATGGCAACCTATATTCCAATTTTTTTTTTTCAAACACCGTGGTTATATTTACATCATAAAATTATCTTCAAAAAAGTTTTTAGTTTATTTTGATAGAACTAATAGTTTCGGAAATATGGCTGCCTAACTGGAATACAAAACTAAACCTTTGTAAAATCCGTAAATGTTTATTGTAATTTCAAGAAAAAGTATTAGAGTAAGGAAAAAAGCTGTCAGGACTAAGTATTTGAGAAAATTATAAAATACCGCGCTCAGGGAGACATTTAGGGGGGGATAGGAAAGCCCGCGGCCTAGGAGGAGGTATTTTTAAGAGGTACTTCTCAGACCCCAAGAAACACTTGTGCCAAAAATCAGCTTTTTATTTTAGAGTTCCCATACAAAGCTTGCATAAGTAGCCTGAGCTAATAGATTATTAACATTAGGTGATGTACACGACTTCGCCCGCGTGAATATAATTTTTAAAATAAATATCATCGTAATGAAAACCAACACACAAACACACTTTCGCGTTTGAAATATTATAGCACAGAGGGCTTACGACCATCGTTTAAAGCAGCGTTACTTAAATCTTGTTGAAGCTCTTGATTCAGAATTATAATCTTTATTTTAAGGACGCCAAGATACGTCAATTTAAAAATAATACTGCTACCGTTGGGAGTAAGCCCACAGATCGGTGTGAAACGATAATGCAGTATAATAGCCAAGGTCAGCCGGTCCTACAGTTATGTCACAGTATATGTTATATTCAAAAATTAAATTAAATTTCCGTAATAGATATTTTAGTCTATTTGTTTCCATTGCTGGGTAAGGTGTTGTGTTTTATTCCAATTTAAATTAGCTCTTCACTGCGATCTCACCTGCGGTACGATGCTGCAGTCTAAGATGGTAGCTGACTAATAATTCGAAAAACGAATACCACGAAGTTTCGGGCATCAGCTAGTAAACAATAAATTCTCAAATTTCTTCTACCACGGATCAACTGCATGTTTATAATACAACCATCACTCTCACTCATCATCATAATCAATTCAATTCAAATGTTTTTTTATTAAAATAAACTTTTACAAGTGCTTTTGAACCGTCGAGTAAATCTACCACTGGTTCGGGATGCCATTCCTACCGAGAAGAACCAGCAAGAAATTTGGTGGTTGCTCTTTTGAAAAAATAATCTACAATTTCATGAATGTGTGGATACCTAGTAATATAATAAGTCTATGGTGGATACAGTAACCGTTGTCCTCAGCATTACTGGAGCGAGTCTAATCCATGCCCTTTTTTGGGTAGGGTATAGGGTTAGGGTAGGGTTGCAGTGTAGGGTATTTATATTGCACGTTTGACATTTAATTCATTATCCATACTATATATAATATTATAAATGCGAAAGTGTGTCTATCTGTTTGCTACGCTTTCACGGCCCATCTGTCCAACCGATTTTGATGAAATTTGGTACAGGGATAGTTTTATACCCGGGGACGGACATAGGCTACTTTTTATCCCGGAAATTTCAAGAGTTCCCACGGGAATCAAAAAAGATTATCTTTTCAACCAATTTGGATAAAATTTGGTATAGGGATAGTTTTATACCCGGGGAAGGACATAAGCTACTTTTTATCCCGGAAAATTGAAGAGTTCCAGAGGGAATCAAAAACCTTAATCCACGCCGACGAAGTCGCGGGCATCATCTAGTACTATATAAATTGCATGGGAGCCAAAATAAGGAACAATTATAAATAATAATAACAATAAAATATGAAGCTGAAGAGTTTGTTTGTTTGGACGCGCTAATCTCAGGAACTACTGGACCGATTTCAAAAATTCTTTCACTGTTGGATATGCAGGTACGTGATCCCTGAGTGCTATAGGCTATAATATATATAATATGTACCACGGGCGAAGCCGGGGCGGACCGCTAGTTATCAATATTATATTTATTTACCCACGATGGAACAGAGACGGTATACTTATGTGTTTGCCCTATTTATTTATTTGAATGTTTGTTTGTGCACTATTTCTTACCGTTTTCCTGTAAAATGATGGAAATAAGTATAATAAAAAAGTAATTTAAAAAGAACAAAAAACCCGACTGCTTGGATACCAAAAAGTATAAAACAAGACATGAATTGAAGTATTTCATTAATATCAATTTAAATCGTATAATATTAATAAAATTAATCAAGGCGCAGTCGCACGTTAAGGTTAGCTCTCCGTTGTGACACTCGGAAGACTAAAACAAATCTATTAGAGCAATTACTATAAAAATCGGTTCAGCCGTTTTTTCGGTAATGTGTCACAAAGGAATACCACCTCTGAAACCTCGTAAATCCTAAATGATCGTTAAAATGAGAAAGGAAACCTAACTATGATTTTGCAAGACCTTTTCATCGATACCCCACTTGCCATAGTCCATCGACTTTTATTTTGTTACATTATGGCTTCTAGAAGGCGCCATTTTGTTTTTTCCCAAAGGACATTGTTCTGTCCCCATACAAAGTTCGCCTAAGAACCAACCGTCATAAAACATTGATTACTGGGTTCAAATTAATACCTTTTTATACTTGAGAGCAGATAAAAACAACGGACACTTGCTAAGAAATTACTTATTATCAAAAATATTTTCAATTTTGAGGATATTTCAGCTTTCACAATCAATCTGCATGATCAAATAAATGTCATCTTTAACCAATTGTAATACAGCTGTAAACAGTATGTAGATAAGACAAGATTCGCAGTAGTCCGTCAAAAACATTACAGATGGCGTTATTAATTAGGATGCAGGTATCGTCATAGTTCATCGATAACTTCACAGATGGCGTTAGAAATATTTAATTATTGTACTTTCAATAGATGGCGTTGCGAGATTCAGAATACTAGCGCACTTAGCACTTTAAGCTGCTTTTATCTTGTTTCTTACGATACGGATCTAGCGCTCAAGCGGTTGTATTGGATATTATTTTAACCTGTTAGTTATTGATCTGTGGTTAATAATCGAGTGACGGAAACGTATAGTATTCAATTGAATACCCATTTATTTACTTTTAATTAATTTGAAGTGTCCGTTGAATTCTAATATTTGGAATAAAGGTTATAAAATAAGCTGAGAATTACTGTATATTTCAAACGCATGTTGATTCTTAGGCGAATTTGGTCAATGTCCTTTGGCTTCCACAGTGACACTCTAATGATATATTCGGCACAAACTGGTGCAAGAATCATCAAAATCGGTCCACGCGTTTAGGCTGTAGCTGTCCTGCAAGGAACATACAAACATATATAGACTGATGCACTTAATATTATTAGAAATATTTTTGCACGCCAAGCTTGGCAGGATATTGTGGATAATGAATTTTAATCATAATATTTATTCAATAAATTAATGCGAAAGTGTTTTTGTTTATTGGTTTCTCCTTCAATCACGCCGTAACGTTGAGGACCCGGAGAGTGCCAATAAAGGCTACTTTTTTCCGGAAAATTAAGGAGTTCCCGTGGGAATTAAAAAAACAAATCTACGCGTATGAAATTGCGGGTATCAGCTAAATCAGGTAAATATGTAACATGTAGCATATTCTGGTAAAATCATTGATGTAGAATTTTAGTATAAAATAAAAATTCATTTGATTATAATTATGAATTAGGGAGGTCTTCAACATTTGTCGCCAACTTAAGATATTTTGTTTGTTTCAGGATGTACTTGTACGCGTTACTTATAACTGTAACTTGTGTTTTCACGTGGCTATACCTGAAATGGCTGAGTGTGAAGAACTACTGGGCAGAGCGCCGAGTGCCGTCTCAACCACCTAACCCTATTCTGGGAAGCCTCAACTTTCTGCAGCGATATAACCCAGTAAGCTAGTATATAGGGTTTCATATCCAAGGGGTGCCAATGGGACCCCATAGTTACTAAGCTTCTGCTGTCCATCCGTCCGTCCGTCTGTCTGTCACCTGGCTGTATCTCATGAACCGTAAAAGCAAGACAGCCGAGCAAACGGGTCGGATCACCTGATGTTAAGTGCTTACCGCTGCCCATGAACATTTGCAGCACCAGGGGAACCACCAATGCGTTGCCAGCTTTTGAGATACTTGTTTATCCGCCCTTTGAAGAGCCCCATATTGTAATCATGAGGGAACACAGAAGATGGAAGTTGGTTCCATAATTTGCAGGTACGTGGCAGAAATGACCTTGTGTATTTCTATTGCTGATATATTAACAAATAATAAAAAAATAATTAAATTAAAATAACCGGCCAAGAGACAAAAAGGTGACAGAAAGTGGGTGGATGAGGTAGGAAGAGGTCTGTGTGTGGACAGTGGATAAATACACAGGCTGACATATATATAGCTATCTCTGTTCCCATTTTTGCTTTATTCAGCCAAAAAATTAGCACAACGAAATGAAACATACACGAAGTACTAGAGCCCTCATGGAACCAAGATATAAGCCAACCTTGGTTCCAAAAGACTCGGGCACTCACTCCTTAAAGCCGCTGCCTCAACTTGATTGAGTTACTTAATAAAAATAATATAATGTCCTCCCGACCGAATTTCGGTCACGGCGGCCAATCTCCAGAGAGATTAGCCATCTGCGCGGGAAATATTATAGTGCACAAGTGTGTGCGCAAACACAGGTGCACTCTCTGTTCCTTTACTCTCATAGCCCGATAGGACGGAAAACCCGACACGACCGGAGAGAGACCAGGCGCAGGACCTGGCTTAACGTGCTCTCTGAGGCACGGGGGTGAAACACCGCCAACTTCCTAACTCTGGGCCAGTACTGAGAATTTCTTGTCAGAAAAACCCAATACTTGTTGTGACTCGACCCGAGACTCGAACCCAGGACCTCGTCGGCCGCAGTCGAACATGCTAACCACTAGACCAACGAGGCAGTCAACTTCAGTTACTTACCACCACCACCACCACCACCACCACAACCACCACTAAAGCCCATTAACATCCCACAGCTGGGCACAGGCCTCCAGTCTCATAGGAGAGAGGAAATTAGAGCCCGAGCCGAGGATTAAGTTACTTGCGGACCGTAAATTGGTAAAAGACACGCAGTTTTGGTTTCCAGGGTATGTGGCTTCGGCAGCTATATAAGCTCAACAGCCCCTACGTGGGGATTTGGTTTCTCTGGCGGCCGGGCCTAGTCGTCAACTCCCCTGACATAGCACGGAGGATCCTGGTCAAGGATTTCGCCAACTTCAAAAACAGATACTTGAGTTCTGGAGATACGGATCCTATTGGGGGACTGAATTTGTTCACCGTAAATGTAAGTATTTTGACGAATTTTGAGAACATAACTTCATTTTGGGGGGATAAAAGCAGAAGCCAATTGTCTAAGAAAATCGTAGTAATTTGAGAGATTAAAACGTATTAAATTACTCGAAAGTTTTAAGTAGTTCATACATGCTTTTTGATAGTTTGAATTATACGTTTGACAATCGTTTACGATTAGGATGATCTTACATAATGGGGGGCTGGACAATGTCGTACATGATGAAAAAGCATTAGTCTCTGTCTTCTTCCCTCTAGTAAAAATGGAGAGAGACAAAATACCTGTATGGAATTAATTTAGCTATTTTGTACACATCTAAGAAGTTCTCAGTGCATAAGTCGAATAAGAACCACGTCAAGACGTTGAAGGTTCGAACCTTACTCATGAAATTTACAAATTTGTATTTTTAATTTTTTTTTAATATTTTAGGATCCCATTTGGTCATCCATGAGGCAGCGTTTAAGTTCCGTGTTCACAGCGTCCAAACTCAGGATCCTGCAGGATCACACCAGGCTAAAGTCTAAGGAACTGGCGCAAAGGATTCATAATGATAGTAGTAATCCCATTAATCTTAGAGTAAGTACCAAAACAAGTATGTACTTTAGTGTATGGCCTTAAAAGGCCCGGCAGTTAAGCCAGCCAGTCAGGAAAAATCTTTAAAAAGAACCTCCTTTTTAACGATTTTGCCTGACTTGACTATTAAGCGGTGGCAAATGCATGAATGAGGAAATTCCATACCAATATTATAAATGCGAAAGTGTGTCTGTCTGTATGTCTGTCTATCTGCAACGCCTTTACGGCCCATCTGCTAAACCGATATTGATGAAATTTGGTACAAGGGAGGTTGTATCCTGGGGAAGGACATAGGATATTTATCCCGGAAAATTAAAGAGTTCCCGCGGGAATCAAAAAACGTAATCCGCGCAGACAAAGTCGCGGGAATCATCTAGTATACATGATGTTTTCAAGAACTTTAAGCGTCTATTGTTTGATTCCAAAACAAGATTTAATATAAAAAACTTTGCTGCATAAAAAAACATCAAGGACTACAAAAAACGCCCTCACGATCAAGGAAAGGTTAATTCGCTATAATTCACCAAATACAGACATAACATCTATGTGGTACAACGCGCAGCAAATCTTCCAAATTACTCTCTCAACTAATGGTTTAAATAAATAAAGAAATAGAAGTTTATTTCGAGTAACTATAGATAACTAGGTAAGAGTAAACAAAGAGGCATTAAACTAAGTATATATTAAACTAAAATGAAAAGTAAGCAAATTATTAAGCAAGAATGATGATGATGAATTTACCACAAAAAAATTTATACAATATCATAAACAAAATGATTTCCGTGACTTTGTCGGCATGGATTGCGGTTTTTTTGATTCCAGCGGGAAGTCAATGTCTTTTCCCGGGATAAAATTACCTACCTTTTTACCAAATTTCGTCAAAATCGGTTGAAAATGTAGATAAAGCGCAGCAGACAGACACACTTTCGCATTTATAATACTAGATGATGCCCGCGGGAACTCTTGAATAGGCATGATGACTGATTTTGAAAAATGGTCAGATTATGTTCGGAAGTATCTACTATTTCGAAAAAATATCTTATTTCAGCAGAAAAATAAGGTTTGGTAGATAAAATTGGCATTTGAAATTTAAATTTTAAAATTCACGCCAAAACGTTCGGCGGTGTCATGGCGTCGTTTGTGACGTCACTATTGTTTTTACCAATGTACTCCGTGCAGTGTGCAGTAAACAATAGAGTGATTGTCAAAGCTCGAAAACAAACAATTGTGACGTCATTCGCTTCTTGGTGTTTTATCCAATATGGCGGATTGCTGTATTTTATAGTTTTATTATATCAAAATAAATAGCAATCTCACTCGAAATAGAAAAATAAATACGTTTTTTATAATCCATGAATCCCATTTCATTAGATAAATTCATAATTTCATTGATTCTTGGTTACTGTCATCATGCCTATTGTGCCAAATTATTTCCAGATCCATTCAGCCGTTCTAGCGTGATCGAGTAACAAACATCCATCCATCCAAAAATTTGAATTTTTAATTTTTACTTGTAGGTAATGTTTGTGGATTATACGACGGATGTCATCGGCACCTCAGCGTTTGGAGTAGCAAGCGATGCTACTTTGACGGGGAAAGGCCCCATGAGGGCCATCACCAAAGACTTTGGCAAGTTTGGCCTCATGCGGGGACTCTCTTGGTGCAGTATATTTTTCTTCCCGGATTTAGTCGACTATCTAAGGTATTTAGTTTTTTTTAAATACATGATTTAAATCCTAAAGAAATTACTAGATGATGCCCGCGACTTCGTCCGCGTGGACTAAGGTTTTTAATTCCCGCAGAAAACCTTTAACTTTCCGTGATTAAATACTTTTTACGCTTTCACGGCCCACCTATTCAACCAATTTTGATGGAATTTGGTACAGAGATAGGTTATATCCCGGGGAAGGATATAGGCCGTGCTAGGCTGTGATGGGCTTTGAAAGCGTAGCAGACAGACAGAAACACTTTCACTTTTGTAATATTAGTAATTAGTATGGATTCTAAAAGTTAAACTCAACCGAACAAAAACAAAAATAATCGTATAGAGGTTAAAAAAAATTGAAATTTACTTTTACAGGTTAAAGTTCTTCCCACGTGGATCAGAACGTTATTTGAAGCAAGTGTTCAGAAAAATCGTCAAGAATCGAGAGGAGAACATGGCGGACGCGAGAGAGTCCAGAGACTTGCTCGACGCTCTGATCAAAATCAAGAAGGAAAAGATGGAAAGTAACGAAGGTAATAAATACATTATTTAAACACACTAACTCTGGCTCTACACTGCTTAATATTAACCAAGGCTTACTGATTGATTGGCTGATTTAGTCAAATCTTGTTATGCTGTCACTCTTTGATTAGTTTATTCCGGGGTTGAAATGAGAAGGACAGGTAAAAAAAATTAAACTTTAACACATGATTCGTCGATTGCGATTGTTAAGCAACGTTGACCCAAGTCGGTAGCTGGATGGGTGACCGAATTTGGAAGTCTGAATTTGGCCTTTTCGTTTCACGTTAATCCCCCGTCAGTCCTATTAACATCTGACAATAATCGTAAGTTGAAATAGTACTCTTAGTTGATCGTATGCGGAAGGAACTGAAAACCCACCGCATTAGTAGGTATCCCAAGAAAACCCCTACCATTATGTGATTAATGGATCGACCCTCGTCAATGAGGAATACGACGCAGAGGGAGATTATATTACTAAACTATTTGATAGCAGCGACTTCGTCCGCTTAGATAAAGTTAAAAATTAAAAGCGACGTTGCGGGTCTAGTTAACATTTTGGACGGCGATTTTATTTAAGGCTCATACCCACGCCAACGACCTTGAGCATTTCCTCTCCTCACTCTTGCGAACACAGTATGTGGGTGCGACAGGGACGCATTGCACTATAATTTCACAAAAACAACTAAATACACCATAACTTTGTTGGGATATCGAAATTAAATAAAGTGCTTCTACAGAATTGAGGACAAATATTTTCTCATTATACTCATGTAAATTTTGTTTTAATACCTGCAAAGCTATAAAAGTTACAAGGCATTATTAGTGAAAAAACGCTTTTTTGGTACTGTTTGTATTTAATTCAATAAATAATATTTTGAAAAATAATTGTACAAAGATGATGAGCGAAAGTACCTAGCACATATATTTTTTTCAGAATTTTATGAAGTCATTTGAACCAGCTGAATCAAGTTGAATTACAGATATTTTAGATCAAATTTTGAAGGAGCCCCTTAAAGTAATATTACCTATTAGTTTGAAATTTAATTAATATTTTCAGACTTCTCTGATGATCTGTTGATAGCCCAAGCGGCTATTTTCCTACTCGGTGGTTTTGAAACTTCTGGCAGTGTTCTATCGTTCATCACTTACGAAATGACCTTCAACCCTGACATACAGGTAAATCTTCCATAAATAATAGGTAGTTTATTGTGTTATTAGTTTTAGGTCTACTGTCTAATTGTGCGTAGTTTAATTTTAATTTGAAGGTAGGCTATTTGTAGCCTGGGTATTTTTATACCTTACTACAGTGTCTTTTAGATTTCAGTATTATTTCTGAATTACTAATATTAAATTTCAGGACAAGTTATATCAAGAGCTCAAAGAAGCCAAAGAGAAAATTGGAAACGAGGATTTCGATACAAAATTGCTTTCGGAGTTGACTTATCTTAACTGTTGTATAAAAGGTTTGTGTGGTTATACTTAAAAATCGAGTATATTAATTTACTATGTAGATGATGCCCGCGATTTCGTCCGCGTGGATTAAGGTTTTTGATTCCCGCGGGAGCTTTTGAAGTTTCCGGGATAAAAAGTAGGCTATGTCCTTCCCCGGGATACGAACTATCCCTGTACCAAATATCATCAAAATCGATTGACAGACAGACAGACACACTTTCACATTTATAATACTAATATGGATTATAGTGTAGATTAATATAGATTTTTGTTAACTTTTTTAAAGAGAGCAACCTCCGAATTTTTTCCTGGTTCTTCTCGGTAGGAATGGCATTTCGAACCAATGGTAGATTCATTTGACGATTCAAAACCGTTTGTAAAAGTTAATTTGAATATAAAAAAACATTTGAATTGAATAGTAATGTCAATAGTAGGTGCTTACTTAATGTTTTAGTTTTTTTAGTTCTTTTAATTTAATTATTTTCAGAGGGTCATAATAACATAAAAATAAAAATAAACATTCGAATTGAATTGTAATGTCAATAATAGGTACTCACTTAATGTTATTGTTTTTAACCCCCGACGCAAAAAGAGAGGGGTGTTAGAAGTTTAACGTGTCTGTCTGTGTGTCTATGTATCTGTGTATCTGTGTATCTGTCTGTGGTATCGTAGCTCCCAAACGGATGAACCGATTTTCGTTTAGTATTTTTTGTGTCATAGATAATTTTATCCCGAGTGTTCTTAGCCATGTTTCATGAAAATCTGTTCATCCCTCTGAAGGTCATCAGCTTTTTCCTAGTCGGGGGTTTTTTTAAATTTGTAATTTATACTTGTATTTTCAATTCTTTACAAGATGTAATTATTTTCAGAGGGTCTCCGCAAGTACAGTCCAATGGGTTGGCTGGACCGGATCGCCGCAGCGGACTATGCAATCGACGACAAGCTCACAATCAGAGCCGGCACGCCAGTCTACGTCAACGCGATCGGCATGCATTACGATCCCGACTACTTCCCTGATCCGGAGAAGTTTGATCCAGACAGATTTTTGCCAGAGAACGAAAAGGAAATTAAGCAGTACACTTACATGCCTTTTGGGGAGGGGCCGAGGTTTTGTATAGGTGAGATGCTTTTTTTTGTCGAAGTGATACTTCGAACGAAGTCGAAGTGAACAAAAAAGCGACACCAAAACGAGACAAACATACTCGTAAATAAATAGGATTTAGCCTGCGAGAGAATGAGATAGAATACAAGTTATATATTCACGACCAATAGATGGCGCTGTATGATATTGAGTCGCGCTACTGCTCCATTGTACTCAAAAGGGTATTGTTATCTCATTCTCTAGTAGGCTACTTTTCTGAAGTTTCACTTAATCTGCCGTATGTGAATTGCACATAGTTTACCTACACTTTTTTTTTATTCCACTACTAGTTTGCCCGTACTTACCTGATGGTAAGTTATGAGGTAGTCTAAGATGCGTAGCTTAGCGGCCGGGCGAAGTAGCGGGCTGACCTGTAAGGGGTACGGCAGTTATATTAAACACTAGCTGATGCCCGCGACTTCGTACGCGTGGATCGAGGTTTTGTGGTTCCCGCGGGAACTCTTTAATTTTCCGGGATAAAAAGTACCCTATTATTTAGTCCGGACTTCTAACTTTACGTCTGCAAAATTTCAAAGCAATCGGTTCAGTAGTTACGGCGTGAAAGCGGAACAAACATACAAACAAACTCACTTTCCCATTTATAATATTATAGTAAGGATAAGGATATACTCCTAATCGGTTTCTACACGGCATCGTACCGGAACGCTAAATTGCTTGGCTTCTTTTGTCTTGGCGTCTTTGCTTGAATGGTGCTGGACTGAATTCACTTAACGATTCAAAAGCACTTCTAAAAGTATATTTGAATAAAAAACATTTGAATATTTACACTTGGGCACAGGCCGCCACTTTCGAATTAGAGATAAGACCCACCACGCTGCTCCAATGCGGGTTGGCGGGCTGATTTGAACATTTGAATTTTGAAAATAACTTAAATTTCCAGGATCCCGTTTCGGCAAGATGACGTTAAGGTTCGCCCTTTCATCTGTGTTCCTGAAGTTCAAGCTGCACCCAGTACCCGACAAGCCCAAGCCGATAGATGTGAAGATAGACAACCGCTGCCTCTTGTATCTGCCTGGAGAACCACTTTATGTTCGATTCGAGCCTAGGAATTAAGGAATACAAAACAAATAAAATGTATTAATAAAATAATATTTTATCAATACTAATACTAGATGATATGCCCGCGATATCATCCTAGCCTATGTCCTTCCCCGGGATACAACCTATCCCTGTACCAAATTTAATCAAAATCGGTTGAACAGATGGGCCGTGAAAGCATAGCAGGCAGACAGACAGACAGTAAACTTTCGCATTTATAATATTAAGTATGGATGGATGAATGTTTGTTACTCAATTACGTCAAAACGGCTCAACGGATCTGGATGAAATTTGGCACAGAGATAGATTATAGTCTGGAATTACACAGGCTATTTTTTATCCCGGAAAATTAAATGTTCCCGCTGGAAACAATAACACCTCAATCTACCCGGACGCGCGGCCGCGGCGAAGTCGCGGGCATTAGCTAGTACCATATAAATGGTAGTCAACGTTGTCGAGATCGAATATGTAAAAAACAATTAAACATAGAATGTGGACTCATTTTACTAACGCCATCTAGTCTGAAAAGCGGGACAGCGCTATGGCAGGGACAAGGACAGACTTATACAGGTGAGGGGCACGCCCTACAAGTCGGACGCCCAACTTTTTTCTTTGAAAAGGCCCATCTAGTACCTACATATATATCGATGGTAAAAAACTCCCACTCAGCTTGCTGTTCTTTGCTCCATATTTTTATGTCATGGAGGGTAGGACCCTCGACACTATGTTTCTCTGGCATAAAATATGATGCCTAGACTTCTAAAGCATCTAAACTTTGCTCAAAAGCGTTTCAAATTCGGTATTTATACTAAGCCCTTTCCCGCAACGGTGCCCCGGACAGGCTTAGAGATAAATCACGCTCAGATGACCAGGATTAAACATTTGAAACCCTATTGGCTTAAAATTTAAGCCTCGTTTCGATTTTACAAAACTTTAAAATTTTCCTTTTATTTCGAACTAGCTGATGCCCTTTATTTCATACCATAATAGCTGATGTTCGCTACTTCGTCCGCGTGGAAAAAGCTTTTAACTCCTACGGGAACTCCGGATAAAAACTCGAGATAAAAAGTAGCCTACGTCGCTCTCTGGTGCGGTGCCATTTTGAGACCAGTATCCTAACGGTATTCCAGGTTAGCCCGCTACTATCTTAGCCTGCATCTGCACTTACCACATAGATGACTTACCACAAGGTGAGAGTGCAATCAAAAACTAACGTGTAGTAAAAATAAAAATAAAACTTTAAGTTGTCCTATGTGACCTGTCACCCACAATTTTTTCAACTGATTAACCCAACAAATACACTCACTTACATTTTATAGGAAAAATATTTTGTAGAAAAAAAAAATATGGCGCGAGGTAATTGAATTACCCGGAATAGAGGAACAGAAATGCGTACACCGAGGAGACAACACAGAGATGAGGAAAAAAAATTATAATGAAATTTTCCTCTAAATTTTCACGAGCAACCGTCCTTTGTCTCTTCGTGTTGGGCCATGAGACCGGCTTGGTCACAAGCGATACGCTCTCTCTATACTATCAACAGTTGTTTGTTATTACTACGCTCGTGCACGAATATTATCATAATGGCTTCCAGTACCCATCTACTGAACGGTATTAACTTTTTAAAAAAACCGGGCAAGTGCGAGTCGGACTCGCACAAGAAGGGTTCCCTACCATTATTAATAAATAATTACCTTTGTTAATGAACCGCAAGACTAACTTTGTTTGTAGAGGTTTATTGTTAATATCAAAAAAACTATGCTAGGTAGAGCATTGGCTATAGTTTTCCTGTAAAATATACGTAAATTCCTATTGACCATAATTATTTCAAATTTTTCGATTGGTAAACTCCGGAGATAAGGGGGGGGGGAACGGTATTTTTTTAGACATTTTCCCCGATAAATCAAAAACTATCATAATTAAAAATAATTAAAAATCTGTTTTAGAATGTACAAAGTAAACCCTTTCATATGATACCCCACACAGATTTCCCCCCTTTTTAAATAAGAACAAAAATAATTTCCATTTTTTTTAATTCCAGTGTCTTTGGGCCACTAATATACACAACTATTCCAAATTTCATGTCGATAGCTTCGGTAGTTACTGAAATAATCGAGTGTGACGGACGGACAGACGGACAGACGGACTGACAGACGGAGAAAGTCGCACCATAAGGGTTCCATTTTACCATTTTGGTACGGAACCCTAAAAGATGGTAAATTCTTCTTCGTCGATGGGTGTGTCCAAAAATAAAGCGGCAATCGTGCGTGGCTTCCGCGTGGGAATGCCGCGTTGTTATTGGATGTCTGCTGCGTATATAAATTCGTAGGCATAGTTCTCAAGGCCTCACTAGCGCATACTTGCCGCTCTTATGTCTGGACACACCATAACGCTCTTGGCAAGGCAGTCGTGGTCGTCACAGTGGCACGCTTGTCTATGAGTCTCCACTCCTCTCCAATGGCTGCCTTCCTTGCGCATACATGTAAATGAAAATCTAAGTAAACACCAACATTATTATAAGTTTGGACCTTAATTTGAGTTAGAGGTTTAAATTAAAATTATCTTGGAAAAAATACAAGAAAAACAAGCATAATATGTAGGATTCCGTAGTCATTCTAAATATTTGCGTAAAACGTGGGCAGTCAATTTTCTTAAACGGAACTCTTTGTTGTCTCGTCTAATATTGCTCTGCTCAACTTCCCGCGTATTTAGTGGCCTCATTATAGCCATTGAAAGCCTAACAACAGCGATTGTATTGTAATTGAATCACCGTGAATTGGATCGATTCCGGATCAATTATTCATGGGAAAATTTTGATTGTTGTCGACATTGAGCTTTATTCAGATAGACCCTATTCGTCTTTTATAATATAGGTCTAAAAAAATTATTATATTTCACAAGCACACAGTACATAGGGGTAACTTAATAACATTTAAAGCCTTACATCTAGGATATCCATACTAATATTATAAATGCGAAAGTGTGTCTGTCTGTCTGTCTGCTACGCTTTCACGGCCCAACTACTCAACCGATTCTGATGAAATTTGGTACAGAGATAGGCTACTTTTTATCCCGGAAAATTGAAGAGTTCCCGCGGGAATAAAAAAACATCAATCCATGCGGACGAAGTCGCGGGCATCATCTACTAACTAATATAGTAGTAACAAACAAGATATTAATATTGTGCATCTGTTTTCCGAACTAGTTAGGACTGTGTCTCGGTATGTTTACCGACTTCGAACTTAAAGACACAAGAAAAATGTTAACTATGCATATGCATAGATGAAGTGATTCGAACGGGAAGACAATATTTCAAGCCTGGTGCATGCACATGCGTGTAGGCTTCAAATCAGAAAGTTCCTCTTGTTCGAATTTCGGCTACGGCTTCCAATCTTCACAGGGATTATTCAATGAGATGACAAGTGTGTGCGCAAACACAGGTACATTCTCCATTCTCTTACTCACTTTGCCCGATGGGAAGGCAACTCGATACAACCGGAGAGAGTGCGCATGAGGATGAGGATGAGGATGAAAGTGAACCATGCGCAGTGCACTCGATAATCATTTCAAACAGTTACTCATGGTACCTATATGGCTATATGGTTTCTACTACCGTTTCAGAATGAAGTTCTACTGAGAACAACCGGTAAGAAACTCAGTAGTTGTTTTTTTAATGTTACAATACTATTATGTACTGTCATAATATACTATACATGCCTACGTAATGTAAGAAGTTTTACACTGACTTGTGGGTTGCTGAATGCGAAGTTGATTGCTTCCTTGCAATTTTGTTATTTAGGCCCGCTTGCAGAGACGCTGGGTTACGTTTAACCCAGGAATAAATTTGAAATTTTGGCAGAAGTTTTATACGAATTCTGTCAAATTAGCAGCTAACTCTGGGCTACAAACATTTTGCAAGCGGGCCTAAGAAATTCATAATCTATATAGTTAGCAAAATTATTGTGAGTAGTGTAGGTACCCGACTAAAACCTATAAAAGCGGGCAGGAACGTGTATAAAAAGCGCTCTCTGTATTACCGCGGGGTCATTCTTTATTCGCCTTTTGAGCTAGCATTTTGTCAGTTGAGTGACTCACAATGAGTCATAATTGTGTTTGGATTAAAGTGTGTTCCTTTTTGATTATTTTAATTGTGATATGTTAAAATCATTAAGTAGAATAAATTGTGGTTTGTTATATTTGCCTAGTTTCACTTTACTCCACTTCTGTTTCCTAAATTCAGAAGTGGGATAAAGGACCGCTAAATAGGCCCACATACGAGATGAACCAAAAAGGAACACACTTTAAAACACTTTAAATTTGGGTAATTTAAAGTGCTTAAAGTTGATCACGTGACCGATCAAGATATCTCTCGAAGGGTGACTCGCGTAATGTGCAGTGTTTATTTGTGTGCTAAAGTTGTGTTTTGTATTCATGTGATTGGTAACGCTGGCTCGCGGAGTGTGGCCGAGCTGTGGTGTTGCACAGCTCGTGTGCTTGAGGCGCCTCACGAGTGCGCTTGGGTGTGCAACTGTGCATGCCACGTGGGCGCTCTGGGCAGCGTTCACGAGGGCAATTCAGTCTGCGCGACACGCTGTCGTGCCTTGCTGCGTGCCTCGGAGCCGCAGTGCTGCGCGCTTTCCCGTGTTACGCCTGGCATTTGCCTGGAATGGTGGTGAGGTGATGACACCATCGAGCCTCTGGTGATATGACGTAATATGCGACATCGGTAAGACCGTTTAATTTATTTGCTTAAGGATGTAATACCCACCAAGCGTAGCCACAAAGTAAATGAACAGTAATTCATGTTACTGAATTGACTGTTAATTGTGTTAAGAAAGGTTTAGACCGCAATTGTATTTACGCGATTTCCATTTTATGATAATTTCCCACTAAATTAGCAAGCTGTGTTGGCTCAGTGGTTGTTATTGGCATAACGCATACATTTGAGTCCCTAAACCACCCTGAATGCTAGTTTGTGAACAGTATAAAGTGTCTAGCAGAAACATCTTGTTCAAAAGTAGAACCTTTGTGGGTACCGACCGGGTACAGAAATATTTTTGAGAAAAAGAGGTGACTCATACCCTAAGTTTGAATGCATAACTTGAAACCTCTAAGTTTGTTAAGTTTTGAGGCATAAAGTAATGTTTTGCTAAAACATACTGTACGGATAAATTGTTTTTGCGTAATTTAGTTTTTTTGTTTTTAAAATGAGGGATGTTATTTAAAACTCATAACCTAGTTACGATTGGACACAAACCAACCGCAATTTTAAAGTTTCATACCTAGACATAGCTACAAGCCAACATCTGGGAATTGAATTGAATTACGATACGTAAAAATTGTTACCTACCTACTTTACGATTTCATTGTTTTATTTAACATGACTTGTTACATAGAAAAAGTGTCTCAAAGTAAGTTGGTTGTGTGTTCCTGAGATATCAATGCGTTTTTGAATAGTTAACGTGAATAGATTTTGCTAATACCTTCTCGATTTTAATAAAAATTGTTATGGTCAGGTATAGACGAGCGGATATTTGAAATTAAACATAACTTGGGTTTTGGTTGGTTTCCTTAATGTTACCGAACCTGATTACGTAATTTAGATAGCAA
This sequence comes from Erebia epiphron, assembly GCA_963932025.1. Taxonomy (NCBI): domain Eukaryota; kingdom Metazoa; phylum Arthropoda; class Insecta; order Lepidoptera; family Nymphalidae; genus Erebia; species Erebia epiphron. The sequence goes on along the minus strand of OZ009947.1, from coordinate 829,712 downwards.
GAAAGTTGCATTTCGCTTTGATTAGAGAAGTTTTGTTTATCTACCCTCGTGGATAGTTAAAGTTTGATTTCATACAAATCGATTACGAGTCTACATACCTACCTGTCAGAATCTTAACTTTTTCTCGTTAGTAATTTTACATACGAGGCTTTTATAAACCAAATGGTTGTAATCCGCACTAAACAAGGATTACATAAAGTGCAATGAAGTTAAAATTCAGTTGTGAATGTATGAGGCATAGTGGCAGCTGGTTAAGACAATTGATCGTCGATGCTATAAATTGCTCGTAAAGGTACTCAGAACCTGTGATGGACATGACGTGTGTGCTGTGAACTACAGGTCACAGGTTCATTTTCTGTTCTATGTTCCTTTCGTCTTCGGCGCTCACCACGTGTGAGGCGTTCTGGTCGCGCCGGGCTGCGCGCCCGCATGCCGCGTGTGTAAAGCGCGTCACTGCGCGTCTGCTGGTCGCGCAGGGCTGTGCGCTTGTCTAGTGTGCGTTGCTGCGCACTCGCCTGCCGCGCTTAAGGCGTGACACTGCGTGTCCACTGGTTGCCCAGGGATGCGCGCCCACCTGGTGCGCGATGCTGCTCGCTCCTGGTTGCGCAGGGCTGCGCGCTCGCCTGGGGTGCGATGCTGCGCGCTCGCATGCCACGCTGTGAGGCGTGACACTGCGCGTCTACTGGTCGCGCAGGGCTGCGTGCTTGTATAGCGCGCGAGGCTGCTCGTTAGCCTTCTCGATATGGTTGAACATAACTGGTATGAGTAAACTTTCTTCATTTTCTGTGTTCATCGATGATGATGTTTGATGTTTTGAATGTTCAAAGTTGTTTCGACATGGTACAACTGTGAGTTTGTACTATGGTTGAGCGACCTTTAGTGAGGGCTCTACCAGCTCTACCGACTCTTGTTGCTCTATGAGCTCAACTGACTCGTTATGCTCTACCAGCTCTACTGTCTCTTGTTTCTCTACGAGTTCTACTGTGTCTTGGTACTCTACCAGCGCTACTGTATCTTGGAGCTCTACCAGCTCTATTGAGAGCTCCACAGGTTCTGTGAGTTCTATCGGCTTTGTATGTATGAGCTCTGCTGAAGCAGTCAAATAATTTTGTTGGTACCTGTGCTGGTACTGGTAACTGTGCTGGTAATGAACTTTTAAGTCAGAGAGCTTGTGAAGGTTTGGCGCCATGGAGTGGTGCCCTGGATCGGGGCCCTGGAGGTGTGCCCTGGAGGTGTGCCCTGGAGCGGTGCCTTGGAGTGGTACCTCGAAGTCGTGCTTCGAACTACGCGGCACGTTCTTCGGTGACAGACACTTTCAACTTAATTTGCATAAACATTGCCTATGGCTCTGCTTGTTGTCATCCAATTTAGTTACATGCTTTCTCTAGTAAAGTTAGGTTAGTCGTAAATCAGACGTTAGGTCAGTTCTTAGGTCAAACGTTAGGCTACTTATTAGTTCAGTTGTTAGGTCAAAATGTAAGCTTACATGTTAGGTTAGGTTACTTTAGGCTCTGTTAGGCTAGTGGATGACAGCGGACAGCGTTGTATGTAGTGGGCAGATTGAGAAGAAGGTTATGTCGGCAGACCTGCGAGGAGTGTAGCATAGCACTCTGTCAGGTGGGTGGTAGAATGGCTACCACCGACGGGGAGATGTACACGAATGTGTGTGTCAACCTCGGGCCAAGTATGGACCCGGTTCATCGTGAAAATCACAATGGTACCCATGGTTTTGGGTAGGTTCGTGAGCGCACTAAAGACTTCTGCAGCTCAGTACATGGTTCCTTGGAAAGGAGAATGGTGTCCCGAGAGTTGCGCTGCATTTTTTGAAAGTAAGATTCAACCGAACATTTTAATGTTTTCTTATGATTACAGTAGCACGTTTGATGTATTTGGGTGTGAGGTGAATTGCCTTGCTGGTCGAGCTGTATGACTGGTGTTGCCCAGATGCAGCGTGCTTCCGATGCTGGCGACCTAGAGTGGCTGGCTTCGAAAATTGCGTCTCTTAGATGCGCATCAGGCTGTGTCCTGGGAAGTCGCGTTCTCTGAATGCGCATCAGGCTGTGTCCTGGCAGGCTGTGTCCTGGGAAGTCGCGTTCTCTGAATTCGCATCAGGCTGTGTCCTGGCAGGTTTTGTCCTGGGAAGTCGCGTTCTCTGAATGCGCATCAGGCTGTGTCCTGGCAGGTTTTGTCCTGGGAAGTCGCGTTCTCTGAATGCGCATCAGGCTCTGTCCTGGCACGTTTTTAACGTGGTGTGTGTGTGAACTTGCAAGTTCAGGTATGAGATTAACTGAGATGTAATGTCTGGAGAAGTATGCATACTTTTGAATGTGAAGCGTTTTATTTTGTGTAGCGAAAGTTGTTATTTTGAATGAGGGCCTCGTATGCGTGATGAATGTCAGAATAGGCAATAGCGTGCATCGTCATGAATAATCAACCATTTGTGTCTTATGCAGGTTCTGATGACAGTAACTGTGACGATGCGGGTGAATCTTTGGGTGCCCTCACTAGTTCAGGAGACACCGCAAGAGGGGGAGCTAATGAAGATGGCATACGCACACCAGCCCTTCCTGCTTCTGATGAAATTGTTTCCGGTGCAGCCGAGGGCGGCGCACAATCAGGATAGGCCGAGTTAGCAAAATTATTGTGAGTAGTGTAGGTACCCGACTAAAACCTATAAAAGCGGGCAGGAACGTGTATAAAAAGCGCTCTCTGTATTACCGCGGGGTCATTCTTTATTCGCCTTTTGAGCTAGCATTTTGTCAGTTGAGTGACTCACAATGAGTCATAATTGTGTTTGGATTAAAGTGTGTTCCTTTTTGATTATTTTAATTGTGATATGTTAAAATCATTAAGTAGAATAAATTGTGGTTTGTTATATTTGCCTAGTTTCACTTTACTCCACTTCTGTTTCCTAAATATATATATAAAATTCAAAGTCCTGACTGACTGACTGACTGACTGACTGACTGACTGACTGACTGACTGACTGACTGACTGACTGACTAACTGACTTATATATCAACGCACAGCCTAAACCGCTAGGGTTAGAGACTTGAAATTTTGACAGTAGCTTCCTTTTGTGACGTAGGCGCTCACTACTAGGCAGGAAGGATTTTTCAAAATTCCACCCCTAAGGGGGTAAAATAGGGGTTGAAACTTTGTATGAAAGTCCTTCATTTCTCAAGTTAAAGCCATGAAACTTGATATTTGGGCTATTTATATTATGAAATACTTACATAATTCACAGTTTTTATAAATTCTTTCCCAAAGGACGTTAAATAGTCCCTTCAAAAGTTCAATTATGCCGCAACAGAGCAACGGATCGACGTGTTTTTTTTTTCATGGGTTCTTTTTATTCCGGAAAATTAAGGAATGCCTATGGGAATTAAAAAACTTATGCCACGCGAACGAAGTCGCGGGCGTCCGCTAGTAGGTTATAATAATTACAATATGGATTTTATTCACGAAAGATACCTCTACCGACTTTCTTATAAAGCCTTTGCAAAAATTATGCTTATGCGAAAGAGCTCGGCTGATATATATAGGGTCAGCACACAATTTGTTTTCAAACTGTCTTTGAAACGCACCTATTTCTTTACTCCTTTCAGGCGGGGTTGAAGAGAAGCGAGCATATTATTATCTTAACCAATTTAAACTCAACGCTAGTGATTTGGAAATACCTACAGTAAAAAATTTGAATACTGAAAAGTCTGAATTCAAAGAATACCGTACATAGTTAAAGCAAATATAAAAGTTAACAAAGCTAAACTAGAACAACTATAGATTTGTCTATAGAGACATCGATGAAGTCGCGGGTATAAAGGTTAAAATGCGCGTCAAATTGATAACCACCTTTTTTGGAAAGTCGATTAAAAATACATAATGATTAAATACTATTACTTTCGAATTCAGTACCTAATAAATAATTTTGAAAAAGAGTCAAGTGAGTAAAAAATTTAACTTATATTGTATGACCGTAGTATTAAAATACCTACCCGAATAAAAGATGGCGGTCTTAAGACAGCTGTTCTATGGCGTTTATCTAGTCAAGAATTATAGTACCACCAACTCATCCGGCCCGATGGCCAAAATTTCAACAAATTTTTATACTTGTTTAGTTTGTTTTTTTTTTATTTTCAATATGTATAGTCCATTATGCCTAACTGATCCGGTGTCAGTGTAAATTAAACAGGCATAAAAATGAGTTCCAATTTTGGCCACCTGGTCAGATAAATTTGTGGGACTGTATACTAGCGACGCTGTTATGGGTCAGATAAGTTTGTGGGACTATAAGGAGTTTTACTTCAAAAATACATTGTTTGTAACGACCCTAAGGCAGGGGAGAAGACGCATGGTCATTACCGCCTAATCGCTGATAACCGGCGTTTTTATTAGCCGCCCGGTTCTTATATCACAGATAATGATCCCGTAATAGACTCGGAGCCACCTTCCGAGACATCCAACGAAAGCAATCTATACATTTATGCGTTGGTTAATGTAACACCTATGTAACGTTAACGCGTGGCAAAGGAAATCCGAAATCAATTCGCAATCCCAAATAACTTCTTGATAACAACGGTAGACGATAGAGTTAGTTTGGATTGTGCAAATTTGACTCGACCAGCTATGCTTGGGACTGAAGTTACTTGTATCCTAATAATGACTTATGAGTAATTTTGATTTAAAAGAGCAACCACCGAGTTTATTGCGGTAGATTCACTCGACGATTCAAATGCTCTTTTAAAAGTTTATTTGAATAAAAATCCTTGAAGTTTGAAGATCATGTGATAAATGATTAATGTAAGTAAATGATAATATGGGTTGATGTAAGAATTTCTACACGGGCAAATGAACCACATGTTCCAATATAAATAAAAGGAACACACTTGGATTTAATTTTATCAAGATCTACCTGATGCCCGCGACTTCATCCGTGTGGCTTGAGGTTTTTGGTTGCCGCGGGAACTCTAATTTTTCGGGGTAAAAAGTAGCCTAGATGTGTTATTCCAGACTGTGCCAAAATTTCACCTGTTCCGGCGTGATTAAGTAACAAACATCAATCCATCCATCCAAACTTTCGCATTTATATAATATAAAATAATATAACACAAATAAGATTTATGTAAGTGAAAAAGTCTTCGGAATTATCTGGTAATTCCTAAAGTCATTAAAATGGTTTCGAGCGAGATTTCAAAAGGAATATAACGAATGCATCTTTCCAATTCCACATTCCACATTCCACATTTGCAAGGGAATTAATGTTCAGGGAATTCCATTTCAGAATGGGATCCGCACAATTCTCCACTGAATCCGCAACCAATCTCCGACGGAAGATAAATTACGGGTGGCATTAGAAACTTCCAATATCTATTTATCCAGCGTTTCCGATTTTCCTTTTTACCGGAAACTCCCACGATAATTCCCTGCCAATAATGTTTGGACGTACTTTTTGATTCTATAATAATATTACAAATTTAATTTATTGTGAACTGGATGCGAAATTGACGAAATTATTTTTTTCATTCCCGCCAAATCTCTAATTTTACGAGATAAAAAGCCCATGTCCTTCCCCAGGGTCCAACATATTTTCCTGTATCAAATTTTATCAAACTCGGTTGAACAGATGAGCTGTGAAAGCGAAGCAGACAGACAAACAGACACACTTTCACATTAATAATATCATCATACTTCATACTATATATATAATATTATAAATGCGAAAGTCACTTTGTTTGTTGGTTTGTTGGTTTGTTGGTTTGTTGGTTTGTTGGTTTGTTGGTTTGTTGGTTTGTCCTTCAATCACGCCGCAACGGAGCAACGGATTGACGTGAATTTTGGCATGGGTATAGTTGAGGACCTGGAGAGTGACATAGGCTACTTTTTATCCCGGAAAATTGAGGAGTTCCCGCGGGAATCAAAAAACTTAAACCACGCGGACGAAGTCGCGGGCATCAGCTAGTTAGTAGATATAGATAGATAGCAAGAGTGGTAAGCATCTATGAACGGTTTAGCGTATGTTATGTCATAGGTTTATGAGGAACCTTCAACGGTTCTAATTATCCGTTTAACATACGGCTTTTCTCACACAATCGCGTGATACTACCTATAGTTCACGCGCGAGTTGAATGCAGAGTAAATGTATGGTGACACATACATTTACTCTGCATTCAACTCGCGCGCGATCTGTAGACGTGTTTTTCGTCGTCGACGTGTTTGAAGTCGTCCTTCCAGTACCTTGGAACCCCAACATCTATCGATTTTTCGAACTATGTACTCCACCCATTGCCGTCAGCTTCTCAATCCGTCGAACTCTCTCAGTCTCAAGTTCTTCATTGCATCTCCTTTTTCGGATTTGATAACGTAAAGAAACTCGACATAGATCTCTTGTGCCACTGTAATATACTTAGAATTACCAAATCTATAAAAGCAGTTTTCCCAAGTGCGAGATAAACGCTCTAAATAATCTAAATCGGATAATAAGACGTGTAAAGGCGCTGATGGTTTTGCAATGTAGCCAAAGATGCTGCACTAAAGCATACTAAAGCGTGCAATTGGTGCGGGCTGTTGGAAGCGGTTCAACCCTCCCCTCGGGGGTGAAATTTGAATTTCAAAGTCACATGTAGGAGTGTTAGTATTCAATGCTGAGTGCAATGAATAATTTCCCCTTGGAGTGATATCTGGACGATTTGTCCGGGGACCTTTTTTGCCGATTTCGCCCTGGACAGCAGGAAATGTCTGTTTCGTTTTCTTTGAAATAAAATTACAAGTGTATTTTTTGAAAACCTATCTTTCTGCCTGTCACTGGCTGTCGATCACTCTCAATTTTCATGGAATTTGAGGGGAGTCTGAGCATGATACGTTTAAAAAAATTTAAACCGACATATTATTTAAAAAAGAAATCGAGAAATTATTCAGTAAAAAATAACAACTTTTAGGTGTTAATACCTGACTTCCACATGGATATTTTTGGATCTTTGTATAAGTTTTGGTTCATAAATCATACCATACTACAACCCTACCAAGTTTTAACGACTGTGGATTTAATGCGGGGGTCTCCATACAACAAACCGCCCCATTACCTAGACTACTCCTACTTTTGAAGTGAAACTTCTTTAGAATCGTTGTGATTTGAAAATTCAACTAAACGAAAAAAAACCGGGCAAGTGCGAGTCGGACTCGCGCACGAAGGGTTCCGTACCATTATTAATAAATAATTACCTTTGTTAATGAACCGCAAGACTAACTTTGTTTGTAGAGGTTTATTGTTAAAAAACTATGCTAGTTAGAGCATTGGCTATAGTTTTCCTGTAAAATATACGTAAATTACTATTGACCATAATTATTTCAAATTTTTCGATTGGGAAACTCCGGAGATAAGGGGGGGGGAACGGTATTTTTTTTGACATTTTCCCCGATAAATCAAAAACTATCATAACTAAAAATAATTAAAAATCTGTTTTAGAATGTACAAAGTAAACCCTTTCATATGATACCCCACACAGTACAGTTATCTCACTCTTAAATTTCAACCCTCAGATTTTCCTCCCTTTTTAAATAAGAACAAAAATAATTTCCAAATTTTTTTAATTCCAGTGTCTTTGGGCCACTAATATACACAACTATTCCAAATTTCATGTCGATAGCTTCGGTAGTTACTGAAATAATCGAGTGTGACGGACGGACAGACGGACAGACGGACAGACGGACAGACGGACAGACGGACAGACGGACAGACAGACGGAGAAAGTCGCACCATAAGGGTTCCATTTTACCATTTTGGTACGGAACCCTAAAAATTAAACGAAAAAGCGACACCAAATACAGACAAACTTAAATAGGATTTAGCCTGCGAGAGATTGAGATAGAATACCAGTTATATTTATTTTCTTTCGTAGGCTACTTTTCGGAAGCTTCACTTCTGTCGTGTGTGAATTGCACACACATACTTTTTATGTCGATTTACTCCAGCGGTCTACCTTGATTGGAAATTCAAAGCAGAAAAAAAATATAACAGAGCTCACGCGGGATTTTGAAAAATCCCTATATTTACGCTGACGAACATCTATTCTGAAATATTTTCATTCATTTGCTTCGCCAACTTTTATTCGTATTTTCGCGCGAATATCGTCACATTCCGCCCACAGCACCGTCAGCGTTTACTATAAACCCGGTCTCCGCAATATTTATCTCGCTTATATCATACTTCCCTTTATATTGTGTGCCCAATATCTCGCCCAAATTGTGGCTCACCATTTTCAATATGTGTGTAATATTTCCACTATTATACGCAGAGCTAGTCACAATGTATAAGGGGTACTTGATAAAAGTTGAAAAGTTTGATGAAAGCTGAGTAAAACCCTTTAAAAAAGGTAATTATTAACCCCCGACGCAAAAAGAGAGGGGTGTTATAAGTTTAACGTGTCTGTCTGTGTATCTGTGTATCTGCGTATCTGTGTATCTGTGTATCTGTGTATCTGTCTGTGGTATCGTAGCTCCCAAACGGATGAAACGATTTTCGTTTAGTATTTTTTGTGTCATAGATAATTTTATCCCGAGTGTTCTTAGCCATGTTTCATGAAAATCTGTTCATCCGTCTGAAGGTCATCAGCTTTTTTCTAGTCGGGGGTTTTTTTAAATTTGTAATTTATTTAGACCTAAACTTACCAGATCCTTCCTGGCAAATTCACGATTATTTCTAACCCACCTACACGCTTACATTTTCTTTTATTTTTACTAGATGATGCCCGCGACTTCGGCCGCGTGAATTAAGTTTTTTTATTCGCGCTAGAACTCTTTAATTTTCCGGGATAATAAGTAGTCATTCAAGTTTGACTCTACTGCCGAGTATCAGTTAAGTCTGACCCGTTGTCCTAGGTAAGCGACAGAAGCGACACGATGCGACGCGGCAGTATCATATAGTAGTAAGGTTTGTGAGACACATCACATCACATGAGTGAGACGGACTGAAGCAGTGCTATGCAAACGGTATCTGCTAAAATTATAAATACAAATCATAGTAGGTGTGGGATGTTGTATGAAGTACTGAATAGTGACGTCATCAAAATTCGACGCAATTTTTTACTTTAATCGATAGTATAAATAATTTTCGGAAATAAAACTAGCAGGAGGAATAATTTATTTGAATTTAATAAATTTTCTCTCGCGCATTTCCCACTAGCTCCTAGCACACATCGGTTGTTGTTTCCCCTTGCACAATCTCGGCACTCGATCACGCTGAACCTCCATACTTCCGATATACGAAGGCTTCAATTTCCTGGATACGTACCGAGTAAGCGGTTAATATTTTCAAAGGAGATTGTATTGTGCTTGAGAATATCACACTATAGTGCTGATGGTAATTCTTATGTTGTAGCAAAACTTCGTTCATCATCATCATTAATCATCAATATTTTTAGAAGCACTAAAGCGACCGTACAACACGTGTCCCGGAAGGTTATTCTTATACCTTAGCGATTCGTATCAGATAATATTATATATCTAAGAGCTCTGCTCAGGCCGGGCACGTTTGGGGCCCTATTAACTTTAAGGTTTTAAGATGCCGTTGTTAATTACACCATCACGTCTTTTACTTGACGTTCAAAAAGTTTACTGTGTACATATTTTGAATAAACATATTTTGACATTTTTTTTTATTTTGTGCTTTCTATTTTTATAGAAATAGCCACGTTCAAAATTTACTGCAGTGTGCAAAAATGTACATTATACAGTCTTTGAGAGCAACATTTACAGAGCAACTTCTGAGTTTCTTGCCGGCTCTTCTCAGTAGAATCATTTTTCCGAACCGGTGGTAGAGTCCAAAAGTGACACAAGTTGTCCTATGTGAAATAAATAAATCATTTATCATTTTGACTTTGACTTACGGTGAATACTGGTGCTCAAGTATGTTGTACCAATTTACTCTTTGCACAAGTAGAAGCGAAGCATCAGCTGGTATCCGGCTCTTACTTCTAACTTTTAGTATTTCGTTGAAACGTGTTCGTTTCGTTTTGCTCCTTTTCTCATTGGATTGAGTTTATTCGTGGGAAGTTGTTCTATAAACACGGTCTTGCACTATACAGTCAATATTTAATTCGAACTCCATTAGAGATTTCTTTTATTATATTATACTCTTTCTACATATTATGAGTATTGTCTTTTGGAAAATTAATTTTTAGAATGATTTTGAATTGACCTAACCTTATAATATGAATATGATGATATTCAGGCCAGGCTTTGGCTTTGAGCGTTGGCAATATGGTCATAATGCCAACGCTCAAAGCCACATTGTTGACTTATTGTGTTTTAGAATTATTATAATCGTTATATTTTTTAAGTTTCCTTGTATCTTGTTTCTTTTGTGTTTTTGTGGTGTATAATAAAGTATATATAATATCACTAAGTCATATGTATTGTACTTACAAACATCAAACTGAGAATATGAGTAACATTGCTTAAGTCTTGCTTTAAGCATTGGCAGTATGGTCCCTGAGCTCTGAATTATCATATAAATATCATAATTGACTGCCCTAGTGCAGAGGTGAGTGCTGTTGGAGGTCCCGGGTGTGACCCGAGCAGAGCGAATTTGGAATTAAGAATTTCCCAATTGCCTCTGGTTTGGTCTTCAAACGTGGCTAGTTACCGTCAAACGTGGCTGGGTACAAACTACGTAAAAATCGATTACAACTGCCACTAGCCATAATATCCTTTGATTTTTTATATAGGACTAGCAAACCCGGCGAACTCCGTTTCGCCACCAGATGGCTTTGTTCTATGTAACATTTCGTTTGGTGATTAAAAGAAGAAGAAAAATTTTTTTTTGTTTTATATTTGAAAAGGAAAAATTTTATTTCATTTCACAACAGTAATGAATTCATTTCGATTACAAAAATGAAGTGTTATTTAGTTGAACTTCTCTAAGTAAATGAAAGTGAATCCAAAGTAAATACTGAATCGAAGCGTTATACGTGTCCGCAAATTATCCGTTTCATTGAAGTGCTCTTTGGTAAACCACATTTTTTGTTTTTTGGTCTGACGTTAACACAAACAAAGCGGATGGTTTCCCAACTCGTGAACACGCAACGTATAACTGCCCATGTGAAAAACAATGATTTTCTAAATTTATCCCGCAAACACTAAGCGATTGCCCTTGCGACTTGTTAATTGTCATTGCGAACGCAAGGCGAACTGGAAATTGCAATCGTTTGAAGTCAAACGGAAGATCAGTCGGAATCATTGGTATTCGAGGAATACATACATTTTCACCTGCGTACTTTCCGTTAATAATGGTTGCCTCAATCAAATTCGGCATAAGTCTTTTTACCGAAAGTCGAGTACCGTTGCAAAGTCGCGGTGGATTCAAATTACGCAATATCATAATAACTGTACCAACTTTGAGTTGCAAGTTATGTGGTGGATATCCTGGTAACTCCAGAGAGTTCAAAAACTCCGTTGGATAATTTACTACATCATCGGGATTTGTTATGGAATCAACGGATTTGTATGTCACCAAATCGCCAGCAATTTTTGATTGAATGGTGAAATTCAGTGCGTGTACATCATTATTCTTTGCGGCAAGAATTGCTCGTTGACTTAACCAAGCATAATTCTGATAATTCTCACTAATGTTTGGGAAAACATTTTCAATAAGAGCTAATTGAGAGTCTACAAATCGGCAAAAGTCGTTGGTAAGAGTAATTAATCCAGATGTCGCATCAACTGGGACTTTTCCATTTCCAACAGCTAACAATTGTTTGGAAAATAGTGCAGCACTTTGATCATTTTGAAGTTGAACTCTCATATTAGTGGTTAGCGATAATGTTTTTACGTTATTCCAGAAAGGTGATGCCTTCAGGCAAGCATTCAATTCATCTGCAGGCGTTCCACGGGGAATTACTGGCAACGTCTGCCTGAAATCGCCTGCCAACAATATCATCAAGCCGCCAAAGATGTTGTTATTTCGCCGAAGATCCTTCAGTGTGAAGTTAAGTGCTTCAAGTGATTTCTTATGTGCCATTGTGCACTCATCCCAAACAATGAGCTTGCATTGCATCAACAATTTTCCCATTGCACTGGATCGGGAAATATTGCATGTTGGAGTATCAATTGTGTTTAAATTGAGTGGCAACTTAAGCGCAGAATGTGCAGTACGACCGCCATCTAGAAGAGTCGCCGCAATTCCAGATGATGCTAACGCCAAAGCTATGTCACATCTTGATCGAATAGTGGCCAAAATCAATGAAATGACAAATGTTTTCCCTGTTCCTCCAGGTGCGTCCAGGAAGAATAGACCACCAGTATTATTGTCCACCGCTTGCATTAATGTTTCGTATACTTGTTTTTGCTGTTCATTCAGCAACGGCACATTATTTCGAATGAATTCCTGCAATGTATCAACATTGTATTGCAGCTCTCGATTTAATTCTTGGTTGAATGCATCGTGCATCGATCGATTTGGCGCAATCATTCCTACTTCAATCAGTAACTTGTTTGCAATAGTCAAGCATTGATCCTCAATCAGAATCAATCCTTCATTGTAGATTTCATCGGTTATTTGGATGTCAGGATTATTCGTTTGAATGCGCAAGCGATGCAAGATATCTTCACATATGTCGTCTTTGTATTTGTTCCATAACTGAATTGGTTGTGAAGGAAAACATGTGGTGATGATAATTGCGAACAGCGTTCGTATTTGGTACGCATTTGATGAAACAACTGAATCCGCAAGTGTTAAATCCCAATGAGAATCGTTCTCCAGCAAACCCAATAGTTGACATGCTTCTCGATATGTTTGGCATTGGTGGCCATTCACAGTTTTCAAATGCGCAAATGATTTTGGTCCACGTACATTTACCAACAGCAGTCGCAAATAAAAACATTCATCATTTCTAGGATGAACAGTATACATGCGACCTAGTGCATCAGTGGAAAACACCTGTGGCCAATCTGGAACTGGGGTTCCTTGTTTGCGACGTTGGAATTTCTTTGTTGATTGATTCCAAGTGTAATACTTGGGCATTTCAACGTACATCAGCGTCGCTGCGAATGGGTCTGCTTCACACATTGCAAATAAGCTAGTCAATGTTGTCGATGGTGGTCTCTCAGCTCGTTGTGCCGCATTAGCCTCAGTGAAGTAAACTCTTTGGCCATTTTCCAAATGCACTGCTAAATGTACAACTGTGGGATATCTTTCATGAATTTGAAATGACAATAATCGCCACAGTGCTTCATTAGTACTGACGTATCTGCCCATTTGGAAGTTGCTGATTTCGTCATTCGTATTTTCCGACGCAATACCAAACACAGCCATGTCGCTGCCTTTTGTGACGTACTTGCACAAATATTTAATTGATTTGGCCGAATGACAACTCTCAACGTTTGCATGTGTTTCGAAAATTCGTGATAGCAGCGGGCAATATGGTACAATGAATTCATTTCCGATCTCAATCTCTTGATTTTGAACTTTAACTTTGATAGTTCGACCATTATCTTCTTTTGAACGCCGACGATAAACTGGATATCCATCGTTCCCTGTGACTGTTTCAGCAACTAACGGTCGCGGATATCGTTTTGTGCACTTTCCATCAGCCATGCAAGGCGATAATGGATTTAATGCACCGCACGGTCCATGCACCATCTGTGTCGTCACAATGTTGTGTAGATGGGGATCAGTGACTGGATCAGGAATTTCAGCTGATATGATGTCATCCACTTCATTTGAATGTAATTTGTTCAGCAACCAAATTAGGATATGAGCATGCGGTAGTCCACGCTTCTGCCATTCCACCGAGTACATATAACAACGTGTGTCACCAAAAACTCGATACTTAGTAAGCACATCCATCATAACCTTGAGTTTTTGCTGAAATACTCTGGCGATTATGTCATGGCGATCTTGCGGTTTTTGGCCCGGTTCCAACTCACGTTCAATTTCCGTCCACTTCGGATTGCATGTGAACGTAATAAATAAATCCGGAGTTCCATAATTTCGCACGTACGTCATAGCGTCTTGAGCGTATTCGTGCATGTGGCGTGGGCTTCCGATATAAGATGATGGGAGAATCGTCAGACGTCCAATATTCTGAACATCACCATCTGAATGAATAGCATCACGCAAGTGTATATAGTCCTCAGATCGTAGCTTTGCCTGATTGAATCGGATGAACGCTAAACGTTCGGTCTCGACTTTGACATACATGTCGACAGCGAATTGCTGGAATAGCCGACGGCACTTTAGAATGACATTCTCCTCATGTGTACGAATCATCATACGATACGCATAGTAATTCATTGCGCTTAGATTTTTATTCGTTGATACGCCTGAAAATGCAAAATTAAATGAATTGTTAGTGGAAACCAATAATAGCAATAATAGCAATAATTAGTGTGTGAATATTGTACCTGTAATTGGATCGACCATCTTCAACGTGATGTCGTATCCGTCTTGCCCTTGCCAATAAATGATTGGATATTGTAACGCATCGTACAAACGATGTGTCTCGTTTACACGATGCATGATATTGCTTCTTCGCTGAACGACAATGTCTCGCGATTTAGTTGGATCGCCAACAATAATTGCAGCAACATCATTAACGGTGGGTGCATTGAATCTTCGCACATGTTCACCTGTTGGGGTACAATCCGCTCTTATGACAAATTTGTGCGTATCCGATGGCATTCGTTCCAATGCTGTTTTGAACATATTAACCACAGCATTATTAGCGTGAAAAAATTCTTGCAACTGTTCAATAATTCGTCTCTTTAACTGTTGTGTTCCCTGTATATTGCACCGCACATTCAGCTGATCCACCATCGACGAAATGAAATATATTTGCAGAAATTGATGCGGTTCATCTGGTGTTGGCACCATTGAACCATGCAAATGATATATTTGTCCTTGTATCTGAAATTGCAAACAATCATTTGTTGAAGAATACTGTGTAACTTCTGATCGTGTGATGGTGTAGTGTGTGGTGTATATGTAGTTGTTATGTGTTGCAATTCATTGTGTTGGTGTGAGTGATTGGTTATGTGTGTTGTATCTTTTACCTTGCAAGTCGGCATGAAGCCGCCTTCTCTAATGATATTAGCTCCAAAGGAAGTCATGCGAAAGCAGTTATTGTATTCAAGGATGTGTTGAAGAAAATGGCTGGAATCGGGATCACTTCCATCGAACAATGGTTTCAGTGGCTGTGGTGGTGTAAGTAATGGATCCAGTTTGACTTTTCCACTTGCGCAGCACAATCCAGCCGTTTCTCTTTTGAACTTTAACGCATTGCAATATCGGCATATAGTCGTCATTGGTCCAATATCTAAATTTTCATCATCACTATAGTTCGCAGTGGGATCATATTGGAATGCCAAGCGATTGTATGATGCCAATGATCTTCGTGTGCTCACGCGTTGTCTCAATCGGGCATTTTCTCTTATTATATTTTGTCTTTCTTCGCTTAAGTTCTGTGAATACACTTGTTGCTGGCTTGCATGTCTTGTGCGGCGGCCGATGTTCGCACGTCGTCCTCTAGGCATTTTGGACTATGGACAGAGTGGTGAATTTAACCTCAAATGCACGATCCACATAATTTACACAGTTCAACTTACCACCTTAAAGACAAACGCCTGCTGTTGAAATTGAATAAAAATTTGCACAATACACGTGATTGGTTTCCAATGGAAATGTTAGGAAACAAATAACTTATTTTTTTTACTTTTTTTTCACAATTTCACAGTGAACACAATACCGGTTTGTCACATCAAATTAACTGATCAGAGAACAATGAGTAGCTGTCAAACAATGTATCACGCACCGGCGCCATCTACTGAAAAAAGATTTTCCCGCTTTTCTTTTGAAATATTGGTTTGTAGTACATGCTATGTATCAGAGATGGCGCTGTATGTGAAAAAAGATTTTCCCGCTTTTCTGTTGAAATTTTTCCTGAATTTTCTTTGCTATAAACCTCACGGAGCCCGAGACCTTTCCAACGAATGCAAAACCGTGGAAATCGGTTCGTGCGTTCTGGAGTTATAGCGTCAGGAAGGAAAACCCGACTTATTTTTATATAGTAGATAATATCACTATCTGGGGTATACTTTAATGATTTTTATTTTAGGGACGTCAAAGTGCGTGACACATAACTGTCATTTTGAAACGATACATTGTTGTGACATGGTGCAATAGCCCCGTCTGACGTAGTAGGCAGCTTTGATGTTTCAATATCTCATCGTCAAAGGGCGAAGGATATCCGGCGTACGTACAGACGAACCAATAATACGCGTTCAGCCCCCCAATCATGAAAGAATTGTCGATTAAGTCGTATAAGTTCGGCTTCAAAATAAAATAAACCATAACATCATTGAATTACAGCTCAATTTCGTGTATCCATTCTCATAAGTTTAGGTATGTACGATAGCCTAAACGTATAAGAATGAACACGAAATTGACCTCTAATTCAATGATTTATGGTTTATTTTACTTTAAAGCCGAACTTATACGATTTGATCGGCAATCCTTACATGATTGCACCTCAGGATGGGAATGAGATATTCGGATAATAGAAAACCAATGTACGGTCGCGGTCTGAAAATGTTTACCAGTTTTCAAGATTATTTAAAACAGTGCGTACATAAAGGTCTAAAACGCTTGAGTAAGGTATATTTTTCATTTCAAAGTTATCAAAAGTTTTCAAACATCCAATTCAACAAAAAGAGCATTGACTTTTTTATAATAAAATTAATTTCTTAATTTAAAGTTTGACACAATTTAGCATTTGTTACAGTCACATCATACTAATATTATAAATTCGTGTTTGTTTGTTGGTTTGTCCTTCAATCATGCCGCAACGGAACAACAGATCGATGTGATTTTTGGCATGAGTATGGGTCCAGAAGGACCTGGAGTTCCCGCGCGAATTAAAAAACACGCGAATGAAGCCCGGGCATCAGCTAGTATTAAATTTTTAAAGAGAAACAGTTTTCAAACAGTAATACCAAATAAACAACTATCTTTATCTTTTACATTTTACCCCCGTCCCGGTGTCCCGGGATGTCGTCTCACTCGGCTGTCGGATTACCCCGGAGTCGGGACAACCTTGCGGATTCTCCGCGCAAATATTCAAATATTCCATACCTTTTGCACGACGTTACGTCACAGTCTTTATATTGTGTGCTTTTGTTCTTTTGCCAAATCATAATAATATTCTTTTCTGTTTTATTATTCTCTCCTTTTTTTAAGTTATCTCTTTTTTACACCACTACAAATTACCTCTTGCCTGCAATCTCGCCAGGTGCTATAAGTGTTGATGCTTTCTAATATGATAGCCGGCTAACTTGTTAGAGTATGGCCTAGTTATGTTAAACCCATTCCCCGTATCAGTTTCTACACGGCATCGTACCGGAACATTAAATCGCTTGGCGGCACGTCTTTGCCAGTAGAGTGGTAACTAGCCACGGCCGAAACCTCCCACCAGACCAGATTAATGCATTTAATGCAATGATAAAGATAAGGCAATCCGAGGTTCAAAATTGAAATCTCGTCAAATCTTGTTTCACGACTCCCTCGCCTGTTTTTTGGGCAGTCGTGAAAGTTTTCAGGGTTCATGTATGTATGTCAGTTTCTTAATTAGTACAGCATAACTTCTAAATGCCCGAACAGATTTGGAGGTATCGTTGGAATCCTTATTCCTTCCGAGTGACACTGGTCATAATATTTTTTTTAATTTCAATTTGGCAGGGCTATAATTTTTTTAATTAATTGTTCACTTGTTTACCATTTAAAGCGGAAATAAATGATTAAATAAATCTTTATTGACCAATACATTTCAAAAACAAACAAATTAACTACTTAAAGTACTTCTGTACTTTTATTTATTTATTCTTTATTCTTTATTTAATAATCATTACATGCGGCCCCGTCAGGGCACTGTTATGCTGCAAATGCAATTGCACTTAATTTTAATTATTTTAATTTTAAACATTATTACAAACATATTAATTTGCATCAACAATTCAATAATAAAATTAGAAGATATACATAATATTGTCAATTAATATTTTAAGTACTAATTCAATAAGTTTATTATAAATTATGTCAGGTTAATTACAAACAAAACGCACATGTCATGCAATTATTGAGGCCTTGTGTTCGGTTAGTTTTGGTATTCAAGTAACTCATCTTTCTCATAGAAACAATTAAGCATGAGCCACTGCTTGTGTTTCCGCTTAAAGGTCGTGCCATTATTCTCGTCAGTTATAAATTTCGGGATTTTATTAAAAATGTTTACAGTTCTGTATAGTGGGCCGCGGCTAGATATTTTCAGTTTGTAGCTGGGGTATACCAATTTGTTTTTGCAACTGTTGCAATTTCTTTCATTTTTTTGTTTTATTATTGTTTTTTATTTAATATTGTTTTTTTTTAATTTATCCACTACAAGTTAGCCCTTGACTGCGATCTCACCTGATGGTAAGTGATGATGCAGTCTAAGATGGTAGCGGGCTAGCCTGGTAGGGGCATGGAAGTTATATTAAACCCATACCCCTATTCGGTTTCTACACGGCATCGTACCGGAACGCTAAATCGCTTGGCGGCACGTCTTTGCCGGTAGGGTGGTAACTAGCCACGGCAGAAGCCTCCCACCAGTTGTATTTATCTTCTTATAGTATTTTAAGATTGTATTTTATTTTATCTTATACTTAATATTGTTTTTATTTTTAGGGTTCCGTACCAAAATGGTAAAATGGAACCCTTATGGTGCGACTTTCTCCGTCTGTCTGTCCATCTGTCCGTCCGTCACACTCGATTATTTCAGTAACTACCGAAGCTATCGACATGAAATTTGGAAAAGTTGTGTATATTAGTGGCCCAAAGACACTGGAATTAAAAAAAATTGGAAATTATTTTTGTTCTGAAAATCTGAGGGTTGAAATTTAAAAGTGAGATAACTGTACTGTGTGGGGTATCATATGAAAGGGTTTACTTTGTACATTCTAAAACAGATTTTTAATTATTTTTAGTTATGATAGTTTTTGATTTATCGGGGAAAATGTCTACAAAAATACCGTTCCCCCCTACTTATCTCCGGAGTTTACCAATCGAAAAATTTGAAATAATTATGGTCAATAGAAATTTACGTATATTTTACAGGAAAACTATAGCCAATGCTCTAACTAGCATAGTTTTTTTGATATTAACAATAAACCTCTACAAACAAAGTTAGTCTTGCGGTTCATTAACAAAGGTAATTATTTATTTATTAATAATGGTACGGAACCCTTCGTGCGCGAGTGCGACTCGCACTTGCGCGGTTTTTTTTTTAAGGAATAAAATTGCCTGAAATAAAATGAATAATAATAATAATAATAATAATAATACGATTAACGATTTTATATAAATAGTATCTAATGTTTTCTAACTAACTCTCTCTAACTTACTCAATTTAAGTGAACTGAAATAGTATGAACGTTAATTTTGACTGAAAAAGATATGAGACTCAAGTCGCGCCTTAATAAGTCTCACTTCAAAAACAAAAGTTTTTTAATTTAAACACTTTGGATCTCTGCTTCAGATTACGCTCTCCAGTGGCAGAAGAGACTTAGGCTGTGACCTAACGAGCGAACTTTTACTTTAAAGTTCTAGCCCCACTTGAGCGTGGCCGTAGCGGCAAATATTATATATAATATATTATCCTTACTATAATATTATAAATGGGAAAGTGAGTTTGTTTGTATGTTTGTTCCGCTTTCACGCCGTAACTACTGAACCGATTGCTATCGGTTAGAAGTCCGGATTAAATAATAGGGTACTTTTTATCCCGGAAAATTAAAGAGTTCCCGCGGGAACTAAAACTCCTCAATCCACGCGGAAGAAGTCGCGGGTATCAGCTAGTATAATATATTATTGCCGCTTTTTTGTGCTCATTGAGGACAAAAATGTCCAAGTCCGCACGAAACACGCCCGCGTCATCAGATACGGGCGTACGACGCGAGGACTTTTTGTCCTGTCTGTAGTGTGTTTTCGCCTTTAGTTTCTATTGTCACAGCGTTGTTCAGCCCCGGGAGTCACGAGTCACTTCACTGTCGGATTCCCCGGATAACCTCACCGCTAATATCCGATATTCCCATCCCTTCGTGGCGAAATCACATATTTTTGTTTGCTGTGTTGGGATTTGTATAAATGTTGTAGATGTTATAAATTACTATTTGCTGCCCGCGACTTTGTCCGAGTGGCTTAAGTTTAAGGGTAAACAATTTGGCTATCTACTTACTTCCCCGGGACACAGCCGTACCTAATTACATCAAAATTGGTTGATCGTGAAAGTGTGACAAACAAACATTTGCATTTACCTATAATATTGGTAAGGATTACGCTTATTAAAGTATTCTGTGGGAGCATAATATTACATGCAAGCAATAGCATGAGATCAATCTCCATTTTCTCTACCACAGATTCAGAAAATAGTATTCGTACTTATAAATGCGAAATTATTATAGCATAAATGCGAAAGTGTGTCTGTCCGTTTGCCTGATATCCTCTCACGGCCTATCTGCTTCACCGATTTGAACGAAACTTAGTACAAGGATAGTTTGTATTCGAGGAAATAGGACAAAGGCTACCCCACTATATTTTGAAACATAAATACACTAAAACAGGTTTAGTGTCCTATTTTGAGCGCCAAATAGATGAAAATTCGTACTAGGCTAAAAGCCTAATGGTATTTCACAAAACGAATTTTTAAATTTCAGTCAATTGTACTCATAAATTCACAGCATAAATCATTCGATGCACAAAACATTAAATTATTCTCCGCGCAGCTTTCGAATTCAAATTTCATCGCCAAAAGAAAGTTGAACCGCGTCCAACAATCTGCACCAATTGCACACTTTAGTGAGCTTTAGTGCGCTTTAGTGTGTTTTAGTGTAGCATCTTCGACTTCATTGCAACACCATCATCTTTATTCCCCAACTTTTAGTATCAAATCTCGTGTCAAAAGCTAAAGTGGCACGAAATGAGTAGTTTGGAGAGCAGCCAAGGAACCTTGTTAGTATACTTATGCCAATTGGGATGCTCATCATACTTTTTATTGGTACATAAAATGAATTCTTGGTAAATTTTTTATGACTAGAAAATACAGATTCACAATAATTTTGTAAAAGGTTCGGAGGAAGGTGACGACACTCGTAACACAAGTTACCTTAGTACGATTGTCTAAGCACTCCTTTGCACACGATGTGATTAATAATAATTATGTCTAGTTTTCTAAGGAGGATAAAGTGTATATTTTTTTTTGGAAATAAAAATAAATAAATTGAAAAATAAAATTGAAAAGATATGGAATCTATAATGATTCTGTATAAATAATTAAATGATAAATGATTCAATTTATTTATTTTTCGTAGGACTCTACCACCAGCACTGGGTCGAAAAGATAATTCTAGCTTCTGAAGAAAAATAACACAATATGTAAATTATATAATGTCACCGTAAATTTGCAAAAACCGTCAGATTGCAATTTAACGCTTTTTATTTCGTTAGATTGTAAACTGACTCTTGACTATAGACTATTACACTGACTTGTGGATTGCTGGACGCGAAGCCCGTAATTGCTTCCATGCAACTAATTACGCACCTATTAATCAAGGATGATGTTCAGATTTTAAACTGTCATTTTTCTGGTATGGTTCTTACTGTTTAATTTACATCTCAGGAAAGGACATAGGCTACTTTTTAAAATTTTAAGCAATAGATTTATTATTATGTAATTTTGTATGCCTGATTATAGGAATAATATACTTAGATTAACATCTCATTGTAAAAAATGTTTCTGCAAATAAATAATTTTGAATTCGAGCATCATCTAGCTGTAATTATACGTATAATTTTCGACATCGAATAAAGTACGATTATATACTACAGTGTGGAAATCACGAAATCCTCTCACCCATCACCATAACCCGTTAACCGTTAACGGAATGATCATCATAACCCTGCATCATCTCTAATCAAGATCTCTAAGTTCAGGATACAACGGAACTGCTGCTCTGCATTTCGAAAACGCGAAATGAGCAATTTTCGGGCTATTCCAAACGCATAAAAGTTTATGCAGCACCGCCAAATTACCAACCAACTTACCTTGATACCCTCCCAACTATAGAACTCTTGGGAATTCCTCCAGATCTTCCTTTAACAGAGAGGGGTGGAAGGTCTATGGTACACTGGTTATGGGGTCAAACTGTTAATTTTCAAGAATAGCCGAAACCTTTCGTTGTAATGAGCGCTGGTCGTTAAGGAGTGAAGTCGGAACGTTTTGACCCGCGAGTGGCTTACTGGAAGTTATCAGCCATTAGTTATAACCAATGTGCTTCCACGCTAATAACTAGATATTATGATAGTTGAGGTTCATTTGAATATTTAGTTTTAGCTAGCAGACCCTCTTCAGCTTCGTTCGCGTGGTGTTTTTAATAACGGTTTGTTCAAAGAGATCTATAATGAGACGATGAATATAACGAGATCTGAGAAGAGAGAATCTTTTGTATACAACTTGAGATTTTTCATATAGTTTTCACGTATTATTTACATTTTATTTATTTATGAAAAGAGTAACTGCTGTGTTTCTTGTCGGCTCTTCTCAGTAGAATCAAATTTCCCAATCGGTGGTTGAGTCTTGACTCAGTATATGTGGCTCAAGTGGCACAATAAATGATTTATCATTTACTAGACGATGCCCCGACCTCGTCCACGTTGATTAAGTTTTTTAAATCCCAGGGAATGCTTTAATTTCCCGGGATAAAAAATAGCTTATGTCCTTGGGATGTAACCTACTTCTATACTAAATTTCATCAAAATTGGTTGAATATATGGGCCGTTAAAGCGTATATTAAAGCGTTGAGAAATCATAATGGAGCTGGTGCCATCTATATACAAAATATTTTCCTCTGTAACAATGGGAAACTGTGCAGTGAAAACAGGGGGTATACTACCATCGCATAAAGCCGTATTGTTTAAACACTGTTGACGTTCGTGTTTTAGAATTATAATCCTTATTTTAGGGACGTCAAGGTACGTGACATAAAACTGTTAGTTTGAAATAATACTGCGCTAAGCGATAGTAGTAGTCCTGCTCGGCAACGTGTCCCGAAGGATTCCGGACACAATATGGCGCCCAGTGACCTGGAAGCCAGGGGGTGATACACTGAACCGACGTACAGCTGCGATGCGGGTCGCTTTTATTTGAAGAATTTCTACGTTGGGAGTAGGTATTGCTGGATTACATAGTATTTGATTTATATATGTTATTATTTTTATTCAAATTTACTATCATTATGGTACACTATTTTTGTAAATATAAATATCAGATGTTTTGTAGTAGGTTAATGTTTATAAATATTTTAATTATTGTTGTAAGTGTTTCCTTTCCTACTCTACATTAATGACATACCAGAAACCGTAAATAATGACACAATTCTCTTCGCTGATGACATAACATTAATAGTTGAAAGTAATAAAATTAACGATTTTGAACAGGACATTAAGAATAGATTAAATAAAATTATTAATTGGCTCGACTTGAACAAGCTTTGTGTTAATTTAAATAAAACAAAAATAGTTGAATTTCAAACATATAATAGCACACCCCATAACCTTAATATCAGTTATAATAATGAACAAATAAAAGTGGTACCATCAGCAACATTTTTAGGTGTTACGATTGACAGATACTGCAGTTGGAAAGAACATATTCAAATCACCTGCAAAAAACTCAATAGGTTTGTATATGCACTGTATCGACTTCGAAATACAATCTCCGAAGAAGCAGCCACAACTGCGTACCATGGCTATGTAGCATCAATACTGCGCTATGGGCTTATTTTATGGGGTAACTCTGTCGACATTGAATATGCTTTTAGAGTACAGAAAAAATGCATCAGATCACTGTGTGGCGCTGATATAATAGCCCCGTGTCGGCCTTTATTTAAAAAGAAAAAGATATTGCCCTTGCCATGTCTATATATTTTCGAAACTTGCCTTTTTGTAAAAAAAAACAAATACTTATTCGAGATGAAGCCTGATAATAGGAACCGCCGACAAAAATTCAAGTTAGAGATACCCCAGCGCAGACTAACTTTATGTTCTCGCAACTCTTACTGTATGGCTGTAACTTTATTCAACAAGCTCTCTGACAACACTAAAATTTTACCAACATCCATATTTAAGAAAAAGTTATTTGAATATTTAATTGGCGAATGTTTTTATAGTGTTAACGAATTTTTAGCTAAATGTAAGATTTGGTACCTGAGAGTATCTCAATTTTATAATAGGATATTATGACATTTCAATTTAATAAATAAATAACCTAATAAATCTATTTTAATGTTGTAAGCTTATATATAATCTAATAATCTATCTTAATTCTGTAATTTTATATGTTAATCTCATAATTAATACTTAATTTTATAACTTACTAGCTGACCCGGCAGACTTCGTACTGCCAAATGTAGCCTTTCAAATGTGTGTATGTTCCTACATATTTTAAAGTCGGGGCAAAAAATTCACCTGAACAGAACCGTCACCTTGGTGATAGGGCGTTGTGAATAAGAAATATAATTAAATAAAACATATATAAGCATTTAAAAATAAGTAATCTCTTTATTGTTAATCATATGAATCATAATTATTAACAAAAATCCGTTTTATTTTCATTGTAGTGCTTTGTGATATACGATGTTTTGTGTTTGATTATCTGGCGCATAGACAAACAAATCTGATGGTTTTCCAACACGGGAACAGGCAACATACAATTGACCATGTGAGAAACATGGGTTTTCCAGATTAATACCACAAACACTTAATGATTGCCCCTGGGACTTGTTTATGGTCATAGCAAAAGCAAGCCGAACTGGAAACTGTAGTCGTTTAAAGTCAAACGGCACATCATTCGGAATCATTGGGATGCGCGGTATGAGTAGGTCTTCTCCTTTATACTTTCCTTTCAGTATAGTTGCTTCTATCACGTTGTTTAGCAATTTTTTTATCGCTAACCGTGTGCCGTTGCAAAGACGCGGTTGGTTGATATTTCGCAACATTATAACTACCGATCCAACCTTTAATTGAAGATTGTGAGGTAGCAATCCTGGCAAATCCAGCGAGTTTAAAAATTCTGGTGGATAGTTCACTACATCATCTTGGTTAGTAGCCGAATCAACTGATTTATATATTCTCGATTCGCCTGTAATTTGTTCTTGTATTTTTAAATTTAATTCATTTACATATATGTTTTTTGCAGCCAATATAGCTCGTTCGCTCAACCAATCATGGTTTCTGTAATTTTGAGAAACATCTGGAAACACCTTCTGAATAAGTTCATCTTTTGATCGAGTTAACTGACAAAAACTTTGAGGAATGTTAATGCAGCCAGTCAACATGTCTATAGGAAATTTGCCATTACCAATGTCAATGAGTTGTTTGGAGAATATGTTTCCAGATTGGTCATTTTGTAACTCGACACGCATATTCTTGCTTAAATGAAGTACTTTGACATGTTTCCACAAATTGGAGGACTTTAGACATGCATTGAGTTCATCAGCTGGTGTTGATCGTGGAATCACTGGCAATGTTTGACGAAAATCTCCTGCTAATAAAATCATTGCACCACCAAATTGGTTATGATTGCTCCGTATATATTTTAATGTTCTGTATAATGCCTCCAAAGATTTTTTATGTGCCATCGTGCATTCATCCCAAATAATTAATTTACATTGCTGCAAGACCTTTGCCATTGCAGAGTTCTTAGAAATGTTGCAGGTCGGAGTTTCATTGCTTTGCATATTTAATGGCAATTTTAAAGCTGAATGGGCTGTTCGACCACCTTCAAGCAAAGTTGCTGCGATTCCCGACGAAGCGAGTGCAAGTGCAATTTCGTTTTGGCATGTCTCAAAAAAACTGGTTAATGTAGTAGATGGTGGCTGAGCAGCTCTTTGTACTGCGTTCTGTGCTGTAAAATACACTCTTTGTCCATTTTCTAAGTGCACAGCTAAGTGAACAACAGAAGGGTGTCTCTCATGAATAGGAAAAGAAAATATTCGCCATAAACAACAGTGATTCAATATGAACTTTATACAATAGCAATAAAGCTCGTTTTAGTTAGAAAACGTTTGTATGAGAAAAGGAAAAGGGCTGTTTTTAGGGTTTTTCCGGCAATTATTCGAATTTTTCTCGCCGTAAAAACAATCTTTGAACTTCAACGAACATTTAAAAAAAAGAATTGGCCAAATTGGTCCAGGCGTTGTTGAGTTATGCGCTTACCAACACATTTTGTGATTCATTTTTATATTATAAGATTATAACGCATACCTATTATGTATTTTGAGCAGTATGTATGTAATTGTACTACCAATTTTGCACGCCAATTATTTGGCAAAATGTGTCAGGCACAATAATTTAATTTCCATCCTACTATATTCTGTACCCACATTTGGCAAAATAAAACATTTGTATTTGTATTTGTATTTGTATTAGTTAATTGTTATTTATTTTCTAAAATACCAGGAATAAAGTCGGATTTATGGGAAGACACTATTCAAATAAATTATTTTTTAGATAATCATATCATATCATACTAATATTATAAATGCGAAAGTCACTTTGTTTGTTGGTTTGTTGGTTTGTCCTTCAATCACGCCGCAACGGAGCAACGGATTGACGTGATTTTTGGCATGGGTATAGTTGAGGACCTGGAGAGTGACATTACTTTTTATCCCGGAAAATTAAGGAGTTCCCGCGGGAATAACAAAAAACTTAAACCACGCGGACGAAGTCGCGGGCATCAGCTAGTGTCAAATAAAGAATCTCACAAAATTCGTAATATCCACGTCCCTAGTTAGTTTTATGTTCAAAAACCATTTTGAAACTATTGATTGAATTAAAAAAGAGCGTCGTCTCATATCTACTAAGCACGCGCCTTGACGTTTGAAAAAAAGTTCCTGATTTGACTTGTTGTCAAATAGACTAGAAATAATAAGATGGAATTTATTTTATTACATACCTACTTCCATTTAAATATACCTTCTAAATACCATAATCAGCTTTGCTAAGGCAAAATTTCTTAATTATTGCATTAATTTAGTACCTACTCAGTAATATATTGTCGTATTAGAAATGTATGATGTTTGTACTAGTACCTAAATTGTATACTTTTTATATTTTTTTACATTATGTATACATAGTTCAGTAAATAAAGGCTTATATTTAAACTTGGAATATAATCCGATACCTTGCTCGTTAGGTATTCGTTTATCTATGCAAGAGGGGACGTAACTTGGCCCCACAAATCAGCCACCTCAAAAAGTGATATATTACGGAATTTCTCAAGACGCCCCAAATATATTACCAGTGTTGCTAAGATAATACCAAACTATAGTTTATACGTATTAAGGCGGTGGAACCACAAACGACTAGACCTACAATTTCACAGCTGTGACTCGGAGACCAACCGAATAACTTTGACATGTAAACCTCTGTAAAATAATCCTTATTACTTTAATAATAAGGTTGGGGCATGGATCAAGATGAGTGGTTATCTTAGCCGTAATAGCTTAGGACGGTCATGTTAGGCAAGCGTGTTACATAAGTGGGTTAGCATTGAAAAAGGACATCTTATCTGTGTGTAGTTACTTATGTTATGCTACTTGTACCGCTTGATGTATGGAGGAAAATGCTCGAGGCCTATTCCGAAATTATTCGATGCCTATTCCGCAATTTAGTTGTACAGTCGCGGTCAGAAAATGTTTACCACCTTTAGGTTCATAATTGCATGGACCCTAGCAAGCACTAATCACAATTCATACTACTAATATAAATGCGAAAGTGTGTTTGTTGGTTTGTCCTTCAATCACGCCGCAATGGAGCAACGGATCGACGTGATTTTAGGCATGGGTATAATTGAGGGCCTGGAGAGTGACATAGGCTTTTTATCCCGGAATACGTGGGATTTAAAAAACAACTGTTTCAACTATTTGTGTTCAAAAAGCATTGGTGTAGAATTTTAGTAATTTCAATGTTAAAAAGCGTACCTATAGCGCTGCTTTCACTTTGACTGATGACTTTTGGCTTAGATTTGATATATTATTTGTTCCCAGTCAATTTTCATAAAGGAGGAACGCCATTAACGAAGAGATAATGAACCCGTTCCATTAAAACACATGAAAGGCTCTAGCGGGCTAATAACTAAACCTCAGATAAATATTGCGCGAGTTATACCTACGTACTGCTAGGTTGGTGGCACACCACGGTCTAAAACATACTATTTAACTTGATTAAAAATAATTTATTAAATTGCATCGCGACTGCAACTTCCCCGCGAATTGAGAGTACATATTGTATACCATTGTTTTTTTTCGATTTTGCTTTGCTGAATTTTTTGGAACAAAATGATGCCCGCGGCTATACGTTTGCGTTGGATTAGCCTCGCCGTGAAAAGGTATCGGGCAGAAAACGGTCAGATAGACAAACACACTTTCGCATTTATTACTAGTATTAGAAGGAAAACACTCATAACCACTCAATATTGTTTATTACACAATAATTAATCTTACAAACTCGGCCGCCATTAACCATCACACATCAATATACTTTCGAGAATTATAGACGATTTTAATATTTAGCCTAACAGTATGGATATATAAGGGATCTCACATGCATTTAGTTATACTTCATTCACCCGAGAAGCGGAAAAGTTACATTGCATTAGATGGTCAGTTTAATTCAATCCCAGCGCTCGGAATCTAAGTCTAAGATAGACAAGTGGTTACTTGTAATTCTCATTTGAAAAGTGAAAACTCTATGCACGTGTTAATAATTCACAATATGTAAATTAAATCAATTTCATTTAAATTTTATGCCTCATTGTGCCACCGACGTAACCCGTTCACCCCACAGGGTAACGGGGTAAATCACGAAGTAATTTGCCGAGTTGCTTTGTATCAAAGAAATTATGTATAACGACGACGTTTTGCGAACAATTTGGGAGGAAATTACTCGACTCTTTACAATGTCTCCATTCTGTTGACAACTGGTTACATCCAACGGTCTCGTATACCTTTATTGTGTGCTTTTGTGAGACGATTAAGTATACACACAAACTCAGGGTAAACCTTAAAGACTGTATTAGTCAACACACGATAACCTCCCTGGCGCATTGGTGAAGGTGGTTAAAATACTTGCGAACCATTAGGAAATGCATAATTTCTTAATTTTTAGGGTTCCGTACCAAAATGGTAAAATGGAACCCTTATGGTGCGACTTTCTCCGTCCGTCTGTCCATCTGTCCGTCCGTCACACTCGATTATTTCAGTAACTACCGAAGCTATCGACATGAAATTTGGAATAGTTGTGTATATTAGTGGCCCAAAGACACTGGAATTAAAAAAAATTGGAAATTATTTTTGTACTTATTTAAAAAGGGGGGAAAATCTGAGGGTTGAAATTTAAAAGTGAGATAACTGTACTGTGTGGAGTATCATATGAAAGGGTTTACTTTGCACATTCTAAAACAGATTTATAATTATTTTTAGTTCTGATAGTTTTTGATTTATCGGGGAAAATGTCTAAAAAATACCGTTCCCCCCCCCCCCCCCTTATCTCCGGAGTTTACCAATCGAAAAATTTGAAATAATTATGGTCAATAGGAATTTACGTATCTTTTACAGGACAACTATAGCCAATGCTCTAACTAGCATAGTTTTTTTGATATTAACAATAAACCTCTACAAACAAAGTTAGTCTTGCGGTTCATTAACAAAGGTAATTATTTATTAACTAGTAGGGCGCGTGGGTGCGCGGCCCGCTAAAGCGGACCGCGTAGTAGACCGCACGGCCCTCTGTCTACTTGCTCTCCTTCTATCCTAGTGTTTACTGCCTACGTGTTCTGAAGTAAACAACACACTGCTATGCTAGCGAGCACAGTGGAAGCGCCAGCGTGCGAAGCGTCCGACGTAAAAAATATCTCATAAGAAAACATAAAACAGAGACCCCTTAGGAATCTAAAAGGGCCTTTAAATGAAAAAAAATCCTGACATGCATTATACAGTGTAAGAGACTGTTGAAGTAAAACACAAAGAAACCTTCCTTAGTTGATTAATATCAATATCATACCGCTGA
The DNA here is from genome assembly GCA_963932025.1 of Erebia epiphron. Taxonomy (NCBI): domain Eukaryota; kingdom Metazoa; phylum Arthropoda; class Insecta; order Lepidoptera; family Nymphalidae; genus Erebia; species Erebia epiphron. Next base: position 799,570 of record OZ009947.1, on the reverse strand, counting down.
TGATCGGGTACCTTTGGGTGCCATTGAACTTCACCATCTTTGCTTTCCTAACGGCAAACCGACCATTCTTCCATACAGAACAAATCTTGTACAAAATCAATATCAAAGTCATGCATATTTCTTACTTCCACTCTTCCATCTAGTATACTTTCTGAAATAGACACCTATGAAATGTTGGCCGTGCTCCTCACACATCTTTCAAACCCTCGATCATCATCACTCTCAATAAGTTAATTTTTTCTCCAAAAAATTATGAAAAGGAACCGCATCAAAGTCTTGCATAGTTCTACACTAAATTGTAGCCTCTTCAATATTCGCCATACATTTTCTATGGAAAAATAAATTCCGCTATCTTGAATTTTTTTCCTGTTCATCAAGTAGACCTTCATGTCCTGATCATCTTTTGCTAAAAAACCACTCTTCCATCTTTTATACCCTCCGAGATAGACACCGACGAATTTTGTATGGCGGCCATCTTAAATCCGCCATTTTGAAATTTTTTTCAGCTCACTGTCAATTGGATGAAGTTTCGAATGACATTTGTTCGAGCACCCCCCATCTTTCTTCAATGCCCTGGCTGTGCTGTTCACCCGTCTTCGAAATCCTCAATCATCAGCTCTCTCCGTATTTTTCCTCTTCATGAATTTTTCCCCTCTATACGAAATGGTCAGTGAAAAAAAAAATTTTCATACAAAATTGTTCAGGAGAGGTGATCAATCAATGAATCAGCACGAGCAGCTATACACGGTGCTTTTTTTATAGTCGTTGAAAAGCAAACCAGTTAATGTACCCAATGCCTACAGTCCACTGGTAAAATACAAAAAAAAATAAAGAACATTTCAATGAGTTTCATTTAAAAAATTAATAAAAAATAGCTTCATTTGAAAACACCCCATAGCGCACGTAAATATGGCGCTCGCGGAACGGCGGCGCTCGAGTACCTACAGTAGCACGGCGGGGGCACGTGTCCCTAAAGGTCATTCACTTTAACGAAAATGTACTGGAATACGTGCAGTAAATGCAGTAACCTTTAAGACTATGAGTTAAGACCCTCTGCTGAGAAGTTACTTGTTTGTCAAGTACGTCAAGTTACGTACGCTACTTACGTAAAAATTGCCGAGTACCTACCAAGGCACAGACCGTGTGCCTCATTCGATCAGCTGTTTGCAATGCAAGCTCGTATTATCGTGATGTAGGTAGGTACTAGGTACTTACTTACTTAAGGTGAACGCACACTTATCCGAGCCGAACTCGTCGAACGAGTCGAACTAAACGAATTTTAGAATTCTATGTATGAAATCTCATGAAACCTCGCATACTTCTCCGCGTCGAATCGTCCGAATCTGCAAGAACCCCAGTAATCCTAGACAAATTCGGATGACGTCATCAGATTCGGCAGGTTTATGCGGTCGACTCGACCGATGCGCTCGCATTTTATCAGTTGCGTATGACTTTGTGGGAGTCATATGAAAATATGCAAAAAATCGCTTATCATCTTGTAATAAGTCTGGGAATAATGTGTGATACTCTTCAAAGCACTGCCTTTTTAAGTTAATATTATGAACCCACATTCTTGTTTCCCTTTGACGTATTTCACTTTCTTCATCTTCCATTAATAAAACACTGACAATAAAAACCTCGTCAAGATCCATCACAATTCACATGTAATAACAGTGCGACAGGCGTAAAGGAAATACAAACGATTTCTTCGACGCGGTCGATTCTTTCGGCGCGGTCGATTCTTCTGGTGCGGATTAAGTATGCGAGGCATCCTTGACTTCGATTCGTTCGACGCGTTCGGCTCGGATAAGTGTGCGTTCACCTTTAATTTCAATCTTCGTACTTTCGTACTTTTTACGGACTTTCGGAAACAATAATTGTTCTAAGTACAGTCGACGTCAAAAGTCCATATAGAATAAGCAAACAAGGTGCTTTGCACGCACTCGAGTCACCCACACACTTACAGTAATATAATACAAGTCGTTCAACTTATAGGTATTGTAATAGCTGAATAATATCCACAATTTCACGCTTATAGCAGTAAGTTTGATGGCGTAGCTCGGAGCTGCTCGGATTGGGCATCGTGGCTGTTAGTGGTTCAAATCTCGGATCCCGTTTTTGCTTCTTTTTCTGTTTTTATTTGTTGAGAGATAAGTTTATACCAATAATATCATATGTGGGTAGTTAAAAAATCGCCGAGAGTAATGAAGTTAGAAATTATGGTCACTGACTGAGTACTGATAGTCGTCATTAGCAAGGACTACTATAAATTCGTTAGCGAGTGGTAGATATCAAATATTATTATCCCTATCTTGAGTCTTGAGTGTAACAACGTTTTTATTCTTTTCAACAATAATGCAAGCTAATATTAATATGCAGGAGAGGATGCGTATTATTGAGCTACATAATCTCGGATATAATATATCTCAAATTTGCAATGAAACTGGTTTCACTGTAAGTATTGTTTTTATTGTTAAAAAATGTGTATTAAGTAAACTGTGTTCATAACCTTACAATTACATAATGTTTTGGCAGTAAATATCTATAAAATTTAGACAAAATAGATATTAGTTTTAAATGTGTTTATTTTAATCTCGCTGTTTGGTTTTTAGTGGATCACCGTAAAGCGTTGGGTGTCGCGCCATGATGAAGAAGGTAATTTAACCTCTCGACCGCGAAGTGGCCGCCCCCGACATATTAGTGCTTCACAACGGAGATTTATGGTCGAACAGTATGAGAATAATGGCTTCATACCAACTGCTGAGTTCGCGAACATGTTCGATACATCAACACACACTGTTCGTCGAGCTCTGCATAGCGAAGGATTGCATCATAGAACGCCAGCCATAAAACCCTCTCTCACTGAAATTCATAAACGTAATAGATTGTTGTTTGCAAGGGAGTATTTAGATTTCGACTGGGAGAATACTATTTTCACTGATGAGAAGTCGTTTATGTCGTCTCAAAGTGGTAGGCTTCATTTGTGGCGTAGAAATGGAACCCGTTATGCAAATAAAAATGTTATCCCAAATACGGAATCTGGACGGATATCAGTCAATATGTGGGGGTGGATGAGTGCCGCTGGACCTGGTGAACTAGTGCCGATAGCAGGGCGCGCCAGAGCTGCACATTATGTGGAAGTGTTAGAAGAGAGCATGTTACCAAGTGTGCGGTGTGTTTATCCAGCTGTTGATATGCAACAACTATCATTTGTGCATGATAATTGTCCTGTGCATCGAGCACATATAGTGCGTGATTGGTTTCATCAAAACCCAGATATAACAGTAATTCCCTGGCCAGCAAGATCACCGGACTTAAATCCTATAGAAAATTTATGGGGTTTGATGGTGCAAAGGTGGAATATGGGAAATGAAAGGACTGCAGAGGAATTAGAGGCTCACTGTATGAAAGTGTGGGAGAATATTAGAGGAACAGATATTTGTTCTAATATAGTAGGATCCATGCGGCGGCGTTTGCTTGCTGTTATTGAAAATAGTGGAGGTTCTATTAAATACTAATACTTACATAAAAAGATATATAAATTTTTACTTTTAAAGTATTTAACCATAAAACATAACGTATTTTCTTTTCCTAACTTATATTCATTATTATTAGTATATCTTGTCAAAACTAACAGACAAAAAAGCAGCGCCGCCCATTGGTTACTAGATTTTTAAGGTTTAGCTTCAATTTTCTTTTCTTTATGAAAACGATTACTTAAGCTATAACCTTAAAAAATCATAGAAAAAGTAGCTGAAGTTATTTATTACTTTTGAGAAAATGTAACATGATAACAATGAAAATAAAGTCGAATATCTAATAAAAAATGGTTCTTCCAATTTATTTTGTTTGTTTTATTACTTATTGACTCTTAATAAGCAATAATTAACACCACTATAATAAAAAATAACAAACAGTCATTTATACAAAACAAAATAAAAACTGCAAAAAGAGATTCGAACCTAGGTCATATTGATGCATCGTATACCATCTATATTATCACGACACTGGGTCTGGTTACTGTTAAAGTGATGAAATAAACAATCACAATAGACAAGGTTATTGAATATAAATGTTTTGAACCTAATGCTAATGTCTTAAGGTTGATATTATTGACAGTTTATGGTAATAGGCAGGTAGTATTGAACTAAAATCATTTGAACCTTATGATGTTGATTTAAGGTTGATAATGTTATTGACAGTTTATGTTTAACTGTGTGAGTGAGCACGTGAGTGATTCACAGCATTGCTTGCACGCGGTTTTAGCCTTAGAGCTATGAATGGACTTTTGCCGTCGACCGTACATGAAATAAACATTTCATTTCAAATCCAACTAAAATGTTCAACAAGAAATGGTAGGTAGAAATGGTACCTACTTACTCGGGTTTAAAAAATAAGTAGGTGGTTCTCTTTCTGAGTCGTATTCCTCATTTCTAAGGGCCCTTTCCATTAATCACATAATGGCAAGGGTTTTGTTTTTCTTTCTTCTTTTAATAATTCGGTGGGTATGATTAGGAATTAAGTAAGTAGTCAAATGTTTCAGACTCATCAAGAAAGTACCTAGGTAACAAACTTACACTTTTTACCAGCTATTTCGATTAAAATCAACAAAATTAGGTACAGTACCTTTCCATAATTAATTCCATAGGTATGTTCATGCCACATGAGTAGATTAACACACAAACCACACAGAACAGAAAAGTTTAACCTATCTTCCTGTAATGAAGTAATTATTCGAATTGCTTGCTGTTATGCTCCAAACAAAAGAGCATGTTTTTGTAAGTCATAAAAATGTTTGAGTTTAATCACTTTCACATCACTTCGCGCTGTACCTACTGGTAGTTTAGACATCTAACACTACGCTGTACGTCTACAGTAACTCAAGAAATAGACTTTGTACCATGTTTTAAGAAAAATAATAATTAACGAAAATTATGCGTAGGTGCTATACTTCCGCTTTCGCACGTTTGGTGGCCGACCCGTAACTGAGTAAATCTATTTTTTGCATTTTGCTATTTCCTGTAAAAAAGGGGCGGGGCCGATGGGTCAAAAGGATAGCGCGAGCGCATGATTGGACCTCGGTCCACGTGGACTTTTCAAATAACCATTCGCTATTGGTTCACAAAATTTCTCTTGCACGATTTATGTGAGGAAGAGAATTCCTTGAACTTGTAACATAGGTTACTTCGCATGTACTTTCGTAAACATAATTAAACAGGATGTTTCAAATTTTTTCGAAATTTTAATAAATTTTTTTCGCTAGTGTGTGTATTGACATGAGGTCATTTTTAATATTGCTCAAGGATATCTTATATCGGACTCATAACTGGGGCCGCTTTTGCACGACGGTGGCACAGGCACCGTGTATATATATTAATAATGGTACGGAGCCCTTCGTGCGCGAGTCCGACTCGCACTTGCCCGGTTTTTAATCTCTGTCTGATCTAGTGAGAGGCTTTCGATCTTTTGAAGCTTTTAAAGCTTTTAGCTAGTAGATTAGGTAAGTACAGTCGCTGCCAGTCTTATATTTTTTTACTAGATGTTGAACGCGACTTCGGCCGCGTCGCATTATTATGTTTATTCTCGCGAAAACTCGTTAGTTTTCCGGAATAAAATCTAGCCATGTCAAAATCGGATGAAAAGATGGGCCGAAGCGTACTTGATGGATGATGGCTCAAATATCATATTACTATATTGGAATTGATAAACGACTCAGTCTTCGACCTTTTCAATGCAGTTCCGATGCATTAGAGCATTACTAGGAACTGCGGGGTTGCAGTCTGTAAAACTTCGTCTTTTCTTCAATAACGCTGACTCAGCCCTCCATTCAAATGCTGATCCAAAGACATTTGCAATTTTATTATTATTTCCATCATAACATAGTTTCTAATTTATGATTTTAAGAACAATAATTTGCTCTAACGGCTCTGAATGCTCTGATATTCTTTAGTTTAAGATGATTAGTGAGATGGTGGTAATAAAAAAATAAAACCGGCCAAGTGCGAGTCGGACTCGCGCACCGAGGGTTCCGTACAAACCTGTAGTAAGTTTTAAATTAAATGTTTTTTTTTAAATATTTGAGTTGATTGAATGAAAGGTAAATTGCGATTTACGATTAATGACGTATTAAAAAAAACTACTTACTTGATCTCGTTCAAACCAATTTTCGGTGGTAGTTTGCATGGTAATGTACAACATATATTTTTTTTAGTTTTATCATTCTCTTATTTTAGAAGTTACGGGGGGGGGGACACACATTTTACCACTTTGGAAGTGTCTCTCGCGCAAACTATTCAGTTTAGAAAAAAATGATATTACAAACCTCAATATCATTTTTGAAGACCTATCCATAGATACCCCACACCTATGGGTTAGATGAAAAAAAAAAATTTGAGTTTCAGTTCTAAGTATGGGGAACCCCAAAATTTATTGGTTTTTTTTCTATTTTTGTAAGAAAATCTTAATGCGGTTTACAGAATACATCTACTTACCAAGTTTCAACAGTATAGCTCTTATAGTTTCGGAAAAAAGTGGCTGTGACATACGGACGGACAGACAGACAGACAGACATGACGAATCTATAAGGGTTCCGTTTTTGCCAAATTTGGCTACGGAACCCTAAAAAAGGAGATAGAATTTGTTGTGGGCTCTTCTCCGACCAGGGCGCGCTTGGAACCCTCGTAGTTTTAAGATACCGTAACTGATTATCACCATCATTTTTTATAAGTGACTAGCTGATGCCCGCGACTTCGTCCAGGTCGATATAAAAATTAATTTGTAATAGTTATAAGGTCGGAAACGTGTCTATGGACACTCAAAGGCTCCTCCTGAAAACCAGCGCTGCAGCTTGCTGCGGCTTTGTGCTGAGTGAGGAGTTGTTCAAGAATGATTGTGATAGGCAATAATACCTAACCTGTTATATTAAGCATCGAGGAAGGCCAATGCCTTCCAATTTCAGTCTGAATTTTCCAGTCATGTTCCAAATAGGTACAAAATAACACACCACCAGAAATGGGCTTACTTTAAATTCACATAGAAATAATAGCGGACGATGCGCTTCAGTCCAAGCATAACCTTTTGTTATGACGTGGCTTGTGCAACATCGTCTGTCTGTCACCAACTTTTTCTCAGGAACGCGAGGCATCAAGTTGAAATTAGTATCAAATACTAAGATCTATAGTCTCATTGGAGCTGTAAAAAATCATGTTTCTAAGTTCCAAGAAACATATAATTGGGCAGAAAGACGTATGGTCACTTATCACAAATACAGGAATAAAATCTAAAATCTTCAATTAGGGCTCCGTACTCATTTGGTATCGAATTGTTTGTCAGGCTCTACCGTTATTTCACTGCTGATTACGTGCAGTTGCTATGGCGACTAACTTATATATCTATCTTGTTATGGTAGCTACGGAACCCTTTGTGCGCGAATTTGACTCGCATTTGACCGGCTTTTTAATGTATAAATTTACAAACATTTTAAATGAAATTTGAAATAGAAATAGTTCGTAACGCGGAAAATTAAGGAGCTCCCACGTTAGTAAAAAATCGTCATCTTATTAACGGGAATTCAGGGCTCCACACTGATATAGTGATAGTCATGTGAGTAGGTGGTGGTCAAATCTTTATCGATGCATTAGCCGCGAGTAAGCTTTGTCGCACTGGACATGCTTGGACTGCCGGTGGTTGCCCACGTGGCTACCGGTCATTTGGTATGCTAATGTAATGTCTGGGATTTAAGGTAGACGCAGACTACGTGTTTTTTATTAAAGTACTGCATTACATGAGTTTACATAGTGGAAGTGCTTCTAGCGTCTAGAAGTGGCATTTACGATGCTATTCTGATATTATTTTATCAAAGTTGACCCCTCGGGGGGGCAGTCCTGAAAATCCTGTCTCATTGGGTCTATGTTACGAGAGACTTGCAAAATCTCAAGTTGCGGACTAGAAACAATATAAGTAGGTATATTTTTTAAATATCATATCATACAGTCAGTTTATCTATATCCATACTAATATTATAAATGCGAAAGTATGTCTGTCTGTCTGTTACGCATTTACGGCCCATCTGTTCAACGGATTTTGATAAAATTTGGTATAGGGATTGTGTCCCGGGGAAGGACATAGCTTTCACTTTTTATTCCGGAAAATTAAAAAAACGAAAAACCTCAATCACTTGGAAGAAGTCGCGGGCATCAACTAGTATTTATACATATCATAAAGAATAAGATAACTTGAACACACAGTATTCCCCATAGCATTAAGATAACATTATTACATTTTCCTTTTAAAGTAAAACTTTCAAGTAGCAGGTTGTATACGGTCGTAAATTCTAATGCCCCGACAAGAGCAATCCCGTTCTGAAACCCGCGCGACTCGAGAATAGCTCTAGAGGTTTACTTGCGAGTGTGACACCGCCTTAAGGTATGTTATTTCCCTTATCAGATTTCCTGATTGTGCTGTGCAAACCCCCTTAAGGCTGAAGCAAATATTATAGAATGCAACATCTCACACGTACGAGTGTCACCTTATTATGTGAAAACTATCCGATGCCCGCTACTTCGTCAGCGTGGCATACGTTTTTAATTCTCACGGGAACTCCCTAATTTTCCAGGATAAAAAGAATTTCATTTTCGGGATTCATTGTTTCTGGTCTTTTTACTGGAATTTAAACTACTCGTTTCACGCAAAAACTACTAATTTGAAATGGAGATAGAGTGTACCCATTAACACATAGGCTATCTTACTATTACAACATAAGTACTTCTATCCCGGAAAATTAAAGAGTTCCCGCGGGAACCAAAAAAACCTCAATCAACGTGGACCAAATCGCGGTCATCAAGCAGTTTATCATAAAATAAATAAATATATTTTAGTCTTTGAACTAGCTGCTTTTAAAAATGTTTTATACTTGGGATGAAATGAAAATGCCGATCTGAATAGATTTAGGCCGCCAAGGCCTAAAGTTTAAAAAAAAATCGTGTTAAAAAGCCATGATTATGAAGTGGCGGTTTCTTTTTAAATTTTGGCTGGCGAACAAAAAGTAGCTGTACCTACTCACTTTTTTATCCTTTAACGCAGATCCATTTGATGTATTTCGTCCAAGCTAGGGCTACACATAATGTGTTTTCGCTCTTGTGTTGATTGAATTTCAGTTTGGAAACCAGTTTTCGAAATTCAAAATATGCAAATTGGGTTCCGGTGGTGCGAGGCGCAGTGTGTTGGATGCCCTCGCGGTGGAAGGAAGTATCGCGGTCTGCGATCACGCGAAATGATGCTACCATATTATGTTAAGATTCGGAGACAAGTCCACACAAAATTGTGTGCTGTATTTCAAACTTTCAACCAGTTTTCCCATTTGCTGAATAGCATAAAATCATTGTTATTTATTAATTACTAGCTGATGCCCGCGACTTCGCCGTGTGGAATAAGTTTTTTTTATTCTCGCGGGAATCTTAATTTTCATCTTAATTTTCCGGGATTAAAAGTAGCCTATGTCACTCTCCAGGTCCTCAACTATACTATATTGACGGCCATAAAATAAGGATAATAATTCTAAACAAAAGCGTCAACAATCATACTTAAATTTATATGAATGCGAAAGTGTGTTTGTTTGACGGTTTTTCGGTTTGTGGAACTGATCGACCCAATTTTTTGAATAGATGTAGTTTAGACTCTAGAAAGTGACATGGGCTACTTTTTATCCCGAATAATTAAGGAGTTCTCGCTGGAATTAAAAACTTAATCCACTAGTAGGCATCAGCTAGTATACAATAAAACTGCTTAACTAAGCGGTGGTAGTATGCCTAATGTAATGAAAATAATAGAGCTACATAGTTCTAGAAACACTTTTAAGGAAAGTCTCTCAAAGTTGCTATCTATTGGTCCGCCTACTCAAGGTAGTGCAATTTGATTCAATTAACACTTCAGTAGTGTTACCGTGTCTAATTAGAACTCTCGCGCGCCGTGACTTGCAAAACGGAAATACCCCCTTTCGCCCCCATTACGGGCAACTTGGAGCGGTCTTTTTGTGGCGTTCCGTGTTCCTTGCGTGTTGGGAAGCCATGCAACTCGTCAAACACTTGAAACTCATATCTCGTACACCGTTTTTAATCGATTTCAATCAAAGAGATGATCTATTAATGCGATTAAATCCACGTTCGCACTCTGTTTTTACGATGCAGTGTTTTTTTAATCCACTACAAGTTAGCCCTTGACTGCGATCACCTGTTGGTAAGTGATGATGCAGTCTAAGATGGTATCGGGCTAACCTGTTAGGGGCATGACAGTTATTTATTAAACCCATACCCCTTCGGTTTCTACATGGTTTCTACACGGCATCGTACCGGAAAGTTAAGACAACAGCGCTCTACCACGGAGATTGTCAAACATTATGTGATGGAGATAAAATATTGTACCAAATAATTGTATTACACAATAATTGTAACAATAATTTACTGTTAATTCTGCCGTAAGTACCGTAAGTATACCACCTAACAACCACCTACCACTATACTACTTATCAATGAGACCTCACTCACTTTCAAGGAAAGCTGGAAGAAATGTGAAAGTTTGGATGTATGGATGGATGTTTGTTATAAAATCACGCCAGAACGGCTGAACGGATCTGGATGAAAGGCACAGAGATATATTATAAGGAATATGGCATAGGCTACTTTGTATCCCAGGAAATAAAAGAGTTCCCACTTAAGTATTAGCAGTTGTTCAAGCAAGCTACCTACCTAGCTTTACAAACATTATTCAAAGTAAGTTCACGTTAGTGCTAAGTGAATTATATTGTTTCATAAAATATGTATTCTGGCTACAAATTAGTTCCCAAAACGGTCATTCGGAGAAGCAACACGTATAAGCGATCTGAGAGAGCCCCGAGGTGTGGTATCTCGTAAGAGCAATAAATATTAATGTGTACTAAGTATTCTACTGAAATTAATGAGTACTGAGAGAATTTAGACTGCGTTGATAGTCGTTTCAAACTCATACTCAAATATATTTTATACAAATAAACTTTTTTTTTTTCATCCACTACAAGTTAGCCCTTGACTGCGATCTCACCTGATGGTAAGTGATGATGCAGTCTAAGATGGTAGCGGGCTAACTTGTTAGGGGCACGGCAGTGCCCCTATTGCAAGTGCTTTTGAATCGTGCACTGAATCTACCACTGGTTCGGAATTCCATTCCTTCCGAGACCAACCAGAAAGCAACTCGGTGTCGTGTAGATACATAATTTGCAGAAGTCATAAGCATTGCTGGAGCGTGTCAAATCAATGCTTTGTTTTATTATTTACATGATCCTCAACAGTATATTTTCAGCTTTTTTCAGCAAGGAAATTGTAGAAGGGAATAATAATTATTATCTGTGGATTTTTAAAAGAAAAGCATATAAAAGGTAGGTACGAGTACCTACGAATACCATCTGTTTAAAGCATAAAATGTGTGAGTCTATTGAGTCTACGATGCGTAACCTCTCCCATCAAACACTGAACTTTGCCAGTAATAGAGCATTCCTTTCACGAAAACGGTTACTTTGCTTTGCTATTTTCTATACGCGGGAATCTCTAATTAGGCGCCGCCGCAACATTATTGAGCGTGCTTTGACGCAAATTGTTTTATGAAATGACTGTTAATTAATGTAGTTCTATGAAGTAAAAGTGCCAATTTGCTTTGAATCAACAGTTACTGGTAAACTGGTAAAACTTCTACTCTATCGCGATTCTATCTACCTACTAGAAGCGGCCGCTAGTTAAAGGTGAAAAAAATATGAAATTAACAAAAAAACAAAAATCTGGCAACACATTGGTGGTGCCAATATCTGAATGAATAAATCTATTTTATCTCGAAAATTCTAGCCAGCATTTCATCAAGCTTAAGAAATTTTGAAATGATCCGACTGTATAAAGCCTTGGCTCAACAGTGCGGGATCAAAGAGAAATTGGGAAGTTTTATCTTATCTTTCCGGGACTTGTGTTTTCTCCTTTTATGCGTGTTCGGAACGAGGAATGTTCCCTTTGAATTCGTGTTATTAATAACTGGGTGAAGGAAGTTTTTCTTGCGAAAAGAAAATGTTTTTGTTAGTGAAAATCATTTTTGTAAGTACAACCCTTGTTTTCTATTACTTTATTTTGATTTATTCATTGAATAATACTTTGATGATAAAGCAACTTTATGGGTAAAAAAGTTGATGAATCTATAGGATAGATAAGACAACAAGTTTTTGCTGTTTAATTTCCTGAACTAGAAATTCATTAAATCAATACTCTTTAATGACGAATGTTTGATTGATGGAACAAATATAGAGTTCGAGACGGTAAGCTTATTATGTTAACCGTTAAGTAACCACTGCATTTACTGGTGCAAAAAAGAGATGTCAACAAGTGAAAATAATTAAAATTATTAAAAAATACGACTGCTCTACCGTAGACACACTTACATACACGAACCCTGAAAACATAACACTCCTTTTTTAGGCAGTCGTGTAATAAAAATTTCCTCTCGAATGGAAGTACGGCTACCACTGCTACTACGTAACGATACCACAGTCATTAATTACGAGTACCTTTGGAATCTTAATCACATTTTTATTAAATGATATTTTTTTGTGAATCACTGGATATTGAACTATATAGTGTATATTTTTAGAATCTACTCAACATTTTCTAGATGATTATTATATAATTAATCTTATTTTCGAATATTTTTTTCAACTTTAGTCTTTAATGTAACCCTATCAATTTTTTTAAAATTTTACTAGCCTATGTCACCTAGAATAAGCTAGGGATTCTAACGATACCTCATTTATCAAAATCGGTTCAGGCGTATAGAAGTTATGGTGGAATATACAAACTCACATACAAACATACATACTTACATACATACATGAACCCTGAAAAAAAACAATATACTCCTTTTTTCAGGCAGTCGTATAAAAAATCACGTCTTCCTATGTGAAAACAGTCTTACATAAAGCGAGACTTCTAACTAAACTAGGGACTTACTAGAATTGTTTGGTGGCAGTTACCCTACCCTACCGGCAAAAACGTACCACCAAGCGATTTAGCGTTCCGGTACAATGCTGTGTAGAAACCGATCAAGGTATGTTTTCAATATAACTGCAGTACCCCTAACAGGTTAGTCCGCTAACATCTTAAACTGTATCATTACTTACCACCAGGTAAGACTGCAGGGCTAACTTGTAGTGAAAAGAAAACATGACAGATACGAATACAGAGTGGGTCGCCTGATCACCTAAATAATAAGAAGAAGATTAATAGAAGTACCTATAATACATTTTGTATATTAACATTTATTATATACTAGCTGACTTGGCAAACGTCGTCCTGCCCTGAACCTATAGAACCCGATCGCAGCGTCCCCTACCGAGTCCAATCGTGAATTTAACCAACCCGGGATCCACTCAAACACACACAAAAAAATCTCGTTGTCCCGCCCTGTACCTATAGAACCCGATTGCAGCGCCCCCTACCGGGTCCAAATTGGAGGTATAAAAAAAAAAGATACGCGCCGAATTGAGAACCTCCTCTTTTTTTGGAAGTCGGTTAAAAATAGTTTTCGATCTATTATAAACCTACCGAATATACACACAAAATTCATCCCAATCGGCCCAATAGTTTAAGACCTATTCTCAGACCTACCGAATATACACACAAAATTTCATCCAAATCGATCCAGCCGTTTAGGATCAACGTTAACCCAAGTCGGTAAATGGATGGGTAATAAGACTTCGAGGAAAGATAGATATTATTGAGTCCGAATCGAGTGAAATGCTGTAATCCGTTGAGGAGTTTTGTCCTCTATAATTAATAATAGATAGGTAATATTCATCAGATCTTCACCAAAATTGAGCAAAAGTTACCTGATGATACATAACTTCTAATAAAGAAAGATTTACTCAAATCAGTTCAGATTTGACTGATTTATGGAGTAAAATCAACAAAAAACCCCTATCTTGGAGCTACCTTATTTTCTATCGGGATAAAAACTAGCCTATATATTGACCCGGAGTATCAGCTACGGTATACCAAACTTCATTTAAATCCGTTCAGAAGTTTTCTCGCGTGATACGAGGCCATACAGACAGACAGACAAAAATTAAATAAAAATCTGTTTTGGGCTCAGTATCGATAGTAAAGCATACCCCGATTAAAATTTTCAGAATATAATATTAAATGTACAGAAATCTTCAAGTTACAGTTTTATTATAAGTATATAGGATACTATTTCGTATTTTGTATGGCAAATGGTTGAGAAATACCTGAATTAAATGTCTATTTATTTATTTAAGTTTGCTAAATTCCTTTGTTGTAGTTTGTTTAGTGGGCGGCGAGTCGATTGTAAATGTTTATCTTATCTCGCGCAAGGCGGCGGCGTAACTCCCAAAGCTCCAAGCCTAGAGGTTTTGTTGGCTTGGAACACAATTTAATTTATCTTAAGGTTATTCTTGTCTATAAATATTAAGGTTTTCTGTTTTACGCTTGTTGTAATTTATTACGTAAGATATACAAATGGTTCCTAAAGTACGCGTGCGTATTCGGCCCCTTCAGTTATAAAGGTATAGTTTAAAATTTGCAATGCCCTGACAGGGCCTCATGCCAATGTAGGCAAGAACGAAAATATGAAATAAATAAATGAAATGAACGTAAGAGCATTGTTCAGGGGCCTGCTCATACCTTCCTCGCATGCCTGAATAGTGATGTCCTAGATATAGGCATCTTCAAGGCAAGCGCGTTCCAACTCATTTTGCTTTGCACTAACCATGTTTGTCGCCAAGCGCAAGCCTATCACGCAATAAAAAAAAATCTTTCGACGATTATAATAATATAGTAGCTGATGCCCGCGACTTGTTGATTGAGGTTTTTTGGTTCTTCCGGGAATTCTTTAACTTTCCGGGATAAAAGTAGCCTATGTGTTATTCTAGACTGCAATCTTACTTTGTGCCAAATTTTATCCAGATCCGTTCAACCGTTCTGGCGTGTATGAGTAACGGGCCCAAAAAACCTCAATCCACGCGGACGAAGTTACGGGCATCAGCTAGTAAGTACAACACATATGGACACAAAAGATTTACACGCCGTAAATTTCCCCGGAATCCAATGTAAGGCAAGTAATACACACAACGATATTCCGAGGCAGTCGCAGCTATAAAGCGGTTCTGTTTTGAAATCGATTCCGTACAGTTTCCCATTACGCGAGACAATAACATTACCGGTAAATCGACTACACTAACGGAATCCGATGCAGGGATTCAATCTACCATTTCAAAGCTTGGTGTGCACTCGCGGATATAACCGCAGCGGAAGCTTTTTAAATTTTTCCTGTTTACAATCTTTTATTTAACTTAGAAATCTTGCAATTTTTAAACACTTATCCTCAATCAATTGAGCTAAAAGTATGCACGTTTAGTTTGGATGACAATGCATTAGCTAAGTGACGTCATTCTAAATCCAATATGGTGGATTCCAAAAGATGGCAGACTAGTTACCTTACAGACTAGTTAGTTATAAATCTATAGCTGAGAAAAATATGAGAAATGAAATGACGTCACACTTCATTCAAAATGGTGGACGATAAAAGGTTGTTTCTGCAGATGATTTTTATGATTCAAGACTCAGGTATTATTTGTCTACGAGTGATTGCTCGCGCGTAGAAATTTAGAAAAATCCTTCCATTATGAAAGAAAACATTAACCAAATTTTTGGTTTCTAGGTTCAAGGATCTGTGCTGGGCGTTGATGAATCAGACAGTGAGCGAAATAGTGGATTTAGAGGCTAAGCTTAGCTTTAAACAGAAAAGTAGGTAGGTATGTAACTTATTCTAAACGGGCGGACTTAGTCTTTGGCTTGGATTTTGGGATACTAATGTATTATTAACGAACACAACAACTTCCCACTATTATGTTATTAAAAGAACGCAGAAAACTCTCGCAGAACTTTTGCACGTCTGCAGCGTTTCAGTCCATCAGTCTGTCTATAGCTTAACTCGCAGACGTTGCAGTATTAGCATACAAAATGACCGGTAGCCAGCACTCCCCCATTCCCCCTCTCCCCCGGGCCTCGGGCTAACAACGTTTGCTGTTACTCCCATTTGAAATTTCAAATAAGAAGCCAGGTTTAAGCTGCCCTACGGTGCACTTGAAAATACTGAAGATATTTCTGCAACCAAGAGGTAAGTCTAGACTGCACACTGCATACGTCTAGACTTGATATGCAAAAAAACTTAATACAGAAAATATTCATGATGCTGTTTTCCGAAGATCTGGTACATTATTCAAATACCTACCTGATCAATGAAAGAATTAGAACTTTAATTCGCTATAATCCGCCACAGTAAGTAAATCTATGTGGTGCTATTGTAAAGTTGTACTTTACAATCGTGCATTGTCGAGTCAACATCTCCTGAAGATTCTCCAGTGTTGGTATGAAACGTAGGTTGAGAATAATTTGGAAGATTTGTGGGGTGTGGTGAATATTGCAAAATACATACTGACACACACATCACATAGATTTACTTACTGTGGCGGATTATAGCGAATTAAAGTTCTACTTCTTTCATTGTCATGGACTTCCGCAAAGTAACGCCTGCTTCTATCAAATACCTGATCAAATAATATTTATCCCATTACCTCGCAAAGAAACAAATTCCTGCATCAAAAAACAAATTGCAACTATACAGTAAAGCAAATTGCAACTTGGGATTTAATGTTACAACTAAATTAATACGTTTTTCATGTAACAATTCCACTAGGCCAAGCATAATCAGTACTACAACGCTATGTCACGGCTTTTGAGAAACTTATGTCGACACAAAATGCACGAGAAAGCGCTATTTCAGTGATTCTGCTTGGGATGTTATGAGGACTGCAGTGTTTATGATAATTCGGCTAACGAGCGAAAAATGTATGTATGCTCATCTTTAGAAGATTAAGCTTTTTGGGTGAAATAAAGAGTTTTTTTAATGTTACCATCGAGAAAACCGGGGGATAAATGATTTATAAGATGATAACACTCAAATAAGGCGTGTCTTGGGGTGTCCTCCTCGCTGCAGAAGTAGAACTTATCAAGATTTGTCTACTATGGCATGCCTCGTTTTTCTAGTGGTTAGCATGTTCGACTGTGGTCGACGAGGTCCCGGGTTCGAGTCCCGGGTCGGGCCATAACAAGTATTAGATTTTTCGAGACAAGAAATTCTCAACCGAAATTCGGTCGGGAGAACAGTACTACTACTACGGCGGATTATATAGCGACTTAAACTTCATGATGTTTTCCTTCACTGTTAGTGCATACAAACAATTATTGATATATTTTAACTATTAATCGCATACAACTCTTTGAGGTCTGGTTTACTGAGCTTCATGTACACAAAGTTTTGGAAGTGTTTGCGTTGATTATAGTGTTTCGTTGTCAACAAGGTTCAAGTAGCGAATGCAATGCTGCATATTAGCAGTTTAACTGGACTTTAAATAGCTGCAATTGCTGTGTACTTGCACACATTTAGCAACTAATTCCCCCAAAGAGCGGAAACTGGTAACGCAGTGCTCCAAATTTAGAGCTGGAGAGGGAATCGCCTAAATAATTTAGTGTACCGTTGTAATTCACTAACGGCACTAGCCCTAGGTACACGCTCGGCGCTTGTTCACTACCGTTTTAAAGGCCTATAGTTCTGAGCTTGAGCAATACAATGCTTCATAATATGTATTTATGTGTAGTTGAACTCCTGTACTAAAGTCTTTGGTTGAATTAATGAAAGTAGGTTATACATACTTACGCTGGCATAATTATACCAAGCAAACCCCTTAAATTTTGTATGTAATTAGTTGAGTAAATTAGAAGCACAACGCAGATAGAGACATTTTTCTGAAAAAACCATAGTCTAAACAGACTATGGGTCAGTAATGTTAGCATTATTACTGTTTGTCATTATATATCATGAAACAGGAAGTATCTATCAATTTGACTCGTTTCATGTCATTCGAATAAATCTGCAGATACGGACGCCATATTGAATTTTTTTAGTATAAATGCGAGTGTTTTGACGATGGTAATTCAGTCTCCTGCCGGCAGACTCAGCGATTATTTATTGAATACTTTTGTGTTTAGATCGTAATTTGGTAAAAGCTTAACGATAGCAATCGTGGCCGGATCAAATGAATCTTGTCTTTTAGCCAACTTTAACCTTATTACATTAAATCTCTCGTGGAACCTCTAAACGTCTAACTTTTTACTCGTGCAAGTTTCAAATGAGAGGACAAATATATTAAAAGTGTTTCATTAATATTTAATACCCTACTTCTGGATTGTCCCTTACAGTAAACACTAAAGTCAGCCTATATATACCCTCGGTGTATTAGAAATACAGACAAGCTAGTAACATCCATCCATCTATCCATCCATCCAAACTTTCGCATTTATATCTAACATTAATATATAGAAAGAAGAAATTAGAAGCACAATGCAGATATAGACATTTTCTGTTGTAGGACAATAGTGGAACTTAGTGTAATGTTGTAGAGAATCTGTAATACACTAAGAGCTCGCGGCGCGGTGGTGCGCTTTAATAATTCATGTTCATTGTTCATTGCTGCCGTGAGCTGGACACAGTTGGTTGGTTACATTACAGGATTAGGTAATGGATATAATTGTAATTAAATGTTACTCTAATCAATAATCACTACCATTTCATATTACACCTAATATTATAGATGGGTTAGTATGTTTGTAGGTTTGTCCATTTATCACGCCGCAACAATTTGGATCGACGTGGAATATAGTTGTGGGTATAGTTGCAGTTGACCGTAGCTTATTGTTGACATAGGCTATTAATATCTAAAATTTTCTCAAACGGGTATCGAAGCCGGACCCTCTTTAAGTACTTGTGAATACTCTTTCAACAAGGTCTTCTTTCTATATTACAAAAACAATGAAAGAAAAATCATGCGTTACTACTCTCAAACAGAAAACATCCCTATTCAATCCAAAACCAAGCTGTTAGCATAAATCGGACAAGACATAAATCCCCAAGAAGCCGACCCTAAAGTCAAGAAGTCGCACCAACTAGCGCTAAGGCTGCCATAAATTACACGACACGCTCCACGCGACTGCCCGTGAATGGGACGCCCCACATTGTTCTGTCAGTTCAGACAAAGCGTCACGGCTGCGATTAACCGGCGCGGCACTCATTCACTTGGCGATTAAGGCTGGCTGTTCATGGCTGACTTGTCACTTGTGGGTCCAAGTCCATGAGCGTATCACTCATCAAGCAAAGATCAGGTCTAGGTTAGGTTAGGTCCAGTTGCTTAGAAAATACCTATTAATTCTTGCCTTGACGGTACTTATTTGTGCGTAAGGGCGCTCCAAACATTATTGGTTCGTATCAGAAATGTTGAATAAAAACTTTTCGTTTGAGTCGATTGGACAACGACTGCATAAGGATGCCAACGCTCATGGTTTCTCGCAGTTAAGTGGTAAAATGGTGAAGGAGGAACGAGATTAATTCTCAAATTGATCCTATTGTTTTGAATACGGGACCTTTCACATTTCAAACCATAAAAATATTTTTTACATATTGTAACAGTTTTTTTAATGATTAGAGCAAATGCTGAGTTTCTGGCCGGCTCTTCTCGGTAGAATCAGTTTTTCTGAACCGGTGGTAGAGTCTTTACTTATCATAAGTGACACAAGTTGTCCAACGTGAAATAAATAAATCATTTATCAAAGCGTAGCAAACATGGTGTCGTGTGCCACATGGTCAGCTGTATTGCAGTTCTATAAATCGTCACGCAGGTGTTCAAATTTATCACTCGAGCTCCGGATTCCGCCTTATTTGCCTGATGAGCGAATTATAATCTACATAATTACCAACATTTCGCAGGCAAACTGAAACTTTTGTAATTTTCAACGGTTGTTCCTAAGCAACGCACACATTAGACATGTTTCGTGGAATTCCATGATTTAATTAAATCATATTACGTTACATATAATATGTCTAATATGTTTCAATCAAATATTGAGGGATTTCTGTGAGCTTTGAGGGAACCGTATTCTGTAATTAAAGTTAGGCGTTCTAGATTTTAGTTAATTATATTTTATTAACTAGCTGATTCCAGCGACTTCGTCCGCGTGATTTGTTTTTATTTGTGCAGGGGAACTCCTTAATATCATCATACTAATATTATATTTGCGAAAGTGTGTGTGTTTGTTGGTTTGTCCTCCAATCACGCCACAACTAAGCAATGGATTGACGTGATTTTTTGCATGGGTATAGTTGAGGACCTGGAGAGTGGCATAGGCTACTTTTGTCCCGGAAAGTTATGCAGTTTCCGTGCAATTAAAAAAAAATCATGTCGATCCGTTGCTCTGTTTCGGCATGATTGAAGGACAAACCAACAAACAAACACACTTTCGCATTCATAATATTAGTGTGATTCAAGCGTTTACCCACTACTTTTTAACTTTCCAGGATAACATATTGTAGCCTACATATCAATTTAGGGTATAGGCTATATTAATTCCAAGTTTCAGCCAAATCGGTTTAATCATTAAAGCGTGAATACATAAGTAGGTTAGGTAAAAACAATTTTACAGTCATCAAAATTTTCATTAGTAAGGAGATCAGATGATGAAGTCTCCCAAATTCCTTTTACAGTAATTATAATAATTAATTTCAATATTCTAAGTATCACGCAATTTTAGAATCAGATCATCTTGATAACCTAAGATTTATATTATAAGCGCTTTTGCCCGTTTCTTATACACAAGGGAGATGAAAGAAAAGCCTTGAATCGTGTACAAAATGCCCGGGACAACGCCTTAAATTGTGTACCTGGACACAAAATTCTCCGGGCACAACAAAATACAAGGTTCCCCGTGTTTTTCCATGGGAAAACCAAATTATATCCACCGCTGGCGTATAATAACATTTCTTGTATCATCTCTATTCATGACTTAGTGGTTTCAATTAGATGGTCGGCCTAATCAGATGGTCAGGGGGTTCGATGCTCGGGCATGCACTTTCTTGAGTTAATTGAATAACACTTCCTTTAGCGGTGAAGGAAAACATCGTCGATTATGACTGCAAGAGTGGTCCGTTTATGTTGATCACTGGCTAACTGATCGAGCAGTCCGTGTATGGCCAGCCTAAGGCGTGCCGCGGCCTTATTAGGTAAAAATTACAGCTATTCAGTGTAGAGATAGCAATCACCTATGATTGGTTAACACTCTTCCGCTATTGGATAAAATATATTGACGCAGCAAGAATATTCTAAAATTCAGCCAATCACAAAAATAGAGACTGTAGGTAACAATGAATGATCCAGACTTTTACATAATTATGCTACTGGTTTGCTAAAGATGCTGTCTTTTATATTTATAAAGCATAATATGAAAGAAATTTAGCTATGAAAACGATGGCGCAGTGGTGAGCGCTGTGATGTGTCAGACCAGGTTTAGGACGGTTTCAGATTGGCGTATTTTTGCGCATTTAAGCTCGTATCGGTTTACAAGCTCGCCACAATTTGCGCTTCAAAAAATCGCACGCTAGTAACTCGTGACTCGAGCTTATACGAGCTTAAGTGAGTCACAGCTCTTTTACGAGCTGTGACTCACTTAAGCTCGATGCGTGTGGCATCTGTATACGCGTTTCAAAAACAAGCATAAACGCGCCGATAAAACGCTACTCTAAAGCCGCCCTTGCAGGGTATTTTTTCCGTCCCATGCGAATGAGCCTTCAGGCTGATTTCCAACTAAAAGCCACTAAAGCAACTAAATGCACAAGTTTCGCTCAAAAACAGGAAACACGCCAGACGATAACAATCAAAAGGAAAATCAAAGAATCTTAATGGATAGAAAATGGATAGTGTACGGAAAAACATCGGAGTCAATTTTGCATCGTCAATTCCGTAGATATAAAGTTTCTAGATGTTACATGCTGGATTTATTTTTCACAATTTAACAATCTACAAGTTAAGCCAAGCTAAGTTAAGTTATTAGCTTGGTTAGTCGTCGTCGCGGTAGTCTTCGTTCTTCCGTAGTAAGTTATATTATAACTGCGAAAGTGTGTTTGTTTTTTTGGTTTGCCTTCCATCCATTGTCTTTGAATCTTCTCTACTGTGGTAGGATGCTTCAGCCGTGGCTAGTTACTATCATATCTACCCTGTTATCGACAAAGACGTGCCGCCAAGAGGCTAGCGTTACAGTGCGATGCCGTGTAGAAGCCGATTATGGGTGTTTTAAAATAACTGTCATATGCTCCGCTACCTTCTTAGACAGCGTCATCACTTAACAGTGAGATCGCAGTCAAAGGCTAACTTGAAGGGAAATAATGAAAATGTGTGTGTGTGTGTGCAATTCACATACGGCAGAAGTGAAATTTTAGAAAAGTAGCCTACGAGAGAGTGAGATTAATATAACTTGTATTCTATCTTATGCTCTCGCAGGCTAAATTCTATTTACGAATATGTTTGTCTCTTGTTGGTGTCGCTCTTTCGTTTCATGTTTTTCGTTTCATCGAATTTTCAAATCACAACTGTGCTAAAGAAGTTTCACTTTTAAAAAAATTGCGGTGGTCTGTAAAGTCGGTTTACGGACGATAGTTTTACGTGATAACTAGAAGTTCTCTCGCGCGCTCGCGTGGCGGCGTTCCAGTAGCAGAACTATTCCAACTGCTAGCTCTGACGTCACACGATCGTGCCTCTCTATCGCTTGTTCCGCGCTCTCACTCGCACAGTCAGGCTCAGGCGGAACGTGACACATTCTCGTGCGTGCAGCCGGTGTTAATCGATTTATAAGACGATAGCACGTCAAAATACAAGTTAGTTATTCCAGAAGGTATACTGTATATCTGTGGTATCAGACATGGCCCTTGGAAGTTCGCCAAGCGCCCCGCAGTTAGGGATGAAATTTAATACCGCACTGAATATTTATTTATGATAATACTTAATGATTTATATCCACTTTCTTTGGCTAATGACTCCTCCGCCCGATGTATCCTTGAGCCGGTAATCCGGTAATGTATTGTGATTGGAAACTATGGCTAGCAATAATCTCGATGTATTGTGCTGTGAGTTGTGACAGCCGATAAGTGTTGGAGCGCCTTAATCCATTGATCAATAAAAATTTTTTTTGTTTGTTTTTATCGGTTAAGTAGATGCGCGTTTGTTATTAGAATATGTGGTTGGTAGTTTTTCAAAAAGACCAAAATAATAACCGTCAACGTAACTTTATTCCTAAGAGTCCTTTATTCCTAGACTTTCGCTATTTTTTGTCTGTGCGTCTATCTTGCTGCATCATGCCGAAACTACTATACGGATTTCAATGCAACTTGGCAAACTTGTACACACTCTGGGTTATTATAAAGACTACTTTTTATGACGAAAAACAATAAGGTTCGGTATACTGCACGAACTCTTGAACGGGTAACAGAAAATCAATTGCAATCAATTTAATAGCTTGAATAAAGTGTATTTTACCATACTGTATAATACAAACTAAGCTACTGGCCGGGGCGCGTCTCCTCGTATGCAAAAGGTGTGTGAATATCCATACCTATACTTAATATTATAAATGCGAAAGTGTGTCTGTCTGTCTGTCTGTCTGTCTGTCTGCTACGCTTTCACGGCCCATTTGTTCAACCGATTTTGATGAAATTTGGTACAGAGATAGGTTGTGTCCCGGGGAAGGACATAGGCTAGTTTTTATCCCGGAAAATTCAAAGGTTCCCGCGGGAATCAAAAAATGTACTTATTTGTTCAACCGATTTTAATGAAATTTGGTACAGGGGTAGGTTGTATCCCGGGGAAGGACATAGGCTACTATTTATCCCGGAAAATTCAAGAGTTCCCGCGGGAATCGAAAAAAGTCGCGAGAATCATCTAGTTATTATTAAACCCTAAACTAATGCTCGAAGGTCCAACCACATCGGTAACGAACGTTTTCATGCCCAGTAAGCTTATTTTCTACTATTTATGGCAGAAATCGCGTAAAAGATTGGGATTTCCAAGAATTCTTCAGTGGCTTTTATACCCTTAAGTCATTCCAACGGAAATCCTTTTACCGGGTCTTAATGCATTACGACGGATGGGTTTCTTGAAAGCGTATTTTTAAACCCGGCTTGGATGAATATAAAGGTAAGTAGGTAGGTATGTAATGAATATAATGATGAATATTTTGAATAAATTAGGATTTGTTAAAAAATTGGCCTAAAGAGTTGGATTAATAATAGTATATGACTATCAAAAGCTTGACCGTTGAAGGAACGGACCGAAAACCGAAAAGTCGATGGTTCAAATTCCATTTCGTTGCATATTGTCGTATTCTAAGGGCAAAAAATCACTACGACCAAGTTCGAGTCGAAATCGCAATTATACATAAATTATGACTTTGAGCGTCGTAGTTAGCTTTGTTATATTTTGAGCTATGATGTCACAGCTAGCAAAGGTCACGTGACCGGCTGTTTTCGCGCGAATTTAAAATTAATGTATTAAAAATCTTTTTTTTTGTAATAAAAAAATATAAAATAAATAAAAGAGGTATTAAATGAACCCACGTACATTTTTATTAGGTATTTTTCCGAAAACTGTCAAATAGCCAATTGGGTCCCGTTGGCACCGTTTTGGTAAGGAACCTAAAAATATTATATTTCAGCCAGAAATAGCAAGTTATGTGTGTATACTTGGAGGGGATTAGCAAAAGGCTGTAATGGTCGGGCGAGCGAGCGGCCCACGGGTGCGACGGGGACGGAATTATTAATCTCACTTCACTTTCCTCCATTACACTGCTGAGAGGTTTAGGGTGGTGGTGTACTTGTAAGTAACTGCCTCGTTGGTCTAGTGGTTAGCATGTTCGCCTGCAACCGACGAGGTTTCAGGTTCGAGTCCCGGGTCGGGCCATAACAATAGGCATGATGACAGTAACCAAGAATCAATGAAATTATGAATTTATCTAATGAAATAGGATTCATGGATTGTAAAAAACGTATTTATTTTTCTGTTTCGAGTGAGATTGCTATTTATTTTGATAAAATAAAACTATAAAATACAGCAATCCGCCATATTGCATAAAACACAAAGAAGCGAATGACGTCACAATTGTTTGTTTTCGAGCTTTGAAAATCACACTAATTGCTTACTGCACACTGCACAGAGTACATTGGTAAAAACAATTGTGACGTCACAACGACGCCATGACACCGCCGAACGATTTGGCGTGAATTTTAAAATTTAAATTTCAAATGCTAATTTTATTTATCAAACTTTATTTTTCTGCTGAAATAAGATAGGTATTTTTTCGAAATAATAGATACTTCCGAACATAATCTGACCATTTTTCAAAATCAGTCATCATGCCTATTGTGGGGGTTTCTGACAAGAAATTTTCAGTCGGAGTTAGAAAGTTGGCGGTGTTTCACCCCCGTGCCTCGGAGAGCACGGTAAGCCGTCGGTCCTGCGCCTGATCTCTCTCCGGTTGTGCCGGATTTTCCGTCCCATCGGACTATGAGAGTAAAGGAACAGAGAGTGCACCCTGTGCTTGCGCACTTGTGCACTATAATATCTCCCGCGCAGATGGCTTATCTCTCTGGAGATTGGTCTCCGTGGCCAAAATTCGGTCGGGAGGACATTATATACTTGTAAGTAAAGATCTATTCGGTATAGGAGTTGGCCTTTTTACATTCGTGTTTAGTGATTAAATTGTTTACTTACACTTAACTGGTGGGAGGCTTTGGCTATGGCTACCACCCAACCGGCAAAGACGTACCCCCAAGCGATTTAGTACGATGCCCTGAAGAAACCGACTAGCCACGTGGGTTTAATAATATAATTGCTATACCCCTTACAGGTTAGCACGCTACCATCTTAGACTGCATCATCACTTACCATCAAGTGAGATCGCAGTTAATGGCTAACTTATAGTGGAATTAAAAATGTGAGATTTTTGTCCACATAAGTTTATAAGGAACGAGTACTGGAGCAGAAATACAATCTCCACCACTCGTTATGTGACCCTGGTTTTTCTTATCAAGATCAATATAGTTAGAACTATAAATATAACCAGCTGATAACTTCGTGCATAATGATATTTTCCCATCATTTCAATATACTACTCACTGTGCCTTCAACCTTAGTTTTTAGAAGGAATTTAAGGCAAATCTCCGCGTGTAGAGTTTTATATAATAGCACCCACGGTCTGCCGGCATTCGGTGAATTGCTGACTCACTCGGATGGAAAAAAGTATTACTCTCTGTTCTTGTATTAATCGAAACTTTTACAGATGTATTTTTTACTTAATGTTGAATTTTTTTCATTAAGTTTTTTTCAAATATTTTGTGAGCTTTTTCTTTCATGCCGTTTCGGAAATGGCGCTATATAGCCGCCATATTGAATTAAAAAAATCATAGCCAATTCCACTCGGGATTATGCAAAGATTTTAACGATACCCCATACATTCAAAAGCTATGGTGGAATATAGAAACTCACATACATACATGTGAACCCTGTAAACATTACACTCCTTTTTTTGGGCAGTCGAGGCACGAGTGGCCTAATGACGAACGAGTGGCCTGGCCTAGTTGCACGCATATCATTTTATTGCGATTGTTACGCAACGTTGACCCAAGTCGGTAACTGGATGGGTGACCGAATTTGGCCTTTTCGTTTCTTCTGTGTCTCGTAGAGCACGTAAAGCCGTCGGTCCCGGATAATAGCACTTTCAACTACCTATAGTGTTATTATATACTTGATGTTGTGTATCGCTATATCTTTGTACTTTATAGGTAAGTAAGCTCAAGTCCAACCCGAGGAACTGGCGCAGCGCCAGAGCCGTATTGTTTATCATTATTGCGTTCGCGGGGACTCCTGACAGCTTAGTACCTGATTTCAGGATGTTTATGAGATACAAGGTTCGATTAGGTTAAAGAGTAACTCTGAATTTGCTCAGATCTCATAAGGTGGAAGTCTGCTTACTCTATGGATAAGCCATATTGGAATAAGCCATATCAAGCAATATTGTTTATTTATTTTTTTAAATTCGAATACCCGAAATATGAATCTAATAGCTAAACCGGATGCAGCACAGAAAGACTGACAGGAATGCACTTCGAACCTGCCAAAGGGGTATGAATATTTTGGTCTATAACTAACTACCTACCTAACTGGATGAAATTTGGCACAGAGATATATTATAGTCTGGAATAGCACATAGGCTATATTTATCCCGGAAAATTAAGGAGTTCCAGCGGGAACCAAAAAACCTCAATCCACGCGGACTTAGTCGCGGGCATCAGCTAGTCAAGAATATAGAAAAGAGCAACTGCAGAGTTTATTGCCGGCTCTTCTCGGTAGAACCACTTTCCGAACAGATGGTAGAGCCTTGACTTGTCATAAGTGACACAAGTTGTCCTACGCGAAATAAACAAATTATTTATCATTTATACACCTTGTTCAATTCTCTCACCAAAGGTTGCCTGGCGGAGATTGCTCTTGAAGCAATAAGGCTGCTTTTGCATACGTAGTTGTTAGATGCCTGTATTCTTTGTATTTTTCATGTGAGCAATAAAGATTCATCTATCTACCTATTTGTATATTTGTACGGTCCACAGTCCAACCGTACATTTTGCTCCATCAGCATTAACCTACTTTCCGTACTTTTCATTATACATTCAAACTAACAATCAGTCAGTGAGCAAATCATTATCGCGACCAGCACGCGTGCCACTCAATACCATATCATTAGCATTTATCATTTATAATTATAATTATAATAATTATAATTTAAGTATCAACCAATCAACTCTATCATTTAACGGACCAAACAATATTTGTCTTACATAAAAAGGCGTGTGGCACTCGGAGACTGCCGCGGTAAAGCTATTGCATAGAATTTTTTATCAACTTGCTATGACTACTTGTGTTGTTGACTTCAAGTTGTTGAAAATATAAAGGCGAAATATTTTTATGAAAAGATGATTTTGGTTGCTATGACAAAGGGAATCAAAAAAACCTTTTGATTCCCCTTGGACACCCGGACTATTGAAAACATAATTCTTTAAAATTATTTCGCCTTTATATTTTCAACAAATTGAAGTCAACAACACAAGTAGTCATAGCAAACAAAGCGTTAGGTTTTTTTTCGTTACGGAATTTCTGGATTCGGTCTCCACGCTCAAGGCCCGCGATAGAAGCTATGCAATAGCTTAAAAATGTAATAGCCCGAAACCCTTTCTTAGCAGTAAGTCAAATATAAATAGCCGGCGTTTTCCCCTTATCGTAACAAGGTGCGTTGTTTTCCTTGATCATTAATTCCCCATTCAGTTCACGAGCGAAATAAAAAGATTGTTACGGGACCCTTATTGCTACGTACCTCATAACACAGCCCTTTTGGTGAGAATCGCGTTTTTAATTACATCCACTTTTTGTAAACATTAAATGATTGTTTAACTTTGTTTTAACGAGAACAATATTGTTGTTTGGAACAATAGCTTGATAAATGCTAATTTAACTTCTGACTTAAAAAGAGGAGTATTGTCTTTGGCAGCTATATCACAGCCACAGTATCAATTAAGTATATTTACAGTGGATCGACGCCATACAAATGGCAGACCACAGGCTCAATTTCAATTTTTTTATAAGTTGCAATTCCATTGTCACATTATTTCTTAATTAACATATTATAGTCATTTGTAAGCCAGTAGAATATTTATAATCGGTATTTTAGAAACGTCAAAACATCGAACTGTAATCTTGAGTAATATTGCATAGGTATTGCTTTAAGCGTTGGCAGTATGGCCCCTGGCCATTTCCATTCGAGTGGGTATAATTAATTTTCCCACTAACAATAAACGAGTATTTTACAGAGATTTACGGGATGGCCCAACAATGGTGGGTATCTCCACGCGTCATTACGCCCCGTCGGCCATATTTATTTACCGTCGCATAGTGGCCGATAGTTCTTTATATTTCGGAGATTAATGGGTGCGGCCAGTTGACTGGAACCCCCTCGCCAGGCGAGCATGGCCGCCAAAAGTCGTTGAGGTATATCCTTTATTCGGTTTTCTTATCTTTTAACTTGTTTATGTTAAATAAATATAAATAAAATCAGTCACCCATCCTGTCACCGACTTAAGACTCGTTGTCTTAGGTGACCCGCGGTTGTTCTAGGTGAGCGACAAACGCGGCAACGCGACGCGACAATCTTAAACAATCAAACACAAACCTTCACGTGGCGTTGTTGCGTAGAGACATCTGACATTTTTAACCGACTTCCAAAAAAGGAGGAGGTTCTCAATTCGGCGCGTATCTTTTTTTTTTTTTCTATGTTGTTGTTGCATCGCGTTGCTCGCTTCTGTCGTTCACCTGTTGTCCTCGCTCACCTACATACCTACGCGTTGTCGCAACTAGGTAGATAACACCATCCTCAAATCATTATTAAAATTAGGTCATCATCATCATCACTACAGCCTATTGACGTCCCACTGCTGGGCACAGGCCTCCACTCTCATAGGAGAGCGGGAATTAGAGCTTAGACCCACCACGCTGCTCCAATGCGGGTTGGCGGGCTTTAACGACTATTATCATGTTAGTGATAATAACCGGGACCGACGGCTTAACGTGCTCTCCGAGGCACGGGGGTGAAACACCGCCAACTTCCAACTCCGGGCTGGCACTGAGAATTTCTAAATTGAATACCTAACTTTTATGCCCGACCGGGAATCGAACCCAGGACCTCGTGATCCGCAGTCGACTATGCTAACCACTAGACCAACGAGGCAGTTACGAGGCAGTGAAATTAGGTATTCTATGCATTTTTAAAACATCACTCAATTATGAATGTAAGTTTCGTAAGAAAAGACGGCATAGTGGTGAGATGGGAGGTGGTAATGAGCTGGTCCTATTTTCAATTCCCATAGTTGATAAATTCTACACTGGCGCGGGTATTATCTGGGGCCAGTCTCATCAGCATCATCATACTCCTTCAATATATTGTTCTCATTGGCTATGGCATTATGGCATTTCACACTCTTATCACGGTGAAATCACAGTCAACATGTAGTTTATAAAATAGACGTCACGCAGGTTCTATTGTGCTAGCTCACGTCGTCATGTAAGGGTATAATATCTATTACATTACGTCATGAAACATTCATAGCCTGCAATCCGCGAGTACGTGTAAGCGGTTAACTGAATAATTCATCATTACGGCAATTAATAATTCATGATCGAAGTCATCTTACACGGATCGAGGGGATGAGGATGGTGAATATATTAATTGTTATTAATTATATTTTATCGCTGCTGGGAGTTGATTTCTACCGCGTATCTGTTCTTTAAGAGCGGAGCTTTCATAATCATATTAATAATATTATAAATGCGAAAGTGTGTTTGTTTGTTGGTTTATTGGTTTGTTGGTTTGTCCTTCAATCATGCTGCAACGGAGCAACGGATCGACGTGATTTTTGGCACGGGTATAGTTGAGGACCTGGAGAGTGATATAGGCTACTTTTTATCCCGGACAATTACGGAGTTCCTGCGGGAATCCAAAAAAACTTAAACCACACCTACATCAGCTAGTCAAAAAAAATTGTTTAACTGTAGCTCTATTATATTTTTAGGGTTCAAAAGGAAGGCTTTTCGGCTCAAGAGGAAAAAATAAACCCGACTAGGATCACTTTGTCCGTCTGTCTGTCAAGCAACGCTTACTTGCACAAGCGTGGATGTATCAATTTGAAATTAGTATTAATGAGGTCTCTTGGAGCTGTAAAAAAACGAACTTCTAAAATCAACGCATCAAAAGATACAGCCGTTTATGGCGCATATTTTGACACCCGTCAATAAATCAAAACCTATAGGGTACTTCCCGTTGACCTAGAATCATGAAATTTGGCGAGAAAAAACTAAAAAACTAGTACATTTTGGAATGATAATCATCATTTTACTGCCTCATTGGTCTAGTGGTTAGCATAGTCAACTGCGGATTACGAGGTCCTGGGTTCAATTCCCGGTCGGGCATAAAAGTTAGGTATTGGGTTTTTCAATTAAGAAATTCTCAGTGCCAGCGCGGAGTTGGAAGTTGGCGGTGCTTCACCCCCGTGCCTCGGAGAGCACGTTAAGCCGTCGGTCCCGGTTATTATCACTAACATGATAATAATCGTTAAAGCCCGCCAACCCGCATTGGAGCAGCGTGGTGGGTGTAAGCTCTAATTCCCGCTCTCCTATGAGAGTGGAGGCCTGTGCCCAGCAGTGGAACGTTAATAGGCTGTAGTGAATCATCATTTTATTTTCAAGACCACGAGCCTAGAATCTCTAAAGATCTTCGTACAATGTCTATATAACATTTAGGCATATTTCCTCATACAAAAATCGCTATAACACGCGTATTCCGCAGCCCGCAATAAAAGTTTATCGCAGCGTATGCTCCGATCATAAAGGCCGTGGAACTCGCCCCTCCCCTCGCCCTTACTCGTAATTCAACGCTGTTGGGTTACACGTTTTGATTTTATTGGAACACACCGATGTCTTAATTTTTTTGTATTATTTGAAGGCAATGTTTCAAGTTTACCTGTTTTCCTGCTGTTGTTAATGATGACGCCTAAATCAAATCAGCAATTTTTTTTTAAAACGCTCTTCTAGTATGGAAGTTGTATGAATTATATATAGTAATTGTGACGTAATCAAATTTCAACATTTTTTTTTCTTTAATCGATAGTTTAAAATTAATATCAAACTTAAAACTAAGATGCGATTTTAGGTCTTTTTGAAAAACCTCTATTTAATAATCATTAAGTAATAATTTATTTTTTAAATAGTCATCATCCCTATTTTAAGGTGTTTCAAATGATGATATCAACGGTGGCGAGATATATCATAGGCTTGACTATGATATCAATATGGTAGTTTTATTAAACCCATAATCGGTTTTCAAACTGTGTCATACGGAACGCTAAATCGCTTGGCGGCACGTCTTTTCCGGTAGGCCAGCTACGGCCAAATTATTCCACCAATCCAGACACACACTCAGTGAACACTCAGATAGACACTTATAAACTGACCCTGAATCCCCAAGATGAGCCTGCCGAGTATCAAGATTCCTAGAATTTCCCACTTATAAGACCACAACGCTCACCACTAGGCAATGGAGGTTGTCAAAGCGTTACAGCTAGAATTTAACATAATTTGAGAACCCTTTTCAAACTGAATTACATCCAAATTGCTTGTTAAGATTTATCAAGTAATATAACAAACGGTAAGATTTACTCAGCTAATGTCTGTCGAGAGGCCCGCAAAGCCGCAACATTTTTATATTAATTACGGGGATGGTAATTAAAGCGGCTGGTAATGAGCTTTGTAAACAATCGGACCGGTATCAATTTCTTTTGTAGGTGTTGCGGATTTCACCGTTAAGAGGATAACAAGCGTACAATGTCTACTTTATTAACTGTACTTTATTTTTTATTGTATTCACTTTGAATATTTTATAGTAAGGGATCGTATTTGAGAACCTAGGGACCGTACCGTCTGTCGGTTCTTCAAACGATGTGCTCGTTTCCACTTCAGCTTCACTTCCCTTTGAGACACATCGTTTACAGGTAGAACCATTACTGAAAACCCATCTTAAACTGAATTACATCCAAATGGCTTGTTAAGATATAATTATATTAAGAAGGATAAGATTTCTACAGCTAATGTTTTTCGAGAAGCCCGCAGAGCCGTAACATTTTTATATTAATTACAGGGATGGTAATTAAAGCGGTGTAGCCGACAAAGCTGCTGGTAATGAGTTTTGTTAACAATCGGCCCTGTATCAATCTCTTTTGTAGGTGTTGCGGATTTCACCGTTAAGAGGATAACAAGCTTATAATGTCTTCTATAAACTCGATTCATATTTTATTTTTTATTGTTACAGTTTCGCTTTATCTTTTGTATCGGAAGGAGTGACATTTATTGCGCTTTTAGATTAAGGGCCTATTTCAGAATCCCTCAGTTAATAATAACTGAAGATAAATTTTATCTTTATCTTATCTTAATTTTGAAATGGGTTTGAATATTTTGGCCTACCAACCGTTCCGCCGTCCGCCAAACCTGTATTCATCAATAGCTGGCATTAACACAAGCAAGTATTCTAAGAGACAAAATATTCTATAGCATTTCGAGCAGGATTTCGAGATGAATAAGTCATCAAAGTTTTAAGTTGTTACTAGTTTTAAGTGTTACTAACACTTAAAACTAGTAACAAAGTTTTAAGTGTTAGTAACTGTTGTTAGTACTTTATGAACGAAAAAAAAAAACCGGCCAAGTGCGAGTCGGACTCGCGCACCGAGGGTTCCGTACTCAAGAAGTAGGTATAATTACCTTTGTTAATGAACCGCAAAACTAACTTTGTTTGTAGAGGTTTACTGTTAATATCAAAAAATTACGTTTGTTGTATGGGAGCCCCCTTTAATATTTACTTTATTGATATTAAATTATTTATTTTGAAAGGTAATATACAAGTTAATATTCTGTGAAAATTTGAACCGTCTACCTGTTACCGTTTTTAATATTGAGCAAAAAAATACGAAAAAAACACGTTTATTGTATGGGGACCCCCCTTAATATATATATTTTTTTAATTTTTAGTATTTGTTGTTATAGCGGCGACAGAAATACATCATTTGTGAAAATTTCAGCTTTCTAGCTATCACGGTCTATGAGATACAGCCTGGAGACAGACAGACAGACAGACAGACAGACAGACAGACAGACAGCGGAGTCTTAGTAATAGGGTCCGTTTTTACCCTTTGGGTACGGAACCCTAAAAAAGTTTTAAGTAATGATGGCACCACTAGTATACCACCAGGTATCTTACGAAAACATCGTTTGGCGGTACGTTTTGTCGGTAGGGT
Organism: Erebia epiphron; assembly: GCA_963932025.1. Lineage (NCBI taxonomy): Eukaryota > Metazoa > Arthropoda > Insecta > Lepidoptera > Nymphalidae > Erebia > Erebia epiphron. The sequence goes on along the minus strand of OZ009947.1, from coordinate 765,670 downwards.
GGTAACTAGCCACATCCGAAGCTTACTACCAAACCAGACAAGAAAAAATTCGGAAATTATAAATTCCCAAATTGACCCTGCCGGGTATCGAACCCGGACTGCCCAAAAAGGAGGCCATACGTTAATTATTAGGCTACAAGGCTTCTAGTTAGGTACAAGATCCATACTTAATATTATAAATGCGAAAGTCTGTCTGTCTGCTATTCTTTCACGGCCCATCTGTTCTACCGATTTTGATGAAATTTGTTACAGGGGTAGATTGTATCTCAGTGAAGGACATAGGCTACGTTTATCCCGGAAGATTAAAGAGTTCCCTCGGGAATCAAAAAATCTTAGTCCATGCAGACGAAGTCGCGGGAATCATCTAATTATGAATAAAATATCCAAGTTTTTTTTGCAAAATGTCAACTTGTAAGAGACGAATAAAAAGCAACAGTCGCTTCAGAGCCACACCTCGGCGTAACTTTTTAATTACGTCACATTTCAAGCTTGCCCTGTCATTTCTGAGCGCCATTTACACAACTCGTCGACGATTTAATATTTTGTGGTCTCAGTCTTAAAGATTGTATTGCAACTAATCATTCATTTAATTTAAATGTATATTATTATTTATTCTTTAATTTAATTGTAGGAATTATTATCCTTTGTTTTTGTACATGTAAAAATAGCCGGATAGTCATTATAATGCATATGCCTTTAATTGACTATTGTAATAGAACTGGGCAGATTCAATTAATTTTATGTTATTAATAATTATTTAAAATGTTATTCATTGGCATACTCGCTCTCATACTTTTTATTCGATTCAAACTACTATTAAAAATTTATACTACTATTAAAAATGCGAAAGTCTGTCTCTCTGCTGCGATTTCACAGAACATCGGCTCTGCCGCTTTGGTCAAAATTTGGTTACAGGGCTTACTACTCTTTAGCCACTGTACGTTTTTTCTACGTTTCATCCACGCTTCATCGCCCCAAAAAGGTCTGAGTTCTAAAAATGTCGTATAATGTAAAAGGTCTAACTCGGGGCTAAATATTTTATGTTAATAGAGTCTAGCTCAAAGGCTCTAAGGCTCCATGTAGCGGACCAGGTTAGCTAAGGGAAGGGTTGCTTTTAAAAAAATAAATTAGATTTCGTCTAACGAATTCTTTTAAACCGTATTTTAATAACGATGCACGCCTTAGCTCGCTCCTTGAGGATAGAGTTAATTTTGAAATACTTTTTCACTCTGGCTATATAACAGTAGAAACGCGAACTTCTTTGACAACTAATTTATAAAGTCAAAATTTCAAACCTGAAAAGGCGCTATTATATCTACGTCTACGTTGACAGGACACTAGCCACTGCTGAAGTTTTCTAGATTAGATCAGATTTTCAAAAATTAGAAATTCTCAGATTGATCTTGCTGCGGATCGAACCCGGGACCTACCGCTAATAAGGCAACTGCGCTCACCACTGCGCCAGGCAGGTTGTTAAAATAATCCATACTAGGTATACATTTTTATTATTTACTATCCATACTAATATTATAAATGCGAAAGTGTGTCTGTCTGCTACGCTTTCATAGCCCATCTATTCAACCAATTTTGATGAAATTTGGTATAAGAATAGTTTGTATCGTGGGTAAGGACATTTAATACTTTTATCCCGGAAAAATTAAAGAGTTTCCCGGGAATCAAAAATCTTAATCAACGTGGACTAACTCGCAGGCATCATCTAGTTTTTTTAATGATGTATACGCCTTCGCTCGCTGCTTAGAGATAGAGTTAGTTTTGAAAACCACCTCAACTTTGACTCAAGTGCAAACAACTTCAACTTTGACAAGTAATTTATAAGGTCAAAAGTTCAAACCCGAAAAGGCTTTATAACTTTAAAGTTGAACCAAGCCCCGTTCGGGTGAAATATCAGAAAATCCGTGAGGGTTGAGTTTTCAAATACTGAAAACACCTTTTATTCTTCATAATTAACTGATAGCTCGAGCATCAAGAATTTATTAAACACTAGCTGATCCGGCGACTTCGTCCGCGTGGATTGAGGTTTATTGTTCTCTCTTTAATTTTTCGATATAAAAATATCGATGTATTTGTATACCCATCCAAACTTTTGCATTTATAATATTAGTATAGAAGTATAGATTTTTTTCCACAGGTAAGCCTTGATTGCGATCCCTCCTGTTGGTAAGTGATGATGTAGTCTCAGATGGTAGTAACCTAACCTGTTAGAGGTTTAGCACTTATAGTAAACTCATACCTACCCCTACGGTTTCTACTCGGCATAATATGTGATAATATTGCCGGAACGCTAAATCATTTGGCTACATCTTTTCAAGCAGGGTAGTAACTAGCCACTACCGAAGCCTACCGCCAGACCATACTAGAGACAATCATACTAATATTGTAATCTAGCTGATGCCCGCAACTTCGTCATCATGGAATAAGTTTTTATTAAACCAACAAACAAACGTTCACGTTCGCATTTACATTTACAATATTAATATGATGCGAAAGTGTGTTTGTTTGTGGATTTGTCCTTCAATTACACCACAAAGGAGCAACGGATCGACGTGATTTTTTGTATGGGTATAGTTGAAGGCCATATTTTGCTTGGGTTGAGAGCGACATATCTTTTTATCTAATCTATCTAACTTAAATACTTGTTCAATCTCTGGCATCAGCTAGCTTAGAAATAAATCCCCAAATTGTACTTGCTGGACATTGAAATATAAGACCCAAATCCTAAATATAATACCAAAGCGCTCACACTGCAGCAGGAATGCCGTAATTAAAAAAAGAATTATTGAGGGTAGAAAAGAAAAAAATCCCATTAGTGTCTTAATAGTCAATACTAAGCATCGATCGCAGAGGTCGGGGAGCTCCGGTGCGGTTCGGGAGCAAATTGCTCCGGCGTCCGTTTGATCGCAATTTGCCGTTATTACAGCCACGTCTTGTGTCACAGTCAATTTAATACGTGCGGTGTGCTCACGGTGCATGTAAACGCGGATTGGGAATATTTTAATGTGATACTTATGCGATTTCAAATATTGAAAAGAAGCAGGCGTTACTTTGCGGAAGTCCATGATAATGAATGAACTAGAAGTTGCACGATTGTCTTTATAATCGTGCAACGTACGTTGTGAGTTATTTGGAGGATTTGTATGGTGTGGTGCTGTGCCGAATAACTGGATGGTGGTTGTCGCATGTTGTAGGTGAAAGACTACACCACAAAGTTTTGTCTAATGTGGCGGATTATAGCGAATTAAACTTCTAGTTCATTCTTGATACTTATGCCTACAGTGGACGGCAAGGGAGTCGCAGAGAGTCGCTGGATCCAGGCGGCGCGGATAACTTTTAATGAAGTTAATTTAAAATAAGAAAATTTCTGCTATTGGACACTAAAAAATTGATAATATAGACAATGCCATGTTATATTAAATCATTTCTAACTGATTATTGTAGAGAGTTTTAAATAACTATAGATAACTAAATAATAACTAAAGAAAGAAATTGAAATTTGATGACGTCACAACTATGTATTTCAGACAAACTTCCATATTAGAAGCTTATTTTTAAAGTTTGATAAAGAGTTTCTGATTTGATTGAGTTATTATCATGGCTATTATTGCCCGTCTATAAAATTCTTCCATATTTAATAATGGAATGTGCCAGATGACATAGTTAACGTTAAAATGTGCCAGAGAAAGACCCGAAAATTTCAAAAACCGCTGCCGCTTATCTATATGACCTGTTCTCATATTACCGAACATAACATTGAGTAACTGTTATCGCTGTTTTCATATATCCCGCCGCTAGTTTCAAAACTGTTCCATTAAATAATATGTTCCGCATAATATTAAATGTCCTCGAATAAAATGAAATTTAATGGTTTTATAGTTCTTTTGATTTGTATGAGTTTATCAGTGTAGTACGAACTTTATGATAAAGTATTGGAATCGTTTTGCGAAATGAAACGAAATCATGATATTTTTGAATTGGACTTTCTAGTAGGTACGTTTATGTTTTGTATGGGGATCTATAAAGTAAAATTAACGCACGAACCTGACGTTGAAATGTTCATCGCCTGCTGGATTCCTTAATCCATACTAATATTATAAATGCGAAAGTGTGTCTGTCTGTCCGTCTGCTACGCTTTCCCGGCCCATCTTTTCAATTAATGATTTTGCTGAAATTTGGTATAGAGGGAGGTTATATACCCAGGAGAGGACATAGGCTATTTTATATCCCAGAAAATTAAGGAGTTTTCGCGGGAATCAAAAAACCTTGATCCACGCGGTCGATGTTGCGGGCATCATCTAGTTGAATAATAATTATTGTTGTTTTTTTCTTATGCCAATACAAGCCCCTGACTACAATTACACCTGATGGTAAGTGATTATGTAGTCTAAGATGGTAGTGGGCTAACCTGTCAGGAATATGGCAGTCGTTTTCTACACCGCATCGTACCGGGACGCTAAAACGCTTGGCCGAAGTTTATCACCAGACCAGATAAAAGAAAATTCAGCATTTGTAAATTTCCAAATTAACCCTGCCAGGGATCAAACCCGGAACCTTCCACTTATAAGACCACGGCGCTCACCACTGTGGCAGGGAGGTCGTTAAAAATGTTGTAAATAAGAGGTCTGTTTCAAAATGTCCAAATAAAGTTCCTAATACTTACCTAACAAATAAAATATTTGCTGGTTAAATCTGTCTAATAAAGGTCTGATATTTTTTTTCTGTTTCACAACTCAAGTGTCTAATAAAATATTTGCAAGATAACTATTGTGCAGTTTATCCGAAGGTCGAGGCGGCAACGTCGCATTATGATTGCTACGTTCCTATTTTTAGGCAGTTTCAAAATAAGGCACACTTCTTCTTCATTAAGGAAATCTTAATTTTTTAATATTTATCTACGCGTAAATACTCGCATTGCATGTTTTTCATCGTAAAAGCTTTGATTTGTATTTTTTTTGCTTTCTTGTTGACATTTATAAATAACTAGACTAGATGATGCCCGCGACTTCGTCCGCGTGGATTAAGTTTTTCAATTCCCGCGGGAACTCCTTAATTTTCCGGGATAGTAGCCTGTGTCCTTCCCCGGGATACAAAGTACCCCTATGCCAAATTTCATCAAAATCGGTTGAGCAGATGGGCCGTGAAAACGTAGCAGACAGACAGACAGACACACTTTCGCATTTATAATATTATTATGGATATTGTATGAAAAAAAATATTCGTTACGCGTATAACGTATCTTTTGATTTTTGACATTTGCTTTCAGAGTTAAAGGAAACTTGTGATTTTGTGGCTCTTTCGTGGTGATTTTTAATTAAAATCTGACTCTATTACTACCTACTAATCAGTTCATCCAGTTACTCCATATAGTTTTGTCGATTTCCAAATACCGGAACTCTTCGCGATAACATCAGCCGATCATAAAAATCATAAAATTCGTCCTCGAATTCAAAAATATCCATTTTTACAAAACACTATAATTTTATTTACCATTGAATATGTAATGTTAGTAAACTGCGTTTGAAACGCTGACGCGGGTAAGAAGACAGCTGTCAAACTACAAAGTTATCCATCAAATAACTGCTATTGGCCACTCGATCCGACCTATAACTTGTTGAGAACTTTATGTTATGGTTAGCTTTATTAGATGATTGTGAAACGCAAACAATGTGTTTATTTGCCAAATAAGTTACAAATAGCTTACTTATTAGGAACTTTATTTGGACATTGTGAAACAGACCCTAAGTGAAATAAAGTATACGGTCCTATAAGTTTTCGTGTATATTGGCGAAAGAATCAGTAACGTAGAGATATTGCAAAAATCTATCGAAAGATTTTCAGAAGCGAACTAAAAAAAGAATTTTTTAAATTAATTTCAGACTCAAGACTAAGTTTGTAACTTAATTGTTGTTCTGGAAGTGTCTTATAAAAACTAGCTTAAAGTGGAGATTATGTACCTGAGAGGAGAGAGAGATAATTAATTGAATCCACCGGCCGGTGACAGCACTAACGACCTTGTTAAATTTAAAAACTTAAAACGGAAAATCTCCCTTTTCGAGGAAAGTTTAACAACTCAAACTTTGAAGATGTTTTTACGCCTGGAATGCTTCAAGGGCAAAGAATAGACAGATTCTGATCGAAGGCTTAGGTCTATTTATAAAGGTTTAGTGTAAATTAATATAAATATGCCAAGCTGTGGTGATAAGTAATTGTGAATTATTCTTCTTCCAAGAGCGATACGACATCCAAATGTTTAAAAAGAAAAGGTGACTGACTGAGACTGATCTACCAACGCACAGCTCAAACCACTGGGCGAAACGGGCTGAAATTTTGCATGCAGATGGCTACTATGATGGATGATGGATGACGTTGACATCCGTTAAGAAAGGATTTTTGAAAATTCAATCCCTAATTCCCTAGGGGGGTAAAATAGGTGTTTGAAATTAGTGTAGTCCACGCGGACGAGGTCGCGAGCAAAAGCTAGTCTAGTTATAAAATAAAACCGAAAATTTTAAAAGTCGAGGTAGTTTGGTAATTTCTACGTAAGAAAACTTGTAATAATATACAGGTTTCTCAAAAGCGCATCCAACTAGGAACTCAATCTAAGTGTCATGTTACACCTGCGAGGAATAAATAAACTTCTGGACAAACTTGCTCTGTGAGGCACGTCCCGAGTGGGGAGGATTACCTACTATATAAATGGTTGTGGTGCAAGAAGACAAAAGGTGTAATAAAATTAAAGCCAGCTTGCAGCTCTACCACTGGATGAATTTCAATCCGGGAGATAGTTTTTAGCTAGTAGGGCTCTGGAAAGCGGTAAAGCGCAAACCAAGAAAGCGTCGAGTCGTACTAGGTACGTAAAGTGATGTAATAGAGATGATGCCTATGTCGAAAATAAATTATTTCTAACTGATTGTTAAAATATATGGTTAAATAGGGTCTTTGCGTTGAAATTTGATGAAGTCACAACTATGTATTTCATGCCAACTTCCATACTGGAAGCGCGTTTTTAAGTTTGATAAAGAGTAACTGATTTGATTGAGGTCTCATCATCCCTATTAGTGTAGTTTACCTGATAAATTCTGAGAAATGCCATAAAAAACTGATTGCATTAAATATACAGGATATCAAATCAAATAATCAATCAATCAAATAAATATTATGATGTATGGATGGATGTTTGTTACTCAATCACGCCCCAACGGCTGATCGGATCTGGATGAAATTTGGCACAGAGATAAATTATAGTCTGGAATATAACACATATCCCGGAAAACTAAGGAGTTCCCGCGGGAACCAAAAAACCTCAATCTACACGGGCGCAGTCGCAGGCATCAACTAGTTATGAAATAAATGTATGAAGTGACCGATAAATTTATAACTACAATGTTAAAAGTTTAAATTGCCACCGCTGCCGCTTATGCCTTGCACCGTCCCCAGAACATAGTAGATTACCAACAACACTCGGCTTCTCGCATCGCATACACTATTTATACGTACACAAAGTGATCGTTGGATTTCATTTGGTTTTACGCGAGAGAGATAAAAGTGTGGGAGAGTGTCTTATCCCTGTTTACATTTGCACTCGATTTCTCGTAAAAGGTGTGTTTTTCGCTATATACTTGTCTTTTGTTCAGTAATGTTATCAGTTACATCTTTGTACTGGTATACTTCTTGCAATTCACGAGCTCGCGTGAACTTGACTTGTAGGTGTGCACATTGCGTAAGTGCCTCTCGGGGCGGTCAGTCGTACGTGCAATCACGTGCGCACACATTTACACCGTGTATACAAATGTATGTATACAGATAGGATTATAACACAACCATGAGCCACGCGCACTCGTGAATTGCAAGAACTATAGTGGTATTTGGAGTTGCATATTGTGTCAAATTGCATAATAACATAATTATTACAATTTCAAGTTCTAATGCTCCGGTAAGTACTTAGCTAAATAAAGGTTTTTCAACTTATTTTTTTATTGCACTACAAGTTAGTCCTTGACTGCGATTTCACCTGTAAATGATGCAGTCTAAGGTGTTAGATGGTAGCGAGCTAATCTGTAATATTATACCCCTACTTACACTACACACTCTATTAACTTACAGTCTATTTATTTGGATCGTCATCCTTTCGATTAATATTCTGTGAGAAGCTTCAACGTAGTAAAAGTTAACAATAAATCCAATATTTAATATTCAAAAAAATACATATACACACATAACATAATATTTTTTGTAAATTAAACCTATTTTATTTCCATTGTTAAATATCAACAATTGCAAGAAAAAAAATTCGATTCGATATGCAATCATCCCAAGAGTACAATCGATAGAACCTCAATATTTCCGCAAAAGCTTCGAATCGACAAAGGAAATATTCGGGGCTTCTTTTTTGCCAATTTCCCAGAAACGCAAACGATGCAACCCTTGGCGGAACAATGAGAAATTTAATATCAAACTATATTTCACTGGAGACGCATCTGTGACGAAGTTTGGTTGTATTTTTAAAAATTGCAAATTTTCCGAACCCGCCTTGTCCGACTGAACAGTGAAACACTACTAACACAGTATATTAACAGTTATAACAGTGAAATATTACTATGAGAACAAGTTTAAATTAAAAAGCTGTATTGCCAATATAAGCTTTGATAATGAATTTATTAATTTCCAAAATTGAAACCATTATGAAGTTTTAATTTAAAAAAATCTTTGTAGGTTGTGAACGCTCTAACCCTTAATTCTATAAAGGAAATCCAATTTTTTTTTTTAAATTAAAAGCACATATTGTAAGGGTACCTACGAAAGATTAAATTTAATAAAATCTATGTGTTGTTAATTTCTTCTATCTATTAATTCTACAGAGGAAATCCTTTTTTATTAAAAGTACATAGTAAGTAACAGGAAATTATATTTTTCTTTTTATTAGCTGTTTGATTAGGTACATATATTTTTAAAGCAATTTTTTTTTTAGAACGATTTTACGAATTATAACAAAATTCGTTGGAGTATCTTCAAACTCAATTTAATTTATTTAATTTAGGGTATAAAAGTGTCTCATATTTTATTATCGCCAGCAAGGTGGAGCGATGATATCCGGAGGGTGGCTGGCATCGATTGGATGCGGAAAGCCGAGGAAAGAGCACGTTGGCGCTACTTAAAAGAGGCCTATGTCCAACAGTGGATGCGTAGTGGCTGATGATGATGATGATGATGATGATATTTTATTATCTTGATTTGACTTTACCATTTGTTCGGAAATAAAATTCTACTGAGTAGAGCCGGCACGAAACTCAGCAGCTGCTATTCTTCAGAACGTAATATAGGTATATTAATGAATGTATCTTTGTTGCTGCTTGTTATTAAGTTTCATATATTACTATAAGTAGATAAAAATTATGAAACACAACCGAAGCGTGAACAAGGTTAAAAAGAATCGGCTTCCCAAACTCTAACTACATAATTAAGTTTTTCATTTTTACTTTCATGTCCCAATCCCAAACTCTAACTATATAATTAAGTTTTTCATTTTTAATGTCATGCCCCAATTTCGTACTTCTTTCTCTTAAGCTCCTTTTGGTTGGAAATTAAAATGGCGTTCTATTCGAAATGAGTATGGGAGGTATACAGAGATTTAGCTCTGATGCCCTCTGACCATTTTAACTGTTCCGCGGAGTGCGAGTTAAACTATCTCAGGGGGCCTACCACCATCACTTAAAGCAGTATTACTTCTAAATGACAGTTTTATGTCACGTACCTTAACGTTCCTAAAATAAAGATTATAATTACAAAACACAAACATCATCAATATTAGAATAATACGGCTTTAAGTGACGGTAGTATGCCCCTGGGTAATTACACTATTGACGGAGGTATGCCCTTTCGTGAAAAATTCGTTTCCAATGAACAAGAAGCTTCTTCTTAACCAACAGACATCCACTGAGCTGAACTGAAATTGAAAAACACAGCTGAGTTTGTTGTGGGATCTTCTCAGACCAGGGCGCGTTTGGAAATCTCGTAGCTTTAGTTTTAACTTTTTAAGATACCTTGATAGATCTTGTTTTATAAGTTATTGGACGTCAAAAGTGTACAGTGTACCTAACTTGAATAAATATTGATTGATTGCACGAAGGTGTCATGCATGGGGTGATAGCTCGAATATCTTGATTATTAACAGCTTAATTCACTATAATCTAGTAAAACAGACAAATCTATATAATGCTGCAAGCGATATGCATCACTTGCCCATCCGCTCCTATACAGAAATAACCAGAAAAAGCAAAAGAGCGAAAACACAATGGGGAAACAACAAAATATCTGCACCAAGTCTCAACGTTGGAACGACATTTTGTTCTATCGCGCTAGTAAGTATAGCTCATTATAAAAGTGAGTAACGCAGACTTTTTGTGCGCCACATGTTGTCTTATTCCATGTATAATTGCGCGCCAAAACTATTATTTTAATAGAGTACCGGCCTTGCAGAAACTGTTTTCACGAAAGGTTAACTATAAAGAAGTGTAAGAACTCCATTTAGTAGACGCATTTCCCACGCGGTTTGAAATATTCCTGTCATTTGTCACTGTCGACCCCTCCCCTCTCCTCTACTCCACCCTTCACCCCCCACTTTTAGGAAGTTTTCCCAATCGGGGATAGTTAATTGGAAATCCGTTGAGTTATCGACAAATTTACGCGTTAAATTTTTTATAGCGTCAACTAACTTTTTATTTTTTTTGCTTTAACGAATAGTGATTGGCAATTAAAACTGTTGCTGTTTTAACATCCCTTTATGGTTTTATCATACTAATATTATAACAGCGAAAGTGTATTTGTTTGTTGGTTTGGCTTTCAATCACGTCGCAACAGAGCAACGGATCGACGTGATTTTTTGCAATGGTCTGGTAGAGGACTTGGAGAGTGACTTAGGTTCGTAAAAGAGATCCCTGGGTTCAATTGAATAGAATAGAATATTTTTGTTTGCAATTTAAAAAACGTAGGTAATCCACGACGGTGAAGTCGCGGGCATCATCTAGTTGTTAAAAACGAATTACGATATTGAGAACATTCAGAATCTGAAAACGAGTCAATTATCAATTAATACTTCACCGGCCGTGTGCGTGTAATTGGTCAAATGAAACCTTGTTTACTTTCTGCCGTGATTGCTGCCGAATTGGATTATTTTTATTTAAAACTGATTTTGAGATTTTCACCGTGTAATTTCTCTGAGTCTACTTGGGCTTTGCACTTATCCGTCTTTCAGAGCCTTTTAACTTCTGAATTGATAGACATGTTAAATCGATGGCTCTAAACCAAAAGTTACAAAAACGTTCTGAAAATCTTTATTTCAGATGGGCGCTCGTGCAAACAATGGGTAGCAAAACTTAAAAATCTTTTTCATGGGGCACTCATAGAAGCAAATGTAAAGTAAAACAATTTTTTGTCTTTTCTTGGGCTTGAGGTTTACCATTGAAAAATACTGTTTAAAAAGAGATTAAAGTCTGTCTGTATGTCTCCCTGCTATGCTTTCTTCGCCCATCTTTTCAACCGATTTTGATGAAATTTGGTACATACCTAGGTAGATTTTATCCCGGGGAAGAAAAATTTAATAATATGCTATTTTATGTTAAAAATCTAGTTTCGGAAAATCAAATTAATTCCAGGGTATTTTAAAAACCTACCTAAGACTTTATCCACGTGGATAAACTCGGCGGGCACCATCCGATACAGTAAAAAACTACATTTATAATACTCATACAAACAAAACAGTATTTTGTTGGATGTGATGGAACATCAACGTGTAAGATCGACATTATAAGTGTCAAAGGAAGGGGAAGAGAAATCGGAAGGAAGCAACGATCAAAGGGACAATATAACAAAATATTGAACACTTTTTTGATTGTTCAAAGCACTCTGTGAAAGCGTTAGATGATGGTCTTTTGCCGGTATTATCAAAATTGTTAAAGGTTTCTTACATTTTAAAAGTCCCTTCGTGTATTTTTTATAAAAGAGTTCAAGGCATTTAAAAAAGTTTTCACACCACTCGCTCAACAACGCCTTATTACATGGCCTGTTATCTAAGGTTAAAGTAAGACATTAAATCCCTAAGGTTATAATGTTGTACTGAAATCCATTATTCCCTAGGGTTATAATGTGATTTGAATTTAGAATCATCGCGCATCTGAAGCAAGATCTGAAGGAAATTCTATTCATTCCAAAGAGGTTTTATTCATAATTCTTATTGCTATATCCATAAAGTCTAATTTCGGTAAACAAAATGTGTTCTCAGCAGGCGCGGCCAACTCGATTTTCGAAAACCAAAGCCGTGGCCCACTAGATTCGCACTGACGACATTTGTTTGTCAAATCGAGTGGGTCACGCCAGCTGAAAGAAGTGGTTGTATCGCGAGGTGTGAAAAGTAGAGTATTCACCGTGGGGGTAATGCTGTATTAATCTTGGGCGCCCCTAATTCCCGCGCTACTCTCAGGATTCTAGATGCAACACCCTCGCTACGCTCGGGAGTTACTCTAAAATCCCTCGTTCCGCTTGGGATTTATCCCGGCGCCCGTGACATAATACATCGCATTACCCCCGTGGTGAACAATCTACTATTACCTACCAAAAATAACGGCCAAAATATTTCTTTCTGTAAGTTCTTATCTATGGTTCTTGATGGTTGAACGAGATCGCTAGTCCTTTTGTAAACTATTTCTTATTTCCTTATTATTATTGACCAATGGAAGGGCAATCCAAAACCTAAGTATAGGTGTAATTAGGCCAAGATTCATGCTCTTCGTGGCACGAGGGTGTTAAAATCGAGTGATAACTCCAACGGGCTATATGTTTTTTATCGATTTTTGAAAGCTTTTTATTTATAAACTATGAATACAATATTATTAATATTTCATTGTGTGCATTTTGGGTCTTTAATGTAAGAAATATGTGAAACGATTACATCTAATTTTCTCTACAAATATTTTCCAAAGAATATTTAGATTTTTCAGTTTTATGGAAACCGTAGAGTTTTTGTCTATTATTTTAAAACGATGTAGAATTAAAATTGACAAAAATACAGTACAGTTCTTAAAAACTTTGAAAATAAGTACCTATTCGTTGAAACATCGTGAGTCAGTCCATTAAAAAAACTAGATCGAGAACTTAAGACATTATAAAATCCCCAAAAAAAAGAGATAAAAAAACTTGAGACAATAAATATTTTTTATTTTATTTGGAGATAATTTTATTTGAGCCAATTTGTCAAAACAGGCTAGGCATGGCCAATAAATCAGATTAGCTGAGTTGTTCGAACTCCAAGGGCGTGAGGACGGGCAGGGACCTAAGTTGAGGTTACAAGCATTAAAAGACTTTGATCAACATTACTTTATCTCACATAAATTCAAATTCAAATGTTCTTACTCAAATAAACTTTTACAAGCGCTTTTGAATTGTCAGGTAAATCTACCGCTAGTTCGGAATAAAATTCCTAAAGACCTTACCTACCTTGTCCCCAGGGTAAGTATCTTACCCTTCGTAGGGTTTGACGACCTCCCTGGCGCAGTGTTGAGCGTTCTTGCCTCAACGTGGGAGGTCCCGGGTTGGATTTCCGGGTCAATTTGTTATTATAGTACACAAGTGCGCAAACACAGAGGAATTTTCTTCCTTTACTCTCATAGCCTGGTGCAAGACGGAAAATATCACACGACCGGACAGAAATCAGACGCAGGACTATCGGCTTTTACGTGCTCTCCGAGGCACGGGGCTGAAACACCGTCAACTTCCTAACTCCGGTCTAGTACTGAAAATTTCTTGTCATAAAAACCCAATACTTAAATGGCCCGACCCGGGATTAAGACCCGGGACCGCAGTCGTATTCCAAAATGTAAAGCACAAAGAAATCGCCTCAAATCTTCTTGGCAAAGTACGAAATCCCAATACAATATGTGCGGTTACGGCTCGGGCGGGCAGGAAATTGAATGCAATCTGGGAAATCGACCGCCGCGTGTTACGGCGCACCTCCTAAACACCGACGTGGTTTACGATCACGCCACTGGCCCTGGGAAATGTCTAGCGATTAAAGTGAAAAAATAAATATAGTAGTGCCACTAGGTTTGTAGTACACTTACACAGTCTTAGAAGATACTCGTACCTACAATATTTCCTGGGAGTTATAAGTCTTTTGACGGAGGCGTCTACGCAGAGGTGACAGGGACGTGACCGCAGAATGACCTCAATCCACGCGGACGAAGTCGCGGGCATCAGCTAGCTTTCAATATAAAAAGTTCTGTGCACTGTGAGAGTACCTACCGTCCCTCTAAGCCGGTTATTTTTTCCGCCCTCACAGCAAGATTTGGTTCGTCAATGCTTCATAGCCTTGGAGAAAACGTGCAAAAACCTCAATTCAGTCAATTTCAAGTTGGTTATTGCGCTTCGTATCCGCGCCGCGACATAGACGCGCGTAGCGGTCACTTGCAAAAGAGAAAACTTAATACAGTACCTACGGTTAGTCTCAGTTTTATTCTTTACTAGCTGATGCCCGCGACTTCGTCCGCGTGGTTTAAGTTTTTTTGATTCCCGCGGGAACTGCTCAATTTTCCGGGATAAAAAGTAGCCTATGTCACTTTCCAGGTCCTCAACTATACCCATGCCAAAAATCACGTCAATCCGTTGCTCCGTTGCGGCGTGATTGAAGGACAAACCAACAAACCAACAAACAAAGTGACTTTCGCATTTATAATATTAGTATGATTTATGAAACACGCCTGGGGAGACATTACAGTTGTACTTCGATTGATCGTAAAGAATTCGATGATATTATTAGAATTAGAGATGGTGGTAACTAGCCACTGCCGAAGCCTCCCACCACACCAGATCAGAAAAAATTCGGAAATTATAAATTCCTAAATTGACCCTGCCGGAAATCGAACCCCGGGACTCAACAAGTTAAGACAACAGCGTTTAACACTGTGCCAGGGAGGTCATCGAAGTCTCTTTCTTTCTGTTTTATTTTTGTATCTATATTAACTAGTTTTCGTAACTCGTAATACGAATTTTGATGTCTGACTGATCCGACAAAATCTCAACGGGTTATGGAGCTCTCTACCGACGGAACCGGTAGAAAAGTCCCAACGAGGGACCGGTATATCATATAAATCTTTCATATCATTTCTTTTCTTACATTTGAAACCTCTTTTCCCACAAGCCTTGGAACACGCTCGCAAATCGCTAGTGTGCTCCCACCACAGAGGTAGTATAGCCTACCTCTATGGCTCCCACCCATACATCGCGCCCATTTTATCGTACCGAAACGGAACTCGGAGAGGAATAAATATGTATTACCGCGGTCATTTCATTGCAATTTATTGACAGATATCCCCCGCGCGAAGCTATTTATGCGGATAATTCGAAAACGTGAATTGTGACTGTATTCTCACATTCGGATACGTATCCTTGAATTTAAAAGGCTATATGTCATATTTGTATACGAAAAGAGATGGCGGAAAGGAGAGAAAGAGAAAAATTATGAATTTCATAATGACCCTTGTCAGGCATCGAACACTGGACTTGCACTCGACCACTATGCTCACCACTAGGAAGACCATCAAATATTTAATGGTTTTAGTACGGATTCCTGACGAAATTAGTGGTAAGCCATACACTAGGCCAGACCAAAAAAAAAATGGAATTACGAATTCCCAAATTGACGGATTTGACACTATTTGATCAAACTCTGACGAGAAACGATGAGCCCGATAGTATTTTTAAAGCCTCGTTGAACATCCCGTAAGAACATTTAAGTTATTTTCGCTAAAAATACAAATTTATGCAATTTTGCAACATCAATGTGCCAATGTGGTGTTTGGTGCCCGTAATACAGGTTTTCCTAGTACGGGTGCTAAAGCACTCCCTCTGACCTCAAATAACTTTATTGTTCACCTTTTCCATTGCATTGTGTTGCTTTGTATAATTTCAGGTTCTAAGGGAAATTATTATTGATTAATCACTGTATAAGTATATTCTAAGTTATATCCTGTGAATATAACTAATTTTATGTCGAATTGTATTACTGTGTATTTTATGGTCAATAAATGATTTATTATTATTATTATTATTATTATTTACCGACTGAACTATTGAGATCTTCGTAGAAGATAACAAACAGGTTCTCTGTCTCTCTCCATCCACATTTATTAGAGGAAGAGGGTTTAACGCTTTTGTGTCACTACTATTTTTCCGGGCCAGGCCAGTTTTATTGTAGCTAAAAGAACTATGTCCAAATAACCTTGTTCCTTGTATCATAGACTTCCACGAAGCGATGCCGTCTTGTATCCAACAAATAAGATGCAATCATTTGGTATCGCGGCCATTAGTGACATATTTATTGCATAGCGAGTTGTATACAGCATTTGTCTTCATCGGCGATTGATAAGGGACAATGAATACAAATGGCTGACTGGAATCTTGGATGTTCTGCGTGTATTTAAATTAAAGAAGGAGAGAGAAAAGAGACATTAAGTTGGGACGCAATAAAACCGCTTTTGGGAAGGAACCAGAAGTTTTGCTATAATCCGCGACAACAGGAAGATCTATGTGGTAAGTACAGTGATTTTGTAAATATATGTATATAAGTATATATATTTTTTTTTCATTTGAACCTTTTTGGGGTTTTATAGTCAACAAGAAACCCTTATAGTTTACTAGCTGATGCCCGCGACTCCGTCCGCGTGGAGGTATGAAAAATAGATAGTAGCCGATTCTCAGACCTACTGAATATGCATATTAAATTTCATAAAAATCGGTCAAGCCGTTTCGGAGGAGTATGGTAAGTAACATTGTGACACGAGAATTTTATATATAAGCAACAAGAAGGTAATAAATTAGCAGTATATTTATTATAAAATAGGTGACCCAAATCAGAAAATGGTTTAATTATCCAATCAAAGCCTAGCTTCAATGAAGCTTACCCAAGGGTATACTCTAAACAAAAATATATTGCTATTCTAATTTTTGTAATTCAACCCTACCTATAAGTTATAATAACATTTTGATAAATATTAAGATTCAAAGCAGACCCGAAATGTAAATTTGAAAAATAATAAGGCTTCTTTTTCTTCACAGAGGAAAAAGATTTCTTTTAAGGCTACAAATTAAAGTTATAAAGGGGAAGAGCAAACTGCGTAAAAGAAAATTTTGTTTACCCGATTGAAGTATCGAGCGCCGCCCGGGGCGTTGGGACTTGGGCGCCGGGCGTTGGGCGCCGGGCGTTGGGACTTGGGCGCCGGGCGTTGGGCGCAGGGTGTTGGGCGCCGGGCGTTGAATGCCGGTGGGTGTTGGCCGAAACTAAACATTCTCAAACTAATAGGGCAAAAACACATTACGGATATGCATCCTCTAGGCAAGCACGTTCCAACCTAGACCTCATCGTTGCTTTGCACTTTACTCCAAATCACTTTACATTGATTTTCAACAAGTGCAAGCTTATTTTGCAAAAAAAAGAAAGTGACACACAAATCCACCGGCATCGTATGGGAAGCATGTTGCGACCTTTCACATTAGCAGCAGCTTGATTTCGGTCCATCAGTCAATTTGTTATGTTCTGCCGTGTGTTTTCTAATTCTTCCTAAAAAAAATCTCAAATAAATAGGGTGAAAACACACAACGTACTAAAACTATTTGTCTGGCGGACTAAAAGTCCGCACTCTTTCATGAAGCTGCACATACTGCTATGCCAAAACGAAACGCAAGTCATATACCGTTTTGTCATTATGGAGAAACACACTACGCACAAAAATATAATCTGGCGGTAAAATTTCGACAGACAAAACAAAACGTTTAAATAAGTATTTGCGCGCATGTTTCTCCCGTACCGTTCGTAGTGTGTTTTCGCCCTAAGCATTCTCAAACTAATAGAGTTGCAACTTCGCCGGGTAGGGCGGCTTTTTCCGCCCTACGCTCGATTAAGTTTAAAGGGGTGACCGTTAGGAGATGTCGACACTGTAGGTGGAGGTGATTAGCTGTTGTTATTTCACAAAAGGGTAGGAGTAGGTTGGAACAGGTTAAATAAGAAACCTGTTCCGCCTGTTCCAGTTCCAGTAAAATAACAGTTTCGGAAACCTGTTCCAAAATAACAGCCTGTTGCGTTGCAACATAGTATGAGTAAATAATATGTGAGTATCCGAACGAATGCAACACCTGTTCTCTGCTTGGAACAGGCATGACAGCTGCTATCTCTTTCCAATAAAGGTAAGCTGCATAAGCCTGAATGGAGAAGAGCATGTTCCGTGACGTTATCTCTGTCTAACAAAGGTAACCTCCATAAGCTAGAATAGAGAAAAGCATGTTGCGTTTCAGATTCGGGCTGTTGTGGTTTGTGACAAGGAAGCTTGGCAATGATTTGATCTATTGGCTCTGATAGTTCCTTAGTTATGATGATTTGTGAAATGGTGATAATGAAAAAAAAAAACCCGGCTGAGTTTGTTGTGGGCTCTTCTCAGACCAGGGCGCGTTTGGAACCCTCGTAGCTTTAGATTTAAGATACCGTTACTGATTATCACCATTATATATTATAAAAAACTCGACGTCAATAAGTGTAGTATACCTACCTAAATTGAATAAACGTTATTTTGACTTTGACTTTTGTGGAACTGGAACAGTATTAGTACCTACCAACTGTTCCACAACAAAAGCTCCTTAACCTATTTTAAAATACTTTGTGGAACAGGCGGAACAGGTATTTCGATTTGGAAAGAACACTTCCAAGCTGTTACTTTTAAAAACCTGTTATTTTTGCCTGTTCCGATATATACGCCTCACTCCTACAAAAGGGTTGCATACAATACTTAATCCCGTTTATGAACGTCGGGTGAACGACTGGTCTTGTATGTGAGGAAGAAAAAAGAATACGATTACGAAAGAAGAATATTACCAATTAAGTTATTTAAAAATAAGTTGTATGTATAATAGCTAGAATTTTAAAACTAATCACTTGATTTAAACTATAATGTGTCTATTAATTTTATTAATTTTACAATACTTGTCTGTGTCACCACCCAGCATGTCATAAGTCATAAGTGGTCCCAAGTTCAATTTAGAAATTCGCAGGAGCAACTTTCTAAATTTTCTCTTTAGATCTCTTAGGCTCGCTGTGGCTAGTTACCACCCTACCGTCAAAGAAATGCTGCTAAGCGATCTAGTGTTCCGGTACGCTAACTTAACTTATAGTGCATAGGCATAAGCGTATTGCGTATAAAACCTAACTCTAACAGAATTTATTCTTAGTAGTCTAGTAGTATAAGAATAAATTCTGATGCGCGGGCATCGCTTCGACCGCGTGGATTTAGTTTTTTGGTTCTCGCGGGATTTTTTTAATTTTCCGGGATAAATCGTGGCCTATTTTTTATTCCAGACTATTATCTATCTCTTTGCCAAATTTCATCCAGATCCATTTTTTGGCGTGATTGAGTAACAAATATCCATCCATTCATACATGCATCCAAACTTTGGCATTTATAATATCAGTATAGATTTACTATTAGACTAGCGCCACTGGTAGTGTAAAGAAGGGAGTCATTATAATACATAGGTATTTATACATATTTATTCATTATAATACATATCTAATATAATTATTAACTGTAGAATGTTTTTTTCCATTCCTTAAGTAGCAAGTTATTTCACAGTAAATCTGACACAGATTACCATGAAAAAACCACGTTACACAGTGTTTATATCCCGCGAAATCCTCCCGCATACTCTTAAAATGGCTGCCATATTATTGTCCAAATTTATTTCCTGTTCAGTGTAGTCGCGAGCCAATTACCCATCAATTATTTCACGCCCACGTAGCGTGCGAGTAATTGGAAAAATGGAACTTATTCCATTTTGCGCAGTGATTGTTTTCGACAACACAATTTTTTTTGCATAGACTAAAGAAAAATACAGAAATCTCACTCCTCCATTTGATGTGAGGTGTCTTCTCCCGTCCCGGAATTCAAAAAACCTGAACCCACGTGGACGTACCGTACGTAGTTGCGGCTACTGGCTAGTCTATACTAATATTATAAATGCGAAAGTTTGGATGGATGGATGTTTGTTACTCAATCACGCCCCAACGGCTGAACGTATCTGGATGAAATTTGGCACAGAGAAAGATAAAAATCTGGAATAGCACATACGCTAATCCCGGAAAAATAAGGAGTTCCCGCGGGAACCAAAAAACTTCAATCCACCCGGACAAAGTCGCGGGCATCAGCTAGCATTAAAAAAATATTACTGATCAGTTAGTGCAACGCATCAAATAATTATTATCAATGTAATATTACGACACAATTATCGTTATCGTACTAAAATTCTACATCAATGTTATCAACAATTTAATGGTTTTGACTAAACTCGGTTCTTTGATAAGTCCTTAGAGTCCGATGAATATAAATAGGGACTAACGTTTCAGTTGAATGAAAAATTTATTTTGTAGCTCCGTTTGTCTTTTCTGTTCAGTCTTTGACTTCTCATCAAATTTTGATCCAATCAGCCAGGTTGGCAATGCGTAAATATAATTGGTACAGATACAAATAAATATGACTGTCAAAATAATGTACCAACACCAATTCCTACTTTGTGTTAACTGTTCCATTACATAGGCTACCGTATATTTTTCCTGTATGCTTTTAGGTGTGTTACACATTGAGACGGGTCCGCACATGCGATTCGGCAGTATTCGTTAAACAACAAAGCCGATCCGAAACAATCTATACTAATATTATAAATGCGAAAGTTTGGATGGATGGATGGATGTATGTATGGATGGATGTTTGTTACTCGCAATCACGCCAGAACAGCTAAACAGATCTGGATGAAATTTGGCACAGAGTAGTCTGAAATAAAACGTAGGTGCTCAACAGCTATACCCATGCAAAAAAAACCACGTCAAACCTTTGCTTTGTTGCGGCGTGATTGGAATAACCAACAAACTAACACACTTTCATATTTATAATATAAGTATGATACTTATTCATTGCAATGCTTTTTAAAAAGAGCAACTGATGAGTTTCTCTCGTCTGAGCCGGCTCCTCTCAGAGTAGAATCACTTTCCGAGCTGGTAGTAGAGTCAAAACATAACGTAACATTAGAAACACCTGTAATATGTAATAATTAATCCCTTTCCAAGAGTGCACCTGGGCACTCACTTGTGTTGTAAAATATCTCTCGCGCAGTAGGCTAATCTCTCTAGAGATTGGCTGCCGAAGCTAAAATGCGGTCGGGAAAACATTTCTTTTTACATGTAATTAAGGTAAACGTAATTTTAGGTATCCACAACGTAATTAAGTGGTCCAGGGTCACGAATCACGAATTTAACATAAAGAACAAATAAAGAAACCCACCAGAAGTCATTAAACTCGCCCCTTAACGTTCGCCATTTCCTCCGAAAGATCGTCGCAGCTCTTAAAAGACGAATAAATTAAAAATCAGTCATGTGCCAGTCGGCCTCAAACACGAATGGTTCCGTGCCATCGTACAGGATTTTACACTGTATACTTTTTAAATCGGTTCTTTTGTTGCTGCGGGAACTCTTTAATTTTCTGGGATATCTATAAAGCAGCCTACGTGTTATTCCAGATTATTAATCTATCTCTGTGCCACATATCATCCAGTTCCGTTCAGCCGTTTGGCAAACATCCATCCAAACTTTCGCATTTATAATATTAGTATAGTGTTTTGTTGTACACTTTATAAATTTGAACTGTCTCCCTATTACGGTTCACGAGTTCCCGCCCGCTGACAGACAGACGGCCGGATAGACGGCCAGTGGAGGCCATAGATTACTTTTTTTTATTCAAATAAAGTTTCACAAGTGTTTTTGAATCGTCGAATGAATCTACCTTTATATATGTCACCGTAAGATTGCAAAAACCGTTAGATTGTAATCCAACTAGCGATATTATGAACTGTTGACAGATTGTGAACCGTTCAATGTTCTGAATGTCAATTTTTGAAATATTCATTGTATTTACGTTTTCTTGTCTCTTTCTTGTAGGTTAGGTTAGGGTTCGACATAAATAATCAGGTAGTGTTAGGTAGTAGGTAGGTAGTCTTAGGTTATACCAGGTTAATATACCTAACAGATTACAATCTACCGAAAAATAATGCGTTAAATTGTAATCTGTCGAAAGTTTACAATATCGCTATTTAGATTGCAATCCAACGGCCTTTGCAATCTTACGGTGACATATACATTCTAAATTGAGTACGGAACCCTAAAAAGTAGCAACAAAGCGGTCCGACACCGCCGCCGGAAATCATTCGCGATACTTTCGGCGACTCTCCTGAAACTGGCTCGTTAACACCGTATTAATTACTGTAGGCCGGAGATATTTGAACGTTGTTTTAGCGACAGACAGGATCATCTATACTTATATTATAAATGCGAAAGTTTAGATGGATGGATGGATGGATTTATGGATGGATGGATGTTTGTTACTCAACCACGCCTGAGCGGCTGAGCGGATCTGCATTAAATTTGGTACAGACATAGATTTGTTGCTGGAATAGCACGTAGGCTATTTTTTGTTCCAGAAAATTAAGGAGTTCTCGCGGAAACCAAAAATCTTCAATCCACGTGGGTGAAGTCGCGGGCATCTTCATTATTTTGATAAAATTATTCATATTTTTGATGAAATTATTCATTAATTGACCTAGGTTGTATCCCGGGGAAAGATTTAAGGGCTTCTTTAAAAAATAAAGGAGTTCCTGCGGGAATCAAAAAAAAATTAAAGCACGCGGATGAAGCCGGGGGCATCAGCTAATCGCCAATAGAGCTGGCCAAGCGCGGATTGACAGATTTCACACACCTCTGAGAACTGCAGAAATCTCGGGCATGCAAGTTTCCTCAAGATTTTCGTTAAGACTCGAGAGGATGGCTGCGAGCCCAATACAGTTTCAATATTTTCAATTGAGGATTACAATGCAATAATAATCTAGCTGAATTAGCTGGTGGCATCCTTGTTAAAACTATCGCTCACTCAATTACCCTTCTATAATGTGAGTAAATCTCTTGGTTGTAGACATTTTAATTACTGCCGAGTTATTAGGGTAAGGTTGCCACTATTGGACCACTTAACTTTAAACTGCCATAACATTAAAAGTATAAGAGTATATGGATATATGATTCGTCGGTTTCTTAGGGCTTATACTCAGGTATTCACAACTGTGATTTTAGATTTTTTACTTTAAGCATAAATACATATATTGCAAAAAATCATTTTTGGGATGGTTGCCTTGTATGGACCACTGTTTCCTTGATTAAACCACCTAGTTGCTATAATCGGACTTAGGAAGTTTTATCGACTGGTCCATTCATTGCACCCAAGGAGTTTTAATAAATAAAAGGCTAGATTATTACTAAATTCAGTCTTTTTAATTGAACAGTAGTTTAAAGTAATAGGTAATAACAACTTTTAAAATATATTTTTAAGTTTAGGAATCCATAATACCATTTTTTACCGGCCATTTCTTTTACTTTATTGAATCTGTGAAATGAGTGAATCTTTAAAACATTTTTCTCTGCTATTTTGAAAGCCAAACTTCTGACATCCAGTGGTGTCCTTCAACAACCATCTCTAAAATATAATGTTCTAATTTTTTTTCCAAACCAGGTGTGAGATCTCCTTCAGAGCCTACAATCTGTTTTTCCCCTTTAGCTTTGACGTTTTTATTGTCAAATCTTCTTTTTAATGTTGCTTTTGGCACACCATATATCCTGCTAGCTTCATTTAAACCAACTTCTTGCTCAAAGCTAACAACGCTAATGTCATGCTGCCTTCATTCCACTTATAATACTGGCCTCGTTTTGCCATGCTAAAACAAAAAAAACTTTAAGTGACGACAAAAACGTAGTTCCTATGATTGGACCGGTTCAATGAAAGATACTTGCATGAGTTCATTCATGGCAACTCACTGTGATCTCAATCAAACCATAACTTTTAATAAAAATTCTTTCCAAAAAACCGACTTCCAAAGCCACTGTAAAGTAAAAAATAATTTTGCTTTCTACACACTATGTTGAAGTCGGGCGAGTATAACAAAGATAGGCAAAGTTGACGCGTCAGGCTCGCCCGACTTCAACATAGTGTGTAGAAAGCAAAATTATTTTTTACTTTACAGTGGCTTTGGAAGTCGGTTTTTTGGAAAGAATTTTTATTTTTAACTTTTTAGTGTTGTCTTAATCCCCACGGCTTATGAGTGCAGTACCCTGCAGCATCAGAGTTGAGGAGTTGGGATTTGGGCTTAAGTATGAAGTCGTTGCATGACACTTACAATATGAATTTCCCATTAAAAAATCCTAAATCGCTATTTTTGAGGAGTTCTGTACCCTGCAGCATCAGGGTTGAGGAGTTGGGACTTGGGTTTAAGTATGAAGTCGTTGCTTGACACCCACAATATGAATTCCCCATAAAAAAATCCTAAATCGCCATTTTTAAGGAGTTCTGTACCCTGCAGCATCAGGGTTGAGGAGTTGGGACTCAGAGTTGAGTCGTATACACATGACTTGATACCTACTATATGAATTCACCATCAAAACTGCCTAACTCCCTAGTTTTGAGTCGTAAGTATACCTGCAGCATCAGGATTGAGGATTTGGAGTCAAATTTTTTTATGGGACCATCTCGCGAGCTTCCTCTAACCATTGAAAGAAAATTTTTTCAAATCGGTTTGGAAACCACGGAGATATGCGGTAACATACATTAAAAAAAAAAAAAAAATATACGCGCCGAATTGAGAACCTCCTCCTTTTTTGGAAGTCGGTTAAAAAAGTATATAATTTTTGTGACATGTTATTAATAGGTTAGCTGAACGAATAAATATGCAATCCTACTGAAAATAATTGGGTAGAAATTCCTTAAAAATCTGTACTTACATGGTAAAGAATGACGCACAAATTTTATATCGGGAGCTTGTAAAACACACCGACGTACGTCCTTCCTCAACGAAGCCTGCGGCGACACTGAAGGTTGAGGAGCAGGGTGCGGGGTCCAATAGCTAGCGTCTCGTCAATAACGGACAATTTTAGGACTGTTTATTTTCAAGAAATCTAGGTGGTCCAAACAAAGCACTGGTCCAATGATTGCAACCTTACCCTATTTTGATTGCTGTTATTTTTACCCTCGACGATGCGGAGACGGTATATGTGTTTGCCCTAAGAGGTTGTGTGTTTGTTTGTTTGTTTGTTTGTTTGTGCACTTTTTTGTCACCATTTTTCTCAAAAAGTACTGGGCCGATTGAGATGCGGTTTTTTGCATTAGATACGTGTAGCTTGTGAGAAGGTTTTTAGATATATTTTAGGACCATAGACAACCAAGCTGAGCTGTAGTCTATGATTTTAATATTTCAACATGTTACCATTTTTCACAATAACTACCGGGCCGATTGAGATGCGGTTTTTTGCATTAGATGTGTATAGCTTGTGAGAAGGTTCTTAGATATATTTTAGGACCATAGACAACAAAGCTGAGCTGTAGTCTATGATCTTAATTTTTCTATGTGTTAAAATTTTTTACAAAAAGTACTGGGCCGATTGAGATACGGTTTTTTGCATTAGATATGTTTAGCTTGTGAGAAGGTTCTTAGATATATTTTAGGACCTTAAACAACAAAGCTGAGCTGTAGTCTATGATTTTATTTTTTCAATATGTTACCATTTTTCACAAAAAGTACTGGGCCGATTGAGTTGCGGTTTATTGCATTTAGGACTTCGTGCGATTACAAAACAGGAAACTGGTACCAAAATTTTAAAAAATCAGCGCCATTTTGAAATTCTTTGTTAATTGATCGATTTCGTTCAAAATCGATATTTAGGACTCCCTGGGGTTACAAAACAGGAAACTGTTACCAAACTTTAAAAAAACAGTGCCATTTTGAAATTCTTTGTTAATTAACCGATTTTGATCAAAATCAATATTTAGGGCTTCGTGGGATTACAAAACAGGAAACTGGTACCATAATTTTAAAAAAATCAGCGCCATTTTTAAATTCTTTGTTAATTGACCGATTTCGTTCAAAATCGATATTTATGGCTCCCTGGGGTCACAAAACAGGAAACTGGTACCAAAATTTTAAAAAATCAGCGCCATTTTGAAATTCTGTGTTAATTGACCGATTTCGTTCAAAATCGATATTTAGGGCTCCCTGGGGTCACAAAACAGGAAACTGTTACCAAAATTTTAGAAAATCAGCGCCATTTTGAAATTCTTTGTTAATTGACCGATTTCGTTCAAAATCTATATTTAGGGCTCCCTGGGGTCACAAAACAGGAAACTGGTACCAAAATTGAAAAAAATCAGCGCCATTTTGAAATTCTTTGTTAATTGATCGATTTCGTTCAAAATCGATATTTAGGACTCCCTGGGGTTACAAAACAGGAAACTGTTACCAAACTTCAAAAAAACAGCGCCATTTTGAAATTCTTTGTTAATTGACCGATTTCGTTCAAAATCGATATTTAGGGTTCCCTGGGGTCACAAAACAGGAAACTGGTACCAAAATTTTAAAAAATCAGCGCCATTTTGAAATTCCGTATTAATTGACCGATTTCGTTCAAAATCGATATTTAGGGCTCCCTGGGGTCACAAAACAGGAAACTGTTACCAAAATTTTAGAAAATCAGCGCCATTTTGAAATTATTTGTTAATTGACCAATTTCGTTCAAAATCTATATTTAGGACTCCCTGGGGTTACGAAACAGGAAACTGTTACCAAAGTTTTAAAAAATCAGCGCCATTTTTATTTATTTTGTTATCACCATAATAAATGAATTCAGTTTAGTACAGTAAAATCTGTACTACTTGTAAGTCTAACCACAACCCGTGAGCTGCTTTAGCAGCTCGCGCACAGGGCGAAATACTAGTTAGATATATTATATAGCTTGAGAGAAGGTTCTTAGATATATTTTAGGACCATAGACAACCAAGCTGAGCTGTCTCTATGATTTTAATATTTCGATATGTTACCATTTTTCTCAAAAACTACTGTGCTGATTTAGATGCGGGCTTTTTGTTTTAGATATATTTAGCTTGTACCTAGATGCTGCCCAGGGTATCATGATGGAGTCAGGAGGCGATCATGGGAACTCCTTAAATTCTCATCGTATACCCGTCGCGTTTGGACTCTTTTGATTTGTCCATTTGAAAAGGGTTTGGTCATAGTCCACCACACTGGTCAAAAAAACTACTGAGCTGTCAAAGATGCAGTTTTGTGTTTTAGATATTATGTAATATATACGTTTGCTACGTTCTAATTGTTGTTTCAAAGTTATACAGGTCAAAGGTATAATGGAGCTCTGCAGTTCGTCGTGGGGTTTTTTAAAATTTTTAATTTTATTACTTGTTTCTAAAAAATGATATGAAATGTGCACATTTCATACCCTGTAAATGAGTTCGAAAGTTAAACTTCCCGGCCTAGGCCAGTAAAGTATGTATGTATTTTCAGTACCTACATATTCTTTCAGCTGGCGTGGCCTACTCGATTTGACAAACAAACGAAGTTCGTCTCAGTGGAATCTAGTGGGCCACGGCTATCGGTTTTCGAAAATCGAGTTGGCCGCGCCCGCTGAGAACATACCTATCATAAGTTTGAATTTGGAATCTTTCTTCCTGAATATCTTGTAACTTGTTATAATGTTCTTTGGCCTAAATAGTTTAAATTTTGAACTCTACCATATTACGCGTTCAGCACTCACAGCGCAAAAAAAATATTAAAGGCATAAGTAGTTAATTCCCAAGACCAATCCGTACATTCCGACGTACAAACAAACATAAATGTAGCCGGAAAACCAATTACAATTTCAATTAGTTATTCAAATATAACTCATTTAACTTTTAATATTTCTTAAGTAGGTTGCTTTTTTATTTACTTTCTTTTAATTACATTATATAATATATTAAAAAAAAGTCACTTGTTTCATTTTTTAGAAAAGCACTATACACACCTCGACCGGGAGAGCATTTCTGGTCTCGTATATGCGAGGCCGTCTATCTAACACTCGACCGAAAACGCGTACTTCCCGGTCTCGCGATGTAATGTACTATTAATTTTCTCTATGCTTGTTAGTGTAATTTCGACGCGTATAGCCTCGAGAGTTAGATTTTGCGATGCATTATAACGTCCTCGTTTACACTAATTGATAAGTAGGTACCATAATACTTCAAAAACGTCGTATTACGCTAGCAGCTTGGGCTAGCAGCAATATACTAGAAATAGGTAACCATGCTAATCATACTAATATTTTAAATGCTAAAGTGTTTATTTGTTCTTCAATCACGCCGCAACAGAGCAACGGATCGACGTATTTTTTTGCATGGGTATAGTTGAGGACCTGGAGAGTGACAAAGGCTTTCCGGTCGAAATTAAAAAAAAAATTGTGTGTGTCAGCTCCGACGCACGACTGGAGTTTACTCGTACTATCCTATTTTGATACTCGGCAAGCCTCGTATCAAAAAACAGCACTCGAATTAAAATGACCTTCATTACGATACAGTTGCATAAATAGCTATATTGATATGTATAACAAAAACAGCAATATAAGTACATTGACACTGATAGAAACAAACAAGCCCAATAACATATAGATATAGTCGCCTTGCAGCATACACTATGTACGTCTCACTCTAACGTCACAACCAAATTAGAAAGGTGCGCACCATAGGTGCGCACCAAAAAAGTAACGAGGTCATTCATCAGTAGATTTTACCTCTCATATTTTTCTCATACCGGGCGCCTTATATATGAAAATCGATTCTTAAGGAGTACGCGTTTTCTGGTCGAGTGTTAGATAGACGGCCGAGCTACGCGAGGCCGGCTATATACGAGACCAGAAATGCTCTCCCGGTCGAGGTGTGTATAGTGCTTTTCTAAAAAATTAAACAAGTGACTTTTTTTTAATATATTATATAATGTAATTAAAAGAAAGTAAATAAAAAAGCAACCTACTTAAGAAATATTAAAAGTTAAATGAGTTATATTTGAATAACTAATTGAAATTGTAATTGGTTTTCCGGCTACATTTATGTTTGTTTGTACGTCGGAATGTACGGATTGGTCTTGGGAATTAACTACTTATGCCTTTAATATTTTTTTTGCGCTGTGAGTGCTGAACGCGTAATATGGTAGAGTTCAAAATTTAAACTATTTAGGCCAAAGAACATTATAACAAGTTACAAGATATTCAGGAAGAAAGATTCCAAATTCAAACTTATGATAGGTATGTTCTCAGCGGGCGCGGCCAACTCGATTTTCGAAAACCGATAGCCGTGGCCCACTATAGATTGGCGCACCAAAAAAGTAACGAGGTCATTCATCAGTAGATTTTACCTCTCATATTTTTCTCATACCGGGCGCCTTATATATGAAAATCGATTCTTAAGGAGTAAACTCCAAAAACTTAAACCACGCGGATGATGTTGCGAGCATCAGCTATTTAGAAATATCAGAAAGAACTCATACTCATAATAGCTATTTATGCAACTGTATCGTAATGAGGGTCATTTTAATTCGAGTGCTGTTTTTTGATACGAGGCTTGCCGAGTATCAAAATAGGATAGTACGAGAATTAAAATGACTAATTACGTACAGTTGCATACAAGATTTTAACTACGACAAGGACGTCTTTATAATTTTTTTACTTTATAAATTAATAAAAAAGTCAAATCAATCAAGTGCCAGAACCCAGAGCCGCTAAGCTATAGGTATCCTATTTATGAAGATAACCATATCGATACAGCTACGACTCATAACGATACAGCTCCCATACAACGAACTGTATCGTTATGAGAAGCAAACACGAAGGAGGGTTCAATTCGATATAGTTGTCAAATTCGAAATTGGAACTTTTCGATGCTGGAGTAGATAAAAATATTAAAGGTACTAAAATACTACATCAATGCATACTAATCATCTTCTTCTTCTCTATATAATATTATATAAAAGCGAAATACCACTCACTCACTCACTCACTCACTCACTCACTCACTCACTGACTAATCACGATATCTCAGGTATCTCGATATAAAGCGTACAGACTTGAAATTTGGAAGGTAGATTACTTCTATGGTGTAGACGCCAGCTAAGAAAGGGTTTTGAGAAAATCCACCCCTAAGGGGTAAAATAGGGGTTGGAAGTTTGTATGAAAGTCCTTTGTTTTTAAAGTTAGAGACTTGAAAATCGGGATTTAGGTTATTAGCGTTAAATAATATTAACCTGTATAAGCAATTTTACAAAAATTCACCCCAAAAGGGGTGAAATGGGGGTGAAAGGTTACATAAAATTTTTATGATTTTGAAGTATAGACATGAAAATCAGCATTTAAGTTATTAGTTTTAAATAATAAAAAAAGCCTGCATAAGCTATATAAAGCCTCTGTAGATATGCTGTTTGCAGCGGGAAAATTTCATCATCTAACAGGAAATTAACCCGGAAAATTAAAGATTTTCCGCGGGAAACAAAAAACCTCAAACCACTTTATGATTAGAGGATCTCGTTTAATCATACGGATAACTATAGTTTTATAACCCTACTAGAGGTCGCCCGCGACTTCGTCCGCGTACAATTGTTAAAAAGCCTATGTGCTATTCCAGCCTATAATCAATTATTACCTATTCTGTGCTGTATAATCTATTTCTGTGCCAAATTTCAGCCAGATCCGTTCAGCCGTTCTTGCGTAATTGAGTAACAAATATCCATACATCCATACATACAAACTTTCGCGTTTATAGGATAAGGATAAGGATAACGTACATACCTACTTTTTGGATATAAATTGCAATTTCACCCGCAAATTCACTAAAACACTTATCTTATTTGTTAATTTCGAGTTCCTAATTAAACAGCGTCTGCAGTATGAAAGTACCAGGCGAGCAGCAATCGCACGGAGTAAATACGAGTACGTGCAGTATTAACCGCCTCAGGTGCGCGCAGCGTGTAATTCACAGCTAATGTTTGTCCAGCAAATAGCCGCTGCGCTCAGCGTGTTGGTAATTGGACTACACTCTTGCTGATAGCTCTCCAGAAATAGCTGTTTGTGCTACATTTGCAGTAATTTTATAGTGTTTTCTGACATTCAATTGGGTAAAGAGAAAGCGTTAAAATTGCATCTAACGTTTACAGTTATGTTGCAAAAATATAATTTCATTTTGAATTAGGATGCTTCTTCGAAATGTTGTAAAAAGCGTGTCCCAGCCTGGAGAACGTACCTTAAAACTAACTCAGGCTTATGTAATTTTTTTTGTAGACACTAGGCAGTGTCCTCTATATCATACATCAAGAAAAAGAAGATAAAAGAGGTGAGATCCATCTTTAAAAAAATCTTAAACCTCAAATTTCTCACTACCATGACTGTCCCACTGCCTAAGTTGTTGGGAACATTATTTTTTTTCTCAAAAACTATCGATTAAAAAAAAAATAAAGAAATATATATTGTTAATAAATAATAAACCTATAAAATGGAATGTAACATGTAACAAAATAACGAAAAATGAAAAAATTACGACATACTAAAGTCTGTCCCACGACTTTTTCCTAATTTACGTGACCCGATGCAAACACTATGATAACAATGATAATATATGTACTGCATCCATCATGATAGCATTACCTAATACGTAAGGTTTTTGTGTTTGAAGAACTTATTGTAACAGGTTAAGCGCATGTCTAAGCGTTTTGAAGGTATTGGGAAATAATGTTGTTATTCTGCACTTTGTCAACTTTCCTATCTAATTCATAAAAAAATCACCACTTTTAAAATACACGTTATATTTTCTTGTTATTTTTTCTTATGATGTAAAACGTGTTTTTAATTCACATAAATAGCCAGCAAAATTTAAAATAAATCTGTTAATTTTTAAATAATTTAAAAATGGCGAAATTATCATTACCATGATTCTAATTACCACAATTATCATGACCATTTTGAATTATTTAAAAACTAAATCAAAGATATTTCTGAAATATCTTTATTTTTAGGAAAGCTTTTAATTATTATGAGCTTAAATAATTATTTGCAATATATTTAGACGTTAAAAAAATTAAAATGAATGCAATTTAAAAAAGTTTGTAAAAATGGCATTGAGACACAAATAAAAGCATTTTATAATAAAATTAAGAATATTTTGGGCATAGTATTTATAAATAACTGGCAAATAATATACATTATACTAAAAATAATTGAAAAACATAAAATTTAGGCTGAAATAACTATTTAATAAAATAAATTCAGTAAAATATCAGTAAAAATTAGAAAATTATAGATTAAAAGTAAAATTCTTAATTTTATAAATATTAAAAATATTTACAATTTGCTCTGACGTAATACCTAGTGAATGCAAAAAGTTGCATCAAAATCCATTCAGTAGTTTTTGATAAAAAATCAAAAGAGTAAATATAATAAATGGAACGTCAACAGCAGTCCATTTGGTGCATGTCATGAATCTGTTTTGACTTTTGAGTCAAAACAGATATGGTGAAAAAACCAGACAGGAACTTAATTAAGTAGTTAATATGTATCCTAGTCATCAACTGATGACGTCCACTGCTGGTCTGGCTGTCCACACATAACCCTTTTATTAGGACTTCTGAGCTTTGGTCTTGCGCTTTATCTAGCGGATCCCTGCTACTCGCTATATGTCATCCATCCATGTTGTGAGGGAGCAGTCCAGCACCTTGGGACCCCAACCTTTATTGGTTCTTCGAACTATCGAAGTCGAAAAATACATCTCCAAGCTTTTTGAACGCTGCCCAGTCCCAGCCGAGTCGGATTCAGCTGGAAACTTATTTTTCAAAATTTGACCTACATAGTTGAACCGCGTGTCCAAGGTATACAAAATATTACAAAAGGGTATCAATGATTTCTAGGTGGACTGATACGTGAGTATTAGGCATGATTTTGTCTTTCTGATGTTAATTTTTCAGCCCTCGTTGCGCTTGGATTGGTATCATAGTCTGGTCCAGTAATATGCACTGACAGGATTGCGTTGGGAACTCTGTAACGATTTTAAAAGGTTCCAGTTTCCAATCATATTGTCCACAAACGCTAAGCAACGTAGCCTGGGTCCTACTAAGTCTTCCGTATCTTCAGCAGCGTATGGATCTTGTATCGGGTCATTCAGAATTCGATTTGTAAGTGAGATTTATAATTTCCTCTCGAGAACAATTATTTATAATAGGCATTGCTCAACGGCAAGATGGGGCAAGCAAGAATAAAATTCTTCAATTGAAAAATTGATAATTTTGAAGAACAGGACCCCAATTATGTAAGAATTTTCGATCAAATCGTCTAAATTCGGCTTTAAAGTATCATTTCATGTATCCATTCTCATATGTTTAGGTATGTACGATACCCTAAACGTATAAGAATCGATACACGAAATTGAGCTCTAACTCAATGATGTTATGGTTTATTTTACTTTGAAGCCGAACTTAGACGATTTGATCGGCAATCCTTATATGATTGAACCGCTAAACACGCACACTGTTGTACGTCTGGCATTATACCCGGCGAATTTACCGGTTTTTGACTAGATTTTGTCAGTTTCGGGTGATCAGGTCAATTTAGCTGCCTATGGGACTTCTAACTATATCTTCATCAAGATTTTATACCTCATCATAGCACTTTTCCCTTCTCCCAAGATCTTAGATTTACTATGATGAAGGATACTATCACACTCAGTTTTCAGTCGCATCAGGTAGCTATGTTGGAGAGATAGAACTCTCGAGACCATTACTGATCTCGTATTCCGATAGATGGTATCTTTTATACGCCTGGTATGAACGTTTCATAATTATTACGTTTGTGTTTGGATCTGCCAATTAATCTTTTGCTAGGTAATTGTAAAGACTTTGCAGTTCAAGTTGAAAGTTTTAGGGGGTTTTAACGAGAAGGTCGGGGGCCTCAAGAGCCTGAAGGCTGAAGGAAAGGACTAGGGTGCCAGCCAGCCAGAATTTTATGGTGAAAATTCTTGGTCAATTCAGCTTTCTCTTATTCACCCAGGTAAATTTACTGTTTGTCCACTTATTAAGCTTATTCTTCTAGAATTCAGCTAATTGTCAATATAGGAGGTTAGTTTTGCACGCCTCAGCCCATAAAAATAAATTCTTGTTTTATAAAGATCCTATATCTCAGCGATGATCATGATTGAATGAATTTGTGGGTTAGTAACTTCCTAGAATGAGTGCAACGATCAAAAGATCCTCGATTTCGTTCTATGGATTTGTAGAATTTCTCATCACCATGTCTACACTAAATTACCATAACCTTAATCCTAATCACCATATACCATACCTCCTTACCAAATCATAATTTATCACTACCATGCACACCTTATTTACCAAACACGCTATTTCTCCAAGAAAACTAGGTTCAGATGCGGGCCTTCCTCATTACTGTGTTACATGAAGGTACCCTTTTGTCAAAGCATACTTAAAAAACAAAAACTCAAAAAAAAAAATTTTTTTTCGCCACTCGATTTTTACCTCATTTCAGAGAAGTGCCCATTAGCATCACTATACTAATGAGAACAAAGTTTCTATTAGTTTTGTTGGTCAAACGGAATTTATGTTAGTTTCATTCTAGAAATATTTTGTAAGAAAATCTACAAACAGATTTTCTAGGAGGGACAATATAGAATGCTAGTTTACATTGAAAAGGCGTACCTAGTAAATGAAAATCTAAGTTTCGTAGCTCCTTCTCTTCCAAAAAAAGGTGAGGCCCTATATCCATTATCCGGTAGTGAGTTGTTAAATTTTTGAAGAACGCCATACTTCATTGCAATGATGTTAGCATAATTGCAATTGGTGATTGCAAATATGCTATCATCATTCCAATGACGTTAGCATAATTGCAATTGGTGATTGCAAATATGCTATCATCATTGCAATCAATGTTAATTTGGTCAAGTCCGGTGTAGTATCATGCAATATTTTCAGCTCAATCGGTTGGGGGTCATTGTTTTAAAATTCAGTTGCAAGATGTGACCTAAACAAACTCATAAACATTACAAAGTAAACAAAAGCTTGCCATACAAATAAAAGCTGGCGGTTTGATGATTTTCTTACTGACATAATAATATACTAGCTTTATATTATTTTCCGAAAAAGTTAAGTACAAAGAGTGTCGAGGGAAAGTAAGGTAAGTTTAATATAAGGGTTGTAATGTTACGTTATTAACCTGGTGAACATGTGACAACTTTTAATAGAACATGATATAAGGTCACGGCCTCATAGTAAGACGTACGCGAAAGTAGTGTAACAAAGTGTAGCAATCATACAGTTGAGAAATAGCTGTGCAACGCAATATTCGTTAACGTATCTAAACATTTCAAACACTGTGAAATTTAAAATTGACACGCGTGGCAGAGCAACGTTCAAGAATGGAATAAATAAATCTTTGTTTGGAAAGTATAAGGATAAAGGATACAAAACAAAATAACTAGTGCAAAAATTAGGAGCTACACAACGTAATCTATTGTATAAAAATAATTCCAATAAGGGAATAATTCCATCGACTCAGCGTCCCGGATCGGCTTGGGCTGCCCGCCAATCTGAATTCACTGACCTACGAACCTACGAACTAACTTACTACTACTATTACCTACCTAGGCTTACCTATACTTCCAAGTTAACCTACTGTATGGTTGGTAGCCCGCGTCCAGGAGCGACATGACCCGCCCACACGTCGCTCCTTTATATTCAGGCGGTATGTTCGCCCCCTTATTCCGCTCACGGAATAAATCTTTTCGTTATTTATTATTTCCTCAGCCTATTGTTTTTCCCGCCTTTTCCCCGATTACCCCGCGTTTGAACTGCTGATGGAATGTTATCTTTCAATTTGATTGCCTCGTTGGCTTAGTGGTTCATAGCGGTTCATGGTTGGTAGCATCTTTAACAAAGTCCCGGGTTCAAGTCTTGGTCATAAGGTTTTATCTAACAATAAATTCAAGGATACAGAAGGTAGTTATCCTTAAGACGGCGCGTATTGCGAGTAGATTCCTCTCTCTGGAGCCCTGGCCACCGGCTGCTTGGGTTCTTCCCCGCAGGAACTGGAAGTATTATGGAATTATTTTTAAAGATGTTTTGTGTAGAATTTTTATGCACTTCGTATGTAAAACATGTTCAGGATTTTTAAATGACAGATTATTTAATTCTCAGTACCAGCCCGGAGTTTCGAAGTCCAGTTTTGATTGCTTATATCGCGATAAATCTGACGGTTTAGAAGATATTGCCAACTAGGTACTTATTAATATAGGACTAAGCTGTGATATAAGTTTCACGAGTTGCCGCTTTTTCATAAAAAAATGGCTTACGGTATGTAGGCCAAAATATTGAAACCTCTTTAGGGCGAACTTTCCCAAAGCTGAGCCATGGATGTTCTGAAAGTATGGAACTCATCACATAGTTGTCGCGAGCCACGTCACGACATGGCCGACTCGCTTCATCTCACCACGAGTTGCTCACATTCTTGATACATTGCGGACTATTAATTACGTTCAACGTAAATAAAACTATTTAATAAACTTGACTGATGTAACTAGTGTCATAATGAAACATTGGTCGGTGGTTTAATGGTTCACTGTTATATTTTTTACACGGTATTTAACTCTTTAGACTAATTACAAATTATTCTTTCACAAGGTTTCATTCGCATCGGTTAAAATGGTGGAAGCAAGAGACAGGAAAGAAGGTGAAATTTGATATTTTCACATGCAAGAACAGACAAAAAATAATCTTAAATTGAAGCGAGTCTTTGGTTCAAGTAAATTATTGTATGAAAACGACATGTAAATTATTTAAATTTTAATCTAAATACTAAAAATAAGTCATAAATCATTAAAATAAGTTTTTATCGTCCTCTATACGTGTTTCATTTTTTTTCGCGTTTTTCTAGGCAAACTCTTTCAATTGATACCCATATCATGGGGGTACATATAAAATAAAATAATAGTCCGCCATCTTTGGGAGTCCACCATATTGTATTTAGAATCATGTCACTTAGTTAATCATTATCATCCAAACTGAAGGTGTATTCAAAATTTCAGCTCAATGGCTGTTTCAAAATTCTGGTGCAAAATTTGACCTAAACAAATTCTGAACAAACATTGCAAGTTAGTTATAAGTTTGTAAAAAGTATTCACTATTTTTGCCTTAAATAATCTCCATCAGAGCCAATTACCCAATTACCAATCAGTTAACTTAATTTCGATTTAAGCCGATACTTTTGAAGTAATGGGTGTTTTTGCAGATTTCCCAGTCCCAGTTATTGTCCTAATATACTTTTTAAAGCTTTAAATACCGAACCTGTCGAAAGAGAACTACGTCCAGCTGTGGAGTCTATCGGTTGATGACGAAAATAAAGAACCTATCGCTATAGAATCTTTATAGGATTTAGGATCTTTATAGCTTAGGATCTTTTTCTTCTATAGAAGAAAAAGATCCTAAGCTTAACTTATTAAACTTATTCGAAGCCTGAAAGTTACGAATGTTTTAATGGTTTTTAGCACAAGAAACGACAAAAGATATGCAAAACCTGACTAACTCTAACAAAAGTAAGGTAAAATAATGTAGGTATAGTCGGCTTGTGACGCGCGACATAAAGGGAAGGTTCCCTCACAGCGACACGTTTTATCTCCACCCCATTTGTCACTGCGCGCGAAATAATAAGTATTTTTATCGTTCAGTAGCTTTTACACATCACGATGATTTATTAATTTTCGACTCGATTCTTTGATTTCCCGGGATTAAAAAAAAGTCCTATCTTCTAAGTAAGTAAGTAATGTTCTTCCTCGGGGTCCATCCTATTTCTTTAAGTAACGTCAAAATCGTTTGAAAAGAGGGGTCATGAAAGCGTACAAAACAGGCAGGCACATTTTCGCATCAATAATATTAGTATGGATTCCCATGTATGAAAACCCTATTGCTGAAAACTGTGTATGATTGTGCTAGAAAGATACATGTAACCTTCACTCATAGATTTATCTTTCTTTCGTTCAATAGCTCAGTAGTTTTTATACGTGGTATTTAAACTAAAGATTTTTTTAAAGTTCTAATAATAGAGTCTAAACTCTGCGGAGCTACGTCTGACCGAGTTTCTCATAAAACGTGGGCATTTCACGCTGACTTTTAGTCATATCCTGTCAGTAGCATGTATTCGCTATTTTCGGTGATAATCGCAATCGCTACGATTTTTTTTTTTTTTTTTTTTTTTTTTTTTTTTTTTTTTTTTTTTTTTTTTTTTTTTTATCCACTACAAGTTAGCCCTTGACTGCAATCTCACCTGATGGTAAGTGATGATGCAGTCTAAGATTGTAGCGGGCTAACCTATCGTGTCTGATTGTATAAAAGGCATTAACTCCATACATACGGCCAAATCTCTTTGTCCCGCCGAATAATGTGCCGAGTGAATGGTCTTTTAACAGACTGGCAAGACGCCGGCATCACTTAGCCGGGTTAGGCTTCAGTAAGCGAAATCCTTATTGATTGGACGACTTGAATTAACTTGAACTTACCAAATCGGCGATCCCACTTCACTTCACTTTACTTCGTTGCCTCTCACAAAGGGATTCATAACTAAGTTATCGCATTTGGGACTTTTCTTTTTTTGTAGTCGTTTTTCTCTTTTGTTTTATTTTGGGCCTTTTGTTTCTTTTTATTATAAGTTGTTTTCAAAGTTCTGAAGGTGATGCTCGTTATATTGTTGTTATTTTGTTTTTTTTACTCAAAAGGTATATTATAAAGGTAATAATAATACTAAAGGTAATACTTAACCGTGATAATAATATTATAGGTTTCATCATAAACGGTTCTGACATTTTCACTTTTGACATTCGTATTTATTAAGAGGTATAATATGGGTATATTATAGCATACATGACTAATAATTTTGAGATTGTAATTAAATTATTGACTTTAAATTTCATTGTAGGTACTAAGTAAGTATTTATTTTTATTATAAATGTAAATTAACTTGTATGTAGGTATTTTAATAATAAAATATTATTGTTGGTTTCTTAATTATTAAGAATTTAGAAGAATAAATATTAAGTATGAGTGTAAAATGTAGGTAAATCGTATAGTAAGAATGTAATGTAATATGATAATAAAATCACTTTATATCATAACCTATAAATCATATTTGTACGCCGTTTTGGCTAATATGTTGGGACTATGTAACTGAATTAACCATCTTATATGTAATATTGTACACATATTATGCAAATAAAGTATCTGAATCTGAATCTGAATCTTGGGGAAGGACATTTTATGCTACTTCATATCCCGGCATATTAAACAGTTCCCATAGAAAACTAAATCCAAGCGGACGAAGAGAATATGGACATCAGCTAGTAAATAATAATAAAGATTCGACTATAACGTTTCATTTTTCGGACAAGTGAAAAATATCTTGCCTGATCTATTTCACTTGTTTCAGTAAGGTACCACGGTCCATACTGCTAACGCTTAAAGCAATATATGAGCAATATTACTCATAGTGACAATTAGATCTCACGTACCTTGACGTCCCTAAAATAAGGGTTATAATTCTAAAACACGAAAGTCAACAATAATATAACAATATAGCTTTGAGAGTTGGCAGTATGGCCCCTGATACCTGCACCACGCATATTGTTCCCCGACACGCGTATAGAGCTATAAAGCATCGGAAAAACATCACATTTGCTACAATTTATGCTCAAATTCTCGATTTACTGCGACGAGATACGCGGCTATGAGTTACAGCGCAAATACGGATCTATTGTTATCTATTATCTATCTATTTTGGGTTATTTAATGCCAATTGATAATGAACTCATATTTTGATATATTTATTATCTACTTACGTTTTGTCGTGTAGAAACCGAATAGGGGTATGGGTTTAATATATTATAGTATAGTAGATAGTTCCTTAGTTAAGATGATTTGTGAAATGGTGATAATAAAAAAAAAACCGGCTGAGTTTGTTGTGGGCTCTTCTCAGACCAGGGCGCGTTTGAAACACTCGTAGATTTAGTTTTAAGATATCGTTACTGATTATCACCATTATTCTTATATATAAAATTCTCGTGTCACAATTTTCGTTCCCATACTCATCCGAAAAGGCTTGACCGATTCTCATGAAATTTTGTGAGCATATTGAGTAGGTCTGAGAATCGGCCAACATCTATTTTTCATACCTCCACGCGGACGGAGTCGCGGGCATCAACTAGTATTTTATAAATAAGTGGACGTCAATAAGTGTAGTAGGTCTACCTAAATTGAATCCATATCCATATTATCCATATCCATATAATCCATACTAATATTATAAATGCGAAAGTGTGTCTGTCTGTCTGTCCGTCTGTCTGTCTGCTACGCTTTCACGGCCCAACTACACAACCAATTTGATGAAATTTGGTACAGAGATAGGTTACATCCCAGGGAAGGACATAGGCTACTTTTTATCCCGGAAAATTGAAAAGTTCCCGCGGGAATCAAAAAAACATATCTGTTGAACCGATTTTGTTGAAATTTGGTACAGGGATAGGTTGTATCCCGGGGAAGGACATATGCTACTTTTTATCCCGGAAAATTGAAGAGTTCCTGCGGGAATCAAAAAACATCAATCCACGCGGACGAAGTCGCGGGCATCATCATCATAAAACATTATTTGATTTGATATGATTATAACTGTCATGCCCCTACAGGTTAGCCCGCTACCATCTTAGACTGCATCATCACTTACCATCAGGTGAGATCGCAGTCAAGGGCTTACTTGTAGTGGATAAAAAAAATTCGAAATACGGTAACTAAATGTTATTATCGTGTTATCCATCGAAGGATATAAATATGGCAATAATCCTCGCCGCCACAAACAAGGCGGGGTCTGCGCACAAAGCGGCCCCGTTTATCTCATCGCCACATCTCCCTCACTGTCGCACCATCATCAATCTCCTGAGCCAAGAGCTCACACTTTACCTTTATTTTCCTACAAAACTAAACTATTTCCGTTTTAAGGTTCTATTCACCACGCTGTAGTTATATTGAAATAAATGAAAACCAATTCGATCAAACCTGTGGAACTTGCTCACTTTTCATCATCAATTCATCAGCCTATTAACGTCCCACTGCTGGGCACAGGCCTCCACTCTCATAGGAGAGCGGGAATTAGAGCTTAGACCCACCACGCTGCTCCAATGCGGGTTGGCGGGCTTTAACGATTATTATCATGTTAGTGATAATAAATGATGATCTGATCAAACGGCTGAAACCATTTTCTTAAATAATGGCTACGAACATTCGCGATCGAGTTGCCTTTCAAATGAAAAAACTAAATCAAAATCGGTTCA
Organism: Erebia epiphron; assembly: GCA_963932025.1. Lineage (NCBI taxonomy): Eukaryota > Metazoa > Arthropoda > Insecta > Lepidoptera > Nymphalidae > Erebia > Erebia epiphron. The sequence continues at coordinate 724,313 of OZ009947.1, read as the reverse complement.
TCCGTTTGGGAGCTACGATGCCACAGACATACACACGTATGGATACACACGTTCGACTTATAACCCCACATTTTGTTTTGGGGGTTAATAAAAGTCTATTTAAAAAAAAAAACTAAGTTTTCCTAATAAATGAGCAAACAACTCCATTGTGTTAAGACTTTAGGGCATAGTGAGAAGAGCCGCAAAGAAGACGTGGTTCAGCAGAACGAAGCTGGCCATCTGTCTCATCGCCGCACGTCACTGTGACGTCATCCGTCACTTGGACTCGCGCCCGTATCGTACGCACCGATCTCCTTTCTCCCCACTATCTATTCTATTGTATACTATCCATACTAATATTATAAACTAGATGATGCCCGCGGCTTCAACCGCGTGGACAACGTTTTTCGATTTACGCGGGAACTCTTTAATTTCTTCCCCGGGATACGTATCCCTGTACCAAATTTCATCAAAATTGGTTTAACAGACGGGTCGTGAAAGCGTAGCAGGCAGACAGACAGACAGACACACTTTCGCATTTATAATGTAAGCGTGCATGCGAAAGTGTGTCTGTCTGTCTGCTACGCTTTCACAGCCCGTCTGGGAAAACTAATGAGTTCCCGCGGAAATTGAAAAAACTTAATCCGCGCGGTCGAAGTCGCGGGTATCATCTAGTAATATTATACATTTATATACACGCGGGCCGTGTTGCAGCCAACAGGTCAATTACCTGTCTCTACATAATGCAGAAATGTCTTGACTCATCAACGCAAAGATCAAACTTTTGGACTCAGAAATCTTTTTTTTTCGTATTGAGTACTCTACGTAGGTGCGTAGGACTTACTGACCGCTACTGAAGAAAGAAGTCGAGCCGAGAAATGAGCCCTAGGGCTCAAAGACATCGGGGAAACGTCATCTTAAGGGCGCCTCCTGTAGGGTTGTACATCCATCCCTATTTAGACTGTAGATAAGGAATAAGGATGAATTTTTCAAAATTCGGGAGTGGATCCAGCAAATAAATAAAAGTGAATGTGATTCACAAAGCATAGCAAAGGAAGAACAGCGAAAAAAGGGGACACTTGACCACAGAAAAAAAATAAAACCCCTTCCTGACGGTCTCTTTTGACAACTAGTAACATTACGGCGCCAGTCTGAGTACACGAGACGGAATAATTTAATAGAGTGCCGGCTTTGGGCTGGCCGCCCACCGGAGGTAGAATATACATTTTTGTGTCAATGTTCATCCAGATCTGTTCAGCCGTTGGGGCGTGATTGAGTAATAAACATCCATCCATACATCCATACATCCATCCATCCAAACTTTCACATCAAATATCAATCAATCAAATCAAATAGTCAATCAATCAAATCAAATAAATATTATAAATGCGAAAGTTTGGATGGATGAATGTATGGATGTATGGATGTATGGATGTTTGTTACTCAATCACGCGCCAACGGCTGAACGGGTCTGGCTGAAATTTGGCACAGAGATAGAGTATAGTCTGGAATAGCACAAAGGCTTCTTTTTATCCCGGAAAATTAAAGAGTTCCCGCGGGAACAACAAAACCTCGATCCACGCGTACGAAGTCGCGGGCATCAGCTAGTTTATAATATTTATTTGATATTTGATGATATTGATAGTATAGATAGAATAGATTTACATTTCATAACGATTTTCTTTGTATGAAAAGAGCGACTGCTGTATTTCTTGCCAGCTCTTCTCACTAGAACAGTTTTCCGAGCCGGTGGTAGAGTCTTGACTTATCATAAGTGGTACAAGTTGTCCTACGTGAAGTAACTTTTACAATATTTGCTGATTCAAATGTAGGAACGTCCCTAATATTATCAAAATTGTGTGTACAATGAAGATGCTAGAATAGGTCATGAAAGACATCAGGGTATGAAAATCAAGCATTTAGATAGATAGATAGATAGATAAATTCTTTATTGCCACAAATAACAAAGAAATAACTTAAAAATAAACAAAAACAGAAATTAACACGTGTGCAAGGGCGGCCTTATCACTAAAAGTGATCTCCTCCAGACAACCCATTTTTAAAGGAACTTTAAAAAGGAGCGGGAAAGTGCAACAATAATAATAACATGCAATAATAATATACTACTTAAACTATACATACTAATAATACATAATTATATAACTAAACATAAATAAAATATATATATTTATATATATATATATACAGTACATAAACTTACATACAAAAGAAAATACTTAAAATAGCATATGAGAAAGGTAATATTCCTTTACACGACTCTTAAAGATATTTAAAGACTTTGACTGCCTAATGTCGCTCGGCAATTCATTCCAAAGCAGTACAGCCTTAACTGTGTATGAATTCCCATAAGCCCCTGTACGACTAGGAGGGACCTTTAACTTATTGTCGCTTTTCGACCGCAAACAAAAAGGTACATCATAGCTGCCAAGAAAGTTGAATCGCTCTTTTAGATAAGGTGGCGTCTGAGGAAAATATAAAATGGTGTATAAGAGAGAAAGAGCGTGTAAATTTCTACGAGATCTGATTGGCAGCCATTTCAACTGAGTACGAAATTCGGACACATGATCATATTTCCGTAACCCATATATGTAACGTATACATAAATTTTGCAATCTATCAAGCTTGTTGAGCATGATCTCTGATAAATCCAGATAACAAACATCAGCGTAATCTAAAATAGGTAACAGCAAAGTATTAGCCAAAAGGGTTTTAGTTTTTACAGGTAAAAACTTCTTCCAACGTCTTAAGCACCCAACAGCAGCAAAAATCTTACGACTCAACTCCGAAATTTGAGGAACCCAGGACATAGTATTATCAAGGATGAGACCAAGATCTTTGACTGCACTACTCAGGGGAATAACTGTACCATCCAAGAGAACAGGTGGTATAGAATCATTTGAAAGTAAAGATATGTAATAATTGCTACCTACAATAGTCACCTGGGACTTACCTGGATTTATCGAGAGACCATACGACCGACACCAAGCACTAATTTTATTTAAATCAGCATTGAGGGAATCAATAGCAACAACAAGGTCGTTAATGGCTGTAGAAGCATAGATCTAACATAGATCATAGAGTAAGTATTTTCCAGTGGTTAGTTTAGTGGTTATTGTTCAACCATTGTCGTTCAACTTCCTCGCATATCACCGGTGGCCAGCCAGCCTTACAGTCCGCGCCGTTCCCGTTGCTTAACTTCGCCTTTTTGTGCAAAATGTTTCACGGTGCGATTTTTAACTTTACACTTTTTTGAAATAAGGTCAAGCGCGAGCTGCGGTTTACAGCTACGCGGTTTCTGGTCTACACTGCGGAGCACATTTGCTAGAACCTACTCTATAAAAGTTAGTTTATTCATTTTCTTACTTAGTTAATCTAGTGGGTGACCCAATGATGGTCTTGGTTTGTGATACTAAAGGTCTGACCTCACTACAAAGGTGCGGCACGCACGGCACTAACCGGCAAGTATTCTTTGTACAATTATGTCGCAGTGCATCTACGTGCCGCGTCGTTTAACTCCATAAAAACTTGTACCGGAAAGCGTAGCATTAGAAGCTGGAAGCAAGCAGCATAAGACCGCGTAATGTGTGGAGATCCAAGCAGTAAACCTTCGTCCAGCAGTGGACATCTATAGGTTGAAATTTGGTAGTTTTCGCGCTACATGAGAACAGATGAAACGTATACCTCCGTAACATTAAACGTTTCATAGAAGATAGTGCCAGCGCATTTCAAGATAGTGCCTGCATATTATGTGAGAAGACATGAGTGTTGCCGTATGGTAGGCTGAAAGGTGGGTGGTGGTGGATTTCGCGCTAAATGAGGACGTCTGAAATTAATACCTGCGTAATATTAAACGTTTCAGATAGTGTCACGTATATACACGTTGTCCAGGTGAGCGACGAAAATGACGCGGGGCAACGCGTTGCGATATGTTTCCATAAAACTTGTCTACGCGACAACGTTGACCACGCGCAGGGTCAGCTTCTGTTTGATACTGTCGCGTCTCTAGATAAAGAACTACTTGGTAGAAAAACCCTATACACAAGTATTGTTGACCCGACCCGGGTATTGACCGAGGACCTCGTCGTTAATATGCCAACGAGTCAGTGGCAGACCCTAGATGCATTGAAGGATTTGCAGCTACTGTTTGATATTGTTGCGTCGCGTCGTTTCAAGTCGCGTTGTCGTGATTGTGGCTCACTTTGGGCCATGCCTGACGTCCCACTATGTACGTGTTTAAGGCCGGGGGCTCGGGCGCGGGCCAGCTGTTGTCGCTGCGTAATCCGAGCCGTCACTGAGCCTCATTCATCAACGCGCATTAACGCGTCAGGTGCTGCGCGGGCCACCAAACTGTTTGTGTCGCTTCTAATTTTCTTGTTTTTTAATTATTTTTATTCCACTGCAAGTTAACCTTTTCTATATCTTAAATCTTTTGCCAAACGAAAAAGTTGTGCTACGCGGTTGGCTATCGCGGCCCACTCCCGGATGTACCTATGTACGTTACAACTTTCTTCGAGGTCATACTGAATTGAAGAAAAATTATATTTCCTTCAATTCCGTACGACTTTCTATCCAGTATGACTGACATTCAGTCGGAGTATTTACATAGGTCTCAAACTAGCTAAAACTTCTCAAGTAACAGGTTAGCCCGATACCATCTTAAACTTCACCATTACTTACCATTAGGTGATATTGCAGTCAAGTGCTAACTTATAATGGCGTAAAAAAAAGTGCTTTTAGCTCAAGTCTGAGGCTCAAAACTTCCATGGTGCATTTGTAAGCAATGAAGTTTTATTCTAGCCCCGGAAGTTATCATTAATTCTTTAACTGTCTCCGTCGTGGTCTAGTGGAACGATTCAGTCGTGGCTAGTTACCACTTACCTCCAAGTGATTTTGCGTTCCGGTACGATGCCATGTAGAAACCGATTAGGGTGAATGGGCTTAATATAACTACCATATTTTTATAATATTATTAAGGTTAGCCCGTTGCCATCTTAGACTGCATCATCATTACCTTCTAGATGAGAACGCAGTCGAGGGCTAATTTGTACTAGAATAAAAACATTTTGAAATAATTCATAGGATTAGCAGATTACATCATAACTAGCTTTTTACACTGTGCTGTTAAATTCATACTAATATTATAAATGCGAAAGTCAGTTTGTTTGTTGGTTTGTCCTTCAACCACGCCGCAACGGAGCAACGGATCGACGTGATTTTTGGAATGGGTATAGTTGAGGACCTGGAGAGTGATATAGGCTTATATCCCGGAAAATTAAGGAGTTCCCGCGGGAATAACAAGAAACTTAAACCACGCGGACGAAGTCGCGGGCATCAGCTAGTTAACAATATAGCGCATTCAAGCTTAACATAATTAGTATTCGTGCACAAGTGACAAAGCAAACCATTTTAGTGTAAGTTCGTATGATTATGCTACTTTCAAGTACATACCTACTCATAATATTCTTAAATCTCTCGTCTAGTGGCCCCACCCGGAACGGCGCAGCTTTTATTTTACACCAATATTTCCGACGTTAGCTGTCCGACAGGTTTTTACTTGGCGCTTCCAATTTTATAGAAAAAGTTGTAATTGGACGATATTTCTCCACGAGGCGCAAATTGGAAACATTTAACTTTTTAACCGTTTTCCAGCGTTTATTCGATACTTCGACTGCACCAAAGACAAAGTCCTCGTTTACACTTCAAACTTGTTATTTTTTAATTGCAATGCAATTGCAAACATGTTGCAATGATGAGGTCTGGGTGTGAACACGCTTGCCTACAAAATCCCTATTCACTCTTGCCTTGATGTTTACAAACGTTCAAAAAATCAGTGTTTGTTTTTATTTACTTCCATTCCATCAATAAATTCCACTACAATATCTACCGCACAAATGGGTAATCCCGATGGAGATTGGCAGACGTCGCTGAAATTTGGTCCACCACCACCACCACCACAGCCCATTAACGTCCCACAGCCGGGCACAGACCTCACCAAGCCTCACCAGGTTGGCGGGTTTTAACGACTATTACCGTGATCATGATAATAACCGGGACCGACGGCTTAACGTGCTCTCTGAGACACGGGGGTGAAACACCACCAACTTTAGTAACTTTGGTAACTATGATATGAGTAGGTACTGAGAATTTCTAGTCGGAAAAACCCAATACTTAATTATGGCTCGACCCGGGACTCGAACCCGGGACCTCGACGGCCGCAGTCGAACATGCCAACCCGCATGCAAGTCTAGTTGAACCCGCCAACCCGCATTGGAGCAGCGGGGTGGCTCTAAGCTCTAATTTCCTCTCTCGTATGAGAGTGGAGGCCTATGCCTAGTAGTAGGACGTTAATGGGCTGTAGTGGTGGAAGTCTAGTTGAGATCTATTTTCCAAAGACACGAGGTGTAGAACAGAAGCATTATTCTTGTTTTAACTTCAAGTTAAACCTATACGGTCTTTATTTCTCTCAGAAGACTATGATATGAGTATGGCGGTGTCCAGCACTTGCCAGCGGCTCAGTGAGAGCTCTCCAGTACCAAGAGGCTCTAGAGCTAATGCGTGCGTCGTGTCGCCTCGCGCCCCCCGACCGGACTGTTTGTGCTCTCTGAATGACTAATTCGACCTTATTCTGATTCAATCTACATATATAGAAGAAAACAGTGACTGACTGACTGACTGATCTGGACGAATCGGGCTGTGCAGATAGCTATTATGTCGTAATGATACTAATGTCCTCCCGTATGAATTTCGGTCACGGCCTATCTCTAGTGAGATCAGCCATCTGCATGGGACATATTATATTGCACAAGTGTGTGCGCAGGTACACTCTCTGTCCTTTTAATCTCATAGCCCGGTGCCCGATGGGACGGAAAATCCGACACGACCGGAGAGAGATCAGGCGCAGGTCCGACGGCTTTATGTGCTCTCCGCTGCCAACTTCCTAAGTCCAGGCTAATATTGAGAAACCCAATACTTGTTGTGTGCCCGATCTGGGACTCGAACCCGGGACCTCGTCGGCCGCAGTCAAAAATGCAAACCACTAGACCTACGAGACGATTATGGCGTACTTAGACATCCGCTTATTATATTATTATTATAACTTAAGTACCTTCAAGGAAAGAGTGCATAGGCATCTTCTATTTAGTTACTATATGCTATTACTCTTTTATACAGCAATGAGATAACATCTAAATATTAAATAAAACCAATATACAACCTTTGTGGGAAGTAGGCACTCCTTAATAGACCAGTTTGCACTTCTAAAACTCCATAGTGCAATTTAGGGTTAATAGGTCCGTCACGTCACGCTGAGTATTTGCTGAATTCGATTGCTATGGACGAAGCCTTACTCTAGATCTATTTTTTGTGTGCTTTATTTTTAGTGGGCTTATTTTTAGTGTGCTTTTCTTTGTTATCACTTCATCACTACATAGTATAAAACAAAGTCGGTTCCCGCAGTCTGTCCCTATGTATGCTTACTGCGATTTTTTTTAAATAGATAGAGTGATTTAAGAGGAAGGTTTATATGTATTATACATGCATAATATAGTAGAGAAACCTGATAATTTTAGAGGATGCTAATGTGATGTGTACTACAGTATTGTACACCTTAAAAAGGTCTACAAAAAAGTCCGCGATAGAATATGTTTTTCTCTTAGGGATAACCCACAATATAACGATTTTTAACCTCTAAAGAAAACATGTTTATATTGTGTAATGAAAAAAAAGCTGTGAACGTTGTACCTATAAAGACATTCCGTATATTTAGTATCAGCATTGCGCCCGTGCGAAGCCAGGGCGGGTCGTTAGTTGCACATAAAATAGAACAATTCACTTTTCAAATGTTATTTACCATTAATTTTTTCAACGCCTAAAATTTGTAACGTTAACATTCTTGCCTATTTTTCTTTTCTTACTGCACTCAGTAGATTCAAAAATATAAGTACTAGTCAAGGGATTCCCTGGTTCCTATGTATAAATCAAAAATTGATAATATTGCTTTCGAAATAATTGAAAGTTTTGTCTCAAACCATCTTTTGGAATGTTGTCTTTGTCGTCCACGGATACAGGTCTATTGTTGGTGATAGCACCTTTAAAGGAACTTTGCGACGCCTGATATTGTCGTCCAATTTTGCGCTTTCTACGGCCAAAGTCCCCATTTCAGCATCGTGGTGCCTCAATATCTATTGACTCTGTGAATAAACCGTTTTAGTGCTATTTTAAAACACTAAAAAAGCATAAGGATAATAATAACGTAGCGATATCGCTTACAGCGTCCAGAATAGTCTCCGAGCAAGTGGACAAACGGCGAGTGGGTTCCATTAAGGTTGCTCGAGCTTAGCTTTAGATCTAGTGGTCTCTATTGTTTGTGTGTGCAGCTCTTAACTAATAGGGCTGAAGCAAACAACGCGTCTAAATAGCAGCGCGGAGCGATGGCAAAAGCGTGGCGGGATGACAAATGCGAAAATCCATGCTCTAACGTGCGGAGCTTCCGAGTTCAATCCCTAGCGGCCGTGGCTAGTAACCACCCTACCGACAAAGACTTACCGCCAAGCGATTTAGCGTTCCAGTGCGATGCCGTGAAGAAACCGAATAGGAGTATGGGTTTAGTATAACTGCCTTACCCCTAACAAGTTAACCCTCTACCATCTTAGACTGCATCATCACTTACCATCAGGTGAGATCGCAGTCAAGGGCTAACTTGTAGTGGAATAAAAAAAGATCTTGGTGTGACGGCAATAGCACAAGAAGGTCGACGCCCGTACAAAATATCACAGGACTCGGCTGCCATGACAGTTGTAGCACTTATAGAGATATGGTACTCTCACCGAATGGTTGAGAGAGGTAAGAAACTGCATACCTACTAATTTGACTTTGATTTCTGTCACTAAAGCTCTACTCCAGCTGATTTTCAGCTCCAGCTGTAGGGCTCCAGATGTAGGGCTTTAGCAATTGAGCTCCAGCCCTATTCTGGCTGAAATGCTCTTGTAATTTATTGGAAGGCGTTCAGCATTATGCTGAGCTGATGCCATTTTCAGGTTGTGCCACATACGACAAGCAATATGTACTGGAGGCGCCATGTGATAACGTTTATCTTAAGATTTTGCAATGTGTGGGCCCATTGGTGAAAATAAATAGTTATTCTTTCTTTCTAAAATTCTTGTTACAATGTGTTCAAAATAACCTGAAAAACCACCATATCTAACCATTGTATCTAATAGGCGACTACGCCAATGTTCTTAAAATTTTATGAATTTAACCACACTGCAGTGCGCAGTAACCATGATAAAAATGCGGATTCGTGCAGGTTACATACTGCCAAAGCATAAAGCATAGTTTAATATCGCGTAACTTGACGTTCCTAATATTATAATACTAAAACATGAAATTCATCGATAATGAAAAGATATGGTTTTAAGCGTTGGCAGTATGGCCCCTGTTCCCACTACAACTTTAAATTATTACAGCAGCCGCGTTTTAAAAGCAGCGCTCTGTGTGTGTTCCAGGCTTTATATCGAGTGGCCGCACCTATTATGTTTGTATGTGCATCCTCCCAACAAACACCTCTGTTTAATTGTAGGTAAATGTAAACAGTTTATGCCTGAGTACATTGAGGTGCAATATCCTAGAGGCTGTGATTTCAATATAAACAGCCTCTTAAGCCAGTCCACTTAAGTTTTTGTCTGGTAGGAAGCTTCGGCCGGTTTTAGCTAATTCCGGTACCAAGTCACGTTGAAAGCCATAAGGGTTATGCATTTAGTATAATATTAACTGCCATATATCTAAAACTAATCATCAGGTAAGATCGCCGTCAAGGACTGAATTGTAGTGGAGTAAAAAAAGTGGAGCTGAGCAGAATGGAGGTATTGTATTCGAAAGATTGACTTTTTGACGTAAATTTTACTCAGGTTAGTTTGACTGTTTGAACACAATGAACACTGATAAAAGAAAATAATTTATGTATTTAAACTTGTTACGGGTACGTACCTACAATCAGCATATAAATATTTATGATTTACTAGCTGAGGCCCGCGACTTCGTCAGCGTGGATTGAGGGTAATGTGTGGTTCCCAGGGGAACTCTTTAATTTTCCGAGATAAAAAGTAGCCTATGTGTTATTCCAGACTATAATCTACCTCTGTGCCAAATTTCATCTAGACCCGTTTAGCCATTCTGGCGTGATTGAGTAACAAACGTCCCTCCATCCATCAATTCATCCATTCATCCGACCATCCGAACTTTCGATAGATTTAACATCGCATTTGGATGGCTGGCATGGAAATCTGCGGTTACTTCCATAGTGTCTTAGCATAGTGTTTCCGTCAATAGATTTTGTGAAAAGTCTACAACTCAATGCCCGTACGTGCTTCACGGAGCACGTTAAGCTGTCAGCCCCGTTTATTATCACTAACTGGTAACTAGCGCATTCAAGCTTCTGCTAAACAAACATTTTCATAGGCTTTGTATTCAAGGTTTACGCTTTAATTGCCAGTCGAACAGTAACGTAACAGTTAAAAACTTTTATACATAGATACAGAGGCAGTATTAGTATCATAGACTTTTATACTTAATATTGTAAATGCGAAATTTTGGATGGACGGATGGATGTTTGTTACTCAATCACGCCAGAACAACAGAACGGATCTGGATGAAATTTGGCATAGAGATAGATTATAGTCTGGACTAATAAATAGGTTATCTTTTATCCCCAAAAATAAAGCAGTCACGAAGTCGCGGACATCATCTTGTCTACAATATATCTTCTTGGAGTTTATCGTAGGAACTTACCTGAGAAAATTAGACATGAGAAACTATTTGATGTAGCCTATGTCCTTCCTAGGAATCAGGATGTAACCTACCTCTATAACAAATTTCATTAAAATCGGTTGAAAGCGCTACACACTTTCGCATTTACAATATTCGTGTGGATCTAAGATTCTTCAGAACCACAGCGACAGTAACAAAAGCAAAACTCACTTAAAAAGGGGTCGACAGATACGAATGCAAAAACCGGGTCCATCCGAGCAAAAACAGATTGGGGTCAGCGATCCATCAGCGCGGATCAGACACCCGTCCCGCCTTGACTCCTTAATCCTGCGATACTTGCTTTTTCTGCCCACGTCTTAGTTGAGATGGTCGGATTATTCCTATTTTAATGAATGAGGTTTTTCTGTGTGTTTATCTCATGATAATGATTTGCTGATAACCTAGACGATTTAATAATTTAATATAAAAAATACTTTTTAAACAACCGACTTCAAACTCACGCGCCACCTTTACAACAACAAGCACATGCTTTACAAAGTACTTATTTTATTGTTGATATTTTAAAAACCGCTCGACCGATTTTGATAAAATTTATGTGGGACACACAAGTATGCTCTTTTAAATAAAAAAAGAATCATCCAAATTGGTCCACCCAGTCAAAAGTTCAGAGGTAACAAACAAAAAAAAATACAGTCGAATTGAGAACCTCCTCCTTTTTTTTGAAGTCGGTTGAAAATAATTTTTTATATTAAATTATTAACTTTTTAGTGTCAGGGTTGAGGATTTGGAGTAAGAATGTTTTATGGGACCACTTCGAGAGCTTCCTCTAACGACTGATAGAAAAAAAAACAAATCGGTTCAGAAACCTCGGAAATATGCACCAACATACATTTAAAAAAAAATACGCGCCGAATTGAGAACCTCCTTCTTTTTTGGAAGTCGGTTAATAAATTAATAGATGATACCCGCGACTTCGTCCGCGTGGATATAGTTTTTTGATTCCCGCGGGAACTCTTTAATTTTCTGGGATAAATAGTGGCCTATGTTCTTTCCAGGAATATAAACTATTCCTGTACCAAATTTCATCAAAATCGGTTCAACAGATGGGTCGTGAAAGCGTAGCAGAAAGATAGACACACTTTCGCATTTATAATATTAGTATGGATATGGATATATTCTCAATTTAATCTCGACTCTCTTCCAAGTTTTCCGACACAAACAATCAAGATTTAAAGCAGTTCCATTACATAAGATGTGCGGATATCACCGATAACTAATTAACATGGCCTCACTCCGCCGCGACACTGACGCGAGGGCTGCGGCGAACTTGCCTGAACTTATACAATAAAATTGATGGGATGGAGTTTGCCAAACAGCGTTATTGTCTCAAGCAAGTTTCTATCCGTGGTACAAGGTATGAGCCTAACACTGGACTGGTTTATCCGTATTTTTAGGTCGTTGACTTTCTATCTCATCATTATCATCATCGCCAGTAAGACCGGCCATACACGGACAGATGTTCACTATGCAGTCGCAGTTTGAAGCAGTCAGGATGGACTGCTTCAAACTGTGACTGCATAGTGAACTACAGTCTTCTACGTACACACATACATGGAACCGCTCGAGCAGTTGCGACTGCTTCGGGCCGTTGGCAGCAATTTATTATCAATGGTAGCTTCAAGCTGTTGACTATGACTGCAAGAGCGGTCCGTGTATGTTGATTAATGGCTAACTGCTCGAGCAGTCCGTGTATGGCCGGACTAACGAGCGAACACGGTTCTGTTCCAGACTAAGAAGCACTTAGGCCATAGTGACTATGGCCTAAGTGCTTCTTAGTCTGGCATAGTCCATTAACTTGAGTGAACTCCAGACGTACTTTGTTCTTATGCAAACAGTCATCATTTGGAAAGCACATCCATGACCTTTTGTTTCATATTATTAAAATCTGAATAGACCAAACCAATATGGTCATTTTAAAATCTATTTGACCCCAATCTTTGGAAAACTTATAAAGAAATCATACTTATAATATAAATGCGTAAGTGTGTTTGATTTTTGTTTTTTCTTCAATTACGCCGCAACAGATCAACGGGTCCACGTGAATTTTTTGCATGGGTATAGTGGAGGATTTGGAGAGAGTAGGACGAAGTCGCGGGCATCAACAAACTATTAAAAAAACAATCTTTTTCAATCGAGCCTTGTCTATTACATAATATCAACATCGTTTTGAATAGCAAATCGCTTATTGCTTTTGACTTAAACCACATAATTAGCAGAAAGGCGAGCTGATCTAAGTTTTGTATTTTAATCGTTTTATTCGGGCTTATTTCAAATTCTACGTGTTGCAATAAAGGGGTTCATTATTTCCCGCTTAATTGTGTTTGTTTCATTAACTTTCATTGTTCTTCTCCATTTTCATACTTCTTGTTTTTTGATGGGGACCATTAAAACTTGCAAGTTCACACTTGACTTATTCGCTGTTTTTGCCTTCGTGGCGCGGCGCATTCGATTTTATTTCTTACTAAAACAAACTTTCTATCGAAAGACGACGAGACTAAGACGTATCCTAGCCTCTAAGAATCCACTAGTCCACCACAATGGCTAAGTGCGGATGGGCAGACTTCACTCGCCTATTGTGAACATTATACGTCACTCTACGACTGGTTCGGAAATAAATTCTTCTGAGGAGATCTGTTCTCTTCCAAAAGTGTGAAGAGAAATTCCCTGCAACAAAAAACTGGGAATTATTTAGTTAAACAAGAAAAGTAATTAATCGATAAAAAATAGCAGCATAATTGTAAACTTCCTCCTTTTTGGAAGTCGGTTTATAAAGCGCCAACGTGAGTGATAGCGTGATACATCAAAAGGCACCTGCGGCCTATCGATCACCTAATACACTTGATGAAGGTACTCCCCGGGATCAACTCAATTATTTCTATACTCTATGATGTTGAGAAAGCTGATTTAAAAAACCCGGCTGACTTTGTTGTGGGCTCTTCTCAGACCAGGGCGCGTTTGAAACGCTCGTAGATAACCTTTTTTTGTTTTTTTGATAACCTTTCTGGCGTAGTGGTGAGCGCTGCGGTCTATTAATGGGAGGCCCCGGGTTCGATTCCCGGCAAGGTCAATTTGGAAATTAATGAATTCTGAATTCTCTCTGGTCTGGTGTCTAGTGGGACCATTACACACAAAAATGGGGTCTCAAATTTATGTGATCCCATTTTGAGTTTACGATGTATTTTGTGGATGGAACTTTACTCTATTTGGTAAGCAATTAAACATAAGCCAAAAAATAATTTACTATTTTAACAATAAAGTTTGCAATAAATATATCTCTTATGAAATACCAATAAATATTAACAAAAAAGTATCTTACCTAACAATCACATTGTGTTATTCTTGATTTGAATCCCCTGTTGATTTGGGTCATCCTAACTTAACCCTTACAGTCGAATGATATAGCCGTCTCTACAAGGTCAGACTTCCCTTTCAGTGAAAAGGGAAACAGCCTATTCAAATAATAATTTGCCACATTAATTTGTTCTATTAAGAAAATAATATAGTTTCCCGGAAGAGTTGGTGATCTGTTTGGGTAATTTGTCCCGGGGCCTGGGGCCATCCGTCCCCGGCTACCCAGGTGAGTGAGTCACACTCTCTTGGTCGTATTCCCCATTGCTGAGGGTCGTGACCGCATTCCATTAATCTCATAATGACAGGGGTTTTCTTGGGGTGATAATGCGCTGGGTTCCCAGGTCCTTCCGCATACGATGCGACTAAAAGTACCTATTATTTAAACTCTTGTTTATTGATTATTAATTATCAAAATATGTTAGTGATAATAACCGGGATGTTCTCCGAGGCACGGAGGAAACGAGAAGGCAAATTCGGAGTTCCAAATTCAGTCACCCATCCAGTTACGGACTTGGGTTAACGTTGCTTAACAATCACAATCGACTATGCGCTGTCGCAACTTGGCCACTTGTCCCTCGAGTGACTCACTATGTCCCCAGATGTACGCGCATTACTTAGGATTCATTAATTTATACTCACAAGAATGTTTATTGGACAGTTAGTAGACAAGTATCTAGTTAATAAGTTGATAAATTAGTTATTGCCCGTAATCCGTTGTCCTACGCGAACGATAAACGCGACACCGCGATACGATAAAACGCGACGCCACAGTATAATCTCCTCCCGACCGAATTTCGGCCACGGCGGCCTATCTCCAGAGAGATTAGCCATCTGCGCGGGAGATAGTAAAGTGCACAAGTGTGTGCGCATACACAGGTGCACTCTCTGTTCCTTTACTCTCATAGCCCGATGGGACGGAAAATCCGACACGACCGGAGAGAGATCAGGCGCAGGACCGACGGCTTTACGTGCTCTCCGAGGCACGGGGGTGAAACACCGCCAACTTCCTTACTCCAGGCTAGTACTGAGAATTTCTTGTCAGAAAAACCCAATACTTGCTATGGCCCGACCCGGGAATCGAACCCGGGACCTCGTAGGCCGCAGTCGAACATGCTAACCACTAGACCAACGAGGCAGTCAACGAGCAAGTAACGCGACGCGACAGTATCAAACAGTAGCTGACCCTTCAAAATATAGCCTACGTTGCCGCGTAGACAAATTTTGTCATTTTCTATGGAGTCGTATCGCGGCGCATTGCGTCGTGTCGTTTCTGTCGCTCACCTAGGACAACGGGTGAGAGTTGGTTAGAATGAGTGAGTAATTTATTTGCCTAATCGTGTAATTCGTCTGTCGGCAGGTGGGGTAATTTGTTCCAAGGTTGCGGTCCCATGTGCGGGAACACACATACAGTAGAGCTCGTCCAATCTAATAAACCGACCAAGTGAGAGTTGGACTCGCTTACCTACGTAGGGTTCCATACCTACGTACAAGCACAGAATAGGTAACATAATAGTACTTTACAAGTTTATTGTATCATGGAACGCGATACGACGCCATAGAAAATGAGTAATGACAGACGTATCCACGCGACAAGGTAGACGTAACGTCATTTTCTATGGCGTCGCTTCGCGTCGCGTCCCGTGGCTTTTTTCTGTCGCTCACGGGTAACGTCAACGATAAACGCGACAACGTCACTCGATACGACGCGACGTTTTAAACCGGTATTTGAACCCTGACCACGTGGCCTACGTTGTCGCGTCGATAACTTTGGGATTTTCTACATTTTCGTATAGTGTCGCGCTGCGTCGCGTCGCTTTAGTCGCTCATTTTAGTACAAAAAGTCACATATGAAAACGGATAAAGCAGTATCACGGAAACATGATTTTCGCTTCTAAAAATAAAGTCTCCTGCATGTACGATTTCAAGTTAAAAATATTATAATTTAAAACAGCAACCATTGCCATTTTTTATAGCAGTCAGGTTATAGTTATAACAATAAAGGTAAACTAAAACTTTGAACTACGAGAACTCCATACGCTCCCTGGGAAGAAACACAAGCAAGTTTATTATAGAAAAGCACTAAAAAAATGGCATTGTATGGCTATAAAGAGTAAAGGACGCGTCGACACGTCGGCAAACACGCCGGCTCGTTTTAACAGTGTTAACACTGTTGAGTGGTGATTAACAGTGCACGGCGTCGGGACACAGCAATGTAGATTTTATGGATAAGGCACAATAAGGATGACTGAGATGCTGATAATAAAAAAAAAACATTCCGGGGTTCCGTACAAACCTGCAGGTATATTATATTATGTAAAATTTATGGTATTTTTATTATACGACTGCTGAAAAAGGGAGTATATTGTTTTCAGGGTTCATGTATTGTATGTATGTATGTGAGTTTGTATATTCCACCATAACTTCTATACGTTTGAACCGATTTTGATAAATGAGATATCGTTAGAGTCCCTAGCTTATTCCAGGTGACACAGGCTAGTAAAATTTAAAAAAAAATTGATGGGGTGACCATGGTCCCGCATTGAAGACTAAAGTTGAAAAAAAAATTCGAAAATAAGATTAACTATATAATCATCATCAAGAAAATGATGAGTAGATTCCAAAAATATATAACACTATACTGTTCAATATCCCGAGTGACACGGGCTATAAATTTTTGAAAAATTCAATACGCGCTACGGTAGAGCAGTCGTATTTTTTAATAATTTTAATAATTATATTCACTTGTTTATAATTTTAATTATATTCGCTTGTTCCACTTATCTATTTTAATTTCAATTTAATACCTCTACGCGTTCATTGCGGAAAGGGGTTTTAATATATGATGTAACAAAAAAATTATGATTGTCGCAATTTTTCCTTTATCTGTGTTATAAGACTTGCTTTGTACCAAATTTCAAGATTCTGAGTTCACGGGAACTACCCTGTAGGTTTTGATTCCCTTGCGAGAGTCGAAAATTTGCAGCATAAACGGCTGTATCTTTTGATTGCGTTGGCTTAGAAGTTTGATTTTTTCACAGCTCCAAGGGACAGTAGACTTGAGTATTTGATATGAATTTCAGATTTATACCTCCATGCGTTTCTGAGAAAAAGGGTCTTGACACACAGGTGGACGGACAACAAAGTGATCCTATAAGAAGGGTTCCGTTTTTTCCTTATGAGGTACGGAACCCTAAAAACCTGCTGAGTTTGTTGTGAGCTTCTCAGACCAGGGCGCGTTTGGAACCCTCATAGCTTAAGATTTAAGATACCGTAGTTAATTATCATCATCACGTCTTATACTTTGTAAACATGACGATCAGAAGGTGTACTTTGTAAGTATTTTTTGTAGATACTTTGAGTTGAGTTGCTTATAAAATGTTACAGGAAGTGGCAGTAAATATACCGGTTACAATTAATAATAGTTAAAAATATACTGAGGCACATCAATGTAGGTATTATAGATGAGGCATTATATGAATGACGCCAATAAAATGCCAAGATTAACGGGTGAAGGAAGTATCACGTCAGGAATTGACAAGTATTGTCATCATAAAAACCATTACTTCTCACGGTAATTCCAGCGGTGCTCTAGATCTGCGTCCAGTGATCGTAAACCTTAGCTTTACAAGCTCGATGTAAACTGGCCTATGATTTACGAGAGCGTTGAGTGCACTATAAAAATGTTTAGTGACGATCGCCCGAAAAGGCTTTATCGTGATACGACGCGACGGCGCATTGCCAATATGGCAGTTTATAGTTTGAGTAGAATTTGTTTAAAACTTTCTTGACTCAAGAAGGCCTTAAAATTTGAAGTAGCAGGTTAATCCCTCCCTCCCACGTTGAGTGCAGTGTTGAGCACTTTTGTCTTAACGTGGGAGGTCCCGGGATCGATTTCCGGCAGGGTTCATTTGGGAATTTATAATTTCTGAATTTTCTCTGGTCTGGTCTGATGGGAGGCTTCGGCCATGGCTAGCTACCACTCTACTGGCAAAGAGGTACCGCCAAGCGATTTAGCGTTCCGATTAGAGGTATGAGTTTAATATAATACTTACTAATAGTTTATAATATAATAATAGTTTAATATAACTGCCATGTTCCTAACTTACTATCAAGTGAGATCACAGTCAAGGGCTAAATTTTAGTGAAATAAAAAATGTTACTGTGTAGTATTTTTTAATTCCACTACAAGTTAGCCCTAACTTAGGTTGAACTGAACAACATATTTGGTGCTAAAATTACAGATTCTCCCATAATATTATATTTATTGTGTTAATTAGACTTCTGTTATTATGCGACTGCCTGAAAAAAGGAGTATATTGTTTTCAGTGTTCATGTATGTATGTATGTATGTATATATGTATGTATGTATGTGAGTTTGTGTATTCCTTCTATACACCTCAACCGATTTTGATAAATGAGGTATCGTTAGAATCCCCAGCTTATTCCGGGTGACATAAGCTAGTAAAATTTAAAAAAAAATTGATAGGGTGACCATGGTTCCGCATTAAAGACTAAAGTTGAAAAAAAACATTCGAAAATAAGATTAACTATATAATTATCATCTAGAAAATGATGAGTAGATTCCAAAAATATATAACACTATAGTTCAATATACAGTACCTAATTCACTAAAAAAAATCATTTAATAAAAAATGTGAATAAGATTCCAAAGGTAATTAATTAATGACTATGGTATCGTTAGGTACGTAGTAGCAGTGGTAGCCGTACTTCCATTCGAGGGGGATTTTTTATTACACGACTGCCCAAAAAAGGAGTGTTATGTTTTCAGGGTTCGTGTATGTATGTGTGTCTACGGTAGAGCAGTCGTATTTTTTAATAATTTTAATTATATTCACTTGTTTTATCAGAGCAGACGTTCAAGCTTCAATCTATCACAAATAAAATATTGTTTTATTTACCGCAAATTTAAACACCAATCGTATGCCCTCATAAAGTAGGTATTACGGAAAGTAAGAAATGCGACCAAATCTCGCTCCAAAAGCAAGATATTGCCCTATAAAAAGCTCATAAGCAATAATAAAAGGTAGTATAGACCGTAGATATCTCGCAGTAGATTAAATAACTCCGATTTATTACGTGCTCTGAATGTCTTACGGATAAATAGTGAATGCTGGACCGAGAATACAAAATAGTTTTTGGCCAAATCCTCCAACGTGCGGCTTTCATTCCTCAATGCAATTTTGATAACTATACAGCACAATATGTAAATGTAACTCATCCATTGCTGGCTGTAAATGAACATTTTAAAGTTATATTAGGTACAAATTAAGTAATGGATGACGATTTTAATGGTAAACAGATCAACGTGCAATATGGCACCCATAGTATGCCAAGGGAGGGATGGAAGAAAAATTAAATTAGTAGTTCCAGTACAAGTTGGGGCAAGTTGAGATAAAAGTATAAATACAGCAGAAGCGATCACGCTGAGTTTGTTTCGATATTTCCCCTGAAGTTATCCACTTGTCTAGGCGATTGTATCTGTAAGAAGTTTTTGTTTTGCGCTAGTGTAGTAGGTGTAGTATAACGTTCAGGTTCGTGTTCATTATTTTTTGTAGGTATTCTTGTAATCTGTGTTATTATTTTGTCTGGAGATTATAGGTGGAGAAAAATAAGTGCTACTATACCAAATTTATCTATGCTTTAATGATTATAATTTTCTGTGTTATTAAGTATTTTTTAACGTCCCACAGCTGGGCACAGGCCTCCACTCTCATAGGAGAGAGGGAATTAGAGCTTAGGCACTCTGCTCCAATGCGATCATGTTAGTGATAATAACCGGGGCCGACGGCTTAACGCGCTCTCCGAGGCACGGGGGTGAAACACCGACAACTTCCTAACTCCTAGTAACATCCTTGTAAGTACTGAGAATTTCTAGTCAGAAAAACCTAATACTTAATAATGACCCGATCCGGGACTCGAACCCGGTACCTCGCCGGCCGCAGTTGAACATGCAAACCACTAGACCAACGATGCAGTTTACGTACCAAGTGATAACATTGAAACTACTAATTTATTATGTATATTATTACTGCTAGTCCTTCTAGTTAGTTAGTTTTACAAGTCTCGTTTCTTTTGATTTTCTTGGATAAAAAATCTTTTTTTTTTTTCATTTTAGTTGCCTATGTCCTCAAACTTACCCATGCAATACGTTACTCAGTATCTGCGTGATTAAAAGTAAAACCAATGAACAAACACGTCACTTTAGTATTTATAACTAGCTGATGCCCGCGACTTCGTCCGCGTGGTTTAAGTTTTTTGTTATTCCCGCGGGAACTCCTTAATTTTCCGGGATAAAAAGAAACCTATGTCACTCTCCAGGTCCTCAACTATACCCGTGCCAAAAATCACGTCAATCCGTTGCTCCGTTGCGGCGTGATTGAAGGACAAACCAACAAACCAACAAAAAAAGTGACTTTCTTATTTATAATATTAGTATGATTTAGAAAGAGCTGTACGGAAATTTGAATAAAAACTGCTCTCACAAGAAACTGGAATATATTACGAGCAGTTTCATTTTGGGATAGCGGGCTTCACATAACCCAGTGTTCCTCCTGAGACATGCAGGTTTGCTCAGAATATTTTCCCTGTTCGTAACACGTAATTTTTTTCTTATATTATTAAGTTGATATGTGTAAGTAATATAGGTAGTATAAATTAATTATTTATCTGTGATTAACGTCGTGGGTAGCATGTTTAGCTAAATATGTACCTACTGTATACATTCATAAACGCTTGAAACGCTCGCCACCGAGACGTTTCAAGCGCTATTAGAATGTTTGTTAACCCAAATAAATAAGATAAATAAACACATTGGACCATACTATTCTCAAACATTATTTGTGTTGTCTTCTAAGAACATCATAATCGGCAAAATTGAAGAGACTCTACCGAGATTTGGTCCATCTTATGACCTAGGAACTCTTGAAAGTTACTGGAATAGCAAACGTTGTATGAGTCAAGATTTTTGTATGGAGAAGGATTTGGAATATTTTTTTTATTCCACTACAAGCTACCCTTGACTGCGATCTCACTTGATGGATGCCTGATGACACACCTGACGAAGCAAATATAAATAAATATTAAGAAGAATTGACACCAAAATTTTTACAAGTTAGAATAGCTTCAATAAAAACTACCTGTTTATCAAAGGTAAGGCAAAAGCAAATTATTTCAAGTAAAATGTTAAAATTATAGGGTAAATAATGTACCCCTATTTGGATAGAAGCATTCGAACAAATCCCCGACTGATACGGATTTAGTGCGGAGATGGGGATTGCGTGAAAAGCAGCAAAAAACTAAACCGATCGTCTTGCATTAGTTATATTGGAAAGTTTGTGGTTTCTTGGTACTGGTGTAAGCCCTGGATTATTCAGCTAAAACTTCTTATTAGAATAAGAATTTTAAGGACCTCCCGTGCTCAGTGGTGAGTGCTGTTGTCTTATAAGCGGGACGTAACGGGTTCGATTCCCGGCTGCAGGCCAAGCATGGGAGGGGACAAAAATCTCATCCCCCGATTATATCCACTGACAAGAGATAAAATTATGCTAGAGCATGGGAACAGGGCAAAGGAGAAGTATATCCCTGTTTGACTTGTGCATAGGACGTGTGTTTAAGTTTATTTTCATACCATTAAATTATAAAAAAGATGTCTCGAGCCTACTGGGACATCTTATCCTTTCCCCGTGGATAAAATCTCCCCGCCCATGCTCGGCCTACAGAGGAAATTTATAATTTCTTACTTACTTGTGTAAACTAGTTACGACAATATCGGAAAAGACGTGATTTGAAGTTCCAGTACAATGCCATGTTGGAATCAATTAGGGGTATGGGCTTAATATGACCGCTAGCCTGCTATCGTCTTATACTGCACTAGCTTTTGCCTGCGACTTCGTCCGCGTAGACCACGCAAATTCAAACCCAAGTTTTACCCCTTTAGGGGATGAATTTTCAAAAATCCTTTCTTAGTGGATGTCTATGTTATAAAAACTGTTTGCGCCAAATTTTAGCCCGATTCGTCCAGCGGTTTGGGCTGAGTCAGTCAGAAGGCAGTCAGTCACCTTTTCCTTTTATCAAATAAAAATATTATAAATGCGAAAGTTTGGATGAATGGATGTATGGATGGATGTTTGTTACTCAATCACGCCCGAACGGCTGAACGAGTCTGATGACATTTGGCATAGAGATAGATTATAGTCTGGAATAACACATAGGCTACTTTTTATCCCGCAAGAAAACTAAGGAGTTCCCGCAGGATCCAAAAAACATCAATCCACGCGGACGTAGTCGCGGGCATTAGCTAGTATAATATACTATTACTAGAGGACGCCCGCGACTTCGTTCGCGTGGCTTAAGTTTTTTAATTCCCACAGGCACGACATAATTTTCCGGACAAAAAGAAGCCTGTGTCACTCTCCAAGTAGTTACCCAATTATACCCATGCAAAAAATCACGTCGATCCGATTGTTGCGGCGTTGCGGCGTGATTGAAGGACAAACTCTCTGTTTGACGTCTTTGGGGATAGAAAATTCAAAAACTGTAATATCCGTATTTCGCGGATGCCCAAATACCAAGTTGCATGGCTATAACTTGAAAAAGACGGACTTTCATACAAACTTTCAACCCCTATTTTACCCCTTTGGGGGTGGAATTTCGAAAAATCCTTTCTTAGTGGATACCTAGTCTTCACAAAGAACACACTCTTCAAATTTCATGTCTCTAGGACCAGCGGTTTAGGCTGTGCGTTGATATATAGGTCAGTCAGTCACTCAGTCAGTCAGGACTTTGAATTTTATATATATCACCGTAAGATTGTAAAAACCGTTAGATTATAATCTAACTCACGAAATTGCAAACTGTCGAATGATTACAATATAACGGATTATTTTTCGGTAGATTGTAATCTGTTAGAAAGAAAGAAAGAAAGAAAGAAAAACAGTTTATTCGAAAATGGTGTCACAGACAAAACACAGATTACAAACGTAAAAAATTTGTCTGTGACACCACCCAGAATGGGTGTACAGCTCAGCGTTAAGCCCTGAATGGTATGCCATTAAATTGCATACAAAGCAGGGCGCTGGTTTTCGGCTGTGACCCGGGTGACGCCACAGTAACAAAAAATATTAATTATGTATTATAAAGTAAAGTTTATAAGTTTATAAGCAGTCACAAGCAAGCAGCAAGTACTCATATTGTATGCCATTTATAATAGTAACACATTTATACTATACAAAAAGGAAAAAGAAAAATACAAAATCTAAAATATACAACGACAATAAATAATATGAAAACAAGAAAAAATATATCAAGAAAACAATACACATAAAATTACAAACAAATATAATATTAAATTAATGAAATATTGGCCGCAATATTCTCATACTCAATTTGCTTTTGTAACATGAATCTTTTTAACTTATTTATAAAAGTGATTTTACTCCTAGAATCACGAATGGGGGGAGGAATGTTATTCCAGCATCGGGTTGCGGCATATTTAAAGCTACCCTTAAAAGCAGCAGTGCGGTGGTGTGGGACACTCAGAATTTTACGTACGCCTCTAAAATGCTCCCTACCCTCATAAGTCCTCCCTAGCTTTTCATATATGTAAGGTGGTTTACCATTTTTGAACACACTGAATAACAAGCTAGCGAGGTGCAGCTTCCTCCTTGACCTCATTTTTAGTAAGCCATGCTTGTTTAAAAATGGTGTTACATGCATTCTTGGAGGAATGCCAAAACAGAAACGGGCACATGCATTCTGGACACGCTGGATAATTTTGCACGTTCTGGCCAGAAGACGAGGCCCGTAAACTATATCAGCATAATTGAGCTTCGATAGCACCAGACTCTCTACCAGACGAGTACGTACTTCTTGGCTTATATACTTGCGAACCTTATACAATATTTTTAACCGATAAAAGCAAGTGCGTACCACCGTAGCTACATGTTTTTCAAAACGCAAATCCGAATCTATAAGCAATCCTAAGTTTCGGGCTTCATACACACGCTCTAAATTATTACCTTTCAAGCTTACGCTCACCGAACCAAAGTCAATCTTATTTAATTGCGCCCTGGACCCAAAAAACATGAGTTTAGATTTGCACGGATTGAGGACTAACGAGTTACTATCTGCCCAATCTGCAATACGCTGAAGATCCTCATTGATCTTCTGAACAGCCATTTGATATTCGCTGGGTTCAAAGGAGATGTAAACCTGCAAATCATCCGCATACATGTGAAATTTAGAGTTTTTTATATTATTAATTAAATCAGCACTATACAGAATGAACAAGACAGGCCCCAAAATTGAACCTTGAGGGACGCCTCTAGTAACATCAACAACAGAGGAACAACATCTCTTCCCATCACCCTGAATAACTTCGACATATTGCTTCCGGTTGCTCAGGTAGCTATTGAACCAGTAAACAGTATTAATGTCAAAACCATAGTATGATAACTTGGATAGCAGCAGCGCTGTATTTATGCTATCAAATGCACGCGAAAAGTCTAACAAAACCAGTAAAGTACACATTCCTTTGTCTTGGGCCGTCAGTATATTGTCTGTTACATCCAAAAGCGCAGTAACTGTTCCTCTTCCAGCTCTAAAACCCGACTGCATTTCTGGCAACAAATTATTCTGCTCCAAGTATTTAGAAATCTGAAAGTAAACTACTTTTTCCAAAATTTTTGATGCGCAAGGCAGTATACTGATTGGCCGAAGGTCTTTTACCTTTACAGGATTATCAGTCTTAGGAATTGGACGAACAACTGCTACTTTCCAAGCATCAGGAAACGTTGACGTTTCTATCGACCTATTAATGATTGATGTTATGACAGCAAGACTTTGAGGCAGGGTCATTAGCAGCATGTCGAGTGTCATCTCATCAGTCCCCTCTGCATTAGAGTGCAGATTTTTAATTATTTTAAATATCTCTACCTCAGTAGTCATACTTAGTGTGAACTTAGTAGGTAAAAATTTACCAAATTCATAAAAAGTAAGCTGCGAGATCGAGACTTCATTTTTGCCGGGGATATCTAAAAAATGCTTATTAATCTCCTCTGGGTTACATAGATGGGCAGGCAAATTTGTAGCCTTCTTAGGAAGCAAAGAGCTTTTCAGATTGTCCCATAGTACCTTAGGATATTTTGTTTTATTATTAATTTCAAAGGTAAAATATGCACTCTTCTCACTATCTAATGCCTCCACGACTAACTTTTTGTACTGTAAATAATCATCTTTACTATCTTCAGTTTTAATAGCCCGCCACTTCAGATGAGCTTCATCTCGAAGTTTCATCATATGCTTCACAGTATAAGTAATCCACGGTTCATGACGATCCTTCGCCAGTCTTGTCCGCTTGGGCGCATGAACATCGAAAAGAATTTTCAGAAAACTGTTAAGAGAAGACACCATTAGGTTGACATCACCCATAGACGAAAGTAACTCCCACGGGATCATACCTAGATGAGTTTTGAATAAGTCGACAGATATACTTTGCAATGGTCTATATGTTAATAGCTTCGGCGGTATTAGGTTTATTAACCCGATAGAAACTAAGAGCACTACTTGAATGTTTATGTCAAACCCTAACCTAACCTACAAGAAAGAGACTAGAAAACGTAAATACAATGAATATTTCAAAAATTGGCAATTAAAACATTGAACGGTTCACAATCTTTCGCATGTCTGCAATCTATCGAAAAAAAAGCGTTAGATTATAATATTACGGTGACATATATATAGATTATTTAAATAAATTTCCATGTGGTGGGATCGCAGTAAAGATCTTGAAGTGGAGAAAAATAGAAAGACATTTTAATGGTCATAATATTAACATCTCTACCTAAATTACTCTACTCTGTATATATAAAAGGAAAGAGTGAGGCAATTGGAGCGGCAATAATGCTCTGTAAATCACCAACTGAACTTTTTCTTTTTCGCCGAGTATCTTGGCGTGGAGTTGCAATAAAATTTAAAGAACCACCCTGTATCGCCGCGGAATTAAAAATAGTACAGGAAATGGGCGAGTTAACGGTTATTTATACTTCAGTATTTTCCTTAAAGTTTAAAACACTTTTAAGAAATTACGCTGTGCATGGACCTTAACCCGCGCGCCTCTGCGTTGCGTCGTTTTTCTTATTTCAATTATAAGTAAAAGTAAGTAAACGTTTTTCAATACTAAATAGACGGGTTATTCCATATTAAAAGTACACATAATATTTCCTGACTGACAGGTTTATAATAAGTGCTATTTTTTTTTAAATTCTCACGACAAAATTCCAGAATATTGTCGTGTGTGTGAACTCGTTCGTACGCCAACGCCAAAAGAAAATCTTATATGATGAAATTAACGTGTAAAATCATTGATGTAGAATTTTAGTACCTATATGAAACGGTTAATGTGCCCTAACGTGACCAAAAATATTTCGTGTAACATCTCCTCAGGGTGCGCCGGTGTCGGAGTGAAACGTACATTGAGAGTAATTTGGAGATTTGTGTGGTGTGGTGTTGTGCCGGAGTGAAATGCTGGATTATTGGACGATGAATATGGCTTTGTCTGCTTTGGCGAATTATAGTGAATTAACCTTCTAGTTACTTCATTATCATCGAGCAAAGTAACGACTGCTTCTATCCAATATGTGACCAAAAAAATTGAGGATGCTAATCTGTAGAGATTGGTGCTGTCACCGGAATTCCCAAGAGATTGTAATTTGTTAAAAAGATTATAAAGGCTTCCAAAATTCAAAAAAAAATATGCTCGCTCCTTCGATGGGAAGCGAAAATATGTCAGACGTATAAAATCAATGGCATGAATAATGGTTCGGGGCATATTCTCACAACAGGACGGGGCGACAATGCCCGCCATTGTTGTGCTCCGGTAGGAATCGTTTGATTTTCTGAATGCCAGCGATAAGTGGTGTAAAGATGCCCCTACAATTATCTGTGATATCAGCGCTTTACTATTAAAAGATGAATATTTACACAATTTTAAGAAATCCATTAAAAGTATGCTCCTGAAAAAGCTTATTATACTATTGAAGATTAGGTAAATGATAAGCGCTTGGATTTGACTCGCTCCAGCAATGCTAAGGACAGCTGTTACTTATGTATTTACATATTGATGTAATTGTAAATTATTTTTTCAAAAGAGCAACCACCGAGTTTCTTGCTGGTTCTTCTCGGTAGGAATGGTGTTGTGTTGGTTACCAGTGGTAGATTCACTCGACGATTCCAAAGCACTTGTCAAAGTCTACTTAAAAAAAGATTTGTTTTTTTTAAATCATTTACTGAAAACTTACCTATGAGTATTTGCTTAGTTTATTTCATTTCAATAATATAATGTGGTTTGTTAAATACAGGGTTATGATAATAGTGGTGATAGCCTAGCGGTATAAACGTCCAGCCTCCCATTTGGGTGATTAGGGATTCGATCAACGGATACGCAGGTACCTCTTACTTTTCGGAATCGAGTGCATTGTAACTTAAATATTGGAAACTAGTCTGGGCCCGGCAGACGGCCCCTACCCTGGATCTACAACCCGATTGCAGCACCCCCTAATGGGTCCAATTATAGATAAACCGTCCCTGCGCTCACTCAAACACACCCATAAATTCCATCTAAACCGGTCAAGCCGTTTCTGAGTTGTAGCAAGACTAACGAACACCAATTCATTTTCATACATTAGCGGTGAAGAAAAACACCGTGAGGAAACTTGAATGACCGAGACTTCTTTATAATATTCACAAAGGTGTGTCAAGTCTGCCAATCCGCACTTGGCCAGGTTGGTTGATTACGGGCGAACCCTACTATTTCGAGAGGAGACTGGTTTTCAGCTGTAGAGAGCTTGTTGGCTTGGAGTGACAAGGATGATGGAATTAGGGACAAGGACAAAATTTTAGAAGCTGATAGTTCGGAGGTTAATATAATCTACGTCAAAATGACGTAAACGTTGACGTAGTTTCGGTGGCATCACGTAAAAACTTAGTCCCGTACACTACTTAGGCGAGGGAAAATCTGATTACCCGCCGGCCTGGAGCGCGGTACTTCGATATTATCGTATAGTTTTCAACTTGGTGCGTTTTATGAGCGAAAGAGTTATTTTCAAATTTTCATTGTAAATGACTTCATTGTAAAATAACAGGACTAACCCCACTATAGAGATGCGGCGCGGCGCGTAGCGGCAAGTATTCTTTGTAAAATTATGTCACAGTGAATTTCCGTAGAGAAATACCGTCAAACGGATAGACAACCGACTTATCATAAGAAATAAGTTTTCCGACATGAAAAAACAAAACATTTAATTTAATTTATAACAAATAATGTGCCCATCTGAATGAGTGACACGGTCATTTAATAAATCAACTATAAGAGCTGTAAAGTTGAAATTTAGGTTTCAAAGGTATTTAATAATTACCGAATACGCCCACGGCCACCGATCTCCGCAGAAATCACGCGCACGGGTGTACTCTCTCCATTTTCCTATTCTCATTACCCAATCCAACACGACCGGAGAGAGTTCAGGCGCAGGACCGGTGGCTTTACGTACTCTCCGAGTCACGTGGGTGAAACACTGCTATTTTTCACTTTTGACTTTTCTATCAGAAAAGCTTAATACTTTTGGCCGGTCCAGGGAATCGAACCCGGCACCTTAACATCACAGTCGAACATGCTAACCACTGGACCAACGAGGCAGTTACCCACTTGACCAGTTATTTTAAAATATTTATGAGCTAAATAGCGACGCAAGCGACCTCTATGATCAAGCTTCAATTTAATATTTTAAAATTTATTTCGCTATCGCTTTTCGCTTTACACTTGGACCACATGAGCGTCGGAGCGCGTGTGTTTCGTACCGGGAAATTTGGAGTAAACATTTTAGCGAACCAAAATCGAAATTGATTTCAAAAGTAGCTTTTCACGATATATTCCACACTCGTGCTAAATTATACCACCTACTTTTTGCTTATTTAGGAATCCGTGTCAGTCGGTTATCAATTTTAATTAGTGTTCTGATACTAATTGGATTTTTACATTCTAGGAACCAAACTGGACTCTATCAGAACTATCATACTCTAATAACTCTAATATTATAAATATGAAAGTGTTTGTTTGTTGGTTTGTCCTTCAATCACGCCGCAACGGAGCAACGGATCGACGTGATTTTTGGCACGGATATAGTTGAGGACCTAGAGAGGGACATAGGCTCCCGGAAAATTAAGGTGTTCCCGCGAGAATAAAGAAAAACTTAAACCACGCGGATGAAGTTGTGGGCATCAGCTTCAGCTAGCTAGGCTATAAAATCAATAGATATTATACATATATTTGTACAAAAAAAGATCGGCAGTTAAAATGTATTTTGTTTGGCATACGACACATTTTTGATGGTCTTAGCTATACGTTATGCCTCCGCCACACTATGCTCCTCGCTCTGCCGCGTAGTTGCCCTCTGTGGCCACACACTGCTCTACTCGCGCGATTAATCGCGATTCGCGACGCTCCGCACTAGGTCATTCGCCCTTGCTACACGTCACAACTCACAATGGAGGTTGAACCGTGGCTGCGTGCGCGCTATGCTTGTTTAGCATAGCTAATTATATTATATAATATGTAATAAAAAAATATACGTCGTCGTCGTCGTTCATCAGAATAGAATTTCTATTTTATTCAATTAATTAAATTATTAATTTTCTATTTCAATAAATATTAACGTTTTCTCATTACTCCATTCCGCGTCGGTCGGCAGCGGCGGCGACGGCATGATTTTTTGCGACGTCCTTCTTCTTTAAGCGCTCGATCGCGAATGAGTTAGCGGCAGTGTGTGGCAGGTCTCTCGCGCTCATATTGCCAGTCCTTTGACTCGCGCCCAAGAAACCGACAAAACAGGGAGCGATGCGCGAGGACGTAGCGCGTAGCGTGGGTATGGCGAGTATCGCTGCCACACGACGTCTCTGCCTACGTCCCACGCTACTCGCCATACCTCTCGGGCAGTGTGTGGCAGGGGGGTTATAATATAAGTGCATTTAAAGTGCATTGCGTGATGATTCATGATTTCCGTGCTCATTAAAATCGATTCGGCGGTTAAGCTACTGAAAGGTAACAGACAGTCTGACACACTTTCAATAAAGTTTGGATATTCGCATACTATGAATAGACGCGTACGCGTAAAAGCATTTATCATCGATTCATATATCAAAGCATTGATGTCAAAAAGGTTATTATTTTCGCGCGTCGCGTCGCCACTCGACAATAGATCGACGGTTCACAGACAAACTACTTTCGCTTCCAGTCTCTTAGACTATTTAAGGCCTTTTGTGTCCCCGTGAAAAGGTTCCGGAGTTTGTTTTTGTTCAACTTGTTCGTCGATGATTTGTTGTCTTTTTATAAGGGTGAAGATAGATAACATAAAAATACCTTTTATTATTTTGCCGATAAAGGAGCGTCGTCCTCGTCTCCAACCGATAGATATCCAGTGCTAGTCATCTAAGGTCTCTTGCAAGGATCTCATAATTGGGCATTCTCCTTGGCGCGAATAACACAGATTTAACAAAGCTTGTTGAGTTTAAGCTATTATAAAATTGACGAACTTCAGTGAAAAAGTTGTATGAAAGTAATCGACTTGGGTCCAGCGCCTCATAGGGCAGTATAATTACTTACACAACTTTTTGTAATGTGTAAGAGCATCTGCTGACTTTCTTCTTCTCAGTAGAATCTTCTGTCTGAACCAGCGGTAGAGTCCAAACATGATGTAACATAAGAGACACCTTTATGTCCTACATGTAATAAATAATTTGAGTACCTATTGATGTGAGCCCCCACCACCACCACCACTACAGCCCATTAACGTCCCACTGCTGGGCGCAGGCCTCCACTCTCATAGGAGAGAGGGAATTAGAGCTCAGACCCACCACGCTGCTCCAATGCGGATTGGCGGGCTTTAACAACTATTATCATGTTAGTGATAATAACCGGTACCGACGGCTTAACGTGCTCTCCGAGGCACGGGGGTGAATCACCGCCAACTTCCTAACTCCGGGCTAGTGCTGAGAATTTCTAGTCAGAAAAACCCAACACTTATTATGGCCCAACCCGGGACTCGAACCCGGGACCTCGTCAGCCGCAGTCAAACATGCGTCACTAGACCAACGAGGCAGTCGAGGCTTGATGTGAGCGCTGTTGTCTTATTAGCGGGAGGTACCGGGTTCCCCGGCAGGGTCAATTCGGGTTGAATTATTATATTCAACCGTGGTTAGTTAGCACCTACCACCCTACCGGCAAAGACTTGCAAGCGATATAGCGTTTCGATGCGATGCATTGTGTTAGGGGATATGAGTTTACCTGCCATAGCCATAACAAATAAGCCCGCTATCATCTTAAACTACATCATAGTTTACCACCAGGCGAGATCGCAGTTGTAGTGGAATAAAAAAAAATCGAATTTCTGGCTTAAGGAGATAAGACAAATACAGCTTTTAGTCAATTGAGTTCCTACAATATTTTACCTAACACAAAAAGACAAGGAAAACAGAACGTTAACATAACTCATATGACAAGAAGTAGGTATAGGAACATCCACGTTATGATTAATGAGGAAAACGGAATATTTGCATGGGTAATAAATAACTTGAGTGTAAGGACGCAATTATTATAACTTATTGTGTTATAGATCATCTTATTCAAAGCTGGAAGTTTGCAAACTGTTTTAGCGACATTGCAGTATAGCTGTGCTATTACGAGTATTATAAATGCGAAAAAGTGTGTTTTTTGGTTTGCCTTTTAATCGAACGGTATTTTTTGCGTAGGTACTTTCAAGGAGGACCCGACTAATTGGCTAGTTTTATCTCAAATTATGTAAGAGAGTAAAATAATATATAATTTAAATCTACTCAAAAGCTGTCGCGGGCATCATCTGGTATACCTTGATGAAAAGTTTTCCTTGTTGGTTTAAAAAATAAATCGTGATCTTTGACATTTCTACGAAGTTATTCTAAAGAAAGGTTTTTGTTCAACGTTAGAAACGATAGACACCAAAGAACTTAGCCGTCCATGTTTCCTGCCACGCCTTACTTGAGACTCACAGATCTATTACAATTCTAAACTAATCTAAATCTAAACTAATATTATAAAGAGGAAAAATTTGTTTGTTTGTTTGTTTGTTTGTAATGGATAAACTAAAAAACTACTCAACCGATTTTAAAAATTCTTTAACCTATAGAAAGCTACTTTATCAGCGAGTAACATAGGCTACATTTTATTTTAAAATAAATTAGAGATCCCTTCGAAAATTGTAATAATGTGAATTAAGTCGGAAAAATTCCCCTAATTTAACTTTTTACGCTAAACCTCTATTCGTCTTTTAATTCAGACTGTCTTTTATGTCATATTTGTCAAGACACTTTTATTTCCTATTTGTCAAGACAAACATAATAAATACAAGAAAACTTACCAACATTGCAGCACTGCCGCGCTGAATGGCGATGGATAACCTTTGAACCAGGTAGGAACCAGAACGTGGGTCACATTAATTAACAAAGTAAATTGTTTACTTTGTTTTTTTTTTCAGGATAAAATTACAAATCTGAATTGCACCCGTGCCTAGCCGGGGCGGACCGCTAGTAAATTATAAATGTGAAAGTTTGGATGAATCCGATGGATGGATGGATGGTTGTTACTTAATCACGCCAGAACAACTGAACGCTTCTTTTTATCCCGGAAAATTCAAGAGTTCCCGCGGGAACAACAAAACCTCGATCCATGCGTACGAAGTCGCGGGCATCAGCTAGTTCGCCACAAAAACGCTGAACATCTAGCAGAAATATAGTTTTCTAAACACTGAAACTTCTTAAACCCTTTCTCGCGAATTTTTCTAAGCTTGTCGAAACAACTCTGCAAGACTGATGTTATATGGCGCACCCTTTTGTTAAAACAGATCATTTATTGTTCAAGTTAACAGGCGTAAAATTTGTCTACGCCTACCTATCCTACGCCTATCTATCAACGTAGATTTCTAGATCTAACATCTAAAAATGTTGTATCTAGATAAATTAGATACAACAAAAAGCTCTATATTTTGTTGTCAACCCAAAAAACCGTCATATTTCCCGCAATACAAAACGACCCGCAGTCCACAGCTCGATTCCTTGGACGCAAAACAAAGTCACATATCAACCGTTTCCGGTTCCGGCCGCGGCGGCCATGTCCCGACAGCAGGCGCTTTGTTCACGGATTATTATTATTGGCGCTACCTACGAAATACCTTTATTTTTAGTATAGATATAGGTATTTTTGTCGTCCATGTTATTTTTTTATAGCTTCTGTTCCTCTCATTTAACATTGCGATTTGCGGTATGGCAGTTATATAAAACCCTTACCCACAATCGGTTTCTACGCGCCATCGTACTGGAACGTTAAATCGCTTGGCGGCACGTCTTTGCCGGTAGGATGGTAACTAGCCACGGCCGAAGCATCCCGCCAGGCCAGAACAGGGTAAATTCAGAAATTATACATTCCCAAATTGACCCTGCCGGGGGGAAAAAGGCTCTGTTACCAAAATGTATCATCTTTGATGCCGGCATAATAAAATAATAAATAATAAATAATCCATTTATTTCCCAAACAAAAAGAAGAATTACATAATATGTCGTTATAAGTAATAATAGAGTCCAAAACATTAAGCATTCACAAATTCATTTTCATTACCATTTCAATTACTATTATTTAATTAGGTCAAAAAATATATGTATTTATACATAAATAAAGTGATTAATTTCATAGTCAAAAATTATTTAGATTATGTGTGCATTATTTATTAAAGTAGGTATTTAGCTAATATTTATTTGGGTACCCATTTTTGGGTGAAGGCCTCCTCTATCATGCTCCACTTTGCTCTCTCCGCGGCGAGCCTCGTCCATGTCGGTCCTGCGACGTCTACAATGTCATCTCTCCAGCGAGCGCGTGGTCGCCCGCGCGGCCGTGTCTGGTCGCGTGGACACCAGTGTAATACACGCTCGCTCCACCGACGGTCGCTGCTCGGAGCCACATGTCCAGCCCATCTCCATTTGAGTTTGCATGCGAGCTCCGCTGCGTCAGTTACCTTTGTTATCCTTCGAACTTCCTGGTTTCTGTGACGCTCGCTCAGCTGCGAGCTGCTGCATTTGGTCTCGGCCGCCCGTTGAAATAGTAAGCGCCCAAGTTTGGCATCCATATAATAGAGATGGGAGGATTGCAGAATCCATTGCCTCCTTTTTAAGTGATATTGGGAGTTTAGACTTAAAGATGTGTTTCATTGACCAATATTTTCCTCAAGCAATCTTGACTCTCCTTCCAACTTCTTTTATAGTGTGGTCTATGAAGGAAATGCTTTGGAGGAGGTAAATATACTTTTCCACATAGTTAATCGTCTGACCCTGGATTTTCGTGATGATTTCTACACAGTTGGTCTTTATGCATGTTTTAGTGGGATTCATCTCTAAGCCACATTTTCGACTCTCGTGGTCCAACGTTTTAAGCATGTAGTAGAGATCCTCATGATTTTCGCTTATCAGAACTATATCATCGGCAAATCTATGATGATTCAGGTACTCTCCATTTATCTTTATTCCTAAATATTCCCAATTTAGCTTTAGAAAGATGTGCTCTATTAGAGCCGTAAATAAATTTGTTGAGATTGGATCTCAACAAATTTAATTGGGAATGGCGTACACAGCCGGTCTAATTTGACAGTGCCTCTACTATTAATATATATATAGCTGCTCGTGCTGATTCATTGATTGATCACCTCTCCTGAACAATTTTGTATGAAAAAAATTTTTTTCACTGACCATTTCGTATAGAGGGGAAAAATTCATGAAGAGGAAAAATACGGAGAGAGCTGATGATAGAGGATTTCGAAGACGGATGAAGAGCACAGCCAGGGTATTGAAGATAGGTGGGGGGTGCTCGACCAAATGTCATTCGAAACTTCATCCAATTGACAGTGAGCTGAAAATTTTTTCAAAATGGCGGATTTAAGATGGCCGCCATACAAATTTCGTCGGTGTCTATCTCGGAAAGTATACAAGATGGAAGAGTGGTTTCTTGGTAAAAGATGATCAGGACATAAAGGTCTACTTGATGAACAGGAAAAAAATTCAAGATGGCGGAATTTATTTTTCCATAGAAAATGTATGGCGAATATTGAAGAGGCTACAATTTAGTGTTGAACTATGCAATACTTTGATGCGGTTCCGTTTCAAAATTTGTTCTTAAAGAAGAACTCTCCATAATTTTTCGGAGAAAAAAATATATGGAGAGCGATAATGATCGAGGGTTTGAAAGATGGGTGAGGAGCACGGCCAAAATTTAATAGGTGTCTATTTCAGAAAGTATACTAGATGGAAGAGTGGAAGTAGGAAATATGTATGACTTTGATATGGTTTTTTTACAAGATTTGAGGATTGTCGGTTTGCCGTTAGGAAAGCCAAGATGGCGAAATTACATGGCACCCAAAGGTACCCGATCGTCAGCGGTATGATATTGATACTAATCAACTTAGGAAGGTTTCTTTGTGTTTTTACTTCAACGTTCTCTTACACTGTATGCATGCCTGGAAAGTTTTTTTACATTTAAAGGGCGTCTCTGTTGTATGTTTTCTTATGAGAATTTTTTTTACGTCTGTCGGACGCTTGGCACGCTGGCGCTTCCACTGTGCTCGCTAGCATAGCAGTGTGTTGTTTACTTCAGAACACGTAAGCAGTAAACACTAGGATAGGAGGAGAGGAAGTAAGTAGACAGTGGGCCGCGCGGTCTGCTACGCGGTCCGCTTCAGCGGGCCGCGCATCCACGCGCCATACTAGTTTTGATATACAGCTAGACACATATAATTTGACTCTATCCCTTACTGTTTTAAGGCTCTCTATAGCGCGTCATGTGAGATAGAATCGAAGGCTTTCGAGTAATCCGGCATGCGGAGTTTATTTCTGTCTTTTACTTATTTAATTATCATAAAGGATTTCTTCAACTAATAATTCGAGACCAATACTAAACAATATTGACTTTAAAATATATATCGAAAGAAATGTTAAAATTTTAAATTGTTTGAAATATGGCTTACAAAGGTCGGTTTGCTTTAAATTGAGCACTGCTCGTACACATCTTTTTGTGCTTTAAATACAGCACTCCAGTTTTTCGTGACAGATACACCAAAATGTAAGAAATTTTAGCCAATTCTTGGCTAAAAAGCCCAATTGGGTTGCCTTAAATAGATTTGTCAGAATGCCTCAAACGTGTCCCGAAGGAGATACGTGTCAACCAGGCTCCATAATACTGGCTCTATACAACTTTCATTCGGAAACGATGGACTAAGATTCAATTGGGCCGTAATATGGGGTGTATTAAGAAAAGAGGGCAAGAGAAAATGTTTTCCCTTATCGCTTTATTTTGTGGATTTGTGGAAATATTTGTAGGCATTGAACCTTCTATTAATTATAAAATTGTATTAGTTTTCCTGTTCACATTTCTCTGCGTATTACCTATTACCTATTTTGTGGTAGGTATTACCACAGAATAACCTTTCAGTATTACGTAAAAGCTTTGGCCTCCTATTTAATTTTGAGCAGGAATAACCACTAGGAATGTGTGAGACACATGCACAGAATCTGGAACTCATTCTTACATACATACACGGTACGAATTTTTTGTTGGGTTTGCAGTGCTTGGCTGGTTCTTTGCTCGTCTTTTTTTTTAAATTATTATTGTGAGATAGGCTTGCGCTTCACGACAATCATGCTTAGTGCAAAGCAATGATGAGGTCTAGGTTGGAGCGCGCTTGCCTAGAAGATGCCTATTCACTCTTGCCTTACCTAAATTATACGTGGTAGGAAACACGTGCGCCGGATCAGAAACATTGAGCAAAAACGTTTCGTGCGGGCAAACTGGACATCGACCACATAAGGATGCCAACGAAAACGGTTTCTCGCTGTTCTGTGGTAGAACGGAGAAGGAGGAACAAGATAAAAACCGATAGGCCGGCGACATTGCGTCGGTGTTGTAGACTGAGCAATTTCGCCCGTGTAAGTGATTGATCGCCAATTATCCTTCGGGCCCGGCGATCTATCGAGTCTAATGTATTGAGTTGGTACTTGGCGGATCCGTCCCAAAGGTGGCAGCAATACTCCATGCCAGATCTGACTTGTGCATGATAGAGAACGAGGCGCGTGAAATATCGCTTCACCTTGTTCAGGATGCCAAGTTTTTTTACAGCTGCTTTAGCCTTTGACTCGATCATTTCCCGAAATTGAGGTTGGGAGAGATGTCGATTCCCAAGAGTTCAATGTGATCACTTAACGGTACGGATATACGCTGGAAAGTAGGAGCCAAGGTGAAAGGGCTCCTCTTAGCGGTGAATAAAAACGCTTGTGCTTTGGTGGCGTTAAACTGGACCAGATTGGCGTCACCCCATTTGGACACCTCCTTAAGAGTCAAGTTAACGCGATCCACCATGGCCTCTCTTTGCTCAAGTGTCTCAGAAGCACTGGCTCGAGAACTGGCTATGTATCTTTCCGCAACAGTGCTGTCATCAGCGTAACCAAAGATACCGGGTTTGAGAAGATCATTAATGTGCAGCAGGAAGAGTGTTGCAGAAAGAACAGACCCCTGAGGGACACCGGCGTTAATAGCCATTAGGTCAGATGAGCGGCCGTCAACGACCACCCGAAATGACCTGTCACTTAGAAAGTCAGATATCCAGCTACAGAAACCAGTGGGTATCCCGTATGCCGGGAGTTTACTGAGAAGACTGCCGTGCAGACCCGGTCAAAAGCCTTTGAGATATCTAGAGAAACGGCAAGCGCCTCGTCTTTAGTCTAATTTATAAAATCTGCATTTCTTTTATTCAATTGAATTTCTTCTTTATTGATCCTATTAACATATAACAAACGTCAATAATTTTCATTAGAGTACTGCGTTCCTTTTTCATCTCATCTATATATACATATATATATATAATATATATATAAAATCTTTATCTAATCAACGCACAGCCTAAAAAGCTGGGGTTAGAAACTTGAAATTTTGACAGTAGGTTCTCTTTGTGACGTAGGCGCTCACTAAGGAAGGAATTTTCAAAATTCCACCCCTAAGGGGGTGAAATAGGGGGTGAAAGTTTGTATGTCAGTCATTTCTCAAGTTATATCCCTGAAACATATGAGCTACTGGTTGAAAATGAAGAAATATGTGTTTCACAGTTTTAAAAAATCTACCCCCGAAGGGGTGAAAGTTAGTGAAAGAAGTTGAAAGGTATGAGAGTTTGCATGAAAGTCCTTCATTTCTCAAGATATTCCTAAGTTATATAAACGAAATTTGGAATTTTGGCTTTCGTTAAAAAATAAAGAATTACGTGTGTCACAGTTTTGGATTCGGGGGAAATAGAGTTGGTCCTTCAATCACGCCGCAACAGAGAAACGGGTATTTTGCACGGGTAATTGAGGACCTGGGAGTGGCATAGGTATAGGAGTGCCTGTGGGAAAACAAACTTTTACCACGCGAACGAAGTCGCGAGCATCTGCTAGCATTTATTAATTTCATACCGTTAATAGTATAAAAGTTTCTCATTTGACCGTCACGGTCAATACTCTAATCCCGCTAGCTAGGCGATTCACTCTAAAATTCTAAATTGATGATATCATTGTCTCAGACACGTGCCACGTACTCAGTAGAGCGCGTATTCAATCCAACAAAGCGAGCTCACATGCCGCTATCAGTGTCTGAGGGCTATTATTTAACTGATAACATCTAACAAAGAATCCCCCCGGAATGGTGACATTTGGAAAGAAAGAGAGTTCTTCGGCTTACGTATAAGGCTCTGTTATATCGTAGAATTTGCAAAACAAATTTTTTTTAATTTTATAATTAGCTTGCGCTTGACAATCATGCTTAATACAAAGCAATGATGAGGTCTAGGTTGGAGCGCGCTTGCCTAAAGATGCCTATTCACTCTTGCCTTGAAGGTACCTAAGTTGTGGCAGTTAATTTTAAACCAGTATAACTATCAAACGGTCACGTATTATGTATGCTTGAAAAATTTGTATTATGCTTATATTTTATTATGTTAATTATATTTTATTTATATTTATATTTTATTAGTATTATGCTTATGCTTTACATATGTATGCTTGAAAAATTATGTTGTTTTCAATACCTTTACGCAGCCATTTAAGCATGTCGAAACAAAATTTTTAAACATACTCCTCTGCTTACCTTTTAAAGAAATGACCAAATACGAACATTAATAAACACCAGCATAAGTGCCCGTTAGAGCTGTTAAGGTTGTTCGCGAATCTACAAATTGTGTTTTAGTTTACTCAGTATAAATTAAACCTAAACCAAACCAAATTTCGTCTTTCTATCGGGTGGCCAGGGGTTCAATCCCCGCGCAAACATTTCTATGTAATGCGCGTTTTCAGCAACTATATATTATGTAAGCTCGAATCTTTTTACATTTTTCCGAATAAATGAATTTATAAATATGTTAAAAAAACTATTACGGACATTAATGCATGCAAATAATATAAAATGGAATCCGTTATGTAAATTATCAGAAAGTTGAAAACAATCGCCGAGGTTGCGGAATTTAAATTATATTATTGAAAAATATAATAAATCTCTGATAAAGTTTTTTAACGCTGAATTATTTTTTTACTCTTTTAAAGTATTTCCACATTATTTTATGCAATCGGGATATGAAAATTAAAATGTACTTGTGATTAGCTGATACCAAGAACTTGGTGTTTTCAAAATCCTATGGAAAATAATTAGCCTATGTCAATTTCCTGGTCTTTAACGGTCACTTCGTTAATGCGTGATTGATGGACAAGCCAATAATCAAACAAACAAACACTTTCGCATTTAAAAAATTTAGAAAAACAAGACAGAATATAGATTTATAGACCTAGGTAGAGCATTTGCTTTCGAGAAATCAGTATCATAAACATTGTTACAGACCATTCGAATCATAGCATCAAGATATTGTAATTCGAATCTGAAATGAGATATCGAGTCGTGTGAGCCTTGGATTCAATAACAAAGATCTGCTTGTGAGCCGCTTTGATGCCCGCAGTATCGGATGCGGATGCGGTTGCATGCACACGCTTCCGGCCATCCAATTTGCTGCAATATAATGCCCTATTATTGCTCTGTGGTACGACAAAGCTACTGTGGGGTACATGGAATCGTTCCGCATACACTTAAACTTGTTTTTAACAATATTCGTACACTGTTTGTGACATATATTCATCCAAAATTCTACCTGAAGACTAAAGTCATTATCAGCGTAACCCACTACTGAGCGAATGTCTCCCTTCAGAATGAGGGACAATAGTCCACCACGCTGGCCAAGTGAGAATTAGAATTAAAGCTAATTAATATTGGTACCTTTTTCGTTCCACAACAAGTACAATTTAGGCCTTAAGTACGTAGCAGCGTAATGAATTACAATATTATGATTTAGAATCTTAGCAAGTGGTCTAAATTATGAAATTTGTTTGGTAGCTACATTTTCACACAGTAGATAATTCAAGATGGCTCCCAGTAGTTCATTCGCTCACCCCTGACCAGGCAATTGAGGAGTCAAAGTTTTGATAATTACAATAATTTGTGACTCCAAATTAGAAGCCCCGGGCAGGATCTGAGCAATAACACCGCACGTGTACCTTACGACTGCCCCAAAGTTGAACCGATGGTTAGTGCTATAAATTAGTTTTAAGTGCCTTTGCATCCCTCAGGGACCATTTTTGGGACCCCTGGTCTTTTAAAATGTTCGAAAATGGCAGTGAGCCTGAGACTGTTGGACGAATGTCAGTTTTTTTTTTTTTTTACCAGTTTTTTTTTATCCACTACAAATTAGCCCTTGACTGCAATCTCACCTGATGGTAAGTGATAATGGAGTCTGAGATGGTAGCGAGATGGTAGCGGGCTAACCTGTTTGATCTAATTCAGTAATAATTTATTACTGTTTGGGGGTAATGTATTTTTATGAAACTTTTATGCTTGATTTTGAATGGTCACTTAGTTCTTGAATATCATCGACTAAGACATTTAACAAAAGGAGATCGGCGAAGTATGACCCAGCTAATTTAAAAACCATTCAGATTCAGAAATAATTTAATATTTTTTAATATATTTCAATGTATTTTTCTGTGTAAACACCAAATTTTTAGAAGATGGGGATCAAAAATAAAAATAATTACGAAACAATAAAAAAGTCGTTCTAATGGCAATACGGAGTATAGATACCAGAGTATAAAAGTAGAAACTAACGTGTCAAATGTCAATTACTGTCAACTCAATCAAATGTCATTCGTGGACCGTGGTAGAGATGTGCCAACTCGGAAAAAACACGTTAGCTCGAGTTCAAATTCAGGTAACTCGGTATTGAATTCGAGTTACAACTCGAGCTAGCATAAAGAAACTAAGTGTATTTTATTTGTTACAAAATACTTTTTTACATACATATGTACCTACTTCAATCCAACTCTCTGTTAGGACAATTATTATTATCATTGCTTATCTTCGTAGGTAGGATGGAAATAAAAAGGTTTTTATAGTTTACCTAGATAATAATTTATACCGTTCGCATTTTAGAGTTAGTACACATTTATTTTTGGTTTAAGTCTTTAGTCTTAGTTTAGTAAAGTAAGTACTCATATTTAACAACAAAACCAGGTATATAGCAGTCTTCACAAAATAATATCAGTCTAACTTTATAATGTAGGTAGGTACATATGTTATTAATAGTATAATCATCACAATGAAAATATTCATAAATAACTTTTTTAATCGTTGGTGTCATTCGGTCAATGCAATGGCGGGAGTACGTAGACAGAGAAAGAGATATAGACAGGGTGTCAGCGTATACAGTATGTGATATTAATTAATTAATAAATACGTAATTGTAATTATTTAAAAACGTTAATTTAATTCAAACGCGATGCATTATCGATACAGTCCTGCGCTGTAAAACCTGCCGGCACCCCTCGCTGTTCTTTTACCCGATGTCACCTGAAATGCTCACGCGTTAGCAAATACTACGATACTTCGCGACGCGGTTGTATCGCTATTGAATTGCTTCTGTCGCGCGTTGTAAATGCGACTAACGCCCAAAAGTAGCGATGCATAAGCGCGTTAGGGTTAACCCCCTTTTCAAACAGTAAGAATAGTATAATAACAACCATCAATTTGTATGTCATAATATACTTACTGGCCGCGTTATGAATTACATACCTACTATAGGTTTAATGTACCCAGCAGGTAGGTAACTTGTTTTATGTAGGTAGGAAAGCGTATTACTATTTGGTACATAGTAAGATAATGTTAATCTGCAGTGCCTGATAGATTTTTCAAAGTTATTAAATGGTATCTGGCTTAAAAACCATGAAATAGAAGTCTAACCTCACTTTTAACTATTCCTACGAATATCTTTTTTCTCCCAACTTTATTTGATTGACTTTCATAAACTTTTTTGTTAGTCTGGTTTAGTATAAAAAGTATGAGAAGTTTGACGCGTGAACGTGAACCTCAAGTTTGGGTCAAATACTATATGGGAGCTCGCCGACCTCCTTTGATGCTAAGCTAATTTTTAACTACAAATGTAGCCCTACACCCACCAGTATGTGTGTTATAAAGGCATAAATACTCTTCCGTCGTCTGGCGAGCTGCCAAATTGGCTGACTTTTTGCTCTAAAATTGTGTCGAAATCGCTATGAAAATCGATATTTTACAAAAGTTTTCCGATTTTAAGGAGGTCATGCATAATTTAACACATTTTAAGTGATTTAAAATGTCATCATTCCAGAGTGATAAGGATAAAGCCATTGAAATAAGAATAGTAGTAGTAATAGTAGTAATAACCAGATTCCCTGTTCCATGGTTTGAGGCATAGTTCATCGGGCTGGTCAAATGCAGATTGGCAGACTTCAGTATATTATTAACAGCTTTTAGGCTTGCTAGGTATATATGTAACCAACCATGAATGATACCAGCTCGAATAATGTAAATTACGTGGTAAGCTTTTAATCTTCCAAGAGAATCTTGACAAAAACTGCAACTAAAGCCATTGAAAGTTTGAAACCCTGATAACGCTATGAAATAAAACATCCAATTGCCACAATTAATCCATTCTTAATATTAGGTATAAATGTGTCTCTGTCTGTCTGCTACGCTTTCACGGATTGTCTGGATCGTCTGCACAACCGATTGTCATGAAATTTGATACAGAGATAGGTTATATCGCGGGGAAGGACATAGGCTACTTTTTATCCCAGAAAATTAAAGAGTTTCCGCGGGAACTAAAAAAATTTCAATCCTCGCGGTCGTAGTAGCGGGTATTTTCTAGTTAATAAAATGTTATAAAATACAAAGTATTAGTTACTGCAAAATAAATACATTAAGTGCACAGTAAGAGTGAACATAGCTGCAGAATACTCACGTTACTTTACAGAAATAGTAACGTTACCTATGAGATTGGGTTTACAGCATGTTAGCCACTTTGCGCTGCGGTGACAGTGTTCCGAAATAGCTTTAGAGCATGTAAAAGTCGTGGTCATAATAGTAGGTATACTCGTAACGTTGAAGCGTTTTGATAGTATCCGATTCGATAATTTCAATACGAGGCTAGTCAGCCATATTTTGTAATGCATAACTCACTATCGATGTACTAGAAACCGCCATAAGCTTGTAACAGCGTGATTTCCTGAGTGCAAGGTGCAGAAATCCTCTGTGGGGTTTAGACCCTATGTAGCGTAAAAGGGGGTTTTTAAAAGCAGTGTATCCATCAAACGGTGACATAATGTATGCTTGTAAAAATAATTTGCCTTTTCCTTTAAGCAGCCATTGACGCATCTCAAAACACAATTTAAAAAAAACTCTGCATTGAAATTCATTTTAAACATACCTTAGTTTACCTTTTAAAGCAATTTTTCTCCTTATTGAAACTATTAATTTGCTTTAGAAATCTAAATCAAACACACTGTCGGATTAATTTGTATTAAACAGTAAATATTTTTGTTTTTACAAATGATTTCTTGCATTTTTTGCGACATGCGCTTGCTCGATTTCACCCCCGCTCGCTAATTTTCATCTCGTGAGCTCACAGCGCTTTAAGTGTACGCTTTTCTAACATGGTTCCAACAAAATTTCTGGATTTGCCATTGCATAAATTTAAAGACTGTGTTAAACAGAATCTGTTCAGTCGAGGTTATTATACCTACTATCGATAATTTTCAGCAACCAGCTTCGCATCCAGCAACCCACAAGTCAGTGTAATACTTGTTACGTAACATATTATGCATTAAATATGATGTAAAAGTGTAACATTTTTCTTTTTGCAAGCCTGTTTAAAAATATGTTCTACTGAGAAGATTCAGTCAACCTCGTTTCAAACAGTTGGTAGAGACTTGATTTATCATAAGTGGCACAAATTTCCTACGTGAATTAAAATTATTTAATTTCATGACCATACCATAATGTAATGTCCAATATCGATGTAAATTTCCCTTATGGCACTATGTCACTATGTATGTAGTCTACAGCATATTTTTTTACAAGAATAGCATTCCTGGAAATTGCACACGTGGAATTCCTGTCATTTATATCAATGAAGTCTTTATGAGAGAGGCCAATTTTAATCTTCAAGTATTTAGACCCGGGAAGGATCGAA
Organism: Erebia epiphron; assembly: GCA_963932025.1. Lineage (NCBI taxonomy): Eukaryota > Metazoa > Arthropoda > Insecta > Lepidoptera > Nymphalidae > Erebia > Erebia epiphron. Next base: position 679,434 of record OZ009947.1, on the reverse strand, counting down.
TCGGGAGGTGTAAAAATACTTCGAACCAGGGCATGTTACTCGGTACAAAGGGGAGCCAGTAAAGCGTATGGACAAAGAATGCTTTCAAATAGAAATGTCGGTCGGAATATAAATTTCGTTGTGTCGCCTCGTTGAATCGGGTCGCTGGAGATTTCGCGTTTTAACCTCCTATCGGGTTTAGGGTTGGACTTGCAAATGAATCTAAATTTAAATACATAATAACATAATGGCTTCATGAATAGGCCTAATTCAAGCTTTTGAAAGGTATTTGGGTATTACAATAACGCTAATCTTGTATTTGAAAGCGATATTTTGTAAAAAAAAACAAATTTAACTTTATTTATTTGAAGGTTCAACGGCTTCAACGGAAAAAGATAAACTTTTTTTGTTTTTTTTCTTTCTTTACTTAAATTTATGCACCTGTAAAAGTTTACTTAAAAATCTTTCTACTATATTCCTTCAAAGTCAATAGATATCTCAAATACAAGTTTCTCTACCTGAGACTACATGACTATTTTCAAAATAATTTGGACTAGTTTGCTAGAAATTTAACGGTTCCTTGCTGTGGTAATCAACGAACATGATTTTGATGAGAAACGAAAAAAATCTGTAGCGCTGGTGAGATTATTATATTTCAGCTTGAAATAAGTATTTCATTGCATAATTTTGTGCTTAAAAATGACAATGTGTTATTTACCAAATTTCAGCATGAAGCTGAAGCATTGCTACACAACCATATTATGTGAATAAAAACCAAACATTGTGAAGCTAATGATAAAACGTACACTCCTAACTTACCTATGCTACACTGAAACGAACAATTAACATAAGTAGCATAACATAATAAGCAAACTGTTGCTTCAGCAAAGAATGTCGTTAGTGCTTTGGACCTCCACTACAATCCAGAAAACAAAACACGTATATTACAAAATACATCAACCGAAATTGAATTGAATAGTAAAGCAATAGAGTGTAATATTGAATACAAAAGAAGTGTGGTTACGTCTAAAGGCAGTTGTGATAATGGCTGATTCCAGTCGCTTTATCGGTCCAACTGTTTACATAGCAAAAACTAAACTGGGCTTTGCAGTGCTTAAAACTTCTGCCACATCCGAAGTTGAGATCAACTCAGAGCTCAAGGATAATGCTATTGGTTCTGCAAATACGATTCGCTAATACTTGTGTATCTACCCGGCTTAATACGCGTACTAATGAACTACGGGGAAACTTATCCGGGGATATTTAAATTGAATGCATTAAAAAGTTGGATGTGATCCAGTTTCAGTGCTGATTTAACCCAAATTGTTGGAAATTGGATTGATCTACATTTAAAATATCACTATATTGTGTGCATTTTTCTTGGTTTTCTTTCTAGCTCTGCTAAGGACTAGATGGCAGAGTAAGGCTGTAAATAGAAAGCAATGGAAGGGAATGAAGGAGGCCTATGTCAGAAGACACACTGGGAATTAAGAACGGATGCCGACGGGTGCTAATAATATAATTGAATTTATTAATTAATTGAAATTATGTAACAATAACAATGTAAACCTCAGTAAATAAAGGCTTTATTTATTTATTATAATTTATTACTCTTTACTCGATTTCACAGAATCTAGAGCCGTGACTTCATCCGCGTGGACTACACAAATTTCAATCCCCTATTTTAAGTGAATTGAATTAATTGAATTGAATTTTCAAAAATTCTACGTCATAAAAGCTATCTATATAAAAGGAAACTTCAATCCGATCTATCTAGGGGTTTGAGCTGTGCGTTGATAGATCCGTCAGTCAGTCAGACACCTTTTCCTTTAATATATTTAAGCATAGGCCGCAAACATACCAGTTGTACAACTGTTTACAACTTTCTAAAGCTACGAACTATCAGAAAACAAATAATATCACAACATTTTTCATTTCAATACGTTTAATTTTTTTTAAATACAAATATTTCATTGCTTGCTCCGTGGCTTGTGGAGGACCCTACAAGAGACCTATGTCCAGCTGTGGATGTCCAACAGTTGACGACGACGACGGCGACGAAATACTCCATTTTCCAATATCTGCTCAAGAAAACTACTGCTAACTGCCTACTTCCCATGCATAAATCTTAATGCAAGTTTGTTCTGTTAGTCTTATACCCACTCCCACTAACGGAACGCCTCCCCACTTAACTCGAAGTTCTCCAAACTAAGCTAAACTAAGCTCGCAGTACACGCGCTTATATTATTGTCAGCGGCATTCAATTAGACAAGTTTGCGCCGCGAAATGAGGTTTCTCCATTACCATGTATTGCTGCGAGTAACAGCTATTGGGGGCGGGCTCATCGTCGACAAACCCCTACCTACTATCTGAAGCTGGAAGAATCCTTCATCCATACTAATCTTGACTAATACAATAAATGCCAAAGTTTGGATGGATGGATGCAGGATGAAGCTTTGTTACTCGATTGCGCGGGATCAGCTGAACAGATTTGGATGAAATTTGGCACAGAGATAGATTATAGTCTATAAAAACACATAGGCTACTTTAAAATACCTCAATCCACGCGAAAGAATTCGCGGGCATCAGCTAATTCTTTTTAAACTTTCACTTTCGTTTGCCTTCCTAAAATGGATATATGAAGTAAAGGAAATCATAGTTAGGAAACTTGCACGCCCGACAGCTATTTAAAATACTCTGGAAGGCATGTGAAGTCTGGCAAACTTCTGTTGGCCAGGACTATGGCCAAGCCCTTCTTACTCTAAGAGGAAACACGCGCTCAGTAGTGAGTCAGAAATGGAATGAAATACATCCGGCGTCATATTATATTTAGATTAATTAATTTTAATTAGGAGCAACTGTCTCTCACTTGTAAATGGGTTTGAAGTATCTTCAGCTTCGTTCCAATTTACAACTGACTTTTCCTAAAAGTACTCGTCTTTTCAAATCTTGATTAATTTGATTTCGCTCGGTGATTTTATTCGACCATTTTTATTTGAATTAGAATTTTTCTAAGGAATAAATAAAACTACGAAAACCACACACACCTAATATGTCAAAGTTCAGACTAGTTTTTCGACCGCAAAACCAAAAAGACACTCGTATTACTCCTCGCAACAATAGCGTCATTCCATTCCGATGGCAATTGCCGGAATTTTTAATAAAACTTACCCCGTTTGTCTCCGGAACGGCGCAGGGGGCTTACAACCATCTCTTATAGCCGAATTATTTTAATATTGTTGACACTCTATAATACTTATTTTAGGGACGTCAGATACATCGTATAATACTGTTATTTTAAAATAATACTGCTTTAAGTAAAGGTGGTAAGGCCAAAGGCACTTGTTTACAAGTTTCGAACTACGCGCGCTACGAACGACTTTTTATTGGCCAACTTTGAGGATTATGCGTAATTTCATACAAATCACGGTTTGATATTCAAGTTTATTTTGTGAGGTGGATTTTTCGGTCGGTGTTCTTAACACGCTTTTATTAGCTTGGCCTTTATGTTTATAGTAATGGAAAAGATTTTTCAATTCAGTTCTATAACTAGGAATGTTAAGGAGCTCCGTACCATAACCGGATCTGATAGAAAAGTTTCGAATAATTTCAGATAGGGATGGAGTATAATGTGATACGTTATGAAAGGTTTTCGCATTGCCGAGGCGATTTTTGTGATTGTAGTATTAACCAAATAATAACCTAGAAATAAAGCCAACTTATTACCTATATGTATTTTATTTTTACAATCCGTCCGTCAATATTTGACGACCTCCGTGGCGCAGTGTGTAGCGCTGTTGCCTTAAAGTGCGGAGGTCCCGGGTTCGATACCCGGCAGGGTCAATTTGGGAATTTATAATTTCTGAATTTTCCCTGGTCTGGCCTGGTGGGAGGCTTCGGCCGTGGCTAGTTACCACCCTACCGGCAAAGACATGCTGCCAAGCGATTTAGCGTTCCGGTACGATGCCGTGTAGAAACCGAATAGGGGTATGGGTTTAATATAACTGCCATGCCCCTAACAGGTTAGCCCGCTACCATCCTAGACTGCATCGTCACTTACCATCAGGTGAGATCGCAGTCAAGGGCTAACTTGTAGTGGATAAAAAAAAAATCCCTTAAAAATCTAGTATCCGCTACTGAAACTATCTGTAACCATCGAATAATTCGAACTTCTTGAACTTTTGCATTAGATATATGTATTTACTCATAAAGTGGCGCATACCAACTTTAATGCTCTTAAAACTATAAAATTGACTTTTACCATCTGGGTGGTATAAATACTTTAAAAATTTTATGCACACAGCAATTTGTAAACCACTCAAGTGGTCTCGTGTACGACAATGTAATAACATTGGGAATCATCACCAGCAACATCATTTAAACCCATTACCAGCTCACTAGTGAGTATGGGTCTCCTCTCGGAATGAGAAGGGTTTGGCCATGTTTCATCACGTTGGTAAAGTATGGATTTCACTTGAAATACCTTCGAGAATATTATGAAGAACTCTCGGCTAAGCTTCATAATAGTAACATTCATTAACACATGCAGCTATGTAGTACATCAACATTTTCCTCAGCTATACCCGTGCAAAATATCACGTCGATCCGGTGTTCGGTTGCATCGTGATTGATGGACAAACCAGTAAACAAGCACACTTTCGCATTACTAATATTAATATGAAGTAAAAAGAGATAATAGTAAAAAGGTATACTTTATAATATGTAACAAACACAAAAGCTCATAAATTTTACAGAGCAATGCTAGTACATCACTTTCCAATTTGATCACGTCGGGTAACTACGTACCTGCCAAGTCTAGACTACAACAGCGTCAAGAAAAACGATCTAATTTATCTAAAGTCAAAGTACACCTTTCCATTCGGAGTTACAAGTTTCTTCAATACATTAAAGGTGTTTTAGGGTGCGTTTCCACCAGAGACGTGCGAAGAAAATGTCATGCTGATGCCTGCGAGTTCATCCGCGTGGATTGGATTTTTTTGGTTCCCTAAAGGAGTCTATGTATTATTCCAGACTATAATCTATCTCTGTGACAAATTTCATCCAGATCCGTTCAGCCGTTCTGGCATGATTGAGTAACAAATATCCAATAATCCATACATTCAAACTTTCGCATTTATTATATTAGAATAGATAGATAGATTGCACAAAAATAAAATATATCGTCTCACGTATTTCACACTCATCTCTCGCTTGCTTGTTTTGCGAGTATAAAAAAATTGCTCAACTAAATCCTATTTCTATTAAGTTTTTCGATTTGCCTGTAGTTGTAGGAGGCCACCCTACCGGCAAAGAAGTGCCGCCAAGCGATAGGTACAATGCCGTGTAGAAACCGATTAGGAGTATGGGTTTAATACCATGCCACTAACAGGTTAGCCCGCTACTATCTTAGACTGCATCATTACCATCAGGTGAAATCGCAGTCAAAGACTAACTAAGTAGTGGATAAAAAAAAGTTGCTCTGACCGAGGCTAGGAAACTTAAGTGGATTACTTCATTTTCGCCCAACGCTAAGCTCTAGTGAAAACGCTCCCTTAACCTTAAAATCTTGTTAGCCTTTGTGTAAATCTCCGGCGCACGTCCTCCGCCTCACCTGAGGCAAAAAGGCAATTACAATAAATTACTCCTTTGGCCTGAAGTTCCACAAAGTTGGGAGCGGCGGCAGAAGCGCCTAGACAAAGCTTCGTCCCCAAAACAACTTTGCAGTGTTTTATGGAACGCCGTGACAAAGTGCCTGGCCACTAAACGTGAAATTAGTGGCCACGGGTGGCCATGGAATCAAAAAGCAGCCCGGATCGTGCTGCGGTTACACCGAACAGTTGTTCTTTAAATGATCGTACTAAAGTTGGAAATTAGACGGTCTGTACAACTTTGTAATGCGCGACAGACTACGTTTTCTTGTACGCTGTCAAAACTCTTGTACTCTCTTGCTCCAATAGCGGTCGCTTCAACTTACTAATAACACAGAATAACTACTTAGTCTAATGGTATGATGTATAAATATAAGACTGGCGTTTGAAAATTGATTAGCGAAAATAGTAATTACTTGGGAAGGTCAAGCGGGGGGTTACTATCAACGCTAAAAGCATTATTATATTAATATTGTTGTCGTTCTTGTTTTATTTATTCTGAACCAGAAGTAGATTCACTCGACGTTTCAAAAGCACTTTTTATATGTTTATTTGCATAAAAAAATGTTTAGTTTTAGTTTAGGAATATAATCCTTATGGGATGTCAAGTTACGTCATATTATAAATCTGATATTTCAAAATGATACTGCCTTAAGCGATGGTACTATGCCGCCTGAAACGGAAATCGCGAGAAATTGTTTACGCACTAAATTATTTTGAGTCTGTTTATAGATTATTTTGAAGGCTTTTATTTTTTATTTTTTTCGGAAAACGTGTGTATGTAATTTTGCTAAATGTCATTTTGATATTTTAAAAAAAGCCACTACAAGTTAGTCCTTGACTGCGATCAATCAGTGCAATAAAATTTTGATAGACAAATTGCACTCGGTTGCAATTGCACTTCCAACTTGTACGGTGTAACCGCCACCCGGAAAGCCTGTAGGTATATACCGAGCTAGTAGCTAGCAGCTGGTAGGCAGCCAGTAGCTCGCACGAGCCAAGTTTAATGAAATTCCAGCGCCACCGAAACACATCTCTCTACACAATGTTTTCAAACTTCGCCCGGGCGCGGCGCTTACTACTTCCCCTATTTTCCTGATTTTCCCCTTTCACATTCCACTCTAGAAAGGGAAGCTGGTTTTTTTATTGAAAGTGGATACCTACTTTTTGCTTAGAGTACAGCATTTTTATTTTGTTAGAATAGCTTGAGAGGTAAAGTTCGCCATCTTTGGGAAAAGATACGCAGCTACATATAGAAGGTATATTCATTTGACTATTCATAAGCACTTGTAAAAAGTCTATTTGAATAAAAACATTTGAATTTGAATTTGAATACGGTGTGTTGCTTCGGCTTTGTTTACAATTTAAAAAAACAGGGTATAGTGTACGTAAGTAGGGTACTTTTTTAAACCTCTACAAAATGAGCCGTATCACCTGATAGTCCTAATTATGGTAGCGGGCTAAAATGTCTGAAATGGTAGGGGTGTGGCAGGTACATTAAACCAACCCTTAACCGGTTTTTACCCGGTGGTTTAACCGCTTGGCAGGACGTCCTTGCCGGTACGTGGTAACTAGCTACGGTCAAACCCTCCCACGGACCAGACTAAAGTAAAATTCAGAAATCATAAATTTCCAAATTGACCATGCGGGGAGCGAACTCGGGGCCCCTTGTAAGACTACAGCACTCGCAGTCAATGCTTTTAATGCTTGTTATAATTTCTATACAATCATTAGCTGATGAAAAGGTAGTTAAATGCCTGGAGAGTGTCGCAGACTCTTTATCCCGAAGGATCAGTTTCCTATCTATTTTCTATACCCAGAAATTATAACATCTATGTATGAGAAATATTACTAAAAAGGTCTAATTTGAACCGCTAGGAATATATGGAATGCTCTTCCGGCTTCCGTGTTCCCCTCATCTTATAATATCATCATCACTACAGCCTATTAACGTCCCACTGCTGGGCACAGGCCTCCATTCTCATAGGAGAGCGGGAATCAGAGCTTAGACCCACCACGCTGCTCCAATGCGGGCTGGCGGGCTTTAACGACTATTATCATGTTAGTGATAATAACCGGGACCGACGGCTTAACGTGCTCTCCGAGGCACGGGGGTGAAACACCGCCAACTTCCAACTCCGGGCTAGCACTGAGAATTTCTTAATCGAAAAACCCAATACCTAACTTTCATGCCCGACCAGGAATCGAACCCAGGACCCCGTGATCCGCAGTCGACTATGCTAACCACTAGACCAACGAGGCAGTTAGGCGAGGCAGGCAGGCAGGCGAGCATCTTATAATATAGGTACCTTCAAATCAAGAGTGAATAGGCATCTTCTAGGCAAGCGCGCTCCACCTTAGGCTGCATCACCACTTGCAAGCAGGTTTGATTGCAGCTAAGCGCTAGCTTATATATTTAAAAAAAAACTCGTTTCCATCTTATTCTAAACGCAATGGCAACTTTGACCAGCTTGGCAACTAGTTACCATCGAGGGGGCAGATTCCAACGCCAATAGAGATTCCACAGGGCTTTAGAAAATCATAAATTTATGCAGAAGAAGTCACGGGCATTTACAAGAAATATATTATTAGTAAATAAAACGAAGAGAGAGGGAAATATAATAACAGAGAGCATAGCTAGCCCACTCGGACTCGGACGTTTACACAAGTTTAGGAACCCACTACGAGTATGAGGATAACAATGGCCATACACAGCAACTACTGGATAAGTGCCTCTTTAAAATAAAGCCACCTATTCACACCACGACACAAAGAATTATACATGTAACGGTTAGCCTTCGCCTGATGGTAAGTGAAGATGCAGACTAAGATGGTAGCGGACTAACTTGTTAGGGGTATGGCAGTTATATTAAACCCGTATCTCTAATCGGTTTCTACACGGCATCGTACCGGAACGCTAAATCGCTTGGCGGCACGTATTAATGGGCAGGTATAGCCACAACCGCAGCCTCCCAACAGGTTAGACCAGGGAAAATTCAAAAGTTATAAATCCCGAATTGACCCTGCCTGAAATACCGCGCCCAGAACGCGGTGAGATAATCTGCGATATTTCAGAAAATTCGACCAATTTTGTCCCTAGCCTTCAATTTCAGCCTTTTGTCATCTCAAAAGGGTTTAATTTAAGCTATCAAAATATTATATCGTAATTAATTTTTATTCATTCATTGGGCAAACGGGATTACTGAAAACTTTCCGCCAGAAACCAGAAATTCCCACGATTTAGTCAAAATATTTTAAATAAAAAACCCAAACTGCTTTATGAATAAGACTCCCAAAAATGAATTACAATTCATCTTTGAACACAGACTATGATTTTGCAAGTAGGTCACATTGCCCCGTAACTCAAGATCAAAGTTTGTATGAAAAGTAACAGATGTTAGTTTCGCTTTGCTTTTGAAGTCGCATGATGAATGGGACGCCTTAAGTCTTACAGTGGGTGTTGGCCGACTGGCGCACTTGAACTGGTGCTTAAGTACGATAGCGAGTTTAATGCGCTTTGCTAAATGACAATACTAACTAAAACTATTTATATTTTTACTAGATGATGCCCGCGACTTCGTCTTCATGGATTTAGTTTTTTGATTACCGCGCGAACTCCTTAACTTACCAGGATAAAAAAGTCCTTCCCGGGATACAACCTATCCCTGTACCAAATTTCATCAGACAGACAGAAAGACGGACTTTATGGTAATCCATACTATTTACGCGCAAAAATTTAATAACTTTAGCTACGAAGAAAACTCATACAGAATCGCATGAATATAAGCTGCTGGCTTAATTTTTTATACGACTGCCTGAAAAAAGGAGTATATTCCCTGCCACGTATAACTTAAGTACCTTCAAGGCAAGAGTGAATAGGCATCTTCTAGGCGAGCGCGCTTCAACCTAGACCTCATCACTGCTTTATATCAGGCGTGATTGTCGTCAAGCGCAAGCCTATCTTGCAATAAAAATAAAAAAAAAAATCCACCATAACTTCTATACGCCTGAACCGATTTTGATTGATAAGGTATCGTTAGAATCCCTAGCTTATTCCGAGTGACATAGGCTAGTAAAATTAAAAAAAAATGATGGGATGACCATGGTCCCACTAGAAGAGTAACATAATGTCCCACATAAGTGATTCCCAAAAAAAATATCATTTAAAAAAATGTGAATAAGATTCCAATAGGTAATTAATGACTGTGGTACCTACCGTTACGTAGGAGATAGTTACGGGTTACGGCAGAGCAGTCGTATTTATTAATAATTTTAATTATATTCACTTGTTTTTGTTTCACTACACGTTAGCCTTTGACTGCGATACCACCTGATGGTAAGTGATGATGCAGTCTAAGATGTAAGCTATCTAAGCATGAAGGTGTAACAACATTTACTTAAAATATTAGTAGTATTACTTGCTCTAAAAAGTTAAATCCTTTGTATCAATACCAGCGAAGCATGATATATAACACAAAACGAAGAACAAACACATTACAATCATACAATGTCATCACTTTTACACACTGTAAAGCAATTCTGAAACACTGTCGCCGAGTCCAAGTGGTTAGCATGTCCTCAAAATGTTCAAATCCAATCTTTCAGCCAACTTTGATACTTTATTTTGCTGCCAAGCCCACCTTTAAAACAAGGTATTTGAGTTGTTTTTCATTTAAATATATCAACTGCTTTATTATCATTGCAATACATACGTTACTATTTTATATGATACCTATTCCACCTTTATCACAAGAGATTTAAGTTGGTTTTCTTTTAGCATGGCTGTTGAAATAACTTTGTTTTGATAGTATGGTTATCTTATCATCAACCCAATTTTGAGGTTTATATCTTCAGGATTAGGTTTATAATGCCTTGTATCGTAATTCAACTTTAGTGGGATGTTTCTATATTAGGATTTTGATTATTATTATTATTATTGGCTGAGACGTTTTTGTTGGAGGTTCCAGGAAGCCTTCTCGTTATATTTTTCTTGTTAATAGTTTCCTTATGTCTATTGCTTCCTTTGGCTTCATATTTGCTATGGGAATGGGATAATTACATTGATGGGTTTGCAATAACAACATGGATTATTATTTTTACCCGACTTCGTAAATTATGAGTTTGGGCGTCTATGTTTATTGTTTATTATGTACATTCTTACCCTTATTACTTACTCTATCTAACTAACTGCCACGTCTGATAATGTGAATAAGTTTTTTGACTGTAGATTATGATATTCTGGATCCCAGTGCCCCAGTACCAGTATCACTATGTATTATTAAAACAAAGTCCCCCTGCCGCGCCTGTCTGTATGTCTGTCTGAACGCAATAAACTCAAAAACTACCGAAACGATTTTCATACGGTTTTCATCAATGGACGGAGTGATTCAAGGATAACGTTTATGTGTATAATTTTTTATGATAAATACAGCATTTAATTAAAATAATGATAACAGAATATATAAGTAGATAAAATTAATTAATTAATTTTTTATTGTTTTTCGTAAATTGGTTGAAATATGATGACATTTTGAAGCAACAAACATACATACAAAATTAAAACTATCGCGTTTGTTAATTTGTCCTTCAATCACGTCGTAAGTCGTAACAGAGCAATGGATCGACATGTTTTTTGCATGGGTATACTTAAAGACTTGGAGAGTGACATAAGCTACTTTTTATCGAATACAAAATACTTAAACCACGCGGACGAAGTCGCGGGCATCAGCTAGTTTCGAATAAAACTAGGGTTTTCTGTCGAGAACAAATCAAAAATTAGCTGTACGCTGTGCGTACTCTTAAGAAGCGATCATATAAATTATATTGGTCTTAATTTTGGTTCAGTACACAGTAAAGGCACGTAGAGATAGATCCATCCAGTAGAGGTTCAAACAAATAAACAAAACACGTTGGAGGCAAATGGAGGCGAGGAACAGATCGGCTCATTTGTCCGCGTCTCCAAAAGGCAGCCTTTATCGGCTATCGGTGCCTATCCGACAGAAACACGAATTGCTTACTTTATTGAGCACAGGAATATTAATTGTCTCTCTTTATTTGTAAATAATATTATTAGGTGTTTAATGGATTTTGACAAAAACTACAAAATACAAATCATCAAAATCAAAATTAAATCTAAATTAAAAACTAAATTAAAAACTGAAAACTAAACATTAAAAATATCATCTATCCCGCTGCAGTGAGGCAGTGTGCCCAGAACGCTGGCTGCGTTACCCCGCTGAATAGCCAAACTTATATGTTGGCCGTGGCCGTCACCTGTGGACTGTGTGAGACGAGAAGATAGATCCTTAAAAAATCAATTAAGTTTGTTGTACAAACTTAATTGATTTTACTCTAACTTCCTATCTACATCTACACAGAAACATATCTGAATTCCTTTAAACATTACTTTGGTCGTCTAGAATCAGCAATGCTGGCATTGCTTAGGTGACAGGGACGTGACGCAGGAAACTAACAGTATTTTCACAAAGTCTTTGTATGCATTTCCTAACTCTCTCAACTAAATACCTACTAAGTAAGAGTAGTGCTGAAGTTTGACGACTTCTCTGGCGCAGTGGCCTTATTGTGGGAGGCCCCAGGTTCGATTCCTGGCAGGGTTTAATTGGGAATTTATAATTTCTGAATTTTCTCTGATATGGCCTGGTGGGAGGCTTCGGCCGTGGCTAGTTACCACCCTTCCGGCAAAGACGTACGACCAAGGGATTTCACGTTCCGGTACGGTCCCGTGTAGCAACCGAATTCAAGATGTTATTCAATAATTTTTCAACAGAAATGTTTCAAGTTATTACAAAATATTTTTTTTAAATTCAAAAAATCATCTAATGTGTAGAAGCACCTTTTTGTAAGCCACCTTTTAAGTCATATCTTAAATAGATAGATTGAATGTAAGTTCTCTAATTTATAGCTTTATAAGATCCCCCCTCGTAAAAAAAGGTCCTAACCACTAGTCAAGCAAATAAAGAAATCATAAATTCATAAATTCACACTCATTCCACATCAGACCACAGCGCCCATCACCACGCGAAGAATGTCGTCAAAAATAATCACGCAAACTTGAACCGTAATACCTGTTGTTACGAGCACCGCGCTCCCACAAAGAGGCCATTCACACCAGTAATTAGAACAGCGATTAGGCTACAGCCTACATCCCTCAGGGCTTGTTGCCCGTTGTCTCAGCCCGTATGAAACAAACTCCACCACAACATAACCGCTAATTTACTCTACCCGCCTTAAGAACTGGTGGAGTGGGCTACGTTTGTACCTTTGTCGCTTTTAAACTCCCTTGCATAATCTAATCTATACTTTTATTATAAAAGTTAAAGCGTGCCTGTCTGTTACGCTTTCCCGGCCCATCTTTTGAACCGATTTTGATAAAATTGGATACACAGGTAGGTGACATCCCGGGGAAGGACATAAGCTACCCGGATAACTATATTTCATCCCGGAATATTGAAGAGTTCCTTCGGGAATCAAATGGGATGAAATTTGATACAGGTATACGTTGTATCCCGGGTAATCCACGTGGGCGAAGTCGCGGGCATCAGCTAGTTACTAACTAGTTGAACCGTTCTTTTGATCGAATTTACGCCCACGCAAGTGATTATTATAGTAGAAAAGCGTGTGGGTGAATGTAACATTCTCTATTATTTAACCTTAATCTGATAATAGGTATAGCAATCCGATATCATGTTGGATGGGTATAATAAGATGATTGAAGGCTTAAACAGCATGGTTCTAAGTAACTGGAGTATAACATACCCATTTTCCAAACTTCGTAATCACCTAGATCTTTTTAGGGTTCCGTACCAAAATGGTAAAATGGAACCCTTATGGTGCTACTTTCTCCGTCTGTCTGTCCGTCTGTCCGTCCGTCACACTCGATTATTTCAGTAACTACCGAAGCTATCGACATGAAATTTGGAATAGTTGTGTATATTAGTGGCCCAAAGACACTGGAATTTAAGATTTTGCATGTGAGTGGTGGTGGCATTGCTTGCTTGGGAACTTAGCTTTCTTGCTTGGTTGGGAAGGTAAACGGTGCTTCTCTTGTAACTGCATGCTTGACCATACAGAATTTTTTTTTTCTGTTGGCGGATTATAGCAAAATAATTGTATTCTTTTCTTGCTAAATCATGAACTTCCGCAAAGTAACGCCTGATTCCATTCAATACTGGAATTTAAAAAAAATGGAAATTATTTTTGTTCTTATTTAAAAAGGGGGGAAAATCTGAGGGTTGAAATTTAAAAGTGAGATAACTGTACTGTGTGGGGTATCATATGAAAGGGTTTACTTTGTACATTCTAAAACAGATTTTTAATTATTTTTAGTTATGATAGTTTTTGATTTATCGGGGAAAATGTCTAAAAAAAATACCGTCCCCCCCCCCCCCCCCCTTATCTCCGGAGTTTACCAATCGAAAAATTTGAAATAATTATGGTCAATAGGAATTTACGTATACTTTACAGGAAAACTATAGCCAATGCTCTAACTAGCATAGTTTTTAGGGTTCCGTAGCCAAATTTGGCAAAAACGGAACCCTTATAGATTCGTCATGTCTGTCTGTCTGTCTGTCTGTCTGTCCGTCCGTATGTCACAGCCACTTTTTTCCGAAACTATAAGAGCTATACTGTTGAAACTTGGTAAGTAGATGTATTCTGTAAACCGCATTAAGATTTTCTTACAAAAATAGAAAAAAAACAATAAATTTTGGGGTTCCCCATACTTAGAACTGAAACTCAAAAATTTTTTTTTCATCTAACCCATAGGTGTGTGGTATCTATGGATAGGTCTTCAAAAATGATATTGAGGTTTGTAATATAATTTTTTTCTAAACTGAATAGTTTGCGCGAGAGACACTTCCAAAGTGGTAAAATGTGTGTCCCCCCCCCGTAACTTCTAAAATAAGAGAATGATAAAACTAAAAAAAATATATGTTGTACATTACCATGCAAACTACCACCGAAAATTGGTTTGAACGAGATCAAGTAAGTATTTTTTTTTTTTTAATACGTCATTAATCGTAAATCGCAATTTACCTTTCATTCAATCAACTCAAATATTTAAAAAAAACATTTAATTTAAAACTTATTACAGGTTTGTACGGAACCCTCGGTGCGCGAGTCCGACTCGCACTTGGCCGGTTTTTTTGATATTAACAATAAACCTCTACAAACAAAGTTAGTCTTGCGGTTCATTAACAAAGGTAATTATTTATTAATAATGGTACGGAACCCTTCGTGCGCGAGTCCGACTCGCACTTGCCCGGTTTTTTTTTTACTTTTGTTGATCGATAAAACTGTTTTTTATGCTCGTTAATTTTTAAAGATTTCAGTGAAATTTGACAAAATCCCTCATTGTATTATCATAAATAGTCAAAATATCTGTGCATCTGTAACTATTTAGAAGCAGGGGCCCAATTGTCTAAGCAAATCGTAATCATTTGACAGCTTATAACGTATTATTCGAACTGTTTAAGAAGTTTATACATGCTTGTTGTCGTGCAGGCATCTATGAACTCCTTAAACAAGTCGAATTATACGATAGACAAACGATTATGATCACGATTTCCTTATTTACGATACGATATATCTGAAAAGAAGATGACGTGTGATCGAAATCGAAATCAAGTTGCACTGTCAGCAAATCTGGGATATAGTATGCCAAGTCAGAAAACGGAGAAAAAACGAGAGGTTTCAGCAGACAATCTTAATAAAGCCATTCAGCCAAATGATACGCATCCGGAAAGTTCACAAATCACGAGATCTTCGCGAATATCTTTCCCAGTTCCTCCCGAACGTCATTTAGGAGGAACACCACTCTGCGAGTGATTTTATCAGTTAAATAATAGCTCTTAGGCGTCGATTGGGACAGGTGAACAGCCTTTGTGAGGGTGGGTGCGTTAAATTGAATGCCCTCCATACGTGAGGCCTACGTGCCTCAGATAATCACCTCGGAGTTCGTTCCTTATCGCCTCGTTTATTCAAATAACAATACGAAAGAGGTGTGGATTCTTTTTGTTGAATCGGTAGACTCAAGTTTTTTTGTATTCATTATCTTTCTCTTTGCGCCGTATTGCTCATTTCTGAGGGTCGTGAGCCCTTTCCATTAATCACGTAATGCTTGGAGTTTTTTTTCATTCGATCAGCATTCGGGCGTTGGATCCATTTTGTTCCTTTAAATGGAAACCTAAATCCACGCGAGTGAAGTCGTAGCTTGAGTCGTAGGCATCGTCTAGTAACGGCATTCTGAACTAGTGGTATATTCACTCGACTATTCAAAAGCACTTGTCAACGTATGCTTGACTAAAAAGATTTGAATATTGAATTTTTTTTTAACAATATAATATTAAAACTTAAGTTTTTTTTCCTGTAACCATATAGAACCATTTAACATTGCAGCTTTATTTTCTACTAAAATTTAATAACCTTATATGTTATATTACATTAACATAAACTTCTACTAAAAAAAAAAACTTGACTTGACTAGAATGTATAATTTATTTGTCACAATACCTTCAATCAAATCATCGAACTTTAATGACTAAAACCCTAAAGTAAAAATGTTCAAACAAGCTTTGAAACTACATTTCGTATGTTAGGCGGATTGCAAGACCACAAAGCAGGCAAAACCACACGTTCGCAACAAGTGTGCGACAAAGTGCACTGTATCAGATAAGAAGCGCCCGCAGACCTCTCTGGTCAACTGCGACGTATAGACGACTCTCTATACTGATTGTGCTACCTATTTAGACTTGCCGAATATACACAGCTAGATATCTGTGACTTTACCCGCGTGGTTAAAGTTTTTTGAGCCATTTTTAGCCCATGTCACACTCCAAGTCCTCAACTAGACCCATACAAAAACACTTCGATCCGTTGCTCTGTTGCAGCGCGATCGAAGGACAAACCAACAAACAAAACCACTTTAGCATTTATAATAATTATTATAGTATGATTGGTATAATTAGGTAATGGCCCACGACATTCACTTTTATTCCACTACAAGTTAGCCCTTGACTGAAATCTCACCTAGTGATAAATGTATATATATTTAAGTCTAAGATGGTAGAACGCTACCATCTTAGACTGCTTATACGTTAGGGACATGGTAGTTTTAATAAACCCATACCGATAGTTAATCGGTTTCTACACAAAATCTTGCCGGAACACTTACCTAACACTTGGCAGCACGTCTTTAAGAGTGGGGTGGTAATTAGCCACGAAACCTCCTATCAGACCAGACCAGTGAAAATTCAGAACTTATAAATTCCCAAACTGACCTTGCCAGGGAGCGAACCCATATGTTTTTCTTCAGACTTTTCAATTTTACTGGATTAAGAATAATATCTGTCCCCTGTGTGCAACCTTTCTGCATACCTACCTAAAGCACCTACATAAAGAGTTAAATCAGTTTAAGAGGATGAGCCAATTTTTGGCATTCATGAGGCTTTTCCTCCACCAAAGACAAAAAGTTGTGTGTTAGCTCCGATGCACGACTGGAGTTTACTCTTCACGAACGATTATAAAATATATAAATTAGTAAATGAGGATAAATGAACTCAATTTTTAAATTACTGAAAGCATGCTTGATACAATTATTTATACTATCTAAATAATTTATATTCATCAAAATACATTACATAGTCATGGAAACAAGCAAGAGTTACCATGGAAACATAAAATCGATAACGTAACGGAGAAAGTTCAATTTTACTCCCCATACATTTTCATAACCCGCGCTTTTATATGAAAATCGATTCTAAAGGAGATAAACTTCAAAAACACTTTGAAAGTCTACATTAGAGCGGCTGTGGTTGACACGACAAAAACTATTGTCTGCAACTAGTTGCTTAAGTACTTGCCGTCGAAACCGCAGCCGAGTGGTCAGGTTAAAGCTATGGCTGGGAGATTGTGCATTTGTCCTATTTGTCGATTTCACGTTAACACAGACAAATTCCACGGGCTCGTACGAAACGCATTCCTTGTTTCTATATATTCGAAGTTCGAACCTTTGGGATATGGAATGCTTTCCGCCTTTCCTTTTCCCCTCCACTTTTAATATTATCTACAAATCCATACTACATATACTATCTTACTTCATACTAATATTATAAATGCGAAAGTGTGTTTGTTTGTTGATTTGTCCTTCAATCAAGCCGCAACGGAGCAACAGATCGACATGATTTTCGGCATGGGTACAGTTGAGGACCTGGAGTGTGACATAGGTTTCTTTTTATTCCCGCAGGAATAACAAAAAACATAAACCACGCAGACGAAGTCGCGGGCATCAGCTAGTCTCACATTATAAATGTGAATGTTTGGACGGATCGATGATGCACAGAGATAGATTATAGTCTGGAATAACACACAGGCTACTTATTTCATCCCGGTAAATTAAAGAGTTCCCGCGGGAACTAAAAAAACACAATCTACGCGGATGAGCTAGATAAAACATCAAATATGTTTAAGAAAAATATTGTTAGGAAAATACACTGTCCTTGAGTTTTGAACCAAGCTTGTATTATCATTCATTACGTCCGTTATAATCAGACCACTCATTCAATATTATTATTATTCTCTTCTGAAATATAATTTAATACAAGGAAAACGTAATGTCTGAAATAATATTCCGAATTCCGGCTGTTTTCTTCTGAAAGACAGTAATGGCCAATTTACTACTTACAGATCTGAGAGCTGGGGTATTGGTTTTTGTACAGTTTTAGACAAACGCATCTGTAATCATCATACTTTTATAATATTATAAATGCGAAAGTTAGTTTGTTTGTTGGTTTGTTGGTTTGTCCTTCAATCACGCCGCAACGGAGCAACGGATCGACGTGATTTTTGGCATGGGTATAGTTGAGGACCTGGAGAGTGACATAGGATACTTTTTATCCCGGAAAATTAAGGAGTTCCCGAGGGAATTAAATAAAACTTAAACAAAGCGGACGAAGTCGCGGGCATCAGCTAGTAACGCTATAAATGCAAAAGTGTGACTGTCTGTCTATCTGTATGTCTGCTACGTTTTAACATTCCATCTATTTAACTGATTTTGACGAGATTTTGATAGAAGTTGCGACCTGAGAAATCACACCCATAAACCTAAATATACGCGGACGAAACCGCGTGTGTC
The DNA here is from genome assembly GCA_963932025.1 of Erebia epiphron. Classification (NCBI taxonomy): domain Eukaryota; kingdom Metazoa; phylum Arthropoda; class Insecta; order Lepidoptera; family Nymphalidae; genus Erebia; species Erebia epiphron. The sequence continues at coordinate 660,657 of OZ009947.1, read as the reverse complement.
TTCTGGTTGTATTGAATAACAAAGTTTGTGGAATATTTTAGTCTCTTAATAAGGCTCTTCTTAGTAGAATTTACTTTCCGAAACGGTGGGATAGAACAAGAATGTAGCGCGTGGAAGTCTCTGTAAAAGCGGCCACCCATGCTAGGATATATAAGTGAATGGTTAGCCGGCACAGTTGGATTGTGCAGGCAAAAAGACCTAATATCCAGCTGTGACATGATACTTCTATAGATTGATGACTACGATGATCACTCACGTTGATGTTATAGTTCAAACAAGCATGTTGAAATACAGATAGAACAAGGCAAGTATAGTCCCACAAACTTATCTGACCCGGTAACACCGACGCTAGTAGATATAAAAGATGAAATTAAAAAAAAAAACTTATAATCAGGCATAAAAATTAAATTCAAATTCGGCTACCAGGTCAGAAAATAAGTTATTATGGTACAAAGCACAAGCTCTCAGCCTACAGCCGAAACAAAAAATCAAACTCGGTCGTAATTCATATCATTATGAGAAATAGGAAGAAAATCTCATGATTAATGACTCAAAACGGAGTATTTGCATGAGTAATAAATTATTTGGGAGGGAGCAATCACAAAGATCCCGCAGCTATAGCCGAATATAGACGGACCATTGTGAGACGGGAAGTGGGAAACTTTGGGGTATATTGACGTTATTATGTTTTGATTTGTTTTACTAACGTAGATCCACAAAATATTGTATACTTTTTTGCAACGATTGAAGGGAAATGTCAGTGTAAGGAATAGCTCAAGAAAAAGAAGATTTTCAACGTTTTTCTCCGTACATAATATAGGACTAGGTACACATACAGAGTTGTAATATTTACTATCGATGGGTAAGCCCTTTATATATCAGCGGGATTCTAGATTGCTGATAGCCGTGACACTATCCATTTGTCATAATTTATTATTAAGAGATGACTTTCCATTTGTCATAATTACTTGATGTTCGGCTTAGTAGAACAAATTTTTTTTATGAGAATTTTTCCATTTACCTGTATGATTAATAAGCGCCTAATCTCGTCAAAATCCGCTAAGCGAACAGGCAAACAGAAGGATGGAAACACTTTCTCATTCTAAATATTATTAGATTTTTTACTATTTATTGTGTACCTAAAACGGACAACATTAAGTCATGTCCAACAGTGGACGTTTATTGGTTGATGAATGGCGTCACGTGAATGGTTACACGTCACGTTGGCGACTGGTTAATGCTTCGCTTGATTAAAAAATTTGCTCAGTGAAAAATCTTTCTAGGTACCTACTTCAAAGAAACCAGACTCAGTTGTACGTGATATGTACTGTGATATAGTATTCAGCCAGTTTATCCATACAAAATTAATATGGATATGTCCCCTTAAGATTGCAAAAATCGTTAGATTGTAATCCAACTAGCTATATTGTAAACTGTCGACGGATTGTGAACCGTTCAATGTTCCGAGTGTAAATTTTTGAAATATTCATTGTATTTACCTTTTCTTGTCTCTTTCTTGTAGGTTAGGTTAGGGTTCGACATAAATGACAGGTAGTGCCTTAGGTTTTGTCGGGTTTATATACCTAACAGATTACAATCTACCGAAAAATAATGCGTTAAATTGTAATCTGTCGACAGTTTACAATATCGCTAGCTAGATTACAATCCAACGGCCTTTGCAATCTTACGGTGACAGATATACCGCGTAGGCTAAAAGCAAAAAAAATATACTGTGGTTAATTTAGGCTCCCGAAAGCCACGCAATTCGTAAAGATGTCTGAATTTTATATTCTCTCTGTCAGGCGACAAATTACCGGATTAGGTGGTCATTAGCAATTATTCATAAGGGTTGAAACGGACCGATCCGCCCCATAAATTATACAAATTATATGAATTATACGAGTTATACAAATTATCGCGATACGCCGGCCCGGACATTTATATTAATATTGCGAACAATTTTCATAATGGCTCCACGAGTTGATAATTAATTTGGTGGGTCCATCAGTTATAGTGTTATTTGATGAACCTGATGCGCTCAGTGGTTTGTCTATTTTCTAAATAGGATCACAATTTTACGGTCACATTTATGAATTAGCCATCATAATCGCTTATTTATCCATACTTAATATTATAAATGCAAAATTTTGTCTGTCTGCCTGCAGCGCTCAACCGATTTTGCTGAAATTTGGTATGGAGGTAGGTTATATCCCGGGGAAGGACAAAGGCTACTTTTTATCCCGGACAATTAAAGAGTTCCTGCGGGAATTAAAAAGCTTTTTCCACGCGGATAAAATCGCGGGCCTCAGCTAGTAGAAATATATTATTTAGACCTGTAATTTTGCAGATGAATGAATAAAAATAAAAAAGAGTGGACCGTGTAGCCTATGTGATCATTATGTAATACTATGACATGGTTCCATCTGCTTTTCTTGATTTGTCACACTGAGGCGCATGGAAGTCTCTCCATGAGACCTGCTGACGTTGCCCGGCTATAGACTAAGATAAATTTATTAAAATAAACTTTAGTATACTCTATAAAATGCCGTAAAATTACGGCAAGTGAGGTCAAGAAAACGTCGTCCGTGGCGTGGATCGCTCTCTACTTGTAAACAAGTGCCCGCGCCGTTCCGGAGACAAACGGGGTAAGTTTTATTAAAAATTCCGGCAACTCCGATGTAACGGCGCCATTTTGCGGGGGTCATAGTGGGATGGCCGACGCTCGTGAGTGAAAAACAAATCTTAGTCTCGTTGCAGTTATCTTTTATTGTTCAAGTATAGTTAGTTCTTGTAAGCGCTGATGGTCTGGTGGTATAGAAGCCCAGTTTCCTATACGGGTGGTCTGAAGGGTTACTAGCATCACTCAAAGCAGTATTATTTCAAAATGACAGTTTTATGCCTCGTGCCTTGACGTCCATAAAATAAGGATTAAAATTCGAACTATATAATTCTATACATAAAATATATATCCAATAGTTCATCTGCTGGTGGCTAAGTTATGTTAAACCACTATACCCCGGTTACCTAATTGGTTTCTACATGGCATCGTGCCGGACCGCTAAGTTGCTTGGCGGCATGACTTTGTCGCTAGGGTGGTTAACTAGCCGCAGCCGAAGGCCTCTCACCAGACCAGACTAACGAAATTTCAGAAATTATAAATTCCTAAAGTGCGATCTACCGGGGATCGAACCCGGGATCTCCCGTACGTTTAGCGCTCAAACACTGGCGCCAGGGAGGTCGTCAAACGCTTAAGCCACGGTAATATTTATAGATACCAATACTGTGCTTAAGCTCTAATAATGGTGGATATATACGCGATGGAATAGGTAATAATATAATATCTCTCCTACTAGGTTCCCACGGTCTCTAATGTGTTTTTGTACTTAGGGCCCAAAAGCTCATTCATTTTGACAAGTTTTACCAACTCAGCCTTGGATGGGCGGAACATCTTCCTCCCAGCCAACGTGAGCTGGGGGAACGTAGGTTGAAAGTTCTATATATAGTGCAATTTCGAAAGAATTTCTGTATCGTGATTCAGGCGGCGGCACGTGATTGGCTAACGTGAGTACTCTGTTAGGGTTACTTCGTGTTTACGTCGTAGGTCTAACATCGCCACCTATTATCATGTACCTAGGGGTGTGTGCCCTTACATAATCATCAGATCCCCGGATAAGCCACCGAGGCGCAATGACCCGCCGAATCATCAATCAATGTACATAATTAATCAAAGGCCATCAAGCAATCAGCTTTACTTCGTGGATATTATCTGCGATTAGCTAATCACGCTTTGAGATAATCAAATAATTGTAGTGTAACTGACAGGAGCTATGCTTCGTGGTAAGGGATGATGCTATAGTCACTGGTAGATTGCGCCAACCTGTGACATTATCTATACTTCTATCTATATATCTATACATATATGTGTTATAAATATATATGCATAGATGTATCTATACTTACTTATTAATATTATAAATGTGAAAGTTTTGATGGATGGATGGATGTTTGTTACTCAATCATGCTAGATCAGCTGGACTGGATGAAATTTGTCACAGACATAGATTATAGTCTGACATAACATGAGCTATTTTTTATCCCGGAAAGTTAAAGAGTTCCCACTGGAACGAAAAAACCTTAAATATCGCAGACGAAGTCGCGGGCATCCGCTAGTTAACGATAGTTGTGAGATGGTGATGATAAAAAAAACTCGGCTTTGTGGGCTATTATCAGACCAGAGCACGTTTGGAACCCTCGTAGCTTTAGTTTTAAGATACCGTATAGTGATAACCATCATATTTTGTAAGTAACTGGACGTCAATAAGTGTACAGTGTATCTAATAGGCCTATTACACTGCACTTATCACAGGGCCCTGTTGTAAGGGTGGGCGTGGCCGCTAGTTAGAGCGTCGCTTAGTACACAGCAATAAGGACCAAATTAGGGACCCTTACTCCTTAGTGTAATAATATAAATTGATTAAATACTTTTGACTTTGACATTGACTTATGCAAAAGTGCATCTGTCTATCTGACCGGCCGTTTTCACGGCCTGCCAGTTTAACCGACTTTGATGGGACGATCCAAACACATAGAGATACCAAACAAAAAGAAATTCCAACATTTCGGGCGCACCCTTTGCAATTTTTCCCGTCCCCACGCAAATTTGGCAAAAACGGAACCCTTATAGATACGTCATGTCTGTCTGTCTGTCTGTCTGTCTGTCCGTCCGTATGTCACAGCCACTTTTTTCCGAAACTATAAGAAATATATTGTTGAAACTTGGTAAGTAGATGTATTCTGTGAACCGCATTAAGATTTTCTTACAAAAATAGAAAAAAAACAATAAATTTTGGGGGTTTCCCATACTTAGAACTGAAACTCAAAAATTTTTTTTTCATCTAACCCATACGTGTGGGGTATCTATGGATAGGTCTTCAAAAAGAATATTGAGGTTTGTAATATCATTTTTTTCTAAACTGAATAGTTTGCGCGAGAGACACTTCCAAAGTGGTAAAATGTGTGTCCCCCCCCTGTAACTTCTAAAATAAGAGAATGACAAAACTAAAAAAAATATATGATGTACATTACCATGCAAACTTCCACCGAAAATTAGTTTGAACGAGATCTAGTAAGTAGTTTTTTTTAATACGTCATAAATCGTAAACCGCAATTTACCTTTCATTCAATCAACTCAAATATTAAAAAAAAACATTTAATTTAAAACTTACTACGGGTTTGTACGGAACCCTCGGTGCGCGAGTCCGACTCGCACTTGGCCGGTTTTTATTGTCGTTAAAATTGGTGAGCAGTAATTCCCGCTGTTCCTTTATTCGGAGCGTTTCACCGCGTGTTCGGCTAAAAGCTGCAGTGGCTGTTACGGCGTGCTTTTAAAGTCGCATTTGCGGAGATTCCGCCGGCCAAGGGATATTAGGCACTTTAAACTGATACCGCTGGAACATACAATATGTTGTAAAATACATACAGTATGTCATATTATGTACGTAGTTAGGATGTTGGTAGGTCCATGTTTATACTCCCCCGATGCAAACAGAGGGTTGTTATAAGTTAGAACGAAATGTTCTCAACCCTCTGCCTCTCTATATATCTCTCTGCGTTGTATCCCTCATCGCTGAGGGTCGTGATCCCTTTTCATCATATAATAGCAGGGGTTTTCTTGGGATGATGGGAAATTTCTTGGGGGAAAGCGGGACAGCGCTATGGCGGGGACAAGGACATTTATACAGGTGAGGGGCACGCCCTACAAGTCGGACACCCAACTTTTATATCGATGCATTTTTTGAACTCTTAGGTTAGTAACGAAACTCACTATCTCTGTTTGTACTTATCATAGGGGGGTTTTCTTGGGAAAATAGTCATGGTGGATTCCCAGATCCTTCCATGCCAATACCAGACATACCAGACAGCTGACCTATTCCGAAAGGTTCGTCTTCTATCCAAGCAATTTAAGCCGAGGACATGGGTGGTGGAGGATGAGGATGGGATCCCCATACATGAGCTAGACAAAATCCTGGAAAGATGGAGAGCTTACTGTGAAACTCTATATCGAGGACCGCCCTCCCAATCCCACCAGTGGGATGGCAGCCACCCTGAACCATCAATCCTACGATCGGAAGTAGAATCAGCTATCAAAACCTTAAAATACCGCAAGGATCCAGGTGCTGACCAGATCACAGCGGAAATTCTAAAGGCTCTAGGACCCACTGGGATCGGGATTATCCACAAACTGTGCAACCAAATCTGGCAAACATGCGAGTGGCCTGTCGATTGGACCACGTCTATCGTCTTGCCAATTCACAAAAAAGGATCTACCAAAAAGTGTGAAAACTATCGCACACTCTCTCTGATATCTCATGCTAGTAAAGTAATACTGCACATCCTCAATCAGAGACTTCGCTATTTTCTTGACTGGCAGATACCTCAGGAACAAGCGGGCTTTGTGAAAGGCAGAGGCACTAGAGAACAAATCCTGAACGTGAGGCAACTGTTGTGCTATGCTTCGTCGACTACAGCAAGGCCTTTGACTGCGTGGACTGGCAGCATTTATGGAGAGTGCTTCTGGAGCTGGGGGTCCCGAGGCACCTGGTAGCTCTTTTACATTCCCTCTATCGTAACAGCTCTGGTGTTGTTAGGGTTAATGGCAACACGTCAGCGCCATTTTGCTTTGCAAAAGGTGTACGTCAGGGTTGCATACTGTCCCCCATTCTTTTTAACATCTACGGAGAGTTCATCATGCGAGAGGTGCTAGCGGACTGGAACGGGGGAGTTAGCATTGGAGGCGTAAGATTAACAAACTTGCGATACGCAGACGATACAACCCTGATAGCATCTGATGAGAATGAAATGGCAGCTCTTCTGGGAAAGTTAGAGACCGTGAGCAACGCACTGGGACTCTCCATCAATAGATCTAAAACTAAAGTCATGGTGGTGGATAGAACAGGTAAACTAGACCTCAGAGGCGCTACAGGTCTGGAAATAGTAGAAGATTTTGTTTATTTGGGCTCCAGTATAAGTAATAAAGGTGGATGCGAACAGGAAGTCCGCCGTCGCATCGGAATGGCGAAGAGCGCCATGTCTCAGCTTTCTAGGATATGGAGGGATAAAAACATATCCCAATGGACGAAAATGCGTCTAGTCCGTAGTTTAGTATTTTCTATTTTCCTCTACGGAGCTGAGACTTGGACTCTTAAGGCCGCCGATAGGAAAAGAATAGATGCCTTCGAAATGTGGTGTTGGAGACGTATGCCCAACATATCTTGGACTGAGCATAGAACCAACGTCTCAATATTAAATAAATTAAAAATAAAAATGAGGCTTTCCAACATCTGCCTGCGGAGGACCCTCGAGTACTTCGGCCACATTGCACGGAAGAATGCCAGTACAATCGAGAAACTTATGGTCACTGGCAAGGTCGGAGGGAAGAGGCCCCGCGGACGTAGCCCGAGACGTTGGTCGGACCAAATTAAGGAAGCAGTCGACACACCGATCCGCGAGGCCATCCACGCGGCGGGAAACAGAGGAAAATGGAAGAGCATCGTGAAAAGAGTGCTATCGAAGGGGTGTCACGATCCTCAAAGTTGAGGGAACGACGCATGAAGAGAAGGTTAATAACGATTATTGTCAGATGTTAGTGATAGGAACCAGAATCGACGGCTTAACGTGCTCTGCGAGGCATGGAGGAAATGAAAAGGTCAAATTCGGACTACCAAATTCAGTCACCCATCCAGTTACCGACTAAGTTATCGTTGCTTAACAATCGCAATCGACTGATATGCGTTGTCGCGACTAGGCCACATACATCCATACAAACTTTCGCGTTTATAATAATAAGGATGTAAGGATAAAACAGAAAATGGAAACTTATTATTCATAACTAGAATTAACACACGAAATCATTTACCTAATCCGTAAAACCGCGAGGACTACGCTACAAACTTTGGGTCTGAAATTCCGAATGCCTCCAGTGATATATTGAGTTGAGCAAAACAAATGCTAGACCCTTCCCTGACGAGGGTCCGCCTTTTGCTGTTAAAAGTTAAATTACAGACAAATTTGAAGCTGACACTATGCCTAAGCGATAGTGGTCAGGCCTCTGTAAATATACTAAGAATTCTGAAATAAACTGGAAAATAAAGTATCACTTCTGTAAACAGAAACCTGGAGTTAGTATAAGCTGATGTTTCGTCTTACCGCGAAATTTCGACGACCTCCCTGGCGCAGTGTTGAGCGCTGTTGTCTTAACGTGGGAGGTCCCGGGTTTGATCCCCGATAGGGTCAATTTGGTATTTTATAATTTCTGAATTTTCTTTGGTCTGGCCTGGTGAGAGGCTTCGGTCGTGGCTAGTTACCATTTTACTGGCAAAGACGTGCCGGCCAAGCGATTAAGCCTTTCGGTACGATGCCGTGTAAAAACCGAATAGGGGTATGGGTTTAATATAACTGCCATGCCCCCAGAGGTTAACCCGCTACCATCTTAGATTCATCATCACTTACCATTAAGGTGAGATCGCAGTCAAGGCCTAACGTGTAGAGGATAAAAAAAATACAATTTTAATGCATCCAGTTTTCTTTTTAGAAAAATTGTAAACACTGAGTGTGCTTATTTCTGTATTTTGCAAGTATCTTGCAGACAACCTCTAACCCCATACGAATACACGGACAATATTTCTTTGTGTACAAATAATAAATAACATTGGTATTGCCTCAGAGTGGCCACCGCCGCTTGACCGCGGCCATCTCGCACAAATGTGTGTTTAAAGGCGCTTCGTTATGGCCACTGCGGCGCTCTTAGCTGCATAATGCCTTGCCTGTACCCTTAGTAAGAGCTTACAGATCTCGATTTCGAAAATACTTATAATTTTAGTAGCCGATGCCCGCGACTTCGTCCGCGTGGAATGAGTTTTTTTGGTTACCGCGGGAACTCGGCATAAAAAGCAGCTATGCCGTGTGCCGTATTGTGTGTGTGCCGTAGTGTTATTACAGATTATATCTATCTGTCAAATTTTATACAGATCCGTTCAGCCGTTCTGGCGTGATTGAGTAACAAATATCCATCCATCCAAACATTTGCATTTATAGTATTAGTATAAAATATAATGTGCTGTATAAAAATAATATGCTCCCGACCTTATTTCGGCGTAGCCAGCCACGATAGCTATTAGCCATTCTTACCTTGTTTAGTAGGTAAGCAAAAGTGAATAGGCATCTTATTTATCAGGCATTATGTAAGCGTATGTAGTTAGTTTAAAATAACGCTTAAATAAACTTCAACTTTAAAATAAGAGAATTCAGGTCTATTCTACAAAGACGACATATTTTTCGAAAGCACAAAATATATTATCGTCGGCGAGATGATTAAAAGTGTACTAACCCTTCAGGGTAAAGGAATACAGTTCACAGCTGTTACATACTCGTGTGCTGCACAACGAAATTCTAAATCTTTGAAAGCTTTCGAAGAAACAATTTCCAGGATTTCATTACTCCTTTTCCGAACGGGTGTGATGAAATAAGAATAGACCATAAAAATATGTTTATTCCACATACGTGATACAAGACTTGGGTCCTGAGTTTGATTTCAAAATTGGAAAGTAATAATTTCTTCATCAACGTCATCATTTATTAATTACTGGGTAACGCCCGCGACTTTATTCGCATGGATTGAGGTTTTTGCTTCTTGTGGGAACTTCTTAATTTTCCGGGATTAAAAGTAGCCTAGTGTAATCTATCTCTATTCAGCCAAACTCATTCAGTAGTTTTTTCGTGAAAGAGTAACAAATGCACACACAGACAAACTTTCGCCTTTATCATCATACTAATAATATAAATGAATGCGTGAATGAATATTATAACTGCGAAAGTGTGTTTGTTTGTTGGTTTGTCCTTCAATCACGCTGCAACAGAGCAACGGATCGACGTGATTTTTGACATGGGTATAGTTGAGGACCTGGAGAGTCACATAGGATTTTTATCCCAGAAAATTAAGGAGTTCTCGTGGGAATCAAGAAAACTTATTCCACGCGGACGAAGTCGCGGGCATCAGCTAGTAATATTATAGTGTGATTACTTACTTTACTAAGACAATAATATCATCAACTTAGATTGCTTTACGTTTATTACAAGGTGACAAAAAAGGTCATAAAATCTCTAAACTAAATTAGTGAAACGGTTAAATCTAGTGATATCCTTTTCCACAGAGAACATAAAGAAAGGGATAACTATTTAATATTTAGAGCTGTCATTTCAGTTCAGAGATTGTTTAACAGAAGTAGCCGCAATGTCACGTTTTGTTTTAATTAAATCTTAAACACGGGCTAGTCAAAACTCCAAGTTTTGTAAAGGCAAGTGTTTAAAGCGGTTCGTGCTTCGTTCCACATAATGGTCGTAGGGAATCTTGAAGAAAAAACTTCTTGATTTGTATGACTTTATGCAATATTAAATTAAATAATGTACAATTAACTAAATAAATAATAGCGGAGCGAAATTGTTGAATAAATGTTTTTTGGTCAAAAATGTTGAAGTGTCAAAAGTGACGTTACAATAGTTTATCTTGTCTCTGTTACAATTATATTTTTCTATTATTGATGCCCGGACAGGCGGCTCCGAGTTCTTATGGGTCCATAGCCAGTGGCGCCATCAGCAAGGCAAGTATTTTGTGTCTCTCATAATAATTCTGGAAACGTCTCGCTTCCCGTTATCTGGCAGCTAACAAATTGAGTCGTTCAGTTGGTTTATATCAGCTGCGGTGGTCCGGATCTGCAGCAAAAACTGGATAATATGATTGCTGACTTCACACGGACAAATCACAGACTAAATTCTAGTCTTTGTCTAGAAAAACTAAGAGAAAATATCCTCTTAAAGCGTCGCTTTTTTCCATTACTGACCCATGTCCATTATTAAGTCTGCATAACTCACTTTTGAATTGTCTTATGTACATTACCTACAATAATTTCGATTGATCATATTGAGCGTTCGAGCGCATTAGCGTCAAAGTAAAATGTATCTGAACCAAAAGTTACACTGCAACACATCATTCAAACGTGGGTTTAAATACTCGAAATGATTTGAAATTTGGTTCACTCTATGCAACAATTTGGCTGGTGGAAGGCTTCGGCCGTGGCTAGGTACCACCCTACCGGCACCCTAGATGTACGTCAAGCGATTGAGCGGTCAGGTACGATGCCCTGTAGAACTATTGGGGTTATGGGTTTAATATAACTGCCATACCCCAACAGGTTAGCCCGCTACCATCTTAGACTGCATCATCAGGTGCTATTACCATCAGGCGAGATGCAGTCTATTGCTAACTTTGAGTAGCGTAGAAAAAACAAAATCCATACTTCCATACTAATATTATAAATGAGAAAGTGTGTCTTGTCTGCCTGCTACGCTTTCATGAGAAAGTGTGTCTGTCTGTCTCACGGCCCACCTGTTCAACCGATTTTGATGAAATTTTGTACAAAAGGAAGATCCAATGCAAGGATACCTTTAGGCTAATTTTTGTCCCGGATAATTAGTAGATTTTACGAGTTCCCGCTCGGATCGAGAAACCTAAATACCCGCGGACGAAGTCGCAGGCATCCTCTAGTGCCCTATAAGTTACGATTATCGTCATGTAGCTCTCTCGTCGATCTTCTCCCGTCGTAACAAATTAGGTAATTTCGGTCAGCTATCTCTAACTGGCCTAGGTCTAACAAAAAGCTAAGCGGCCGTCCAGGCATTGCTCACCTAGATAAATTGCAGCCTCAAGCCTGCCCCACTTCCAGCCATTTGTCTGTCCGCGGAAACGTTCCACTAAACTTGTGCTAAATGCGGAATATTATATTGCTTTTTGCTTTTTGCTGTAAACGTTTTTAACCGGCTTTTATGCAACATCAGAAATACGACGACTTTTGGATTTTACTGGACGTTATTTTATTTCTTGTTTATTTTATTTTCTTCCCGGCTGATTTGTGGGCCCTTCTCAGAATAGGGCGTGTTTGGAACCCTCGTAGCCTTAGTTTTAAGATACCGTCGTAAGAAATTATTACCATCACGTCTTATGCATAATTATTGTATTGTTTGGTGAGAGGCTTCGTCAGTGGCTAGTTACCACCCTACTGGCAAAGACGAGCCGCCAAGCGATTTAGCGTTAGCGTATATAAAATCAAAGGTCCCGGTACGGTGCCGTGTAGAAACAGACTAGGGGTTTAATATAACTGCCTTACCCTTATTCTTAAAAAGAAAACAAGCTACGGCGGATATATTGTTTTGTTATGTAGCTGCACAGTCTGCCGCGACAGGATAAAGCGTGTGTCCCCTAGGAATTTGGCGTTTTGCGTGTTAGTATTTTCCTGTCTTGTCTTATCCGTAGCGTGTTTTCGCCTATGTATATCGGCGTCACTGAATACTCACTATCACAGTAATGATTGTGTGAATGCACCCACCCGTACAATTTTTTTTTATTTTTATTAGTAGATTTACAAATACATGACCACTACTACTACAGCCCGTTAACGTCCCACTGCTGGGCACAGCCCTCCACTCTTATAGGAGAGAGGGAGTTAGAGCTTATAGGGGAGACACACCACGCTGCTCCAATGCGGGTTGGCGTGCTTTAACGACTATTATCATGTAATAATTTATTAGTGATATCTAATAACCATGACCGCGTGCTCTTCGAGGCACGGGGGTGAAACACTGCCAACTTCCTGATTTCGGGCTAGTAATGAGAATCTCTAGTCTGAAAACCCCAATACTTAATTTTGGCCTGACCCGGGACTCGAACCAGGGACCTCGACGGCCACGGCCGAACATGCTAACCACTAGACCAGCTAGGCAGGTCAAATACATAAGCTTCTACAAAATATTTAAAAAATATTTTGTTAAAATGTCTAGGTAAACTTTTAAGACCAATCAAATGTAACAGAAAACAGTAATAGTAAAATCATAAAACAATATTATGCTTCACCTTTACACACCGAGTGTGTAAGTTGTTTCATTTGACTCATAGGTATGTTATACCAGCTCGCACTTAACTTCATAAATCTGTGTCACGAACAGAAAAGTTAGGAAGCGTAACATATTTCAGCCCGCTGAAAGCTGAAAGCTGGGCCACTTTTTTGTCGTTCCAAACTTGTTTGAACTATTTCAAAACTGGAGCTGAATATAATGTTGAAGGTAATTTTTTGTTAGTGTCAATCACTATCTACCCATAGTCTTTACAAAGCACTACTAAGACTCACAACGCACATGTATGCGTGCTGAGACGGCCGTCAAACAAAAATAAATCCAAGGATTTGTTGCTCGACCAGTGGCGTGACTACAAATTCGAACTCATATTTTTGTATTCAAAAATTTATTAAAAGTTCTTTCGATTCGTCGATTGAATATATCACTGGTTCGGAATACTATTCCTACCGATAAGAACCAGCGAGAAACTCCCGAATTGCAACCGAGTTGCTCTTTTTAATAAAATTCATTTATAATTACATCAATGTGTAGGTACATTAACAACCGCAGTCCCAAGAGCGTATCAAAATGCCTTTCTATCATTTACATAATCTTCAACAGTATAATAAGATTTTTTCAGGACCTTTCTTTTAATGAATTTCTTAAACTTGTATTACGGCAAATTTAAAAGTTGTTGTGGAATTTTGTTATAGATTAGAATGCTCATTCCCACGAACGACCTTCGGACCTTCTTGAGGCGGAGCGATGGAGTCACGAGCTTATTGCGGCCTCCAGTTTGCCTATCGTGCAGATCGTATATTTTTTACACACATTGAAACAGTAACTTAGTGCGGCGCGCGCACATAATAGTTAAAGACATAAATAGTAATAAGAATAAGATTTTGAAAAACCTAAATCCACTCAAACGAAGTCGCACGCAACATTTAGTTTTGTATAATTTTTTTTTTTTAATTTTACGAGCTATAAGGAAAACCTGCATCAGTGACTGTAACAGTCTCAGTTGTTATGATTAGTTGAAATTATGGTATTCTTGCTATGACGATAAATAAGACCAATCGTGAAAGAGTGCAGTTAACTAATCAAAAGTGATTGCGATCGACTATAGCAATCATTTATGTGAGAGCAGAGTTAAATCAGAGGTTGCTAAGTTACCTTTTTGTTCAGTTTATTATAATTTACTTTGCTATCATTATTCAGAGTTAAACTTGTGTCCTGAAAATAATTCACTATTCAAAAAGGTATGAGTTTCACTGGAGACGCCATTAAGCTGTAAAAAATAAATCTCACTTTATTTGACAAATTAAACTGAAGCCACGGTTGTATCAACTTGAACCACATTACTTACACACTTACACTAACCTTTACTTCAACTGAATAGAGCTTAAAATCGTTTGTTAATTAGCAAAAAATACTTTGTTAGTCCTGTTAAAGAACTGAGTTCAATTTGCGTTTGTAAATACGTTATGTGTATGGAAATAGAGTTTGAAGTTACAGTTAATAGTAGCAAGGGTAACTATGTAAATGAATTTGCTGCAGTTTCCATTGAAGCGTCACAATAATTATGACAAGTGACGTTCTTCGCAGTGACTTTGCAAGGAGTCAAGTTATTGCACTCTGTGGATCGTTTCGCTCATTTTGCTGAACTACCCAATTTGCTATTCGTGATGTGTCGTCTTAAGCAATAAATCACATTAGCGACATTTTTGTCGAAATTTGATTTATTGCTTATAATACTTATTATTTATACCTTTGTTGTATAAAAAAACATAAACATTAAGGGGAAAACACAACAAAAAATATTTGCCGCTCCGTGCCGTGCCGCGCAGGTATTTGTGTAGTGGTGGGGACCTTGAGAGGAGAGTCGTAGTAAGTTGAGTAGTGAACTGACAAATGATTATACCTAATGAGGACTTTTTGTCGCGCGACAATCCGCTAACGTGATTAGTCGCTTATGCGAATTATGTCGCAGAAATTAGGTCAACTTGTTTCAAGTTCCGCCAACTCGTCTCAGTTGGAGCAAATAATACAACTTCAACACTTCGGCGCAGGTTTGTTTGCCTCACTTCACTTAACTCACTAGGTATATAAGAACGTACAGCGTTAGTTACGCTCTGTACTGAAAGGAATGAGCGTTAAACTTGGTATAACTAAATACTAGCTGATGCCCGTGACTTCGTCCGCGTGGATTGAGATTTTATAGTTCCCGCAGGAACTTATGTGTTATTCCAGACTATAATCTATCTCTGTGCCCAATTTCGTTCAGATTAGTTCAGGCGCTCTGACGTGATTGAGTAACAAACATCCATCCATCCATCCAAACTTTCGCATTTATAATATTAAGTATAGATTAGTATGTACAATACCGGAAATGAAAGCATGCAAAGATAAAAACAATAAGAATATTTCTTTTGGATTCTGATGCCCTAGATATTCACTCGAATTGAACCCAGGACCTCGCGATCCGCAGTTGACCATGCTAACCGCCAGACCATCGAGGCAGTATAATGTTTTAGTACTAATTTTTAACATTATAATTCGAGATAGATCCATATTTTTTTCTATAAACAGGAAACTCTATGGTAATTAAAGCTAAAGATCTATAAAAGTATTATATAATATGGGGCTCTTCAAAGGGCGAATAAACAAGTATCTCAAAAGCCAGCAACGCATTGGCGGTTCCTCTGGTGCTGCAAATGTTCATGGGCGGCGGTAATCACTTACCATCAGGTGACCCGCCTGCTTGTATGCTCGCTATAAATATAAAAAAAAAATACAAATATACTCGTAATATTTTTGATCCAATGATCCAACTTGGGATTGAATCCCGGACCGTCAGTATACGATAGCAAGTAGACTAACGAGACTGCTACAGACAGACATACAGATTGATTCGAAGTTGGAAATAGGTAACAAAACAAAACTTCTCACAACTATTCCAAACCCCTGATTGTCAGTCCGTTACAAATTTGTCACTAATCTAACTTTTAATGGCGACTGACCCTCGTCATTGAAGGGTTCGTGGGCTTCATTTACTGAAAAACATTCCAAGTTATATAAAGTAAAGGAGTTTTTTTTTGCAGAACAAAATGTTACGAAAGAGATAAAATAGACTGATATAAGTCCACTGCTGGACAAGTTCCACGACGGTTTTTGACGACCTCCGTGGCGCAGTGTGTAGTGCTGTTGTCTTAACGTGCCGGTAGAGGTCCCGGGTTCGATCCCCGGCAGGGTCAATTTGGGAATTTATAATTTCTAAATTTTCCCTGGTCTGGCCTGGTGGGAGGCTTCGGCCGTGGCTAGTTACCACCCTACCGGCAAAGACATGCTGCCAAGCGATTTAGCGTTCCGGTACGATGCCGTGTAGAACCTGAATAGGGGTATGGGTTTAATATAACTGCCATGCCCCTAACAGGTTAGCCCGCTACCATCTTAGACTGCATCTTCACTTACCATCAGGTGAGATCGCAGTCAAGGGCTAACTTGTAGTGGTTAAAAAAAAAGGTTATTTGTAGGGATACCTAAGTCTTCCACAGGCAATCTTCCTTTCTTAACCGATCACTGGGATAAGGAATGCACTTCCGGCTTCCATTTTCACTTCCATTTTTAATATTGGTATATTCAAATCAAGAGTGAACAGGCATCTTGTAGGCAAACGCGCTCCACTATAGAACTATGACCTTAGTCTTGATTGCAACCCAACGCTAGTCTATAAAAATAAAAGTTCTACTTATATAAAAATTCTTGAATTGGAAAGGGGCTGTGACCCACGTTCTGGTTCCTACCTGGTTCAAAGGTTATCCATCGCCATTCAGCGTGGCAATGCTGCAAGACTGATGGGTACCTTTGGTCCAGGGGCAACCAGGGGTGGTCTTTTTGATTAGGTTTTTATTTTTATCTTTTGTTAGTAGGTATATTTAAGGATTAGTTTTAAATTTTATTTTATAAATAGTTAGTTTGATATTTTGTAATTCAATTAAAAGAAAAAATTCTTGATGACTTTTTATCAAACGGAGCCAAACACTTGTAATCAAACGCAACAAAGCGATGCCTGCGACTTAGTCCGCGTTTCAAAAATTATGTAGAAATTTTTTCTTGACTGAGTTATAATATTACTAAGAGCAGCTTCTGAGCTAAGCCACGGACGGACGGAGATATCAAAACTATGGGGTTCCTTGCTGACTACGGAACCCTAAAAATCTGACAAATCTCTCTCTCTCTCTCTCTTTGCGTCGAATTCCTCTTAACTGAGGGTCGTGCCGCGTTCTATTTGAATAATGGTAGGAGTTTTCTTGGGATAATAATGCGGTGGGTTCCCACGTCCTTCCGCATACGACTGAACTAAGAGTATTAAACTCTTAGCTTTTTGTAACGATTGTTATCAGATGTAAGTGATAATAACCGGAAACGATGGCTTAACGTGCTCTCCGAGGTACGGAGGAAACAAAAAGGCCAAATTTGAACCTCAAAATTCGGACACGTATCCAGTTACCGACAGGTCTGTAGCAAAGACAATATATAAACCAATATTATAATTAATCTATGTCTGTAGTAACGGAACGTTACAATCTAACTTGTCAAACGTCAGGCTCCGACAGTTCTCAGATTGTCACAGTCACTCATTAACTTGTATCACTAGTAGGTGGGCGTGCATTTTAATAATAACATAACATATTTATTAAATATTTAATTTATTTCTTATTATTTTAATATTAATATAATAGGTATATTATATAATATATTATAAGAAAGTGAGAAAATAAACAAACACCGAAGACCAAACCATTTTTTATTTGAATATATAACAGGGTCAACGTTGCTTAACAATCGCAATCGACTGATAAGTGATGTCGCAACTGGGCCACTAGTGTCTCTATACAAATTGTATACCAATATATAAATTGGCTTAAACCCTTTCACACCTCAACCACTACTTATTAAGTTACCTAATTAATGCTATTAATAATTAAGCCTCGGAATCTATACTTACAGATATTATTTACAAATACTCCTCCCTCCCTCGTTTAATTACAGAACATGTTCGCGTAATTAACTGAAGTCAGAGAACATAATAATTCATTGTTACAGAAATATGATATCACGTTCGCTGTGTATTTAGTTCAGTATAGTTTTCTACCCAACGTTGTTCAGAAGGGTAGTATGGCTCTAATCTTTATTCGACAAATGCGTCAGTATGTCTATTTATAAATATGCCTCTGGACGTGGCTTCATTATAAGCAAAGAAATAGTATTCTAAAGGTACTTACAGATTTGAAATTACTAGATGATGCCCGCGACTTCGTCCGCGTGGATTCAGTTTTCTTAATTCCCGCGGGAACTAAACCTTCCCCGGGATACAAACTATGCCTGTACCAGATTTCATCAATATTCGTTGAACAGATGGGCCGTGAAAGCGGGAAAGAAGTAGAGATCGTCTAATTTTATAATGAATGCGCCTCACTGAATGTTGGACCAAGACCATATTGGTGTCTTTTGCTAGTTGGTCTTTCATCATCATCATCATCACTACAGCCTATTAACGTCCCACTGCTGGGCACAGGCCTCCACTCTCATAGGAGATCGGGAATTAGAGCTTAGACCCACCACGCTGCTCCAATGCGGGTTGGCGGGCTTTAACGACTATTATCATGTAAGTGATAATAACCGGGACCGACGGCTTAACGTGCTCTCCGAGGCACGGGGGTGAAACACCGCCAACTTCCAACTCCGGGCTGGCACTGAGAATTTCTTAATTGAAAAACCCAATACCTAACTTTTATGCCCGACCGGAAATCGAACCCAGGACCTCGTGATCCGCAGTCGACTATGCTAACCACTAGACCAACGAGGCAGTCATCTTCAGTTTGTCTTTATCACTAGGCTATTAGAACTTATTTTCTAGTTCTCAGGGAACATTTTCGTCAAACCAATGAAAACTTTTTCCTATCACATGAAAGGCGCTCATTTAAGACGTAACTTCCTAATGAAGGTGACATTACCTGTGGGCGACGCCTAATCACGTCATTTGGGAACAACCTTCCAACCAAATCCAAGCCAGAGTCGAAAGGTTGGGAAAATCTCAGAGATTATCTCGATGTTTGACTTTATAATTACAAGTTTTTTGGTTTGTGTGACTTGACTTTGTCGAATTAAAAGAGGTTATTTAATCAGGAAGGACGAGTGGCCTAGCTGTGACGTCGATTGTGATTGTTAAGCAACGTTGACCCAAATCGGTAACAGGATGGGTGACCATATTTGGACGTTCAAATATGCCCTTTTCGTTTCCTCCGTGCCTCGGAGAGCACGTTTAGCCGTCGGTCCCGGTTATTATCACTAACATTTGATAATAATCGTTAAAAACCTAAATAGCTCAACTAGTAAACCTAAATAGGTCGAGTCGTATGCGGAAGGACGTGGGAACCCAAATTAATGCCCCAATAAAAGTTCTACCTATTAGTTATGATTAATGGAAACGGGTCACGACCCTCAATAATGAGGAATACGACTCAGAGAGAGAGATTTTAATCCGACAAAGTCTGTTTGTTTGTTTGTCTATGTCGTGCTCATATCGCAGAATTGATCGTTTCATAAAATAGTCAACTATATCAATGACTTATAGATTTTAATAGTTTGAATCAAAGTTGTTTTTGACGATTAGTACACTGACTTAAAACTATTTAAAGCTATGTTGTTTCATTAGTGTTGACTTTCGTGTTTTAGAATTATAATCCTTATTTTAGGAACGTCAAGGTACGTGACATCAAGCTGTCATTATGAGCAATATATTGCTTGAGTTTTGAAAAGGAAGAAAGAAAAATTTTTATTTGAGCACTTCTCCACAAAAAATAAACTTAAACACTAACATGCAAAATCAGTACTGTATTGTACAGCAGTGCAACCAACAGGTAAGCCACTCAGCTAGTGTTGGGACTCCAAGCCTCTCAGACACGAAACCACTATAGTGGCGCACATCTGAGGTACCAGGTATTGCTTATGCGTTGGCAGTATGACCCCTGATTTATATTCCGAACGACTTTGTAGAAACCGAGAATTTGAACGCATTCTGGAAAATCCTATCACTGAGCTGTAAGTGATTTCTATTAATACATTCCCTAGGGCAGTAGGTACAGAATATCTTAGTGATATATTGGTTCCTGGCTAAACAAACGCGCCAACCCTTTCGTGACGAGGGTCAGTGTTTGCTATTAAAAGTTAGATTAGTCACAGATACGAAACGGATCCTCAGCGATGGGACAACTTTAGTATCAAAGATCTTCGGATATTTCACGAATTCGCCGAAATGTATGGGTATTTTTTTGGACGGTAAAAAAAGTTATTTAGAATGTTGAAATGAGTTTTGTTTTAAATTACAGTTTTGGTTGCTGCAGTCGAATCTGCTAGCAAGTAAAGATGCAGGAGCGCGCTTGTTTAGAAGATTCAGTTAAAGAATTATAAAGTATCACTTTAACAATGTGGATATAAGATTTCTGAAAATACCGTAAGTGACATTCCTGATTGCCAAAGCCTCCAGGATGCAATCTATCCAAGAATCTATCTTTATACCAAATTTCGTCAAAATCTGTAGTACAGATGGGCCGTAAATTCCCCGGTAAGCGACCACGCCTAAGCACTTTTTTCAAAACATATTGACAGACTAACAGCATAAACAGACAGGGATACTTATGCCTTTTTATTATACTAGTACTAGATGATGCCCGCGACTTCGTCCGCGTGGATAAAGATTTTTGATTCCCGTGGGAACTCTTGAATTATCCGGGATAAAAAGTATCCTATGTCCCTACCCCTGTACCAAATTTCATTAAAATCGGTTGAACAGATGGGCCGTGAAAGCGTAGCAGCCAGACAGACAGACAGACACACTTTCGTATTTATAATAATACTAGCGGACGCCCGCGACTTCGTTCGCGTGGCATAAGTATTTTAATTCATTCCTTAATTTAAGGCATTCCTTAATTTTCCGGGAAGAACCCATTAAAAAAACCCGTCGATCCGTTGCTCTGTTGCGGCGTGATTTAAGGACTATATAACGTCCTTTGGGATAGAATTTATAAAAACTGTGAATTATGTATTTCATAATTTAAACCGGTGGCCCAAATATCAAGTTTCACGGCTATTTAACTTGAAAAACGCCGGCCTTTTACACCAACTTACAACCCCCATTTTACCCGTTTGGGGTGAAATTTTGAAACACTGTTACACACGTACTTCTTTATATTATAGCGAAAGCTAAAATACCAAGTTTCGTTGTTATATAACATGAAAAATATGTTGATAAATGAAGGACATTCATCCCCTATTTCACAAAATTTTCAAAAAATGGTGAAACACGTACTTCTGCATATCTAACTGAAAGCCCAAACGCTAAGTTTCATCACTATAACTTGAGAAATGAAGGACTTTCATACAAACTTTCAACCCCTATTTTACTACTTTAGGGGTGGAATTTTGAAAACCTGTGCCACACCTACTTCTTTATTTATTACCTTAAGCCAAAATACCAAGTTTCGTTGATACAACTTGAGAAATATCTTGAGAAATGAAAGACTTTCATATAAACTTTCATCCCCTATTTTACCCCTTCGGGGGTAGAATTTTCAGAAACTGTGAAACACGTATTTCTTTATTTTTTACCGATAACTCATATACTAAGTTTCATGGATATAACTTGAGAAATGACGGACTTTCATACAAACTTTCAACCCCTATTTCACCCGCTTAGGGGTGGAATTTTGAAAAATCCTTCCTTAGTGAGCGCCTACGTTACAAAAGGAAGCTACTGTCAAAATTTCAAGTCTCTAACCCTAGCGGTTTAGGCTGTGCGTTGATATATAAGTCAGTCAGTCAGTCAGGACTTTGAATTTTATATATATAGATTATATAGTATGGATATGGATAAAGTTATATAGAGCTTAATTTTATGATTGAAATATTTATGTTTGCGAATTATGGAGCAGACTGTTATCTTTATGAAAGCAGGCTTAAAAACAACAGGATAATAAAGCAGGAAAACAAAACAACTCTTAGAGGATATTATTTTATTTAATTAGGACGGGCGTTTTCCAAGTACGTAATAAGGTAGGTACTAAGTATGAAGCATTAACAAATCTAATTAAAAATTAAATATAACTAAGAGGCTTAAGATCAATAGGGCGCATCATAGCTGCATTGCTTCAAAGTGCTTCAGATTAATTTTATTAAAAGAACTAGCTTATGCCCGCGACTTCGTCCGCGTGAAATATTTTTTTTAAGTCCCACAAGAACTCCCTAATTTTTCGGGATAAAAAATATAGCCTATGTTACTCTCCAGATCCTCAACTATATCTGTGCAAAAAATCACGTCAATTCGTTGCTCTGTTGCAGCGTGATTAAAGGAAAAACCAATAAGACAACAAACAAACCTACTTATAATATTAGTATGATTTTAAAAATAACCCGACATTAAAGTTTAGAAAAGAGCTGATCATCTTCGAAAGATTTACTTGAATCATTGCTAAGAAATAAGTAATCCTTAAAACAAATAAAAGCAGTTAATATGTTTAGGAGCTACGATAATATAATAATAATTAATAATATAATAATTCTTTATTGACAAAAATTAGAAACGTACAATTAATTACCAATTTTACACAGTTAATCTATCTAATCTAATTATTGATAAATCCATCTAATAACAAATAAATGACAGACAATTAAAATGCAGTATAAATAAATGCAGTAAAAATTGGGTTGACCCAGCAGCTAACTAGAATCCTACAATCCTGTGTTTAACTTCTGGATCTCTTCCAGATTGAATGTTACAATAATGCATTTTAAAGAAAGTTTTATAATTACAAAATGTACATTATAAGATTAGAAATTTGTTTAAATGCAAAGAATGATTTTGAGGTGCATGTGCGTTTGTGCGTGTGTGTGTGTGTGTGTGTGTGTGTGTGTGTGTGTGTGTGTGTGTGTGTGTGTGTGTGTGTGTGTGTGTGTGTGTGTGTGTGACAGATTGAGAGCGAATGAAGGTGTTAGAGATATAGTTACTGCGAGATTTTATTTAGTGTAACATACAGTAGTATATTAAAGGAAGAAAGGCACAATATTAAACTATTTTAGAATTCTTAACAAATTTTCGGTTTTATCATAATCAAGTGTCTGAAGCCAGGCCTTAACTTTTTCTTTACAGTCGTGTTTTGACAGGGAATAGATATGTATTTCTTTGCTAGCAGCGTTATATAGATACTTGCCTAGAAAAGATTGGTGTTTGTGAGCAAAAGAGGTTCTGAAAGGTGGGACATAGCAAATTTTATCTTGCCTTCTCTTTTGAGTATAGTTTTCTTTAAATCATTTTTAACATGTTGATGCAAGATGCTTTTATAAATAAATAATTGTCGAACCGTTAGAACTTGACACTGCAAATAGAGATCACGAGTGGGATAGTCATAAGGCCTACCATTGGCAACCTTCAGAACCAATCTTTGTGCTCTTTCGAGTGGAAGCATGTGTGATGTACATGCACCTCCCCAGGATGTTATACAATAAGTTAGTATTGATTCACACAGAGCAGTATTTACACTTTTTAGCGTCTTTGCATCAACGACGTGTCTAATAGTTTTAAATATAGCTGTTAGTTTTCGAACACGTTGCGTGACAGCATTTATATGAGGCTGAAAAGATAGGTTTCTGTCTATAGTAATCCCCAAGTACTTGATTGTATTAACTTCTTCCAAAGCTGGGCAGCTACAAGGATTATTGTTGCAGGACACCATGCATAATGATGAATGAGCAGTTAATTTGAAAGAGACTGTATCAATTTTTATGGCGTTTTTGATGCTGAAAGTGAGATATTTAGTTTTTAGTGCATTAAGAGTCAACCCATTTTGTGATAACCATTTAACAACTTTATTCAAACCAGTTTGTGCCGCATCAAATGCCATTGCCCAGGTGTTAGCCTTAAAGATGATAACTGTATCATCGGCATAAGTTATTATTTTACCTTTTTCCAACTGCAAGTCACATAGATCATATAGGGTATACGATGCCACATACAGATAGAAAAATATACTAAACACCCCTCTGTTTCCGACGGAACCTTAAAACAAACATTTACCTAACTAAATGCATCTAAATAGGTACAAATAAAACAGAGGTATCTACAGAAGCAATAATTAGGGAGAAAGTTAGTAGAAAGCATCAGGAGAACTAAATTACAGGGAGACTAAATCTGAAGTCCGCTAGACTGCAAGATTCCGAGTCAGTGAGCGCATTGTTTAACTACCTTACCTTTTAGGGCCTTTTCACATGAAGTCACTTTCACGCGCAGCTAACGCGCGTTTAGTAACGAACTAATTTAATTTTTCATCTCTGTTTTCACATAGTGATAAAATATGATGCACTGTAAACGTAGAAGTGGACTAGCCTGGAAGGTATATCATCATTTCTAGTAAACCTCTAAACTCCTAATCTATTTTAACGCACCATGGTAAAGCTGAATCATTAAATGGCATGTTTAGGGTTTTTTAAGTTCCGTTTGACGTGAAGTTTGACACATGAAAATTTCGTGCCGTGCAAGCACCAACCAAGGTCGTGACGATATTTTTACGCGTAGTTAGCGAACTTTTAAAAAACGCACGTTGACAGCGCTTCATACGGCTCCGTGATAGAATGTTGCAAATGCATTTAAATTGCGTCGGCCGTGTCGTGACTGTGTAGAAAAAAAGTTAAGCCATCAAATAACGCATTAGCGTTTTTTTAAAGCAACATCGGCAGTGCTACGTTTACGTGCAAAGTATTGCGAATATTATTCGCAATACTTTTTACGTTTTCATACAAAAAATATTGTATAATATTAAAACGCACTTACAAAGCGTTTCAGTTGCGTCTGACGCGCGTTTCCAGCGCATGAAAATGTCGCAGTGTGTGGAGACGCTGAATTGTCGAGTAGCGAAACTTGCCGTTTCTAAATTAAGATTACAAAGCTATTTTAACGCTGTATTATATTTTTTAATTAAAATGTAGGGTGGACATGTGGCCTAGTTGCAGCATGGCAATCGATTGTACGTGTTAAGCAACCCAAATCCTCAAATTAAGGTGACCGACATTTGAAGTTTATCATTTGGCGAGTAACAATCAAGAGGTGCAAGTCAGTATTTTTGCATTCAAAATCAGGTAAGTACGTCTGGTAAAAAATCATAGCTTGTGCTGCTTCAAAAAAAGCTTCTTTGTAAGTAAAAGTTTATTTGAATCCATACTAATATTATAAATCCATCCATACTAATATTATAAATGCGAAAGTGTGTCTGTCTGTCTGTCTGTCTGCTACGCTTTCACGGCCCATCTGTTCAACCAATTTCGATGAAATTTGGTACAGGGTTAGGTTGTATCTCGGGGAAGGACATAGGCTACTTTTTATCCCGGAAAATTCAAGAGTTCGAGCGGGAATCAAAAAAGTTATCTCTTCAACCGATTTTGATGAAATTTGGAATAGGGATAGGTTGTATCCCCGGAAAGGACATAGACTACTTTTGATCCCGGAAAATTCAAGAGTTCCCGCGAGAATCAAAAAAACTTAATCCACGCGGACGTAGTCGCAGGAATCATCTAGTAATAAATATTTTGAATTTTATGACAGTAAATATAATAACGAAGGTAGTAAGACACAATCTATGGAGATAAGTTTTTAGTACCAGTCCTTCGACTAAGGTGCCTAGACAGAGCAACGCAGTGGGGTGACAGTAACGTGACGGAAGAAACTCCAATGTCAAATTTGTATGCAGTTTCCTACTTCTCTCAACCAAAGGTACTCGTAGCGTACCTTGGGGGCTACAACAGCTGTCGTAGTAGCCGGATCTGTAATTTGTATGAACATCGACCGACTGTACGAATAAATTCTTACGCTGTGTTTTCGCTATTACATTTTCCTTTCCGAGATCAATCATGGAAGTTGGAACATGTTGGCAATAAAATACACGTTTAAAATATATGGAACCTTTTTAGTTGAGGTGACAGGTGATTTCATAAATCCCGCTCGTACACAGCAAAAGTTGCGGATTGTAACATATTTCACCCCTCTGCAACTGCTGCAGTTTTATAGTTTCCATATGTAGCTAGTTTCTTATTTTATTTTTGATAGCAGTTTGTTGCTAGGGGAGTTTATTGAAAATGTAACTTGTTTCAATAAGTAAAGTGTATTGAATAATTATGTTGAGGGCATGCACCTCTGGCTTTTCGGAGTTCTGGAGGCCTACTACCATATTATTAAAGTACTGTTGACGTTCGTGTTTTAGAATTAAAATCTTTATTTTAGGGACATCAATTTAACGTGACATAATAATACGCGATAAACTGTAATTTTGAAGTTATACTGCTTAGGTATACATTAGCCAATCAAATGTCAATAATAACTTATAACTTAACTTAATAACTTAGTACAGTTTTGTGACAATTAACGTGGCATGTATTACTTAGTAAGTTTCAAGGGATAGCGGTGGTAAGTGATGATACTGTCTAAGATGGTAGCGGGCCAACCTGTTAGGGGTATTATATGTTAGTCATATTAAGCCCATACCCCTGAACGGCTTCTACACAGCATCGTACCGGAACGCTAAGCTAAGCGCTCTGATCTGGAGGATTTGGCATCAGGTGATATCGCAGTCAAGGACTAACTTGTAGTGGAATAAAAAAAAAGTACACAAAAATCCCCATGTTGCTCGTTATCGACAAGAATCCTTAACTATGCGGCGGCGCTGAATATCAAATTGTGTTTAATAATTAACTAATTAATTAATCTTATGAATCACGGCGCGGTTCTGCCATGTTAATTAACCGCCAACATAGTAATATCCCGGAAATATACGAGTAGTATTTTGTGGTATCTCCGGGAACTTCCGCGTTGTTAGGCTTCATTTAGACTTGTCACAAAAATCGTGTAAACCTCACGTCAGTGCTTCAGTAATTACAATATTAGATTTTTCTGACAAGAAATTGAATAATCATCATTGAATAAATTTAATTTTTTTGTTTGTTTTTTTCTTTTAGCTATCCCGGAGTGAGGAATTTGGCGGTGTTTCACCCCCGTGCCTCGGAGAGCATGTAAAGCTGCCAGTCAGTTCTGCGCCTGATTTTTCTACAGTCATGTCGAATTTTCCGTCCCACCGGACTATGATAGTAAGTGCTTCTGTGTTTGCGCACACATTTGTGAACTATAAGCTCCCGCACAGATGACAGATCTCTCTGGAGATTCGGACCGGTCCGAGACGCCGAGGAATTTCTATAGGAGTCCACTGAAAATCAGCGCTGATATGGTGCATCTACACCATAATAACAGCATTACGTTGAGTTTGATACCCTTTTCGGGATTTTCTACAACACAGATTGTTAGTCTTTAAGGTTTATTTTCTTTTTATTTCTATTTTGTAATTTGTTTTTTTTTCGGTGTTATGTGAAATCCTTAATAAATATTTATTTATTATTATTATATTCTTAGAACGGCCGCCGTGAGTCGTGACCGAAATTCGGTCGGGAGGACATTATTATTTACAACACAATATTCTTACAGGATTTGGATTGAAGAGATGTTCAAGAGAACCCCAACTCACCTGTCATTTAATACGTTACAACTTAATTCAAATAATTCTTAATCTTTATTCATACAATTTTAAATCAAATTACAAAAGTCATGTCACTTTACATAGCCCGGAAGGATCCGCAAAGTTCTAGACCTGAGACCGCGTACAAGGTCTAGGAATACTAAAACTATTATATTACTTTCTTGAACAAAAATAAGTAACACATTTCCTCCTCTGACGTGACGTAATATTACAAAGTCAATAATATCCGCCGAAGTGTTGGAACAAATCGTTCCGTGTGTACACGGGAAAGCTGAAAGTGACGGTGACAAATGTACTCCCGAACCCGGCCCTTGTTTGCGTTACCTGCGAACTGCTTACCTTTAAATTGTAGTCTAGCCCCACTTGACACGTTGTCCTAGGTGAGCGACAGTCACGCATCGCGTCGCGTCGCTTCTATTGCTCACCTAGGACAACGGGTCACCTAGAACAACGGGTTAGATAGACGGAGCGGCGCTGCACGTAGAGGAAAATTATATTATTATTATTATAGATTGTACGGCGCTGCGTCGCACATTGGTTCTCCGTACCGCGACGCTTAAGTGGGCCCGGCTATATGAAACCTCATAGAAAGAATCGCTTTGCGAAGCCGCGCCTCTGTAGTGGGGCTAGACCTTAAATGAAGCCACTGTCACAGCCTACTAGCGCCAAGCATGATTCAATAGGTAGATCCCGGCATCAGTATCTACCCATAAAATATATGAAAACGAAAGTGTGTTTGTTTGTTGGTTTGTCGTTCAATAATGCCACAACAGAGCGATGTCTTTTCACAATTTTCTCGGGAACCCTAAAGTAGGTTGGAAAATGCTGTATATCGGCGCAAATCAGTATGGGCAGTCTTTTTTTATTTTGCGGTCCTGTGTGTGTATGTGATATATTGTACGTGTTTGGGTGTACAGTTAATTGTGAATGTAACTGTATTTAGAGCGAGTAAGTACACCTATGTCAAATACCTATAATATCTGTATACCTTTGAACGCGATAATTCTCCCCCGGGAATAAAAAACTTAATCCACGCTGACGAAGGCGCGGGCATGGGATTGAATTGTCGTTCTTTCTTAGTGGATGCCTACGTCATAATTAGTTTTCCGTATGGCAAGTTTCAGCCCCATCCCTCCAATAATTTGAGCTTGCGTTGATAGATCAGTCAGTCAGTCATTCACCTTTTCCTTTTATATATGTAGATAAAATAATGGATTTTATTTATCTACTCTGTGGCGGTATCGATAGTGTATGTAAGCAAAGAAGCGGCCGACAGTGAGGTGCTAATGTTGTTGTTTACGCGCGCGGCGAGCAAACACTTTCAGAGGCGAGGGAAATGGCCGCCGAGTGGCCGCGTTGCTTGCGAACTCTTTGTTTTTGCGCCTGAGCACTTAATGCCGATCGATACAAATATATATCTTTATTTACACAATTGTTAGTGTTTCTATCTGTTTTATTTTATGAACTACTAGCTGATGCCCGCGACTTCGTACGCGTGGTTCGAGGTTTTGTGGTTCCCGCGGTAACCCTTTAATATTTCGGGATAAAAGGTAGCCAGACTACGTGCTAGTCCAGACTATAATCTATCTCTGCGATAAATTTCATCCAGATCCGTTCAGCTGTTCTGCCGAGGTTGAGTAGCAAACATCCGTTTGAGGTTTTTTGGTTCCCGAGGGAACTCTTTAATTTTACATGATAAAAAGCAGCCTATGTGCTATTCCGGACTATAATCTATCTCGGTGCCAAATTTCATCCAGATCCATTCAGCCTTTGTGACGTGATTGAGTAACAAACATCCATCCATACATCCATCCAAATGGATTTCGGATTTATAATATTAGTATAGATAAAGATTAAAAGTCTAGCCACACTGTAGATGCACGGAGCGGCGCAGCACGTATTCTTTGTAGGAGTTTGTATACGGGGCCAAATACGAACGGACGAACCTCCAAGTTAGGTCATCCATCCAGTTGCTTACTTGGATCAACCACAATCATCCGATATGCATTGTTACAACTAGGGCATTCGTCCCTATAAATGCTTAAATAGGATACCCACATAAACACCTGGTAAAAGAGGTAAACTTTCGCCATTCAGTTGATAAGAAACAACATTTTCGTTTCGGTACTCTATCAAACTGTTACGTGGCATTCATCTCATCAACTCTTTAATACCACACCGCTCTGACGTCGAGATAAACCGGTAAATTAAAGCTACGACTCAATGTAGAGATACACAGTTGATGGTGTGTTCCGAAGGTGTAATATCCCGAGGGACCATTGAGCTGAACACATAAGACACACCCCCAACTTTGAAACGAATTCCAACCTTAATTCTACCACTTATGATACAATTTACTTTGCCGCTAATGCTTATTGGACACACCTGGCTCTAGCAAATGAATATAAACCGTATATCTCGGTGATAAAGTGTAGTTTAGGTTGTAAGAGTTTAATAAACAGAGCTGTTGTGATTCCTTGAGATTATCTTGTGTTAAAAATCCCGAGTGAACGCTGCCTTCATCAAGGGTCTTTGAGGACGCACTTTTTACGGCGGGAGTGAGTACGCCGATATTATCAATGTTTTTTTTTGTACCTCTAGCGTTTTATTTTTAGTTTGTCTTCCGCTTCCTGTTTTCTTTTCAGACATTCTCGATTGGAAAGTAACTTTTATCTTTCTAGGGCGTAATTGAGAACTGTATAAAATGTCACAAAAGTATAATGTAGTCAGGATCACAGAATACTAACTGTTAAAATTCTATGAAATTCGTCAGGCTCGAGTTAAAACAAGCCACGAATATAAGCTGGTACGAAAAAAGACAGTACTTACGTAGTTAATAAAAAAAACGTCTATGTTAACCTAACCTAGTAGTTAATTCATACGAATATTCAAAAGCACTTGTAAAATGTCTACTTGAATAAAAAATATTTTATTATGATTTTGATTTTAAAGGAGTTTTAACAATGGCAGCAAACCCTAACCTAATGGACAATAGCCAACAGCGTAGTAGAGGTGCGCTCTCTGTTCCCTCGCTCTCATAATTGTTAGAAATCCAACATGACGCTTACGTCATCATATCAATCTTAGCTTACGTCATTATATCGTCAATATCTCATAAGCCAGTTCATGGGTTATCAATTATTTGACACGACAACTTAATGAACTTGAACCCAAAACCTCATGATTGGTAGACAAATAAGCCAGCCACTAAAGTAAACTAACAAAGTAGTTGTTAATACCTGTAAAAAGCTAGGGTTTAAGCTCTTTTTAACTGCAAAAACTTCAGTAAGTATTAGGTGGTTTCACTTCATACGCTACGGTGTCGCCATCAGATTACGCGCGAAGCAGCGCGAGCGTGGATTAGCCGGCTTCAGCTGAATTGCATACAATGTTCCGAGCTTTATATTACAATTTACATGTAGGTAGTTGAATAAAATTGTTAAGTATTTAAAAGAAAAGCTTTTTTAATTTACAAAAGTCACTAGCTGATGCCCGCGACTTCGCACGCGTGTGTATAGGTTCGTTGGTACCGCGGGAACTCTTTAATTTTCCGGGACAAATGCAGCCTATGTATTATCCGTTCAGCCGTTCTGGCGTGATTGAGTAACAAACATTCATCCATACATCCAGACAAACTTTCGTATTTATAATTATTTTATTATAGATTAAAATCTGAGAGGTGTCTGTATGACCTCCGTAGCGCAGTGTTGAGCGCTGTTGTCTTAACGTACGGAAGTCTCGGGTTCGATCCCCGGCAGGGTCAATTTGGGAATTCATAAATTCTGAATTTTTCCTGGTCTGGCCTGATGGAAGGCTTCGGCCGTGGCTAGTCACCACCCTACTGGCAAAGACATGCCGCCATGTGATTTGACATTCCGGCACGATAACGTGTAGAAACCGATTTAAATAATATGGGTACCGAAATAATATGGGTTTAATATAACTGCCATGCGCCTAACAGGTTAGCCCGCTACCATCTTACCATCAGGAGAGATCGCAATCCAGGGCTAATTTGAAGTGGATAAAAAAACAACGACATCGCTTTAATTCACCAAAATTATACGCGTAGTTACGAAACAGAAACTGTACGTTCTAACAACTTCACTAACAGCAGGCGGGTAGAAAATAATATTTGCTTTTGAAACGCTTGAAAAACTAAAATTCCGACCACGAAATTACAAAATGTGTGTACTGCGGTTTACGGTAATTAAGTATTTTAATTGTAGGGTCATTTTAATTTGGTACAATTTGTACGAGATCCTAATCAGGTTATTCATTTTACAACACCGTGACATTTTTAACCGCAAATTTTCGTGGTTTAGCTGTGCCCACACCAAGCGCTCAGCGCGAGGCGAAGCGAGGTACAGTCATGCCTCGCATGACGCAAATGCAGGCTTGCAGTAGCCATCTCTCAATTGCCTTGGCCAGCGATGTCTGCAGTAAGAAAACCACTTCGTTACACAAATGTGTTTACAAACGAAAGAAAAAGAAAAGAAGTTTATTCACCAGAGGTGTCAAACAGATAAATGTAACTCTTTTGTCTGTGACACCACGCAGAAAGGGCGTACAGCTCAGCGTTATACCCTGCGACGTATGCCTAAGAAGGTCAGGTTCCTCAATGCTAACAATTGTGACCCTTTTCCATTAGTCTTAAAATGGAAAAGCGATGGAAAATACATAGTAATAATAAAATAATTTTTATTGTTATTAATAATAATTAAAATATTAAAACATAAATAAATCAAAACTAGAAAAACAAATTATTTTGATTATATAAGACAAAGCCGGGTTTGTTCGAACACGTCTTATAACTCTAGAATGGCTGGGCTGATTTTCATGGTTTTTGATTTGTTGTATTTGTCTCCATCCCGAGTATCAGAATAACTATTAAAAACATTGGGAAGTTGACAAAAAAATTAAATAAAAGAAAAAACATTTTCCCTTGATTTTCCCATACAAAATGTTCATGGGTTACGTTACGCGATGTTTGGCGTGGGTATAGTTGAGGACCTGGAGAGTGACATAGGCTACTTTCTCGGAAAATTAAGGAGTTCCCGCGGGAATCAAAAAAACCTAAACCACGCAGACGAAGTCGCGGGCATCGGCTAGTATTTAATAAAAATATCGTTCAAATTTCTCCAAATAGATAAAGTTCTTTACATAGTATACTCGTAAGTAGGCGACTTAGATTTCCTCGCAAGATTATTCGCTCGGTGTGAGCCCCACTAAACAATACACGCGTAAACTCGCGCCGACAAAACCGCACGACGCGATGTAAGCTGTAATCTGATCCCACGCTGACACGTTAAACTAACTTATGCCTCGTGTAAGTGAAAAAGTTATACTCTACACACATTTATTCGCCGCGCGATGTATGTGCTCCGGTCGTGTGTACTAAGCTCATGGAAGTAGGAGTTATTGCGGTGTAGCTATAAAAATTTTTTTTATTATATTTTGTGTTACAATAAAGATGATGAGAACTCAATCAAATCAGCAAATTATCAAACTTAAAAACGCGCTTCTGGTATGGAAGTTGTATGAATTACATAGTTATTGTGACGTCATCAAATTTCAACACACTATTTTTCTTTAATCGATAAGTAATTTGACATTATTATCAAACTGAAAACTAACAGAAGATGTGAATTTCAAGCTAACCTGTCAGGATTACGGCAGTTACGGGAAAGGTGTACATAATGATCCCTGGAGGTAAAACGATCCCCAATTGATTCATTGACTTAGCAACGCCATCTTGTAGGTTTGATTGAACTACGTGATTCCGCAAGCATCCACGCAGTGCTGTGCAAAGTGTCATGGCGGTGTGATTGTTTTCAATAATTTTATGACAAAAAAATTAAAATCAGTGTATTCAATCTAAGGTAAGCAGAGATTTGATATTATATAGCTTTAGTCCTAGTATACATAATGCGATGGCTGAATTTGTAGCAGATTTTGGTGTGATTTAACAATATAATCAGTCATATTCTTTTGTCGTAACTAAAGCAACTGCTTACAGTAGTGAAGTTTTAGGTTATATTGCCGTTTGGGGTAAAATGATCCCATCATAGGTAGGAAAAAACGATCCCAGGGATCATTTTACCCCCTGCTTTTGTATATAATCATTTTTATTAACTTTGTATAAGTCTTTTTTAGATACCTACAATGCCGCGAAAATACGTTCTTACGTATTTTCGCGGCAACACAGAACAACAACAAACTTAAAACAGCACGCCTGAATTGGAGCGAGAGCGCAATGATAAAGTCTTTGGATGCGGTAAAAAATGGTATGCCTTATAAAACCGCTAGTAAACAATTTTTGGTTCCACTTATGTCACTTAAAAGACGTGCAAAGGGGAAAAATGTTTACGCTGTTGGTGGTGTCAAGGTATTGGGAAGTTTTAAGAAGGTGTTTACTGAAGAGCAAGAACTAGAATTGGTACAATACATAGCAGAGAATGCTGATGATTTTATATGCGATTATTGTGTCTCAAAGCGTTTTTGTAATGCTCAAAAAATTTAATCTATAAAACCATTGATAGTTGTTTTATGAGAAAAATGTTAATTTTGTTCTTATTTCTTTAAAGTTTTTATAATTAATGATAGTAGTTAAGAGAATATTGTTTAATTTGGTTCCTATTTCTTAAAACTTTTGATTTTTTATGATAATAGGTTAGTGAAAAGATCGTTTTTTTTGTTCCTATATATTTTGCTTTATAGTTTTCGTATTCAATGATAATACCTCTAGTTTTAACAGAAGATTATTTAATTGCGTTTCTTTTTCTTAAAAAGTTATCATATTGGTCGGTATTAATTTATGATATTGTGAAGATTTAGACTGATTATTCTAAAATCTACTTGTGATGATAGTACAATTTTAAATTATAAGATTTAACCTTCGAAGACTGTTATTTTTATTTTGTCACGATAAATAATTAGATTATGTGTCAGTTAGACATTGATTACTTTAGTCGAAAATAAATGTTACCTAATATCTTTAAGCGTTTTATTTAAATTTTTTATCTCAAATAGTTCATGGGGCAAAACGATCCCAGGGATCATTTTGTCCGTACTCAGGGGATCGTTTTGTACACCCCGGTGTACAAAATGATCCTTTATTAGACCTTGACAAAAAACTAAATAGGAGAGAAATCCTTCTAGATAATTGAATAGAAAGCTTATTAATTTGTAGGGCGATAAATTAGCTAACCATAGAATTTACTAATTGAACGAAATACTTTATTAACACACTTTTACTGTAATTTTCCCTTAGGGGGATCATTTTGTACCACCTTCCCCTAGTTACATTAAACTTCTACATCTGTTTCTACACGGCATCGTACCGGAACGCTAAATTGCTTGTTTGATGAATACATTGTGTTCTATTTCAAGACGCAAAAATGAGACGCGTATTTGTCATTCCTTCTACAAGGTCTTCAAAGGAACTGTACTCGGGTCAAAGCTTTGAAGCACTCTAAGGCTTTAGATGTTCAAATACTACGGTATTATATAGAGTTGTTACATAATATGTATAATTTGAGGTGTTGCTATTATTAATCACTATAATTTAAACTAATATTATAAAGGCGAAAGTGTGTACTTTGTCTATCTTTCTATCCATCCGTTTGTCCCTCCGCTATGCTTTTGCAGCACACCTGTTCAACAGATTTGATGAAATTTGGTATGGAGAACCCGGGAATCGAACCTCCCTAAACCACTAGGATATAATCGCTTCATTCATATTATCTTACGAATAATATAAATGCAAAGGTTGGATGGATTGATGAATGGATGTTCGTTACTTACCTAATCACGCCAGAACGGTTGAATGGATCTGGATAAAATTTGGCACTAAGATAAATAAATAGTGAAATACTACTTTTTACCCCGGAAAATTAAAGATATCCTGCGGAACCAAAAAACCTCAATCAACGCGGACGAAGCCGCGGGCATTAGCTAGTAAGTAGATAATAAATTATGATTAAGCTGCATGAACACCTTGTATTTGATACGACTGCAGAAAAGCACAAGATTATAATACAGACCATAAAAACATAAGAACTATTCTTTCATCTGTGGTTTAACAGAAAGAGGAACTTGAATTCAATACTCAAGACCGTGAGCCGTGAAATCAATGCTTAACTTGTATAGTACGTGCAAGGGGCAAGCGAATGCAAGCGGATTAGGAAATCATAACAGTCCACACTGCTTCTCTCGGTAGTTCCGACTAGTTTGCAACTTGGCGCAGTCGACTTCCGACTCTGAAACTAGGTTACGATCGGGCGTGAGAAAACTCCACGTAATAATGCATTTATGAAAAACTTTTGACGACGTGTCTGGCGCAGTGAGGTCTGAGGTCTTTTATGTAAAAGGCCACGGGTTCGATTCCCGGCAGGGTCAATTTAGGAATTTGTAATTTCAGATTTTTCTCTGGTCTTGTCAGGTAAGAGGCTTTGGCTGTGGCCAGACTGCAATCTGATTTGATTCATCAGATTGATTTCATTCTAACATGGTAGCGCGCTCATCTGGTAGGGGTAGGAAGGGGTAGTTACATTAAACCCATACCCCTTGATCGGTCTCTACTCGGCATCGTACCGGAACTTGGCCAGAGCCTCCTATCGTAAGCAATTTGTTTTAAAAATTACTCAAATTTTTTTGTAGATAGCCTACAAAAACCTCAGCACGTTTTTGTTTCTTTCGTCGTAAAATATGTTACGACGCCATTAAAATCTGGCTTTTTTTTAATTTGGGAAAAAATTACTTTTACAATCGTAAAAAGTTATGATCTAGAGTGGTGTTACCTATTTGCGTTTGATTTTTCATCGAACTAATATAAAAATTTCATCAAATTCATCTAAACTAATATTAAAAAAAGGAAAGATTTGTTTGTTTGTTTGTTTGTTTGTAATGGATAAACTAAAAACTACTGGACCGATTTTAAAAATTCGTTCACCTATAGAAAGCTACTTTATCAGCGAGTAAAATAGGCTGCATTTTATTTTAAAATAAATTAGAGATCCCTTCGAAAATTGCAATAATGTGAATTAAGTCGGAAAAATTCACCTAATTTAACTTTTTACGCTAAACCTCTATTCGTCTATTAAATCAGACTG
Source organism: Erebia epiphron (assembly GCA_963932025.1). Lineage (NCBI taxonomy): Eukaryota > Metazoa > Arthropoda > Insecta > Lepidoptera > Nymphalidae > Erebia > Erebia epiphron. Next base: position 623,975 of record OZ009947.1, on the reverse strand, counting down.
TCTTTTATGTCATATTTGTCAAGACAAACAGAATAAATACAAGAGAAGTTACTAACATTTTTTTAAACATTTTAATATCTAACTGTTATAGATAGACTGCGAAATGCCTAAAAGAATCAGGTCTCAACTTAGTTGTTAGTTCTAAACATAGTTCCCAGGTGAGAGCAGCGAAAATACGTCGTATTGGAGACTCAAGTGTCAAGTGCTCACAGCGGTTTGCTGAACAAAATTTGAGAACGTGTGGTGGAGTTGTTCGTCTCAGTGCCGACTGACCATTATTGGGTATGGACTATTTTGATCAGGTGCTACCCGTGCGAAGCCGGGGCGGACCGCTAGTATAATAATAAAGTAAATAGGTACCAGTACTTAGGGCCTAGCTCTAGCCTTGGGGCATAGTAAATAGATAGCAGGTATTCTGTTTCACAAATACCAATACCCCTGTACTGATTATAATTATTGCAAATCCATTCTCAAAGTATGTATGAAATAAATAATTATAAAAGTACGAGTCGAAATACACATTTGCCAAAACATATTGTGACGGACACTTTTTAAACGGTAGTTTTATTCCAATCAATGCGAAACCTATAATGATTATAAAATACCTTCTAAACGAAGTATTATTCGGGAAAATATCTTTTCAGCTTTCGCTTATCATTTTCAGGAGGAATGTTGAATTTTTACAAAATTTTGTTATGGCTTTGTACGGAATAAATAAAAAAAAACAATTGTTTTTATACAAATAAGAACAAATTCCACTTTTACGAGTACTTTTGAATCCTTAATTCTACCTCTGATCCGGAATGCCATTCCTATAGAGAAGACAGTATACGATTTTTTGTTTTACATTTTCATCAGTAAAACTCCTATATTTTATGTACCTATTTGATTATCAAAATGCCAGTAATATAAGGATGGACAAATGGATTGGGCTAAACTCTAAAGAGTTTCTTGTTTTCCTCCGTATCCGTAAAAATAATAAAATTATGCAATATCAATCAAATAAATATTATAAATGCGAAAGTTTGGATGGATCGATGTATGGATGTATGGATGTTTGTTACTCAATCACGCCCTAACGTCTGAACGGATCTGGCTGAAATTTGGCATAGGGATAGATTATAGTCTGGAATAGCACATAGGCTACTTTTTATCCCGGAAAATTGAAGAGTTCCCGCGGTAATCAAACAAATGTATCTGTTCAACTGATTTTGATAAAATTTGGTACAGGGATAGGTTGTATCCCGGGGAAGGACGTAGGCTACTTTTTATCCCGGAAAATTAAGGAGTTCCCGCGGGAACCAAAAAACCTCAAACCACGCGGACGAAGTCGCGGGCATTCGCTAGTCTATAATATAGGTATTCTTACGCGTTATGTATTGCTACACTATATATATAGGCATCTCACTGAATCCAACTAACATACGTAAAGTCTACATTATATTGTTTTTTGTTCATAAAACCTTTAATGCCGCCATTAAATTAATGCATAACGACTGTTTTTATATCTAAAGTTTATTTTCTTTACCCTCACAGCCTTCATGCGACTCCTAAGAGGTTTCACTTATTTGGCCTACAAATAAATAAGAAAAATTTGCTATTCTAGCGAATGTAAAGAAATACCGTGTTAATGCAGCATATTTTGTTCAGTCGAGGTTAAATTATACCTACTATTGATGATTTTCTTAATGACAAAGTTGCATGGAAGCAACCGGCTTCGCATCTAGCAACCTACAAGTCAGTGTAATACTTGTTGTAACGTATGAATCGTACCTATATTACATTTTGTAACATTTTTCTTGTTATGACAAGAGCAACTGCCGAGTTTCTTGCTGGTGATGTAGGTTGCATCCTTGGGCATGACATAGGCTTTTAATCCCGGAAAATTAAGGAGTTCCCGCGGGAATCAAAAAGCTTAATCCACGCGGACGAAGTCGCGGGCTTCATCTAGTACGAGTACGAGCTCTCTATTTATAGTAATAGGTAAAGCTTGTCAGCCGAAATCAGGAAGGCTTAAAACAGGCCTACAAAATAGGGTTAAGTACAACAGCTATAATACTACTTATAGTACTCAAACTATACTTATTAAGTTAACGGTTGTTTAAAAGGCTTTATTGGGGCGTCGCAACAGAAGTTGCCTGTTTAATATAAACTTCAGTCATCACATAAAAAGGTATGAACGTAATTCCCGCGGACGACCCACAAGTTTCTTAATATAGTCGTAACAATAAATATCATAGTCGCCGCGGGCCGGCCGCCTGCTGATAATTGTGTAAGTTTCGTCTAATTACTGTAGTCATTGCGGTGCGCGTACACTGCCTACGTGTTGAGGTTGAACCCGAATCTACAGTTTTTTTTTTTAAATTGCACTACAAGTTAGCCCTTGACTGCAATCTCACAGTATAAGATATATAGTAAGCTGATAGGGGTATGGCAGTTAAACTTATACCCTTCAACCCTAATTTCTCCACGGCATTTTAACTAAACGCTACATCACCTGGTGGCACGTCTTTGCCGGTAGGGGTATCTAGCCACGGACAAAGCCTCATCAGGCCAGAGAAATTTAAAAAATAACTAATTCCCTAATTAGTAGAAGCCGATTTGTGGTAGATAAGGGTTTACCCGCCTGCGACCATCTTAGACCCATTTTAGTCAAGGGCTAACTTGAAGTGGTTTAAAAAAAGCGTGTATATTAAACTAGCTGTTTGCAGCATCCATTATTCCATCCATTCATAATCTTTCGCATTTATAACATTAGTACAGAAGACCTGGAACAACTAATTTAAGCTTTTTTGTGTTTCGCAGTGTAAGTGAACCTATATAGGAAGAAACTGTCCTGGCGTCGGTCCAGAGAGATGGAACGCCTGAAGCCGGAATAAAACTTGAGTATCGCAGTTCCGGCGCCCGCCCGCTGCGCTGCGCTGCACGTGCGCACTGATACTAGTACTTATACCTACTTACAAGTTGATGTTATAACGTGGAATTACTCTCATTTTAACCTTCCAGATTGTTACTGTGACTATAGAATTTCTTATTTAAGAAATTCTATAGTCTAAATTATATGCAATGCATACGTTACGTTACGTATTTGACTAACTTGTAGGTTGCTGGACGCGAAACCGGTTGCTTTCATGCAATTTTGTCTAAAGACAAACACACGCGCTACACACTGTGTGTTGCATGAAAGCAACACACAGTGTGTAGCGCTGTTGTCTTAACGTGCGGAGGTCCCGGGTTCGATCCCCGGCAGGGTCATTTTGGGAATTTATAATTTCTGAATTTTCCCTGGTCTGGCCTGGTGGGAGGCTTCGGCCGTGGCTAGTTACTACCCTACCGGCAAAGACGTGCCGCCAAGCGATTTAGCGTTCCGGTACGATGCCGTGTAGAAACCGAATAGGGGTATGGGTTAAATATAACTGCCATGCCCCTAACATGCCCCTAACAACATTTTCATCAACTCAAACTCTAAATTAATTTATTCTAACTTTGTACACTCTTTGAATTTGTTTAATTCAAGAATGTTTAATCTTTGAATTTGTCTAATTTTTATTTAAACGAAAATTGGTTCTAAATACCAAATCCTCCATTATTTCACTTGAGTAAAAATGGGGAAACTTATACAAGAATAGAATTCGATCAGGCTAATAGCATCGGGATTTGAGCGCAATTGTTCCGGCGCCATTATCCTTGTTATAATATTCTATACGCATTCACCAAGAGCGTCCCCAATTCTCTGTCCCCAGTCCCCCAGCTTTTGTCTTGAGCCCCCAGACCCCAGTCTTTGTCGTTTCGACTGAAAACTCCTGCTAGCTCCAATATGAAACTAATTAAATATTTTATAGGTGGTCCCCAATTTTCATTGTTTCAATATTATCTTTTTGATAATTAGGTTTGATTCCCATGTAAGCCTTATTTGAACAAAATAACTCTTATTATTAAAACCAGCTAATTCACCCCAGTTTTGCTCGGGTGGAAAGTCCTGAAAATCTAATTGAAATTCTACGATAATTTAAAGGGAACCTCAGTAGAAAATACAATAATTATTCTTTGCCTCATAAAAAATATATCAAGTTTTTACATCTTTTAAACTCTTTAGAACTGGGGTTCAGTGTTTAACGTGTAAACTTTCATATCTTTTTGTTCTTTTTTCCAAACTATTCGATAGCGAAGAGTTTTCTCAAGTCGTGAACACTGTTTTGACGCAGTTTTGAATGGCTCAGCTTAGTTTTCATTAAGCTAGAAAAAACTGATAAAAAGTTCAGCAGTTTAGTCTGTGTTCCAAGTTTGAGTTGATTAAATGAAGTTCTTACATAAATAATTATCTTGGATTTTCAATTCCAGATAGTTTATTTTATTTTATTCAAACTTATTGGAAAATGTGAAATATGAGAGGATGGTAGATATCATAGTATAATATCATAAACCACGTGAACTAAGTCGATGATCTCCGTGGCGGTTCGATCTCCGGCAGGATTAATTTGGAAATTTATAATTTCTTAATTTTCTCTGATCTGGTCTGGTGGGAGGCTTTGGCCGTGGCTAGTTACTACCCAACCGGCAAAGACCAACATCTATTATAACAACTAAATAAAATAATAGTAGCAGAACAAGTCTATAATATAATAGAATATGCCTGTTAATTTTTTGTTTTTATTTTATTTTTCATATAAAATAAAAATAAAAAATTAACTAGCAACACTGTCAGACCAACCTGACTGACTGTCAACCGGGTCAGATAAGTTTGTGGGACTATACACGACTATATCTATACTAATATTATAAATGTGAAGTTTGGATGGATGGATGTTTGTTACACAAACACACCAGAACGGCTGAAAAGATCTGGATGAAATTTGGCAAAGAGATAGATTATAGTCTGAAATACAAAGGCTACTTCTTATCCCGAAAAATTAAAGAGTTCCTGCGGAAACCGAAAAACCTCAATCCACGCGGACGAAGTCGCTGGTATCAGCTAGTCTAGTATGATAACTAGATAATTCATAGTAGAACAAGTCTTAAATCTACGGGCTATATACATTTTTCACTATATTTTTATACCGTTGGACAATAAAGGCTTCTTTCTTTGATAATTATCTTGTTCAGTGTAATGATAAGGTCCGCTACGTGAGGGACCCGCATCGCCGCGGTTTCCGGCCAGGTGCGCCCCTTTGAGGTCCTGCCCACCCTTCCGCTCTCTTGTGGAGTGTCGAAAATGTGCGACCCTTTTAATTTTAGCTACTACTATGTGACACGAATACATCTACAATGGGTATTTTGACTTTGTTTTTTTCTATTATAAAATTATGTATTGCTATTTTATTATACTTTTTTGAAATACGTCAATTGCCATCCTTTTTTCTTATCCAATACAAGTTAGCCTTAGATTGCGATCTCACTTGATGATAAATGATGATGCAGTCTAAGATCGTACTGGGCTAACGGGCACGGCATCGCCAGGCCAAACCAGAGAAAATTACTAAATTGGGCGGACCAAAAACGTATTATGCAAAATATTACTTTTTCTAGTTTTGTATCAAAATTAAAGATTTGTTAAAAGCCTCTATATTGTATTCAAAGCATTCGTGTTTGATTTATGACGTTGAATTAAGTATTAACATTTATGTTCACTTAATTTCAATTCAGCAATCAAATTAAAAACTTTTCAAAGAAGCTTTGGCAAGCATAAAAGTTTTCAAACGCAGAATGGGACTCCAAACACAAAACCGGGATCTAATTAATGGAGCTGAAAGACATTGTCTATCGATACGTCCTTTCAATTAGCCGCAATGTCTGAATCGCTCAACATTCAAACTCAATTATTAGGAATATTTCCATGGAATTAAAAAATTCCATCCCATTGTTCTTCCACTTCAAAATGGCCGCCCGTTTTATTACGCAAAGGTCTTTTCAAGTTTAAAATTGATTACATCAGACGCAGAGATTCAAAGAAAGATTAGAGAGCTATTATAATAATCTCTACACATAACTTGATAGCACTATCATTACAGCAGCAGCATCTGATATTCACTTTTGGACAAAGGCTTTCTCTAAGATCTCCACTTTGACTTCGAGTTTATTCAGACGCTGCTCACTTGCCTCTTTAAATCATCATAATATTAAGGCGGGCACTCCACAGCAGTACTAAACTAACTTGTACGTTTTTCTGCTCTAAGAATTCCTGTCTTCAACATACACCACTTCGACTGCAAGTACAAAAAGTCCTCTGTCTTCTTTTACTACTTTACTTACCATCATCATCAGCCAAATTATGCACCCACAGTTGGACTAAGGCATCTTTTAAGCAGCGCCAAAATGGTCTTTCTTCTGCTTTTTAGTTTTTAAATCCCATCGATACAAGCCACCCGATATCATACCACCTAGTTGGAGGCCGCGCTACACTCCGTTTAATAATAAAATATTAATAATATTATCGAAGTCGCCGTCTCTACTCGAAGACCTTAAAATAAATAAAATATTTAAAACTATAAAAAAGCCTCTATTACCTTAATTTAAAACTAAATAGAATTACAAAGTTCTTTGAAACGTGCTTTATATAATTAATTAAAAGGAAATTACTGCATGAACCTACTAGACAAAAAAGAATATTATAATAGTGTTAATATAAACTCGAAGACCTTACCACAGGAAAATTACTCGCTGCCGATCTTTTAAACTTTGTCCTATCTATCACTAATATAACGTTTAAATATCAATGACTTGGAGTCAATTGACTGTGAAGGCACAATTTTGTTCAGTGAAATGAGTTGCCTGATTTTTTCCTTTGACAAGTGTGCGCTTGACTGATCTTACCTGATCGTTAGAGATGATGCATTTTCTTACAAAAGTGTCCCGACTCTATATCCAAATATATAAAAGGAAAAGTGACTGACTGTCTGACTGATCTATCTATCAACGCACAACTAAAACCACAAAATTGCAAAAATTTGGCATACAGATAGATATTGTGACGTAACCATCCGCTAAAAATGGATTTTTGAAAATACTAGGTATACAATAATAGCTACAAGTATCATATTTCAACTCAATCTACAGTTTAATTTTAGACAGTTTAATTTTGCATGTTTTTTTTTACCTGGTGAGAGCGCAGTCAAGGGCTTACTTGTAATGGAGTAGTCTTGAGTCTTGATCACGCGGTCTTTCCAAGATAATTTTTTATACTCCAAATTAAAAAAGTAAATAAGTACCCTTATCTTGACTCCAGTCAACGTCCAAGCTTCAATATTGAACTATAATAATTGTATTTAAATAAATTTTAACAATATTATTAAAGGTTAAAATTAAAAGCCGCCGCCGTCAAACCGAAGCCCCCAGGGCTTCGCCGGTGGAGTGCAGAAGTCACAACATTAATTCAACTTTTAATGGAACTACCCTCACTCCTTGGGGAGGACCTTTGTCATCGGCTTCGATATGGGTCGTCGGTATTTGAATTTCATACTCGATTGACTATATTTCTGGTTCAATCCATATTATTGTTCTATATTGGTTATTTTATTCAGAATAGTTTCATGTTTATCTAGGTAGTTATTCCAAACTGGATGATGCCCGCGACTTCGCCCACGTGGATTAAGGTTTTTGATTCCCGTTGGAACCCTTTCATTTCCCGAGATAAAAAGTAGCCTATGTCCTTCCCCGAGATACAACCTACCCCGATCAAAATAATCAAACTAACACTGTACAAAATTTTATCAATATCGGTTGCATAGGTGAGCCGTGAAAGCGTAACAGACAGATAGATGGACAGACAGGCAGAAACACTTTCGCATTTTTATAATATAAGTATGGATGGGACCAGTTTCCATCTTCTGTGTTCTATCATGCTGAGTTTCTTGCCGGCTCTTCTCAGTAGAAACGGCTTTCCGAACCGGTGGTAGAGTCTTAACATATCATAAGTGACACAAGTGGTCCTACATGAAATAAATGAATCTATCTATCTAACCCGACGATTTTGCATGCGGTCCTTAAATTAATTAACCCTGATATACTCATCATTATTCACGTAAACTCTTTATTCAAATTTAATAATTATGTTAAAATTGTAAAACATGTAAAAGATATGCGAAAGCTTCCGCAGTTATTGTCATCCATTACGAAATTATCGCACGCGACGCACAGTCGATAGTAATTTAAATTTGGGCAATAATTAAAATTAATATTCAATAGTGCCCGCGGTTTATTTATGTTCGTGTTATTAATGACTATTAAATAACAGTGTACCGTGCAAGCTGTCACCCAGTGTAAGCTGTAATACGGCCTCAGATGCGCTTCACTTCACACCAAAAACACTATAAAGTATTCAAAATAACCGCCTGATGTCCATTACTTGTCGATGGTCTCCCTGTTGTCTTACATAATTATTTTATAGAAGTCCCGGATTCGAGTTTAATGTTAATTGACGATGCAGTCTAAAATGGTAGCGGGCTAGCCTATTAGGGGTACGGCAGTTAGGTATATTAAACCGATGCATTGTACGGTGTACCGGAACGCTTAATCGCTTTGCCGATTGGGCGGTAACTAGCCATGGCCGAAGGCTCTCACCAAACCAAACCAGAGACAATTATTTTTAACCGACTTCTAAAAAAGTAGGAGGTTCTTAATTTGGCGCGTATTTTTTTTTTTAAGTATATTTCGGTGCATATAATATCTCCGTGGTTTCCGAACCGATTTGAATTTTTTTTCTATTATAAAAAAATCTGACTCCAAATCTTCAACCCTGACACTAAAAAGTTAAAAATAAAAGTTCTTTCCAAAAAACCAACTTCCAACGCCACTGTAAAGTACAAAATAATTTTGATTTCTACCCACTCTGTTGAAGTCGGGCGACTCTAATTTTCAAAGTTCGGGCGTCAACTTTGCTTATCCTTGTGATACCCGCCCGATTTCAACATAGTGAGTAGAAATCAAAATTATTTTGTACTTTACAGTGGCGTTGGCAGTCTTTTTTTGGAAAGAATTTTTATTGATAAAAAAAATCTGACCGAATGTTATTTTATCTACTCCAGCATCGAAAAGTTCCAATTTCGAATTTGACAACTATATCGAATTGAACCCTCTTTCGTGTTTGCTTCTCATAACGATACAGTTCGTTGTATGGGAGCTGTATCGTTATGAGTCGTAGCTGTATCGATATGGTTATCTTCATAAATAGGATACCTATAGCTTAGCGGCTCTGGGTTCTGGCACTTTTGGTTTTTATTAATTTATAAAGTAAAAAATTATAAAGACGTCCTTGTCGTAGATAAAATCTTGTATGCAACTGTACGTAATTAGTCATTTTAATTCTCGTACTATCCTATTTTGATACTCGGCAAGCCTCGTATCAAAAAACAGCACTCGAATTAAAATGACCCTCATTACGATACAGTTGCATAAATAGCTATTAACTACTGTATTGTAATATCTACTCAAGGTATGAATTTTATCGCTAGTGCAATATTGAGAAAAAAATAATCTCTGCAGCTGTTGTTTGCAGAAACAAAATATCAAATTAGTGCTTCAATTAGCTATAAACAATATCATGTTATTACAAAATTATCCAATAACGTAATTTAATAGCAAAGTCCGTATTTGCCGGCGTTTAATATTTGAATTACGCGATTACAAAATTATCGCATAACGATAAAACGTTGTATCCGTACCGTTGTGACGCGTTATCCAGTAACGTTATCGAGCACAACGTTTCGCATCCACTCACAAATGGTCATCTGCATAATCGCAGTCAATTGAAGCATTATCGCAAAGTCCTCTCTAATATATTCAATAATATTGCCATACTCTAATGAACTCTTGCCATAACTACGTCCACATGAATTAAGTTTTTTTTATAAATCAGATAATAATATTTATTTTACCTACGAAAAAGTAGGCCAAGTTACGAGTACACTAAGGTTATCGCCTACTGTTATAGACCTAGATATACTGTTATAGACCCTGTTTAAATCGGTTTAGTTCTCATGAAGAGTAGCCCAGAAAAATACAGAGACAAAAAAACTTGTTGTAATTTTAAATGTGGTTTAGGCTTTTTTGTTAGGCTAAGATTTTCAAAAACCTGTCTAATTATCTGTTTTCCCCACCTCTTCATAACTCCGGATGAGTTAACTGATTTATGAACTGAACTTAACCGATTTATAGAATAATGTACAGATTTTAAAACAACGAAACTCGCGCAGGTATCACTAATTTTTGATAATATATACAATACAGAGTTTAATCGATAAAATCGTGTTCAGTGTATTAACCGCACACGTACAATATGCGGTACGCACCACACACTACTCTTCACAAAAGGCTTTATGCCAACCCTATCGCGTTTAATCGTGGCCGATCATAACCTTGTACATTGTACATTGTATGTACAAGCTTTATGTTTCGTATCAATCACTGGATGTTGTGTCAGATACACCGATTTGATAAGGAAGATTAACATTTTACTAGCTGATGTCCGAGACTTTTTTAACGCGTTTTTTGGATCCCGCGGGAATTATTTCATTTTCCGGGATAAAAAGTAGCGTATGTGTTCCAGGCTATAATCTATCTCCGTGCCAAATTTCATCCAGATCCGTTCAGCTGTTCTGGCGTGATTGAGTAACAAATATCCATCCATTCATCCATCTAAACTTTCGCATTTCTAATATTAGTATAGAAGTATAGATTTTTCACGAGATGATGCCCGTGACTTCGTCCGCGTGGATATAGGTTGTTGACTCTTATGTTGTTTATGTGTTGAGTTAAAAGATATTATCTCCATTCCTTTTGAGCCAAATCGGATCAGTCAATGTGGCATGAAGGAATAATAAACATCCAAATCTTCCTATTAAAATTATTATATTATGGATTAAATAAATTTATTAAATGAGCCTTTTTTTTCAAAAAGAGACACCTGATTTAAGATAGTAACTAGATATTGTTAAAATATAAAATAAAAAAAAATGCCGTTATACTTAAAAATCTAAACCACAATGACATCAACCACAAACCTGGATTGTGTTCACTTTTCACAATATTAATCCATACTTCCATACTTAATATTAATTATAAATGCGTAAGTGTATCTGTCTGTCTGTCTGCTACGCTTTCACGGCCCATCTATTCAACCGATTTTGATTGGGGTAGGTTGTATCTCGGGGAAGGACATAGGCTACTTTTGGTCCCGAAAAATTCAAGAGTTCCCATGGGAATCAAAAGAATTATCTGTTCAACAGATTTTGATGAAATTTAGTACAGGGATAGGCTGTATCCCGGGGAAGGAAATAGGCCCCTTATCCCGGAAAATTCAAGAGTTCAAAAACCTTAATTCACATGGACGAAGTCGCGAGCATCATCTAGTATGTTATGCGATTAAACATAAGAGAAAGTCTACAGGACTCACCACTACGAACAATCATACTAATATTATAAATGCGAAAGTGTGCTTGTTTGTTAGTTTGTCCTTCTGCAATCACGTCGTAACGGAGCAACGAATCGACGTGATTTTTGGCATGGGTATAGTTGAGGATCTCGACAGTAGCATAGGCTAATTTTTATCCCGGAAAAATAAGGAGTTCCCGTGGTAATCAAAAAACTTATTCCACGCGGACGAAGTCGCAGTATCAGCTAGTATGTCGATAATGTCAGCAAATCTCTACTGACACTAACATTCTGACAAACCGCAGATTAAGTACGATTGTCGGCCATTTTAAAATGAATAAAACTCATCGTTCGTCCGCGCAACAATGGCGCTGTTTATTCGGCGGCCATTGTTGAAATAAAATAAAATGTTAACATAAAAACGGGTTACTGTTATTAGCGGCACGGTTCGTTACCATCAATTTGAATGTAAATAAATTCGCTCACTGCGAGAATCAAAATTGCACTTGCGTTGTTTTTATTCTCGTACGTTAACGTGAAACTTAATTTGGTGATTGTTTTGAAAATATTTAGGGATTTGATTGGTTGTTTATTTTTACACGAAAATTTATGTATACTATGTACTTATATCTGAATTTCTCTAGTCCACCATACCTAACTTCTAAGAGCCTAGTTAGGTGATTTGGATGTACATGGGCTATTACCTATTCTTTGAGTAGGTATCGTTAGAATACCTATCTGTTGACCAGCGGAGAGTGAATTGCCCATACTCACGGAATACCAAAATAATTTATGATTCGAGAATATTTCCACCATATTAGAGAATATTTGGATTCAAATTGTATTTATCTAGGTCCCTGGATTTATATGTTTTCAAAATACCTAAAATAAAATGTAAGTGAATTGCGTTTTGCATATTTTACGACAATAATGACATGTATTCCTCTTATAAGTTTCATATTAAAGCTAACGGTATCTTACGTATTAAATGATCAATTACATAGCCTATATTGTCAAGATACAGAATAACAACACGAACTGAAAAACACAAAAAGTTTTCATTCATCATTTATGGTATCATTCTAAGCCCTTATATTATTGCTATCTTGCTTGCACGTAATCATGCGTCATCATCCAAATAGAAATAGAAATATACTGGCAGATTTTTGTTCGCGCCTTGAATAGAAGTTGCGAGCGGCGATCGCCGGTTGCTTAACAATAAATTGCTTTGAAAATGAGGCCTTCAAGTACACTTTTTATCCCTAAAAACCCAAGATTCCACAATGAAGGCGAACGATGTCTAAAGCATCAGCTTGTACAAAATAATAAGTAATTATTGCAAGTATACGCCAGCAGTTTTATCGTTTACAAAACGCGCACTAGTTTATCGTAAAGTAATACCTCAGAACGCCGAGCTAATTTTTAACCCCGTATAATGAATCACCACGGATTATGGAAACAGGCGATAACCGCGCTGGGTTTTTATTTTAACACCTCTGAGCCCTTAATAAACGTCGAGCTGTAAATAAGTTTAGTTCCGGCCGCTTTATAACCTTGTTTCTATAATGTTTATGCTCTACTTGATTTTATATTTACAGTATCTTAGCACCTTAACTTTAGTAACGACAGAGTTACTATCAACACTTATAGCAATATTATTTTAAAATGTTAAATATTGTGGAATTTGTTTAAGGAATATAATCCTTATTTTAGGGATGTGAAGGTACGTCATATAAATCTGACAATTCAAAATTATACTACTTTAACCGACGGTTGTAATACTGATATTTGAAGCTTTTGAAGCCAAATTTATTTGCAACTAAATTTTATTTCATCCTGGCGCAGTGGTGAGCGCTGTGCCTTATTGTGGGAGGGTTTTTTTCTGGTCCGATCTGATGGGATGCTTCAGCCAGCCGGCCGTTACCACCCTACCTGCGAAGAAGTATACCGCCTAGCGCCAGCACCATGTTAGAGAAAGGTTAGAGGGACTCTAAAAAGTTTATATTGAGGCTTTGGCGCAGATCGTATTTTATGATGATACTCTAGTCGTAGACATTCTACAACTGTAGCCATGCTACGAATACTGCTACGTGTTTCTAAGATAAACAGAATTGAACAGACTGGCGCAATGGTGCGCGCTCTGGTCTTACGTGAGGGAGGTTCCGGGTTCGATTCCTAGCAGGGTTAATTTGGGAATTTTTAATTTCCTTATTTTCTCTGGTCTAGGCTGGTCGGTTGTTTTACCGTAACTATACTGACCATCCCACGGAAAATACGTATCGCCAAATGATTTAGCGTTCTAGTACAATGCCATGTAAAAACCGATTAGGGGTAAGGGATTAACATAACTGTTATATATGTCTAACAGGTAAGCCCGCTACCATAATAGACTGCATCACTTACCGCCAGGTGAGTTCACAGTTAAGGGCTAACTTGCAATCGAATACAAAAAAAGATGGATAGTGGCAGATCAATTAATGATTTAAGCTTCCTAACTTCTGCGCCTTTAAGCTACTCGTTTCAAATATAGCAAAATACGGAGAACTGAAGCATATTTGTTTCGGAATTCAGTTTTAGCGCGCTCGTGTTTTGTTCCGGGGTTCGGGTTAAATAAACCCTACAATGTTGATTGGATTGCGATATTGACGTTCGACGTAGTGACGGAATATTTACAGTCAAAGTTAATTTCATGTGTAGGAAGCTTTATAATGAGTTTTCGATTGTTGTACCCCAACGACCTCAATTTACATAGACGGGCCCTGTCAAAAAAATAATATGGACCTAATTTACTAACGCCATCTAGGCTGAAAAGCGCTATATAAGTGTGGAGCGCACTCTACAGGTTGGATGCCCAAATTTTATTTATGAAAGGGCCCATCTAGTACTTACATGTAAATATTATATCGATGTTGTACTCTTCTCAGGCCAGGGTGAGTTTTGAACTTTCGTGATTTCGGTTCACCTTATTATTTAGGTACTAAATTATGCCTGCGACTTTTTATTTACGTTCGCGTTGTAACGAGAGGAAATGGTTTGTAGTGACACGTTACAAAAAATATTTATATGAGGTCTGGAGGAGTTGCTTTTTATACTTACAGTATACATTACCGGGATATTTCAGTTGGTTTCACATTGGGCCTTTGTTGTCAAAGGCCGATGCTCAGCTTGAACAGCTACTCTCGCCCGCCGGTGGTGTTGGACAATAATTGGGAATTACTAATTGAAAGATAGATTTTGATACTGACATGAATTATACTTTAATATCAGTTCTGCAAAGTGGGAGCTTACGACTAAAATGGACGTATCACTCCTAACCAGTTTAGCTACAACGCACTGACCAACTTAGTCCGTCGCGGAGATGCTGGAGCCATACCGTGGACCTGTGGTATAGGTCACGGCGAGAGGGGTGCCTTGGGGAACAACCTCTTTCGCGCGGTGCTCTTTCGGCCCAGCGCCATGCACGTAGACTCGCCAAGCCACCTGGTTCTTCACGTTAGATCACTTTCGCGGCACTCATTTACTAGCACGGCTTTTCACTCACGTACTTATACTAGCGAATCACAAGATCGAGTATATGGGGACACTCTCTATACATATTAAACTCAAAATATGTTTCACCATGCCGGGTGTACCAAGATGGCCTCCAAAGAAAAATGAAAAGGAAAAAACTTTAATTAAAGACAATTAATCATGTTGCGAGTCGGGGCACTACGCGTAAAAAGGATGAAAGATCCATGGAGTCGGGTCGTTGTTAATTACTATCAGACTTAGAAGGAGGTGGTGCAGAGACCACCTCGTGAAAATAATAATCGCCTAGGGCTCCACGAGCCTATGACATGGCGGTTCCTTCAAGTCATCTCGTCCTTCGGAACTCGCGTGATACGTGTGCACTTTTCGATCGCTCGAACCCGACTGTCGCGTCGATCCGCGATGCGCGTGCGGTGCTAGTTTCGTGGGGTGAGCAGGAAAGCTATTCCTAAGTCGCTACGCGAGAGAAAGGGAGAGATAGATTTTCTAGTCACTCTATTGCATCCATTATACAGGAAGTCATGAACTGTGTTGCCTGATTCTATTGATTAGCTGCGTTCAATTTGCAGACTATATCATGTTTTAAGATTGAATCGGGTGAGATGGGTAACTATATAGATAAAAATTAGGTAGTGTGTTCCACCACACTACAATACCCCCTTTTTCGGATAAGAGACAACGCAGTTGTCTCTACAGCCGCGGCAACCCGGAAGAAAAAATTTTCCTAAGTGTGAACTTAGCCTAAATATTTTTGAAAATATAACTATTAGAATGTTCGTGTGACCCTACCCTAAGTGTTATATTAATGAAAAAAAAAAAGGTATAGTAAAAATTAAATTGTAATGTTAGTTGTGTTAGTGTTATTATAGTAGAGTTAACCTAATTACCTTTCAGAATTGTCCTGGATGTGTATTTGAGCTCTAATTTTGATATCGTACATACTAAGCTAGTATACTTCACGCTTCCATACTGTTCTTAAATATTTATGTACCTGATCAGGGTTTGATAACTAATTATTTTTAGTATTGTGTTAGGGTTTCTTCTGTAAGTACTAATTATCTAATTTATCTGTATGTTACGTACTATGTACTATATACAAGCTATATACACGGTGTGTGTACTTGCAGTTTGCTTGCGTGGGGCTACAAATGTGGTGCCTTGGCATCGCAACTCAGTGCACGGTATGTCGTCCTGCGGTCCCACATTTGTAGCTGAAAAAGCTAACTAATGTTGGACCTGTGTAGGTATTGTATGATTGGTGATGTGGTATTACCTGCTTCGTATTACCACGAAGTGTAATGGATAATAACCCGTAAAAAGTTTGCTGAAAATGAACAAGAGAAAATTTCAACTTGTGAAAAAAGATTTGTCCTCAAAAAAACATTAGATGTAGTGTCACCCTACTGTGAGTGGCCTACTATGTAATAGTAATTTCCTGGTGGGATACATAGGAAAATAAGAAATTTAAGAAATAATGTGTGTCAGGCTATGTCCTTTATGTGTGGCAGCCTTGAGTGAGTGTTGTATTTTAGTACAACTAGTTTCAAGTAGTATTGAAATTGTTTCAAAATTTAAACTTCATAAAATTATTTCATGAGGCCTAAAGTACTAGATAACATTTCTTAATGTTCTATAGGAGTTTAATGAATATGTTTTAACTTTAAACTCGAGTTTTAATTATTGTATAAAAGTGTACCTTATGTTATAGTCATAATGCTAAAGTGAGTTTTAAATTTGTAAATAATTGGTATTAAAAAAGGTTAAAGTGTTTTTCTTTTTTCAATGTACATTGTGTACCTACCTGAAATTTTTGTAAGGTAATGAATGTTATAGTAAAAAGTTGTTTTTGAAAGTGTCGTTATCAAGTGTGTTACTCTGTTGTGAGAATACTTGCGGTTCCAGAACAGATGAACGAGGTGCCGTGGCTGCAGAGTGGGCAACGTGCGTGTCTGAAAAGTGGGCCTGAACTTGTCTAGGCTTTGTGTTTATAAAATCCTCTTGAATGTCTATAAAGACCGAGGATGTTCCAGGATCTGGATTAGAGTCTGGAGAATGAAATGATTCACTAATAGAAGGCATTTGTTTCGCGTCTTTACTATGTAAGTCGCGATCCATGTTGGATAATGATATCTGTTTACTACCTATTGTTGGCTGTTTTAAATAAGTTGTTGAGAAAACAACTATTTGATATTAGATATATAGAGTGTTCCCATTTGACACTGTTGTCTTAAAGCTATACGCTCTTAATATATGTTGTGATATCAATCTATAACCATTGATGTGCTGGTGTTAAACGCTACAGCTGGGCGATGACGCATTGACCCAAGAGATGGTGAAAGAAACTTTATGTCATGGAATTTACTGCCTTAAAATAATTGTAAAGTATTGTTTACTTACTTGTATGTTGGGAATGCGTACGTCTTTCTGTTCATAGTACAATTTAACAGGCCAGCTGTAGGAATCACACAGGTAAATTTCAATATCAGCAGCAAATCATTGAAATTAGTTGTTTACCCTTGTTGTCACATACACTATACGCTGTTAGTTTATTTTAGAGTATAAGTTTGATTAAAGAACCGTTTTTGATTAGAGTTTACGTAGAAACGCTGTTTTTAAGCTATAATAAGAGTGAATTTTATTGAAAAACGCTGTTTTTAAGCTATAATAGGAGTGAATTTTATTGAACTAATGATGATAAACAAGCATAGCGAATATAATATTTGACAACTAAAGTCGACTGTCTATAATGACAGAGTTGACAGATCATAAAGAAATATAGTAAAAGTTTCCCATTATAACCACCGCCGGAAGAGAGCGCTATTCATGCTTTTTTTACGGACGCCATTTTGTAACGAGTGGGAATGGTTTGTAGTGACACGTTACAAAAAATATTTATATGAGGTCTGGAGGAGTTGCTTTTTATACTTACAGTATACATTACCGGGATATTTCAGTTGGTTTCACATTGGGCCTTTGTTGTCAAAGGCCGATGCTCAGCTTGAACAGCTACTCTCGCCCGCCGGTGGTGTTGGACAATAATTGGGAATTACTAATTGAAAGATAGATTTTGATACTGACATGAATTATACTTTAATATCAGTTCTGCAAAGTGGGAGCTTACGACTAAAATGGACGTATCACTCCTAACCAGTTTAGCTACAACGCACTGACCAACTTAGTCCGTCGCGGAGATGCTGGAGCCATACCGTGGACCTGTGGTATAGGTCACGGCGAGAGGGGTGCCTTGGGGAACAACCTCTTTCGCGCGGTGCTCTTTCGGCCCAGCGCCATGCACGTAGACTCGCCAAGCCACCTGGTTCTTCACGTTAGATCACTTTCGCGGCACTCATTTACTAGCACGGCTTTTCACTCACGTACTTATACTAGCGAATCACAAGATCTAGTATATGGGGACACTCTCTATACATATTAAACTCAAAATATGTTTCACCATGCCGGGTGTACCAAGATGGCCTCCAAAGAAAAATGAAAAGGAAAAAACTTTAATTAAAGACAATTAATCATGTTGCGAGTCGGGGCACTACGCGTAAAAAGGATGGAAGATCCATGGAGTCGGGTCGTTGTTAATTACTATCAGACTTAGAAGGAGGTGGTGCAGAGACCACCTCGTGAAAATAATAATCGCCTAGGGCTCCACGAGCCTATGACATGGCGGTTCCTTCAAGTCATCTCGTCCTTCGGAACTCGCGTGATACGTGTGCACTTTTCGATCGCTCGAACCCGACTGTCGCGTCGATCCGCGATGCGCGTGCGGCGCTAGTTTTGTGGGGTGAGCAGGAAAGCTATTCCTAAGTCGCTACGCGAGAGAAAGGGAGAGATAGATTTTCTAGTCACTCTATTGCATCCATTATACAGGAAGTCATGAACTGTGTTGCCTGATTCTATTGATTAGCTGCGTTCAATTTGCAGACTATATCATGTTTTAAGATTGAATCGGGTGAGATGGGTAACTATATAGATAAAAATTAGGTAGTGTGTTCCACCACACTACAGCGTTTATTTAAGTTTATGTGGTCTCGCTGGAACTGTTTGTCTGTCTGCTACGCTTTATGATATAAAATTATTGTTGTAATAACATATGGTATATAAATTAAAACAACAACTCGTTACACTTAAAGGATTAATAAATAATACCCCCATATCCAGCACGAAACCTACTACAGCTCACAAAAGAAGAATGCGACGTAAACGACTATCAGAAAGTTTTCTTAATGGTTCCATCGATAAATCGCCAAATGAAAGTAATGAAACAGAAGAACGAATTAGTATAGTGGAAGTACAAGGAAGAGAAGCTATAATAAATAATCAGGATGAGGTTAATGTTCCACAGCAGGAACATTGCGACGAATCATCAAAAGATAAAACAAATATAAATACCATACCTGAAAAAGAGACAGAACCAAAACCAATGAAGTTGTCACAAGATGAGAGCCTAAAGACACATGAGAAAAACAAAGGACATTTGAAGGAGAGTCAAAGACAAAATAAGAATTTCATGAAAAAGAACACAATACATATTTTGGGAGAACAACATATAGTCGGACTATCGCACTCCATAATTGTAAGCAGGGACAAAAAGTGGAATGATAATTATAAAGTCACATCTTTTGTAAAGCCTTATGCATTGTCTTACGAATCTCTTAAGTATTGTAAAACTCTAAGGCATAAACTATATGACAACGAAATCGTAGTATTAGCAGTAGGTGCTAATGATAAAAATCCTTGTGCTCTCCTCAATGAATTAGGGCTTGCACTACATAGGCTTCGAAACTTCAGAGTATATGTTCTCCAAGTATACACAAATGATTACCTGCGAACTAGTACCCTTAATAGCCATATATAATGCTTAGTAAAGTTATATAATAACAGTAGGTTTATAAAGTCTAATAAAAAACACTTTGACGTTAAGGAATATCTAAATGATATGACTTATAAAATTAATTTTCATATTGACTATGACGATTACTATGAAACATTTTTGACATTCAATAAAAATAAAAAATCGGCCAAGTGCGAGTCGGACTCGCGCACCGAGGGTTCTGTACTCAAGAAGTAGGTATAATTACCTTTGTTAATGAACCGCAAAACTAACTTTGTTTGTAGAGGTTTACTGTTAATATCAAAAAATTACGTTTGTTGTATGGGAGCCCCCCTTTAATATTTACTTTATTGATATTTATTTATTTATTTTGAAATGTAATATACAAGTTAATATTCTGTGAAAATTTGAACCGTCTACCTGTTACCGTTTTTAATATTGAGCAAAAAAATACGAAAAAAACACGTTTATTGTATGGGGACCCCCCTTAATATATATATTTTTTTAATTTTTAGTATTTGTTGTTATAGCGGCAACGGAAATACATCATTTGTGAAAATTTCAGCTTTCTAGCTATCACGGTCTATGAGATACAGCCTGGAGACAGACAGACAGACAGACAGACAGACAGACAGACAGACAGACAGCGGAGTCTTAGTAATAGGGTCCCGTTTTTACCCTTTGGGTACGGAACCCTAAAAATCATACACTAAAATGACTTACTATGAAAAAGATTATACTATGACTAAAGAAGACAAAAACAAATTAACGTACTATTTTAAACTAAAAAAATTACCAGCAAATCACAAAATATCAAAATACAAGACAAAAACAAAATTACTTATTATTTTAAACCAAAAACGCAATATGAACGAGTAGATAGCAGGAAGGATACACAAACAATTAACAATAATATAAGTCAACCGGAGTTTTTTCGTAAATAGCTTAACAGTCTTGCATCAAAACATTGCCGGTGCTCTTAACAAATCAGACATATTATATATATCTCTACTCGACTTGAACAAAAAAATTTCATATAGTTTGGATATTTTATGCCTGACTGAAACTTTCATTAAAAAAGGTACAGAGAACCTATTAAAAATTCCCGGCTACAACTTATCGGCTAGTTTTTGTAGAAATATAAAAAGAGGAGGTTCTTGTATTTTAACAAAAAGGCACATAAACTGTAAAGAAATTAAGTTAGTAAGAGACATGGGTGTAGTAAATGCTTTTGAGTGTTGTGGAATTGATATTCCAAATCATAATCTTATAGTTACAGTGTAAACTCTTTATAACGAAACTCAAGGGACGTTATATGGAGTGAACAAAAAAACAACCAAATTAACAAGAACTTTTTCAAACTTTTTCGTCAACACTAATCGCTTTCCGTTTACTGGCCATGTTAACAGTTTCAAAGTAGGTTAACGACTGATAATACGATAGGTTCCCAGTATGCTTGGTCGAAGACCATCACTTCCGAGAAAACAATGCGCCATACTGCATGTGTTCAAGGCAATTAAGGATAACAAAAGCTCGGACGACCTCGGATGTTTCGGAGCTTCAAAGTCTTTTGTTACCTGATAACATAACATAAACAATAATACCGATAATAAATATTTACTGTCTACAAATATGAACACATTTCTTCGTAATAGAGAATGGCGTATCGCTATAAAGAGTGTTTCAATATGTGGGTTTAAATGCAAACCAACCAAGTTGGGCTCACGTCAACGTTACAGGGAGTTTATTGTTATAAAGGATAACGTTATAAAGAGTTTACACTGTATTTGTATTTATAGAACACCGAAAAGTGATCCGAGCCTGTTTTTTGAAAAACTAGATATAATCTTACATACATTGAATAATAAGAAAAAGGAAAAAAAGATAATATTGTGTGGCGACTGGAATATAGATACACTAAAGAGTAATACGAATAGCCGTGAATTAATAAGCCTGCTAAATAGTTTTAACCTCATTTCTCATATTACACGCCCAACACGATTATCGTCTTGCATAGATTTGATGGTAAGCAATATAAAGTCATCGACGGCCGAAATTCACCACCTAGCACTTTCGGACCACGATACCGCACAGACATTAACAATAAAAGTAAAAAAAGTAAGATATCAATCTACATGGTTTGAATACAGGAGAGATTATAATAAAGAAAACGTTAGAAAATTCTTGGATTGTATTTCGGCACTTACTTTTTCAGATATCCGAAACGAAGACAATGTTAATGAAGCCTTTAACTCATTTCATGAAATAGTAAGGCTATTCTATGTACTATGTTTTCCGATTAAAAAAGTTAAAATTAATAATAGTAGTAATAAGGTAGTTTGGTTAACGAAAGGTATAAGGAAATCTAGTATCCAAAAAAGAAGATTACACTTAAAATATAGACTTTCTGGAGCAAATAAAAATATAAATAAAAAACGTTTTCTTAAATATAACTCTGTGTTAAAAAAATGCATATATAAGTCAAAGCAGTTACAGAATACTAAATATATTAATAATCAAAAAAAATAAGTGTAAAGCCAGTTGGGACTTAATACATGAAAATCTAGGTAAACCAATAGAACAAAGTGATATAGCATTAATTAAGACTGAAAAGGGGATATGTAATAACCCATATGACATTTGTGAATTATTTAATGATTTTTTTATTAATTTAGATTCAAATGAATCCAACACTAAAGTTGGTAAAGCACATTCCTTTGCCATGAACAAACAGACAATGTTTATAAACCCTACAGACCCGTTTGAAATTTTAGGTATTATAAAATCACTCAATGATACCAAAGCTGTGGGATATGATGAAATAAGGACTGATATAATTAAAAGGACTGATATAAATAAACAAGTCATTTGAACAAGGAGTCTTTCCCATTAATTTAAAAATGTCCATTATAAAACCCTTATTTAAAAAAGACGATCGCGGGGATAAAAATAATTACCGTCCCATAACCCTTATTCCTATTCTAGCAAAGATAGTAGAAAAAGCGATGGTTAAGCGTCTTAAAAGCTTTTTTGATTCGAACAATTTATTGGCAAACGAACAATTCGGATTCCGCAATAATAGTTCTACGACTGAGGCTTGCTTCTATTTGAGTAAAATAATACACGATAGCCTAAATGACAAAGTGCCCATTACTGCTATTTTTCTAGACATGACTAAAGCTTTTGACTATGTTAATCACAGTATATTATTAAACAGAGTATTATTATCAGAGTCGTCAGCTGATCGCGCTCGCGAGAGGTCACTGACATCAATGTAAGGCGGCATAATGTCAAAGTGTAACTTATTAAAATGTAACTCGTGCCAGTTAGTGGTTTCTGAAGTTCTCGCTTTTATGCAAAATAAGATTAAAGTGATGGATGAAGAAACACTGATACGGATTTGTAACACGGCTTTTTCGCCAGAGGAAATTTTAACGGCTAAAAAGCTGTTGTTTGAAGCAGTGCCTACGAAACGTTTAAAGATCCGAAAAAATGAAGAAAAATCAATTAAGGATTTAGAAGATATTATCGAACATCTGAAACAAACGGACGCTACAGACCCGGAGATACTTCCAATATTTGTAGCAAGAGAATTACACCGATTGCCACCAGTCACGTTCGACCATTTAGACGTGACGCGACTGTTACGAGACATACGTTTACTCAGGGAAGACATACGCGAAATAAAAGACGAATGTGTTACCCAGAAGCAACTCCAAGAAGCCCTGGAATTTTCATGGGATAGACCTAGCAATTCAGTGAATGTGAAACGAGGTGCATTCATTGAAATGGATAGCTTCGCGGATAGCGGGCCGATCGGATTGCAGCATATACGCGCCGGGTCATTGAACTCGAATAATTGCAACGCGAGTAAAGAGTGCGAAAATATATCCTTATCGCCCCGACAGATACAATGCCAAGGCCGATTGGACAGTGTGAAGGTCACGCGTGTAATGGCCGATGAAAATGCAGTGATTTCGAACAGGTGTGAAGTGGACGAGTGCACTATCTCTGTCGCACAGCCGAGGAGAAATGAGACATCCCTACAGCCACAAAAGGAAGACAACGGGATCGGCGCGAGCGCTTCGAACGAGGCCGCGGCGATGACTGGCGGAACCGAACGAAAACGCACGTTGGCTGATGTCGTATGCGAGACGGAGAGAGGCGCGAACGAGGCCGCGGCAATGACTGGCGGAACCGAACGAAAACGTACGATGGCTGAAGTCGTATGCGACACGGAGAGAGGCGCTTCAAATAATGCGAAACGTGAACAAAAATCAGGAGATTTAGATGGTGAATGGATAACAGTACAAAGAAAAAAGCCAACTTTGAGAAATAGATTTATCAGCGAGACGGGCGCCTGTTACCAAAATTCCTTTATATATATCTAACGTCTGTAAATCAACCACTGAAAGTGTAAGGTTTTCTAATAATTGTCCCAAAAATTAGCTTTACCGGGAAAATGTTTTTTTATCAACTGGTCACACTCGTGACCGCTTGGTGGGACGTGGCATTCAAAACGACGATTATTCAGGAGCTAGCGCTCGAGGTGTGCGAACGTATTAGAAATATAGTCCTTGTCAGTTTCATATTGGAGTTTAATTTAATTGTAACCTCGCCGACACGTGCAGAAATGTAAGGGGATTTTTACATCTCAGAAGCCAGGGATAAACCAATCAAAATGTAAGTACACGCCTACAACTAATTATAACCTATAAAGTCCGATTGTTAAACTTTGTAGTTTGTTTTCACGATTAGAAGTATATTATAGTTTTCGTTTTCAAAAAAAAAAATATCTTTACTGTCAAAAACAAATGATAAATACAGTCTACTTTCTAGTACTAAGCCTAGGTTAAACAATTATCAGCAACACTACAGTTCATGCAGGAAACCTTTCTCAGAACTTGTTGGCAAATACATTTTGAAAAATACCACGATAACATTCCTAAATACTTGATAATTATTTGCTAAATCTATGTATAAGTTAGCTGCAGTTTGCAGGTATACATTTTTTATCATATTTTAAGATACTGAGTCGATAGATATTACAAATCGCTTCTCGACCTTTTGGCTAAGATTAAAGTGTAGTATATAGTGATCCGAACCTAACGCTAAAGCAGAAAATGTTGAAGCCGTTTTGTTAAACAAACTACCTACATTGAACGCATGATATTCACGAAATGCCACTTACCTTCGAAGTTTAAGCTGATGTTATACTTCCCATGTAATTTTAAATAGTTTTATCGTATAAACTAAGAAAAGTTAAAATTGAGAGTAAAAAAAAAAAAAAAAATATTAAAAAAAAAAATATTTGGACATTCTTCTGGGGGGTTTATAAGGGGGATCAAAATTTCGTTGTTTTTTGCGTAGGACGCATAGTTTTCAAGATATTAGCGATTTTTGTCTTTTCAACAGAAATGACGTTGCCCGATTTTTTATCTAATGCACACAATTTCCGGCTACGAGTTTCAGATGATGGAATCAAACGATGTTGGACGGAGCGCAGAAACTCCCCGACGCAGCCGATCGCGCTCCAGGCGCAGCCTCACTCGCGGGCGTGATCGCGACTCCAGTCGACGCAGCCGCAGCTACTGCCGCCGGCTGCAGGATCGCGAAGAGGCGCTGAGGAAAGAACAGGAGCGGGTTCGCCAACTGGAGCTCGAACTGCAACGAGAACGAGACGCGGAGCAACGTCGTCAGGGGAGCGTACGCCGCGGGTCGCTACAAAGGGCGACGCGAGAGAGCCGCAGCCGCAACCGAAGCCGCAGCCGTAGCCGCAGCCGTAGTCGCAGCCGTGGTCGCAACCGTGGCCACGAACGCGGCCGTCGTCGCAGCAGCAGTCGCGTGCCTGAGGGGGACCACCGAGGAGATTCTAAAAGGTCACGTAGCCCATCCTTTTCTTCTAAAGACGTAACTCAAATAATTAAGTCTATTAAAGATATCTTCCCGTCACAGCCGAGCCATAGCACACAAATTTCGAATAGAGATAGTAAAAACATTATACCTGAGTTTAACCCTTCGGAGAAGAACCAGCGTATGGATATTTGGCTAAAAAAGGTCAATGAATGTGCGATGGTCTACGGCTGGGACGAGAAGAGCACAGTACATTTTGCTATGCAAAAATTGTCCGGGTTAGCTAAAATATGGTATGAAAGTCAGAGCTCGATTTTGTACAGCTGGTCGGAATGGCAAACCAAATTGTTAAACGCTTTTCCTTGCGAACAAAATTATGGGCAGTTGCTTGAAGACATGTTAAAGCGCAAAAGTAGGATTAACGAACCCATCCAAAACTATTTTTACGAAAAACTTTCATTACTTAACCAATGCGATATAAGCGGTAGGCGCGCAGTCGACTGCATAATCCACGGCATTAGTGATAGGACCACAAGGTCTAGCGCATTAGCGCTACGGTGCGATGAACCTGACGATTTATTGAAGTTCTTAATTAGCAATAATAGAGATCCTTACACTCCTCAACCATTATTCTTGAAGGATCGTAATTTCAATACAAATGACGATAAAGTAAATAACCGCTCTAATATAAAAACCAATCCTGCGTTGTTTTGCTATAATTGCAAAGAGAAAGGGCACCCGTTTTCAAGATGCCCAAAACCTCTAGTGAAATGCGGTAGTTGTGACAAAGTGGGACACAAAGCTGAACTTTGTCGTTCCAAACAAGAGACGGGATCGAGGAAAGCCGACGGGGTGGCGAAAACTATGCTCATAAGTAGTTCAAAGCCTAATAATAAATTTACGAAGGAAGTAATTGTAGAAGACATGCCATACCAAGCGTACATTGATCTGGGCAGTGAGGTGACCTTAATCGCACAGTCGTGTTTGGCAAAACTCGGGTTGTCTCACGACCAGATTCCATCCACGATGAAAGGTTTCGGCAATAACCTGGTGAGTTCATTGGGCTCTGTAAAACTAAACGTGTCTATAGATGGTGTGGGGGCGACCGTCTGTTGCCGCGTAGTAGAGGACCAGTTCTTAGAGAAGGACTTGCTCATTGGACAAACCTTCACTGAACAACCTCACGTTGTTGTTTTTAAAGACGTGAATAGGCTACAATTTATACACGTGGACTCAGAACTACCTAACTTTATTCAAAATGATGACAATGAACGACTCCAGAAGGTCAGTATTGTAGCACACTGTAACCTCCAAGGAACTGCTAGCGTCAAGGTCAGAACTGGAACGCTATTTACCGGCAGTATGGTGGTTAATACGAAGGTAGTGGGCAAGCTAGGTGAGCAATACATTATTTACGGCGGGGTTTATGAAGTCAAAAACGGTTCATTCTACGTCACAGTGCAACCCTGCGCCGTCCCATGTCAGCTTCAGGAAAACTCGGTGGTTGCCAGGGCCGAAAGAGTAGAATCAGTTTATAGATTTGTGAGCGGGGAGATTTCGACAGATATGGGCACTCGCACCGAGTCCGAGTCTACCTCAGCTAAGAAATTCGACGAAAGTCTAATACAAGTAGACGAGATGGTTTCCGATGAAGCCAGGACCAAGCTTCTAGACGTGCTGCGGCGCCATGAACAGTGTTTTGCGCATAACTTGGCAGACCTTGGATGTACTAACGCGGTAGAAATGAACATAGAGTTGAGCAGCCAGCGCCCTGTAGTTTATAGGCCGTATCGCCTCTCTCACCACGAGAGAGAGAAGGTTCG
Organism: Erebia epiphron; assembly: GCA_963932025.1. NCBI lineage: Eukaryota > Metazoa > Arthropoda > Insecta > Lepidoptera > Nymphalidae > Erebia > Erebia epiphron. Next base: position 596,567 of record OZ009947.1, on the reverse strand, counting down.
TGAAATGGTCGACGAGATGTTAGAAGCGGGTATCATTCGAGAGTCAACTTCTAACTACGCTAGCCCAATAATACTAGTGAGGAAAAAGAACGGTGGCGTACGACTATGCGTAGATTACAGGCTGCTCAATTCCCTGACCATAAAGGAAAGATACCCCATCCCGATAATAGAGGACGAAGTGGCGAGGTTGTCGGGACAGGCGTGGTTCATTACTCTTGATCTCATGTCAGGTTATTATCAAGTACCGATATCGGAGGACAGCAAGCATTTGACTGCTTTTGTGACTCCCGACGGTCATTACGAATATAATCGTATGCCGTTCGGACTGGCAAATGCTCCAGCTGTCTTCCAAAGGATGATGAACCACGTTCTGGGACAGGCTCGATTTAATAAGGCCACAGTGTACTTAGATGACTTGTTGATTTTTGGTGAAACCCCGTTTGAATGTATAACGCGTTTAGAAGAAGTGTTAATATTGTTAGAAAAGGCGCAGTTGAAACTGAATCTATCTAAATGCAGTTTCTTACAAACCAAGATCGACTACTTGGGGTACGAAATTAGCGCAGCTGGCATGCGCCCAGGTTCTGCCAAAATTCAGAGCGTAGCGGATTTTCCCTTGCCACAAAATGTGCACAACGTTCGCCAGTTTTTAGGACTTGTGAGTTATTTCCGGAAATTTATACAGTCATTTGCCCAGATAGCATACCCACTCACTAAGTTGTTGAAGAAAAATGCAACGTGGGAGTGGACGACTGAGCAAAAAGACTCATTCGATGTCCTAAAGTCCAAACTGATAGAAAGGCCTGTCTTGGCATTGTATGATCCTACAGCCGAGACAGAACTCCATACGGATGCGAGCAAAGTAGGTATTGGCGGGATATTGCTCCAGCGTCCAATGGGAAGTCAAGACGCATTTCATCCCGTCGTGTATTACAGCCGCCAAACGACCCCAGAAGAAAGGAACTTCCACTCGTATGAGTTAGAAACTCTTGCAGTTATATGCGCGTTGAAGAAGTTCCGGGTTTACCTCTTGGGTAAGCCATTCAAAGTGGTTACCGATTGCAGCGCGCTGCGCTCTACGTTTGAAAAACGTGACCTGATACCCCGGATTGCCCGCTGGTGGATTGCCTTGCAGGAGTTTGACTGTCATATCGAGTATAGATCAGGTACAAAAATGAGTCATGTGGACGCCCTTTCCCGGAATCCTACATACGATACGGACACTACAGACCTCGTAAGATATCCACCAGTACTGGCAATTTCCGACGAGGATTGGCTGTTGACTTTACAACTAGGAGACCCTGAATTGTGCAGGATTAGGGATATTGTCAGTAGTAAACTAGATCCCAAAGGATTGGCTCACATAAGAGACAATTATGTGTTAAGGGATAATAAGTTATTTAGGTGCCTTGGGGGCGATAAAGAGAACGTCAGATGGGTGGTTCCAAAGGGTGCAAGGTGGCAGCTATGTAAGATGAATCACGATGATATCGGTCACGTTGGTTATGAAAAAACCCTGGAACGCATGAAGAAAAGTTACTGGTTTTCAAAAATGAAACGGTTTACGAAAAAGTATGTTAGTGCATGTATAGATTGTGCCTATGCTAAGAAGGCTGCCAATGGGCGAGAGGGATTGTTACACCCCATAGAAAAAGTTGCGATTCCATTTCACACGCTGCACGTCGACCACCTTGGACCCTTTGTGAAGTCAAAAAGGGGGTTTACACATACGTTAAATGTCGTGGACTCCTTCACTAAGTTCTTGTTTATCAAGCCTGTACGGAGTACTAGTACTGCAAATGTTATAAAAGCATTGCAAGACATTTTTGACATATTTCGAGCACCTGATAGATTGATTAGCGATCGAGGCTCTTGCTTCACTGCTCATGCGTTCCGAAGGTTCTGTCTTGAGCGAGGCATAAAACACGTGCTGAACGCAGTGGCAAGTCCTAGGGCCAACGGTCAAGTAGAACGCTACAACAGGACCATACTTGACTGTTTAACAGCCCAAAATCTACGCGACAATGAGAAGGATTGGGACAGTAAAATTGGGAAAATACAATGGGGCTTGAACAACACCATACAGAAAACCACAGGAAAAACACCAGCCGAAATCATGTTCGGTACGGCAATGTATAGTGAAGTCAAACCAGCCTTAAACGCGGTCGTGAATGATACTCGCGAGGTCACTAATTTATCTGATCTCCGCACTGAAGTCAAGGAAAAGATCGATGAAGCCCAAGCTGTGCAAAAGGAGCAGTACGATCGGAATAGGCATGCCGCTCGTACATATAGCAAGGGTGACCTAGTTAAAATAACAAAGGTTGCGTTTCAAGGTAAAGGTCAAAGCACGAAGCTAATGCCTTCTTACGAGGGGCCTTTTAGGGTCATTAAGGTTATAGGAAACGATCGTTACAGGGTCGCTCCAATCGCGGGTTTTGAGGGTATGAAAGGGAAACGCAAGACCACGGTTGCCGCTGATAGAATGAAACCATGGATTCATGTAGCTTCGTTACGTTTAGATGAAACAGACAACGAACAAAGCGATGCTGAATCAATTGAATGATTATGCTCTCATGTTTTCAAGTCCCTTCCGGCCAGTTTCAAACTACCCAGAACATAAATGCAATTTTAGTTTAATGTTGTTGTACGTTGTGATTTAAATGAAATGTAATGCGAGGACGTTGTTTTGTGGTGTTTCAGGTCGGGCGCGAGCTACAGACACATTCGCGCCTGGCCTGATGCCGCACAGAACAATCACAAGAATCTATATTTAGAAATTACATAGCAGGATATTGTGATCTAGCCCTGTTTAACTGTTGTTAAATCCATGTTCATGAATTTGAGATATATTGTGTAAATATCACTTAGAGTTTGGCTGAATAATTTATGCTATATATAGATCACTATATATAGCATAAATTATACAATAAATAGTTCCGATTTTATGATGATTTTACGATTATAAAGTTAGTTATAAATGGTTACAAGGTTTCAAGGATAGTTATAAGTGGTTACAAGGTTACAAGGATAGTTATAAGTGGTTACAAGGTTACAAGGTTACAAGGTTACAAGGTTACAAGGTTACAAGGATAGTTATAAGTGGTTATAAGGTTACAAGGTTACAAGGATAGTTATAAGTGGTTATAAGGCTACAAGGATAGTGAAGTTATAAGTTTTATATTTGGTTACAAAGATGAAAATAAGTTTTTGTTAAATTATATAGCGAAATTATTAGTTGATTTACACGCATTATGTCTCTTGCTATTGTAATTTGTTGATGATGAATAAACTTTAATTAACGGTTTGCTTATTATAATACATTTGCAAATACAACAAAAATAATGTCATTATTATAACGAGTACTATAAAATCGAATATTGTATAGTATATTATTTGAATGCCTCGTTCTGCCAAGTGTAAGGTTTTATATGGTCCCACCTGGTGCATGCATGAGGACATGCATGTCATCAGGATGGTCGAGTGTAAGGTTTTCTAATAATTGTCCCAAAAATTAGCTTTACCGGGAAAATGTTTTTTTATCAACTGGTCACACTCGTGACCGCTTGGTGGGACGTGGCATTCAAAACGACGATTATTCAGGAGCTAGCGCTCGAGGTGTGCGAACGTATTAGAAATATAGTCCTTGTCAGTTTCATATTGGAGTTTAATTTAATTGTAACCTCGCCGACACGTGCAGAAATGTAAGGGGATTTTTACAAAAGTGACATTGTCGAGTACATTTTGAGCAAGACGAATGAATCAGTATCATTAGAGAAAATAAGCTGTAAGAGGGAGAGAGGTTATAACTCGTTTAAGTTGTTTGTGTCAAAAAACAAGTTGCCTATATTTATGAATAGTGCAATTTGGCCTGAAGGGATTTGTTTTAGACGATTTGTGTTGTTTAATAATACAGTAAGACAGAATTCTGAGTCGAGGAATAAACTCTCTCAAGAAAAGTAGTTAGTAAAGTAAAAGAAACGGATAAAAATGGATAAACAAGCCTGTAAATTGGTGAGTTTTAATTGCAAATCTATTAAACGGTCAGTGGACAGTGTTAGAAACATTTGTATGGTTGCAGATGTCGTAGCTCTGCAGGAGACGTGGCTTCTTCCGTATGACCTGCCTTTGCTTGGCTCAGTAAGTAAGGAGTTTGAGTATACTGGTAAATCTGCCATAGACCTATCTGAAGGTATTTTAAAGGGCAGGCCATACGGAGGGGTGGCTCTCTTGTGGCGTAGTGGTATCTTTAAGTCAGTGGCAGTCTTAAACTGTGATAGTGTAAGACTATGTGCTATAAAAGCCACTCTAAGAAATGAGCAAGACATAATTATTTTTAGTATTTACATGCCAACAGATACACATGAAAATTTAGTTGAATTTACAAACTGTTTGGGTGAAATCAAGGCTATAATTGAAAGTAATGATGTCGAGTCGGTCTACATGTTAGGAGACTTTAATTCGCATCCGAATCAGCCCTTTTGGAATGAACTTTGTAGTTTTTGTTCAGATCAGACGTGGATTTGCGCGGACACTGAAATTTTAGGCTTAAATTCAAGTACTTTTACTTATAAGAGTGACATGAATGGTAGCTTACGCTGGCTGGATCACTGTTTAGTGACCCAGTCTGCCTGGCGGACGGTAATAAATGTTAGCGTTGGACATGATATCTATTGGTCGGACCATTTGCCACTTATTATCGAGTGTAATCTTAACTTAGTCGTCACGAAAACGTATTTAGAGGACAAGTTAATTGATAAAGTACAATGGGGTCATAGAACAGATGAACAGATCAATAGGTATCATGAAGAATGTAACAATAGGCTCAGAGATATATGTTTCCCCGAGCTTTTTACATCCTGTGGCGGAAAATTTTGCACTGAGCCGGAACACAAGCAGGGACTTGATAGTATGTATAAAGATATAGTTAGAATACTATCTCTCGCCGCGACCGTTACATATAAGAGCTATAAAGGAAACAAGAAAGGTCCTGTAGTTGGTTGGAATAAGCATGTTCGGAGCGCTCACTGTGAAGCTAGGTCGAAGTATCAAACTTGGTTACTTTACAATAAACCTAGGTCTGGAAAAATTTGGAACGACATGTGTGAGAGTCAGAAAATTTTCAAAAGTACGTTAAGGTGGTGTCAAAACCACCAAGACGAAATTAAAATGGACATCATCGCCTCACACAGGGCCACTAAAAATTTTACTAAGTTCTGGAAGTCAACTAATAAACTGAATGTTCGACCGAGCTTACCATTGACCGTTTCGGGCTGTGCCACGCAAAAAGATATCGCGAACTTGTTTAGGGATCACTTTAGGGTCTCATCGCCATTAGGGCCGTCGAGGAGGGTGCTCGATGCTGAGGTATGCCGTGACAGGGAGCTATTACGTTTTTCGGGTAAGCAAGTTGCTGAAATAATAAATAGAATGACCAGAGGAAAATCACCTGGACATGACAACCTCAGCGTTGAACATCTGAAATACGCGGGCACTCATCTGCCTAGAGTATTGTCGATGTTTTATTCGCTCTGCGTTAGTCACTCGTATATCCCTGGTGACATGATGAGGACTTTAGTGGTCCCCATTGTAAAAAACAAGACCGGTGACATTTCCAACCAGTCCAATTATAGGCCTATTTCGCTTGCTACCATAATTGCAAAAGTGTTGGATAGTCTGTTGGACAGGAAACTTGGCGAGACGCTTCAATTTCATGATGCACAGTTTGGGTTTCGACCGGGACTCTCTACAGAAACCGCGATATTAAGCCTGAAACAGACTGTCCAATACTATACTGGCCGGAAAACGCCGGTGTATGCCTGTTTTCTTGATCTCTCCAAAGCCTTCGACTTAGTGTCATATGATGTGCTGTGGGAAAAGATGGAACGTGCGGGCGTACAGCCGGAGGTGCTCAGTATTATGCGGTTTTGGTATGCAAACCAGTTGAATAATGTCAGGTGGGGTAAGGAGCTCTCTGGACCGTACAGGTTGGAGTGCGGGGTGAGGCAGGGGGGGTTGACCTCGCCGAAGCTCTTCAACTTGTACGTGAACAAGCTGATCGTGGAACTCAGCAGCAAACCAGTCGGTTGCTGGATAGACGGCGTCTGCGTAAATAATCTTAGCTATGCTGACGACATGGTGTTGTTGGGTCCCACGGCCGGCTCGATCAGGGAGTTTACAATACAATACAATACAATACAATATCTTTATTTTGCAGAAACATAAATTTACATAAGATGTTACAAAGTTATAGTCACATGTTTCGCCTAGCAGAAGGCATGCAAAATTTGTATATAAACACACAGTTACAATAATCATAGTTAGAATTTACAATTTACATTAAAATAATTAATTATTATATAAGCATTCAGTCAAATTATGTACCAAGAGTCAACTAAGTCTAAAACTAGTGTCAAGAGAATTTCCAATTTGATCGGTTTATTATTTATCATCAAAGTACTCATTTATAGAATAATAGCATTTTTTTACAAGAAATTCCATATGTTTATGTTTTAACATGTGTATACTGAGAGATCTGTCTGCAAGCTCTCCTGGTAACTTATTATAAATTCTTGGTGCCATATTTATAACACTTTTCCCGAATTTCGCGGATGAATGCTGAGTGAAGCAAATTTTGTTTTTTCTTCTTTCATTCTCAGAAAATTTAAACAGATTTTCATTCATCCTAATGAATACAACAACCTCATAGATGAGTTGCTTAAATCCTGCGAGGAGTATGCGGCTACTCACGGGCTTGTGTATAATGTTGCCAAAAGTGAATACCTGATTTTTAAGGCCCCCCGTAAGCAAGTCCAATACACACCTAGTATTGCTCTTAATGGGACTTTACTCAAGCAAGTGACACAGTACAAATATCTAGGTCACTATGTTACGGAGGATCTTAAAGACCAGGTAGACATAGAACGAGAACGGAGAGCCTTAGCTGTAAGGTGTAACATGTTGGCCCGCAGGTTCGCCCGCTGTAGTAAGGAAGCGAAAATAACGCTATTCAAAGCTTATTGTCAGACCTGCTACACGGGGGGCCTGTGGACTAATTACACTCAAAAGGCTATAGATACTTTGAGAGTCCAGTACAACAATGGATTCAGGATACTGTTGGGCTTGCCGCGATTTTGCTCAGCATCAGGCATGTTTGCAGAGGCACGTACTGATGATTTCTATGCCATCATCAGAAAAAAGACTGCATCCCTCCTGGCAAGGCTGCGTTCAAGCCCAAGCAGTATCCTGATGATGATAGCGGGTAAATTAGAGTCACCGATCCTGCAACACTTTATTAAAGTCCTCGTTCGGTGACTTAAATGGAATCTTGTTTTTATGTTTTTATGTTTTTAAAGTAAAAATTATCCTAGAAATAAAATACTAACATAGTTTTTTAAGATTGTATTTTACTAACAACCATGGGCCTCTGTTGCCATAATAAAGAAAGTTATTATTATTATTATTATTATAAACAAACTAGAAAGGTATGGTGTCAGAGGAAAGGCTTATGACTGGATTAAATCATATCTTAGGGACAGGAAAGTGAGAACTGAAATTTATAAAATGGAAAACAATACAAAGACGTTGTATCATTCTCAATACAAATACAATAAGAGAGGAGTGCCGCAAGGCAGTATACTTGGGCCGTTTCTTTTTTTAACCTACATAAATGACATAACGTCGGCCACGAGTCACCCTTGTGTTTTATTTGCGGACGATACGACAATATTAGTAAAATGTAAAAATAATATGACATATGAACAAGATATAAATAACGCTTTAAAAGATATAATAAATTGGCTTAATTTAAATGACTTAAAGGTTAATTTAAATAAAACCAAGTTGATGCAATTCAGTTACTATAATGCAAAAATTGTTCCAAAAACAATTACATACAATAATAATAATATAGAAGAAGTAAACATGTTAAAATTCTTAGGTATAGTATATGATAAAAATTCTAACTGGAAAGCACATATTGACTACATTTGTACAAAGTTAGACAGATTTATTTATGCGCTAAGGCGTCTAGTACAAACAGTTTCAATTACTGCAGCTTTAAGTGCTTATCATGGCTATGTATCATCTGTATTGTCATATGGTTTAATACTTTGGGGTAATTCAGTTGATGCTATTAGAGCATTTCGACTTCAAAAGAAATGCATAAGAGCTATTTGTAATATAGGTCCCTTAGACAGCTGCAAACCGCATTTCAAAAAGTTGGGTATTCTACCATTGCCGTGTATGTACATACGAGACATTTGTGTATTCGTCAAGCGGCATCCAAAGTACTTCCAACGAAATTCGGATTTAAGTAGTAGTAGGTCGATTCGATATCCCAATAAGCTTATTATATCAAAGCAATGTAAAAGTACATATTTGAAAAGCCCTTACTGCATGGCTATTAAATTATATAATAAACTACCAACAGATTATGAAAAAATGACATTAAATATGTTTAAGAGAAATATTAATAAATGGCTGTTGGAAAAATGTTATTATGACATTAAGGAATATTTAAATTGAATTGTTAATTATTTTTTTTAAGTGTTTTTATTTAGACTTTTTGCTTGACTACCTAATTTATTATTTTGATGAAATTTTGTAGAAATAATTTAATTAGCTTACCTGAAATTTGCACACTATTCATTTAGTTGAATGTTCTGGCCTCTCTTTGACATTTCTTACCATCAAATATTATTGTACAACATTCTGTGCAAATAAATGATTATTTATTTATTTATATTTATTTTTTATTTGGTCTATTCCGAGGATATGCAAATTTTTGTCCCGGAAAATCAGTTCCCTAGGAATTTAACAAAAAAGTCAATCCACGCGAGCCAGACGCGGTCATCAACCTGTAAGTAAGTAATATAAGAACACTAGCTTTTTTCCGCGGCTTTACTAACGTTAGCTTCGATTTTCATACAAATTTTAAAGCCATATTTTAAGCTTGGAGTTGAGTTTCCAAAAATCCGTAGCGGATATCTACGTCATAATAGATAGGTGCATGCCAAATTTCAGCCTGATCAGTTCAGAGGTTTAGGATGTGTGTTGATAGATAATTCAGTCAGTCAGTCACTTTTTCCTTTCATTATTTAGACAGACAAACATTAGATTTTTCTTTCAAACTTGAAACTCCAGGTAGTTAACTACATGACGGGGTCTGCTCACTTTTCAAAAACACAAATTATAATTATTTGATGTCATTTTAAGTGCCCTACACAGCATCACGTCGGAAATAGTTTGATAAATACAATACAATAGTATAGTAGTACAAGTGTCACGACACTGTCCGGCTAACGCTGACACTGAGGCAGTATGCAGAAATTAATAATTATAATTGGCAGATGCCGTTTGACTGCTTCAGTCTGTCTCATTCTTGTCCTTCACTAATGCTATACGCCTCTCATCTGTCAAAATTATCATCCTAAATGAGACAAACGCATCTCCTCATGATTCGTTTGTAGTACACAATCACAATACAATAGTATAGTAGTACAGTGTCACGTCACTGTCCGGCAAACGCTGACATTGAGGAGTAATTGACAGCGATTATGCAGATCGTCGATTGCTCACCCGATGTGCATTGTACTGCACGATGATCGATAACGTTCCGCTCGACGCATGTAACAAAGTTTTAACGCTTGTGGGCGTTCGCCCTTAGCTATGATAGCCAAGGGGTAAATGATAAATGATTTATGTGTTTCATGTAGGACAACTTATGTCACACATGATACGTTATGACTCTACCACCGGTTCGAAAAGCTGATTCTACTGAGAAGAGCCGGCAAGAAACTCAAACTCAGAGAATAATGAAAGCCTAGTTATGTAAGCACTAGCGGTCCGCCCCGGCTTCGCACGGGTAGCACTTAATTAGTCCATACCCAATAATGGTCAGTCGGCACTGAGACGAACAACTCCACCATACGTTCTCAAATTTTGTTCAGCAAACCGCTGTGAACTGTGGCACTTGAGCCTCCAATACGACGTATTTCCGCTGCCCTCGCCTGGGTACTATGTTTAAAACTAACAACTAAGTTGAGACCTGGCTCTTTTAGGCATTTCGCAGTCTGTCTACAACAGTTAGATATTAAAATGTTTAAAAAAATGTTAGTAAGTTCTCTTGTATTTATAATGACATACAATTGACAAATAGGGTAAGGTTGCCACTATTGGACCACTTAACTTTAAACTGCCATAACATTAAAAGTATAAGAGTATATGAATATATGATTCGTCGGTTTCTTAGGGCTTATACTCAGGTGTTCACAACTGTGATTTTAGATTTTTTACTTTAAGCATAAATACATATATTACAAAAAAATCATTTTTGGGATGGTTGCCTTGTATGGACCACTGTTTCCTTGATTGAACCACCTAGTTGCTATAATCGGACTTAGGAAGTTTTATCGACTGGTGGTCCATTCATTGCACCCAAGGAGTTTCAATAAATCAAAAGGCTAGATTATTACTAAATTCAGTATTTTTAATTGAACAGTCGTTTAAAGTAATAGGTAATAATCAACTATAACAACTTTTAACTTATTTTTTTAAGTTTAGGAATCCATAATACCATTTTTTACCGGCCATTTGTTTTACTTTATTGAATCTGTGCTTTAAACCATTTTTATCTACTCCAGCATCGAAAAGTTCCAATTTCGAATTTGACAACTATATCGAATTGAACCCTCTTTCGTGTTTGCTTCTCATAACGATACAGTTCGTTGTATGGGAGCTGTATCGTTATGAGTCGTAGCTGTATCGATATGGTTATCTTCATAAATAGGATACCTATAGCTTAGCGGCTCTGGGTTCTGGCACTTTTGGTTTTTATTAATTTATAAAGTAAAAAATTATAAAGACGTCCTTGTCGTAGATAAAATCTTGTATGCAACTGTACGTAATTAGTCATTTTAATTCTCGTACTATCCTATTTTGATACTCGGCAAGCCTCGTATCAAAAAACAGCACTCGAATTACAATGACCCTCATTACGATACAGTTGCATAAATAGCTATTCTCTGCTGTTTTGAAAGCCAAACTTCTGACATCCAGTGGTGTCATGTCACTCATGCCTTATAAACAACCTTGCGTCTCTAAAATATAATCTACTAATTTTTTTTCCAAATCAGGTGTGAGATCTCCTTCAGAGCCTACAAACTGTTTTTCCCCTTTAGATTTGACGTTTTTATTGTCAAATCTTCTTTTTAATGTTGCTTTTGGCACACCATATATCCTGCTAGCTTCATTTAAACCAACTTCTTGCTTACTCAAAGCTAACAACGCTAATGTCATGCTGCCTTCATTCCACTTATAATACTGGCCTCGTTTTGCCATGCTAAAACAAAAAAAAGTTTGAGTGACGACAAAAACTTAGTTCCTTTGATTGAACCGGTTCAATGAAAGAAACTTGCATGAGTTCATTCATGGCAACTCACTGTGATCCCAATCAAACCATAACTTTTAAAAAAGTATATAATTTTTGTGACATGTTATTAATAGGTTAGCTGAACGAATAAATATGCAATCCTACTGAAAATGATTGGGTAGAAATACCTTTAAAATCTGTACTTACATGGTAAAGAATAACGCACAAATTTTATATCGAGAGCTTGTAAAACACACCGACGTACGTCCTTCCTCAACGAAGCCTGCGGCAACACTGAAGGTTGAGGGGCAGGGTGCGGAGTCCAATAGCTAGCGTCTCGTCAATAACGGACAATTTTAGGACTGTTTATTTTCAAGAAATCTAAGTGGTCCAAACAAAGCACTGGTCCAATGATTGCAACCTTACCCTACAATTGACAAATACCTACAAAATTCAGTCAAAATTTGAATATAATAAAAAAAAATAGACGAATAGAGGTTTAACGTAAGAAGTTGAAAAAATCAAAATATTATTATTGCAATTTTCGTAGTGATCTCTAATTTTTTGAAAATAAAATATAGCCTATGTTACTCGCTGATAAAGTAGCTTTCTAAAGGTGAAAGAATTTTTTAACGCGGTCCATTAATTTTTTTAGTTTATCCATTACAAACATACCAACAAATCTTTCCTCTTTGTAATATTAATTTAGATTTAGATTACCTTACCTTACCTTAATTTTATTATTATGACGAGTACTGGAACACACATTTATATTAAAATTAAAATCGTGGTTCATTTCACTCGCTACGGATTCATTATCATTACTTAAAAGCATGGCTGCATTATGTAAAAATAATTCCAACTAGACATAATGTTTTTCATTCGAATGCACATCGTATGGGGTATGCAATCAATAAAGCAAGGTGCAGTTTTACTCCAGTAAAAATATATTAGCAACCGTCGATTTTTTTGCCTGGTTGGCACTTGGCTTAGTTCTTCTGTTAGTTCAATCGTTTGTTAAACGGATAATCCGACCTGATTAACGAGGTCATAGATGTCTCAGCGTCAAAAAGCATGTAAGAACTCCTTAAACAGTTCGAGTAATACGTTTTAAGTTGTCAAATGATTACGATTTGCTTAGACAATTGGGCCTCTGTATAGGAATGGCATTTAGAACCAATGCTACTTCACGAGTTTATCCTGTTACTTTATTCGTGCGGATGTGTTGCCCTAATGCGCGTTACTCATGGTTGTACCACAGGTAGTATCTATGCCAGAAACTGCAAAATAATATCTACAGTGTTATTTTTGACAAAGAACACGTCGTGTCAAACTGGGTTAAACTAGGCCCATTTTCCGTTCCGTCGTGGATAAAAAACAAGTGCAGTTTCACATTAAATAAAAGTAGTAATAAACAAATAATGATACTAAAACCAATGATCGTTACCACTAACGAGCAGTGTCGATAAAATATTTAGAAAAATACCACGTAAAATTACCATCAATCGAAAAGTAAGTAATAAAAGTTTTAGGAAAAAATTAAAAGTCAAATATATTTCTTTCCTTCGATGAATATGGACCTAGTTTAACCCAGTTTGATACGAGTACATGCACTAATTATGGAACACACTGTATATTGTTATGTTTGTACAAACTATAAATAGCGGGAATAATTTGTGGCGATCATTGCAATCACGATTTCACGTGAAATGTTTCGCAGCCGAATTAATCACGTGATTCGTGTTCGCGGTTCAATTCCATCATTTCGGCTCACAATTACAACACGCTCGTTACATTATATACAACATATTCCCTGCCTAGTTTATAGGTTACTAGCATATGTGGTTGATTCGTAACATTTCAGTATCACAAAAATTCATCACGTCAAAGTCATTTTATTTCAGTAACTATAGGTTAGGGTTTGGAAAACCCCGCGGGAAATTCGTAATTAAAAGTGACCAATGCTGAGTTTTATCGGCTCTTCTCAGTAGAATCTGCTCTGCGAAATGGTGGTAGAGTCAAAACATGACGTAGCATGAAAGACACCTGTGTGTCCTAAAAATAAACAAATTGAATAACAAGTATTCCTTCTCCAGGATGGAACCTGTCTAATATTTACTATAGACTAGATGATGCCCGCGACTTCATCCGCGTGGATTGATGTCTTTTGATACCCGCGGGAACTCATCAATTGCCAGGATAAAAAGTAGCCTACGTTCTTCTCCGGGATGCAACCTATCCCTGTACCAAATTTAGTCAAAATCGGTCGAACAGATACATTTTTTTTATTCCCGCGGGAACTTTTCAATTTTCCGGGAGGGGAAGTAGCCTATGTCCTTCCCCGGGATGTAACCGATCTCTGTACCAAAATCTAAATTTCATCAAAATCGGTTGAGTTGTTAGGCCGTGAAAGCGTAGCAGACAGACAGACAGACAGACACACTTTCGCATTTATAATATTAGTATGGATGGATTATAATATTACAAATTTTATTAAAAATTCTTTAAGACAGGCAGCATAACAAAATGATGTAAGACAAAAGATTTGATGCTGGATCTTATATTTTGGATTCTTTAAACCCTCGAAGCATACGAACGGCTAGATACATATTTTTAATCTTTGAGGTGCCTACCGATTTATCGAAAATACAATATTATGATGATACATAAAACATGTAAGGGGGGTTATTCATCACTACAGCCTATTAACGTCCCACTGCTGGGCACAGGCCTCCACTCTCATAGGAGAGCGGGAATTAGAGCTTAGACCCACCACGCTGCTCCAATGCGGGTTGGCCGGCTTTAACGATTAGTATCATGTTAGTGATAATAATCGGGACCGACGGCTTAACGTGCTCTCCGAGGCACGGGGGTGAAACACTGCCAACTTCCAACTCCGGGCTGGCACTGAGAATTTCTTAATTGAAAAACCCAATACCTAACTTTTATGCCCGACCAGGAATCGAACTCAGGACCTCGTGATCCGCAGTCGACTATGCTAACCACTAGACCAACGAGTAGAGGGGGGTTATTACAATCGTCTTAAGCAGCACTAATTCAAAGTGATAGTTTTATGATTAAAATGAGGATTATTATCTAAGACAATACTTAGTACTAGAAAAATATCAGAACAAATTGGAGGCAGTTTTTTATTCCACCAAAAGTTAGCCCTTGACTGCGATCTCATCTAATGATGATAAGTGACGATGCAGTCAAAATAATTAAGATATTTTTTTATTATATAAATCTTTTGAAAAATTAGATTCTACTCGATCTTCTTAGTGAGTTTAAATAATTTCCAGACATTGCGAAATTTTAACTAGAAATATTTTCACCGAAATAGCATCACTTTGCTTAAGAAATCTTTATGTTGTTAATATAGCACACAGTATTATCTACACTTGGGCGAGTATTAACTTAAGTGAAACAAAACCGAGCATAGTTCTTAAGCCACGTACAACAAGTTACTTGGGCGAAAGCAAACTAGAGCGCTAGACTTTTAAAGCAAATATTCAACAATAACTTTTTAGCTCCCCAACTTTCAAGTGCTAAGCTGGGAACACACAGGTGGGACTACAAATGCCTCTACTTTCGAACTTCGACTAACAATTTTTATGCAATTCATTTGTCTGTATTATCGAAAATGTGCGATAAAATATTGTCAGAGTAGCATAGTTTTCTCTATACTGTCAGGAGTGGAATGCCACGGGCTAGCCGGCACCATCCCAGCAAAGACGTACCGTTAAGGCCTGCTGGCAGAAACGCCGGGTTATCCTTTTAATCCAGAGTTACGAGTAGCTGCTACTTGACAGAATTCATATAAAACTTCTGTCAAAATTTCAAATTTATTCCTGAGTAAAACGTAACCCGGCGTCTCTACAAGCGGGGCTAAGAAATAGATAGATAAATTCTTTATTACCACACAAATATAAAGACAAAGCAAACAAAATACGCCAGGGCAGCCTTATCACTAACAGTGGTCTCCTCTAGACAACTGATCCATTATGAATCTTTAAAATGAGCGGGATAGTGCAACAACTTATCCTCATACAATAGACTACATAAACATTACGTACCAATAATTACATAAAAAACTATAATTCAAAAATATAATACATAAACTTAAACATATCACTATAACAGTACATATAGTATTACCTAATGAGCATTTCGATACGTTGCTGTCTAGAAACCGATAATGGGTTTAATATAACTGCCATACTAAAGACTGCTCTACCAGCTACCATCTCAAACTGCATCATCACTTTTATCATCCAGACGAGATCGCACTTACTCATAGTAGAGTAAATAATTTGGCTTTAAGCTTATGAATTCAAACCTATAAAGTTATTATATTTTTAGTTTTCAAATAAAAACCTTTCAAAAATCGCAAGGAAATTTATATTATGAAATGCTAAAAACAACAAATATAGGCACAAAAGGTACGCTCTGGGTACAATGCCACAACGATTGACCACAATGTTTTTTATTAATGCATATTCAATTCGGTGCGTGGCTCATGCAAATGTATGCGTCGTGATAAATTGACGGCTGGGCCGCTATCGGGCGCCCAGCGTGTTTCAGATTTGCTCTCATAATCAGCGATTTGCATAATCGCCGCATATTCACAATGCGTATATTATTTGAGGCTCGGTCATCGGGGAGATGAAAACTGTGACAGTTACAAATACAACTTGTAGATTAGAATAACTATGCGAAAGTTTGGATGGATGGTTGGAAGAATGTTTGTTACTCGATCTCGCCAGAACGGCTGAACGGATCTGTATGTGGCACAGAGATAGATTATAGACTGGAATAACACATAGGCTACTTTTATCCCGGATAATTAAAGATTGCCCGCGGGAACCAAAAAAACTCAATCTACGCTGCCGAAGTCGCGGGTATCAGCTATTATAAATGCGAAAGTTTGGATGAATGGATGGATGGATGTTTGTAACTCAATCACGCCAGAACGGCTGAATGGATCTGGATGAAATTTTGCACAGAGATAAATTACAGTCTGGTATAACAAATAGGCTACGTTTATCTCGGAAAATTAAAGAGTTCCCGCGAGAACCGAAAAACCTCAATCCACGTTGACTAGATGAGCGGTGAAACAGGAGCAGTCAGACACACTTTCGCATTTGTAATATTAGTACGGATTAATAACTATTCATTAATAATACTTATAGTAAGAGTAATTAGTAGGTAGTGCAGTATTCAGCCATTCGCATTTATATGATTAAACCTCACGTATGATATAGATCTAGGTCTAACGCGTCTAGCTCTAAACACCAGTGCAACTATTCAGATTAATAGCGATTTTCATTTTGCGGCAGAGCGGGCGCGGTGGCGGAATTATTATGCTTTAATTTAAATTCACACGGTTGTTTGTTTGCGGTGACGGCATGACGGCAGGTCAGCATCGCACGTGATTTACAAACAAACAGACAATTCAGGGTCAATCATCATTTGCAATCAGGTGAGATTGCAATTAACGGTTTGTTAAAAAACGGTTTGTAACAGTGGCGTGAAAAAATCATAATCATTATCAACCCTTTCCTGCCTATTGATTTAAAAGAGCAACTGCTGAGTTTCATGCCAGTTCTTTTCAGTGGTTTTTTTTCGAATCGGTGGTAGAGTCAAAACATGACGTAACATGTACCGGGTCTCCCTCGCAGAACAAGAAGGCTATAGGCCATGGGTTCACAGTTCACACACCTCTGTAAACATTGTGGACAACTTTTAAGCATACAAGTTTCCTCGCGATGATTTCTTTCACCGTTAAAGCAAAGTGCATTTCATTTTATTAAACGCAAATCGCTCCAAAAAGTTAAGGCTAGACAGAGGCTCGGCGCGGTGCCGCATGTTGATCTGGGTCCACTAAAGCGACGCGGCACGGAGATGCACTGCGCGACGCGGTCGTCATACAAATATTATTGGCCGCCACGTGCCGCGCCGCACCGTGCATCTCAGGTGGGGCTAGATCTTTATAGGTGCATCCCCGGGGAACTCCGGACTCCCCGATTATCGTAACTGCTAGGATATCACCGCTTTTTAGGGTTCCGTAGCCAAATTTGGCAAAAACGGAACCCTTATAGATTCGTCATGTCTGTCTGTCTGTCTGTCCGTCCGTCAGTATGTCACAGCCACTTTTTTCCGAAACTATAAGAGCTATACTGTTGAAACTTGGTAAGTAGATGTATTCTGTAAACCGCATTAAGATTTTCTTACAAAAATAGAAAAAAAAACAATAAATTTTGGGGTTCCCCATACTTAGAACTGAAACTCAAAAATTTTTTTTTCATCTAACCCATAGGTGTGGGGTATCTATGGATAGGTCTTCAAAAATGATATTGAGGTTTGTAATATCATTTTTTTCTAAACTGAATAGTTTGCGCGAGAGACACTTCCAAAGTGGTAAAATGTGTGTCCCCCCCCCCGTAACTTCTAAAATAAGAGAATGATAAAACTAAAAAAAATATATGTTGTACATTACCATGCAAACTACCACCGAAAATTGGTTTGAACGAGATCAAGTAAGTAGTTTTTTTTTAATACGTCATTAATCGTAAATTGCAATTTACCTTTCATTCAATCAACTCAAATTTTTAAAAAAAAACATTTAATTTAAAACTTACTACAGGTTTGTACGGAACCCTCGGTGCGCGAGTCCGACTCGCACTTGGCCGGTTTTTTTAAAGTGAAACTATAATCAGTGAGGAAACTACCTACCGCAAAAAGCTGTTGATAATTAAGAGTAACTATACTATAATATTCGCTGAACAATGGAAAAATATTGAAAAATGGAAAAGGACCCTCGACATACCAATTTAGCGAGTAACAATTGTTGGTATTTCGAGCGAATGGAAGCAATTACAGCGCTGCACACAAGCGCTGCAGCGCTGTGCCGGTGCGCAAACTGGCCGCCCGCGGTACCGAACAAAGTATAACCTTACTATTACCTATTCTGTGGTATAACTATACACTTAAAAAATTGCGTATATGCCATTTTAGCAATTTTTCTACCCCGGCTATCATATATATACTTATACTAATATTATAAATGCGAAAGTCACTTTGTTTGTTGGTTTGTTGGTTTGTTGGTTTGTCCTTCAATCACGCCGCAACGGAGCAACGGATTGACGTGATTTTTGGCATGGGTATAGTTGAGGACCTGGAAAGTGACATAGGCTACTTTTTATCCCGGAAAATTAAGGAGTTCCCGCGGGAATAACAATAAACTTAAACCACGCGGACGAAGTCGCGGGCATCAGCTAGTATTAGATAATTAAAGTTAATTATTTTATCTGAGAATTATGAGCTACCGTGGTTTACCTAGCCATACGTGTGCGTGTTTTTTTTGTAAATTTAATTACTAATATTTTTTTCTTAATTTATTATTTCTTTTGTTAATTGTTTGCACCTTGTAATGCACCTGTGAGAAACCAAAAGGACTAAGAATATTGTAGAATGTAAATATATTATTGTACTAGCTGATGCCCGCGACTTCGTCCGCGTGGTTTAAGTTTTTTGTTATTCCCGCGGGAACTCCTTAATTTTCCGGGATAAAAAGTAGCCTATGTCACTCTCCAGGTCCTCAACTATACCCATGCCAAAAATCACGTCAATCCGTTGCTCCGTTGCGGCGTGATTGAAGGACAAACCAACAAACCAACAAACCAACAAACCAATAAACCAACAAACCAACAAACAAAGTGACTTTCGCATTTATAATATTATAAAGTATGATTTACCAGAATGCAAGTATAAGACTTGCGCGCTGTTAAAAGGCGTAATTATCTGCGCGCCAAAGTGACAAAATGAGACACACGCAAACAAATGCTTGCACACTCCCCATGTTTATCCTGCTTTGACACTAGGGTAATCGCTAGTAATCGCTCGCTCCTGTTTTGGACTTTTATGATAGCGCACGCGTGATGCGACTCATTCATGCTAGCTTCGTAAGGCTAATGCTACAAGTCTATTGTATTCTGTGGGTGTTAAACCGTGAGTGCTATATGTAAGGTTAAATTTGTCTGAACGACAAAAACGAGAATTTTTGTATTTTTAGGATGAAACGTCTTTCTAACGACGGCAATGATTTTCGCGGATAAGTTTCATGCTGTCCTGTACGTAGTGTATTTTCCTCATTATGGGAAGCCATCGATATAATATCATCAGACAGATTTTTCTGGTCTACTAAGTATAGATTATATTATAATTAGCGAATTATGATTATTGATCCTTTACTATCTTAAAAACTTATCAGTAACGTTATATTGGCCACAGTGTAAATCTATTTTTAAGTAAGGTTAGGTACAATTTTTATCAATATTTTTCTTCCAAAAATGTCAGTTATGCAGTGCCACTATTTCAGCGCAGTTTGCAAATAGCATACAATATGTGCCTCAAACAATAATCTTCCAGCGCTCAATGCTCAGTGCTCAATGCTCAGGCCGGAGCATTGATTTTTACTACCTTTTGAATAAAACGAGCGAGTTATACGCTATTGTTTCACGTCCATTGTTGGATTAACAAACCATAAAACGTGTGCGTCATTGTTGTTTTGTCTTTCAGTACAAAATAAGATCTTTCAAGCTTTTTGAGGTGTAGATGTTCTGCTATACAAAATCTCTTCAGTGTGTAATATTGCGGCTATAGTAATGCCTAACTTATGAATAAACTGTATATGAGCTCTTTTGTTATAATTTAAAAATGCAACTTGCAAAAATAATTTGATGTCTATTCATACTAACTAAATGGTTTTTTAACTATTTTTATTACACTATATTATATTTTTATTTCTATATAACTAGATGATTCCTGTGACTTCGTCCGCGTGGATTAGGATTTTTTGATCCCCGCGGGAACTCTTTAATTTTCCGGGATACAGCCTACCTATGTACCAAATTTAATCAAAATCGATTGAACGGATGAACCATGAAAGCGTAGCAGACAGCATGTCTGTCTGCTACGCTTTCAAGTTTCTTGGCGCATCTGTTCAATCGATTTTGATGAAATTTAGCATAGGGACAGAGTTGCCGCGGGTAACAAAAAAACCTTAATCCATGTGGACGAAGTCGCGGGCATCATCAAGAATAGTTATGTGTATGGCAGCATATCAAAAGGGATTATAATTTAACTGTATTATTAATTCCCAGCTCACGATTCCCAGTTTTCATTCGGTACACAATACTGCTTTGCGGCGGGTTGCGCGAAATTTCGCTGTCAAATTAATATCGTGATTCGTGTATTTGCGGTGCAATTCCGCCATTTCAGTTAATTATAACAACTTGTGTTGTGGCCTCTGGCACGTGAAACTGATTGAAAAATTTATAATATTTACTAAGTAGTTTATTTTTTTATTTTAATAAGTTTCTTCATAATGTTTTCAAAGTTGTGTGAAGTCTGCCAGTCCGCACTTAGTCAGCGTGGTGGACTATGGCCAGCCCCTTCTAATTGAGAGCGGCGAAATTGTACAGTAGTGATAATCACGCTTTAACAAAGCAACGGATCAACGTGATTTTTTGCTTAAGCATAGTCGAGGACCTGGAGAGTGACATGGGCTACTTTTTATCCCGGATAATTAAGCAGTACCCGTGGGAAATAAAGAATGTATTCCACCAGAACAAAGTCGCGGGCATCAGCTAGTCATCTTATATTACATATCCACAGTTAAATGCATCCGACTCCTCTAGTCGGCAATATTTTAGTGCGGGCGGACGTGAAGTAACAAGATCTGCTTTAAAATTCATTCGGTTCGAGGCAACCAGCATTTATTACGCGCCGGTATGCAAACCTCGGCGAGTGCACCAGTGCAGTAAATAGTGTTTACCGCACTGGTTTGTGGAACTCATTTAATATGTTAAGAAAAATAGGATGCTTTAGTCCTACTACTACTAGTTTAGTTTATTAATAAGTAAAGTGAAGAACGTGTGTGTCTGTTTGTTTGTTCTTCAATCAATAGAGCAATGGAGTGTCCTTATTTTTGGCATGTATTTAATGAAAAACCTGGAAAGTAACGTAGACCTTTTATCCCGGAAAATTATCGATTTCCCGTATGAATTAAAAATACTGATTCCACGCGGAAGAAGTCGTTTAGTTATTATCAATATTGTATGAATGCAACAAATTATTGACACACTTAACAATATTAAAAACAATGTAGATTGAATGATGAAATGAAAGAATGAACAGTGGTAGATTCATTTGACTATGAATTTATAAGCACTTGTAAGAAGTCTAATTGAATAAAAGACATCTGAATTTTGAATTTTTTGAATGTATATTCCTAAAATTAACTCTGCTAAAGTAGGTCCTAGGTAGAGGTAACTACTAGCTATATTATTAGGTACCTATTATACTAATATTATAATGCGAAAGTGTGTTTGTTTGTTGGTTTGTCCTTCAATCACGCCGTAATGGAGCATCAGATCGGCGTGATTTTTTGCATGGGTATAGTCGAGGATCTGGAGAGTGACACAGGCCCCTTTTTATCTCGGTAAATGAAAGAGTTCCCGTGGGAAGTAAAAAACTTATTCCACGCGGAATATGTCTGAAGAATAAGTCATGGGCATCAGCTAGTTGGCTAATAATCTCAAGTAACAAAAATCCAAACTGAACGTGTGATTTGTTAGTTTCCAGTAAAACTTTAGTCTCCAAACAAGTCGTGGCAAGTTCGCTAGTTTAATTTGTGGCCGCGGTCGCCTCAGTGTGCTCGTGGCCTAACTGTGGTTGAGAGCTAAAAAGTTACTGTTGAACGTTCACTTTACCGTCCGGGCACTGGTTTGTTTCAGTTCCAACAAGTTTGAGAGGACTAGAGGTTTATGGACGGGGTTACGCCTCCAACTTCGTTTTAACCAGCATTTTAACTGTTATTCTTCTAAATATATAAAAACAAAAGTTGACTGACTGGTCGATCAACGCTCAGCTCAAACCACTGAACGGATCGGGTTGAAATTTGGCATATAGATAGCTTTTAAGACTTAGGCATCCGCTTAGACAGGATTTTTGAAAATACAAATTAAGTGGTAAAATTGGGGTTCGAATTTTGAATTCGAAATTGAATTGAAATTTTGAAAAAGATGAAATATTGTGTATTAGTTTATTGATGAAGGTTTAATTAAACAGATATTTGACTCATTCAATGTATTTCACTCGGTTCGTTCTTTGGCGGGGATACGCCATATTGGAATAATTTGCATAAATACGAATATTTTGACGTTTGAAAGACAGTCTCCTGCCGGCAGACTCAGCGATTATTGAAGACTTTTGTGTTTAGATCGCAATTTGATTTAGAGCTTAGCAGTAGCAACTGCGGTCTGATCAAATGATTAATTTATTGTTGTTGTGATGCTTTGGCCAAGTTTTTATAATTAACTGTTTACATTAAATCTCTCGTGAAACCGCTACACGTTGTGACCATTCGCTCGTGCGAGTTTTAAAGAGAGTACAAACATATTTTAAAAGTAATTTTAATTATTTGCCCACTTCTGGAACTATGCCTACACAAGCTAGTCTTTATATAAAAGCCAGTTTTCTGTTTAATCTCTACCTTATAATAAAATTGTATCTAGACTAGGCTAACCTGATAGAGGTATGGGCACTTTGTGCATGTGCATATTAAATATGCACAAGTAAGTGTCTACCCCCCCAGTAAGTGTCTACGCAGCATCGTACCTGAACGTCAAATAGCCATGGTCAAAGCCCCCCACCGCACCAAATCAGAGAAAATTTAGAAATTATGAATTCCCAAATTGTCCCTGCTGGAGCTCGAACCCGGGACCTTCCACTTGTAAGACAAAATCACTCAAACCTTCGCCAGGGAGGACCTCAAGCCCAGTAATAAACTTATTAAAGATCAATATTTAGAACATAAGAGTAAATCTAGATTTCATTTGAACCGGTTGAAATAATAACGCTTGACCCAATTTATAGTTGACACCTACAAATGCCTGTCCTACTTTGCTTAATGTGTTAAGCTGTCCAAAATATAAAGTCTAACATTGTACAAGAAAAAAGTAATTGCGTGGAAAATAAAGAAGGCCTCCCGTTTAATGTACCCTAAAAACGTATGGCATTAAAAATCGCACCGTATAACGCTGTAAGTGGCATGCAATTTAGATGACAAAAACGCACGAGTCGAATATATGGCTACCCTACTAACATATCAAACCCAACCGTTAGAAAATCCACTCTATTAAAAAGTTGGTAAAGTTGAAAGTTGAGTGGCAGATGAATAATCGCGTTTAGGCGTTATCAGGGAATCTAGGCAGTGAGCGATAGCTGACATTTAGAAGATGGGTATATCGCGGATAACTAGAGCACATTTCGTTCGGAATTCAGTTTTGAAGCTACCGTGGGTTAAATCCGTATTGTTTTTTTGTTTTAATATTGTTCACGTTCGTGTTTTAAAATTATAATCCTTATTTTAAGGACGTCAAGTTACGTAACATAAAACTGACATTTGAAATAATACTGCTTTAATCGATGGTGGTAACTCCCGCGGTTTTGATTTGGCGTCGGGTTAAATAAACTGTACAACGTTGATTGGATTTCGGAATTGACGTTCGATGTAAATTTAAGCGACGCGTCGAGTAATTTGGGTCAAAGGTAATTTTCATGTGTAGGACAAAACAATTTGGTTGGGGTGTTTCCAGTTCTATAAAGGTCTGGCGCCCGCTTGAGATGCACGGAGCGGCGCGGCACGTAGCGGCAAATATTATTTGTATATGTCACCGTAAGATTGTAAAAACCGTTAGATTATAATCTAACTCGCGAAATTGTAAACTGTCGAATGATTACAATATAACGGAATATTTTTCGGTAGATTGTAATGTGTTAGGTTTATTAAATTATTATTATATTTAGGTTTATTAATATTAAAAATTGACACTTAAAACATTGAACGGTTCACAATCTTTCGACTGTTTACAATCTATCGAAAAAAAATGCGTTAGATTACAATCTTACGGTTTTTACAATCTTACGGTGACATATACATATTACGGGACCGCGTCGCGCATTCGTTTCAAACTAGATGCTCAAGAAATTGAAGAAAAGAGAAAAGTAATAAGTTGAAAGTAATAAAAATGTTACAAAAATATAACAAACTGTCACATCCTTACAGAAGCAGGTCTATAAGTTACCATCAGACGAGATTGGAAACTTTATATCAAACTAAATAAAAAAAGAAAAATAATTTAAAATTGGGTAGGTATTTGATTATTAGTCAAATAAATTCCCAAAAGTCGTAACCTAGTCGTCCCCTATTAGTATTTCATTGAATTACCATTTTAAACTATAGATTAAAGTAATAAAGTGAGTCGAACTTTGATGACGTCACAATCAGTATTTTCATACAAAATTCCATAATAAGCACGCGTTTTGACGTTTGAAAAAAAGTTGCTGATTTATCTACTTGTCAAATGCGCAATTGTACGATGAAGCTCGAATACGGCAATATTTTTTTTATTTTATACAAAATGCATATCATTATTATTTCGATCTGAATCGGTTTCACAAACGGCTCGCGGGTTTATCGCGCCAATCCAGAGCCGAATAAAGTAAAAAAACCAATGTTTTGTTTTAATTTGAAACACAAATCGCCTCTTTCGCTCCACAGTCCGGGATCAAAATGACCAATTGGCATACTACCATCGCATAAAGCCGTTTTGTTTAAATATTGTTGACTTTCTGTAACCAACCTGACGGGGTCCCTAAGCATCTACACCTCTCTCTACTTATAATATTAAATATTTCTTTAAAATGGCACGTGATACATCTAGCAGTAAGACCCTCACAACATTGCTGTGTCCATAATAAACCAAGATCTTTTAGAGTTTCGGAAGCCTCGAATTCAATCAACCCAACGACTAAGTTATATACAGATTTTAGGTAGCATCCTCCTTTTATAACCTCTTATAAAGAAAAGGAAGATGCTTTGTATGGCATCATTTATATTTCTAAAAAATAAATGATGGCTGGCTGGCTCCTCCCCGCCACCAACGGCAGGCTTCTTCCCTCTCTTGGTACCCCTAGAGGCACATCAATACATGGACTAATACATCTCTAAGAATACCAAAAGTCAACAGCCCCCCCCCCCCCCCCCCCAACAAATATGTTGTAGTTATGATATGTATATAAATCCACCAGAGGCAGATAAGATTTCGTCGGATGCTCTCAAGCTAGGTCCGCTAAGGGTCCTCACATTAGACAGCATTCAACAACACAGTGCGTTCAAACGATCTATTGCAAATATACCTGCTCAATATATTAATTTTATGTATCGCCCAACTTCTCTTGCCACACGCACACACTGCCACACGCAGTTGACAACGTTGCGAATGCTTGATCCCTCCTACACCACCGCCATACCCACCCTTGGCGAGCGGTCGTAACGACGGGAAACTTCTCCGTAAGCTTGTAGTCGCGTAAACATATACACCCATACAATACTACCATTCTATTATCGTTTTAATATTACTTTACTATTATATTATTATTATAATATATAATATATATATTTTTTTTTTTTAATAATTACCTATTTTCCACTGAATAGTAAGATACGTATAGTTACATTTCGTGTTTTAGAATAATTATAATCCTTATTTTAGGGATGTCAAGGTACGTCACATAAAACTGACATTTTGAAATAATACTGCTTTAAACGATGGTAGTAATCCCCCTGAATATATTCAGCCACAGCTAATACACTCAGCTACAAAAGTTTTAATGAGTATTCTATTTAATTAAGCTCTTGAGTGGAATTCTATTCAATTTTAGCTAGATTACATGGTCGTTTATAGTAATAGTAATAATTGTAAGTTAATGTAGCAGTGGGTAGGTCATTCAAGTCTAATAGGTTATAGCAATGACTGCTGGAAACTGGTAAGTTTTACAGTCAAAACTTAACAAGTAACGTCTACAACGTTTTTCTCTCTTTTTGTTGAGGTAATCTCTGTCTTCTTGTAATAAGTTAAAAATCGTACTAAATACCAAAATTTTGAGATTGCTATAAAGTTCCAAAACTGCTCCAGTCATCCTTAAGCGCCCTCCACACGTAGAGTTCGGAACGCGGGAAACAGCACGCGCCGTTCAATCCCTCGCTCCGAAACGTGCATGTAGATGCGCGGGACTGACAGTCCGATCTGGCACGTCGACGCGAGCGCATGTTAAACAGTTTTGTGCGTGCATCTACGTGTGGATGCAAAAAATGGCGGTTTGGAGCGTCGAAGCTATAACGGAAATTGTTTTACACGTTTCCGCTATTAATTTACTTAAGGCTAATGTAGACATGCCCGTACTAAATTTGAGATCTTCATGAGAACGTCCGGTCGCTAGAAACCTTAACGTGGCAACCAACCGTTCTTCTGCTGTTATACATTTTCTCATATCTGTATCTTGCTTGGTTATTTTGAAACGTGCCAGTGCTAATAAACAATCAAAATCGTCACTATCCATTCTTAGGTAATTTTTAAAATCTTCTGGGTGACACTCTCGTAACTTTCTTAACATTGGTAAATGTCCAAATCTTCGTCTGTATTCTTTTACCCATATTCGCCGTTTTTTTTGGTTGTTTAAACTGACTACAAATCCAGCTAACGCGATGACCAAACGAGTATCCATTTTTCTTACTACTAAGAAACAAAACTTTTAAAACTTATAACAGTCCACGCGCCAGTCCAAACTCTTGAAAATCGTTTTACATGCACAGTTCAGATCGTTTGCCTAAATATGTAAGATTCACCGGCGTTCCAAACCAAGGACAATTTTTAAGTCGTATTTAGCACTACAGTTTGATCCGCTGTTCAAACCGCACGGATTCATCCGCGGTTTGGAACGCAGTCCCAGATTCGTGGGTCCGAACTCTACGTGTGGAGGGCGCTTTACGCTCACAAAAATACGAAGGATGGACCAGCCGCAACAATGGCCATTATAGATTATAAAAAAAATAACCTCACGGTACTTAAAAATTACTTATAATCAAAAGTTACACTAAACCACCTGGTGATGCCAAATTATGACATCTAATATAGTCTTTGTTTCAGGTACGAGAGTGTTAGCGATGAATGAATTATGTGAAACCAAAAATGTTTTTTGGACTGCAAACTTTTCTCAATAACTGTACTTTACCAATGAGCGTTTTCCATTCACTCGATCAGTTCACTCGCCAAAGTTTGATGATGAACATATTTTGAATGAAATCGCTTCACGTTTCATCTGAAATGGTAATTTTCACGAATTAATGGGATTCTCTCAATCACGTCTGCTAGATTACAGCAGTAATACAACTTAATACTCATGTAATTAGGTACGACTGTAATTGCATGTTTACTGATCACGTATTACATAACAACGGTCTATTCATTGCCTATTGGTCATTATACCCTTGGTCTATTGATAGCCAAACTTGGATAAAACTTCGGGCCGTTATTCAGTGGTTTCCGGATTCGAACCTCGGGCAAGCACTTCTATCATTTTTGAGTACGTAATCTGCGTTTTAAGCAATTATAAATTATCACTAGATTTAACGCGAGGAAAACATCACGAGCAAACCTGCATGCCTGAGATTTCTCCATAATATTCTCAAAAGCGTGTGAAATACATAAATCCGCACTTGACCAGCGTGCTGGACTATGGCCTAAGCCATGCCAAAACCACACGGGTATTTATGTGCCAAAACCGTTCCCTTTCTCAGATGATTCAATGAGATTATTTAATCATACTAATATTATAAATGCGAAAGTCACTTTGTTTGTTGGTTTGTTGGTTTGTTGGTTTGTCCTTCAATCACGCCGCAACGGAGCAACGGATTGACGTGATTTGCATTGGCATGGGTATAGTTGAGGACCTGGAGAGTGACATAGGCTACTTTTTATCCCGGAAAATTAAGGAGTTCCCGCGGGAATAACAAAAAACTTAAACCACGCGGACGAAGTCGCGGGCATCAGCTAGTACTGAATAAAAATAAAAAAAAATAAAAGTCTAGCTACCACCACCAAGACTATAGCCCATTAACGTCCCACTCCTGGGCTCAATGGCGTGGCGGTGGCGGGTCTAAGCTCTTATTCTCTCTCTTCTATAGACTAGTACTTGTCTGCAATCAGACTTGCTAGCAACAGGTGATGCAGCTTAAGGTGGATGCTTAATAGTCTGGGATAAAAAGCCTATGTCTTTTCCCTTATGCAAACTATCATCAATTTCATCGAAATCGGTTGAGGGGTCGTAATGTGGGGATCTACCACACTTTACACTACACTAGTTTCCACAGCAGGGTTGTCAGTCGACGTTAAATTCTGCGAATTGAATAACCTTTGCTATGGATTATAATATTATTAGCTAAAACTTGGGAACAATATTTGTGATTCGGTATAGCCCAATAAGTGGGTGGATATCTAGTTATCATAATAATAATAATGCGGGCCAGGCTTCGCAAAGAAACCTTAAAAAACTATCTCATCATTTTAGATTCGTTAAAAAAGTCTGCAAAAGCAGCCTGCACCCAAAGACTTATGACGTCGGTAATCTATATACATAAAATTCAAAGTCCTGACTGACTGACTGATTTATATATCAACGCACAGCCTAAACCGCTAGGGTTAGAGACTTGAAATTTTGACAGTAGCTTCCTTTTGTGACGTAGGCGCTCACTAAGGAAGGATTTTTCAAAATTCCACCCCTAAGGGGGTGAAATAGGGGTTGAAAGTTTGTATGAAAGTCCGTAATTTATCAAGTTATATCCATGAAACTTAGTATATGAGTTATCGGTAAAAAATAAAGAAATACGTGTTTCACAGTTTTCGAAAATTCTACCCCCGAAAGGGTGAAATAGGGGATGAAAGTTTATATGAAAGTCCTTCATTTCTCAAGATATTTCTCAAGTTGTATCAACGAAACTTGGTATTTTGGCTTTACGTAATAAATAAAGAAGTACGTGTGACACAGTTTTTCAAAATTCCATCCCTAAAATAGTAAAATAGGGGTTGAAAGTTTGTATGAAAGTCCTTCATTTCTCAAGTTATAGCCATGAAACTAAGCATTTGGGCTTTCAGTTAGATATGCAGAAGTAAGTGTTTCACCATTTTTGAAAATTCGACCCCCAAAGGGGTGAAATAGGGGATGAATGTCTTCATTTATCATATTATTTTTCAAGTTATAACAACGAAACTTGGTATTTTGGCTTTCGGTATAATATAAAGAAGTACATGTGTAACAGTTTTTCAAAATTCCACCCCAAACGGGTAAAATGGGGGTTGTAAGTTGGTGTAAAAGGCCGACGTTTTTCAAGTTAAATAGCCGTGAAACTTGATCTTTGGGCTACCGGTTTAAATTATGAAATACATAATTCACAGTTTTTATAAATTCTATCCGTCCTTTTAATAGTCCTTCAATCACCCCGCAACAGAGCAACGGATCGACGGGTTTTATTTCATGGGTTCTTATTATCCCGGAAAATTAAGGAATGCCTATGGGAATTAAAAAACTTATGCCACGCGAACGAAGTCGCGGGCGTCCGCTAGTTTGAGTTATATTTAAACTACTAGTCAAATCTACCGGGCTACTGGGCTACCGGTTTAAATTATGAAATACATAAT
Organism: Erebia epiphron; assembly: GCA_963932025.1. Classification (NCBI taxonomy): domain Eukaryota; kingdom Metazoa; phylum Arthropoda; class Insecta; order Lepidoptera; family Nymphalidae; genus Erebia; species Erebia epiphron. Next base: position 566,594 of record OZ009947.1, on the reverse strand, counting down.
TCACAGTTTTTATAAATTCTATCCGTCCTTTTAATAGTCCTTCAATCACCCCGCAACAGAGCAACGGATCGACGGGTTTTATTTCATGGGTTCTTATTATCGCGGAAAATTAAGGAATGCCTATGGGAATTAAAAACTTATGCCACGCGAACGAAGTCGCGGGCGTCCGCTAGTTTGAGTTATATTTAAACTACTAGTCAAATCTACCGGGCTACTGGGCTACCGGTTTAAATTATGAAATACATAATTCACAGTTTTTATAAATTCTATCCGTCCTTTTAATAGTCCTTCAATCACCCCGCAACAGAGCAACGGATCGACGGGTTTTATTTCATGGGTTCTTATTATCGCGGAAAATTAAGGAATGCCTATGGGAATTAAAAACTTATGCCACGCGAACGAAGTCGCGGGCGTCCGCTAGTTTGAGTTATATTTAAACTACTAGTCAAATCAGGTATTTTTTTTCGAACTTCAAAACGCGCGCTTATTATAGGATTTAGTATGAAATATTGAATTGTGACGTCATCAAAAGTCAACGCACTTTTTTACTTTAGGTACTAAAATTCTACATCACTCTTTAATAATTAGTTTAAAATGGATGTCAAACATAAAGTTAACAGGAGACGTGGATATAACGTCTTTTGGCAGATTCTGGAACTATGTGCCCCGTCTATTGCTAGCTTCGCAACACGTCGAGCAATGTGGGTTACTTTTTTCTTCAGATCCATCCAGAGAGATCCATCTTCATTTCTGATATCATCTCATAGTTAACTCCAAGCATAGCTCGGGGTACAGGGGTAGAGTAATATCGGTTTGATATACAGCCACCTGCCTATCTTATACTGTACCATCACACTACCAAGTAAGAATAGAGTCAAGTTCTTTTAGTAGAATTAAAAAAGAAAAGTTTTTTATTTATAATTTGAAACATACACAAGGCCGTATTAGCTTAACACATCCTGCCTAATACAATTTGTACACCCAGTTCCTTATATTATCCTTTACACGGAACAAAGGCGGCGTCCGAATTAATTATATTAACCGCATACCGCTCAAACCGAAAACCTTATTGTATGGGCCATAAAGACTATAATCCAGCGAGTTTACTACTCTCCGCTATTCGAGTAGGGTTACCAAAGTCATACTCCAAATCAAATTTATTTATTTCATATAGGGTATTACTACTAATGTTGCTGATATACCTACTCTTGTTTTGATTCTTATTACTTGAAGAGACTGCAATAAGAATACCAGGGCTTGGTAGATATAATAATAACTACATTCGTTCAAGCGCTCACATTCTTCAATCACACTTAATAGCTCTACGTCATTGTCAGGGATCGTTACATTTTACAAAGATATTATTATTATAGTCAGTGTTTTTATCACCTAGACACGTGCTTGGAATTAACGGAGTTTATAAGCTTTATTAAAATAATAAATTCTGAAAAAAAGCCTTCTGAAAATTTCGCCCAAATTCCTGACGTAGCGTCAAAATTCCAAAGTACGCTTAGAAAATTCCCATCCCCTGACAGCCCTAAATTCATGAGAATTAGCAAATGTTTCAGAAGCTATCGTGTTATGGCTCTTATGGACATTGTCATAAGGAATTCGGATAGTTTAAGGCTTCGGGCAGCGGCTAGTTATGTTCAACTGTGCATGTGTATTTAGGTTGTTACGCACATTACATAACCTAAACATGGTAAAGTGTTCTTTATGTAAATACCATCACGGTATTTACATAAACGGTATTTACGGGCCCAACTCTGAAACTACACATCTTAAATTGACGGAATTCATCTACTCAATCTCTTATTCCCACAACTCTCCTGCTTTGCAATTCTTACAACTTTGGGTTGTAAGGTTTGGTTGCCCTTTAGGGTACCATCCAAATCTATATTTACTTATCTTCTTACTTAATATTATAAATGCAAAAGTTTGGAAGTTTGTTACTCAATCACGCCAAAACTTCTGAACGGATTTGGATGAAATTTGGCACAGAGGTAGATTATAGTCTGGAAAAACACATAGGCATATTGTTATCACAAAAACACATTTTAATCCCGCATAATTAAAGAGTTCCCGCAGATCTAAAATCGAAAACCTCTCATAAAACTTATCATTTGAAAATAAGTGTCAATAACAAGTAAGTATAAATAAAAAAAAAGCCTCGACATTTTGAAGTAACAGGACACCAATTTCAATTCGATCAGACATGTGGATCAGCTGCTCATATCCTTTCGTCTACTAGAAAAGAGCTCATGATCTTCAAACAGCTGAACCGATTTTTTTGAGTCATAGCTCATCGAGATTGATCAATAAGTCATCTTTCAAACAAAAAAACAAATCAAAATCGATCCATCCGTACGGCCGTTTACATAGATACAAAAGTCAAACTTTAGGCTTATAATTTGTGTTTGGGTTTAAAAAATAATATACGGCCGACCACCTGCCTCTGGTATGACAATGTTTAATCAATCACTGTCTTCCCACTTACAGATGAGATCCTAAACGGAAACAACTTTCGCTAAGACTTGCTAGGTTTTGTTTACAAAATATCATACTAATATTATAAATGCGAAAGTGTTTGTTTGTTGGTTTATTGGTTTGTTAGTTTGTCCTTGAATCACAACGCAACCGAGCATCGGATCGACGTGATTTTTTGCATAAGTATAGTTGAGGACCTGGAGAGTGACATAGGTTTTTACCCCGGAATGTTAAGGAGTTTCCCAGCGTTACACTTTAATGCAAAAAATACTATCCATTAATCATGATTTTCGGAAACCTCAAACCTTTATAAGCGAATAAGAATTCTTATCACCCGAGTGTTATCAGGCTGTGAGTTAATTAGGATAAACAGCGCCCGCGTAACGAAGGCCCTCCTCACAGGTCGTGTTTATCTTGCTCTCCATCACTTGAATAATAATCATCTGGAAAGGAGCTGATGTTTTCTTTATGCTAAAGCACTTATATTAATCAGGGTTTGAAGGATTCTACTTGAGTATACCGCCTCTACCTAATTTTTAAATTCAGCTGCCAAAGTCTTTTTCTGGTAATATTTCAATCAAAAGGCGCAATTCTCGCAAGAATTTTCACATACCCCAGTCGCAGAATATTCAAGTGGCGCTAGACTGTGACGTGTGGAAGTCCTTACAAGATACCTATGTACTCATACGTTTAGTAATAATAATGTCCTCCTGACCGAATTTTGGACAAAGCGGCGGCCAACCTCCAGAGAGATTAACCATCTGCGTGGGAGATATTATAGTGCACGAGTGCGTGCATACATAAGTGCACTCACTGTTTACTCTCATAGCCAAATGGCACGGAAAAACCGGCATGACCGGAGAGAGATCAGGCGCAGAACCGACGGCTTAACGTCCTCTCCGAGGCATGTGGGTGAAACACCGCCAACTTCCTAACTCCGGGCTAGTAGGTACTGAGAATTGCTAGAATTCGAGGCCCGATCCGGGAGACGAATCCGTCTAGATAGACGACGATTAAAGCCACAGAATACTATGATCGTCGTGATATTATGGCGTCCTTCTACCACAGAATAGTATGCTTCTACGCCAGTAGCATCAGGCGCACCGTAGAATTGTCGTTTCTAAGCATACAACTTTATTCAGCGTTTTAATAAGATTTGAAGTTTCGACCCTATTCCCGATCAGATTCCCCAGTATATAAGACGCTCAAACATAGACTTCGTGAATTTCTCCAGAGTGATGTATACGACAGCTGCATTATAATTTTAAATTCAATTTCGCCACACAAAGTGACTAGCTATACACACACACACACACACTATCGGAGGAACTACATTTACTCAGTAAGCATTAAGTGACAACTGCACTGTACACTTTATTTTGTTTTAAATATTTTTGTCGTATCCTTGGACACAGTATCGTTTTGTAACGTTCACGAAGATATAACAAACTCATAGACCTATTTTTGGCAACATATTTTTCCTATTTTTCATGCATTTTTGGTAATAGCATGTTACCTGCGTTTCTGGTTTTCCATGTTGCATTATCACACTAATATTATAAAGGTGAAAGTTTATATGTGTGTAGGTTTGTTATTATTTTATGCAAAAACTACTGGACGAATTTAGGTGAAATTTGGAATGGAGATAGACTATACCTGATATACATATATTGATGCGATACTTAACGCCGTTATATTATAGATACAATGATGTTTTCCAACTACGGCCTATTATACACTCATGGCCACTTCGCGACTTTAAAACAGGATAAGTATAACAACTTTTTGCCGTGCAACATGTCTTCAGTCTAGTCTTTTTTAGTTTTGCGTCCCCGAACGTTTATTTACTTCCTCTTTCTTTGTACAAACATTTGTGTTTCGTGCATTGGTCCGTTTTATGTGGATGTGCAATTTAAATGCAGAATAACGAGTTTTATATAGTTTTTTATCCATTGCACGTTTAGGAGTCGGATTTCTAAGCGTTCCATTTAATTACGTGAATGCTTAGTAGCTTTACCAATTTGGAAACGGTAGAAAATATTATCACAGTGGAGCTTGAAACAACCCAACCCGCATTGGAGCAGCGTGGTGGGTCTAAGCTCTAATTCCCTCTCTCCTATGAAAGTGGGGGCCTGTGCCCAGCAGTGGGACGTTAATGGGCTGTAGTAGTGGTGACTGGTGGTAGTGGTGGCTTAAAACAAATGCGAGGCACGATGGCAGCGCATCAAAACGGTAAAATTATGGCCAATTCTTTTGTACACTAACTAAAATGACAGCTCTATTAATATTGCTATAACTTTCATAATACTCCCTGTGTAAAGGGGCATTTAGGGGGATTTAGAGATGTCATTTTAATTTAGTTTGAAGATTGTGTTGTACAGAATTGGCCGCATTGTATCAAACGTATGATGCGTGAGTAAGCTGTTTAAAAATTGTAATTTGTACACACGTATGCGCGCATTTCGTATGACGTCAGCTATGCAGGTTCTAATATAGGCCACGTAGCCTGTTCAACCCTTCATAGAAAAATACGTGTAGCTAGATTAGATTAATTAGATTAAGTTCCCCGGGGAACTCCTTAAATTTCCGTAAAGTAGTCCATGTCCTTCCTGGGACTTAACGTAATCTACGAGAAAGAAGTTGCGGGCATTATCTGTAACATATAGAGTGTATTTTACATTACTATATTATTTCTGTTATATTATTTCGAGAACATAATTATGACGACCTCTATAGCGCAGTGTTGAGCGTCATTGTCATAACGTGGGAGGTTCCGGGTTCGAATCTCGGGTTAATTTAGGAATTTATAATTTCTGAATTTGGTATGGTCTGGTGGGTGGTTTCCGCTTTTACAAGTTATCACAAAGTTAGTTGGCAATTACGTATATTTCGGCCACTACTTGTCCTAAAACAAGTGAGTCAGGTCCCGGGGCCCATGAGCAGGACCCACCTCCGGGTGGGTCCTGCTCATGGGCCCAAGCACTGGGCACAAGCAAGTGGCAGGGTCGAAGGACGGCAAATGGCCGCTCGACCAATGTGTATGGGGGAGCTGACTATCAAGGGAGCCTACCTAGTACAATTTAGGACGACCTCCCACCAAGCGTTTTAACGTTCCGGTACGATGCCGTGTAGAAACCTACCTGGGATACATCCCAAGTCGGTTTCTACACATAACCTTACTTGTGTAAGGTTTGAGAGTTGGAACTTGCTGTTTTTGCTTGAATGCTTAATTCAGAAACCGGTCCAATATCTATTCAGAAACAAAAATTTGCGTAATAATTAGTCCGTAAGTAGTCTTTGAGACAGACTCAACATGAAATTCTCAATTCAGAAACCGGTCGATACACAGCAAACCCATATAGGTTTACTATAAGCTGCCATACCCTTATAACAGGTTAGCCCGCTACCATCTTAGACTCCATCATCACTTACCATCAGGTGAAATCGCAGTCAAGGGCTAACTTATATTGGAATAAAATTTTAAAAAACGTGTTGTAATATCTAACATAACATTGTAGTAAAGGAGCTAGCGTATTCTGTTACTCCGAAAGCATAGAACCAGCGCGCTGAGCTGAAAGGAGCCAATTTGATAACACTGAGCTTATACAAACTCGCAGCGTTAGTTAGCTCAGGTGCTAGTCTAAAGCCCAACATGGCTTAATTATACCGCGGTCTGGAGTAGGTACTGAAATGTTGAGAAGTTCACACTGGGAAACGCCCGCGGCAGCTTTCTAATCACTGGCTCTGGAGCCATATTTGGCTTTATATTATTTCGGCTTTTTGTGGGCTCTTCTCAGACTAGGGCGCGTTGGGAACCCTCTTAACTTTAGTTTTAAGATTTTCACCATCATTTTTTATAAGTTTCGGACGTCAATAAGTGTACAGTGTACCTAAATTGAATAAAGAAAATATATTAATTGATTGATATATACAAACTTAATACAAGGTGTAAGGAAAATGGTATAACATACCGGCGGCTACCCATGCCATTTTGACGTTATAAACACTATGGTAGAGTTAAAAAGTCAAAATTAATTATCAAAAACTTCCATACAAAATTAATTAGTTAACTAAGGAAAATAAATTTTGGCAACCCTGTGGAGTCCTTTGTTCCTTCTATACCTAAAGTCAGAACTGTACTACAAGCGATAATAATAATTATTATCGTATCGTTATGCAATTTGGCAATTCATTACAATTTGCAAATCATTGAAAGAACAAACTACACAGAATAATTAATTATTGATCAAAACTTAAACGAAGTAAGTCGAGAAATTAATCACAGGGAAAGGCGGCTCATAAAGTAAGGATAAGTGACTGACTTCGGCTTACGAAGTCCGATACTAGTCGGACATTTTTAACCGACTTCCAAAAAAGGAGGAGGTTCTCAATTCGGCGCGTATCTTTTTTTTTTTTTTTTTTTTTTTAATGTATGTCGGTGCATATCTCCGTGGTTTCTAAACCGATTTGAAAATTTTTTTTTACATTGGTTAGAGGAAGCTCACGAGGTGGTCCGATAAAAAAATCTGACTCCAAATCCTCAATTCTGATGCTGTAGGTGTACCTACGTCTCAAAACTAGGGAGTTAGGAGTTTTGATGGTGAATTCATATAGTAGGTATCAAGTCACGTGTATACGATACAACTCTGAGTCCCAACTCCTCAACCCTGAGTCTCAACTCCTCAACCCTGATGCTGTAGGGTACAGAACTCCTTAAAAATAACGATTTAAGATTTTTTTATGATGAATTAATATTGTAGGTGTCAAGCAACGACTTCATACTTAAACCCAAGTCCCAACTTCTCAACCCTGATGCTGCAGGGTACAGAACTCCTTAAACATAGTGGTTTAGGATTTTTTTATGGTGAATTAATATTGTAAGTGTCAAGCAACGACTTCATACTTAAACCCAATTTCCAACTCCTCAACTCTGATGCTGCATGATACTGCACTCCTAAGCCGTAGGGATTTAGAGTACACTAAAAAGTTAAAAATAAAAATTCTTTCCAAAAAACCGACTTCCAAAACCACTGTAAAGTAAAAAATAATTTTGATTTCTACACACTATGTTGAAGTCGGGCGAGTATGACAAAGATAGGCATAGTTGACGCGTCAGGTTCGCCCGACTTCAACATAGTGTGTAGAAATCAAAATCAATAAATTTTTTACTTTACAGTGGCTTTGGAAGTCGGTTTTTTGGAAAGAATTTTTATTTTACAACAATACGTAAGTTCTAGCCGGGCTTTTGCTTTGAGAATTTAATTGTATGCCGAATAATGATTACTTTAGTACTGGATTTTATCGCAACGCTCGCACTGGCAACGAGGCTTAACATACGTCGTATTGTTCGCAGTTCATTGATATTGAATCAACTGTTTTAAGGGTGTAACGAAGCGTTACACATCATAATAATTGTTATTAATTATAGTTTAAAATTTGTTAAGTTAGGCATAGAACTAGCCACAAAGCCAGCGCGCCGAATTGATATTATATTCGGGCAGGCGCGGATAAATTAGTGCGTCGTCGCATATTCGAACTGCGCACGCGCGGATAGCTTCAACGCGCCTCGCGCATGACCTTTATTCGCCATTCACGTCTTGCGCCGCTCTAGGTGAGAGACGTGTCACAATTTTAATTCTGTGCGAGCGCATCTAGTTCAAAATCAAAAAATCATCAAAATCAATTATTTTATTCAAAGTAGGTACCATAGTACTCTTTTTGAAGGTCATATATCAAACATTAAATTCATTAGAATTATTATAAAATAATAATAACAAAATCAAAATAAAAATAGCAAAGAAAAAATTAAATAATAACTAATAATCATTCACTATAAATAATATTCAAAATATATAATAACTAATAATCTATTGGAGTGTCCACGCGTCTTTGTCTGATAAGTAGTCGTCAAGGCTATAATAGCCTTTTTTACATAGGCTTTTTTTGACGTATTGTTTAAATCTCCCCTCTGGTAAATTTTGGACTTCTGTCGGAATTTTATTATAGTAACGGACACTATTGCCTAAAAATGATGCGCTAACTTTCTTCAGTCTAAATCTATTGGTTTCTAATTTATTTTTGTTACGAGTGTTAATGTTATGCCGTTCAAAATTAGTTTTAAAGTTTTGTTTATTTTTGCGTACATACATTATGTTTTCGTATATATATTGACTCGCTACTGTCATAATATTACTGTCTTTAAATAGATTTCTTAGCGATTCACGTGGACCCAAGTTGTAAATAGCGCGAACTGCTCTTTTTTGTAATAAAAATATAGTCTTGATATCGGCTGCTCGACCCCAAAGTAAGATACCGTATGACATCAGACTATGAAAGTAGCCAAAATAAACAATTTTAGCAGTGGATACATCCGTTAGCTGTCTAATTTTTCTAATGGCGTACGCAGCTGAACTCAGTTTTTTAGAGAGCTTTCGGATATGACTTCCCCACTGAAGTTTATAGTCGATACCTATCCCTAGGAATACTGTTTCATCCACTAAAACTAACTTGTCATGGCCTAAAATAATTTCAGTGTCCACCTGCCGTACGTTCGGGAGGGTAAATTTAATGCATTTAGTTTTTTTAGAATTTAGAAGCAAATTGTTTGATGTGAACCAGCTCAAAACCTGGGACAGAGCACTGTTTACTTCGTCCATGTTATTTGTCTGTCTTTTAGTTTTAAAAATAAGCGAAGTATCATCAGCAAACATTACAATGTCTGAGATTTTTTGAACCATATGAGGTAAATCATTAACATATACTAAAAATAAAAATGGGCCTAAAATAGAGCCCTGCGGTACACCCATCTTGACCAGGGATCCTTCAGATATCACACCACCTATGTCAACCTTCTGTAGCCTATTAATGAGATATGATTGTATTAGATCTCGAGCCTGATTTCTGATTCCGTAATACTGAAGTTTACGCATGAGAATCTGATGATCAACACAATCAAAAGCTTTGGAGAGGTCACAAAAGACACCGATTGCATCTTGTGAGCTCTCCCATGCCTCGAATATATATTTAATTAGGGCAATTCCAGCATCCGTAGTAGATTTGCCTTTAGTAAAACCAAATTGTTGACTGTGTAAAATATTGTTAGCGTTAGAATATGAAAGTAACTGATTTAGCATAATCTTTTCAAATACTTTACTGAGCACTGGCAAGACAGACACAGGTCTAAAACATGAGGGATCTTCACTATCACCTGACTTAAATAACGGTACTAGGCGACTGATCTTCATCCAATCCGGAAAAATACCTTCGTCAACACACTTGTTAAATAATTTTGTTAGATGTGGGGCCAAAACATTTATTACAGAACTAATAACGTGCACAGACATACCTGATATGTCTTGTGTTTTTTTCATATTTAGTGATTTAAAAGTTTTGACTAAAGTATGAGAATCTATGTGTGCAAATTGAAAATTATCTTGACATGCAGTAACATTAGAGCTTAGCAGCTCGAAAGCCATATCTGGGGAGGATTGTAAGTGAGAAGTTGTTTCTAGGGGTATATTAGTAAAATATTTCTCAAATATCTTAGCTATTTCATCCTTATTTTTAATTAAAGTATCATCTAATTTTAAAACAATATCCCTTTTCATACGCTTGGTCTTGCCAGTTTCAGTGTTTACAATATCCCAAACTGTTTTCGATTTATTTGACGAATTTTTTATCTTATTGCGAATCATTTATTTGCGTTCGCCCAGATTACTTTAAAAAAAAACCAAATTGTGGATATCTCCCGCTCTAGGGTAAGTTTTGGATTGCACCATAAATATTCACAACATGTAGCATTTCATAAAATTGTTATTAACCAATCATTTTACATTCCATAGCTTATTTTTTTAATGTCATATTATAACTTGTACCTAACCTATCATTTCTTTGTGTTTTTTTTAGCTAAATGTGCTAATAATAATTGTTTTATTTCAGCTTTGCAACAATACTTTCTTATGTAATTTGCACAACCCTCATTTTAATTATTTCCATTTTTCGAGTTTTCTTTATTTTAATTGCTTTAGATTGTTTTCTGAATTTTGTTTTGGCCTTCAGCTTTTCAATTAGTTTAACCCTTTTGTAACTCCGTTCTGCTTTCTCACCACAACGGCAATTCTATCATGCTTTAGTACATCCCTGTGTTTTAAGTGCCAAGGTGGGATTCAGAACGGAATGATATTACCAGGCAATAACATCTGTCGGTACATCATTTCCAGGAGCTCCGCCTGGGCTACGCCCTGATCAGCTTCGCCTGCTTAAGCCCTGCTTGGCTTAGGCGCTTTCACCACTGCTAGCTACCACCACCACCTCGGCACAGTCACCAGATCGCGACGGTCGACGTCCCGTGCGCCTTAGCCTCGGCGTCACTACGTCTGCGGGTCTGCGTGCCAGCCGCCTTCCCCCCAGCGTCTCCGAGGCCACCAACACCTTGGCCACCTAACAAGGGGAGTACCAATACACTAACACCTAGGTCAAGGCAGGATCTGAGTAACCCACGACCCACTCTAAATTTTGTGTACCTACCTAGTGAGCTAGCCGCGGTAAATAAATTCATGTACCGTTACCTTTGGTAAATTGAATAATAGCTATTTATGCAACTGTATCGTAATGAGGGTCATTTTAATTCGAGTGCTGTTTTTTGATACGAGGCTTGCCGAGTATCAAAATAGGATAGTAAGAGAATTAAAATGACTAATTACGTACAGTTGCATACAAGATTTTATCTACGACAAGGACGTCTCTATAATTTTTTACTTTATAAATTTATAAAAACCAAAAGTGCCAGAACCCAGAGCCGCTAAGCTATAGGTATCATATTTATGAAGATAACCATATCGATACAGCTACGACTCATAACGATACAGCTCCCATACAACGAACTGTATCGTTATGAGAAGCAAACACGAAAGAGGGTTCAATTCGATATAGTTGTCAAATTCGAAATTGGAACTTTTCGATGCTGGAGTAGATAAACTTATTTTATTTTACCGTGGGCTTTCATTACTCTCTTCTTTCACTCACTTACTACTTTTTATCTCCCGGTACACTGGCGCCCTTTTACGTGGTAGATCCTGTCTTTGCCTTAGTGGTATAGTGGTAGTTTTGTACGGCTAGTGGTATTTTTGTAAAACGCTTCTTTTATTTTTTTGGTTTGCCGTAGCTGCGGTGAACGTTAGCTGTATCAGAATAGTTTTTACCCTCGACGAAGCGGAGACGGTATATGTGTTTGCCCTAAGAGGTTGTGTGTTTGTTTGTTTGTTTGTTTGTTTGTTTGTTTGTTTGTTTGTTTGTGCACTTTTTTGTCACCATTTTTCTCAAAAGGTACTGGGCCGATTGAGATGCGGTTTTTTGCATTAGATACGTATAGCTTGTGTGAAGGTTTTTAGATATATTTTAGGACCATAGACAACCAAGCTGAGCTGTAGTCTATGATTTTAATATTTCAACATGTTACCATTTTTCACAAAAACTACTGGGCCGATTGAGATGCGGTTTTTTGCATTAGATGTGTATAGCATGTGAGAAGGTTCGTAGATATATTTTAGGACCATAGACAACAAAGCTGAGCTGTAGTCTATGATCTTAATTTTTCTATGTGTTAAAAATTTTCACAAAAAGCACTGGGCCGATTGAGATGCGGTTTTTTGCATTAGATATGTTTAGCTTGTGAGAAGGTTCTTAGATATATTTTAGGACCATAGACAACAAAGCTGAGCTGTAGTCTATGATTTTATTTTTTCAATATGTTACCATTTTTCACAAAAAGTACTGGGCCGATTGAGATGCGGTTTTTTGCATTAGATGTGTATAGCTTGTGAGAAGGTTCTTAAATATATTTTAGGACCATAGACAACAAAGCTGAGCTGTAGTCTATGATCTTAATTTTTCAACCACTGTTACCATTTTTCACAAAAAGTACTGGGCCGATTGAGATGCGGTTTATTGCATTTAGGACTTCGTGCGATTACAAAACAGGAAACTGGTACCAAAATTTTAAAAAATCAGCGCCATTTTGAAATTCTTTGTTAATTGACCGATTTCGTTCAAAATCTATATTTAGGGCTCCCTGGGGTCACAAAACAGGAAACTGGTACCAAAATTTAAAAAAATCAGCGCCATTTTGAAATTCTTTGTTAATTGATCGATTTCGTTCAAAATCGATATTTAGGACTCCCTGGGGTTACAAAACAGGAAACTGTTACCAAACTTTAAAAAAAAAGCGCCATTTTGAAATTCTTTGTTAATTAACCGATTTTGTTCAAAATCGATATTTAGGGCTTCGTGGGATTACAAAACAGGAAACTGGTACCAAAATTTTAAAAAAATCAGCGTCATTTTGAAATTCTTTGTTAATTGACCGATTTCGTTCAAAATCTATATTTAGGGCTCCCTGGGGTCACAAAACAGGAAACTGGTACCAAAATTTAAAAAAATCAGGCGCCATTTTGAAATTCTTTGTTAATTGATCGATTTCGTTCAAAATCGATATTTAGGACTCCCTGGGGTTACAAAACCGGAAACTGTTACCAAACTTTAATAAAACAGCGCCATTTTGAAATTCTTTGTTAATTAACCGATTTTGTTCAAAATCGATATTTAGGGCTTCGTGGGATTACAAAACAGGAAACTGGTACCAAAATTTAAAAAATCAGCGCCATTTTGAAATTCTTTGTTAATTGACCGATTTCGTTCAAAATCGATATTTAGGGCTCCCTGGGGTCACAAAACAGGAAACTGGTACCAAAATTTTAAAAAATCAGCGCCATTTTGAAATTCTGTGTTAATTGACCGATTTCGTTCAAAATCGATATTTAGGGCTCCCTGGGGTCACAAAACAGGAAACTGTTACCAAAATTTTAGAAAATCAGCGCCATTTTGAAATTCTTTGTTAATTGACCAATTTCGTTCAAAATCGATATTTAGGACTCCCTGGGGTTACGAAACAGGAAACTGTTACCAAAGTTTTAAAAAATCAGCGCCATTTTTATTTATTTTGTTATCACCATAATAAATGAATTCAGTTTAGTACAGTAAAATCTGTACTACTTGTAAGTCTAACCACAACCCGTGAGCTGCTTTAGCAGCTCGCGCACAGGGCGAAATACTAGTTAGATATATATAGCTTGAGAGAAGGTTCTTAGATATATTTTAGGACCATAGACAACCAAGCTGAGCAGTCTCTATGATTTTAATATTTCGATATGTTACCATTTTTAACAAAAAGTACTGGGCCGATGGAAATGCGGTTTTTTTCATTAGATGTGTATAGCTTGTGAGAAGGTTCTTAGATATATTTTAGGACCATAGACAACAAAGCTGAGCTGTAGTCTATGATTTTAATTTTTCAATATGTTACCATTTTTCTCAAAAACTACTGTGCTGATTTAGATGCGGGCTTTTTGTTTTAGATATATTTAGCTTGTACCTAGATGCTGCCCAGGGTATCATGATGGAGTCAGGAGGCGATCATGGGAACTCCTTAAATTCTCATCGTATACTCTTCGCGTTTGGACTCTTTTGATTTGTCCATTTGAAAAAGCCATAGTCCACCACGCTGATCAAAAAAACTACTGAGCTGTCCAAGATGCAGTTTTGTGTTTTAGATATTATGTAATCTATACGTTTGCTAAGTTCTAATTGTTGTTTCAAAGTTATAAAGGTCAAAGGTATAATGGAGCTCTGCATTTCGTCGTGGGTTTTTTTAAAATTTTTAATTTTATTACTTGTTGTTTAATACTGCCAACTTTTAATCTAATTAACTTGTTTGTGCATTTTGGTACAGTCAGCTACAAAAGTATTAGAATAAAAATATTGTTATTTTTTTAATATTTTGTTTGAAGTTTCCGTGCGCTCTAGTACGTACTTCGATTTTATAAAGCCGCGTTCACACCAGCTACAGTTTTTTTTTTCTGTTGATCATTTTTATTTTATTTTGCTATTCATTTTTCATCATTTTCATCAAACCAAAGCGTTCTGTTAAGCTGATTGTAACAGAACGGAGCATTTTTTTTTACATCAATTTTATGGTGCCATTCAAAACCCACCCTATAACATAGATTTTTTTTCTGTATTTGCGGTTTATTTTGATATCGTTTTGGATTTAGTAGTTTAGGAATTTTTTTTCTTTGATATTTTTTTTTTTTAACATGTCGTACCCTGTTAAATATTTCTCTTTGCAAAAACCTGAGCTGGAGTACGAAGTTGCAGTTCGCGGTGAAACCCCTGCAGGTACAGTTGCTGAACTGAGAAAGCAAATTAATAAACTTGGCCAACTGTACCCATCGGAGGATATTTTATGTTCTCACCTCGAACCAACGGATGACTTAGACGGTTGCTTGGAACTACTTAACAGAGTCGACACATCATTCGATTCTGACATAGTTTTAGATAAAAATACACTTGGTCGACTTGAAAATCTACTTAACCACATTTATCATAGACTGAACAGAATCGAACCAGATAAACAAACTTTGGATAGCCACATTCAGTGCAATGTTTTGTTCAAAGAACTTTACACAAAACTTTTAAATTTTAAATCTAAATGTATTGATCCCCTCGCAGTGGCTAGTCCCAGTTCAGATTCCCCAGTTACCTCAACACCTATAAATGTTAGCGTGACATGCGAAAGTAGTTCGAAAATCTCTTCCGAGCTAGGAAAATTAAAATTTAACGGTAAGACGTGTGTACGTGCTTTCCTTCAACGAGCTACCGAGTTTAGTCTCGCGCGCAATATAACTAGTACCAAACTTCTGTCATACGCTACTGAGATTTTTGTGGATGATGCCCTACACTGGTATCGTAGTATTAGAGATCAGGTGTCAACTTGGGATGAGCTTGCCCTTCTCTTAAAAAAAGATTTTGATGGATCGGATTATGACTACCGCTTATCATCGGAGATTCGTGCTAGGACTCAAGGTAAAAGCGAGAACATTACTATTTATTTATCGATTCTATCCGGCATGTTTGCGCGTCTGTCAAAACCCATGTCAGAGGAGGAAAAGCTCGAAATAATATTGCACAATATTCGGCCTTGTTATGCAAGCACGTTATCTTCCGCTGCAAAAATTGATTCAGTTGATCAATTACGAACATTATGCAGAAATTATGAAAATGTTCAATCACGTTTGTCTCAATTTCGCGAACCTACAGCTGCGACATCCGACACTTTAGCGCCGGAGTTTGCATACAAGCAACCGAGTACTAGCAATAAAAATAATAATTATTATTATAATCCTAATTTCAATACTAAATTTAATAGTTATAAACAAAATTCTTATCCTAAACCTAATCCTACAAATAACAATAATACTAATCAAAAATATTTACATGCAATTAATAAAACTAATCTTACTAATACTATTAAACAACCTTATTGTCCCCGATGCCGTAATAATTCTCACCATTTGCGAGATTGCCAAAATACGGATATAATCTGTTTCCGGTGTGGTTTTAAAAATGTCAAAAAACCGGACTGTCCAAATTGTAACTCGAATTCAAAAAACTAGGTACGCAGAATTGTTGCAGTCTTTCGCCAGTTAAAGGTCACCTCGATCCGAAAGAATGGGCTGACTGGCTGGATACCTTACGTAAATTTTTCCTATCTTACAAGATTTCAACAATTCTGCCAAACAAGCCTACTAATGATCCTAGGCCTTATTTAAATGTTAAAATTGGTTATATTGATGTCTCTGGTCTCCTAGACTCTGGAGCAACTATTACCATTTTAGGTAACGGTGCTCATGAAGTTTTCATACGTAGTGGATTAAAATTAATTCCACACGATGAACTTTCCATAGTCGCTGCCGGAGGTCAAAATCTTCGTAGTATAGGCTATATTAACCTACCTATACATTTTGAGGGCCAATTTCACATTATTAAAGCTCTTGTTGTCCCAGGAATAACCTTGTCCTTAATTTTGGGCATCGATTTTTGGCGAGCTTTTCAGTTATGTCCGAAGTATTTAGGCTCAATTTTTCTATCGGCTGAGCCGATGACAGACTTAAATACCAATTCAAAAAATTTAATTTATTCATACGACAATTTGGATGATACTCAAAAGGCTATTGCGGACAATATTACCAAACAATTTCAGGAAATTTCATTTGCACATAAAGGATTAGGTCGCACTCATCTAATAACACATCGTATCGATACTGGAGATTCCCCACCGATTAGGCAGAGGTATTATAGACTCTCTCCCGAGAAACAGAGGGTCCTGGTCGAACAAGTAGATGAGATGATAAGTCTTGATGTCGTTGAGCCCTGTGAGAGTGCTTGGCAGTCCCCAGTTCTCCTAGTTACTAAAAAGAATGGTCAGCCTCGCTTCTGTCTCGATAGTAGGAAGCTCAATTCTGTCACCAAGCGAGATGCTTATAACCTACCTTACATCTCGGAAATATTGGACAACTTACGCGATGCTCGATTTTTAAGTAGTTTGGATTTATCTAAAGCATTTTGGCAAATTCCTATAGCTGAGGAAGACCGAGACAAGACAGCATTTTACGTTCCAGGTCGAGGTACGCTTCGCTTTAAGACTACTCCGTTTGGTTTAACGAATGCTCCCGCAACACAACAGCGTTTAGTTGACGCCCTATTAGGTGATGTTGATCATCGCATTTTTGCTTACCTAGATGACATCATCATCGTCAGTGGCAGTTTTGAAGAGCATGTTTCTCTCTTACTTCGGGTGTTGGAAAAGTTGCGTAAAGCTAATTTAACAATTAATTTAGAAAAGTGCGAGTTTTTCCGGAGTCAGCTTAAATATCTAGGTTATGTAGTTGACGCGAATGGATTACGGACTGACCCAGACAAAGTGGAAGCCATCCTTAATTATGCTACCCCTACTACTCGTAAGGAGCTTAAGCGTTTTTTAGGCACTGCTACATGGTACCGACGTTTCGTTCCAAATTTCAGCACGATCGCAGGACCGCTAAATAAGCTGACTTCCAATAAAAAGAATTCTCCCCCTTTCCAGTGGACTGAGGAAGCTGATTTAGCATTTAAGAAGCTAAAAGAATGTTTAGTTTCCGCTCCAGTTCTTTCCTGTCCAAATTATGATCTGCCCTTCGAAGTGCATACGGATGCAAGTAACTATGGGGTAGGTGCTATGCTTACGCAGACCATAGATGGCGTTGAGCATCCTATTGCTTATATGAGTCGATCCTTGACAGCAGCGGAAAAGAATTATAGCATTACAGAGCGTGAAACTTTAGCTGTTCTTACTGCATTGGAACATTGGCGTTGTTATGTGGAGAACGGGAAAACTTTCACCGTATATACTGACCATAGCGCGTTAAAATGGTTCTTATCGTTAAATAACCCAACGGGTAGGCTTGCGCGATGGGGTTTACGTTTGTCGTCGTTCGATTTCGAAATTAAACACAGACGTGGTGTCGACAACGTTATTCCTGACGCGTTATCTCGAGCTGTAGCTGTATCTGCTATTGTTACTGCCAATTTCGTCGCGACTACTAGTGACGATTGGTACAAAAATATTTATAATAATTGTAATACAAAACCTGAAAATTATCCAAATTATCATATCAAAAACGGTTGTCTCTTTCGCTTAACTAAAAATAAATGTCAACTTACCGACGAATTTTCGTGGAAGGAAGTGGTTCCATCTGAGCTTCGTGACCAAGTCATCACCGAAAATCATAATGAGCCAACTGCTGGTCACCTCGGTATATTTAAAACATATCGTCGAATTTCGCTTCGGTATTATTGGCCAGGTATGTACCGAGATGTGGCAAGTTATGTGGGTTCGTGCTCGACTTGTTTACAATACAAGGTCCAAAATCATCCTACGCTTGGAGAAATGGGTCGCCCTAAGCAGTGCTCACGACCATTTCAGATGATTTCCATCGATTTAATGGGTCCTCTTCCAGTAACACGTAAACAAAATTCATACATTCTAGTAATTACCTGTTGTTTTTCCAAATTTTGTCATATTTTCCTTATTAAAAAAGCTACTTCGGATGTAATCGTAAAAATTTTAGAAGAACAAATATTCCTTGTTCACGGCGTTTGTCTAACTATTTTTCTTGACAATGGGTCACAGTTTATTAGTACATTAACCAATAATCTTTTCAAAAAATATAATATCCCTAACGTGTTTTTTACACCAAAATATACCCCACAGGTTAATACTGTGGAGAGGTACAACAAGACTATTATTACTTGTCTTTCTACTTTTGTCGACCAGGATCATCGATCTTGGGATACCTTCATACCAGCGGTTCAATTTGCTATCAACAACTCGGTTAATGAGGTGACTGGATTTACGCCATCTTTTCTTGTTTTTGGCCGAGAAGTGATTATTTGTGGTTCCCATTATCTCGATAACGACTTAGGTGATGAAGTTTTATTCATGCCTAGAGATTTGTATGCTGAAAACCGTGGTTGCATGAGTACTCTGTTTGACCAGGTACAGAAATCCTTATATCATGCCCATGCTAAAAATTCTACGGCATATAATTTAAGAAGAAAGGCATTTGAATTCAACGTTGGTGACACAGTATATAAAAGAGCCTACGTCCTTTCCGACAAAGATAAGTATTTTAGTAAGAAGTTGGCCCCAAAATATATAAAGTGCCGAGTTATCGCTAAGCGCTCGCCACTTGTCTACGTATTGGAAGACATGTCGGGTAATAACTTGGGCACTTGGCACATAAAAGATTTAAAAATTAATGGTCAACAATGTTAACCATATTTGTTTATTATATTTTAAGTAATTTACTATTATAATATAGTTGTAGTTATATTACGTATTTTATGTAGTAAGAATATTTATTTTGTATTTTATTTGCTGTTAACGGTTCGTTACAATTACTCTCCCATTTTTGTATCATCATTTACATTTCTTGCAAAAAGTCATAGGTCGTTAATAGACATATGATTTTCTTTATGATAGGACGCGTCTCATTACTTAGTAGTAATGAAACGTTAGAGCACAAGGTGATGTATGATAGGTAGTATGATAGTTTTAATTGTAAGAGATTGAGTCGAGTTTTCGTTTAGCGGATTTTATTTTTAAAATAAAATCCTTACCAGGGAGCGGGGGGTAATGTAACGAAGCGTTACACATCATAATAATTGTTATTAATTATAGTTTAAAATTTGTTAAGTTAGGCATAGAACTAGCCACAAAGCCAGCGCGCCGAATTGATATTATATTCGGGCAGGCGCGGATAAATTAGTGCGTCGTCGCATATTCGAACTGCGCACGCGCGGATAGCTTCAACGCGCCTCGCGCATGACCTTTATTCGCCATTCACGTCTTGCGCCGCTCTAGGTGAGAGACGTGTCACAATTTTAATTCTGTGCGAGCGCATCTAGTTCGCCCAGATTACTTTAAAAAAAAACCAAAATGTGGATATCTCCCGCTCTAGGGTAAGTTTTGGATTGCACCATAAATATTCACAACATGTAGCATTTCATAAAATTGTTATTAACCAATAATTTTACATTCCATAGCTTATTTTTTTAATGTCATATTATAACTTGTACCTAACCTATCATTTCTTTGTGTTTTTTTTAGCTAAATGTGCTAATAATAATTGTTTTATTTCAGCTTTGCAACAATACTTTCTTATGTAATTTGCACAACCCTCATTTTAATTATTTCCATTTTTCGAGTTTTCTTTATTTTAATTGCTTTAGATTGTTTTCTGAATTTTGTTTTGGCCTTCAGCTTTTCAATTAGTTTAACCCTTTTGTAACTCCGTTCTGCTTTCTCACCACAACGGCAATTCTATCATGCTTTAGTACATCCCTGTGTTTTAAGTGCCAAGGTGGGATTCAGAACGGAATGATATTACCAGGCAATAACATCTGTCGGTACATCATTTCCAGGAGCTCCGCCTGGGCTACGCCCTGATCAGCTTCGCCTGCTTAAGCCCTGCTTGGCTTAGGCGCTTTCACCACTGCTAGCTACCACCACCACCTCGGCACAGTCACCAGATCGCGACGGTCGACGTCCCGTGCGCCTTAGCCTCGGCGTCACTACGTCTGCGGGTCTGCGTGCCAGCCGCCTTCCCCCCAGCGTCTCCGAGGCCACCAACACCTTGGCCACCTAACAAGGGGAGTACTAATACACTACCACCTAGGTCAAGGCAGGATCTGAGTAACCCACGACCCACTCTAAATTTTGTGTACCTACCTAGTGAGCTAGCCGCGGTAAATAAATTCATGTACCGTTACCTTTGGTAAATTGAATAAACTTATTTTATTTTACCGTGGGCTTTCATTACTCTCTTCTTTCACTCACTTACTACTTTTTATCTCCCGGTACAAGGGATGCCACCTCAAAATTTATGCTAAAATTTTGAAGTCCACATAACTCCCCCAGGATATGAGCTACACGTCTTATGACATTTTTCCAATATATCTATACACCATCTAACATGGGTAGCCGCGGGTATGTTATACTAATTACCTTACACCTTGTATAATAAACAATATTATGTAATGTAGAGTATGTAATCAATATTTGTAATTTACTTGATTAATAGGTTAATCATAGAGTTCATTGAGCTCTGGAGGAAAATCGGCCAAAACTTTCCTTCCCTTCCTGTCCAAAAGGAACCTTGATGTTTTTCTGGATAAAAGTAATCTTTATGGTATCCCAAAAGTATGCCAAGTTGCATTTTAATCATTTTAGTTGTTTCATTAGGATGCCGTTTCAGACAGACAAAATCTCAAAAAAATGGCTAATTACCACCCTACCAGCAAAGCCGTGCCGCCTAGCGATTTAGCGTTCCGACACGATTTTGTGTAAAAACCGACTGCACTGCCTTTAACAGGGTAGCCCGCTACCATCTTAGACTACATGATGATGCATGACTTACCAGGTGAGACCACAGTCAAGGGCTAACTTGTAATGGATTTAAAAAAAGTACATAAAAATAATCGTTGAAAAAAAAAACGCAATGTATTGACCACTTAGGTACAAATAAACGCAACATTCCCAAATATTCATTCGCCAAAAATTTTAAGGCTTGTCTTATAGTTATAAGAAGGAGTGTATTTATTTATGTAATTATAGTAAAGGATATTTCTTAATCAAATTAAATGACATAACTTCAAAACTCAACATTTCATAATCATAACCTCAAAGTGCCCACAAATTTTAATTAACAAAGTTGATTGAAAGATTCAAAATAGACGCCCGGAAATCGGTGGCTCTTTGTTCCCGAAAATATTGTTTTCTCTTGGTAATGGTGTTTGTTCCCGATTCGCCGTTAAAACAATGGCCGTAATTAGTACGGCCTACTTGTGTGTGGGAGGAATATCTGGCAGCGTGGCCGAATCTGTGTTGAAAATGACCGAAATCACAGCTATTAATTTTGTGAAATCGTATAATAGCGTAAAAGTCTAGCCCCACTGCACAGGCGCGGCGCAGCGCGGCACGTAGCGGCAAGTTTTATTCCTGACTAGCTGATGCCCGCAACTTCGTCCACGTGGAATATGTTTTTTCGATTTCCACGGGAACTCCTTAACTTTCCGGGATAAAAAGTAACACTATAACACTCTCCAGGCCCTCAACTATACCCATGCCAAAAATCACGTCGATGCGTTGCTCCGTTGCAGCGGACAACCCAACAAACAAACACACATTCGCATTTATTATTAAGTATGATTTGAACCGCCAGGATGTGGAATCCCCTTCCAGTGCATGTAATCCCTGCCACGTATACTCAAGGCAAGAGTGAATAAGCATCTTCTAGGCCAGCGCGCTCCAACCTAGACCTCATTATTGCTTTGTATTAAGCATGATTGTCGTCAACCGCACGCCTATTCTTTGATAAATAAAAAAAAGCCTATCTCGCAATAAAAATAAAAAATTTACGAGGTTGTTTGGAGCTGGGCCTACTAAAGCAACGAGGCACGGAGATGCACTGCGCGACGCGGCCCTGTACAAACTCGTGCAAATAATATTTGCCGCTACGTGCTGCGCCGCTCAAGCGCACATCTAAGTCGTGTTTAAGTGGTGCTAGATCTTTAGTGTAAAAAAAAACCGGCCAAGTGCGAGTCGGACTCGCGCACCGAGGGTTCCGTACAAACCTGTAGTAAGTTTTAAATTATTAAAAATATGTTTTATGCATTATGAAATTAATTTTTTTTTTTTTAAATATTTGAGTTGATTGAATGAAAGGTTTACGATTTATGACGTATTAAAAAAAACTACTTACTAGATCTCGTTCAAACCAATTTTCGGTGGAAGTTTGCATGGTAATGTACATCATATATTTTTTTTAGTTTTATCATTCTCTTATTTTAGAAGTTAGAGGGGGGGAGACACACATTTTACCACTTTGGAAGTGTCTCTCGCGCAAACTATTCAGTTTATAAAAAAAACCGGCCAAGTGCGAGTCGGACTCGCGCACCGAGGGTTCCGTACAAACCTGTAGTAAGTTTTAAATTATTAAAAATATGTTTTATGCATTATGAAATTTAATGTTTTTTTTTAAATATTTGAGTTGATTGAATGAAAGGTTTACGATTTATGACGTATTAAAAAAAACTACTTACTAGATCTCGTTCAAACCAATTTTCGGTGGAAGTTTGCATGGTAATGTACTTACATCATATATTTTTTTTAGTTTTATCATGACCTATCCATAGATGTACGTATGGGTTAGATGAAAAAAAAAATTTTGAGCTTCAGTTCTAAGTTCTTATAGTTTAGGAAAAAAGTGTCTGTGACATACGGACGGACAGACAGACAGACAGACAGACATGACGAATCTATAAGGGTTCCGTTTTTGCTAAATTTGGCTACGGAACCCTAAAAACGCAATATTCATTATAATCATTTTATCCTTACTATGTGGAAAAGGAAACATGAAAGTTTCAGAGGAAAGGGACAAGGACGACAGAAGGACAACATTAGTAAACTCACTACGAGATGTCTATGCATTTCTTTGTTAATAATTTATGAGAATCACTGGGTACTCCATCTAGTGTTTAGGGAATATATGATTGTACGTGTATGTTGAAATAAAAATAAACAAATTGAAATTGACCCCATTTCCGGCAGACTTCAAAGACCTTTGTGAACGTAATGGAAAACTTTCTGATAGGTAAGCAAGTTTCCTCACAATGGTAAAGCAAGTGATACTATGTAAAACACACGTTATAACCCTGAAAAGTTGCTAGTCAACTCGACCATCAGTAAAATAGGTGCAGTTTATGAACAGTCAAATACAAAAGTGTTTCGCGCATCTCAGTATATTGTTAAATGGTTGAGAAAAAAAAATACATGAATTATTATCAGTATACCTAACTGAAAAGAGTTTAATCTGCTCTATAAATTCCTTTTTTTTTTTTTTGACACCTGATCCCCGTAATAGGAAGCCTCAAATCTATATATCCAGAACTTCTATCAGCGCTTTAACTTAGTATCTGAACAGATAGATTTATAAGACTAAGATTCACTTGACGATTCAAGGGCACTTAAAAGTTAAAATCATTTGTGTATGGATTTGATGGTCTGAAATCCTAAAAGTCAAATTCAAAAAACATCCGTTGATTGAACTTCTAGTACAACCTCTAACGCTTGGAGAGAGAAAAGGAGAACATTAAAAACAACTGTAACTTTTTCGCCGAGCACCTGAGTCCCGCTCCTTTGTCCCGAAATATTATTTCCCGGGCGGCGGCATTCAGGCGGGACGGTAATTTACCGGGACATTCAAACAACGAGCGGTAATTAGCACGACTTAAATACAGGAACATCGTTCTGATCGCACATTAGAAGCAAGTCGCACGTAGCTTCCGCATTTCAACAGCCGCAAACGCTGAACGCGATAAAAATTTGATAATTTAATTTTTATTTAATTTATTTAATTTAATTAAATAAATCTTTATTAGAGACTAGATGATGACCGCGACTTCGTCCGCGTCGATTAAGGTGTTTTGTGTGTTAATGATTACCGCGGGAACTCTTGAATTAACCGGGATAAAAAGTAGCCTATGTCCTTCCCCGGGATATAATCTATCCTTGTACAAAATTTTATCAAAATCGGTTGAACAGGTGGACCATGAAAGCGTAGCAGACAGACAGACAGACAAACTTTCGCATTTATAATATTAGTATGAATTGCTTATGGACACAGAAACTAAATAAGCTTCTGCAGCTCTCTAATTTATTGACTCTGGGTGACACTCGGTGCGGGAGGCTATATTTGGCATACGCATCACTTGATCGGTTGTACAACTTCGTGCGGCGCCGTTGATCGACCCAACAAATGTGCGATCAGCATAAAATAGAAGTGCGGAATAGATGTCGAAAATGTCCAAATTGTAGATAATTAATTTTACGAATTAAGTTTATCGTTTTAATTAATTAATTTAATTAGTTATGATACACAGTAACTTAATTGCAAGCTGTTACTGGAAATAGAATATTGTTTAGTACTAACTTCAACCTACTTTCCTATAAAATAATATTTAAACTTATTAGTTATTTTTTTAATTAATCCGCTTAGATTTAGGTTACTGAAAGCTCCAACTCATTGATTTACCAGTTTTAACAATTTGTAATGATTATAATTCAATAAAACTTCGAATTTACCCAGGTATAATATTAATAATAATAGGTAGGTAGGTAGGTAGGAATTTTCCTGGTGGGGGGCTTCGGCCGTGGCTATTTACCACCCTACCTGCAAAGACCTCCCGCCAAGCGATTTAGCGTTCCGGTACGTTGCTGAGAAAAAACCGAATAGGGGTATGGGTTTAATACATGCCTCTAACAGGTTAGCCCGCTACCATCTTAGACAACATCATCACTTACCATCAGTTGAGAATGAGATAGCAGTCAAGGGCTAACTTGTAATAAGTATATAAAAAAAGGCGCCTATCTTATTAAATTGTGATATTTAACCCGCATTGGAGAAGCGTGGTGGGTCTAAGCTCTAATTCCCGCTCTCCTATGAGAGTGGAGGCCTGTGCCCAGCAGTGGGACGTTAATAGGCTGTAGTGAGTGATTATTTCTATTTCAACAATAAGTACTTAAATTATAATATAGATTTAATTTTTTTATTGTGCAATTAGATGATGCCCGCGACTTAGGTTAAGGTTTTCTGATTCCCGCGTGAAATCCTTAATTTTCCGGGATGAAAAGCACCAACTACTAACTATGTCCTTCCCCGGGATACAACCTATCCCTGTATTATATTTCATCAAAATCGGTTGAATAGATGGGCCGTGAAAGCGTAGTAGACAGACGGGCAGACAGACAGACAGACACACTTTCGCATTTATAATATTAGTATGGATACTATTTCGCCCCCGATATACAGTTTCGAGCATCTGTTGTGTTGCACGAGACCTCATTTCAGTTCGATTGCACGACGGCTACGGCGATCACGCGTAGTACAGATATTTCTCGGGAAATACATCGCTCGCATTTCTCTGGGTATTGAGATGTTCCTATATTTCACCCTGAATCTATATAAAAGCGAAATACCACATAATCAACATATCTCAGGAAGTAGAAAGCATACAAACTTGACATTCGGAAGACAAGTTCCTTCCATGACAGACGCACACACTGGACGAAAATATAACGGTTAATTTTTTGCAAAAAGACTATAAAACTACTATCCTTAAGACACGCGCGTATTGCTGAAAGAACAAACAAGTTATGAAAAGACAAACTACATCAATTTTAAAGTAATTATTAATAGAAGAGATGTAGACAGGTGTAAGATTAGCAAGTGCTTGCAACCTTATCAGGTCTGACGTTTGAATAAGTGATGCACTTTTAATAACTAAGTCTAGACAAGAGACGAACTTAATGAAATTCACCCAAGCTGGTGCTCTAGTCTGGCTCAATACCTTGCTTAAGTGAATGAAAGCTGTTAATTTGCACGATATATAGATTCTGTAAATATAGATTCGCATCTTATACATAAAACAGAAGCAAATAAACACTTGCTAAATCAGTGAAGGAAAATAACGCACCAACGCAATCTGCATGCCCTAGAGTGCTCCATAATATTTTTATCAAAGGTATATGAAGTCTAACAATACGAAATCCACACTAGACCAGCGTGGTGGACTATGACAAAACACATTTCATTGTGAGTGCTCAGTAGGCCGGCGATGGGTTGAATTAATGATGCAATCTGGATTACCAATACACTAGTGACGCATCGGTAGTGTATCGGTTTCATACATTTATTAAGGTTAGAGTGAGACACGACACTTTACTACTATAGTATAACTATAGTGTGTCTTTAACCAAGCTTACGACATCATATTATAATATTATAAATGCGAAAGTCATTTTGTTTGCTGGTTTGTTTGTTGGTTTGTCCTTCAATTATGCTTGAACGGCGCAACGGATCGACGTGATTTTTTGCATGGGTATACCTAGTTGAAGACCTGGAGAGTTACATAGGCTACTTTTTATCCCGGAAAATTATGTAGTTTCCGCGGGAATAACAAAAACTTAAACCACGCGGACGAAGTCACGGGCATCAGCTAGTAATAAATAAATTTAGTAAGTATGATTACCGATAGCTCCTTACAAGTTCAATCTTTACGTGTACCTGCTTTACATTGTATCCGCAAATACAGTCACTTTTTAGTTGGAAGAGAAAATATTCTCACTATTTACTTAATCATGAACAGAAAACCCCGTGCGCTCCTAAACTTTATTTCAACTTAGTTTTTATAAAACAAAAACAAAAAAAAAGTGAGACCTAATGAAAACTACGTCAAAACAGTACTCGTAAACTCGGGACAAGCTCGACTATTAAATAGCTGGGAAATAAGAAGAAATAGCTAGAAATAAGAGGAAATAGTTAAGAAAGTTTGCGCGTTGAACACTGAACTCCCGGGCTAACTGCTCTTGATAACTGGATGGTGGTTTTGTTTGAACCTCGAACCATAGTCTGCTTTGCTTTTAAAAAAATACTTGTATGTTCGTCCTACATAACACTATTATTTTGCTACGCAACGCTAAACTGTAAATATTAACTATCGAAAAATAGAGTTTTCGAATTTATCATGAATACTCGATGACTTCCCGTGACTTCGTTCGCATGGATTAAAGTTTTAATAGGATTTAAGGATTAAATAAAAAGTAGCGTAGGTATGTCCTTCTTCTGGACACAGCTAATTTCTATCCCAAAATTTATCAAAATCGGTTGAAAAGATGGGCCGTGAAAGCGTAACAGACATACACTTTCGCATTTATAATATTAAGTATGGATTCTATAACCCTATTGAAAGTAGTTTACTGCATTTTCTTTTTTTTTGTTTTGAATATATTTTAGGCAACACCGTCAACTAAAAGTTACATAAACAAACTTTTTTAATTTTGAATTGCGTATTGCGTATGATTTCAATTCCTAACTTCTAAAAACACGCTAGGTTGAAGCCAAAGTGTCGTCGGCTTTTTATTGACATGGTAATAATATTATAGTGAGTAATTCGGAAGTCTCAAAGAAACAAATGAAAACAAATACCTATTTACAATAGCGCAAACATACATAAAACTCTTTAGTCGTGAAGTAAAAAGAACAATATTGATAAAGTTGTTTTATATATCCACGCCATTGTAGTAAGATAGTCCCGCGGATAAGAATGGATCTCATTTGTATTTGGGTCGCAACTAGCAACTAGCAACTCTGCGCCTTCGCGAGGATTATCTAGGAATTGATTTCCTCCCGAGCCGGCAGCGCTGTAATATTTCACGATCAACCTAACAGCTTTGGGCAAATTTATTTATTTAAACGATGAAATTTTCATTCCTTTATATATTTTCCTTTCGAAATGTTCGGGCTTTTAAAATCCTTATATAATTTAACCGGGGAATGAGTTCGCTGAATTTGGAATTCTTTATTTTCCACCTGATATTTCGGCTTGGGTTTTATTAATTAATGTAATGAATTTTATTCATGTAATTGTAGTCGTTACAATTTGTGGCACTTATGATATTATGTCGGTACTTTATTTTCTATCTACTTCTATCAAATAATAAGGTATTCATACTAATATCAATACTTTAAATTATAAATGCGAAAGTATGTATGTCTGTCTGTCCGTCTGTCTGTCTGTATGTCTGCTATACTTTCGCGGCCTACCTTTTTAACCGATATTGATGAAATTGGGTACAGGGATAGTTTTGTATCCCGGGGAAGGACATACGCTACTTTTTATCCCGGTAAATTAAGGAGTTCACGCGGGAATTCATAAAACTTAATCCACGCGGACCAAGTCGTGGGCGTCATCTAGGAGACATAAAAATTAAATTAAATTTTCAATTTATATGTAAGTACATTGAATAATGAACTTCGTTCACACAACGTGTTGGTTTTGTTACAATGGCAGGTAAAATTGCACCATCATTAAAAAAAATATAAGTATCAGAAAATTTAAAATTTTATCATAATTGTTTCGATTCAATTCCATTTTTTATTGATCTATATTTGGTACATCGTATAATGAACATATTTGAAAGTCAATAAAGTATAAAACGTGATGGTGATAGTCAATTATAAATTCTTATAACTAAACTTTTTCCGCAATAAATTTCTAATTTTAAAACAGAAGATAACCTTTAGACGCTTATCATAATTTATATACTAACACTTAGACTACGGAGCTCTGAAAAAAGAATACAGTGTTATACTCAGTGTATTCGCTTTCACAATGTTTACGGCTTTGTTCGAGGCTCGGGAGATAAACATCTCACAAAGGAAAGGTCGCCCTTTCCAAGTTTCGTTTTTCAATCCGGGACCTTATTTGTGAAAAGGCCAGATTCTTTCGCTCCCCGCATTCTACCGTAGATGATGGTTTAAGAGCTGATGGAAAAATTAAGGAGATACTTGATCCATCCATCAGCCTGTATGCATCCACTGCTGGACATAGGCCTTTTCGAGAGCGCGCCACCAAACACGGTCCTCCGCCTTCCTTATTCACCCGTATCCCGCCACCTTCTTTAGGTTATTGGACTAGCGAGCTGGAGGTCATCTTAGACAGCAAACTATCATCAGGTGAGATCGCAGTCAACTTGTACTGGATTAAAAAAGTGTACTAATAATAGTGTTGACGACCTCCGTGGCGCAGTGTGTAGCGCTGTTGCCTTAACGTGCGGAGGTCCCGGGTTCGATCCCCGGCAGGGTCAATTTGGGAATTTATAATTTCTGAATTTTCCCTGGTCTGGCCTGGTGGGAGGCTTCGGCCGTGGCTAGTTACCACCCTACCGGCAAAAACGTGCCGGCAAGCGATTTAGCGTTCCGGTACGATGCCGTGTAGAAACCGAATAGGGGTATGGGTTTAATTTAACTGCCATGCCCCTAACAGGTTAGCCCGCTACCATCTTAGACTGCATCATCACTTACCATCAGGTGAGATCGCAGGCAAGGGCTAATATGTAGTGGATAAAAAAAAAAAATACGCGTAGCATGGAGCTCCTTCCAGCACGATAGACTGTCGGTATAAATAACTAGCTGATGCCCGCGACTTCGTCCGCGTGTTTAAGTTTAATTTGATTCCCGCGGGAACTCCTTAATTTTCCGGGATAGAAAGTCCTTACTCGGCATACGATCTACCCTACAGGGTAGATCGTATCCCGAGTAAGACCATAGGCTACTTCATCCAAATTTCATCAAAATCGGTAGAACAGATAGGCCGTGAAAGCGTAGCAGACAGACAGACGGACGGACAGACAGACAGACAGACACACTTTCGCATTTATAATATTAGAATAGAAGTATGCATGTATTCTTTATGAGATATTACATGTCCCTCTCCAGGTCTTCAACTATACCCATACCAAAAATCACGTCAATCAGTTGGTCCCTTGCGGCGTGATTGAAGGACAAACCAATAAACCAACAAGCATACACACTTTTGCATTTAAAACATTAGTATGATACAAAGTACTTTAACTGAATTTTCTATTTTCTGAAGGGGTAATTATCGAGCAAATTACCCTTTTTAAATCACCCACTATCTCTCTGTCCATTAGATGATATTGATAAAGCCCAGCGCGCCAAGTTTTGGGTCAGTCTGATGCTACTTACGTAAGACCCACTCTATATTAAGGTCAATATTCTTGGAATTATTTTTTGCCAGGCTGTCTTGAAATATTTTGTTTACATTATTTTTGATAAAGTGTTCTTATATAAAGAAGCGTTTCGAAGAAAGTTTTTGCTAAGCAACGTATAATTGAGATGTTGCCTATGTCAAAAATAAATTATTTTTCACTGATTATTAAATTGAGGTTCTTCAAAAAGACCTTAAATTCGTAAACTCGGTTAGTTTTAAGTATAAAAAAGGGTCTTGAAATTTGATGACGTCACAACAATGTATTTCATAGAAACTTCCATTCTAGAAGCGCACTTTAAGTTTGTAAAGAGTTGCTGATTTGATTGTTGAGTTGTCATCATCCTTATTAGATATAACTATGCTGCATTTTCACTAGAAATATTAAATTGCTGTTTTGAGGGACCTATCAATACCAAGTGTCTGCAGAACTATACAAAGAACTAAAAAAACTGCTCGTGTTTATGTAAAAGGTTTTGACTATACCTTTGAGGACATTATAAAATGAAATGAAATCTTTTAATGAAACGATTTTTCTATTTCACGTAGGACAACTTGTGTTATGAAATGTCAAGACTCTACCATCAGTTTGGAAAGAAAATTCTACTGAGAAGAACCGGCAAAAACTCAGTAGTTGTTCTTTTTTATTAATAATGTTACAAGTAGCGTATACACAATACATACGTAATGTAACAAGAATAACACTGACTTTTAATAAAATAAATGACTAGATGAGATTATTAATAAAATAATTTAGCTGCCGAACGCGAAGCCAATTTCTTCCATGCAATTTTGTCATTAAAAAATTCGTTAGTAGTATAGCAACGGCTTAACAAATTCTGTTGAACCTGTTGAACCTTTACATTTTTGTGATTTTTATACAATGGCAAATCCAAGAACGCTTTAATTAGGAAGAACTCTCGGGCTTACCGGTTTCCATGTTTTCCTTCACTGTTAATTTAAGAAGCTCCGAAAAGATAGAAAAGCGTTCTTAGGGATCGAACTCCCAGCTACCCTAACCGGTTGTCTAAACAATAAGGTTATAACTTTTTTAATAAGTTTGTCAAATTGGCTCAGCGGGAAATCGAATCCGGAACGTTCAGATCACGCGGACATTCCACAAAGAGTCAAACTCCCCGCAGTCAAGTCACGTCTCCCGTCAGTGTCACTAGTCAGTGTAAGGTGTCGCAGAGTCGCAACCTCCCAGTGGGAGGTCTTGAGAGGTTACATGATTTATGATCAGGTAGCGAATAAGGTAAATAACACCGGCTTGGCGATAATAACTCTATTTGTGTAATTATTGTCAAACGTAATAATATGAGTGCTGTGGCAGTTACGATTTCATCCATTATACCAATTATTGTTATATAGGTGAAAATTTTTTCACCAATTTTGGTGAAATTTGGTATAAAGATAGGTCGCATCCCAAAGAAGGACAAATACTATTTATAACCCGTAAAATCAAAAAGCTCACTCTTCACTCAGAACTCGCCACTCTTTAGGTCCTCAACTTTAGCCATGCAAATTACATCGATTCGTAGTTCTGTCTGCTTGAAGGACAAACCAACTAACAAACACATTAACGCATATAAAATAGTACTATGATATCTTGTAACTCATTTATTTTTATTTCCCTGCTGGCAGTAGATAGTGAAAGGTGTCTCGCAAAGGGATCAGAAAATCATTGGAAGTCTTGAAGCCTCACAGCTTACTCCAACGAAGTAGTTAAACTGTTTGCGCAAAAAAAAGCTCTTTAAAGCTTGCCGTTATGAACTTAACACAAAATAATTCTGTTCAAAGCGAGATTTCCGCCTACGCTTTCGAATGCCGCAGAAATAAAATATTTCGACGTTTAAGACGGCATTTAGGAGTTAAGATGGTATTCAATGCAAGTTTTTGTTTTTATTTTTGTGTTTAATTTTATAAATTTATATTTGGTAAAATTACTACTTAAGTGAGTTGGTCCCAGTTAAAAGTATTTAAAAAGTAGTTATTTTGTTTTGCTGGAAATTTCTGCTTCTTCTTTTCTTGGTTTTAGGCTTTGAGTAGTGTCAAAATAGCACAGTGCACTTCGCCAATGTCAAGTAACTTGAGGGAAGTTTCTTCTGCATAGTGAAAGCAAGTGTCATTTATACTTAATCTATGGTCACATGAGATTTGAGTCTTACATCCATGATTTGACGCAATCTATGGTCATATGTTTGGTTCTGTGACGCCTATGGAGGCGGAGGCGACAGCGTTACTTTTCTCTAGCGCCCGCGCTTCTAATTTGTGTCTTGGAGATATTAGCCATTTTCTCAACTATCTAACAAATTAATGGTGTAGTTTGAGTGGTTGAGGAATGCTGTAATGCCTTCAGTGTTAATTTAAAAGTTATATTTGCCGAGATTACGTGAAGTATGTGAAAATAAAATAGTTGTCATGGAATCTCGATTATTTTCAGAGAAATTAGACTTACGACTTAAAAAATACTCTTTTAAATTGTTACATTGTGGTTCTCCAATACGTCTGCCTAGTCGTAAAAAAAAGGGACAAAGACTGAAATGTCCATGTTTCATCTTCTCAAAAAAGGTCATAAAACGGCATGATAAGACATTTTATTTCTGCAGTGTTTTAAAAGAGTCGTCGGGTCGAGAAAACCTCGTTAATGCTTCGAACGTACTTACCTACTTTTTTTTCGTGAAAAGCTCTTTCGTGAAAGATCGCTTTGAGAATTTCCCACAAAAGTAATCTGAGCTAGGTATTTCGCTTAAGCAAGTTGCAATACGAAACCCTTCACAAAGGTGTTTTGTTAAAGTTAAACCTTTTTGACATTTTCGTGATATCCTATCGTGATATATTTTCTTGTGATATTCTAGAGTTTTAGCGCAGAATAGGTAATAGTAAAATGTAAAAATAAGACATATTCATATTTATTTATTTGCAGAAACATGTTTTTTTACAAAGGGTGGTAAACAGAGTGATGGAGATAATGTTTCGTCTTAATAGGCATGCAAAAATAATAACTTATCATACAGACATAGATAGTGAAGGTACATATTACATAACAATGAAAATAGGCAATTACGAGTAAATTATACATTACAAATTATTACAATCATGTCAATAATAAAATCAATAAAGAAAATATAATAATACTAATGTCAATCTTATTTAACTATTTATGTAAACATGGTTGATTATTAGTGGTTACTGGTTCTAGAGTTCTTGGATTGAGTAAAAAGTTTTCTGCAAGAGCCACTTCTTAAATCTTATTTGAAACTTATTTACTGTCAGCTCTTTTAAATCTTTTGGCAGTGCATTAAAGATTTTCACACACATGGCACCACAGTTCACAGACGCAGGCGACGTTTATAGATAACCGTTTATTCTGCACTGACTTACTTATATTAAAAACTAGCTGACCCGGCGAACTCTGTTCCGCCTTAAAGGCAATAAATAAGCCGATTTCGAATTCAGTAAGTCAATTTTTTTTCTTAGAAAAAAAAAATGAAGTAAGCATATTAATCATTTATTATTGTTTCTGCATTTCAGTACATAGGTTGC
Source organism: Erebia epiphron (assembly GCA_963932025.1). Lineage (NCBI taxonomy): Eukaryota > Metazoa > Arthropoda > Insecta > Lepidoptera > Nymphalidae > Erebia > Erebia epiphron. The sequence continues at coordinate 532,499 of OZ009947.1, read as the reverse complement.
TCTTCACTTAAGTACCTTGTGATACACGACATTTTTTTTGTTTTCTTATCAGGCGCAAAAACAAACAACGCAGATGGTCTTCCGACCCGTGAACATGCCACATATAATTGACCATGGGAAAAACATGGATGTTCTAGATTCAAACCACAAACTTTTAAGGATTGGCCTTGTGATTTGTTGATGGTCATGGCAAATGCAAGACGGATCGGAAATTGAAGTCTTTTAAATTCAAACGGCAAATCGGTTGGGATCATCGGATCATCATCATCATCATCAAATTGTCATCCATACGTCCATTACATAGCTGTCATTTGTGTTTTGTTATTCCAAGTCTGATTATTTTTTGTTATGCCACGTTTTATAGTAACTGATGTTTTATGTCAACTCACGCGGGAACACTGTCGAACGGAATAAATAGTATCCTATGTCCGTCTCCTGGCTCTAAGCTACCTCCTCACCAATTTTCAGCTATATCGGTAAAGCCGTTCTTGAGTTATAAATAGTGTAACTAACACGACTTTCTTTTATATATATAGATAGAGAATACCCACATCACAGTTTAGTGGCTGCAACTAGTGACTAACTGTCTTGTTCTAGTTTTGTCCCCGGTGGACTGCACTTAAGTATATCAGCACCAAATCATTTAGAGCAAAAAGAAAGGGGAGAAAAAAAAGCTATTCAGAGTATCGAATTAGAGCAGAAAGGAAAACAGAAAAACCGATCGCCATGTCGAAGGAAAAAATAAAGGAACACAGACAAAAAAACAATTTAGTGACTGTGTCCACACCTATGACACAGTAAATGAGATTGCTGTTGGCCATAATTCACCACACTGGCCAAGTGCTGATTGACAGACTCAACGCATTTGTGAGAACATTATGAAGAACTCTCGGGTATGCAGGTTTTCACATGAGATTAGTTAAGAAATTTATTTACTTTTACTTTATGCGAGCTTTTCATCGCGATATCATCTACTCGCACATCCAAAAAAATTGCTTTATTTTCTTAAATTTTTCTACTTTCACTAAGCTGTAAGCTTTTCTGATAAAAATAAAAATTCCTGCATTGGCGCTGGTAATCTAAAGAAAAGTAAAGTAAAACTACTAAAGTTCAAAGTTCAAACACCCCCGTTAAACAAACTGCGAAAGAACTATAAATGCTCGTAATATCCAAAAGATAAATACCTAGGTTTGTTATATGTTTCCTCGCGAGGTATTCCTTGACCTAGCGATGGTGAAGACTTTAAACACAAATATTTCCAAAGGAAAAAGGTGCGTTCATTCACCCCGGATCCCCAAACACAGATTATATTATCATATGATACGTCTTATTTTGACTCAAACTGCACCAGTTTGGAAAGCAAATTCTACTATTAGAGCCGACAAGAAATGCCGCAGTTGCAGCAACACCCAAAAAAAAAGGAGGCCAAGGTCTTAAGCACAAAAAATTAAATAGCTTTCATTTACTGGAAATACATTTAAACTAATTTCGTAGGATGTTAAACACATATTTTTAAATGCTTAGTTATGATCTTAAAATACTAACATACAAGCCTTAGTTTAATTTTTAAAATAAATTACATACATTACTTAGAACTAAATACTTTTCTGTAAATAGATATTGAAGGTGCAAAGTTTTTCGAAATAAAGGAATAAAACGTCCAAGTAGTATGTACAAAGTTTTATATTTCCGTTAAAAATAAAGGACAGCAATATCCCCAGTATAACGGGGTCCGTTAGAGTTCCCGCAGGAAGGCCACAGTGCTAACTGCGTCACGGCCCCCTGGGGAACGTTTAGCCCGATTCAGTTTCTACGTAATAACGTGTCATTTTAGTTTGGTTCGCTTTTCACATTATTTTTTTCTCATTTTAGAAATTAGAGACTCCACTGGGTGGACGGACTACATAAGCGAGTCGCAGGGAGCCGCTGGATCTAGGTGGTGTAAGATTGCGGAATGTGGAAGTCCCTTCAAGAGGGCGTCAGACAGAAAATGCTGCAGCCTATTCTGTTGATGACAACGACTTATACGAAGATTTCAGGACTAAGCCCCCGCAGTAATCGTACAAATCCGACAATACTTACACGATTCCAAAGCTTAAAAGTTAATTTGAATAAATCCATAAGTACTAATATTATAAATGCGAAAGTGTGTCTGTCTGTCTGTCTGCCTGCTACGCTTTCATGGCTTAGTTAGTCAGCTAGCAAGTCAAGGTCACCGACATATTATATTGTACCTACCGTAGGTACATTATACGAATATGTCGGTGGTCAAGACTTTTCTTTTTACTGTAACAAATTTAATACCCAACTAAATATGAAAAGTAAGCATTTAGTATGTGGCTATATTTTGTAAAGTAAAAAACGGCTATATTCTGGGAATAGCGATAAATGTAGTAACCGCGATGTACAATTTTTTGATGTTGATAGATTGATGGATGTGTAAGAACGGATAGAAAAAGTATTGGTAAAAACTAGCTATCAGTCAAACTTTTTGACGTTATCTGTATAGATATATAGTGAAATAATCTAATGCAGAAGTTATTTTGTCTGTCAAAAAAGTGTAAAGTGTGTCTGTCTGTCTTCTACGCTTTCATGATCCATCTGAGGCCGCTAGGCTTTCACCTCAAAAATACTATGCAAGAGATGATGTTTTTTAGAGAATCGTTATATTTCTGATGACCTCTCTGGCGCAGTATTGAGTGCTATTGTCTTAACGTGAGAGGTTCCGGGTCCGATCCCCGCCAGGGTCAATTTGGAAATTTACAATTTCTGAATTTTTTCTGAGGCTTTGGTCGTGGCTAGTTACCACCCTTACCGGCAAAGCCGTACCGCCATGCAATTTAGCGTTCCGGTACAAAGCCGTGTAGAAACCGATTTGGTTTAATATAACTGCCATACCCTCAACAGGTTAGCTCGCTACCACCTTAGACTGCATCATCGCTTAGACGCTTACCATCAGATGAGATCGCAGTCAAGGGTTAGCGATCTACGTAACTTGTAGTGGCGTAAAAAAAGAAGCTTCAAACTCAAACAGTTGAAATTAACAAAGCTAGGTATTTAATGAGAGATCAAGCATTGTAAGAAGTTGGAAATCAAAGTGGCCGCAAGGGAGCGGGCTGCGAGCTCGGAGCAGTTGTTAAGCGAAATTATTCCAAAGATTTAAAGGGAGCAGAAATAACAAAACTTTGGATCGCTGAAAATTCTCAATGAATGGAATACTAATGCAGGAGGGAGCGCTGGTAATGCCGGAGATGAGTTTAATTCTTTTTTTAAATTTTCATTTGGAAATAGACTGAAATTTAAACCGTAATCCGTTTATCTATTTGCCTTAGCTACATGGGCAAGTTTTTTTAAATTCACTACAAGTTAGCCCTTGACTGCGATCTCACCTAATGGTAGGTGATGATGCAAGTGATTCAAGTGTCAAAGGATTTTCAAGATTTTCGTTTTAGTTTCTCAGGTATGTTGTCATTCTCGTAATAATATAAAATACCTACTGATAGCACATCTCTGTGTGTGTATAGTTTACGGTAGTGTCTGCTATAAATTTTGTATAGTACAGTCCCACCAGCTTATCTGGCCCGGTGGCCAACATCGGAACAAATTTTTATGCATGTTTAGTTTTTGTTCTTATTTTATTTTATGTACTAGTATATTATAATTCGCGCCGCTGTCACCCGGTCAAATAATATTGAGTTGAAGGTGCGTTGCCTCGTCCCCCGCTGAAACTGATAGACTTCCCAGCAAAGTAATTTCAATTTTATTAAATAATTAATGCGCAACTCGACCCGAGCATTTTTCCAACAAATACTCGAAAATTGAAATCCATCAAATTAATTTAGCTCATACTTTGGTTTTTTTGGTTTTGGTTACAAAACTTTAAATTAAAATGAACTCTTAATATGGTAAAGCTGAACTCATGCCAAACAGAACAAAGGCAATTAGAAGGATTGCGATAATTGAATTGATTGCAACCAAGTTTGGTAATATACGGCTCTGTATTCCAACCGATGTACCTATTTACTTGGCAACGTTTAAGACCTTTTAAACTTCACAAATGATAACAACTTTGAAGTAATCTTCGAGTAATTGAAATAGTTTCTAAAGGGTTGTTTAAATACCAGTAACATCGTTTAAATTGGCTGTGGTTTAAAGTTCATTTCTACATAAATACTTGTTGACATTTTGCAAATTAATATCTATTTCTATATATTTGCGTTCTGGGCACACTGCCTCATTGCAGTGGGATAGATGATATTTTTAACGTTTAGTTTTTAGTTTTTAATTTAGTTTTTAATTTAGATTTAATTTAGATTTTAATTTTATCTACTTATAATATATTTTTTGTCTAAAAATAAAAGTGTTAAATTCAAATAAACGGGTTATATTAAATGATAAATGATAAATGATCTTCTGTTTTATCTTCTGTTTTATCTTTTAACCTTTTTGTTTATTGTCTTTGTTCTAAGTGTGTGCAATAAAGAGTTTTATCTATCTATCTATTCCATACTAATATTATAAATGCGAAAGTATGTCTGTGTGTCTGCTAAACTTTCACGGCCCATCTGTTCAACCGATTTTGATGAAATTTGATACAGGAGTAGATTGTATCCCGGGGAAGGACTTAAGCTACTATTTATCCCGAAAAATTAAAGAGTTCCAACGGGAATCAAAAAATCTTAATCCACGCTAACGAAGTCGCGGGAATCATCTAGTAATATTATAAATGCAAAACTTTGGATGGATGGATGTATGGATGGATGGTTGTTACTCAATCAAGCTAGAACGGCTGAACGGATCTGTATGAAATTTGACACAGAGATAGATTATAGTCTGGATTAGCACATAGGCTACTCTTTCTCGGGGGAACCAAAAAACTTCAATCCACGCGAGCAAAGTCCTACTATCAATACTTATTGTAATACAACTGTAACTGGCCGCTAATTTTTTTTAAATTTTAACTGTTTAAGGAAGCTATAATATCGAAACAGATAAAAAACACTTGTTTTTAATTTTTATCCGTCCGTCTGTTCAGGCATCACGATTCACGCCGTAACTACAAGATGGATTTGAATGAAACTTGACGTACACACGTATAAACGTTTATGATGTACTACTCATCTTAAAAATCTACTGGAGTTTTAACATTGCAAATACGATTGATCGACGTGACAGCTCACCACGCCAAGCGTCAAAGTAAAATGGACCCAAAAGCTCTCGCTTTAAAGTCACAAATTCAGCGTTCGGAGCGCTGGCTGTGAATAAATACACGAAATGAGGAAATGAGCTCTAAACCAATACTGTTAAGGTTCATTTTACTTTGACGCTTGGCGTGGTGAGCTCTCACGTCGATCAATCGTATTTGCAATGTTACAACTCAGAGTAAGCGTACTGCTAAAACCAAGGTATTAATAAGTACGTATTTAATCCTCAGCATGAATGTACTTGTAGCTGCAATGCTTATATGTGAGTCTGTAACACACGGAGATAGAAGCGAGCGAAGAAGAGCGCGCGGAATTAATCTTATAAATATGATAATGTAATTTTGATCTTATGTTATATTTATGTTTCGCTACTCAGTAGGTACAGGATGAAATATCTCTTTATTTTAACACTGCACATTTTATGCAGGACTAATGGAAATAATAGAAAGATAATAATAGCATTACGTTCTATTAGTGATAAATAAATGATACTAAGCGCTATGGAAATAGTCTAATAGGGATGCCGTTTATAATTTTTAAATAGGTATAATGTAATTTTTACAATGTACACAAGTATAACCAATTTAAATCACAGTAAAATAAATGACTTTGGAAGCAAAAAAAGGAGGAAAAGCAACCTAGGTCTTTGCCTGGTGAGAGGCTTCGGCCGTGGCTAGTTACCACCCTACGGGCGAGGATTGCGGTGTTGTTTCGGTGCGATCCTTTGCAGAAATCGTTTAGGGGTATGGATACCTGTCATACCAATATTAGGTAAGCCCGCTACCATCTTAGACTGCGTGATCACTTACCATCAGGTGATATCGTTATCAAGGGCTAACTTGTAGTAGAATAAAAAAGGTAGGTTGCTTTTCATCCCATAATCTTGGTCCTACGGGAAAGCAATCTTTGGAACTGCTAAGTAGTAATAGGTATCCTTCAATCACGCCGCAACGGAGCAACGGACCGACGCGAGTTTTGGCATGGGGAGGACCTGGAGAGTGACATGATGATTTTTATCCCGCAAAATTAAGGAATTCCCACGGGAGTGCCAAAAAAATTAAACCAGGCGGACGAAATCGCGTGCATCAGCTTGTAATGGATATTAATATTGCACGCAATGTAAGCTGTAGCGGGGTTCCACGCAAAATACATTTAACACTCGAAACGTGAATATTATCGTTCAGCATAACAATAACGTCTATTATTATGATTCACAACACATTCAACCCCCCTAACTACGAATAGAAATAGGGTAAGAGGTATACATATTATTTATCTAAGTCCCATCACCCTATTTGCTCTTAAGGCTATGTCAGTTCGTAAAATCATTAAGAATGAAGTTTTATAGCAGATTATTTATAGTTTTCAGCGGGTAGAAAATTTACTTTGAAAGGTGATTAATGAGATCTGTATCTATGAATTTTTTTATGCATCGAATGTGTTTGAATTGTATTTTGGGCTACTTACCATTGTAATATTATATTTTTTTCAGTCATACATAATAATATTATGTTCAAAAATATACCATTAAATTTCAATTTGGAAATCACGTCATCTGTTGGTTTTCGTTTTATTAAACAGTAATATTATTTGAAATTCATTCCGTTTTCTCGAGAACCGCTTATTAATTTTCGCTTTCAATCGCACGTTAGAATGTTACGGACGAAGGACTTGTGTCATTTCTTTCAATTTTTATCATTGATTCCAGTCAAAGTAAACAATTTAATAAGTCTGTGATTCCAGGCATGTCTGGCCTAAGGAGTGAGGTGAGCCAAGCTATTGATTCGTGTTTCGATTTCGTGATCTGACATCGCCTTAAGACACGAGTCACAAATGACAAGGTATAGGCCTATAATTCACTTCCTTGTTTCCACCCAAAATAAGAGGGCTGTTTCTTCTCGGCGTAGCGATGCCGGCGGCGCATACAAAGTGGTAAGAACAAGTAGGAACGGCCGCCGCTCGCCGCACCAAATCAAATGTTTATGTACCGTGAAATAACCACTACGTCCGGTCCCGGGATCAGGTGGGTGCTTTTCCACCCGCCGAGGGGGATACGACACGACGACGATCCGAAGACAATGTTAAACTTACACGGGCATCATCAAGTTTATGTGAAACTGATGCGCGTGGATTAAGTCCTTAATATAAAAAAAAGTAATTTAAAAAGAACAAAAAACCCGACTGCTTGGATACCAAAAAGTATAAAACAAGACATGAATTGAAGTATTTCATTATTATCAATTTAAATCGTATAATATTTATAAAATTTATCAAGGCGCAGTCGCACGTCCAATAGCTAACCTTAACGTGCGACTGCGCCTTGATAAATTTTATTAATATTATACGATTTAAATTGATAATAATGAAATACTTCAATTCATGTCTTGTTTTATACTTTTTGGTATCCAAGCAGTCGGGTTTTTTGTTCTTTTTAAATTACTTTTTTATTTCAAACTTTTTAGTTAGGCATTTACCGTAAACAAGCGACGTTTTATCTGCTCGAAGTAGCATCTATTATCTATTCTATGGTAGCACCATAGGTACTAATAATTATTAAGGTATAAGGTAAGGTATTTTTATAAGAAGTAGTAATAAGCAGCAGATTAATTTATTCGTAATGACGAGCTGTGATCACCACAACCATCATCAAATTTGCATATGTTATAATGCTAATATTAATTTGGTTAAGTTTGTAAATCTGCTATTTTTCCTAAATATTAGCTCATTAATAATTTTCGAAAGTCCTGTCGCACCAACGTTACGAGACCTCGGCAATGAACGTCGGCCACTTACGAAAATGCCCGTAGACAATGCAAAAAAGTATTTTTAAGTATTTTCAAAAACACAATATTTTGTACGTATTTAGTACGTAGTGGGCGTATTTATTTACTTATTATTTAGTTTAAAGCTAAGTGGACTCGGAACCAATATTTTAATAGACATTAAAAATGTTAGTCGGAAGTTATGTTAGTGGAATATACGCTGCATGTGGCGTTGATGAATTTATTGATTGATCGATTGAAGGAGTACAAATCATCAAGTTTTTTGAAACTTGTAATGTCGTCACATTAAGCTTAGGTATTATAATTATATGTTACTAGTTTACTACCGTAATATGTAACAGTACGCCCCACCTTCTCCCTTACCTAACCGCTGCCGGCCGCGTGATTTTCTGTTGAAAGTTACTGTATTTCTACGATATCTCATAAGATATTCATTTAAATTGAATGGTGTAAAGGACATTCTGTCTAAATTAAATACCTATTTGAGATGAGTAAGATATTTATTTTGATAAGGAATTATCGATTAATACTATGTTGGTAAAAACACCTTCGCAAGTAAAGCACTGTTTAGACCAAATTTGAAAATCATGAAAATGGTTATGTGAGTCAACCTTAAAAGATAGTTATATGTTACTGCGGACTTTTTTTAGAACTTTTTGAGAGGAACGTTTCCACCAAACATTGTTGTCTTGTAACTTGAACGATTTAGGCAGCGCACGCCACGAAAGCTCTCAGATGAGATGATTTTTTCCGACTTAACTAACATTATTGCAATTTTCGTAAGGATCTCCAATTTGTTTGGATATAATATATAGCCTATTTTACTTGTTAATAATGTAGCTTTTCTATAAGTGATATAAGTTTTAAAATAGGTTGAGTGGTTTTGAGATAATCCACCTAGTTTGATAGATATTATAGATAATAGATGACATGAGTAGGAGCTTTAAACATTTCCTTTGAAACCTCGTAAATCCTAAATTATCATTTAAACGGACAAATGGTTTGAGAAACCTAGGTGTGATTTTAAAAGACCTATCTAACAATACCCCACTTGCTTATAGCCTATCGACTTTCATGTATTAATTGGCTTCCAGTCGACGCCATTTTGTTTTTCTCAAATTCGGCCTCCGTTGTGACACTTGGAAGACTAAAACAAATCTATTCGTGCAATTACTATCAAAATCGGTTCAGCCGTTTTTTCTGAAATGTGACACAAAGGAATTCAACCTTTGAAACCTCGTAAATCCTAAATGATCGTTAAAATGAGAAAATGATCAAGGAAACCTAACTATGATTTTGCAAGACCTTTTCATCGATACCCCACTTGCCATAGTCCATCGACTTTTATTTTTTAATTTGTTACATTATGGCTTCTAGAGGGCGCCATTTTGTTTTCTCTCAAATTTGGCTTCCACAATGACACTCTAATTGTTAACACAAATAGACTTTAAATTAAAAGGTGGTTAAATTTAACGATTAGCAGTGGCAACACCAAAGACTTTTTGCCGGCTACTCCAAAGACTACAGTGTATATACTACTCTCTGGACTCTCTGGTTAAAAGTTATGGTCGACCATTTCCTTTCATATAAATGCATTTTCACAGAATAGAAATAATTAGTAATTATCCCAGTGGTTTTTGGACATTAGCATCGCAAAATAAAAGTGAGTGAACAATTTTTGGCGACCGTGAATTGTGCTGTGCGGACGCGCAGCAAAAAGAACTTGCAATTACAAAGTCCACAAGGCCGCGCGGCATGGTCAAGAAGTTTCGGTGAAAAGTTCGCCCGTCCTTTCTTAAATTCTTATAAAATCACGAATATCAATCATTGTCACCGTATTTTCCAATTCCTGACCTGTTTTTAGTCCCGTGTGTGAACATAGATTTAACATCCCATGTTATTAGGTTATTTCTATGATGTCATACGTGTCCCATAGCCATTCAAAGTACTTATTCATTGTTTTGTGCACATAGTGTCTATTAGCTGTTCAAATTTATTATTACATATAGTATATATTCAGTGCAAATTCATTATTACATACAGTAATAGTAGGGAGTGTGAAGAGATAGCTATATTGGTGAAGAATTTCAGGCAATTTCCAGTGAAGTAAATAAATAATTTCTTTTCTAAAGTTTATGTGAAAGGTACATACTCAGTAAATAGTTGTACCAGCAGTGATAAAGTACAAAACAATAGCAAGTTTGCTTGGCTAGCACTTGTTTTGTGATTCAGATTCAGGTTTGCCGTAGACAAGGTATTTATCCATTTTTATTTTTTATATTGCAATTAGGTAACTCATAACATATTTTCAATAGTTTTTATTTGATTGCTTAGTTACTGCTCTCAATACAATGACAGGCACAGAAGAGAAATACTTTGATTTAAAAGAACTTAGGGTAAAAAGAGCCTCTTTAAAGGGAAGACTCACAACATTTGAAAAATATGTATCCGAGTTACAAAAACATAGTTCCTTAACAACTGCTCAGTACAATGAAATGAAAACTAGGTTAAAAAAGTGTGAAAACATGTACGAGGAGTATGATCTTGTCCAAATAAGTATAGAAATTAAAACAAATAATCATGAGGATGAAATTATAGAGAGAGAGTCCACGGAGGATAGATATTTTAAGGCAATAGCGGAGGCTCAAGAATTGGTAAATAGGTACAAAGATAATGACTCTGAGTCGGAAACGTCTCATGCCACAATTACTAATACCAACTTCAAATTGCCCCAAATCCAAATACCTAAATTTGATGGTGCAAGTGCGAAATGGTTGGAATTTCATGACACTTATGTTTCAATGATCCATACAAATGCTACAATACCCACCATAAATAAGTATCACTATTTAAAGTCATCCCTCACGGGTGAAGCAGCCTCCGTTATAACATCCCTTGAAATGTCTAACCGCAATTATGAAGTAGCATGGAAATTATTATGTGACCGCTACAATGACAAACGTAAGTTAGTGAGTATTCATCTCAAATCGTTATTTGAAGTGGAGAATATCAAGGAGGACAGCTCTCTACGTACATTGGCAGATCATATTGCAAAACATTTAAGGGCTTTAAATACACTGGATGAGAAAACTGATAATTGGGACACATTGATAATATTTTTATTTGCTTCAAAACTTGATAGTAATACTAGTGCTAAATGGGAAGAACACAAAAATAATTTGAAACAAAAACCTACATTACAAATTTTTTATGAATTCTTGCGTAAGAGAGCTGACGTTCTTGAAGCTACCATGTCAACTAAAACAATTGGTGATAAAGATTCAAAAAATGAAGATGTTAAAAATCAAGATTCTAAGATTCAGCCACCAATACAGGGGCAACTATATAAACGATTAAATAAGCAACAAAGGTCTTTTGTTGCTGTTAGTTATGATAATAATTCTAAAAATTATAAGTGTCTGGCATGCAATGGCGATCATCTTATATACTATTGTGAAAAATTTTTGTCAATGTCACCGGTAGACAGATACACTTTAATAACAAAACACAGACATTGTGTCAACTGTCTCCGAAGCGGACATATGGCTCCTCAGTGTAAGTCGCGACCTTGTAGAGTATGCTCTAGAGGTCACAATTCACTCTTACATCAAAATAAAGAAAATAAACCAGTAGTCTCCACTCCAGTGGCTTTGTCTACTTGCATTTCCAATCAAGTTTTACTATCTACAGCTATTATCAATATAATTACTGATACAAATGATATTATTGAAGCACGCTGCCTGCTAGATTGCGGAAGCCAGTCGTCATTTATTAGTCAAGATTTAAAAGAAAAATTAAATATAAAAGGTCACAATGTCAATTCAGTTTGTGTAACAGGCATAAATAATGTTAAATTTGAAGCTATACAGCGGTGTACTTTGAAAATACAATCACATACAAACAAATTCAGCATGTCAATAAATGCATTCATCATTAATGAGATAACAAGTACACTTCCAAGTCATGAAGTAGATATGTCACAACTAAGGTTACCCAGTAATATTACACTCGCCGATCCTAAGTTCTACATTCCCTCAAAAATAGATGTTCTTTTAGGAGCAGATTTATTTTGGGACTTAGTAAGTACGGAACAAATTAAATTAGGTAAAAATAAACCAATCCTACAAAATTCAAAACTTGGCTGGCTAGTAGCTGGACCACTTATGTGTTGTTTAGATACTAATACTGAACACCAAATTGTTTGTAATTTTACCCAGGAAATACAAAAACAATTAAATAAATTCTGGCAATTAGAAGAAGTACCAGCAGAAGCTGTCATGTCTCCAGAGGAAGAAGCGTGTGAACAGCATTTTGTGCAACACACCCGCCGACTGGAGAATGGCAGATTTTGTGTTACATTGCCTCTAAAAGGTCAACCCGAGCAGTTAGGAGACACTTATTGTATAGCACGCAAAAGATTTGAATCGTTAGAGCGTCGGTTTCGGAGACAGCACAATATAAAGGCCCAATATGTTAGCTTTTTAGAAGAATATGAGGAACTGGGTCATTTGTCAAGGATTGAGAGACCGGAAAAGGCAGTATTCTTACCTCATCATCCTGTTCTAAAAGAACGCAGTGAGAGCACCAAATGTAGAGTGGTGTTTGACGCTTCATGCAAGTCCAAGACTGGTCTCTCACTCAATGATATAATGATGGTAGGTCCCTCCGTACAAGACGACATATTTTCTATACTTATAAGGCTACGAGAACATACTTATGTTTTTACCGGTGACATAGAGAAGATGTACAGACAAATTTTGGTCGAACCAAGTCAAAGGCATCTTCAAATGATATTATGGAGGAAAGATGAGAGTGAACCCATAAGTTATTTACAACTTAATACGGTAACTTATGGTACCTCATCAGCACCTTTTCTTAGCACCAGGTGTCTTGTACAATTAGCAATGGAATGTGAGGAACCGTTGATAAAGGACATAATATTGCACGATTTTTATATAGATGATTTGATCACTGGCCATAATAATGAACAATATTTAGATAACATTTATCAACATATCACACAACATTTGAGATCCGCTGGTTTTGAATTACGCAAAGTAAAAAGCAATTCCAAATTCCTATTAAATAATATTACACAGAATCTCAAAAATGAAAATAAACAAGAAAATTTAAAAATTTCAACAACTACCAATACATTAGGTATCGAATGGGATCCTAATGCTGACTGTATTCTTATATCGGTGGCAAAACCAGCTAGCATGTATGGAAGCATAAGTAAATACACAAAGCGTACCATTTTGTCCGCATCTTCAAGCATATTTGATCCCCTAGGTCTTTTGAGTGTATGCATTATAACATGCAAGATGATTTTGCAGCTACTATGGCTACAGAAAATTGGGTGGGATGACCAAATTCCGGAAGATATTTCACAAATGTGGCAAAGATTTATAAGTAATTTAAAACATATTGAGAGTTTGTCAATCCCACGACATGCGATTTGCAATAACGCCATAGTTGTTGATCTACATACATTTTCAGATGCGTCGTTGAAAGCGTATGCTGCCTGTGTGTATGTACGTTCGAGTGATGCAACAGGGCATGTTACAGTAAGGCTCTTATGCGCCAAATCAAAGGTTGCGCCACTCCAAACGTCAACCATACCTAGGCTCGAACTGTGTGGATCAGTTTTAGCCTCTCGGTTATGTAAAAAGGTCACTGATTCTCTAAGGTGTCCTATTAATGAAAAATATTTTTGGTGCGATTCTAAAGTAGTACTGGGATGGCTAAATACTTTACCACATAAATTAAGTGCATTTGTGTCTCATCGTGTTGCGGAAGTCAATAAAATATGTGCTGCCAGTAAATGGATGTATGTACCATCCGCCTTAAATCCTGCTGATCTCGCTTCACGGGGGGTATATTCTGATGAAGTTGAGAATCTTTCGTTGTGGTGGGAGGGACCCACATTTCTAAGAGAAAATCAAGGCCAGTGGCCCGAGCAGCAGCATGATGATATACAAAGGGACTTACCTGAAGTTCGTGTTCAGCTTTGTAATGTTGATACACCGCAGACTTCTATAATTGAATTTAAAAAATATTCCAGTTTTCTAAGATTGCGTAACACGGTGGCCTACGTCAACCGCTTTATTAACAATTGTCAAAGAAAATGTGTTAAACAGACAGGACCTTTAACAGTAGAAGAATTGCAGCGTTCTGAAATGAAGCTAGCCCAATTGTCACAGCAGGAAAGTTTTCAAAAATATAAAAATAAGTTTGAAAAATTCCCTGTCTTATTTAATCTGACTCCTACTGTTGATGATACAGGTTTAATTCGTGTTGGTGGGAGGTTAGATAACTCAAGTTACAATTTAGATAAAAAACATCCAGTTTTACTGGACAGCAAGCACCACTATTGCGAACTAATAATGAAATATTATCATATTAAACTAATGCATGCAGGACCGCAATTGCTTCTCTCCGTCATCAGAGAACAATACTGGCCTATTGGCGGCAGGATTTTAGCAAGACAGATTTGTAACAAATGTTTAATATGCAAACGATTGAAAGGAGCAGTTGCGACCCAAATAATGGGAAATTTGCCATCACAGAGAGTGTCTCCGGGCTTTCCGTTTGAGATTACGGGAACGGATTACGCTGGTCCTTTCATGATACTTAATAAAAAGGGTCGAGGCGCTAAGCTAATGAAATGCTATCTCTGTGTTTTTATTTGTTTTAAGGTGAAAGCTGTTCACCTTGAATTGGTGAGCGATTTAACTACAGAAGCTTTCATTTTGGCCCTGCGCCGTTTCATGTCTCGCAGGGGTAAGCCTCGAGAGATATTCTCTGATAATGGCACTAACTTTGTTGGCGCCAGTCGTGAAATTGCGGCACTAGTTAAGGATAACATTAATTCTGTGTCTGACCTTGCTAATGAGGGCATTAATTTTAAGTTCTCGCCAGTATATTCACCCCATTTCGGAGGGCTTTACGAAGCAGCCGTTAAATCGGCAAAATTCCATCTAAAAAGAGTTGTAGGAAATGCACATTTCACCTTTGAGGAATTAGAAACGGTTTTTTGTCAAATAGAGGCAATTCTAAATTCAAGACCCTTAGTTCCTATGTCCTCTGACCCAAATGACCTTGCCCCTTTAACTCCCGGGCACTTTCTAATAGGGAGACCATTAACGTCGTTGCCAGCACCTAGTCTAGAAGATGCCAATCCTAGCCGTCTGCACCGGTATGCTCGAATTGAACAAGCAAGACAACATTTTTGGCGCCGATGGAGTCATGAGTATATCTGCGAATTACAACAGCGGACAAAATGGCTGAAACGGCAACCTAACATTAAGCCTGGACAACTAGTTCTCATCCGTGAGGAGGCTAATCCACCACTGAAGTGGCCTTTAGGACGAGTCACAGCCGTATATCCAGGAGTGGATGGAGCTTGTAGAGTCGCTGACATCAAGACTCAGAAAGGGACAGTGAGAAGATCGATCAACCGAATCTGTCCACTACTTGATCTATAACCCTTTGTGTGTGGAGATAGCGAACTTATAATTGTTTTTTTTTTTTTTTTTTTTTTTTGTGTGTGTGTGGAGATTGTTAACACAAATAGACTTTAAATTAAAAGGTGGTTAAATTTAACGATTAGCAGTGGCAACACCAAAGACTTTTTGCCGGCTACTCCAAAGACTACAGTGTATATACTACTCTCTGGACTCTCTGGTTAAAAGTTATGGTCGACCATTTCCTTTCATATAAATGCATTTTCACAGAATAGAAATAATTAGTAATTATCCCAGTGGTTTTTGGACATTAGCATCGCAAAATAAAAGTGAGTGAACACTAATGATATATTCGGCACAAACTGGTGCAAGAATCATCAAAATCGGTCCACGCGTTTAGGCTGTAGCTGTCCTGCAAGGAACATACAAACATATATAGACTGATGAATACATAACCCTGTGCGTTCCGCAGTCGGGTAAAAACCGGCCAAGTGCGAGTCGGACTCGCGCACCGAGGGTTCCGTACAAACCTGTAGTAAGTTTTAAATTATTAAAAATATTTTTATTTTAAATATTTGAGTTGATTAAATGAAAGGTAAATTGCGGTTTACGATTTATGACGTATTAAAAAAAAACTACTTACTAGATCTCGTTCAAACCAATTTTCGGTGGAAGTTTGCATGGTAATGTACATCATATATTTTTTTTAGTTTTATCATTCTCTTATTTTAGAAGTTTTTAGGGGGGGGACACACATTTTACCACTTTGGAAATGTCTCTCGCGCAAACTATTCAGTTCAGAAAAAAATGATATTACACACCTCAATATCATTTTTAAAGACCTATCCATAGATACCCCACACGTATGGGTTATAATATAACCTATATATGAAAAAAAATTTTTTTTTCATATAACCGTTATATGAAAAAAAATTTTTTGAGTTTCAGTTCTAAGTATGGGGAACCCCCAAAATTTATTGTTTTTTTTCTATCTTTGTAAGAAAATCTTAATGCGGTTCACAGAATACATCTACTTACCAAGTTTCAACAGTATAGTTATTATAGTTTCGGAAAAAAGTGGCTGTGACATACGGACGGACACACAGACAGACAGACAGGCAGACATGACGAATCTATAAGGGTTCCGTTTTTGCCAAATTTGGCTACGGAACCCTAAAAAGTAGTCCATGTCCTCCTCCGGCATGCAACATATCTCTATACCTTTCATCTACAAACTGCAGACAAACAAAGGAGGCGATACCTAGCCCCAATCAACGACTAACTCAGAAACTTTTGCAACTTAACCGAGTCAAACTCAGTATAGTTGTATGTATGATAATAAGACACTGTCCTCTATACAAACACCTATCTATTGTAGGTATCACCGACAGCCCTCTATGCAGAGCCTGCATGGAGAGCGACGAGACAAACGAAACAAGTGCTGCTCGAGTGAGCAGTGTTTCCAACGAGAAGCCTACATTGGCTCCCCAGCAACACTACCGGAAGTCCTCGCCGACCTGGGTGGCCTGCTCGGATTCTGGACTGAGCTTGGTTGGCTGGAGTCCACAATCCTCATTCAAGTGGGGAGCCACACAAGTGGTTTCACGTATAACGAACGCCTGCGTCCAAGTGCGGAAAATAATCCCAGGATACAAAGAAGAAGAAGAAGAAGGGCCGTTAAAGCGTAGCAGATAGGCAAACAGACGGACAGACATATTTTACATTTCCGCATTTGAATTACCTATAAGATGGATAGCCTCATTACAATACAATGAGCATTTTTATTAAAATTTTATTCAATCTGCATTCTTCAAATTAAATTAAACAATATTGAGTTTATATTACGTATAATTAGGGTGCTCTTGTTCCGTGACTGTGCGGTATAAAGGAGCACTTTCTCCGCGTTATAAACTTGCGCGTAAATAGGTAATGGCGCAGAAGCTCGTTCATTACCCACCTCGTGTTTTATGCGCTCCTCAAACAGCAAATAAAGACTGCGCCGTCACACGCTTAAACTTTACACCTCATTGCCTGACTCACTTTCGAATGCTTTACTATACCATGGGTTAAAACAGTTTAGCGATCGTACAGAATGGAAACGGTATAAATGAATGAACTAGAAGTTTAATTCGCTATAATCCAATCGCCACAGTAGACCAATCTTTGTGGTACAGTGCGTGTCTTTCACCTATAACATGCGAAATCCACCACCCAGTAATTCGGCACAGCAACACACCACACAAACCCTTCAAATCAGAGTGATTTCTGATTGAGAGTGATTTGGAGGATTTGTCTACTGTGGCAGATTATAGCTAATTAAACTTCTAGCTCATTCATTATCATGGACTGCCGCAAAGTAACGCCTGCTTTTATTCAATATTGCAAATGGTTATAATTATGTGATGTGGAGGGAAGAAAGTCATAATATTACGAGTAGAATGATAGATATGCATGTGGAAGGAAAAGAGTAGAGGGAGACCAAAGAAAAGATGGATGGATTGTGTGAAAGAGGATATGCGTATAAAAGGGGTAAATAATAGGTTGACGGATAATAGAAGTGAGTGGAAGAAGAAAACATGAGCAGACCCCACGTAACGTGGGACAAGGGCATGAAGAATAATACAGAATGGAAACTGTTGACAATGACTTCCCTGGCGCAGCGCAATGTGGATTTCCTGGTTTCGACACCTGGCAGAATCAGTTTGGAAAATGCCAAGTAATTAAGCGTTTCTGTCCGATTCCGATGTAGAAATCGATTAGGATTAAGGGTTTAATACAAATAAAATGGTGGAAAAATAAAAACGCAGCCTTATGTTATTTTTTCCACTCTGAGATTTTTTTTATGTTGCACACATCTTTACTTATCGCCATTGATTCAGACCGTTATCAAACAAAAGCAGCTTAGATCAGCGAGATGTGATGCAGCCTACGGTGGAGCACGATTGACAAAGACATGCCTATTCGCTCTTGATTTGTTAATTAAACAAGTGAATATAATTAAAATTATTAAAAAATACGACTGCTCTACCGTAGACTACATACACGAACTCTGAAAACATAACACTCCTTTTTTGGGCAGTCGTGTAATAAAAAATCCCCCTCGAATGGAAGTACGGCTACCACTGCTACTGCGTAACGATACCACAGTCATTAATTACCTTAGGAATCTTATTCACATTTTTAATAAATGATATTTTTTTGTGAATCACTGGATATTGAACTATAGTGTTATATATTTTTGGAATCTACTCATAATTTTCTACATGATGATTATGTAGTTAATCTTTTTAAATTTTACCAGCCTATATTACCCGGAATAAGCTAGGGATTCTAACGTTACCTCATTTATCAAAATCAGTTCAGGCGTATAGAAGTTATGGTGGAATATACAAACTCACATACATACATACATGAACCCTGAAAACAATATACTCCCTTTTTCAAGCAGTCGTATAATAAAATGCAAATTTCATCCAGATCCGTTCAGCCGTTCTAGCGTGATATTAAGGACTCCATCTAAACTTTCGCATTTATAAATTTAGTATAAATTACTCTTACTGTATGATGGCTAAGCCGTGGCTTGGATTAAGAATCCAGGCTCGGTGCCAGACATTTTGCATACAATATTTAAGTGGCTATTATGCTGTTACGTGTGAATTTGGTTGACTTATTTTGCTTTTAAGTACTCTTTACGAGTGGGTTATTTTATACAAATGGCAGTAACTATCCTGCCAGTATGCATCAGTTATTTAGAGTTATTTAGATTTTCATGGTACTGATGATATCACTATGAAAAATATACTGAACTGGACTGTACAACGTCCCCGTTGGAGAGTATTGACGTTTTATTCTGTCGCGCTAGTATGTGCAGTTCCTTAAAAGTGAGTTACGTGGTTATGTTCATAGACATTTTTTCTTGTATGTAGTAGTGATCTATGAGTCCCAGAATAAAACACTACAAACCTAAACCCTATACACCTAAAAAAACCTTCCGGTTGAGTACAAGTAGGAAACCCAGTACAAATCCTGTTTTCTTTAAATGTTTATTTTGTATCCACTACAAGTTAGGCCTAGACTACAATCTCACTTAATGGTAAGTGATGATGCAGTCTAATATGTTAGCGGGCTAACCTGCAGTATTTCATACAAAACCATACACTAAGCGCGAACAAGTTGACTTTTGAAACAAGTTGCTATTTTGACTTGTTATCAAATAGAAACAGAGATTGAAACTTTTCTACTATTTGAAAGGCGAGGAAGGAACCTAATTAAAGTGTTAATAGATAACTCAGTCACAAGTAAAACTATTTGTCTCTCAGTTTATCTGAATAGGTATTATAAACTCCGAGTGCTGCATCTGACAAGCAAATTCCAAGTTTAACTCTCGACTAGAGTGCAGATGAAGTCTTCATTAAGACTGCAACCGGATTGCAATTGTCTGCAGAAATATCTTCCCTAACTTCGCGATATTCTCTGCGATCGGCACTTTTCGATTGTGCTTTAATTTCGCATTTGATTGTTTTCAATATTTTAGCGTCTGTTTGTGAAGTGATCGGAATATGAACGATGAAGAAATAAATACAAGTAGATAGCTGTTATTTCTAGCTGACAATAATTTTAGTCAGATCAAAATTAATTGAGTAGGAAAACGTGATTGTTTTGTTATTGTGAATTATGCCTTAATACAATGCAATGATCAGGTCTAGGTTATATATAAATAAAACCACTGCATTATGCAATTTTTACATTGAGACTCCTTTCCTCCTCCCTCCTTCCCATTCCCATTTCCATTTCCTACCTTATTGTAAGCTGCAAAGAAAATTCCTTCAGCGAGCTCAATATTGGAGAGTTGCAGTTAATGTGATTTATAAACCGCCCTCCACCCGTCTACATCGATAATATTGAATGAGTCAACTCTATTAACAATGCAAATACTAGCCCTGGCTAGCCTAGCTTCGTAAATGCACCGAGTTATTTTACAAACACAACTTTGCTGTTGACATGAATGAGTTTAAACCTTAATCGAAAAGTGCTAAGAGTTAATGAGATTAATGGTTATGTTGGTAAAAGGCGCTAGCATTGTTTGCAAATCCAAACTTATACCAGAGGCAGTGTTTACAGGGATCGTTTGTTGCCGTCTTAATGCTTGTAGTTTAAATTGTCTTCTGATTCTGTTTGCGATTCGTTTGTCGTTGGCTTGTTCCACGGCGATAGATGATTGTTTGTTTTCCTTTTGTTAATGTGTTTTTATTCCGATTCATTGTCTTTGTAAAGCAAATTTAATCGCACTGCTGTATATTAGTCTTCTGGGAATTATCTCGTGTCAAACTGAAATACAATAGTGGCTTTTCATTACTACTTTTCATATGAGTTTTAAAATAGGAAGTACATTGGTGTTTGGGTTATATAGTACGTACAACCGTTTTTATTTGTTGTGTTGCGTTTACCTTTTTACTGTCACACTTTTTTATACATTCATCATCATCATCATCATCCCAACGCCAAGCGACAGTTTCCCTCTCAGATAACGAGAAAATGAGAAAGAGATAATAGGCTTTAGTACATCACGTTGGCCAAAAGTAGATTGGAAGAATTCACACCGGGAATGAAACCCTGGACTCCAAATGGGAGGCTGCGGAATTTTTATTTTTTTTCTCTATTTATAAGCAACTATATATATATATTATACCATATTATCTTATCAAAATGATGCAATGTGCGAAGGCTTTTAAAGAATATTTACTTTATACAAGAATTCTTGCTGTAGAACGCTTTACGTAAACCAATTACGACTATGTCACAAGGATTTTCCTTTAAAGCGAAATCTAGTTTAATGCATCCAGAGAATCTAGTTTAATCTCTAGACTACAGAATATAATTTATGCGGTCGATATTCCGCAATATAATGTATCGGATTATATACCTTAATGATTATAAATCAAAGCAAACGTGTCATAATTTTGCGGCAACATATTGCGACGTCGAGCGCAGAACACCAATAATTTAACGCGCTCGGTAGGTAATATTACACAATATTTTAGATCACACGACATCAACTAATGAAAGGCCATCACCACTATATCTATACTAATATTATAAATGCGAAAGTATGGATGGATGGATATATTTGTTACTCAATCATGCCAGAACGGCTGAAAGGGTCTGGATAAAATTTGGCACAGAGATTAATAGTCTGGAATAACACGTAAGTTAGTATAATAAATGTGAGAGTTTGGAATTTGGATGTTCGTAAGTTTGTAATTTTTTTCTAAAACTGTCTAAGAAACCTCATAATTATTTTAAAATACCCATTGTGAGCGTAATCTTTTCATCGATAGGTGAACCATAAATATTTTTTTGACTCTCGCTTGTCATGTTTAGCTAAAGTTAAACTGCAAATTTACATATTTTTTTTAATTTTCATCTCTTTTTTGGCAATATACATTGAAAAGCTGATCCTACCTAAAAGGACCACGATTAGTAGAATTAGGGGGCTTATTACGTAAAGTAACGTTAACTAATCACCTTTGATTAGCTAAAAGTGTTTCGCTAGGGGCAAAAATCCATTGTCTCAGTAAGAATACCATAAATGCAGCCAAGCACACCGATTGAGATTGTAACTATGATTGACTAGCTGATGCCCGCGACTTCGTACTCGTGGATCGAGGTTTTGTGGTTCCCGCGGGAACTCTTTAATTTTCCGGGATTAAAAGTAGCTTAAGTACTATTCCAGACTATAATCTATCTCTGTGCCAAATTTCAGCCAGATCCGTTAAGCTGTTGGGGCGTGATTGAGTAACAAACATCCATACATACATCCATCCATACATCCATCCAAACTTTCGCATTTATAATATTTATTGATATTGATTATTTGATTTGATTGATTGTAAAGATGAGATTTTATAATAATAGGGCTACTAAAGATTTTATATAAAGTAGTGAGGCAAGTTAAAATCGTGTCGCTGTCGTTTCGTAACGCAGGTATTTATTATTCATCCCGCTTCGGTTCGTTCCGATGGCGATGCACTCAAACTATCTCATTACACGCTAATTTCTAATCCAAACGATTCCACAGCGGCTTTGCATCCATTTGGACGTATTGTCGTATTTACCCACCATCCTCTATCCCCAGTGCTTTAATGCTAATACATCACTCTGGCTAGTTTTAACCATTGCACGACTTATAGGCCGTCAAACTTACCTGACCCGGTGTTAGTGACGCTAGTTTTAAATATGAAAAATAAAATGAAAACAAACAAACTAAACAGGCATAAAAATTAGTTCCAATTTTGGCCACCGGGCCAGATAAGTTTGTAGATGATGGGATGGGGTGGGATGTAGCTACCAGATGGGACTGTAGCTACCAATTGAAATACACCCCATTAGTCAAGGCAATAAAGCTAGTTGACCCCAACAATAATTCCTCAGCCGACGAAACTTTACAGTATGATAAAGTGTCATGAGCTAAACGTGTATTATAAATATCCAATGAAAAATCAAACAGGAAGTAAGGGTTTTATGCTATACCCAATTGTTAAAGCAGGAAGGTACTTTATCGCGTAAACGCAGTATAGATTTGATAATAAAATCGGTTTTACTATCGATGTTCTGCGTGATTATTTCGTTTGATATTTCGGTTTTGATTGTACTATACTACCTACTATTATTTTGAAAAGAAATCGAGAAAATATTCCCAAGTAACACAAAAGTGCTGCATATCAACTGAATCACAGTCCACATTGGAAACTTTAGCTGCAAACTTGCTACATATTAGCTGAATAAAAGCTGAATAATAGCACCCTCAGAAGATATAACTCTGATTTGGGCACAAATTATACAGCAACTAGCTGATTAACTGCCTACAACTGCGTTATATAAGCATTTAATAAGCATTAACAAAGGTAACGGTCGCCCCAAGAGCTGAACATCGGCTGATACAGAGAGTATGTTTTACTTATTATACAGCTCAAACTACAAACCAGCACCCTTTTTACGCTTTTAAGCAGTTAAAAGAGCACGAGCGGCGAAATTGTGAATAAATATTACTCCATATATTCTTTAATATATCACACTATCTCGATATTCTGCAGCATTGTTTATTTAAGCGCACCATCATACAATGTGACATAATATATGTCCATTAGTTAAAGTTAATAATTCATTTTCGGTAAGTAAAACTTGTATTTGTATTATTAGTGCCTGAAATTTGATAGGGAAAGCAAGTTTATTGTCAAATATCATATACTTTTAGACCAAAATTTTCACGCGCTCTCGAAATATAACTGTTTCCTAGGAAATCCTATTATAAAATGGATTGTAATATTTTAAAAATGCGAACAATTTCTTAATTATGGAACATTGAATTTGACGAAAAGCTTTTTACATAAAAATTATTAAAAACCTTTTTCGAATCCAGTAGATATTTTCGTAGACAAAATAAAAAGAATTAGTAAATATCATAAATATAGTAGTTTAGAACATGGAAAATGGTGGACAAGCAATGTGAACCGTAATAATGCCAAATAAATGCTTCAAGAGCTATATTAAGGTGCTAGGGGTATATTAATCAGCAAAAAGCTGATACGAGTGATTCTTGTGTCTAACAAGTCAGCCATAGATTGATGTAGAGCTTGATAGTCGGTAACATATACGCAAATACCCTCCCAATGAACAGCTGTATATAATCTGTCAAGGATTAACTTTTAGGGGTCCGTGGTGGAACGTTTGGGCATGAGCTAAATATGTCGGTACTTATTTTAAAACCTAGTTTTTAGGTAGTGTATAAAGGCTAGGTATAATTTTATTGTGCCTAATATAAAATCGTAAGGATAATAGATACATTTCATTCATCATAATTCATAACATAATCAAATACTCTAGGGAAAGTTTATAGGTGATCACTCTGTTAATAGGTTATAGGTACCTACTACGAGTCTACGAGATTACGTCAAGATATCAGTTGTAATTTTAAAAAGAACAATTTACAAAAAATAAACTAAGTACATTTTGGTATGCGCTAAGTAGCAGTAAGACTTCACATTCTTGTCCTAAATTAGCATTACTGCATCCAGATACGGAACCCTCCTCTTCTAAAATTTGCACTCTTTCATGACTCACTAAACTTGCGGTTGTTTTTTTCCCTTTAAAAATTCTTAGGTATTCTGTATTAATTTTTCGGCGTATTCCACCAGTTCTCTTTCTTTTTTTCCACATTTTCTACAACAACAATAGGTACATTATACCGTATTTATTATAACCTCTAGTTAAATCGTACATACATAATACAAGTATTCATGATCTTATATATCTGCATTAGCTGATTAAATGCCTACGGCAGTACAATTATTCAGCCCAAGTAGGGACAAAGAGGTACAAGTGAATAGTTTTATACCAGTTTGCTGTACTTTAACACCATATACGTCCACCCAAAGTGAACATGTGGGCTAGATAAGTGCAGTTATAAGAGTGCATATTATAGCTGATTAAAACTGAGAAAGTTCAAATATATGCAGCATGAAGCGATAATTGAACACACAGAATAACTGATAACATTATAATAACTCACATATGGTTTGTTAAAGTGCAAACATTTGAAGGATACACATGTGACCTTTTATTCAGAAAATAGCTTAGTTAAGAGTCCATAAAAATACTTCATTGTAGCTGAAAGTACTAAAAATAGCTAAGAGCTGAATAACATGACCTGCGCACCTGATAGTAACGCTCGCAACATTACAGCGGTGCCTTCGTGGTGCTTAATAAAGTCAATGTACAACAGAAAGTGTAATATTAAGCTTTTAAAGTAACGGTGGACTCTAATAAGTCTTCCTAAACGCTTAAATTACCGATGTGGACCTCATGTGACATCTTTTAATGCAGTTTTGTGTTACTTGGGTTCAGTCATAAATATTAAGTTTTAGGTATAATACCTAACTTCCGTATTTTTTTGTTGGATATTTTTGTGTAAGTTTTGGATCATCCAATACTAAAACCCAGCCAAGTTTCAACGACTGAGGATTTAATGCAGGGGTCTCCGTACAACGAACCGCCCCGTTGCCTAGACTATTATTCCATTGTTAAAACCCATCCAGCCTTTGGGATGTTCTGAAGGTATAAATAATCCCATATTCATCCATACCCAGATAACCGTTACAAACTTCATTTCCGGTTTTTGTTGTCGGTTAGCAGGGTGAGAAGGTAAGATGGCTATGATCGCAAGGAAAATAAGATTAGAAAAACGAATCACTGCAATAAAGTGATTTTATTATAATTATTAAAGCTTAAACAATATACATAATCTACACTAATATATAAATGCTAAAGTTTGTTTGAATGGTTGTATGGATGGATGAATGTCGGCTACTCCAATCACGCCAGAACGGCTGAATGGATGTAATTTGGCACAGATATAGATTATAGCCCGGAATAACACATAGGCTTTTTATCCCGGAAAATTATTGACTTCCCGCGGGAAACAACCTTAATCCTAGCCGACGAATTTACTAGCTAGTATTTAAATCTAGATTGATTATTAAATCTTACCTAAATTAAAACGAAGATCTTATAATGCTTGGGAAGCAATCATAACGCTCCCTGGGTAACAGGCTAAACAAAGGGTTTAGACATTGTGTACGAAAGAATTAGCCACATCACAAAAGAGCTATAATCTAAATTTGACACCGGAATTTCCAACGAATTTAGCTTTAATCATTTCAATTAGGTATCGGCTTTAATAATTGCGTGAAATACAATCCGAAGTCGCCATATTGTTTGGATTAGTAATTAGAGCGTAATGGTATTATTTGTACTCATTCAGCCGTGAATGAGTTTATTGATGAGCCGTTTGTGTGCATCGCGTGAATAAATAGGCCCGGATTCTATTCCCGATTGGGGCAATGTAGGAATGTGACGTTGTACATGTTCCTGCTCATTTTAGTAGAAGATTAGCTATCACGACCTCTTGAACAACGAACTTTGGCAAAGTTGTTCGAAAAAGAACTAAAGTATCTAGCCTAGAGTCTAGACATTTAGTGGACATCTGATATTAGGCTGCCGGCTGGCGCATCAAAACTGACCTACTTGATGTTTTTGTCCAACAGATTTAATGATGATGATAGAATACTTAGACGTTTTTGAGGCTTTGAAATTGGTCAAATTTTCTTACATCTTAAAAAAATCTAAGAATCATACGATACGATAAAAGAAAATAAACTCTATTTAAGTCTCAAATGAGCCCAATATTAAAAAAATCAGGTTAATTTCGTAGGAAACGTAATAGTACTACGATTCAAGGCTCATACAACTGAACACAATAGCCCTAATGGCGATCATTAGCCTCGATCCAGATCAATGCAAAAGTCTCATGCGATGTCCCGGAAGCGCGATTAGATCGTAGAGACGTATTCACAGTCTGTGATCGCTCGTGCAAACAAATGATACGGAACCCTTTTCTTTGTCATTGCTATTACTTGCAGGATTTCTATGTTAACCTAATTTTGAGTCTTGAGATTTGATACTATTCATTTGAGATGCAAGGTTAAACGTCATTATTTAGCTTTTGATATTATTCACTGCATTAACTCAAACTATATTTAACACCAAATTGTAGGGAATTTTCTGATCTAGCAAAATTACTGAAAACATTTTGTAATTAATAAATAGATTGTTCCTTATTGCGAAAATACCAAGAGGCTGTAATTGAATTTTGGTTTTCTTGCATCCATACTAATATTATGAATGCGAAAGTCTGTCTTTCTACCTGCTACGCTTTAACGGCACACTTCTGGAACTGATTTTGATGAAATTCGGTGTAGGGTTAGCTTACATCCCGCGGAAACTTGGATTACTTTTTAATCCCGGAAAATTTAGCTCGCTTTGGAATAAAACAAAGTTAATTCACTCGGAGGAGGTCGGGGGCATAATCTAGTAAATAAAAAACAGATATTATTAGTTATATAGCTAAGAACAGTTTCCCAAGTATCTGTCAATCTATGGCTATGACCGGTGTAAAGGATAGATTAACCAAAGTCAGGATTCAATGCGGCTACTTTCATTGTAGACAAAATGTAAGCTTAACAAAAATGACAGCCCTAAATGTATTGCTGTCCCTTTTGTAATGCTCGCTGCGGAAAGACACAGAACTAAATTGAGTCCTGTCACTTTAAGTTAAACTTGAAGCACAGCTTGAAGATACTTTTGAAAGATGCAAGGTAAATGCTCTCATCCATAAACGTTTATGGATGCAACGCATATAATATACGGTATGTATAATCATACTAATATTACAAATGCGAAAGTGTGTTTGTTTGTTGGGTTGTCCTTCAATCACGCTGCAACAGAGCAACGGATCGACGTGATTTTTTGCATAGGTATAGTTGAGGACCCGGAGAGTGACATAGGCTTTTTATCCCGGAAAATTAAGGAGTTCCCTTGGGAATTAAAAAATTTACGCCACGCGGGCGAAGTCGCGGGGAATAAGCTAGTAATTGTATAAAACCCGGACCGATAGCTTAACGTGCTCTTTGAGGAAATTCATACTAAAATAACTTTCACAAGAGAACATTAATTCGAATCGTCACGTTTACCACTAGTTTAGAATTCCATATTACCTTATACTATTGCCTATTCTGTGATATTACTACCTAGTAGGACCAGCCAGGAACTCGGTGGGCGCTGTATTGATAAAAATATATAATATATAATATAAATATATATACATTAAACTTAAACTAAATGCGTAACCGCTCCTCAATCGTGTCAAACAGCGATAAAGCCGGAACTGAAATATCTGAAATGTATTCACGAAATATTCACAATACAATAATTTGCTCAATGTAACGTTACAGAAGTTGTGGTCTTTATTGCTCAGGAGATAAAAGCAAAAATTTTACGAATTTCATCCGCTATTTTTCGCCTCAAGCACCCAAATCTGAAACACAGGTATGATAAGCCAAGACTTGGTGGGTGTTTTGTTTAAAGAGTTTGAGCAAGACAACATTATTATTATGTTTGTTACAATTAAAAAATAAAATTAAGTTTATGATAAACAAAGGACAAGAGTTGTAAGAAAATTCAATCCCTTGAAAAGTCAAGTTATTTTGACAATCTAAATTATTTTTTAAAGCTGATGTCACAAACTCACTCTCTCATGAAATGAAATATTTATTTCATGTATGACAACAGCTTATGTCACTTTTAATTCATCTGGACTTTACCACCGGTTCGGAAAGCTGATCCTCCTGAGAAAAGCTGGCAAGTAGCATTAGTAGCCTTTTTCAACGTCAATATTACTTGTATAATTAAGCAATAATTAACGTAATGTTAATAATTAAAAACGGTATCCTTAATCTAAAGATACGAGGGTTTTAATGGAATAGAATAAAATGGAATGCAAGATACGATTGTCCCAAACGCACACTGATCTGAGAAACCCACAAAAAGTCAGTCTAGTACAAGGTGTGTACGATGAAATTTGTATTTGTTGTTGAATGTGCTGTGTTGTCAATACACAACCGGTGAACAAGCAATCTAAAACTCATCTCCAATTGTCATATCCTATACCTACACGCAATCCGCAACAATCTCATTTATAATTATTGTTTGCAAAATAACTGAAGGGATTTAAATACTTTGACCAATCGGCTACCAGCTCTCAAACTACTTGTGCTACAAAATGGATACAATGCGTTCAATATTCTCATTTAAAATGAGATTCAATTATTTTTCATTCAGCGCGGCCCACTGATTATATTCTGCTCATTGTTTTTGTCCAATTGTGAAAAGGGGAATTTTATTCCGCTTCCAACAGTCCAATAAACGGCCGAATTCGATGATAATAACAAATTAATTTTTATGTGATTGTTTTTGTTCAATAAGGTGGAATAGTTGCTTTTGATACAGTTTTGTGATAGTTAACTTGGCATACTAACTAAATAGATAAATACTTTATTGCCACACAAAACATTAACAAGTAAAAATAAAGTTTGCCAATCGTGGTGGACGTCGCCAAACCATTCTGAGTCTTAGAGGACACTAATTGTGCTCATCCGGCAATAGGTTGAAACGAAACCATACTGCCAATGCTTAAAGCAAAATTAAAGCAATATTACTCAAAATTACAGTTTGATGTCACGTAGCTTGACGTCCCTAAAATAAGGATTATAATTTTAGAACACGAAAGTGAACAATGATGAAACAATATGGCTTTAAACGTTGGCAGTATGGCCCCAGAAGTTCTAATAAATATCGAAATAAAATTAATATCCTCGAAGTGATTCAATGATTTTTAAAAATAGATTCTTATCAGAGTCAGAGAAAGAAAAAAGGTTCATAAGGCTGGTAGTTGCGAAGTTGAGTGATATTTCACCAACAGATGGCCACGTCGCGTGCAGACCGAATTATTTTAAACTTTTACCGCAGTCTAAGGAGATACGTTCTTTCCTACCAGTAATTCGATTTAGGCGTCTAGACAAGCAACGCTGTCGGTGACAGAGACGTGACTGAGGATACTGGCAGATTTTTACATACAAAATTCTGTCACTCTAATGTCAAAGGGGTTAGAATATTCTTAGAGCCTATCCTATGGTCTACTGTTCTACTTCTGACATTTTTTTTTCGAAATAACGATCACTCATAAAACCTTTATTAATCAATAGCTGTCATCAATACAAGCAAGTATAATATGAGACAAAATCTTCTAAAGCGTCAGGTTTCCAAGATATAAGCAGCTATCAAAGCTGTATTGGTGGTACCATCGTCGAGTAGATAACTTCATATTATAAGCGCTTCGATAAACGTCGACCCACTGCATGAATATATAGTTACACTGTGCTTTTACACAGTTTTGTATGGGGGTGATATAGCGCGTACCGTTTCGCAGTTAAGCGGAATTTGAAGATTTATCTTTTGGATATTACGAGCGTTTATAGTTCTTTCGCAGTTTGTTTAGCGGGGACAGTGTTTGAACTTTGAACTTTAGTAGTTTTACTTTATTTTTCTTTAGGTTACCAGCGCGAGTGCAGGAGAGTTTATTTTATTTTTATCAGGAAAGCGTACAACTTAGCACAGAACGAAGCAACATAGAAGAAAACTAGTAGGGCGCGTAGGAGCGTGGCCCGCTAAAGCGAACCACGTAGTAGACCGCGTGGCCCACTGTCTACTTACTTGCTGTCCTTCTATCCTAGTGTTTACTGCCTACATGTTCTGAAGTAAACAACACACTGCTATGCTAGCGAGCACAGTGAAAGCGCCAGCTTGCCAAGCGCCCGACAGACGTAAAAAAAATTCTCATAAGAAATCATAAAACAGAGACCCCCCTAAGAATCTAAAAGGGCCTTTAAATGTAAAAACACTTTCCAGACATGCATACAGATTAATATCAATATCATACCGCTGACGATCGGGTACCTTTGGGTGCCATTGAACTTCGCCATCTTGGCTTTCCTAACGGCAAACCGACAATTCTTCCATACAGAAAAAATCTTGTAAAAAACCATATCAAAGTCATGCATATTTCCTACTTCGACTCTTCCATCTAGTTTACTTTCTGGAATAGACACCTATGAAATTTTGGCCGTGCTCCTCACCCAACTTCCAAATCCTCGATCATCATCGCTCACCATAAGTATATTTTTTTCTCCGAAAAATTATGGAGAGTTCTTCTTTAAGAACAAATTTTGAAAAGGAACCGCATCAAAGTCTTGCATAGTTTTACACTTTTAGCCTCTTCAATATTCGCCATACATTTTCTATGGAAAAATAAATTCCGCCATCTTGATTTTTTTTCGTGTTCATCAAGTAGACCTTCTTGTCTTGATCATCTTTTGCCAAGAAACCACTTTTCCATCTTGTATACTCTCCGAGATAGACACCGACGAAATTTGTATGGCGGCCATCTTAAATCCGCCATTTTGGATTTTTTTTTCGGCTCACTGTCAATTGGATGAAGTTTCGAGTGACATTTGGTCGAGCACCCCCCATCTTTCTTCAATGCCCTGGCTGTGCTGTTCACCCGTCTTCGAAATCCTCAATCATCAGCTCTCTCCGTATTTTTCCTCTTCATGAATTTTTCCCCTGTATACGAAATGGTCAGTGAAAAAATTTTTTTTCATACAAAATTGTTCAGGAGAGGTGATCAATCAATGAATCAGCACGAGGCACGATAAGGCTTTAATCAGTTTTTTTTTTCATGTAGATTATGACGACGAAAAGCTGGCATAGAAAAATTCAATAAGTGATTTGTAGAACACAAATAAATGTTCTACACAATCTTTCAACTGTGTGTGAAGATCGCCAATCCGTACTTGTTCCGCGAAGTGAACTATGACCAAACTTCTCTCATTTTGAGAGGAGACTCTTGCTCAAAAGTAAGCCAACAATTGATTGAAATGAGTAAGTGAAGGCCTGGCTTACAGTAAATATAAATGAAATATTGAAACATCTTTGAATTCAACATGATATTAATTTTCTCTTTAGTTAGCCGATATAATGAAGTTATAACCAACTTTCGACACGAGTTGCTCTATGGTTTCCTCAAGGATTAACAACTCCTAAACTTTAACGAGTGGAGCTCGAAGTTTGTAATCCATCAAACAGTATCAAAGTCATAATATAACTCATTCCAACTATAATTATTATGAAGTCGTTATCACCTTGTGAAATTTCAATGGAGAGTAATCGATAACTAATAACGACTTAAGATAAATAATTTTGACAAACTTTGTAAGTAAGTACCTAATGGGTGAGTGGTGTACGACGAAATATTAATTTTACAATAATAAAAAAGATGTGTGGCACTCGGAGACTGCCGCGGTAAAGCTATTGCATAGCATTTTTTTATCAACTTGCTATGACTACTTGTGTTGTTGACTTCAACAACTTGAAGTCAATAACACAAGTAGTCATAGCAACCAAAATCATCTTTTCATAAAAATAGTCTTTATATTTTCAACAACTTGAAGTCAACAACACAAGTAGTCATAGCAACCAAAGTGTTAGGTTTTTTTTCGTTACGGAATTTCTGGATTCGGTCTCCACGCTCAAGGCCCGCGATAGAAGCTATGCAATAGCTTAATAAATTTCATAATTTTATTACAGTGCTTCACACACGAGGATAGTTTCTAAACTTACTTAAACATGCATATCACCTAGTGGTCAAGGCGCTCAGGGCGCGATTCCCAGAGAGACGCAGGTTCAAATGCTGCCGGTTCCGCGAATTTTTGATATGCATGTTTAAGTAAGTTCAGAAACTATCCTCGTGTGTGAAGCACTGTAATAAAATTATAAAATTTAGTTTAACGCAAAATATGTCATTCCTCGTTCAATGAGTTCCATTGAATATGGGCCTTGAAAGTAGTTTCGATACTGCAATGTATCGCTACTGGATAGCATAAACAGTCGTGTTAGAAGACTGGATTACAGATGCATATCTCAAATTTCGGCACTGGTAGGTAAGTGAACCGTGGCCTAGTGGTCAAGGCGCTCAGGGCGCGATTCCCAGAGAGACGCAGGTTCAAATCCTGCCGGTTCCGCGAATTTTTGATATGCATGTTTAAGTAAGTTTAATAGCTTAATAATTGCCTTTTCCAGTCAAGGAAACAATCAATCAATCAGGCAAAACAGACAAAAATGTGGTACAGCGTGTAGCTTGCAATTTTCATAAATTCCCAAATCGACGCTGCCGGGGATCAAACTAGGGACCTATCCCTTACTCGTATAAGACCACAGCGATCACCGCTGTACCATCAAGTACCAGCCCCCCTAGCCAAGTTACACACGTTTCGTGTCTATTCTCTTTCTATAATCGTTAACGCTTTAGCGGAGAGGAAAACTTTTTCGCTAAAGTGTTAACGATTATAGAAAGAGAATACATGTGTAACTTCGCCCCCGTGCCGCGGAAAGCCCGGTCCCAGTTATTATTACTAGCATGACAATATTCGGCAAAGTCCGCCAACACGCATTGGAGCAGCTTGATGGGTGTAAGCTCTAATTCCCGCTCTCCTATGAGAGTGGAGGCCTGTGCCCAGCAGTGGGACGTTAATCAGCTGTAGCGTTGTTGTATGTAACTTGGCTAGGGGGGCAGGTGCCCCAACCTAATATGGTCGAGGTCGGAGTCGATATCGGCGTCATAATAAAGCAATATAGCGTCCTCAAGCGGTCGTGGCGTCGTTAGCCGCAGCCGCCGCGCTGAGTTACCCGGCGTCGCCGGACGTAAGGCGCTGACAGCGATGGCTTATTGAAATTTTGAAGCGCTTTTATTTATTAAGAGTATAAATAGCTTCTTCGAAATTGAAAATCGAATCACGTACCGGGGGCCATACTGCCAACGTTTAGAGATATATTGTTTCGTTGTAACGTGGTTACAGCAGACATGAAGGACAATGGAGACATAGATAGGGAACGGGGGGAGTTGGCGGTTAGAGGGAATATACTAGATCGCAGATTTGCTCGTTTCACAAAAGAAATTAAGGTCACAATTTTCAAGGCCTTTTGCCAGAGCTTCTATCTACACTTGCAGTCTGTAGGTTGACTATACCCAAAAATCATTCATCATTTCATTTCATTTATTTATTTGCTGAATGTAAGTTCCACAAAAGAGCTGTTATAATAGTAATATTATAGTTTCGAGCCACAATTTGCCAATCATATGGCGTGCAAAATTATTTCATATACAATATAATACTTAATTAATACAATACTTATTTTTAAGCTATAGCATATAAGCTTCTATCGCGGGCCTTGAGCGTGGAGACCGAATCCAGAAATTCCGTAACGAAAAAAAACCTAACACTTTGGTTGCTATGACTACTTGTGTTGTTGACTTCAAGTTGTTGAAAATAAAAAGACTATTTTTATGAAAAGATGATTTTGGTTGCTATGACTACTTGTGTTGTTGACTTCAAGTCGTTGAAGTCAACAACACATGTAGTCATAGCAAGTTGATAAAAAATGCTATGCAATAGCTTTGCCGCGGCAGTCTCCGAGTGCCACACGTCTTTTTAATGTTTTCTCGCAATGTCAAAATATTTACTAATATTATGTCCAATTAATATTTCAAAAAAGGAAAGAAATTAAATAAATTGTAAAGGTG
Source organism: Erebia epiphron (assembly GCA_963932025.1). NCBI lineage: Eukaryota > Metazoa > Arthropoda > Insecta > Lepidoptera > Nymphalidae > Erebia > Erebia epiphron. Next base: position 497,956 of record OZ009947.1, on the reverse strand, counting down.
ATCGTCAAAAAAATTACATTAATAAAATAAACATTACTACCTAAAAAAAAACAAATTATATTACTTACTGCCTCAAGTAATCGTTAACAGAATAGAATTGGCGGATCAATAACCAATCCGTTATCTTCGTTTTGAATTTTCGCAATGGTAGGTCAATTATATCATTTGGCCACTTATTATAGATTTCAATTTCCCCACAATAGACATTCTTCTTATACAGTGTTAGGTTAATCTCTATAAAGCGCCCTCCGAGTCCAGTATAATAATAACATCTTCAGGATGGTGTGGGGACTGCCTCGGTACTGTAGTGCGTCCGGTGTGTTTGCGGAATATCGTGTGGGCGGTTTTTTCGCAAGCATACGGAAGAGGATCGCTTCGACCAAAAAGTAGATTGGAGAGCAGTTCCAACATTATTCTGAAGGTGATAGCTGACATACAGGACCCTCATGTCAACAGACTACGGGACGCTAAAAACCTGAAGAATGACAAAAGTTTCATTTTATCCTGGAAAATTAAAGGCTTTCTACGGAATTTTCAAAATGAAATAAACCACGCAGTTGAAGTCGCGGGCATCATTAAGTAAATAATATACCTAAGCGAAGAAAAGTTACATAACTGCTTTAGAAATCTATTTGCATGGTAACCTTTCGTTTGATATTGTTACGTTAACACAGTAACGCTGTAGGGCGTAACGTGTAGGCTTCAGTTTCAGAACTTGTTAGGTAACTACATGCCAAGGAACATGACTAGGTCTAAATTACATCTAGGTCAAGACTGGTAATTGGCGTGAAACCAAAGCCCACCCAGTACAAATACCGATATCTACCGAACTGTTACTGTCTAACAGGCTGGTTAGTCCAGATGGTTGTTGTTGCTTTGTCCACTATAAGGTAGCCCTTGACTGCGCTGACCTGATAGTAGTTCAGTGATGCTGCAGTTTAAGATGGTAGCGGGCTAAATTTTTAGGGTCAATGCAGTTATATTTACTAACTCACACCTCTAATCGATTTCCATACAGCATCGTACCAGAACACTAAATCGCTTGGCGGCACATCTTTGCCGGTAGAGTGGTAACTAGTGTAAGAGACAATCCAGAAGTAGGTATTTATGAGACACTTTCAATATATTTGTACTCTCATTTGGAACTTGCACGGATAAATGGTTAAACGTGTACAGGTTTCACGAGAGATTTAATGTAATTAGATAAAAGTTGGCTAAACTTAAAGATAATATTTATTTGATCCGGCCACGATTGCTATCGTTAAACTCTAAATCAAAATGCGATCTAAACACTAAAGTATTAAATAATCGCTGAGTCTGCCGGCAGGAGACTAAATTACCATCGTTCAAACACTCGTATAGAAACTAACTATTTTCAATATGGCGTCCGTATCTGCAGATTAAATCGAATGACATGAAACGAGTCAAATTGACAGATATTATACTTTCTGTTTCATGAGGTATAATGACAAACAGTAATAATGCTAACACTAACCACGGCCGAAGCCTCTCACCAGGACAGACCTGAGAAAATTCAGAAATTTTAAATTCTCAAATTTACCCTGCTGAGGATCGAACCCAAGACCTCCTAACCGTTAAGACAACAGCGCTCAACACTGCGCCAGAGAGGTCTTCAAACTTAGCTGAAATTTAGCATATGTTATCATGACGTGATAATATTATCATAATATCTCCCGCGCAGATGACTTATCTCTATTTGGGATGATGATTTATGACAACTAAATCAGTAGTGATTAAGTATTTTTTCGTAAGATTTAAGAAAAAATTACTTAAGCATTTTCAGAGTGAAGTGTAATAATAGATTAGTATGTACAGGTCACCTTTGTTACTCTAAGCATTAACTTTTTAGCTTAAATTAGTTGTAAGTTTCTCATGTAAGTGAACTTTGTTCTTTTTTTGAGAAATAAACATCTTTAAACCTAAATCGCATCAGCAACTTAAAAACGCACTTTTTGTATGGAAGTTTGTATGAAATAAATAGTTGGGACGTCATCCAACGCACTTTTTTTCTTAAATCTATAGTTTAAAATGGTTATAAAAGTTAAAACTAACCGAGAATATCGTCCGGTTTCTGAATTGAGAATTTCATGTTGAGTCTGTCTCAAAGACTACTCAAGGACTAATTAAGCAAAAGAGAATGACCAAAAGTGGGCCATTCTTGCGTCTTAATGAAATTAACGGTAAAGCATTGGAAATATACTCAGGATTATATAATAAAAAAATCATTAAGATATTAACTGGGAGTTTGGAGTAATCTGACTTTTAAGTTTTGAGCCCAAAGAAGAATGGCCCAAATCTCATACAAAAATGGTCAAGATCCTTTTTGTTTCTGAATTGATATTGTGTAAGGTTTGAGAGTTGGAGCTTGCTGTTTTTGCTTGAATGCTTAATTCAGAAACCGGCCCAATATCAATTCAGAAATAAAAATTTGCTTAATTAGTCCATAAGTAGTCTTTGAGACAGACTTAACATGAAATTCTCAACTCAGAAACCGGCCGTTTGAATTCTAGGTCTTATGAAAGACCATGTAGGTGTTTTATAATCACTGAGAAATAGCTTTTTTTTTGACAGGGCATCATCCTTATTATCTCTGTGATTGGGATTGACCACCATAGCACGTCCCTGCGTGCTACGAAGCGACGTCGTGTCGTATCACATGAGTAGATAATTTACTCATGTAGTCGTATCGTATCTGAACACGTTTTGGCCCATAATGAAAACATAACGTTTGAAAGTCAGTTAGGTTTCAGCACACGCAATAGTTTTTTAACTTTTCCTTACACCCACATATTAAACTATGGAAGGTTAAGCCATTGAGCTCCAAGGCTTATACGCTTGTAGGGACACATGCATTGTGTAACATGACTCCTGACGCCTAGTCAGCAGTCGGACATCGCGTATGCAGTCTGTAACTAGTAACTAAGTTGTTCAGTCTCACAGAGTGTCTCTCGGTATCTTGTACTATATACACGCGGAATAAATATCAGTGAACTATCTGGGAATTATTAATTACACAACCCTTAATTAGGAGATACTAGTAGCACCTTCTGGTACCCACATCCCCATCTCCTAAAGTGGTGACCCCGCGACGGTCCTAAAGTGACCCGCGTTAGTCGTGTGTGAAATAGTGCAAGGATGTACGGACTACAGCAGCCCCCGGCCCAGCCCAGCCCAGCGGAGATTAAAAATTCAGCGACGGCTGCGGAATTACGGAGTTCAGCTGCGGAAAGGCAAGACGGGGTGGCAGCCGTGACGGTGTCGTCACGGATACCAGAATTTTGGTTGGACAAACCGAAGCTAACGGACCTGGCGGCACAAGTAGCGAAGTTAACCCTCGAAGTGCAGGCTATACAACGAGGCCGCACAGAACGTCGCGATACGCGTTATCACCGCAGGACTTCGGCGACGAGATTTCGCGATAGGACGCCACGCGGCAGGTCACAAGGAAGATCACGCAAGAGTCCAGAATGGCTTTGTTTTTACCATTATAAGTACGGGACCAAGGCCAGTAAATGTGTAGATCCATGCAATTGGAGTAAGAAAACGCAGGAAAACTAGACGCGGTGCAGTCAGCGGCGGAAAACTGCATCACGCCGGCAAATCACCGCCTGTGCGTAACCGACTCGGAAAGTGGTTACCAGTTTTTGGTGGACACCGGAGCCAACGTTTCGGTAGTGCCAGTGAGTGTGGTTAGTTCTAAGTATAGATCATCCGTAAGTGATTATAAACTATATGCGGCAAATGGGACCGAGATAAGGACATATGGATTGGTCACCCTAACATTAGATTTTAAGTTAAGACGACCCTATAGATGGACATTTATTATAGCGGACGTCAAACAGCCGATATTGGGTGCAGACTTTTTAAAATACCACGGACTTATTGTCGATTTAAGTGCGCGGAAATTGATAGACCAGATGACCAATTTGAACGTTATTACGTCAATTAGTTGTAATAGTGATATTTTTACTGTTAAGTCTGTTAACGTTAGTGACCCTTGGCATGAACTCTTACACGAATTTCCAGAGATTACTAAACCTGTGTCGTATAAGGAATTGCCGAAGCATTCCGTATTCCATCATATAGAGACTTCGGGACCCCCGGTATTCGCCAAGGCAAGGCCCTTACCTCCGGATAGATATGCGAAGGTGAAGGAAGAGTTTAGGGTAATGACCGAACTTGGTATTTGCAGACCTTCAAAGAGCGCTTGGTCTAGTCCACTTCATGTTGTGCCGAAAAAGAATGGCGATCTCAGACCGTGTGGGGACTATAGGCGTCTCAATGCAATAACCAAGCCTGACCGCTATCCTATACCGCCTTTAAAAGATTTTACGTATTTACTCACGAATAAAAATATATTTTCGAGGTTAGATTTAAATAGAGCTTATCATTTTATACCAGTGTTGGCAGTTTTCTCAATATCTTCTGGGGCCACCGGGCCCCAGAAGATATTGAGAAAACTGCCATCATAACTCCATTTGGTTTGTTTGAGTTCCCGCGTATGACCTTTGGTTTACGAAACGCAGCTCAGACATTCCAAAGATTTATGGATACAACGGTATTAACTGGTTTAGATTTTTTGTATAATTTCATAGATGACGTAATTATCGCGAGCTCGGATATCGAACAGCATAAAGAGCATTTGAAGACGGTTTTCTCAAGACTCAATGAGTACGGAATTACTATTAATGTAGCTAAATGTAAGTTTGGTTTGGATAATTTAGAATTTTTAGGTTACGAAGTATCCACGCAGGGTATTCGACCATTGGGCGAGAAAGTTGAGGCTATTATCAATTTTCCCCGACCGGAAACGGTGGAGCAGCTCAGGAGATTCCTAGGCATGCTGAATTTCTACAGGTCGCACATCCCCAAGGCGATAGAATACCAAGGTGAGTTAAATACTTATTTACATAATTCTAAGAGAAAGGACAAGACTACAATCCAATGGACAGAAAAAGCCATCGAAGCATTCGAGAAATGTAAGGTCAGCTTACAAAGCGCAGTTACATTATCTCATCCGTTACGTGATGTACCTTTATCTCTGATGACAGACGCTTCTAACACATGCGTGGGAGCCGTTTTGCAGCAAAAGGTAGACAACGCATGGCAACCGTTAGGCTATTTTTCTAAGAAATTGACTGACGCTCAGAGAAAATATAGTACATATGATAGGGAGCTATTGGCTATTTTTATGGCAATGAGACATTTCAGGAATTTATTTGAAGGCCGTCCTTTGACTATTTTTACCGACCATAAACCTTTAGTGTACGCGTTTACTAAGAGTAACAGTAATGTTGACAGCCCTAGGCGAGTTAGGCAGTTAGCTTTCATTAGCGAGTTTACCACCGATATTAGACACGTAGGTGGGGAAGACAATGTTGTAGCGGATACGTTATCGCGAATCGCAACTATAGTATGTCCTACTTCGGTAAATTACGAAGAATTGGCCGCCCAGCAACTACATAGGCGACGAGTACCTATCGCAAGCGCTGCAAAACTCACACAGCAGTAAGTTGCAGTTTAAGCAAATGCATTTACCATTGTGTAATAAACCTATTTATTGCGAAATATCGGAAAGTAGATTGAGACCATATTTACCTAAAGAATTTCGACGTATAGCTTTCGATTCGGTGCATAATTTAAGTCATCCCGGAATTCGAGCTAGTAGGAAATTAATGTCGCAAAAATTCTTTTGGCCTAATATGAATAAGGACGTGAGTACATGGGCGAAATCTTGTACCCAGTGTCAACGCGTCAAAGTTCATCGACATACGGAATCTGAGATAAATAAGTTTCCGAGAGTTGATCGATTTCAGCATCTACATATAGATATAGTAGGACCCTTACCCATTACTTCGGATGGTTACAGATATTGTGTAACCATGATAGATCGTTTCACAGGCTGGATGGAAGCATTTCCAACACGCGACATGACAGCAGAGACGGTAGCAGAAGTAGTTTTTACAGGTTGGATATCCCGTTACGGAACAATTTCGAAGGTAACAACGGACCAGGGAAGATCTTTTGAAAGTAATTTGTTTACGCAGCTTATGAAATATTTAGGTATAGAAAAAATACGCACCACGCCCTACCACCCAGAAAGTAACGGTATGGTAGAGAGGTGGCATAGGACACTTAAGGTAGCTTTAATGGCACGTCTTACGGTTGGTACTTCATGGGTAGACGAGTTGCCCGCAGTTCTGCTAGGTTTAAGAGCGGCACCAAGAAGTGACACCGGGATAAGTACCGCAGCAGAACTTACTTTCGGTAGAACACTAAGATTACCAGGAGATTTTTACGATGACGCCGTGATAAAAATCTCAGACTCAGAATATCTAAATAGGTTAAAAGAGTCGATTAGTAAAATTAAGCCTAAGCCGGAATCGCACAGTAATAGCAGAACCTTATTTGTTCATCCGGACTTAAACGTGTGTAAGTATGTTTTTCTAAGGAACGACATGGTGCGCCGTTCGCTGCAGCCTCCTTACGACGGTCCCTATCGGGTCGTGAAGCGCAGTGGTAAGGTGTACGTTATTCAGATTGGTGAGAGGTTCAGTTCGGTATCCATCAACCGGCTGAAGCCAGCTTACGTATTGAATGAAACAGTGAGTTCGGAAACTTTAAAGGACGACAAAGAGGTAAGGATTACAAGGAGCGGGAGATTAATTAAAAAACCTATTCGTTTTATGTAGCATAACTGTATTATTTAGTTCACATTATTATTTTGTTTTTAATTGCGTAGTTTTAGCTGATCATAATTATAAGTAGAACAAGTAGAGGCAAATATCTTACTCAGCAGAGCAAAGTTCTTCAGTATATTATGATATATTTATTTTAATGTTAATTGTGACACACTTTTGGTACATTTCTTCTTACTTATAAATAACGTGTTAAGAGATAAATCTTATTCAGTTTGGTTCATCAATCTGGCAGATACAAATCTATATAATTGGTACGCGATGGGTTACGGCCAAAGTAAAGAGCAGAAAGAAAATAACAACGTGGTGAACGAAACAGTAATCAATAATGGAATTAGCGACAAGCTTGATACTTTCTCTTGGTTGCTAATAGCCTTTGTAATATTGTTATCATTGTTGTGCGCGTACATAATCTATAGACGTTGTTGGAAGAGCATCAAATCGTGGCTACGGAGGGAAATCGCCGATTCGAACGCGAACGCTATACCAGTTGTGAAAATCCACAACCCCAGGCTTCTTCCGCTGGAGGTGTCACCAACGTCGGTTACAGTTGAAAAGTACCAAAATGTGTGATTCGTTATATATATTGTAATAGGGTAATGATATGGACTAATTTTTTATACAGTGTTATGTGTTTCTTACAGTTTAATATGTGTACACGTTTATTATTGTAAGTGTGTAACCTACTTTATATATTATGTTTGCTCGTTCCTATCACCTCAATGTAATTTGATGCGTTAGGTGAATCAGCGTTTGTAACGACAGGCAGGCGAATTGTTGCACCGTGTATGCGACTTATGCAGTCTCCCGGTGATGCCTCTTAATTTTTTGGTAATAAGGATAGAATTATATTTGCAAAAAAATTTTTTTTGGCAGGGGAGTACTGTAGGGACACATGCATTGTGTAACATGACTCCTGACGCCTAGTCAGCAGTCGGACATCGCGTATGCAGTCTGTAACTAGTAACTAAGTTGTTCAGTCTCACAGAGTGTCTCTCGGTATCTTGTACTATATACACGCGGAATAAATATCAGTGAACTATCTGGGAATTATTAATTACACAACCCTTAATTAGGAGATACTAGTAGCACCTTCTGGTACCCACATCCCCATCTCCTAAACGCTAATCCCGGATTACACTTCCTCACTGGTCATTATCACGATAAATATCCGAAGCTGATTTAATATTCTAACCCGAGTGCTAATGATGGCTTAAGCTTCAATAATGTACTAGCTTTTGCGCGTGGCTTCGCTCACTTCAAGTTGGATTTTCATATAAATTTCTGACACCTTGGCAAAAATATTTTCTTAGCGGACACCGGTCATAACAGATAGATAGTATTATACAGAATATGTTTCAGCGTGGTGCTTCCAGGGGTTTTGAGCTATGTATTGATAAATATAAGAAATTAGTCAGTCTCTTTTTCGTTATATATTACTAGCTGATGCCCGCGACTTCGTCTGCGTGGATTAAGTTCTTTTGATTCCCACGGGAACTCCTTATGTTCCGAAATAAAAATTAGCCTAATCCAGGTCCTCAACTATGACTATGCAAAAATCACGGCGATCCGTTGCTCTGTTGCAGCGTGATTGAAGGACAAACCAATAAACAAACACACTTTCGCATTTATAATATTAGTATGATATTGTAAGATAATCCTGATTCCTGAAAAACTTTGACTCTAACGATATAAAATTACCATCAAAGTAATACTGATGTTCAAACGAAAAACCCGTGAAAACCTCCATCCAAACTTTGGTCATAACTAACATATTTTTCAATAATGCATTCGTAACACCAATTCCCGAAGCATAATATGTTATACACGTTTATTTTTATTTGTTGTCCGAAAACATGTAACACGGGCGCATGCTGTCGCCATTTTTTGTCAGCCTGAACTGCTCCTAACAAAGTTTCACTCGCTGCAGCTCAAAAATGAATATTTGGGTCGTACTCGGGGATGAAATAAAAATATGACTACCATATGAGCGACTATATCACCAAATTAAATGGAATTTTCGGTATTTTTTTTATTTTTATCACGCTCTGGCGCCCTCGACTCATTTGGGAAACAGCCATTACAAAATTTCCGGTTTTCTGAAATCAGATTTGGAGCCTGCGTCAAAATGTGTCATCACTTACAAAATATGTACACACAAAATGAATGACGTCATAACCTATACAGCCATAACATCTCATTATCATACTAATATTATAAATGCGAAAGTCAGTTTGTTTGTTGGTTTGTCCTTCAATCACGCCGCAATGGAGCAACGGATCGACGTGATTTTTGGCATGGGTATAGTTGAGGACCTGGAGAGTGACATAGGCTACTTTTTATCGCGGAAAATTAAGGAGTTCCCGTTGGAATAACAAAAAACTTAAACAACGCGGACGAAGTCGCGGGCATCAGCTAGTAATATTATAAATGCGAAAGTCTGTTCCTTCAACCATGCCGCAACTAAGCAACCGATGGACGTAATTTTTTGATGCAAACTTTCGCATTTACAATTATACTAAGTATATAAGATAACACGTACCTACCTGTGGCATGAAATAAAATGAAATAGGTACTTAATTTCACGTAGAAACTCGTGTCTCTAATAAACGATACGTCCAGACTCTACTACTAAATCGTGAAGCGCAGATATTCTATTGAGAAGAGTTGCCAAAAAGTTCAAAAATAAAATTCCTTTCCAAAAAATGACTTCCAACGCCACTGTAAAGTAATTTTAATTTCTACCCACTATGTTGAAGTCGGGCGAGTCTGATGCGTCAACTTTGCTTAGCCTTGTTTTACCCTCTTGTTTACTGGGTTGAAGATTTGGTGTCAGAATTTTTTATGGGACCACCTCGAGAGCTTTCTCTAATGACTGATAGAAAAAAATTCAAATCGGTTCAGAAACGACGGAGATTTGCACACACGTACATAAAAAAAAATACGTGCTGTATTGAGAACCTCCACCTTTTTTGGAAACAAATATTACAAAAAGTTGTCTTTCCATAGAATACTATCAATCACAAACCTATTATTCAAAACCGATTTGCCAGGATTATTATGAGTGTTTAAGCTTGCAATGAAACTAATATTATTTACCAGGCCCAAATATTGGGGACCAATAAACTAATTATAATAACCAATCGCGAGCCCCGTGGGCTAGATATGGATAATTAATTTATCGGTATACAAAATACCGAATAAACGCGGACAAAGTAGCAAATATTTATACCGTTATGCCGGCTAACCTTTTAATACCGAATTTATGTATCAATTTTAGAATTTGCTTTACTGAATCGGAATTGGTATAAATATTTATTTTGATATCAATTTCAATCAGAGGTTTTATATTTCAACGATTGCTGTTTTACTTTTGCCTGTGAATGGGTGTTTTGAAATCCAACAGGTTTTTACCATTGAAAACGGTCATCAGATGCAAATCGCCTGAGACGTATTTTTGGCCATAGCTCCGAGGATTTTGGGAGGATCGAGATGGGAATAGTACCAAGAGTTGAGGAATTTATCGAGACACGTGTGGATAGGTTGTATAACAGGGGAAGACATAGGCTCCTCTTTATCCCAAAAAATTAAAGAATTCAACTGGACATCAAAAAACTTAAACCACGCGGACGAAATCGCGTGCATCATCTAGTTTTAGCATATTTACCCCTACTAGTCTGTAGAGGTTGCTAGTTCATCAGAAACTAGATTGGACTCTCGAAGCCACACTCAGTACAGGGGGCTTACTACCATCGCTTAGAGCAGTATTATTGTAATATTGCAGTTGCATATACCTTGCCGTCCTCAAAATAAGGATTATAATTCTGAAATCTGCGTCGACAATATTAAAATAATACTACTTTATGCGATGGCAGTATGCCCCCAGCTCAAACTAAATGTCGCAATCTACTCAAAGCAATCAGCCTCCTTGTAATATATCACAGCACAATGCACTACACAATTTGGCAGCCCGGCTGATACTGCAGTCTGTCATTACACGTCTTGTGTCGCTGCTCATATTGTGTCGGCTTTGTCTGATAATTTGATTGCGCTAATACATTGGAGGTGTGGAATTGTATCGACATTGTGACAATGCCTTAGAATTTGTGGTTCCTGACCCGTTATCTACGCAATATGTTTCCATAGAAAATGACAAAATTCTACGCGACAATTATTTAGGCTTATGCTAAATTTCATAAAAATCGGTTGAAAAGATGTGCCGTTAAAACGTATTAGATAGACAGACAGACACACTTTCGCATTTATAATATTGGTATGGATAATATTAGCATGGATTTCACTAAAGCTTGTATTTAAGGCACCAATTTTAATTTTCAGCAGAGAAAACTATAGCAACTAAAATGATTTTATTAAGCTTATCCATCAAAAGGATAAGTTTAATAAGTTCACATTAATTTGGTCTTATGTGTGTTTTATGTTTAAGAATGGAATCTGACTCTGTGCCATATTAAAATTCAAGTACGAAAAACGAGAATATCTCAAAATGGTAGGTACTCAACGTAAGACCGAAATTATAATCTCTCAAGAAATAATGAGCAACCGCTCCAACTCACAGAGACCACCGGACAATGGGGCCAAGGTATCTCCCACGCACTGTACTAGCACTTAGTACAGGATTATACATCTCGAAATCGTTCACTGGTTTCGTCAATCGATAGGCGTCGAAGTAAAACCTAAAATAGATACAAGTAAAACTGTCGACTTTTTACGATTATCACTTTAAAAAATCACTTACTTCAACTTTACTTCAATTTCAATTATTTTTATTAATAGCTATTTCATAGTGCCGTTCTGGTGTAATTAAGTAACAAACATCCATCCATTCATCAAACTTTCGCATTTATAATATTAGTTTAAAAAAGCAAAGCATTCATTTATTATTTCACTAAACGATGCCCGCGACTTCTTCCGCGTGGATAAAGATTTTTTGATTCCCGCGGGAACTCTTGTAATTTCCGGGATAAAAAGGAGCCTATGGCTTCTCTAGGATACACCCTATTCCTGTACCAAAAATCATCAAAATCAGTTGATCAGATGGGCCGTGAAAGCGTAGCAGACAGACAGTCAGGCAGACAGACAATCTTTTGCATTTGTAATATTAGTATGAATTTTATTGAGCAAAATTAGACGTATATCTTCCAGGTGTTACTAAACCTGCTAAAAGTCGTCCTATTGTGCGAATAAATCGCTCCCATATGATCCAAGTCGGGCCTTTTGTTCCCGGCAGAGGTATACGTACCTACTCCTCGCCGATTGTTGGTCTTCATCAGGCCAATCACGGCAATCACGGCAGGCCATTGTGAGGTCTCTTACACAGGGCAATGGCATTTAGTTCGCTGGATACGCTTTAGTTGAGATTTTATAGTTCTACTAGCTGATGCCCGCGACTCCGTCCGCGTGGAGGTATGAAAATTAGATAGTAGCCGATTCTCAGACCTACTGAATATGCATGTTAAATTTCATAAAAATAGGTCAAGCCGTTTCGGAGGAGTATGGTACCTAACATTGTGACACGAGAATCATATCATACTTCATATCATACTAATATTATAAATGCGAAAGTCACTTTGTTTGTTGGTTTGTTGGTTTGTTGGTTTGTCCTTCAATCACGCCGCAACGGAGCAACGGATTGACGTGATTTTTGGCATGGGTATAGTTGAGGACCTGGAGAGTGACATAGGCTACTTTTTATCCCGGAAAATTAAGGAGTTCCCGCTGGAATAACAAAAAACTTAAACCACGCGGACGAAGTCGCGGGCATCAGGTAGTTTTCTATAAATAGAGAAGATTTCATGGTATTTAATCTGCTTAGTGAAATTTTAAGGCTGTAAATAAATGAAAATAAAAGGAGCTTCATTCTTTTTAAAAATATATAAAACTAGATGATGCCCGCGACTTCGTCCGCGTGGAAATTCCCGCGGGAACTCCTAAATTTTCCGGGATAAAAAGTAGCCTATGTCTCTCTCCAGGTCCTCAACTATTCCCATGCGAAAATCCAAAATCAATAAACTTAAACCACCTTACCAATCCTTATCCTTACTAATATTATAAATGGGAAAGTGAGTTTGTTTGTATGTTTGTTCCGCTTTCACGCCGTAACTACTGAACCGATTGCTTTGAAATTTTGCAGACGTAAAGTTAGAAGTCCGGATTAAATAATAGGGTACTTTTTATCCCGGAAAATTAAAGAGTTCCCGCGGGAACTAAAACTCCTCAATCCACGCGGACGAAGTCGCGGGTATCAGTTAGTAACTAATAAGGGGTTAAGTTAGGTTAGGGGTTAGGTTACCGATTAGGGGCGATTATGAGTTGAATTTTCTAAAATTATTTAGTAGAGGATGCCTTCTTCGTAATAGCTACCTGTATGCCATATTCAGCCCACTAAGTCTAGCGGTTTGAACTGTGCGTCGATAGATCAGTCAGTCAACTTTTCCTTTTATATATCCCACATCAAGCGAAAATCTACAAGTCATGACACGTATAATACTACGAGTAACCCTTTATTTCCCAAACTATTCGCAGCTATTTACGTAATGGGGGAAAGTAGGGTATTTTGGACCACTCGCTAAATTGGACTACCCTCATATCTTGAAGTGAATTATTTTTATTTTAAGTTTTTTACGTCTCGGACTGCATTATATAGGTGAGATCAAGGGCTTACTTATATCATGTAGATTAAACAACTTTTTGTTATTAAAACGTCGGTATTATATTGTCATTTTAAATATACAGAGTCAACATCTCGGGCGTATCTTGGAAGCTAAACGGCGCAAGCAGCGCCCGGATGACACTCGTGACAATTGCGACGGGTTTAATCCCGGATGGAAGCGAGATGCAATTAGGAAGCACAGAGGCGCATTTAACGCTGGCTTGCAGATATCTTAAACTAGTGGCCGTGAAAAGTGCACAATCATTTACTAAAAGTATTTTTGTAAATTTCTAGAATTATCTAAAAATACATAATCCAAGACATTTTCATAACATTAAAAATATTATTCTCCTATATTTAAAATCGCACTATGTACTTAAAGTCAACTTAAGAATTAAGATCGCGCTGAAAAAGATAGGAGACGGTGGTTTAATTAATTTTGATTTATGCTGGAACTAGCGGCCCGTCCCGGCTTCGCACGGGTAGACATAGGTACAGATATTTTTCATAATGGTGCACCCCCTTCTCCCGCACTGCCCCTCTCACGAAGAGTTTAGTTACTCGATGCGCTGCGTGGCGGCCGCCGCCGGCATGTATTTTTATTTTAATTTCATTATATCTTTTGAATGGAATGTCCGATTTCAATAATTCAAGAAGTAATCATCAGGTATTGAGACAGTCTTGAATATTAAATTATTTATTTGGATAAAAATTTATAAATGGTATGGATAACACGGTCTGAATTTGATCGGCATTTCTATCAATTTGTTAAATGTAAAAAAGTAGTTATAGTGACTTAACTACAATAGTTAGACACATGGTCTCGCGAAGTTTTTTGTAGATATTGATATATTCTATAATATTGTAGAACATTTTTTTGTCCTATCATTAATACTCTTCGCAGCGTATGCGATGAAAGACATTTTATGGCTAATTTTTTTACACCTTCGGTTGGTTTTAATAGGAATTTCTAAAGATTTCTATAGTAATCTAGTACTAAATATAGCCTATGTTACTCAGTGATAATGTAGCTTTCTAATGAAAAAAGAATTATTAAAATCGGTCCAGTACTTTTTGAGTTTATTCGTTACATACAAAAATACAAAAATACAAATCTTTCCTCTTTATAATATTAGTGTAGATAAATGTTTGAATAATTATTTGCTATATGAAGTGATTAATTTATTTTTTCCATTTAAAAGAGGTTGCGTTAACTCTTAAAGCATGTAAATTATATATATAACTGTCAATAAAGGAAAAAGAAAATTATTTACTCCACATTAATAAGCAGAGAATATGTCCTCACAATGGCTGGGCACTCGACATCAATAAATCGGGGAAATAAATTGTGATCGGTTGTAATGGCCCTCGGTTTACGACAATAATGAGTTGGCGCGAATCGGTTTAATTGCACTCTTTTGAGTACTGCTTTGTTTTGGAGTTCGCGGACAATACGGCTCAGTTTCAGCTGGATTCCAGCTTAATGGAATTAAACTTGGAGAGTCGATATTGGTATTGTTTTTCGACTAAGTTTCTCTCCCGCTGCGTGAAAATCCTTATTGCTGTGCGAAGTGACCAATTTATCTAAACTAATAATATAAAATCGAAAGTCTAGATGGATTACCATTGGTAGGTATGGATGGGATTTTAATTATTCAATCACGCCAGAACTATAGTCTGAAATAACACATAGGATACCTTTTAATTCCGTAAAATTAAAGAGTTTCTGCGACAACTAAAAAACCTTAATCCACGCGGACGAAGACGCGGGCATCAATTACTATTTTTACCCTCGACGAAGCGGAGACGGTATATGTGTTTGCCCTAAGAGGTTGTGTGTTTGTTTGTTTGTTTGTTTGTTTGTTTGTTTGTTTGTTTGTGCACTTTTTTGTCACCATTTTTCTCAAAAAGTACTGGGCCGATTGAGATGCGGTTTTTTGCATTAGATACGTATAGCTTGTGAGAAGGTTTTTAGATATATTTTAGGACCATAGACAACCAAGCTGAGCTGTAGTCTATGATTTTAATATTTCAACATGTTACCATTTTTCACAAAAACTACTGGGCCGATTGAGATGCGGTTTTTTGCATTAGATGTGTATAGCTTGTGAGAAGGTTCTTAGATATATTTTAGGACCATAGACAACAAAGCTGAGCTGTAGTCTATGATCTTAATTTTTCTATGTGTTAAAAATTTTCGCAAAAAGTACTGGGCCGATTGAGATGCGGTTTTTTGCATTAGATATGTTTAGCTTGTGAGAAGGTTCTTAGATAATATATTTTAGGACCATAGACAACAAAGCTGAGCTGTAGTCTATGATTTTATTTTTTCAATATGTTACCATTTTTCACAAAAAGTACTGGGCCGATTGAGATGCGGTTTTTTGCAATAGATGTGTATAGCTTGTGAGAAGGTTCTTAAATATATTTTAGGACCTTAAACAACAAAGCTGAGCTGTATCTATGATCTTAATTTTTCAACCACTGTTACCATTTTTCACAAAAAGTACTGGGCTGATTGAGATGCGGTTTATTGCATTTAGGACTTCGTGCGATTACAAAACAGGAAACTGGTACCAACATTTTTAAAAATCAGCGCCATTTTGAAATTCTTTGTTAATTGACCGATTTCGTTCAAAATCTATATCTAGGGCTCCCTGGGGTCACAAAACAGGAAACTGGTACCAAAATTTAAAAAAATCAGCGCCATTTTGAAATTCTTTGTTAATTGATCGATTTCGTTCAAAATCGATATTTAGGACTCCCTGGGGTTACAAAACAGGAAACTGTTACCAAACTTTAAAAAAACAGCGCCATTTTGAAATTCTTTGTTAATTAACCGATTTTGTTCAAAATCGATATTTAGGGCTTCGTGGGATTACAAAACAGGAAACTGGTACCAAAATTTTAAAAAAATCAGCGCCATTTTGAAATTCTTTGTTAATTGACCGATTTCGTTCAAAATCGATATTTAGGGCTCCCTGGGGTCACAAAACAGGAAACTGGTACCAAAATTTTAAACAATCAGCGCCATTTTGAAATTCTGTGTTAATTGACCGATTTCGTTCAAAATCGATATTTAGGGCTCCCTGGGGTCACAAAACAGGAAACTGTTACCAAAATTTTAGAAAATCAGCGCCATTTTGAAATTCTTTGTTAATTGACCAATTTCGTTCAAAATCGATATTTAGGACTCCCTGGGGTTACGAAACAGGAAACTGTTACCAAAGTTTTAAAAAATCAGCGCCATTTTTATTTACTTTGTTATCACCATAATAAATGAATTCAGTTTAGTACAGTAAAATCTGTACTACTTGTGAGTCTAACCACAACCCGTGAGCTGCTTTAGCAGCTCGCGCACAGGGCGAAATACTAGTTAGATATTATATATAGCTTGAGAGAAGGTTCTTAGATATATTTTAGGACCATAGACAACAAAGCTGAGCTGTAGTCTATGATTTTATTTTTTCAATATGTTACCATTTTTCTCAAAAACTACTGTGCTGATTTAGATGCGGGCTTTTTGTTTTAGATATATTTAGCTTCTACCTAGATGCTGCCCAGGGTATCACGATGGAGTCAGGAGGCGATCATGGGAACTCCTTAAATTCTCATCGTATACCGGCGCGTTTGGACTCTTTTGATTTGTCAATTTGAAAAGGGTTTGGCCGTAGTCCACCATACTGGTCAAAAAAACTACTGAGCTGTCAAAGATGCAGTTTTGTGTTTTAGATATTATGTAATATATACGTTTGCTACGTTCTAATTGTTGTTTCAAAGTTATAAAGGTCATAGGTATAATGGAGCTCTGCAGTTCGTCGTGGGTTTTTTTAAAATTTTTAATTTTATTACTTGTATATTAAACTATTGATAATTACCAGAACAGACCAATTAAAATTCAAATGACTTTTTTGGTATTTATAGATTATATCGGAAGTGCATCAATTAGGGTTGATTGGTCTCCCATCTAGTAACCTTCTCGACATAGCTGTACTTATCTTTCGTGTACACCAACTTGAAAATTCATAATGGGCTTATGGTTAAAATTAAATTGTAAAATTAAATTGAAGTAATATTATTACTACTTAAATAAATGCTCAATCTTTATTAATTGAATAATGTCTAGATTTAGTTACATGGAGTAAGATCTGGGTAAAACAGCTGATGCTGTAATTTGCATAAAGTTGCTCCAACTTTTTCAACATTTCGCTCCAACATCTGGAAATTCTCTGCAATCGAGAGGAAAATCATTGCTAGCCACAGACGTATAGAAAGGCTTAGACGGACGGAATCGTTCATAAATATGAAGATAAGTGTGATTGTCACAGAAAATGGCGTTCTGAATAAAAGTTTTTGGTGTTCTTCCAGTATTCCGCAGAGAAAGTAAAATTTTAATATTCTTTGTTCAAGTTACGACCCAGCTACTTCCTCGGATTTCCTCGAATAGAGATGATGCCAAAAATAAGTATTTCTTATTGATTATTAAATAGAAGGTCTTCCAAAAGACCTATAATTCACATCCTCGTTTAGTTTTAAGTTTGATATCCATTTTAAATTATAATTTGATGACGTCACAAATATGTATTTCATATAAACTGCTGATTATCTATAGAGTTGTCATCACTCATCATCCATATTGCACGTTTCTATAATTTCTTAATTAGCGCGGTGGAACCTCTACATCTTTCCCTGAGTCTGTGTGCTCGACACGGAACCCGCTCGCATGGAAGACGGGAATTATTTCATAGGCGTCATATGCGCTGAATATCTCGAAGGACATTTAACTCTCGTGATGAAACTTTGACGAGCGAAATGATACCAAACTTCCCTCTCATTCGTATTTAATATTTGCGGCGTACATGCGTTGAACATTAGAACAAAAGTCGTTTGAAGGGTTTAAATAATTGTTCTGTGGTTTGTATTAAAATTTATTGTATAAGATATTTCCTTAAAAGTGATACTCTGACATAGCTGGCAGAGTATTTCATTCAATAAACAACTTCTTAAGGTCTAGCCCCATTACAGAGGCGCGGCGCGCCGTGGCACGTAGCGTCAAGTATCTTTTGTGCAAATAATATGTCACAGCATCTCCGTGTCGCGTTGCGTCTCGTCTCCGTGGCGCCTTATACAAATTTCATACTTTTCCAGGTACACTTTAAAGAAATAGGAATTCTAGCTGTGGGGATATCATGGTATCAAATTAAAGGTCATGTATTCAGCGTTCGTTTGACCATATAAAAAATGCACACTCCATACAAATTTTCTGCATAAATACGTAATATCGAACGCATGAATCGCTTAAAATGACGAAAAATGGGGTCTGTTCAGGAACCCTCATTTATGTATCCGCTGCATATTTTAATTAGTAATTTATAAAAAAATGATGGCATATATAGTCCTCTATCTAAACTATGCCACATTGTGCGTCCAAGTGAAGTACGTAGTCATTTATGCGTCCCACCATATTTTTTTCATACTTTTTCTAAGGAAAATATCCGAGGACTTGATTTTTCGCCTCAGTTTGCGCTGAAACGCGCTCGTGAACGGACGGGTGTATCACTTTTTGTCAAATTTTTTATTACGATTTCGCGAGTGCAGTGTTTGTATACTGCGGATGGAAAAAAATGATATTTTTATTTGGAACCGAAATAAAAGTAATTACAACACCAAAATTTATTTGGAAAAGCTATATACAATACAACTATTTTTGACCGACTTCAAAAAAGTAGGAGATCCTGAATTCGACGAGTTTTTTCTTTTTTCAAAGCAAGTAGGTAGGTATACCGATTTCTACGAGATTTCTAAACCAGTTTTCGTAAAAGATCGAGGTTCACAAAATGTTTCATAAATATTTCTGAACCAAAGTACTTAATCAACCGAATTTCTCTGACCAACTCCCGATTCCATCATGAGACCCTGGACACCAACTACTTTCTAGGACTTTAGTACCTACTTGGCAAGACAAATCCAATGAGCTCAAACACGAAGGAGTTAAGATGAGTATTTGAAGAGGTCCTGTGACGACCTCCCGATTCCATCATGATACCCTGGACGCCAAGTACATTCTTGGTCTTTAGTACCTACACGATAAGACAAATCCAATGAGCTCAAACACGAAGGAGTTACGATGAGTATTTGAGGAGTTCTCCACCATGAGTTCACCGGTGAAGTTGGTCATGTGTTCATATTTCAAATATCAGCTAAATCGGTTGAACTCTTCAAGTTCAATTCTTGAAAAATTCCTTTCACATTCATAGTAATTATAATATTATTACTAGCTGATGCCCGCGACTTCGTCCGCGTGGATTGAGGTTTTTTGGTTCCCGCGGGAACTCCTTAGTTTTCCGGGATAAAAAGTAGCCTATGTGTTATTCCAGACTATAATCTATCTCTGTGACAAGTTTCATCCAGATCCGTTCAGCCGTTCGGGCGTGATTAACAAACATTCATCCATACATCCAAACTTTCGCATTTATAATATTTATTTGATTATTATTATATACTGATTATATTATTATATTATTTGATTAGTAAGACTAGCTAATGCCGGCAAGTTCGTCCGCGTGGTTTTAGCTTTTTTGATTCCCGCAGGAACTCCTTAATTTTCCGGGATAAAACGTAGCCTATATCACTCTCCAGGTCCTCAACTATACCAATACCAAAAATCACGTCGATCCCTTGCTCCGTTGCGGCGTGATTGAAAGACAAACCAACAAATCAACAAACCAAAAAACAAAAACACTCGCATTTATTTTATTAGTATGATTATGTTACTATAGTTACCTACTAAGTATAGGTTGCGGCCAACGCGCAACGACACAATAAAGGAAGAATAGGTATAGAAGGCGAACACTTATAGGTAATTTTCTGTGGGAACAAGTATTGCTAAACTCACACATACACATGTTATCATTATTACTATTTGTCATTATATCTCGCTAGCTAATGCCCGTGACTTTGTCCGCGTGGAATGCTTTTCGTAAGAAACGTTTTCGTTCGACCGTTTCTTAAAATTTCAGCTCTATTTCATACAGATAAGAACTTTTATAGCATACTAGCTGATGCCCGCGACTTCGTCCGCGTGGTTTAAGTTTTTGTTATTCCCGAAGGAACTACTTAATTTTCCGGGATAAAAAGTAGATTATGTCACTCTCCAGGTCTTCGACTATACCCATGCCAAAAATCACGTCACATGATGATAAATGAAATCATACTAATATTATAAATGCGAAAGTCAGTTGGTTTGTTGGTTTGTCCTTCAATCACGCTTCAACGGCGCAACGGATCGACGTGATTTTTGGCATGGGTATAGTTGAAGACCTGGAGAGTGACATAATCTACTTTTTATCCCGGAAAATTAAGTAGTTCCCTCGGGAATAACAAAAAACTTAAACCACGCGGACGAAGTCGCGGGCATCATCTAGTTTATTATATAATATTTGAAACGCAAAAAAGAAGTAGGTATAGGTAAACGGTTTTAGGTTTTCCTAAAAGAAACAGGTATTTAGATGGCGTGTATTAGGTATACAATTTTATGTGAAAAACTGTGTGTGACCCGGATAAGTTTTTCAATTATTTCCGTACTAGATGATGCCCGCGATTTCGTCCACGTGGATTACGGTTTTTTGATTACCGCAGGAACTCTTTAATTTTCCAGGGTAAAAAGTAGGTACCTAGCTTATGTCCTTACACCTATACATACAACCTAACCTTTTACGAAATTTCATCAAAATCGGTTGAGTAGATGGGCCGTGAAAGCGTGGCAGACAGACAGACACACTTTCGCATTTATAATATTAGTATGGATGCCTAGAGACAACTTTGATTATTTACTAATGGACTGTATCGAAAAATGCAAATATGAATTGTGTACGAGAGCCACGGGGGCGCGGGGGCGCGGGGCGGGATCTCTGATTCGGCGACGCTGGCAGCGACGCGCTAAGTTACCAACTTACCTACTTAGCGCGTCGTCGCCAGTAGTGCGCCCAGGGTTGCCAGGTGTTCGGTATTTTAGCAAGTATAACAAAAATGCCGAAGTATGAGTGGTTCGGTTTATTCAGTTTCATACATAATGAAGTATAAGATTTGCCGCAATATAATAAGTGACGTTGCCGGTTCGTACACGCGCAGATCGTGACGTTTTCCATTTCTTTCTTTCGAATCGTGTCGAAACGTGAGCGAAGGTCAGTCATTTGTGATTTTTGATTTCAAATCAAGCGTAGACATGGTGAAGCCTAAATTATGCATACCTGTAACTTTTAATGCCTACTGCCATAATATGTGTAATTTTATAAAATAAATCTATACCTACTAATATTATAAAGAGGTAAAGTTTGTGAGTGTCATAGGCTATATATTAACCCGAAAAATTTGGGAGTTCCCGTGGGAATTTAAAAAACTTATTTCACGCGGACAAAGTCGCGGGCATCTGCTAGTATTGTGTAAAATAATTATTATCAGTTGTGTTTGTTCCTATCAACGGTCTCGTCCTTGTTCGGTAGATTTCAAAACCAAATTTGGCAACCCTGGCCGTGCCGCGGTCACTCCGGCGGACTTTTCTATTTTTATATTTTACGATTATTCTTTTTTAGGGTACCGTACCCAGAGTGTGCCACCGGGACTCTATTACTAAGCCTGCGCTCTCTGTCCGTCTGTCTGTCAGCGGGCAGTAGGTATCACATGAATCGTATGAATGAGAATGAATGATATTACACTTTTATTGTTGGTAAACCACATAAAAATACACCAAATAAAAAAAAATACACCACAATGAAAATGTCATGTGCGAGTTGGACACGAAGGGTTCCGTACCATTTAGTTTTACATTTGACATTGTATAGTATGCGCGCGAGTTGAATGCATCGTGTGTCACCGTACAATATTAGCTCTGCATTCAACTCGCGCGCGTACTATAGGTACATAGAAGAACACTGTACTTAGCGTTTGTGAATGATCGGGCGCATACATACCTAATCTATCTATATTAGTAAGTAGGTAGGATGTCAATCTTTTTAGGGTTCCGTACCCAAAGGGTAAAAACGGGACCCTATTACTAAGACTCCGCTGTCTGTCTGTCTGTCTGTCTGTCTGTCTGTCTCCAGGCTGTATCTCATAGACCGTGATGGCTAGAAAGCTGAAATTTTCACAAATGATGTATTTCCGTTGCCGCTATAATAACAAATACTAAAAATTAAAAATATATATATATTAAGGGGGGTCCCCATACAATAAACGTGTTTTTTTCGTATTTTTTTGCTCAATATTAAAAACGGTAACAGGTAGACGGTTCAAATTTTCACAGAATATTAATTTGTATATTACCTTTCAAAATAAATAATTAAATATCAATAAAGTAAATATTAAAGGGGGGCTCCCATACAACAAACGTAATTTTTTGATATTAACAGTAAACCTCTACAAACAAAGTTAGTTTTGCGGTTCATTAACAAAGGTAATTATACCTACTTCTTGAGTACGGAACCCTCGGTGCGCGAGTCCGACTCGCACTTGGCCGGTTTTTTCTATCTATTCTATATATATAAAATCGTTTGTCCTGACTGGCTATCAACGCACAGCCTAAACCGCTGGGGTTAGAAACTTGAAATTTTGACAGTAGGTTCCTTCTATGATGTAGGCGCTCACTAAGGAAGGATTTTTCAAAATTCCACCCCTAAGGGGTTGAAATAGGGGTGAAAGTTTGTATGAAAGTCCGTCATCTTTCAAGTTATATCCATGAAACTTGGGGTTTGAGCTTTTGGTAAAAAATAAAGAAGTACGTGTGTGTACATGACTGCCTCGTTGGTCTAGTGGTTAGCATGTTTGACTGCGGCTGACGAGGTCCCGGGTTCGAGTCCGGTACTCGGTCGGGCCATAATAAGTGTTGGGTTTTTCTGACTAGAAATTCTCAGCACTAGCCCGGAATTAGGAAGTTGGCGGTGTTTCACCCCCGTGCCTCGGAGAGCACGTTAAGCCGTCGGTCCCGGTTATTATGACTAACATGATAATAGTCGTTAAAGCCCGCCAACCCACATTGGAGCAGCGTGGTGGGTCAAAGCTCTAATTCCCTCTCTCCTATGAGAGTAGAGGCCTGTGCCCAGCAGTGGGACGTTAATGGGCTGTAGTGGGTACGTGTGTACGTGTGTGTACTGTTTTTGGGAATTCCACCCCCAAAGGGGTAAAATAGTGGTTGAAAGCTTGTATGAAAGTCCTTCATTTTTCAAGTTTTAGGTAGCCATGAAACTTGGCATTTGGGCTTTCGGTTAAATATGAAGAAGTACGTGTGTTACCATTTTTGAAAATTCGACCCGCAAAGGGGTGAAATATAGGAGGAAAGTTTGTATGAAAGTTCTTTATTTTTCGGTTTACATTCATGAAAATTGGTATTTGGGCTTTCGATTAAATATAAAGAAACACGTGTTACAGGATTTTTGACCCCCAAGGAATTTTTAAAAATTTCACCCGAGCGAAGCAGGGGCGCGTCCGCTAGTATTTACTGTAATAATGTGGCGCGGAGGCATAGATATTAGGTATGTAATGTAGTAAATAAATATTAATCAAATATTTCAAGTAACAAAATTGGTTAGTTGGCTGTAAAATCGAGCGTAGAGCGTAGTGCTATATATGCGTATAGATGTATGCTGTAGTGTGGCGAGTTTCATACCTACAGTTGGTTGCCGCCTGATTGTATATCGGGCCTTAAGTGGGCCCAGTTCCGTACAAATAATAATTATTTGCCGCTACATGCCGCACCGCACTGTGCATCTGTAGTGGGGCTAGACCTTTAAGGTCACCTTAATAGTTCAATAGCAACGCTCTCGCAGACTTAATTGTCCGTTCTAGATAATAATGTCCTCCCGACCGAATTTCGGCCACGGCGGCCTATCTCCAGAGAGATTTGCCATCTACGCGGGAGATATTATAGTGCTCAAGTGTGTGCGCATACACAGGTGCACTCTCTGTTCCTTTACTCTCATAGCCCGATGGGACGGAAAATCCGACACGACCGGAGAGAGATCAGGCGCAGGCCCGACGGCTTTACGTGCTCTCCGAGGCACGGGGGTGAAACACCGCCAACTTCCTAACTCCGGGCTAGTACTGAGAATTTCTTGTCAGAAAAACCCAATACTTGCTGTGGCCCGACCCGGGTATCGAACCCGGGACCTCGTCGGCCGCAGTCGAACATGCTAACCACTCTAGATACCGTTCTAGATATATAGATAGTGAATCTCTAATTCTAGAAGACCGTAGTATGGCCGTGACCGGTCAAATGAAAACAGCGACGTCGACGAGTGCCTTGAGGGTCGGAACAAAGGCTGAGATCATATGGAAACAATTTGGCCAAACAATGGAGAGACTTTGCTAGAAATGGTATGTGATAGGTACCTTTCATAGCTTGTTTTAGTTTAAGAACACTTTATTATTTAACATCAAGGAGTAACTTCAAAATTTTGAGCAGATCGCATATCTTTTAAAGCTCGAATATGTACGCATTTTTTATACGACTGCCTGAAAAAAGGAGTAAATTGTTTTCAGGGTTTATGTATGTATGCATGTATGTATGTATGTATGTATGTATGTATGTATGTATGTATGTATGTATGTGAGTTTGTATATTCCACCATAACTTCTATACGCCTGAACCGATTTTGATTAATGAGGTATCGTTAGAATCTCTAGCTTATTCAGGGTGACATAGGCTAGTAAAATTTAAAAAAAATTGATAGGGTGACCATGGTTCCGCATTAAAGACTAGAGTTGAAAAAACAATATTCGAAAATAAGATTAACTATATAATCATCATCTAGAAAATGATGAGTAGATTCCAAAAATATATAACACTATAGTTCAATATCCAGTGATTCACAAAAAATATCATTTAATTAAATTGTGAATAAGATTCCAAAGGTAATTAATGATCAAAGGTAATTAATGACTGCCCAAAAAAGGAGTGTTATGTTTTCAGGATTTGTGTAATGTATGTCTATGGCAGAGCAGTCATATTTTTTAATAATTTTAATTATATTCACTTGTTATGCAAAGTGATTCTAAAAATAATTCATTCCCAAATTGAACCCATCAGATATCGAATCCCGGATCTAAATGTAAAACCAAAGCTCTACTCACTATAATATTACTTTGTTCTATAAAGCAAATTTCAGCCCAGTAAATCTGTAATTTAAAAAAATGACACCTGCTTGCTATAAAAATTCGTATCCAAAACAAACAAAAAAAATATTATTCAAATATCAAAAAATCCCATCTGGTAGCGTCGGCAACATTTTTATTTCATCCGCGACCTACATAGTATCGAGCCTTGTTGCTTTGTGACGCACATTGTATGTATTGTACCGTTGACAAAAAACGCCAACAGCTTGGCACCATGTTGTATGAACTAGGGAAAATGTACTCGCAATAAATGTTTTGGAACTGTTACAATGAGAGGTATAGTTTCAACAATGTAATGTTGTATTGAATATCTAAACATTTCTGACACTAGGATTTATTAAATTACTACATAGATGATTCCCGCGACTTCGTCCTCGTGGATTTATGTTTTTTTGATTCCCGCGGCAACTCTTCAATATTCCGGGATAAAAAGTAGCCTATGTCCTTGCCTGGGATGTAACCTATCTCTGTACCAAATTTCATTAAAATCGGTTTGAGTAGTTGGGCCGTGAAAGCGTAGCAGACAGACAGACAGACAGACGGACGGACAGACAGACAGACAGTGTGTATACTTTCGCATTTATAATATTATTAGTATATATTAGGATTGACAGTATTGATTAAAGTATGGATATGGATTCTTTCGAAAATAATGCAGTTTAGTTTTGATAATATGCTAGTCTCAATAGGTTGTAGTGATTAATTTTTACTGTCAAAACATTTTAGCTATTAACCCTACAACTACCTAATAATCTAAATATAAAATGTGACAAGGTATACTCCACCGAGTAGTAAACCTATTGAGAGCTAATAGCCACATTTTCGCTTTGAAACACATCTCACCACTTTCAGGCGGGGGACGAGGTAATAATAGCATTTGTTATTGGCTGGCTCAAGGTCAACTTTACACAGTTATAAGTACAAAGTATATGTTACCGCAGCACTTGGGTTGCCCGCTGCGCGACAAAAATATATCGATAAAAATTACCATTGGAAAATCAATACAAATAATTTTATTCAAACAGCAAAATACAACCATATGTATGAATATAGATAATTATCTGATATATATATATATTTTTAAATTGCCCAAGTGGCCAAGTTCTACACTAAAGAACTTAAGTTTTCAACAAAAACTTTTAATCAAATAAATAATAGACATCTAACCTGTTCTTCTACTTCAAAATTGTTCGGAATTTAATGAAATATAACTTTTTACTCAATAAATTAATTTATTGGCAAGTAGTCTGAGGCTATCGATTTATAATTTATCGATAGTTACACGGGCTACACTGGGCTATGCGTGGAAGAGACGGAGATATGTAGAACTACATGTGAAAGACAAAGAAAAACTGAAAGACATCAACGGGTTCCTTTTTATTTTTGTAAATATTTTTATGTTTATTATTTTTTTGCGCATTGATGATTTTCATTTATTATTACAAAACTACACTTACTTATATAATGTTATCCCATCCTTTACATATCTTGAGGTATTGCTTCTCTTTCGACGCCATTTAATGCTACAGAGGACCTATTTTTAGGGTTCCGTACCAAAATGGTAAAATGGAACCCTTATGGTGCGACTTTCTCCGTCTGTCTGTCCGTCTGTCCGTCCGTCACACTCGATTATTTCAGTAACTACCGAAGCTATCGACATGAAATTTGGAATAGTTGTGTATATTAGTGGCCCAAGGACACTGGAATTAAAAAAAATCGGAAATTATTTTTGTTATTATTTAAAAAGGGGGGAACATCGGAGGGTTGAAATTTAAAAGTGAGATAACTGTACTGTGTGGGGTATCATATGAAAGGGTTTACTTTGTACATTCTAAAACAGATTTTTATTTATTTTTAGTCATGATAGTTTTTGATTTATCGGGGAAAAAGTCTAAAAAAATACCGTCCCCCCCCCCCCCCTTATCTCCGGAGTTTACCAATCGAAAAATCTGAAATAATTATGGTCAATAGGAATTTATGTACATTTTACAGGAAAACTATAGCCAATGCTCTAACTAGCATAGTTTTTTTGATATTAACAGTAAACCTCGTACTCGTCGTCAAATAAACATATTGGTTTTGCCTGATTGTTTTGCTTCAGTACCTACTTCTTGAGTACGGAACCCTCGGTGCGCGAGTCTGACTCGCACTTGGCCGGTTTTTTTTCGTTTTTTACTCGATCAATTTCCGAGCACGGTCAAATACGGACTGAGGGCGGCTATAGGCACAAAACGTAGCGTTAGTACTGATACTGCTAACGTTTGGCTGGTGAGGGGAAACGCTATGCTCAGTCAATTGGTTGTATGGTCTGTGGTATACTCCCACCAACTTATCTGACCCGGAGGCCAAAATTGGAACAAATTTTTATGCCTGTTTAGTTTTTGTTTTTATTTTATTACGCTGTCACCGGGTCAGATAGGTCTGTGGTTTCTGATGTATTACGCGACAGTGACGTCGTCTTACGTTGGTTTTTCTACTGGACCGGTAGGTATAGAGTATTTATTTATATTCTAATAAGTAGTACTAATACTAATCTATACTTCTATACTAATAATACAAATGCGAAAGTTTGGATGGATGCATGGATGTTTGTTCCTAAATCACGCCAGTACCGCTGAACGGATCTGGATGAAATTTGGCACAGGGATAGATTATAGTATGGAATAACACTTAGGCTACGTTTTAATCCGGAAAATAAAGAGTTCCCGCGGGAACCGGAAAACCTCCATCCAGGCGGAGGAACTCGCGGGCATCAGTTAGTTCCTTTTAAAGTTAACCTATTAATCGTTAAAAACATTGGAAAATTTACGAAAAAATAAAACATAAGAAGAAACGTTTCTCTTGATTTTCCCATACAAAAAACCACAACGACGAAGTCGCGGGCATCAACTAATCTAAAATAGCGATCATACTTAAACAAGCATTATAAAGTCAGGAATTTGTGTAGAAAAGTCGAGCATCCCGGCAGCTTGCGAGAAGTTTGCGCTGAGGTCAAATATTGATGCTGTAACAGTTAAGATGAGTCTTGAAATTTTAATTAGCAACTTAACTTGTGAACTATTCGTGAGTTAACGTCTCGCGGCAAGTGGCGCCCTCTCGCTAACTTGTGCATCGGAGTTGGGAGATTAAATCTCATTTTAACTTTCCTTCACTTTGTTTCATTATGTAGGAACATATAGTTGGATTTAATTTTACTTAAGTTCGTTTCTGCCCAATTGTAAGTATAACGCCGAATGAGAAATCGACACGGGAAGTTTCTTAGTATCTATATGTCACCGTAAAATTGTTAAAACCGTTAGGTAACCATAGTTAACTATCCTAAAAATATTTAAGCAACATAGAAATATTGATGGAAGAATTTAAGCTGATTTAATATTAGAAATGGAATAAAATATTTTTTGTCTAGAAAATCTGCGAAGAAAAATTCTATCAGGTGCTCAGAGCTTGCGATCTGTAGCTTTGCATAAAACAATTTCACTCAGAGTATTAGCATAGGTTATTTTTTTCTCGGCTGAAGCTTCACAAAAACTGCTTTATTTTCTTAGTTTCTAGTTACGTTGACTGCCTCGTTGGTCTAGTGGTTAGCATGTTCGACTGCGGCCGACGAGGTCCCGGGTTCGAGTCCCGGGTCGGGTCACAACAAGTATTGGGATTTTCTGACAAGAAATTCTCAGTACTAGCCCGGAGTTAGGAAGTTGACGGTGTATCAGCCCCGTGCCTCGGAGAACACGTTAAGCCGTCGG
This sequence comes from Erebia epiphron, assembly GCA_963932025.1. Lineage (NCBI taxonomy): Eukaryota > Metazoa > Arthropoda > Insecta > Lepidoptera > Nymphalidae > Erebia > Erebia epiphron. Next base: position 468,659 of record OZ009947.1, on the reverse strand, counting down.
ACCTGCGCTTGATCTCTCACCGGTCGTGTCGGATTTTCCATCCCATCGGGCTATGAGAGTAGAAGGAACAGAGAGTGCACCTGCGTATGCGCACACACTTGTGCACTATAATATCTCCCGCGCAGATGGCTAATCTCTCAGGAGATTGGCCGCCGTGGCCGAAATTCGGTCGGGAGGACATTATATTTATTCTAGTTACTGAGATGCTACTCTTCTCAGACCTGGGTGCGTTTGGAACCCTAGTAGCTTTGGTTTTAACTTACCGTCATTATTAATCACGAACAGTTCCATATTTAGTGGTAATATTGAATACTTAGGATAAATTGTACCATCGATGCACACCAAATATATAAGTAAGTATAATAGTAAGTGGCACTAACTGCTGAGCCTTGCCGGTTCTTCTCAGTAAAATCAGTTTTCCGAACCGGTGGTGGAGTCTTGATAAGTGACACAAGTTGTTCTACGAAATTCATAGAGACTGAAACACAGTAATTTTAAACTTTGCACGGTAGAAAGCTTTTCGTTGCAAGTGCTCAGCGATGCTCAGCGATGCTCAGCGATGCTCAGCGATGCTCAGCCGACAAAGGACAAAGGGTTCAGATGCCACTTTCGCAGATTGCAGCAGAATTAATCCCTGGCATCCCAAATGCAATTAGGAAACACGAAGTGATGTAGTTTCACTAGCTACTTCTAGTCCTAGCGCGAGCTCCGAGGAATCCTATGGAATGTTATATTAATGACCTAGAGTTGTTTAAAGTACAAAACAATACTGCTATCGCAAAATTACACGCATCAAACTCGAAACTAGTGCTGGGAGCGAGCTGGATATGGAGCAACGTTCGGGGGTGGCGTACAGCCGTCGCTTCTTCAGACTCCGATTCGTCGGAGCTCGTGCGCGGACTGTACTCTACATGTATATACTGCAGGCCAAAATAAGTGTTACTAGAAATTTCTTTATCAATTTTAAAGGTGTTACAAACTTGTATGCCTTTTCCTTTGCGGACTAGTAGCAGTTAAATAATTATCTAAGAGGTCAATTTGTTTAATTTTTAAAAGGAAGGATAATGGTCATATTTATATTAATTTTAAAAGGGGGAAGATGTGAGGGTATGCTAATAATACATAGATATTGAATGTCATATGTCATCAAGAATAAATCAGTGCATGTCTTACGCCCGTGTTTGATTGACACGTCCCTAATACAATACTTTACACCTACTAGCAAAGCCCCTAGCAATTAAGCGTTCCAGCACGATGTCACTTGGAGACCGATAGCTTTTACCGTATTACGGCCCACCTGTTTAACCGATTGTTACAAAATTTTTATAACAATAAGTTGTATCTTAGGGATCAAAGTAGACTACTTTTTATCCCGGTTAATCCCGGTCCTGTGAAAGAACTTAGAACATGAAAGCATTATCACTAATTGAATAAGAAAATCTTAATAAATAAAAGGAAAAGCTGACGACTGACTGACTGACGGGGCAGGAACCACGTTGGATGCCGAAAGAGCATGCTCACCTCAGCGGTTCGCATAATTATTGTTTACAGTCTCAATTTTCCACCGCAGCTCAAGCTCTGAAGGGATGATACAATATAATACGAGTAATTGTAAAAGGAATGCCCACTCTCTGTTCAGATTGCACAAACGAAAATTGCAGCTAAAGTTGCCCGGACTGACGTTCATGAAATTAGGAAACAACGAGTGCGAGACGAACACAAAGTTTCCACGTACACAGGTGCATTTAATTTTAATCCATACTAATATTATAAATGCGAAAGTGTGTCTGTCGGTCTGTCTGGGCCCATCTGTACTACCGATTTTGATAAAATTTGGTACAGGGATAGGTTGTATCCTGTGGAAGGACATAGGCTAGGAAAATTCAAGAGTTCCCGCGACTTCGTCCGTGTAGTCAGTCCGGGCATCATCTAGTACCTACTATAATATTTATACGATTCAAGTGGATGCAAAGAAATACGGAACTGTATGAAATAGGAAAATTGTTTACTTATTCAAATACCTACAATTTTGTAAAACGTTCTAGGTAACTTAATCTACAATTTTGGTTTGGAATGTTCTTCCCATCAACCAGGCACCCACCTACTAAAGAATCAAAAAGAACAAACTCTGCGGTTGTTATTTCAATTTACTATATGTACTCGTCTGCCTGCCATTCGTATAACAGCCATGAAAATAATATGAAGTTCTATTATTTTGCCTAATGTGAGTATAATAATATTATTTAATGGTAGGTAATTGCCATTTTGCCATTTACTTGGCGGTAGATACCTTCGTAAGTAAGTACCTAAGTATTATATAATAAAGTATCACTGTCATGTTTTCACGTCTTGTATTTTATTGATGTTGATTCAAAAAATACTAATTAAGAGTAAAAATGTGCCACATCTCGGTTTCGAATTAAAAAATTGCATAATTTTATAAAAATAAAGTTATCATTTATTGCATAGAATATAGGCCGATTTAAGTAGATACTTAATGTCGAGTGTTCATATTTTATCATTCAAGTTAAAAATTATACTCATCTCTATTAATTCAGGTCATATCTACTCGTATAATATTAAGTATGTTATGTTCCATTTTAATAAAAATAATATTTTTTTTTTTCAAATATGACGCTGTTTAAATATCTCAACTGTGATGCCGCCTGAGAGCCTTTTAATAAAAGGAAATGCAAAAAGATATTTACATTAATTATGAAAAGTTTCATTTATGTTGGTGTTGGATTGATTTATGTCCATGAAGACAAGGATGACTTCCGATGCGTTGTGAGATCAGGCCCACGAATAAGGACTCTGGATTTGAAACTGGTTGGGCTTACTCCGACAAAAATGTTTAGTTAAGCAAGGTTATAAATAATAGTTTTATAATAATTTTTCTAAGGTACTGAATTTTTTTAGGGATATAAAAAATATTAACTGAGTTAGGGTGGTAGGCCTATTTATAGGGCATTACTAGATTGTTTAAGAAAAAAATCCTGTCAAAATTCTCAATTAAATTCCTTATAGAACAATAAAATATTATATTATGTAAATGTATAAAAGTAAAAGGTGAGTGACTGACTTATGTATCAACGTACAGTTCAAACCACTGGACGGATCGGGCTGAATTTTGGCATACAGGTAGCTATTATGACGTAGACATCCGCTAAGAGAGGATTTCTGAAGATTTAATCCCTAAGGGAGTTAATTAGGGGTTTGAAATTTGTGTAGTCCACGCAGACGAAGTCGCGGGCAAAAGCTAGTCGAATATAAATCCAAAGCTGCAGTGTTACGTGAATGAAGCTGAAAAACATAAAGTTCATGAATGCTTTTTTATTTCAGTGCGTAGTATTTTACTGAAACTTTTATAAATAGTTCAGCATGCGAAACTTTTTAAAAATACCGCAGCGCAGGCTAAAAAATTAATCAGCAAAATTTTCAACTATTGAAAAATAAATTGTTGTAAACCTTGAACTTCTGCTCTAGAAACTCCGAAGCTCTGAATGCGGTTCGATCCACTCGGCTCAATACTCCACCACGCTCCACTGGCGCGGTTTGCTAAGGCGATAAATTACCGCAGAGAGCCGAATGTATTGCACTAGTTTATTATACCACAGACGCAATAACAGAGGCTATATTATAAACTTGACTGTCTTTTTTATTTACATTAGATTTTTCTTTTTGTTTGATTTTGGCATCATAAAACTCAATTTTAAACTACTCAAATTTTCAAGTTTTATGGAATTTAAATTTATTAACAGTACGTTAGTTATAATTTTTATAGCCTGTCTTACTTATTTTTTTAATTCCTACTTTTATGTCAGGAGCAAACTGATAATCAGCACTGAGTTTGCGACCATTTGCATTGTGGTTAGTCCTTTTAGTAGTTTTCGTAGTGTAAACCAGTAAAGGCTTTTTTATTTATTTTTATTTTTAACTTTTTCGTGTACTCTCAATCCCTACGGCTTAGGACTGCAGTACCATGCATCATCAGAGTTGAGGAGTTGGAAATTGGGTTTAAGTATGAAGTCGTTGCTTGACACCTACAATATTAATTCATCATAGAAAAAATCTTAAATCGCTATTTTTAAGGAGTTCTGTACCCTACAGCATCAGGGTTGAGGAGTTGGGATTCAGAGTTGTATCCTATACACGTGATTTGATACCTACTATATGATTTCACCATCAAAATTTCCTAACTCACCAGTTTTGATGATTTCATGTAGTACGGTACACCTACTGACAGCATCAGGATTGAGGGTTTGGAGTCAGATTTTTTTATGGGACCATCTCGTGAGCTTGTGCTAACCAATGAAAAAAAAATTTGTTCAAATCGGTATTGAAACCACGGAGATATGCACCGACATACATTAAAAAAAAAAAAGATACGCGCCGAATTGAGAACCTTATTCTTTCTATTGTATTGTATGATAAAGTACTAAAGTCGGGAACCTTAATAAGACATAGACAGATGTATTCACCAACAGATCTCCCCAGGTGCGAAGTAGTAGTAATTTTACACGGTAAACAACCCTCAATGGAACTTTCCACCGAATAGTGCTGGAAGCATACTCTTAATAGGCAACGTGACATATTGATTATGCTGATTCAAAATAATTTTATAATTATATGAAATTAGTTAGTTACAATTTTTTTTATAAAAATCAGAACTTTGGAACTTTGAACTTTGGAACTTTGGGCGTTTAAGTGATACGAGTTCGAGCGGTAAAGGAGCGTAAGCTTGTCACAGCGCAGATGGCTAGTGAAACATCAGCGCTGGTTATTCTATAAACAGATCGAGGCAGGCGAACTTAACCCTGAAGAGACATTATATAGCGGTTAGTACGTTGTTTGTTGTATAATATTATAACGATCAAATCGTAAACGACAGCCAAACCTAACTCAAGAACATCTAAAGCGCTGGGCAAATCGCGTCTCTTACGCGTTGCGCTAAGATGGTTTCTGCGACGTATTTACCTTTTCTAATCTAAGGAAAACTAGACCATACGTCACTTTACAGCGGTTCATGTTGTATGTAGTAAGTGTGTTTCTACCTCAAGCATCGGTGAAAACCACCTTCTAGTTTTAGTTGGTTTTCAGCGTGTAGTTTACTCCAGCGTTAACATATTATTATAAACAACTAGATGCCCGAGACTTCGTTCGTTTAGATTTATTTTCCAGAATTAAAAGTAGCCTATGTGTTATTCCAGACTATGAACTACTCGTATCTATGTTTCATCTGGATCCGTTTAGCCGTTCTAGCGTGATTGAGTAACAAACATCCATCCATCCATGCAAACTTTCTCATTTTTGATATTAGTATAGAATACAACCACCTTTTACCATGGCATTGAAAGTTTCCAATTTGCAATAATTGTTCAAAAGGAAATTTAATCTCCTTGTTCAATATACCTGGTGGAAACTCAGGAGTAATTCAGGAACTTCAAAGTGTTGGAAAATAACGTGAAATTTCATCTTATTACGTTTTACAAATAAGAAAATCTCCACATTTTTCATCGCCGAATTTTTTACCAACATTTCCGATGATTGTTATCTTGTAAGATAAAATGAAATATATTTTATTTGTTATACTACTTTAGTTAACCACTCGACCTACAATTCAAAGGATGCGAGGTTCAACCCGAGTACGCACACTTATTTACTGCTTGGGGTCATTTATGCTTTTTAGGCAATCAAATAACACTTGGTATTTAATCATACTAATATTATAAATGCGAAAGTGTGTTTGTTTGTTGGTTTGATGATTTGTTGGTTTGTTGGTTTGTCCTTCGATCACGCCGCAACGGAGCAATGGATTGACGTGATTTTTGGCATGGGTATAGTTGAGGACCTGGAGAGTGACATAGGCTACTTTTAATCCCGGAAAATTAAGTAGTTCCCGCGGGAATAACAAAAAACTTAAACCACGCGAACGAAGTCGCGGGCATCAGCTAGTGGTGAATAAACGGAAATACTGTAACAGTAACGGCATACTGATACGCATGACATCTCTCGCGCAGATGGCTTTTCTATGACTGAAATTGGGTTAGGAGGTCAATGCATAGGTAACTCGTAATATTTTGGCAGGGACTCCCTGAGTATTTTAATACGGTGGTTTCGAGATTCCCCGCAAAGAGGCCAAAATAGGGCCTAGAATTATCAATAATCAAAAACTATAAAAAGCTTTACCCTGAGTGACTGACAGACAACCTACAGCCCAAACGGCTGAACGTAGAAATTTTAAATTTTGAGAGAATATTCCTAGTACTTACCCTAGGATTTTTTGAAATTCCACCTCCAAGGAGGTTATGTAGGGGGTTTAAGATATTATATCCATGAAACTTGGTATTTGTGTTTCCGGCGATAAAAGAAGAGTTTTATGTTTTTTAGAGTATTTAGAAATTTCTTTTCACGCGAGCGTAGTCGCGGGCAAAAGCTAGTGCACAATTAAACTAATTGGTTCCAATTCCTTTGTCCGGATCCAGCGGACACTGAAAATTGGGCATAGCTTTCCAATCTACAAACAAAGAGCCGGCTGCAGTCGCGGAAGATTGCCCGATCGCAGATTAATTCAATAAATCTGAGATGTTTGCTCAGATCCAGCTTTGGGATCGTAGTATCTCACTTTAGTATTTGAGGATTTGCTGTGACCATAGTTTTGTTTCATCACTGACCAGGCTAACTCAAAACTCTATTTGAGTCTTGAAGTTTATATTTTAAGTCCTTTGACATCAGGAGTGGTTCAAGTTACGTTACAGTTAACATTGACTGCCATTAGAAGCAAAATAGGTTTTAATTACTTTGGATGCATGAATTCATACATTCATACTAATAAAAAAATTCGAAAGTGTGTCGGTCTGTCTGTCTGTTTTAACTGATTTTGATTTTGAATTTTTATAGGAATAAGATTTTTTTAAATTTATAGACTAGCGTTTGGCTGCAATCAGACTTATTGTTAAATCCCGGGGAAGGGCATAGGGTACCTACTTTTTATCTAGCAAAGTTAAGGTATACTTGTGAATCAAAAAACTGAATCCACGCTGATGAAGTCGCGGGCTTCAGCTAGTTTCAAACTAAAAACTTGTTATAAAAACGGCGAGCAAAAAGCTGTCATCAATGTAATGAATAACATGCATGCACACGGTATGCATAGTCTCGCGAATTTAGCGGAACTTCGTTTTTGCCTTTTAACTGAATGTTCGCTGACATATTATTTACATGAGCGTTTCGCGTTTTTGCGCAGTTTTCGAGCGCTTTGAAGTGCTTATATTGCCGGGTTTTTAGTTGAAGCGGGGATGTCCTCAAGTCATTTTATCTATCTATATATTATATAAAAATGGGAAAAGGAAATAGGGATTTTATTTCCCTTGGTCACGGCATCACACGTGAACTGCTGGACTAATTACGGTAATTCTTTTTTTTTTGTATAGGTGAGGACCTGGAGAGTGACATAGGCTACTTTTAATCCTGGAAAATTAAGGAGTTCCCGCGGGAATAACCAAAAACTTAAACCACGCGGATGAAGTCGCGGGCATCAGCTAGTCGCTGATAAAAATACTGTGTCGCAAGTTTTTATTTTTAACCGACTTAAAAAAGAAGAAGTTTTTTAATTGGTTGTATTTTTATTTAAATTTGTATTTAACTTTTGATATAACTGTTACAGTTTACAGTCTGAAGTCTGAAGTCTGAAGTCTGTTACAGTTACAGAATACAGTCTGGAATAGGCTACTTAGGTACTTACTTTATCTCGGAAAATTAAATAGTTTCCACGGGAACAAAACACCTCAATAGTTTAGGCATAAAAATCCAAATGACCTCTACCGGAAATCGAACGCAGCACCTAGAAGACCACAACGCTCAAAGATTTTTGAAATGAAGTATAGGTAATCCAAAAACTTATCTGACCCGGATGACAGCGTCGAATGAAAATTAAATAAAAACTAAATAGGTATAAAAATTAATTCCAATTTTGCCCTCCTGGTCAGTTAAGTTTGTGGGACTTTAAAATAACAACAGCTTATTGTATTAGTTTAATGTTTAACTTCAGTGCATTCAGTTGTAGGGAACAAAGGCGGGGTGCATCTCGGGCGGCGGGCATCCGCAGGCGGCGCACGTATCGCGGCCAGTGTCCGCGACACGCGAAACGTAAACTGCACACTACTTTTATGCTCTACTGCGCGTTATCCACTATAGAGCTTGATGTTGAATTTGATATCAAATTTTGAAGCAAAGAGCTGCAATTACAACTTTGTACTTACTACTTGAATATGCCTAGTTTTGCATATTAGATTATAAACCTTAATGCATTTTCATCTGTTTTATGAAAGGATTATCATTAATATTATAAATGTAAATGCATATTCGGTGTTTTAATACGATAAACATTGACAATGACTATGGTGTATGGAAAATGGCACTTAAAAAAAAATGGCACCAAGACCACAGATACACACTGTTGTATTATTAGATAGTTAAGTAAATTTTAATTTTGCACTCGGGCCCCTCCTGAAAATCAGCTGCCTATGCGGTTTGCGGTTTGTTATAATAGGTAGGTATATACCTCCCCTCTCATGCTGTGGCTCAGGCGCCCATTGAGCACACATAGTTTAAGCACTAGTATACATATTTATTAATACAATTTAATAATATACATCTCTAAGTATAAAATTCAAAGTCCTGACTGACTGAGTGACTGACTGACTTATATATCAACGCACAGCCTAAACCGCTGATCCTAGAAACATGAAATTTACAGGGTGTGTTCTTTGGGAAGATTAAGTATCCACTAAGAAAGGGTTTTTCGAAATTTCACCCCCAAAGGGGTAAAATAAGGGTTGAAAGTTTGCATGAAAGTCCGTCATTTCTCGAGTTATATCCATGAAACTTGGTATATGAGCTACCGGTAAAAAAATAAAAAAATATGTGTTTCACAGTTTTTGAAAATTTGACCCCCAAAAGGCGGGTGAAATATGGGATGAAATTTCTTATTAAAGTCCTTCATTTCTCAAGATATTTCTCAAGTTATATCAACGAAACTTGGTATTTTGACTTTCGAAAAATTGAAAAAGTACGTATCTCACAGTTTTTCAAAATTCCACCCCCAAAGGGGTAAAATAGACTTTGAAAGTTGGTATGAAAGTCATTCATTTTTAAGGTTAGGGCCATGCAATTAAGTTTTTGGTTGAATATGAAGAAGTAAGTGTTTCACAATTTTTGAAAATTCTAACCCCCAAAGGGGTGAAATAAAGGACGAAAATTTGTATGAAAGTCCTGCATTTCTCAAGATGTTTTCCAAGTTATATCAACGAAACTTGGTATTTTGGCTTTCAGTAAAAAATAAAGAAGTATGTGTATCACAGTTTTTCAAATTTTACCCCCATAGGAATAAAATAGAGGTTGAAACTTTGTATAAAGTCTGTCATTTTCAACCGACTTCAAAAAAAGGAGGAGGTTCTCAATTCGACTGTATTTTTTTTTGTTTGTTACCTCAGAACTTTTGACTGGGTGGACCGATTTGGATGATTCTTTTTTTATTTGAAAGGGCATACTTCCCATGTAGTCCCATATAAATTTTATCGAAATCGGTCGAGCGGTTTTTAAAATATCATTAATAAAATAAGTACTTTGTATAGCGTGTGCTTGTTGTTGTAAAGTTGGCGCGGGAGTTTGAAGTCGGTTGTATATAAAGAATTTTTTATATTAAATTATTCAAGTTGTAGTTATAAACTTGGTTAGTATTTGGAGACATAGTGATACACAGTTTTTGAAAATTTTATCCTCAGGGATGCTCAATAGAGAGCTTGTCCTTCAATCACGCCGCAACAGAGCAACGGATCAACGTGATTTTTTGCATGAGTATCTACTTTTTATGCTGGGAATTTAAGAGTACCCTGTGGGGAAAAAAACTTAAACCACGCGGATGATGTCGTGAGCATCTGCTAGTTATTTTATATAGGCACCGAGTAGTAAAATGGTCTGTGAATATAGGTAAGTAATTAATTTGTATAAGTTTAAGCTTGCGTCGGTCAATAAACATGTTATTTAAAAATTGTAGAATTAAGAACAGATACAATACAATGGCTAAACTTGTTGCTATTCGCGTCTGAGATACAATCTGTCTGCTCAGCTCACTTCCAGCGAGCGTTTATGCAATCAGTTGTTCTTTGAAGGCAGATAAGCTTTGACTGCAGATGGGGTCGATGTCGGCCCAACTTCTGCGATAACATCAATCCTTGCCAGACTTTGGTTCTTTGTTCACCACAATGCTGCGTTAGTCTATGTTTAACTTATTCCCACAGTGTTCCGGGTTCGAGTACCGAGTCGGATCAAAATATTGATTGGGTATATAATTGGATTATTCTTTCAAGAAATTCTCTGTAACTCCGGAGGTGGCAAATTGGCGGTGCGGAGAGAAGCCTTTGCTTTTTTTTATTCCACTACAAGTAACAACTATTGATCACGTGCACAAACACATTAACTGTGCATTAAATATCTGTTAGTTGAAATAGTGTGCCGTGGGAAACAACCAGTTATGAGAACATTTTAACCAAATATTATTCAACAAAACTGGCCGCCCAGCTTTTGTCCTTGTCATCATAAGCCAATAGACGTCCACTGCTGGACACAGGTGTCTTGTAGGGACTTCCGCTGAATCAAGCGACTCCCTACGACTCTGATCAAATAAAATAATGGGCCTATATAAAGTGTATAGTTACTTTTGTAATAAAGGTAAGGAGTTCAGTAAGGCCATAGATTAAATAAACCTGGTTTATATATTGTCTTTGGTAAGGCTAAAAGCAGAAAATTTCTGTTACTTTAAATGTTTAGGTACTGTTAGTTGAGGTATACTTAATAAACTATTCTTCTATACTAATTATCCATACTAATATTATAAATGCGAAAGTGTGTCTGTCTGTCTGTCTGCTACGCTTTCACGGCCCATCTGTTCAACCGATTTTGATGAAATTTGGTACAGGGATATGTTGTATCCTGGGGAAGGACATAGGCTACTTTTTATCCCAGGAAATTTAAGAGTTCCAGCGGGAATCAAAAAAAAATTATCTCTTCAATCGATTTTGATGAAATTTGGTGTAGGGATAGTTTGATACCTACCCGGGGAAGGACATAGCCAATTTTGTATCCCGGAAAGTTAAGGGAATCAAAAAACCTTAATCCACGCGGAAGAAGTTGCGGGCATCATCTAGTCACTAATATTATGCCACGCAGGCATAGGCAGATTTTGCCTCTTTACGATAAAAAGTTTTGACTGCCATATAAAAATCCACGCGTGTAGTTGTGTACAGTTGTTGCTGTACAGACTAATACGATAGAACTTAAATTATTTCCCATGGGTCTCAATACGCGCATCCCTCTCTTGTCCGTAGTGTGTATTCGCCCTTACGCTTATCAAATATAACCAATCTCACACATGTAAGGATATTATTTTTAATTTTCACTTTCACCCGCGGGTCATTTGTCGCTGCGACTGAAATTGACACGGCTCCATTAATCACCCCTATTCACCCCCCTCCTCCACCTTTTGACCCCTTGGAACCCCACGCGACCCCCCGTCATTCCTGTCAGTAACGGAGCGAATATTGATAAGGGGCCCATTGAAAGCTGCCAATAACACCTTTACATTATGAGTACGAAATTGTTTACATTTGGTTTGATTCACTCGTGCTTTATTTGATAGGGTTTTTGTTCGATTGCGGCGATAAACTCCATTGCAATAGGTCGTAATCAAAAAATACATTATACTGTGGCAAATGGTTATTGCATAGTGACTAAGTCTCAAGGGGCTGACTATTGTGTGGGACCCTCAGGCATAGGCCTCTATGCCTGAGGGTCCCACACAATAGTCAGCGTGGTTGATTATGACCTAAACCCTGCACAGTCTAAGAGGAGACCCGTGCTCAGTAGTGAGCTGGCGATGGGTTAAAATGATGATTGTGATGATTCGATGAATCCAATTTACGGTCCTTTACTAGAAACAATATAATTACCTTAATATTATATCGTCACAAAACTTAGACAGAGACAATTGGAATGTTGCACTAAATAATAAATTATATATTGTTTAGTGATTATTAAATAGAGCGTCAAGTTTTGAAGACGTCACAGACTAGTATTCCATATAACATCCTATACTGAGCGCCTGTTTCGACGTTTCAAAAAGGTTTAAACTTAAATAAGTAAAGCAATTCAAATCGACATTTAGTTTAGGACGACGAGGTTTTGCTCCCTGGACCAGGCCCGCAGCATGGCCTGGAGATAACATCCATAAGCAGCGAGTAGGTTGCGGTACAAACAGGGCATGCATATTCATGAGGCGAACGTGTAAAGCCATGTACACCTGGATTACACTGCTATACGTAGGTATACAGGTATTTAGACATCGTACCTACTTACAAGTATACTGCATTGTTTAGTTCTTTAATCCGTGGCCCACTTGGACAAGGACATTTAAACTGATTTACCTACTTAGTAAAATTTTGTATAATTTGATGTTTGCCAAGACCATCATGTGGTTGCAAAAAAGGGATTAGGAAGTCGGTGGTGTTTCACCCCCGTGCCTTGGAGAGCAAGTAAGCTGTCGTCCGGTCGAATTAATGAAGTAATGAATGAATGAATGAATTTATTTATTTATTTAGCAAATGTAGATACAATAATAGGTGAATTAGAAAAAAAACAATATTATCCTCCTATCTATACAATATTATCCTCCTATATATACTATCCTCTTTATATTTTTTAGAATTGAAAAAAATCAATCTTAAACTAGAATGGGACTTCTACACCCAGGCATTCTTTTTTTGTGGGCTAAACACAGTAAAGTAAGTATACTTCTAAAATCTCTCAGCTTTAATGCTGCTGCTTTCCGAAGCATCCAAAATCCAATTAGATGTAGTCACCAGTTTTTAAAGGGATCTATTACTTTGTCACGCGTTATATTCCTATAAGTTCATATTCTTCGGCATATTTCAGGAAAATCTTATACATTTGGCATTCTTGGAGCCAAAATACTTTACGTTAAGTTGATGCTAGCTTTACTGGGAACCTGGTTGAACCTCTAGCTGTAAAGTGTACGGTAATTGATAGTCGCCCCCGACGGGTTCTAAATGATTCCTTATTTATTCACCAACCCCTGTTCACCCCGCTCCCATACATAAACCAGCTCAAAACGTAGGTATGTAATGCTGATTTTTCTTTAACATTTAGGTGCACTTTCATGATAGATAACAATAGAGATTTTTGACAATTCGTGAAGAGATTGCTTTACCGATTTCACTATCAGGGAAATTATTTCAAATAAGTACCTACTTTTTTAAATCCGATATTACATATTATAAGTTTTAATTCATTTAATTGCGATCAGTGGTAGCAAATTATGATGCAGTAAAGTACCACCATCACTATAACAGCCCATTAACGTCCCACTATTGGGCACAGGGCCTCCACAGGGAATTAGAGCTTAGACCCACCACGCTGCTCCAATGCGGGTTTGCAGGTTTTAACAACTATTATCATGTTAGTGATAATAACCGGGACCGACGGCTTGTCGTGCTCTCCGAGGCACGGGGGTGAAACACCCACCAACTTCCTAACTCCGGGCTAGTACTGAAAATTTCTAATCAGAAAAACCCAATACTTAATTATGGCCCGACCCGGAACTCGAATTCGGGACCTAGTCGGCCGCAGTCAAGGTAAAGTACAGTGTGGTTTTATTAAACCTTTGCCTCTAAACAGCATCGCACCAAAACGCTTAATCGCTTGGCGCCAATCGCGAATCGCTTAATCGCTAGGTGGGCTAGTTGCCAGGTGAGTACTGCCGATGCCTCCCGAAAAATGTAGAAATGTCATATTTTTAAAATTACTTCAGCTGAGAATCAATCCCGGGACTCTTATGACTACAACTTCGCTCACTAAGGTAATCTAGTAGGAAGTAAGCTCAGTAGTTATTACAGTTTCATAAAACTAAGAAAAGATTGTAACTGTAAAAACAATTAAAACCCCTATCAAAGAAAGTTGAAAAGAACATTTTTCTCAGTATTATTTCCTTACTTTCACAAAAATGCCCGCCAGCAGTTAAAGTTTGGTATCAACGACTTGGTATAACTTACTTAGAGTCAAATATTTTCTGCTTAGTTGTGTTACGTGACCGGTCGAGTTTTATTGAACCGATTGCTGAGCTGGCATTCGATCTTTACTTTAAGTACCTACCTACTTGTATTTCCTCTTGTTTATACAAGCACTGACCAGCCATTTAAAATATGTTTTCTTTAAGCCCCAAAGCTAAAGATGGGTTAGGGGAGGTCAGCTCAAAGCGGCCATAGGAGGCAAAGCGGCCACTCTTAATTTTTCGGTTTTTTGAAATGATAATGCGACGTTGCAGTTTTGTCGCATAAGAAACCTCCCGCCCCGCGCCGGGCAGTCATTCGATAGCGATAGGACCGATCCTGTGGCTACAGTGTCGAAAATATTATTTTTGCATGTTTCGTTAAAAAAATGCAAGGTAAGTTCATCCTGTTTTGATCATACCTCTTTATATTTAAATCCTTTTATAATACGTGTATTGTTTCTTATCTATTTGGCTTGATTTGTGCAAAATTTGCTCAAAAGCAAATGTATAAAAGTGTGAACAGCCGAATTTTTAAACAATATGGCCGAATAAGGCAAAGCGGCCTGGGCAAAGCGGCCAACTGACCGTTTTGCCCTTATTAAAAAATATTATGATAAGATAGATAATGCTTAATTATTTTGTTTAGCTGGTGAACAATTATAAGAGAAAAACCAACCAAGGATCATGGGATAAAAATCTTATGGCACGGGCGATCAAAACGAAAAAATAACAAAAGGCTGTGTAACTTCCATAATATTATGTTTAAAATATACCATACTACCTACTTAGCTAAGGTTAAAGAAATTGTAAGACCTTATGATTAAATAATGAGAATACTACCTAGTTTTTAATTAGTAGAAACTCAGACTGAGAATAAAATGTTATTGTTAATGTAAGAGCAGTATTTGTTGATTGTTAAAAATATTCAAATGTTAATAAAAACTAAACCTGTGTTAAAGTTTCTAAAAATTTATGCTTAATAAAAGTTTGATGACTGAAGTTTTCAAACTAAATAAGTTAATTTAAATTACTTTTAGGAATTATTATGATTAAAATAATGCTAATGTATTAGTTAAATCTCATCTTGGACGGAGAAAATAGAAATAATTTGATTTTTATAATAGTATAAAAAAAAACATTGATATTTTAATTACATACATTGAGTTCGAGGATATTTTTATAACTCTCTTAGTAAAATAATGATAATTACTCAATAAACTGTATCTGATTAAATTTAAAATTATTTTGAAACTGAGAACTAGAAACTGAACCGAACTAGAAATTGAGTATAAGACGGGTAAAATTAATATCAAATGTTTCTTTAATAAATAATGTTCTTTTATATTTTTTGGTCATTTTTATTTCGTCAAGCATGTTAAATTAAAAAAAAAAAAAACAATTATACGCAGTAACGTTGGGGCTGGCCACGTTGCCCTTGGTCCCCTGGCCGCTTTAGGCGGCTGCTCGGGCAAAGCGGTTTTTTTACAAGTTGCCGTAATTAAGACATAATATGCTTATTATTTCAATTTTCGAGACCTTAAATTTCATAAATCATAAATTTAATAAATTTCTTTCCCATCAGTATAAAATTCTTGTGGAAAATCAATCGTTTGATAGGTTTTTTCTTTTCTCAAAGTTAAGGTGGCCGTTTTGAGCTGACCTCCCTATTATAAGTTTCGCTGTGGTCTTATAAGTAAGACGTCTCGAATTCGAATCCCTGGCAGGGCCTATTTCCATCCATCCGTCCATCAGCCTTTATGCGTCCACTGCTGGACATAGGTCATTTCGAGAGCGCGCCACCAAACACGGTCCTCTGCCTTCCTCATCAACCCGCTTGCCGCCGACTTCGGAATTTATAATTTAGGAGGGCCTATTTAGGATTTATTTTCAGTATTTTATTTCTTATTCCCTTACACATTTTAGCCCGCTATTATCCTAGACTGCATCATCACTTAATACCAGGAGAGATCGCAGTCAAGGGATAACCTGTAAGGGCAGGGATGGAAATAAGTTGTCAGTTACAATTGCTCTATTGGCTCATTTTATAATCCGTATTTTTAATGCCTTTAATATATTATGCCATATAGTACAGCAATTCCTTCGAATGTTGTTGTCAATTTTTACGAAACTTCATCAGCGGACCAACCAAAATGGCCACCAAAGCGTGCCGAAGTTATAATGCCCATCAATGCTTTTTTTTTTTTAGTATAACATAGATAGGCAAAGTTGACGCGTCAGGCTCGCCCGACTTCAACATAGTGTGTAGAAATCAATTTTTTTTTTTTACTTTACAGCGGCTTTGGAAGTCGGTTTCTTGAAAAGAATTTTATTGTGAAATATGCTTGCGCTTGACGGCAACCATGCTTAGTGCAAAGCAATGATGAGGTCTAGGTTGGAACGCGCTTGCCTAGATGATGACTATTCACTCTTGCCTTGAAAGTACTTAAGTTGTACGTGGCAGGAAACACGTGCGCTGGGAGTTGGGTTCGTCTCAGTAACGTCGAGCAAAAATGTTTCGTGCGAGTAGATTGGACGTCGACCACATAAAAATGCCATCGTTGTCGCTGCTACTTAACATAATAATTTTTTGACAGAATAAAAATAAAAATAATCTTCTTTTTTTAAAAAAAAGTTCACATTCACTCGGGTCATTTGTCGCAGTGAGTGAACTTGATGCGGCTCCATTAATCACTTCCCCCTCCCCCCTCGCTCCTCCCCCTGTCGGCGGCAGCGCGCGAATTGATAACAGGGCCTATTGAAAACTTGCAAGTAACACCTAGTTTGTGCCAACTACTGGAAGTAATAGGGTGATATTGAGCTTTTCCCACATGGGCGAAAACACACTTTTTTTACCCATTACAAGTTGGCGCTTGACTGCGATCTCACCTGGTAGTAAGTGGCCTGATGGTATTGTTTTGGCTGAGTAAGACGACGATGCGACGACAAAATGAAAATTAGCTTCCAAGAACAAAATATGTGGTATGTCTACGGTAGGGCTCCAGAAGCCATGCTAAAACCTTTGACGGTCGATTTTTATCAGCGCTGTAACAAATAGATAGACGGTTGGACATAATCGTTTATATAAAAACATATTAGATACTATTTAGATAAAAACTATTCAATTGAACACAAAAGTTGAAATAATCAGTTGAACTGGTGATAACTACCCTCTTGTTCTGCCAAGGAACCCTAAAAAGAAAAAACATTCCAAAAATCATTTTTAAGGTTTTTAAAATACGTAGACCGTATCGGTACAAAACATGAAATTGCGGATGCGACGGGACACGATCCTCTGGTTATCACGATCGGCAATAATGAGTTTGTCAACAATTTCCACGCCACGGTTAAAAAAAAGTTTTTTTGCCTCATTTTTAAAACATTTTCAGCAACTACGCTACGCTGTTTTTACGAGGTCACTAACACTGTCAATCTGAAACGACATTTGCATCATGGTATTATCTCATACTAATGAATAAGACCAAGATAAGTCAATAAGACCTCATGCAAAACCTATAAATGCGTAACTAGCTAATAGGATTCTTCTGTTGATTGAAAATTGAAATTGATCATATAAAACGGTATATTATGGAATCCTCTAGCGGTCTAGGAATTGCAATCCATCTCATAACAATTTTCAATATGGAAATAGCCTAAACAAACGACCTAATAATATATAGGTCGAAAAGAAGAACCATGATTCTTGTAATACTTGGATGATTCATAAAAAAACTAAATTTTTATAAGTTTCTTCCCATCCCTTTTTTAACTAAAATATTTCTGCGAAATAAAAACTACTGTAAAGTTTATTCACACAAAAACGAGAAGGTGATGACGTGGAGTTTCTTACTATCTTTTATTTTATTACTAGTTCAATATTTTCAGCTTCACCTTGATTGTTCTATATGTCTGAAAAGTTTGTTAGTAGGGGTTATAGTAGGGAGTAGTTATAGAAAAAACCTACCCATATACAAAATACCAACTCTTTTAATTCTGCGGTTTTTTTAGTTAAGTACTTTCTCTTATATGTATAGTTAACTGAAAATATGGTGCACTATCTCCGCAAAACCTTCGAAATTGAAAATAATTCTTCAGAGATCTAAATCCAGTATTGGAAGTATACAAACGTTATATTGATGAAAAAAGTTTGCTTATTTTAATTATATCCCGCAATCTCTACCTACGTTGTCACCCCAGTCGCGAGGCAAGCACTCTTCAGGAGGCATAGTTTCAGTTGTTAACTTCCGCGGCAAACTCTATCATGTAAATTGGCACGAGGCATGACTCTTAATTATTTAATGGTTCATCAAGAACCACCAGTCACGAAGGGTTTTTATGAAACTTTATTACGATCGAGTAATTGGAGGGCAGAGTTATTATTGCTACTATACAATTCGTCACTCAACTACAATTAAGTAATTTCACTTTGTTATGTTATTCAATCGGGCAAGTGTGTTTTAAAGTGTGTTTTTAGGGTTTCATACCTCAAGAGGAAAAATGAACCCTTAAGGATCACTTCCTTGTACGTCTGTCTTTGTGTCTGTTAAATACCTTTTTCTCAAGAACGGGTGGAGGTGTTAAATTAAAATTAACATCAAATAATTTGGTTTACTATCCCTTGGAGCTGTAAATAAATCAAACCTCTAAGTCAACGCAATCAAAAGACATATTTTGACACTCGCCAATAAATCAAGAGGGTACTTCCTGTTGACTTAGAATCATGAATTTTGGCAAGTATCAAGGACTTACTCGGTACTCGGTTACTACTCGGTATAGAAAAATCCGAAAACCTTTAATTAGGGTTCCGTATTCATAGGGTGTCGAATGGCTTGTTAGGCGCTACTGCTATTGTTTTCACAGCCGATTACGTGTTGCTATATTATCTTTCTTGTTCTTAACTGAAATAATTTATATTGTATGGCCGTGATGGATGCAAAAATTTAGTTTTAAAAGTATGGCACCCTTTATTTTACCGCCCTTATAATATTTAATTACCCTTTGATTATAATGACATTGTCTTAACGCCAATAAACAAACTCCCTCATAGCCGCTTTATAGTTTCCGCCAGTTTACCGCGTAATTACTGACTGACTGCATTAACGGAGCAGCCTTCACGGGTAACGACCCCGCATCAGACCAGCGTAACGCGACCCCTATTCCTCATAAAAACCCTTCATTATAACGACAATGTTCTTAATAGAGCCAAGGAATCGGGGCCAGGGTATGATGGTAAGGTTGGCTAAAGTAACGGTTCTCAAACTTTGGGAAAATTTCCGCCTACAGATTGTATTTCTTTAGAACTTATACACAGTTGGTTGAGAAAAGGTATCCGGCTTTATTTATATTTAACTACTTATGATGCCCGCAACTTCGTCCGCGTGGATTATAACAATTTTTTTACTAGATGATGCCTACGACTTCAGATTTTTAATTCCCGCGAGAAATCTTTAATTTTTTCCGAGATAAATAGTAGCCTACCTGTTATAACAGACTATAATCTATCTCTGTGCCAAGTTTAATCCAGATCCGTTCAGTCGTTCTGGGGTGATTGTATAACAAATATCCATCAATCCATGCAAACTTTTGCATCTATCATATTAATTAGATATTTGTATAGATCACCCCCAGGTTCGCCAGAGGCTGATTAGGTTGTGAACTTTGGGGAGCCATGCCCGCTAACAGACCCCGTGGCTCATTTGGCCCTAATATCCCCCATCAAGGGTTTTTATGCGGCAAAGAGGTAAATCAGGTGCCTTTGATCCAAGATTGTGAGCTAACGACTCGGCTCGCTGACTTTGGCCCGACATTTTTCCGTTGATATTCTTTAATTTAACTAACCGAGATGAAAATGGAAGGCTGTTGAATATTCCACGCATATTATACAGGTACTAAGCTATTCTCTTATTTTTTTTATTTATATAGATGATTACTGCGACTCCGTCTGCGTAATTGACCTTTTTTGATTCCGGGATAAAAAGTAGCCTATGCCCTTCCTCGGGATGTAACCTATCTCTGTACCAAATTTTATCAAAATCGGTTGAGTAGGTAGTTGGGCTGTGAAAGCGTAGCAGACAGACAGAAAGACAGACACACTTTGGTATTTAAAATATTCATATAAGTATGGATTCCACAACATGTTAGCCCTTGGCTGCGATCTCACCTCGTGGTAAGTTAAGATGTAGTCTAAGATGGTAGCGGGCTAAACTGGCCTGGATATGGCAATAATATTACACCCATGATACCTATAGTACGCCTTTGTAACGGAATGTAAAAAGCTTGGCAGCATATCTTTACCAGTAGAAGTAACTAGCCGAACCGTTCCGCCAGGCCAGACCAGAAATAAATCAAACTATTCACCCACGGCCGAAGCCTACTACCAGATAAAACGGTGCCAATAGGCATGATGACTGATTTTGAAAAATGGTCAGGTTATGTTCAGAAGTATCTACTATTTCGAAAAAATATCTTATTTCAGCAGAAAAATAAGGTTTGGTAGATAAAATTGGCATATGAAATTTAATTTTTAAAATTCACGCCAAAACGTTCGGCGGTGCCATGGCGTCGTTTGTGACGTCACTATTGTTTTTACCAATGTACTCTGTGCAGTGTGCAGTAAACAATAGTGTGATTGTCAAAGCTCGAAAGCAAACAATTGTGACGTCATTCGCTTCTTGGTGTTTTATCCAATATGGCGCATTGCTGTATTTTATCGTTTTATTTTATCAAAATAAATAGCAATCTCACTCGAAATAGAAAAATAAATACGTTTTTTATAATCCATGA
Source organism: Erebia epiphron (assembly GCA_963932025.1). Lineage (NCBI taxonomy): Eukaryota > Metazoa > Arthropoda > Insecta > Lepidoptera > Nymphalidae > Erebia > Erebia epiphron. The sequence continues at coordinate 447,757 of OZ009947.1, read as the reverse complement.
ATCCTATTTCATTAGCTAAATTCAAAATTTCATTGATTCTTGGTTACTGTCATCATGCCTATTATAAGACCATTGTCATCATCAATTCAACCCATTGTCAGATCAGTACTGCACACGAGTCTCCTCTCAAAATGAGAAGTGTTTGGCCCAATTATGTTCTAATAATTGAAGATTGTGTAAAGTGTAAACGATAAAAAAGAGTGGATTTGACTCGCTCCAGCTTTACTTGGGACTGCAGTTACTTGTATTATCTTAATAATGATTGCAAGTATTTTTACCCGACTGCGGAACGCACAGGGTTATGTGTTCATCAGTCTATATATGTTTGTATGTTCCTTGCAGGACAGCTACAGCCTAAACGAATGGACCGATTTTGATGAAACTTGCACCAGTTTGTGCCGAATATATCATTAGAGTGTCACTGTGGAAGCCAAATTTGAGAAAAAACAAAATGGCGCCTTCTAGAAGCCATAATGTAACAAATTAAAAAATAAAAGTCGATGGACTATGGCAAGTGGGTTATCTATGAAAAGGTCTTTTAAAATCATAGTTAGGTTTCCTTGATCATTTTCTCATTTTAACGATCATTTAGGATTTACGAGGTTTCAAAGGTGGTATTCCTTTGTGACACATTACCGAAAAAACGGCTGAACCGATTTTGATAGTAATTGCACTAATAGATTTGTTTTAGTCTTCCGAGTGTCACAACGGAGGCCGAATTTGAGAAAAATAAAATGGCGTCGACTGGAAGCCAATTGATAAATGAAAGTCGATGGGCTATAAGCAAGTGGGGTATCGTTAGATAGGTCTTTTAAAATCATACCTAGGTTCTTAAAACCATTTTTCCGTTTAAATGATAATTTAGGATTTACGAGGTTTCAAAGGAAATGTTTAAAGTTCCTACTCATATCATCTACCTATATCTATCAAACTAGGTGAATTATCTCATAAACCACTCAACCGATTTTAAAACGTATATCACTTGTAGAAAGCTACATTATTAATAAGTAAAATGGCCTATATTTTATTTCCAAACAAATTAGAGATCCTTACGAAAATTGTAATAATGTTAGTTAAGTCGGAAAAAATCATCTCATCTGAGAGCTTACGTGGCGTGCGCTGCCTAAATCGTTAAAGTTACACGACAATAATGTATGATGGAAACGTTCTTCTCAAAAAGTTCTAAAAAAAAAAGTCCGCGCTAGCATATAACTATCTTTTAAGGTTGGCTCACAATAACCATTTTTATGATTTTTAAATTTGCTCTAAACAATGCTTTACTTGCGAAGGTGTTTTTATCAACATAGTATTAATCGATAATTCGTTATCAAAATAAATATCTTACTCATCTTAAGTATTTAATTTAGACAAAAATTGTCCTTTACAGCATTCAATTTAGACGAATATCTTATGAGATATCGTAGAAATACAGTAACCTTCATCAGAAAATGACGCGGCCGGCAGCGGATAGGTAAGGGTGAAGGTGGGGCGTACCTACGTTCTCATATATTACGGTAACGTTACATGCAGCGCTCATTCGACTAACATAACTTCCGACTAACATTTTTAATGTCTATTAAAATATTGGTTCCGAGTCCACTTAGATATAAACTAAATACTAATTAAATAAATACGCCCACTACGTACTAAATACGATACTTTTTTGCATTGTCTACGGGCATTTTCGTAAGTGGCCGACGTTCATTGCTCGTGACGTCGATGCGATAGGACTCTCCAAAATAAATGAGCTCATTTTTAGGAAAAATAGCAGATTTACAAACATTACCAAATTAATATTAGCATGATAATGTTAATATGCAAATTTGATGATGGTTATGGTGATCACCGCTCGTCACTATGCCCATGCTTATTACTACTTCTTATACAAAATACTTATTAGTACCTTTGGTGCTACCACAGAATAGATAATAATTGATGCTACTTCGAGCAGATAAAACGTCGCCTGTTTACGGTAAATGCTTAACTAAAAAGTTTGAAATAAAAAAGTAATTTAAAAAGAACAAAAAACCCGACTGCTTGGATATCAAAAAGTATAAAACAAGACATGAATTGAAGTATTTCATTATTATAAATTAAAAATCGTATAGTATTAATAAAATTTATCAAGGCGCAGTCGCACGTCCAATAGCTAACCTTAACGTGCGACTGCGCCTTAATAAATTTTATTAATACTATACGATTTAAATTTATAATAATGAAATACTTCAATTCATGTCTTGTTTTATACTTTTTGATATCCAAGCAGTCGGGTTTTTTGTTCTTTTTAAATTACTTTTTTATTATAAGGAGCAACCACCGAGTTTCTTGCTAGCTCTTCTCGGTAAGAATGTCATTCCGAACTAGTGGTAGATAGTTTCAGTAGACGATTCAAAAGCACATGGAAAAGTTTATTTGAATATAAAAAACATTTGAGTCTGAGTTTGAATATACCACGCAGTGGCAATAAGTTTAAGTAAGTAAACTCAAGTATGTCGACACAGGTGCTTGTAAGGCGTATATTCAGTAGATTGCATCGAGTACCGGAAGCGTGTAGCAACTGTTTAACGCGATATAAATCCGCAACTCGCACCTGCGAATGAGTATGCGCCAGTGCACTGGCGTGCGCGCTGGTATATTGCCCTGTACTCTGTGTAGAATACACCACACTGTTAACATACATCACAAAGACAAATTTAAATATATTTTAACGTTTAAAGTTTAAACTATCGTGAGAGACATTAATTATAAATAGTCGGAAAAATTTCCGACTAGTTTCGAACCCGTTCGGGGCCGTTATTCATGATAAGCTAAGCTGATGCCCGCGACTTCGTCCGCGTGGATATTTTTTTTAAATCCTGGGCGAATTCTTTGATATCTATAGATAAGATGTCATTCTGCAAGTCCTCACCTATACCCATGCAAAAAATCACGTCAATCCGTAGCTCTTCTGCGGCTTGATTGAAGGATAAACCAATAAACAAACACACTTTCATTTGCATTCACTAGTAGGAAATATAATGAACTGAACAGATAATTTTTTGATTCCCGCGGGAACCTTCGATTTTTCCGGGATAAAAAGTCCTCCCCCGGGATATAACCTATCCCTGTACCAAATTTCATCAAAATCGGTTGAACAGATGGGCCGTGAAAGCGTTGCAGACAGACAGACAGACAGACACACTTTCGCATTTATAATATTAGTATGGATATGGATTTTAAAAAGGTGTCAGCACACTACTGTATCTAAGAATAATGTTCGTCAGTAAACAACAGAGTCACAGCGCGGAAGTAGACAGCGAATTTATAACATTTCACGAACTTATTCCCCGCGTCACCACCAGGCTCGCTCGCCCTACTGCGTCGGCGAACTTTCAACAACAATAATATACTTCAAAGTTGGTACCGATTCCGGTGCGACGTGTGTAACGAGTGAACGAAGTTGCTCCCAACTCCCAACTCCCAACTCCCAACCCCGGTCTCCGGGCAGCGCTGACAGGGAATAAAATCCGGGATCGTATAAGCCTCAACAATGTATTGAGAGAATTTAATTTGTTTAATACAGTATACTTAAGACACTGAAGTGGCAGTGGACAGGTCATATTGTCTGTCGCAGTGTTGAGCGCTGTTATCTTAACATGGGAGGTTTCGGGTTAGATACCCGGCAGGGATTTTTAAAGATAAATTACAAGCTAACTAGAACGAGTCAAAAAAAACCTTTTTGATTCACAGTTTAAAGTGATATATCGTTGAATAATTATATTTTGAAAATCATTATTTCTAAAATTTCTCAGACTTTTGAAAATAATAACCGCCAAAATTTTAAGGAATAAGCATGGCTATGGAATGTTACCTTAAGAGTCTTTGACACGCTCTTGGCCATTTTCTTTGAAAATACATAATAGAATGTGCTTTATTTTAGTTAGTATAGAATGTATTGTTATATGAGAAAACGCTAAAAACTACTTAATTAGTTTTAAAATACCTGGAATATGCCTTAGAGTTTTCATCAAATTACGTTGTATTCAAAACACGCACTTCAAGCGCTTAAAGTTCGATAACTCCTCATAAGTTGTTTACTGAACGTCAATAGAATTCAGGAGCACCAGGTTATTTATTATCCTGCAACTTCCGGATAACCTGAGAGGAGTAACAAAGTGATAAACTTCCTTAATACCACTTCGTAGTACAAAACATTTATATTACCTGAAATCCGTTGGCAAAAATTTTACAAAATGATTCCTATTTTATAGCAAACTTGATCGTAGTCATTGTCGTCGTCATCCGATTGACGACCACAGCTGGACATACTTAGGTCTTTAATAAAAAATAATTTCCAAAAAACCGACTTCCAAAGCCACTGTAAAGTAAAAAACAATTTTAATTTCTACACACTATGTTGAAGTCGGGCGAGCCTGATGGGTCAACTTTGCAACAAACGTAAACCCGCCAACAAATAATGCTAACATACATATTCGAAGGATCAATAAACTAAATAACGATAGCAAATTATTATTCCTCAGTCAGACTGAAGCGTAAACAAATATTCCGTCTATTTATTGTTTAGCAAAAAACCACGATAAAAGCCTAGATTAACGCTTCAAAGGTTCCATAAGCAAATAATCACTTTCATTAAGTATGTAAACAAAACCGAGCAGAAACAGCTTGCTGGCTTGTTAAAAAAATTAGACGCAAGTGTTACCACGGGGGGCAGTCTACAATTTTCCGCAATAAATCAAGTTGTGATTACAGAGCGCGGTCCTAAGTAAACGATATGAAAATGTTATAGACGTACCGGATTTGTGTGGGAACGCTGTTATGGGAGGGAGAGTGTGTACACACCTCCCTTTTTATTACAGGAGAGTCACGAAGCTCTTGTTTATTATTAGAAGTTTCTGTTTAAAAAATAATAAAGGTATGGAATCTATAGCGATTAGCAATATTATAAATCCCAAAGTGTGTCTGACTGTCTGCCTGCTGTCGGCTACCCTCTTTTCAATCGAGATGGGTTGCATTCCTAGGAAGGAAATAGGCAATTTATCAACATCTAATAGGGATGATGACAAGTCAATTCAATGAGCAACTCTTCTGGTATGGAAGTTTGTATGAAATACATAGTTGTGACTGTGATTGGTGACATCATCAAATTTCAACACATTTTTTTTCCGTTGCTCCGTTGCGGCGTGATTGAAGGACAAACCAACAAACAAACTCTTTCGCATTTATAAGATTAAAAGTACGATAGTTAATTTTGACATGGGCAACATCCCTGTTCTGTCATTAGAAAGTACAAAATTTCAGCATCCAATGTTTACGTTGGCCGGCCGTGATTTACCAACTGCAGCCACAAAGTAGCAAAGTTTCCAGTTGAGGGCGGAAGGGGGTGAGGCAAAGTATCTGTGCGCAGAGATATGTCCCACTAACGTCTGTTGTCTGTTGCGAAGTAACTTTATCTTGGACTGTTTGGGGGATATTATATTGGAATTTAGAAAATTCTATAACAAACTAATCTAATTAATTTCGTTTCAAAGTTTTAACATAGTAAATATGGGTGAGCGTTGATAGTCTAGTGGTTTTGTAGCGGTTACTACAGTGTAAACTAAATGACGCTAATTGTATCTACATCACAGGATAGCTGTTAATCGATTGAAATTTTTATCTCATCACATATTTTATTTTATTTTATATACATGTCACCGTAAGATTGTAAAATTGTAAACTGTCGAATGATTACAATATAACGGATTATTTTTCGGTAGATTATTAACCCGTAATTAATATTTCAAAAATTGACGGTGACACATATATATATATATATCGATATAACGATATAACGGATATAACGGATATACGGATATATATATATCCGTACTTACTTATTAAAATCGTTATCTAATCAATGTGAGCCTACACCGCTGGTTAGAAACTTGAAATTTTGACAGTAGGTTCCTTTTGTGACGTAGGCGCTCACTTTAGGGAGGGATTTTCAAAATTCCACCAATAAGGGGGTGAAAGTTTGTATGATAGTCCGTCATTTCTCAAGTTATATCCATGGAACTTGGTATACGAGCTACTGGTTGAAAATGAAGAAATACGTGTTTTACAGTTTTTAAAAGTTTACCCCCGAAGGGGTGAAATAGGGGATGAGAGTTTGCATGAAACTCCTTCATTTCTCAAGATATACTCAAGTTATATAAACGAAACTTGGTATTTTGGCTTTCGTTAAAAAAATAAGAATTACGTGTGTCACAATTTTCCAGAATTCAACCCCTAAAGTGGTAAAATAGGGGTTGAAAATTTGTATGAAAGCTATAGCCATGAAATTTGGTATATGAGCTGCGAGTTGAAAATTAAGAAATACGTATTTCACAGTTTTTGAAAATTCGACCCCCAAAGATGGAAGGCCTTCATTTCTCAAGATATTGTACAAGTTATATAAACGAAACTTGGTATTTTGGCTTAATTTGGGTACAAAAAAGAAAAATACGCCCCTTATTGAGAACTTCCTCCTTTATTGGACGTCGGTCAATAAAGGCTCATTAAGGCTTGTCGGTTCCTGTTAACCGCTGCTTGTTCAGTTGGTAGTTTGTTGCTTACTCTAAGCTATAATACGAGTATATACCTAATTCAAAACCGCGTCCGCTCCAAATAAATATTTGAGTCGTGCATCGTGTTCAACGAAGTTATAAGACCAAGCACCATTACTGTAGACGTCTCTACGTGGAATAAATAAGACTTATAAAATAGCAAGATGATGCCCGCGACTTCGTACGCGTGGATTTAGGTTTCCAAAATTCCCATGGGAACTCTCTATGGCTATGTCCTTCCTCTGCAACCTGTTTTCGGACCTACTAAATTTCGTCAAAATAGGCTGTCAAATTAGGTAGGTAGTAGGTAGGTAGGTGGTAAATGGACCGCGTATAAGCGTCGCAGACAGATAGATAGACTGACATCCATTGAAAGTTTGGATGGATGGATAAATGTAATTATTACTCAATTACGCCAGAACAGCTGAATAGACCTGGATGAAATGTGACACAGAGATAGATTATAGTATGGAATAACACATAGGCTACTTTTTATCCCGGAAAATGAAAGAGATCTCGCGGGAAGTAAAAACCCTCAATCCACGCTTACGAAGTTGCGGGCATCAGCTAGTATAATGTATGATATTAACATAGATAGTATGGATATAATAAATATAGAAAAATCAAATTAACAACCCACACGCTGCAACACAAGATGCCAATTCTATCAGGTTTCGACACGACTTAGCATGAAATTCACAAAAGAACTACTCATAAAATAAAACATTGGCTGATGGCTCTCAAAACATTACCATACGGACGTGGCGTAAACGATTTCGCAGCGGAATGAAAAGAGCTCGTGATTTGAATAATCGCAGTCCGGAAGTGGCGCTTACAGAGTCTGCCCCGGCGAACTGTCTCACTACGACTTCCTTTTCATCCTACTTGGGAAAAGGAAGGTCTCGTTTGACTTCAAAATACTATACCTATTGTGGAGATCCTTGCAGGAGACATCCATCCAGCCGTGGATGTCAGTCGGTGAGACGACGAGGTAAGTCTTTATTTTTAAAACCCATCAAATGCTAGTCAAACTCGCGCACAAAGGATTCCGCACCACCGCACAATATAAATTATTTTAGTAAATGACAAGACAGATGTCATAACAATACGTTTTAAGCTACTAGTGCTATACGTTATAAGCTATAAGTGTGAACTATGAGGGTTCATTTGTTCCTCTTGAGGTACGGCTACGGAACCCTAAAAAAAAATGATGGTATTTTTTTGTCTACTGTACATTACAAGGCAGCCATTAAATAGAAGTAGCCACTCATGCGTGGAATGTAACAAATGTACAGTCGCAATAAAAAGCCACATTATAGTTACAAAAGGAACAAAAGAACCACTTTACAAGTAAATACATTGGAAAATATTTTAAAAGTTTCTAATGAGGGAGCATATTATACGCTAGTTTTATAATAACAATGCTTCATATAGTCTCTCCGCCGAGATTTTAATTAAAAACCAATAATTTTTCATTCGGTTGTTCGATGATTAACGAGTATATGCTGAGAGTAGGCACGTACTGCTAATTGACTGTATCGGGAGAATATACGATGTTCGATTATTAATTACTCATTTCTACATAAGCGATCTTGACCTCTATTGTTTCTTTTGTAAAGCTCCAATTTGCGTGACTGATAATACTCATTTTCAAGTGGTGAATGTAAAAAAAATTGAGCTGAACGTATAAAAAGGTAACAACAATAAAAAAGTACAATGAATTAGTTCTTTTGTAGTTATTTGAAGCAGACACAAACGATCAGATATAAAGAATTTTGATAAAAATAAAGGATTTTACTTATTCCACGTTCGAATAAGTACACAATACATTGTTGTAAATGCAAATAAGCAAAAAAGGGTAGAGTCGTTTTCCTTTTTTTTTATTCAGGCACCCGTATAATAAAATATGTTTATTTACTTCCAAAATCCCTGGTCATGTACCGGTCCATACAGTGAAAAACAACAAATAATGTACAAAGTTACATTCCACCCCCGAGACGAGGGGCTGAAACGGTCTCGAATAGGAATGACCACATTACGACACCGCACGGTCCCGTAACAATTATGACCGAAAAAAATCACACAACTATAAACCTAATGATAAATCACACAAGGACCAGATTGGTTTGAGTAGGGTGTAAGATTTGTAGGCAGCGTTAATAAAGGTATTCCGCCACATGCTCGTATTGTTCGTAACGTAGCTATGAAAGAATTTTGTTGACTTGCTACTTACATCTTAGGAAAAATTTAAGGAGTTTACAAATGGTTAGAATCTTCTCGGTAGAAATGTTATTCCGAACCAGTGGTAGATTTACTCGACGATTCAAAAGCAGGTTTGAGTTTGAATGTGAATAATGGGGACTTCAGAATGTTTTATTAATTGTTTGTTTTTATACGACTGCCTGAAAAAAGGAGTATATTATTGTTTTCAGGGTTCATGTATGTACTATGTAAGTAAGTATGTATGTATGTGAGTTTGTATATTCCAAACTTAAACTATCTCTGTACCAAATTAAAAATGAAATTTAACGCATTTTTTTTAATTTATAAAAACATTCCGTGGAAGTTAAGGAACATACGACAAAAAAATTAGCCGAATTGGTCGAGCCGTTCTCGAGTTGTGCGCTTGGCAACATTCATTTTTATTTTTATTTATATAGATTATGCATCAACGAGAAGTGGTTTAAATGGTTACTGGGTCAGATAAAATGGTATTTCAATGATACTATTCCTCGGTAAAGAATTTAATTTAAAGTTGAAAGAGGCTTGTAGGGAATTAATAGGAATAAAAGCATTAAGCACCGCGAAGACTCCGGCGTTCGCAATGATATAGGTGCAAAAAATGAGAACGCGTTTAATCTGCCCGGGGCCATTAATCTCCCACACTCCGTCGCCCGCCATCTTAAATACTGTAAGTACAATACCTACTTTTTATTTCAAAGATGTATCAACTCATTTATTAGCTCAATTAGATGATACACGTAGAACCTTCCGTTTTATAAAATATTGGGTTGATGTATTTAGCTTATCTGTTATTTCAGACTATAATCTCTCTCTGTACCAAATATTATCATCCAAATCCGTTCAGCCGTTCTGGCTTGATTGAATAACACATATCCTTCCATACATGGAAAGTTTCGCATAATATATTATACTTATATTATTAACCTATACTTATAGATTTACTAGCTAAACCAGACGACACACGCAGCTCCGTCAACTTTATTAAAAATCTCTTGGGATTTCAGTTTTTCAAGATAAAAGACACTTTCTCACCTAAATTACATCTACCTATATATATAAAATTCAAAGTCCTGACTGACTGACAGACTTGTATATCAACGCACAGCCTAAACCGCTGGTCCTAGAGACATGAAATTTGGAGAGTGTGTTTTTTGTGAAGAAAGAGTTTTTCGAAATTTCACCCCCAAAGGGGTAAAATAGGGGTTGAAAGTTCGTGTGAAAGTCCGTCGTTTTTCAAGTTATAGCCATGAAACTTGGTATATCAGCTGCGGGTTGAAAATAAAGAAACGCGTGTTTCAAAGTTTTTAAAAATTCGACCCCTAAAGGGGTGAAATAGGGGATGAAAGTTGTTATAAAAGACCTTCTTTTCTCCAGATATTTTTCAAGTTATATCAACGAAACTTGGTATTTTGGTTTTCGTAAAAAAATAAAGAAGTGCGTCTGTCACAGTTTTTCAAAATTCAACCCCAAAGGGGTAAAAAATAGGGGTTGAAAGTTAAAGTCCTTCATTTCTCAAGTTATAGCCATAAAATTTAGTATATGAGCTGCGGGTTAGAAATGAAGAATACGTGTTTCACAGTTTTTGAAAATTGGACTCCCAAAGGGGTGAAATAGGGGATGAAATTTGTTATGAAAGGCCTTTTTTTCTCAAGATATTTTTCAAGTTATATCAACGAAACTTAGTATTTCGGCTTTCAGTAAAAAATAAAGAAATAAGTGTGTCACAGTTCTTCAAAAATTTTCCCCTGAAGGGGTTAAATAGGGGTTAAAGTTTGTATGAAACTCCTTCATTTTTCAAGATACAGCCATGAAAGTTAGTATTTGGGCTTCTGGTTTAACATAAAAAAATAAGTGTTTCACAGTTCTTGAAAATTTTATCCTCAAGGACGTTTAATAGAGAGTTTGTCTTTCAATCACGCCGCAACAGAGCAACATTTCGACGTGATTTCTTTCATGGGTGGGTGAGATGAGGACCTGGAGAGTGACATTTTTATTATATCCCGGAAAATTAAGGAGTGCCTATGAGAATTAAAAAACCGGTCAGGTGCGAGTCGGACTCGCGCACCGAGGGTTCCGTACAAACCTGTAGTAAGTTTTAAATTAAATGTTTTTTTTAAATATTTGAGTTGATCGAATGAAAGGTAAATTGCGGTTTACGATTTATGACGTATTAAAAAATATCGACCAAAGATGTAAAACGGTAATAATTACCTTTGTTAACGAACCGCAAAACTAACTTTGTTTGGAGAGGTTTACTGTTAATATAAAAAAAACTATGCTAGTTAGAGCTATGGCTATAGTTTTCCTGTAAAATATACGTAAATTCCTATTGACCATAATTATTTCAGATTTTTCGATTGGTAAACTCCGGAGATAAGGGGGGGGGAACGGTAATTTTTTAGACTTTTTCCCCAATAAATCAAAAACTATCATGACTAAAAATAATAAAAATCTGTTTTAGAATGTACAAAGTAAACACTTTCATATGATACCCCACACAGTACAGTTATCTCACTTTTAAATTTCAACCCTCCGATTTTCCCCCCTTTTTAAATAAGAACAAAAATAATTTCCAATAGCCACTAATACACACAACTATTCCCAATTTCATGTCGATAGCTTCGGTAGTTACTGAAATAATCGAGTGTGACGGACGGACAGACGGACAGACGGACAGAGAGACGGAGAAAGTCGCACCATAAGGGTTCCATTTTACCATTTTGGTACGGAACCCTGAAAACGCAAGCAGCGCGAACGAAGTCGCGGGCATCCGCTAGTCCACGTATAAAATCATTCAATTCGTTTCTCCGTTGCAGCGTGAAAAACTAAATATTTGTTTATTTTAGTTACATAATGTATGACTTAACTTATTCATTAACAAAAGTGGCACTATGGAGAAAGAAATTCCTAAATAGGCAATATTAAAAGTGTGTATAATAGCGATACCAAAGTAGTATGTCGCAGCAACCGGGGCATAGGGCTGCGCCACTCGGGAGCGCGATTATTCAAATCACGATCCTTTCATACCGCGTCACGTGAAATCACTCAGCTCGTCCGTATGCTAATGCCCGGGGCATGTTTTATTCCGCCGATAATGCGCTATTGACTTTCATGATTATTTCGAGAGCTTAATTCTATTGTTCCGCTGCATACTACAGGCGATAAGAGTATTAGATACTGGATACATTTATTATTAGTTCTCTCTCTCGCTGCGTCGTATTCCTGATTGTTGAAGGTCGTGACACCTTGGATTAATAATGCGGTGGGTTCCCAGGTCCTTCCTCATATTACGTCATCTCTTAGGTTACTAACGATTATTATTGTTAGTGATAATACCCGGGACCGACGGCTAACGTGCTCTCCGAGGCACGGGGGTGACGCACCGCCAACTTCCGACTCCGGGCTGGCACTGAGAATTTCTTAAATGAAAAACCCTATAGGAACAATTTTTATGCCCAACCGGGAATCGAACCTAGGACCTCGTGATCCGCAGTCGATCATACTTACTGCAATCAACTAGACAGTTTCACATTTTAATATTATTTTACGTATCGATTTATTTTAAGCGGGCTTGTAATATCGAGTAACATCATCGACGAATATTAAATTAGAATATTTCAATTAAAACCATTCAAGAGATACTCCTGAGTCGTAAAATTAGTTTGGTTTAATTATCGATGTTAAACAGTAATAAAACGTTATTAATTCAAATTAGAATTCCATGAATTTCATATCGCATGGATTCCAAACTCGACGCCCCTTCAAACAAATTAGTGATTCGTGGGTATGTTGGGATGATTTCACTTTATAATTTTCACTTTATAATAATATGTTACGTAGGTTATTAATTCAGTATTTGCCTGGGAAATGAAGAAGCTAATAATAACTGCGACGAACAATATGTTATCAAATCAAATAAATATTATAAATGCGAAAGTTTGGATGGATGGATGTATGGATGTATGGATGTTTGTTACTCAATCACGCGCCAACGGCTGAACGGATCTGGCTGAAATTTGGCACAGAGATAGATTATAGTCTGGAATAGGCTACTTTTTATCCTGGAAAATTAAGAAGTTCCCGCGGGAACCCAAAAACTTCAATCCACGCGGACGTAGTCACGGGCATCAGCTAGTGAATAATAAATAGAATATTTTGAGTTGAAATATTTTATGAAAATTATTCGTAGGTCGCTTCCTATTATTAATTAATCTTGTCGCGTCTCTTACTTTCCGGAGTTATGTGCGTTTTAAGATATTAATATCACCTGCTAAGTATAACGGTGAAGGAAAACATCGTGAGGAAACCTGAATGCCCGAGAGCTCTCCATTATGTTCTCAAAGGTGTGTGAAGTCAATCCGCACTTGGCCAGCGTGGTGGACTATGGCCAAAAACTTCTCATTCTGAACTTCTCAACAATAGGTTGAAGCGATGACTCATTGGTCATGGTAGGGCTTGTATTACTTAAAAATTTAAGTTCTTACTTGAGGTTTTTTTTTGCGATGCCATATTAATAATATAATTATGATTCTGCAGGCGAAAAAAGGAAGAAAGAAAGAAGAAAGTTTTTTACAGACAAACATTGAACATAAATTGTACAAAGTTTGCCTGTGACACCACCCAGAACACGCAGCAGACTTGGCAAAAAACGCAATTTTTATTTAAAAAGATCCCAAAAACCTGAATTTATGCACACAAAGCTGCGCCTATCAACTAGTTACAAGATAAATAAAACGTTTGAGGACGAAAACAAAACATTGGTCTTCAACGACCTCTTACACAGACGGGCCCTGTCAAACAAAGAATGTGAACTTATTTTACTAACGACATCTAGTCTGAAAAGCGGGACAGCCCTATGGCGGGGACAAAGACATGGTTCTCAAGGAGGACAAGGAGCTCCTACGTCCCGCATTAATGGTGCCTCCCAACCTTAGCATCAGTGGCGACGAAGAGGACGAAGCATCGGTAAGGACACCCATAACACCGGATTTGACATCCCTAACACTGGATGTGCCACCTCATTCACCGGATTTGACAACAATAACAATCCAGACCTATCCAATTTCCCCAAGGTTGATGCCCAGCAGGCGCGACCTCAGCCCAGTTGTGAGGACACGCCCGGGCAAGGAGGATCGCCTCGAGGCCCGTACCTCGACAGACCTCGGCCCGTCGAGAAGACACCACAACAAAAGACATGGTTATACAGGTGAGGGGCACGACCTACAAGTCGGATGCCCACGTTTTTTTCTTTGAAAGGGCCCATCTAGTACCTACACATATATCGATGTTGGTCTTCAAAGCTCCATGATAATAGTGGTCGTGTCATAAAACACGAGCAAATCCCGAGTATGGGTGTAAGTGATTTCACACGGGACGCCAGTGGCTCGTGATTTGAATAATCGCAGAGTTGAGCTTTCAGCTCCGGCTTCTGCACAATTTGTTCACCAGCTCGTGCGGGACTTTGAAACTGTTATTCCTGAAGCTGGATTTTCAATAAACGATCTACTTGAATGTTTAATTTATGGTCAGCGTATATCTACTTATTATTATTATTATTCATTTTATTTCAGTCAACAAGGCCCATATTATAAAATACATTATTACTTAAAAAATAAGAACAATATAAAGTGTAAGATAAAATAAAATACAATATTAAATAAAAAAGACTAATACTACGGTAGGCATTTTTCTCTCGCTTCCCTATAGCGACGGTACACTATGCCCTCAGGCCAAAACTCCGCACTGAACATCAACATCAACTGCAAGTTAGCCCTTGACTGCGATGTCACCTAATGGTAAGTGATGATGCAGACGAAAATGGTAGCGGGCTAACCTGTTAGGGGTAGTTATATTAAACCCATACATAAATCATTTATCATAACCCTAAAAACAACAATCTACACGGCATCGTACCGGAACGCGAAATCGCTTGGCGTCACGTCTATGCCGGTAGGATGGTAACTAGTCACGGTCGAAACCTCCCACCAGGCAAGGCCAGAGAAAATTCAGAAATTATAAATTCCAAAATAGACTCTGCCGGGAATCGAATCCCAGACCTCCCACTATAAGACAACAGCGCTCAATACTGCGCTAGGGAGGTCGTCAAAGTTCTTTCAGTTCTTGAGTTTAAGATCATTTGTGAGATGGTTATACTTTAAAAAAACTCGGCTGAGTTTATTGTGGGCTCTTCTCAGACCAGGGCGCGTTTGGAACCCTCGTAGCTTTATTTTTAAGATACCTTAACTGATTATCACCATCACGTTTCATAAGTTATTTTACGTCAGTAGGTAAGTGTGCAGTGTATCTAATTTGAATAAATACATAATGATTGATTAACAGATAAAATAAAGCATATCAGTAGTGCTAGTCTCCTTCCAACGAGACAGACTGTCTATGGGCCTCGCCTCATGCGAAAGCTCGATCACTTAGTGGTTAGCGGGGAGAGCGATTAAATTAGTAGAGTTACTTGAAGTATTACCAAGCTCATCTAGTACAGTAAAACACAATATCCATACTAATATTATAAATGCGAAAGTGTGTCTGTCTGTCTGTCTGTCTGCTACGCTTTCACGGCCCATCTATTCAACCGATTATGATGAAATTTGGTACAGGGATAGGTTGTATCCCGGGGAAGGACGTAGGCTACTTTTTATCTCGGAAAATTCAAAGGTTCCCGCGGGAATCAAAAAAATGATCTGTTCAACCGATTTTAATGAAATTTAGTACAGGGGTAGGTTGTATCCCGGGGAAGGACATAGGCTACTTTTTATCTCGGAAAATTCAAGAGTTCCCGCGGGAATCGAAAAAACTTGGTCCATGCGGACGAAGTCGCGGGAATCATCTAGTATTAGATATATTTTTAAAATATATATTATATTTTATCGACGACAAACACCGGCGCTAAACATGAAACATCTGTCTTTCCTCTAAAAATACGAGTGAGCTTAGCTAAACGCAACACGGAGCATGTCATTTCATTGTCAACCCTTTAGCTTTGAAACCAATTAATTTATCGTCTGCTGCCGTCTTTCTCCCGCGTTCAAAATAAACGCGTCACAAACAAGCAGGGGCCGTACTATCATCGCGTTTGAAATTGTAGATGTTCGTGTTTTAGAATTATAACCCTTATTTTAGAGATGTCAAGGTATGTGATATAAAACTGTTATTTTGAAATAATACTACTATAAGCGATGGTAGTAACCCTCATGATCAAAGGAGTGCCGGAGCGCAGTTTAAATCTGAGAGTTTACAAAATAGTCACATTTTTGTCGTTCCTCTGTAGACACGTCATGACACAGACAAACGAGATTTAAATTTAGAATTCTTTTGTAGAGTTCATTAAACTTTGTTTAGGCCTAGCATATTATTATTTATTATTAATATTTATTTATTAATATTTTCGAAATTGTAATCAAAATGACGCTATTGATTCGACAAAAAGCTGAAGATCGATTGCGTCACTTGTGAAATGCTGGCTGGGTTACTTTAACAAAAACTATTATATTGTAATAGATTAAAAAAAAAAAAACTCACATTAAACCTGTTATTAGCAGATTTCAGTTTACTATTAAGTTCGTCTAAACTCAAACAAACATTACAAGGCAAAATAACCACCACCAAACACGTGTAAATATTAAATTAGCTTCCCGGTGCAAGTTGGTGAAAGTTATTAATACAATCACGCGAACGTTCGATCAGTGATTGTCGGTTTTTTCAACCCTTCTATGAATACAACCCTCGTACAATACAAGGCTGCCCTCGACAATATCGCGTTGTGAAGTAGTAGCTGGCTTTAAACTTTGTGTAATGTGGGTCATAATAGATTTTCTCTTTTCATTTCATTTCATTTCATTTTATTTATTTGTGAATACAGTAGGCACAAAAACGTGTTACAATTATAAAAGTTTCATGTATCCTACCACAGTGTGGCGTACAAATAATATGGGTAACATAATAAGGAAATTATAATGTTACAATTAAGTATTTATAGTAAGTAAAGAACTTTCACAAACATTCTGCAGCGTAGTCAACTAAAGACTTCATATGCATGAATAATTTATATATATTTAGATGACCCGCTAGCCACTCTTCAGTTTTCCAAAATATATGCTGCTGATATTAATTCTGTTTTTGTGCTGCAGAAGAGGGCTGTCCGAGCCTTATATAATATGGGACCAAGAGAGTCACTAAGAGATAAATTTAAAGGAATCAATATTATGACAGTGCACAACCAATATATATTTGAAAATTTAGTATACGTGCATAAACACATTGATAAATTCAAGAAGAAAAGTAATTGTCATAATGTCAATACTAGAAATAAAAAATAAACTTGTAATGCCTGCTTCTAGGCTTAGTAAAACTAGCAATTCATTTGTTGGAAACAGTGTCCGCTTCTACAATAAGCTCCCAGAAGACATGTTGAAAATGTCTCTGAATAAGTTCAAAGTTAATGTAAAACGTAAACTGATTAAAAAATCGTATTACCATGTAAAGGATTACTTAAATGAAAAGGAAGCTTGGCAAGGATGTGATCTAGTGGCTCAGATAGTTCCTTAGTTAGATGATTTGTGAAATGGTGATAATGAAAAAAAACCCGGCTGAGTTTGTTGTGGGCTCTTCTCAGACCAGGGCGCGTTTGGAACCCTTGTAGCTTTAGTTTTAAGATACCGTTACTGATAATCACCATTATATTTTATTTATAAATAACTGGACGTCAACAAGTGTAGTATACCTACCTAAATTGAATAAAAATTATTGGACTTTGACTTTGACTTTGACTATAATATATCATTATTTTAGTTAACTTTACTTCAGTTACTTTTTTTTTAAATTCCGTGGTCAACTGTCTGTCTGTACCTTGCTTAACTCAGAGAAACTTAGTACTAGAAAGCTGTTATTTTAGCGCATATAAACATAATATTACTTTAATCACTTATACTTATATACTTCACTTCTACTTTAAATATTATGTGCTTAATTGATACAGTTTCTTCAGTGTTTCAGCCCGCACAGGTCGCTTGACGTAACCTATTTCAGCGCTCGCCCAAACATAAATCATGCCCCATTTAACAAATAGACCATCGGGACCCACTCTGTAATGAATTAATAATGATTAGTTTGCCGTTACTTAACTGCCTGCCTATAAATATTGCTAACTTGTTGTCTTTGCGCTCTGTGGCCTGTTTTAAAATATTACACTCGCCTGGTAGGAGGCTTCGGCCGTGGCTAGTTACCACCCTATACACACTCAAATACAGTGACGCAGCCTCACATACACACACACACACACACACACACACACACACACACCCACACACACACACACACACACACACACACACACAAACCTTAACTAATTAAAACATGCAGACTTTGAATAAATTAATGCTCAGTCAATTAATTTAATTAAGTACAGTGATACAATAATATTAAGCCTTATCTTATTAGTTCCCAATTTTGTAAGCTACATAGATATAAACTTTAATTAACATTGTTCTGGGGAAAGGGCCTGGTGTCTTGAAACACAGGTTCATGCCTAGCTCAAGCACCAGTCCCAACACTATAACTGTTTAGTATAAGAATATTACAAATTTGTGAATGGGAAGATAAATAAATTGATTGATTGATTGATTGATTGACCCTATCGACAAAGACGCGCCACCAAGCGATTTAGCATTCCGGTACCATGCCGTGTAGAAACTGATTAGGGGTATGGGTTTAATATAACTGCCGTACCCATAACAGGTTAGTCCGCTACCATCTTAGACTCCATCATCACTTAAATCAGATGAGAAAACAGTCAAGGGCTAACTTGTAGTTGACAAAAAATATTAATAAGAAATTGATAAACAAATCTTGCAGCATCATGAAGTTGCATTACCTGTCCAAATGAGCCGTAATACAAACTTCATATTAATATTATAAATGTGAAAGTGTGTTTCTTAGTTTGTTGGTTTGTTCTTCGATCACGCTGCAACAGAGCAACCTGTGCATATAGGCTACTTTTTATTTCGGAAAATTATTGAGTTCCAGTCGGAATTTCCACTCTCCAGGCCCTCAGATATACCCTACCCATGTAAAAAAAATATTCAACTCGAGCGAAGTTGCGGGCATCAGGTAGTTTTCAATAAAGAAAATCGTATAATATAGTAGGGACCTACTAGTGAAATTATAATCAGGTATAGCTCGCGCGCGAGTTGAATGCAGAGTAAACGTATGGTGACACATACATTTACTCTGCATTCAACTCGCGCGCGGACTGTACGTGATCAAATGTAATTCGTAAGACAAAAGAATTAATATTAAGAAGCATTAAGGCGCGAGAATTGTAAAAAGAAAATGATTGTATGAAAAGAAATAACGTAACGAGTTTGTGGCGCGCGAGAATGTAAATCTCCCTCTCCGTTTATTTTTTCACGCTGAATATTTTATTCCAGTCTCACAAATGTTATTATGATTACGTTAATATTATATTACTTACTAGCTTATACCGACGACTTCGTCTGCGTCGAAGTTTTATTAAATTCCTTATCACAATAAGAGAACTCAGTTTTTAGGGATAAAGTAGCCTATGTCACTCTCCAGATCCTCAAATATACCCATGTAATACTCACTTTAAACCATTGTTCTATTGCGGCCTGATTGAAGTACAACCCCACACATAAACACACTTTCGCATTAATACGAGTATGGATTTTTTATAAAAAGTATTTTATAGCGATTTTTCCAAAACTAACGTATGTTAAAATAGGTATTATGTATGAACGGAGATGTAGATACAATCACATTTTATTAAAAGTAAGGATTTCTTCGACCGACTTCAAAAAAGGAGGAGGTTCTCAATTCGACTGTATTTTTTTTTTTTTTTTTTTTTAATATTTGTTACCTCAGAACTTTTGACTGGGTGACCGATTTGGATGATTCTTTTTTTATTTGAAAGGGCATACTTCCCATGTGGTCCCATATAAATTTTATCAAAATCAGTCCAGCGGTTTTTAAAATATCAACAATAAAATAAGTACTTTGTAAAGTTGGCGCGGGAGTTTGAAGTCGGTTGCTTAAAAAGAATTTTTTATATTAAATTATTATTATAGCATAATACGGTATTTACTTTTCTTACTTATTTGGCTTCTAACTTAGTTCCAAACTAGAACCTATACAATAACATCAACTGTTGCTAACTTTTTTCAAGTTCTTTTGTTGAGAAAACAATCCACATTTATTGTTAAGCGATTTAAGATGTCTAGACAGCGAACCTTTTAGTTCAATTTTTCAAATTAGCAGTTAACTAACAACATCTTAAAAAATTTTGACGGTGGTGGGACTAATTGGATTAAAACTTAAATAATATTATATTTTAAGTTTAAATAACAAAGATGGTAATTGAACGATACCAATAATATAATGCAATTTAAATTTATTAGAGTTTACCTCCATAAGAATCGATTTTCATAATATATAAGCCCAGGCTGTGAAAATTTATAGGGAGTAAAATCAAACTTTCTCCGTTACGTTATTTTCTATGGTAGGTAACTACGTTTCCACGGTAACACTTGTTTTGTGTCTCCTTGGTAACACTTCTAGTTCGTAATGAGTAAACTCCAGTCGCCCGTCGGAGCTGACACATACATTTTTTTTCAATACAGTTGTCAAACATGGCGCACTTTCAGAGGCTGTAGTTATGATTCGAAAATTGAATCTTTCGCATAGGCATCTTACTTTTACACGGTCGTGACTTACTTTTACAAGCTCGACACTTACTTTTGCAGTTTAGTTTTAAATTTTCCAAGTCAATTAAAAAAGTTTATTAGCAAGGAGTTTTCATACATAGAATAAAATCGGATAGGCTTTTTACGAGGAAAAATAAATGAATCCGTACGTTTTAGCATTGAATTTCCAAAATTCTTTGAAATGGTTGTTGATTATATTTAATTACCAGTTTTAATTTAATTATTTTCAACATTTGACAAAAATCGAATAGGCTGTAAACGCGTAGGTACGAACCCGTAGCCTAGTTTCGTTGAAAAAAAAAAATATGTCCAGGTGTAAATACGCGCCATTTGCTAAATTTTTTTATTTTTTATGTGATAAATTGATTATATTTTTGTACTATTTCCCACAACTGTATTGAAAAACGTCGTGTGATACACGGGTGTGAAGGTTATTGCAAACTCGTGACATTAAAAACCCTCACCTTCGGCTCGGGCTTATTAATGACAGCTCGTTTGCAATAACCTACTTTCCACCCTTGTATCACAAAATACTATTTCAGGATGTCTCTCACTCAGGCTTTAAGCTAAGAATTTTGAGGAATTTGCTTGCCTTCCCCTCGAATCCCAAATAATTGTAGACTAAACGTTTAATTTATTTACATATTTACATGAATTCAAATCTATCTGCTCACGCATCAGTGACTGACAGTTACCAGAATAGCTCTGCATAATCACATCAACTAGGCATGGAGCAATCTATAGCGTGCGGCGGTAACGGCGGCACCAAGAGTGGGAAGTGGGAGATTAGCCTCCCATTCGATTGCGTCAACGTTAATTGCTATGCTTTTTCAACCGACTTCAAAGAAAAGAGGGAGGTTTTCAATTCGACTGTTTTTTTTTTATGTTTGTTACCTCAGAATTTTTGACTAGGTGGACCGATTTGGATGATTCTTTTTCTATTTGAAAGGGCATACTTTCCAAGTGATCCCATATAAATTTTATCGAAATCGGTCGAGCGGTTTTTAAAATATCAACAATAAAATAAGTACTTTGTATAGCGTGTGCTTGTTGTTGTAAAGTTGGCGCGGGAGTTTGAAGTCGGTTGTTTAAAAAGAATTTTTTATATCTTCTAAATATATATAAATCACGTGTCACGTTGTTTGTCCGCGATGGACTCCTAAACTACTGAACCGATTTTAAATTTTTGCACACCGTGTGCAGTTTGATCCAACTTGAAAGATAGGATAGCTTACATCTTAAAAAAACATCAATTCACGCGGACGAAGTCGCGGGCATCATCTAGTTAAATTATATGGAATTGTCTAGCGTTTGATGACATATGACAGCTGGTGCTCGATCAATTCCACTCAAATGGTAGTGGTGGTTATATATTTAACGCGTTCTAGTAAGTAAAAAACTTCCACTCGGCCCTCTGCAGTCAAATAAGCTAGTAGTTAAACTAATGGAACTGCCTAATTAGCTTAGCTACTACGGTTAGTTCTCCGCTGTATACAAGTTAACGAGCAGTATTAGTTAGTATTACTTATTCTGTGGTATTAGCGGACTTCTTATGTGTGGTTTGAGGATTTTTGGTTCCCGAGGGAACTTTTTAATTTTCCGCGATAAAAAGCCTATGTGCTATTCCAGACTATAATCTATTCCGGTGCCAAATTTCAGCCAGATCCGTTCAGCCGTTGGGGCGTGATTGAGTAACAAACATCCATATACATCCATCCAAACTTTCGCATTTATAATATTAATAAGAAATAAGATCAGTAAGAAGTAAGACTAGTTAACGTGCAGTAGAGCATAAAAGTAGTGTGCAGTTCACGTTTCGCGTGTCGCGGACACTGGCCGCGATACGTGAGCCGCCTGCGGGTGGCCGCCGCCCGAGATGCACAGCCTTTGTTCCGGAGCTCGCGATTGTATGTGATTGTGCTGCAAAGTTAAACCTTAAAGCATTTACACAGCTGGTAAATAGTTCTACTTAAGGGCTGAAACAGTAACCGAAATAAGGGGTTTAAACACTGTTTTTTGAAACCGTTGTAAAACAGCAACACTTATAACGGAAACAGAAACGATACTGTAACCCAATCAATCTGTAACCGTTTATTTCTGTTAATAAGTGTTTTTATCTGTTACCCAATAGGTACATGCCCTAACAAACTGCACGGTGTGACAACGCGTTCTTCTCACTTCATTGGACTGTACACACACTGACACAACATGGCCATGTTTTTTTCAAAACAATTGCAACCATCGGTGCTTTCACCTTAGGTTCAAATTTGAATTCGCGTCAACAGTAAATTTGGCAACGTCGCTATTTCGGTTAAGTACATTTATTTCTGTTACAAAAATATTATAAGCGTTTCGTGTTAACAGAGTTAAAAACACATTCAAAAAGGTTACAGCTTCGATTCTGTTACACTTTCATTCTGTAACACTTATATTTCTGTAACCTTTATGAATCTGTTTTTCATTCCCTATATTGTATGAAATTGCCTCGTTGATCTAACTCTAGTGGTTAGCAAGTTGAACTGCGAGTTTTTAAGTAAACTTTTTGAGGATGAGGATAATGATAGAACTGGGCACACGGCAAGCAGATGCACTGCGCGACGCAGCCCCGTACCGTCACTAGGCAGTGAAGCTGCGGTCAGTCACCAGTTGTATTAAAATCTTAAAGAAATCTAAGAAAATATGCATTCCAAATAAGATTAAAGCACATCGAGCCAAGTAAATAGATTTATAAATTAAAACAATATGTTATGCAAAAATGGTCCCTGAAAAGTTTAATTCCAATTTCCAAACCAATTTTTTGTTTCACAAAACCATCCAACAATCGTTTATCATTAACGCCAGACACAAAATGATTTCGAGGGAGAAATATTATCAAGTGTGATCGTTGAGTTGAGTGGGAAAAAAATCCCCAAAAGCTCCGCATATAGGGGTAAAATATGCACCCTTCAGGGGCAATACATTCTCATGGGAGCGGCTCGCGGGGACAGTTACAGAGCTGAAATATGAAAGAGGCACGAACAAGGCACGAAAAGGGGTTTTCCGAAGACAATTAGCGAATTATTTTAACTTTTTACTCAAAATATGGAACCTTTATCAGTCTTTTTTAATGCTAGCTGATGCCGCTATGAGAATAAAAGAACAGTGTAGTATAATATTTCCCGTAAAGATGGCTACTCTCAGTCAGATCTCTTAAAGAATGAATAAAATACAGGAAAATCTCAACTAAAAAAAAAAGTTAAATAAAAATAAATTATTACGAACGAAGAATAAAAAAAGGTGTGCCGAGGACAATAATTAGCAAATGTTTAGTTAATTTTTGACGGGACGAGGAGATCAATTGTCCAATTGGAATGAAAACGTGACGTATGGCGACAGCCGTGATATCGGTGACGCAATAAATCAGATACATCGCAAACACTTTTTGTGTTATTTTTGTTTTGATCCGTTTTATGACAGAAAAACAATATTATAAATCGGAAAATTATAAATCAAGTAGAACTTGTAGCGGGTTTCGCAATCCGCACTTAAATCAATAGTACTACTAGTAGCGCACGAAGAACACGAAGATCCTGAATCGCGATAACGAAGTTTTCTCTGAATTGCCCTATATACCTATACGACTTCCCAAGATCGATGGTTGGACCAGTAACCCCGAGCACAACACCCGCTCGGAGGATGATAATACAATAATGATGTTAACTCAACTATTGATATTAACTGTTAATGTGCACTCAACGACATGGAGATGATGATCCCCCTACAATAACGGATGACCCCCTGGCGCTGTGGTGGAAATACCTCTGCTGATCGGATCTGGATGAAATTTGGCACAGAGATAGATTAAAGTCTGGAATAACACATAGGCTACTTTTTATCCCGGAAAATTGAAGAGTTCTAGCGGGAACCAAAACCTCAATCCACGCGGACGAAGTCGTGGGCATCAGCTAGTAGTTTAATCAAAACTAAAGTTTTAAATTAAAAGTCAATTTTACCCTGTTACACTTCCATCCCATTACCTAAAGCAGTAATTCCGGTCCTCTTATCTCACAGGTGTCAAGTTCCATCGGGATGTACTTCAAGCATCGTTAATTGGTCCCGTCACGCCTCTGTCGTATTTCATCCCGGTGTATCCCGGCTCATCTCGCCTGTCCCGGTCGATCCTCCACAGAGAATACATTACACTCTCCAAAGGTGAATATTTTACCCGTTATCCTGGATTTTACGCAGGAATTTGTATCACAGTGACGTTCGGCTTTGCCTGTGTGGAATTCGTGTCAGACTGCAGCAAACTAAGTCAGGTTATAATCTGAATAATAATAATTATGTATTGTTTGTAGTTGGTACTCTGAAAGCTTCATTTAAGACCCGTACAGTCGAATACTGTAATGATTAAATTTTATGCTAGAAGGTGAAATAAACAATTAAAGGAAGCTTAGAGGCTAGATATATTAACCGACAGTTTCTGATTGTCTAAGCTGTCAAAAAATTTAGCCGGGAGATAGAGGCCAATGTCCGCTCAGCCTTGTAGGGATGATGCCTATGTCAAAAAGAAATTATTTCTTGCTGATTGTTATATTGACTGCCTCGTTGGTCTAGTGGTTAGCATGTTTGACTGCGGCTGACGAGGTCCCGGGTAGGGCCATAATAAGTGTTGGGTTTTTCTGACTAGAAATTCTCAGCACTAGCCCGGAGTTAGGAAGTTGGCGGTGTTTCACCCCCGTGCCTCGGAGAGCACGTTAAGCCGTCGGTCCCGGTTATTATCACTAACATGATAATAGTCGTTAAAGCCCGCCAACCCGCATTGGAGCAGCGCGGTGGGTCTAAGCTCTAATTCCCTCTCTCCTATGAGAGTGGAGGCCTGTGCCCAGCAGTGGGACGTTAATGGGCTGTAGTGGTGGTGGTTATATAGGGTTCTTTCAAAAGACCTCAAATTCACATCCTTGGCTAGTAGGTAGTCATTTTAAACTATCGATGAAATAAAAGAAGTGCGTTGAAATTTGATGACGTCATAACGATTTATTTCATACAAACTCCCATACTAGGAGTGCGTTTTTAAGTTTCATAAAGAGTTTCTGATTTGATTGAGTTGTTATCGTCCCTATTGCCAATAAGAATTTGAATCTAAGCCTCATGGACACAAGGGCAAGTCGTTTCGGCAAGAACAAAATACTGTTTCCAAATTGCATCAAATCCTTTGATGTTTGTATGTACACTCAAATGACGTAGTCAACCGCGTTCCTAGAGCGACAGAAGTGACGTATCACGCGACGCGACACGATACGACGCGCGACGCCATAGAAAGTGACAAACTTGTTTACGCGACAGCGTTGGCCACGAAAAGGGTCAGCTACTGTTTAATACTGTCGCGTCGCGTCGTATCGAGTCGCGGTGTTGCGTTTGTCGACGTAGGATAACGGGTCGATTGGTTGACAACACATTCAACTGTCTGTAGAAATGTTGTACATTTCTGGCACATAAAACAAGAGTTCATTGAACGGCTTATCATTTTATTTTTATGGAGGAAATTTTTGTAATAATGTTTTATAATAAGGGTGCTTATAATACGATTCCTGTACAGTCAGAAACATTAAAGGTCCACTTTCTTCTGTGAATTTTCCGAAAAATAGTATATTGTGATACAAGGATGGAAAGTAGGTTATTGCAAACGAGCTGTCATTAATAAGCCCGAGCCGAAGGTGAGGGTTTTTAATGTCACGAGTTTGCAATAACCTTCACACCCGTGTATCACACGACGTTTTTCAATACAGTTGTGGGAAATAGTACAAAAATATAATCAATTTATCACATAAAAAATAAAAAAATTCAGCAAATGGCGCGTATTTACACCTGGACATATTTTTTTTTTCAACGAAACTAGGCTACGGGTTCGTACCTACGCGTATACAGCCTATTCGATTTTTGTCAAATGTTGAAAATAATTAAATTAAAACTGGTAATCAGGGCTACCGCGTTTAAATTCGCCGCTAGGGGCGCTAGTGTAGTGTGAGGTCCCCGAAATGTCAAATATCACTGGGCTTTTATCGCGGGTCTAATTATTTAATTATTGTTATGAATATTTAGCAATAACCGATTAATTATGGAAGATGTAAGATACGTGCCAAAGAATGCCAGTGCTCTGTGCTTTGAAAGCGTAGCTAAGAAAAATAGGTGCAAAATTAAGCGGATTCTTTCGAACAGCTAATTCATAGGTTAGTATTTCCCTGGTTCCTGTATGTTTACCATATAAAAAAGAGTTCTTTTTTTCAGAAATATGCTTGTTTACCGAATATACAGCTATAAGTACTTCAGGACCTTACTCGCAAGTGGCGCCAACTAGTGAGCATAAAAACGGTAGCCCTCATTAAATATAAATTTTGGAAATTCAATGCTAAAACGTACGGATTCATTCATTTTTCCTCGTAAAAAGCCTATCCGATTATATTCTATGTATGAAATCTCCTTGCTAATAAACTTTTTTAATTGACTTGGAAAATTTAAAACTAAACTGCAAAAGTAAGTGTCGAGCTTGTAAAAGTAAGTCACGACCGTGTAAAAGTAAGATGCCTATGCGAAAGATTCAATTTTCGAATCATAACTACAGCCTCTGAAAGTGCGCCATGTTTGACAACTGTATTGAAAAATAAATTATTAGCTAAGAATTAAGCTTTTCACTGATAACTACAGAGACAAAGAAAAGAAACACAAAAATGAGACATCATAACTACAAATCACTTACTAAACTTACAACAAAACATAATATTACAAAATACAATCAAAATTTGCTCCGTGTGTCAGCTAAAGAGCCTGATAACTCCGCACGTTGCTGCAGTATATGATGACTGCAGCCCTGATGTTCAGTCGGAGCCCTATGTGACGTCACGACCAGCTTTATAAGCTTGTATTCCCTACGGAGCTGACTGTACCATTGAAATTAACTCTCAATATTTTAACAAGATATTAAGCCCGGCTCTCAATAATTCGAGGCCCGCGACAGAAATTATTGCGACGAGAGAGAAAAGTAAAACTCGCAGGGTTTACCATTCGCGCCATTTCTGACTTGACACGTTAAGGTCTTGTCACACGTCATCGACGAATCATGCTTTCTCCCCGGATATTTGTTTCGTTAAATTAAATTAATTTATTTAAAAATTTAAAATTTAGCAATATTATAAATATTCAGCAATATTATCTATACTAATATTATAAATGCGTAAGTTTGGATGTATGGATGTTTATTACTCAATCACGCAAAAACGGCTGAAAGGATCTATATGAAATTTGGCTCAGAGATCAATTGTAATATGGAAATAACACATAGGCTACCCTTTGTGCCGGAAAATTAAAGAGTTCCCGCTGGAATCAAGTAACCTTAATCCACACGTACGAAGTCACAGGCATCATCTAGTTATTCATAAACTACGATATCTTGAAAAGTTACGAAAAAGACCGAGAGAATTGAATTCGTCAGCTAAAATTTTCACGTCGTTGTGTGCAAAGGCTAAGTATATTTTTTTCCACTACAAGTTAGCCCTTGACTGCGATCTCACTTGGTGGTAAGTGATGATGCAGTCTAACATGATATTGGGATAGCCTGTTAGGGGTATGACAGTTATTTTAAACCCACACCCCTAATCGGTTAGTTTCTACACGATATCATTACACTTTGTCTTTGTCGGTAAGATGGCAACTAGTCACAGCCGTAGCCTCCCAGCAGACCAGACAAGTTCAGAAATTATAAATTCCCAAATTGACCTTGCAGCGGATCGTACCTAGAATTTCCCGCTATAAGACAACAGCGCTCACCACTGCGCCAGGGAGGTAGTCAGACATGCAAGTGTAAATGGGCCCTTACACCTTTCAATATTATTATTCCAAAGAGACTGTTATTGCATTTTAATATTCCCTTCCAGTTCTTCAACCTTTAATATTGAGTCAACGTTCTGTTTCTTATTTTTGTTTCTTTAAACCTCTGAAGGAAATGGAAGGTATTTTTCTTACTTAAGCTTTGCTTAAGGTTTTGAGTACAGTTTTATATGTCAAAGGAGAGCAGGCACTAAGTATATTCCCTTGGAATCTCTAGAGTCTAGGCAATCTCCTTCAGTTCTCTAGCCAAATAAAATTTTGCGCTTAGCAAATAAACGAAGTAAATTCTTTACTTAAAAGTATGTCCCTTTTCGTGGAAGACGAAGACGCACATGAAAAAAAGTTAACGATATGCACATATTAATAATTGTACCTACGCAATAAAAAAAATATAAAATGGTTTAATGTAATTGGGTATTTGACAACTATTCATTTTAATTTTTTTTTGTGATCTTTAAATAGAGGATTTCCCAAAAATCCCGAACTATTAAGCCGATGTTTTGACATTAGCACATGTTGCTGATTTGACTCGTTGTCACATATCCAAATGAATCAGTAAAATAAGTCAGGATTATTAACTACATAAGAAAAAAACTACTATAGTTACTACTATAGTTTGCATTGACTTTTAACCAAAATTTTACATCTGATCATGGTATAGAGGAGAAGTTTAACAGCAACTAACCTTAACCGCCTGTTGTATCATACCAATATAATATGATACATGCAAAAGTGTGTTTGTTTGTTGGTTTATTGGTTTGTTGGTTCGTCCTTCGCAACAGAGCAACGGATCGAGGTGATTTTTGCATATTTATAGTGGTGGAACTGGAGAGTGACACAAGCTACTTTTATCCCAGAAAATTAAGTTCTCGTTGGAATTAAAAAACTTATTCCATCAGGCGTGGGCATTAGTTATTACCTTTATAATATTAGGATTCCATTATAAATGTAATAAGACAATGATGAGAAAGAGGAAAACACGAAGCTGATATTATTATAGCGATAAATATGTCAATATGTTATTGTGTGATCGCAGGGTTGTGTGTGGCGTCACGCGAGCTGTCACAGTGCCGTGCGTGACAAATGTGTAACGTATCGTCTTACGATATCAGTGACAATAACCGATACCAATTGAGATACCAATAACAGATATCAATAATGTGATTGTTTCACTCGTGTTATTGATGTTATTCAATACAACTACATTCATGGTAACGTAAGGGATATTATGACGTGATCTAATTTGCTTGTATTTGTGAAATCATATTATAATATTAGCCTACAAATTGTATTCGAGGAAATAAATTTTAAATAGATTTCTATTATCATTTTGTCTGATTGTACATCCACCACTACAGCCCATTAACGTCCCACTGCTGGGCATAGGCCTCTACTTTCATAAGAGAGAGGGAATTAAAGCTTAAATCCACCACGCTGCTCTAATCCGGGTTGGCGTGCTATCGACTACGACTTTTATCATGTTAGTGATAATAACTGGGACCGACGGCTTAACTTTCTTTCCTAGGCACGGGGTGAAACCCCGCCAACTTTCTAACTCCGGGCTAGTATTAAGAATTTCTAGTCAAAAAAACCCAATACTTAATTATGGTTCGACCCGGGACTCGAATCCTGGACCTCGTCGGCCGCAGTCGAACATGCTAACCACTAGACCAGCGAGGCAGTTGTACATAATTAACGTAAATAGGCTTTTCAAAGGTAAGGCTTTCTAGGCATCATTATTTTCCATAAAGCATGCGAGCAAGCTTATCTTATAATTAAAAAAACAATTGTAAAGTACCTACACCTCAGTGTACCGGTATAAGTTACAGTTCTCGGTGTAACGTCAAATTGTAACAAACTCATCCTATTTCATTTCTTATTGTATCCATAATGACACGGCTTTTTTGGTCTTAAGGCCGCAACTACTAATATTATTGAATAAATGTATGATTAACTCACGTGAATAGCTTAATTATGCATGCATAACCAGTTGTGAACGTGAAAATATTTCTAGTGTAATTGCGGCCTTATGCTTACATAGTATCCTTAAAGTTAAGGAGTTTTCATTACCTAGTGGCGTCAAGAAAAGCAACAACGCGTGGGTTTAGACTTGTAATTGAATAAAAAAACTTAAATTCGTTTGAAACACTATACCGCTCGTTCCATTTGCCCGGATTCAAAGGCGGGCAGTTCGACTCGTAGACAATCCCAATATTACTTGCACGCTGGAGTCCCTAGAGCACCGAAGAGTGTGTTCTATCCAAATGGGGAGTGCTCTGAGGACTTATTCAATCTAATACCACCTTCCGTGTTCTCCAGTTCACCCTACGTCGCAGAAACAAATTCTATCCTCACCACCTGGATGGCTGGTCCTCTTCCACCACCCGTTATTCCACGTCATTTCTGCCACGTACCCGCAAATTGTGGAACCAGCTTCCATCTTCTGTGTTCCCTCATGATTATAATATGGGGCTCTTCAAAGGGTGGATAATCAAATATCTCAAAAGCCAGCAACGCATTGGTGGTTCCTCTGGTGTTGCAAATGTTCATGGGCGGCGGTAAACGCTTACCTGTTCGTTTGCTCGCTATACATATTTAAAAAAAATATACCATTACCTATTTATATGTAAACTCTATGAATAACTAAAATCATGCAGCCATTCGGTCGCTGGAGCACTTGTTCCCTCCCAAGTGTTATGTATAACATAAGTTAACACGTAATAAATAGGGGGCGCCACTCCGCTATGCATGGCGCAAGCAGCCGTCGACGAGATGCGAGCTATGAGTGTACAGCGCCGCGTGGGGCCGTAAATACATCAGAGGAGACAAGCAGCTACGAGAGCAGATAGGTTGGGCGTACACTGACTACCATTGCCTGGACGTCTAGTTTTTAGTGCCAGATACAAGAGTCCTTGATTGAGATGCGTGACGATGTCCTTGGTGCAGTTTCGAGCGCCGTGCTCTTATAAATGGGAGGTACCTGGTTTGATTACTGTCACGGCAATTTGGAAACTGAATTGTCTCTGGTCTGGTCTGGTGCATCAACCTAGGCACTTGGTTCATAGCAAGTGTTTTTGTGTATAACATAAGTTAAGACTTAATAAAAAGGAGGCGCTACTCCGCTATGCATGACAGCGGTAAATACAGGAGACAAGCAGCAACGAGCGGAGATAGGTTTTAGAGGAGTAAGGTGTTTTAGCTATGCATGTTGGATTGAAACGAGTAACGAGTAACGATTGGCACAGTTATGAGCGATGTGGCCTCATAAATGGGTGGGTGGTCCCGGATTCGATCCGCGGCAGCGCAATTTAGGAATTTAATAATAATTTCCGGCCTGTTGTGGTAGGAGTCTCCAAACTAATAACCGCCCTACCGGCAGAGACTTGCCGCTAAGCGATTTAGCGTTCCAGTACGATGCCGTGTAGAATTTGTTAGAGATATGGGTTTAATATTACTGCCATACTCGTAGTCATCCACTAAGAAAGAATCAATGAATATAACCCTTAGGGGGCTAAAATATGGGTTTGAAATTTGTATCATTTGTGTGAACCAACCTGCGGGGAAATGTTTGTTGGTTTATGAAATTGCTAAACTTTATACTGCAAAATTACAACAGTTATTTGTCACGAAAATTACAACAGTAATCTCTCATGAAAATTACAACAGTAATCTCTCATGAAAATTAAAATAATTGTAGGTATTTATTTTAAACGGGTAAACAATACAATAACGACTAACAGGTTTTCACTGCGGGCATTTGGTTCGATCGCTTATCTGATTATAATTGGATAATTAAACGTTAACCAATAAACTGATGCCCGTTTAATCGCCTCCCCCTCCCCCACCCCCAAACAGCGAACAGCCTATTTGCCGAGTTCCCATATTTTCCAATTTGAGCTTTTACAAGCTTTTTCTTATTTTAAAATCATTTCAATGTTAAAATTATTTAAATGATAATACTTACTGGTTTTTAGCTTAAACAATAATATTTTTTTCATCCCACCATCTCGGAAAGAGTATTTTTAATCTTCGAATGCAAAAGCCGTTATTATCCTATTGAGGATAAAGTAAATTGAATTTAGAATATCGTGTGCACGTTTGTAAATATCACTCGTCTACAGTGACTTATTATTAAGTCAATGCTCGTCTATGAAGTTTGTGAATTCAAAACATCATTAAAACCTATTTACTTCTACCTCTATGGTGCCGAATTTCCATACAGCCGTTTTTAACTTGTTAAAAACTCACACTCGTAACCTTCTTGGTGTTTTTTTTTAATTTGCTTTGCGCGCACCATTTTCTTTCACGTCATGTCATTTCCTCGCTGAGGTGGGATGAAAAGTTACGTGTTGCACTCGAGTGAAAAGATTTTTCACCTCGTGCTCTTTTGATTCCCTCGCTGACGCTCAGGATTCTAATTTTTGAACCACTCGCTGCGCTCGTGATTCAATTTTAGAATCCTTCGCTTGCTCGGTCATCAAAATTGAGCACGCGGTTAAAAAACAACTTTTCACTCTTGTATAACAAATAACTATTTTACCTAATGTAATGTTCTACAGTATGTTTATTGAATATCGAAAAATAGTATACCTAAGCAGTCAAGTATTCAAATACCACGCACCACTTTTGCCATAAGATTTCAACATCATCAGGATTATTCAAGGGGCGAATTTACAAAGAAACACTTAGATTAGAATATAATATTATATTTATTTGCATAAATAGGTTTATTTTTAAGATATAATGGCGTCTGGTTGCTATTCAATATTTTAAAAAAAGCTAAGGCATGTCGCAGACTAAATCTTAATTAAAACCGATGCTTAGTTTACAAGATAGCTCTTATTTCAAAGAACAGGTTTTTCATCAGACATTTAATTAAAATGGAGTCTAAAAAATCTTTCCACCAACAAAAGTATCGATTCAAAGAATTGTCCAAAATAAACATTTTCTAAATTAGCCTTAGAACCGCGGCAACCGTGTTACACATCAAAGGGGACGGATCAGTCGCTCGACCGGTCGCCCGATCGATCCGATAAGTCGAGCCATTAGTTCTAAAATTACTCTTGAATAAAATTACAACTCTCTTTGATCCCTTCATTGGGTTTTGCCTCTTAACATCGGTCATAGTAATGGTTAGCAGTTTAGACTGTAATTTAAATGGAATAAAGATCTTATTCCTTTCTTAATTCACAAATGGATTAATTGTACCTTTTGTTGATTTGTTATTTGAAGAATGTCGCGATGATAATGTGGTGAGATCGCAGTCAAAGGCTAACTTGTAGTGGAATAAAAAAGTTTCGACCACGGAAATAGGAATATACATGACAAATAATTGTTAGGGAAATTCTTAAATAACAAGAAAAACATTTTTTAATTAGCTTTCCAGGTTCCATCATCAGATCCTGGATCTAGGACTAGAGCACTTGTCAAGACGAATCACTCCAAAGACGACCCCGAATTCGATGGTACTACGTCGTTTCATTACCCATAGCCGCCGTACGACTCCATCATCAGTTCAGCTCCACCTAAATATATAAAAGAAAAATGTGACTGACTGACTGACTGATTTATCAACGCACAGCTCAAACTACTATACGAATCGAGCTGAAATTTGGCAAACAGGTAGCTATTATGACGCAGGCATTCACTAAGAAAGGATTTTTGAAATTACAAGCCTGTCAAATTCGAACCTAACGTGAGTCAACTTCAACTTCTAAGACGGTATGTAGTCAGTCGAAGGATGATTGATGCGATAGCACCAACCCTCAGAGTAAACACAGACATTAAGCGACGTTTATATTAAACCGCGAACTATGAGTATCAAATACAAAGGGTAACTCAACGCGGGTTGTTTTTTCAAAAATATATGCCACTCAAATACAGATTCGTAAGAATAACTTCCTGAATAAGGGTATCTGCATGCTAGCGACTTAAAAATTATTGAGCTTAATCGGAATTAGACTGTCGGTTTTTAATTTAACATATGATGCAGCTTAAGATGGTAGCGGGTTAACATGCTAGGCGTTTATTACTCACTAGATGATGCCCGCGACTTCGTCCGCGTGGATTAATGTTTTTGATTCCTGCGGGAACTCTTCAATTTTCCGGGACAAAAAGCCTATGTCACTCTCCATGTTCTCATCTATACCCATGCCAAAAATCACGTCGATCCGTTGCGCCGTTGAAGCGTGATTGAAGGACAAACCAACAAACCAACAGACCGACAAACAAACTGACTTTCGCATTTATAATATTACTAGCTGATGCCCGCGACTTCGTCCGCGTGGTTTAAGTTTTTTGTTATTCCCGCGGGAACTCCTTAATTTTCCGGGATAAAAAGTAGCCTATGTCACTCTCCAGGTTCTCAACTATACCCATGCCAAAAATCACGTCAATCCGTTGCTCCGTTGCGGCGTGATTGAAGGACAAACTAACAAACCAACAAACCAACAAAACAAAAAACCAACAAACCAACAAACAAAGTGACTTTCGCATTTATAATATTAGTATGATGATATGAAGTACGATATGATATGATGACGTTACACGTTCATAATATTATGTATTGCATTCGCAAAATATCATGTAAATCTATACTCTATACTAATACTTACTAATACTAATTTTATAGTTAAATGCGAAAGTTTGGATGGATGTTTGTTACTCAATGACGCCAGAACAGTTGAACGGATCTGGATGAAATTTTTTAGCTTGTAGACTGGAATAATACATAGGCTTTTTATCCGGGAAAATTAATGAGTTTCCGCGGGAACCAAGAAACCTAAATCCACGCGGACGAAGTCGCAGGCATGGTATATTTAAAAATATAACACGTTAGTAATATTAAATCCATACTTAGATTCTACGCTGAATCGCTTGGCAATATATTTACCTGTAGACTGGTAGTTATAGCTAGTCACGGCCGAAGGCTCCCACCAGACAAAATTATAATTGCATAATTTGCGCACTCTCATGTATTTATGCTCATTAGGCAATTGGCGAATTATCGTTTGATCTGAGTGAGGAAATAGTATGATCAGAAGTTTGTAGTGTGCGGGAGATCTAAATAATAGATCAAAGGGAGGAGATTGATGTGAGGGGAGTGGAGCGGTGTGGAGCGGTGGGAGGGGGGGGGGGGGCGAGGGGAGGCGTCATCGCGCGATTAATCTCTGTCAGTCGCGCGAACTAGAAGCTGCTGTAAGCTTTTTCGTGGGAACATCGCGCGGACCGGTCTTGGTCATTGCGATTTAAAAAAAATGAGATTGGGTTAATTGCTGACAATTTTTGTACCTGATTTATGAAAAAAAGCTACAAAAGCTTGATGTACAGCTAAAATAAAAAACCTGTCATTCATTAAATCATAGTTAAATTCGGATAAACTCGGTCATCTATCCATTCACTGATTTGTGTCACTTATGATATGTCAATACTCTACCACCGGTTTCTTCTGAGAAGAACCGGCAAGAAAATCAGCAGATGATCTTTTTTAGGGTTCCGTACCCAAAGGGTAAAAACGGGACCCTATTACTAAGACTCCGTTGTCTGTCTGTCTGTCTGTCTGTCTGTCTGTCTCCAGGCTGTATCTCATAGACCGTGATAGCTAGAAAGCTGAAATTTTCACAAATGATGTATTTCCGTTGCCGCTATAACAACAAATACTAAAAATTAAAAAAATATATATATTAAGGGGGGTCCCCATACAATAAACGTGTTTTTTTCTTATTTTTTTGCTCAATATTAAAAACGGTAACAGGTAGACGGTTCAAATTTTCACAGAATATTAACTTGTATATTACCTTTCAAAATAAATAATTAAATATCAATAAAGTAAATATTAAAGGGGGGGCTCCCATACAACAAACGTAATTTTTTGATATTAACAGTAAACCTCTACAACCAAAGTTAGTTTTGCGGTTCATTAACAAAGGTAATTATACCTACTTCTTGAGTACGGAACCCTCGGTGCGCGAGTCCGACTCGCACTTGGCCGGTTTTTTTAAGCTATGTGTAATAGCAATGTGTACGCCACAGTACGATCCGTCCAGTGGTTTGAGTTGTGCGTTGATAGATCACTCAGTCAGTCACTTTTTCCTTTTACGTATTAAAATTAGAACAGTCCTTTGAAAGCGGGGCAAAGATCCTATTTGTGATGATGTTTAAAGGCAAAGTAACCCGTGGTAGTATTTGTGACGTAGTTGCGTCACAGCGGGCGGCGACGTCAAAGGGTATGCCAAGTCCCGCTATATCTTATTTGGACCGCGAAGGCGTGCTCTGTGGTACTCGAGCTTACTTCGCTCATTTTGTTGGTACCGTACTACGTTCTGCGCATAGCTCTTACCACATAATAGTTAATATTACACCTGTTACGAAATACATAGAGTAAGCTAAGTTCCTAACTTAAAATTTGTAGTGTTAAAATTTATGTAAAAACTATCTGATGTCTGCGACTTTTTCCGCGATGTTTAAGTTTTTTTTATTCTCGCGATAACTCCTTAATTTTTCGGGGAGAAGCGTAGCCTATTTTACCCTCGTATATATAAAACGCAATAAGAACTGACGACAATAATTGATACTAAGATAAAATCGTGATACTTGGTACGCGTGGCAACCCTGGAGCCAGTTCACCGCGTCAAAGGGAACATTTATTACCCCGACGTGTTATTCGGATCGCAAGCCGCTTTGCGCTGAAAAATGAAATATTTACAGCGCTGTTTAGCTCTTCAAGCGTTTTTTAGTGTCAGCCCCAGGAGTTGCGAGAAACTGCATTTTTTGATGTCGCTTTGAGTAAGGAGGTACTTGGCTTTCTTTGAAGTGTGCTATTAATGAAGTTAGAGCACTAAGCAAGGGGCTTACTACCAGTACAGTTTTAGTGTTGTTGACGCTCTTGTGTCAGAATTATAATCCTTATTTTAATAACATCAAGGTACGTCACAAAGGACTGCAATTTTAAACTTATACTGCTTTGATGTATTTGTTGCAGATTTTCGATTGTTTTTTTTTTTGTGAATAATCCCTATCGGCATTAAATACATATCATATTAATTTACAGTTGTTCACAAAATAATAATATAATTATAGTATTCAACATTGGTTTCAAGTTTATCTCGGACTAGATGATGAAAGCGACTTCGTCCGCGTGGAATGAGCTTTTCGTAAGAAACGTTTTTGATAGACCGTTTTTTCTCCGCCTTACTTTGCAAATCCGACTACGACGAAAAAGTCTCTTCATTTTCCGGATTACTATACTATAGCCTATGATACTCACAAATAATGTGACTTTCTATTGGTAACATAATTTTCAAAATCGGTGCAGTAGGTCCAGAGATTGCCCCATACAACCTCACAAACTCACAAACTTTACCTCTTTATAATATTAGTATAGATAATCTTATTAGAATTATTAGTTTATGAATAATAATTAATAAGATGTTGATTATAATATTATGATTGTGAAGTTTTCTGTAGACTGCAAGTACACTATACCTACTGAGTTTTTATATTTTATTTATAAAAATCACTATTTGGACAAGATGAAAATATTATATTTTCATAAAAAGAAACCCGAAGAAAGAATTAAAATCACTCACTTAGTATTTTTTGTCAAAAATACAAAAGTAAGTGATGACGCAGTCGATGATAAGAGGTGCGGCCGTTTTATAAAACCCATACCCATACTCAGATTCTACACGGCATCGTACCGGGACGCTAAATCGCTTGGCAGCACATCTTTATCGGTAGGGTGGTAATTAGCCACAACAGAAACCTCCCACCACTGACCAGAGAAAATTCAAAAAATTATATATTCACAAATTTACGTTGCCGGGGATCGAACCCGAGACCTCCCGCTCATAAGACAACCGCGCTCACCACTGCGCCAGAGAGGTCGTCATTTTGGATACAGCAAGCCTTTATCATAAAACCTTACTCAGATGGAGGTCATTGCATCGCAATCTGGGGCATGTGCCTACGGGGTAGGTATGTAGGTATGTAGGTGTGTAGGTGTGTAGGTAGGGCTGCGTCAAAGGGACCGTTTTATTCCTGTAACGTCTTATTCGGAACGCGAACGACCCATTTCCAGCTGAAATATTTACGGCCCTAGCTTAGGCCCACGATTTCAGTCGACGACTCGAGCGGTTATTATTCTAGCAGTTTATAGACGCGGGTATGTTACATTATTTTAGGGAAAATTTAAAAAAAAAAACAGAAGGTTCTCAATTTGACGTGAACTTGATTTCGTATCAGTTATTTCTCTAATTTTATTACAGTGCTTCACACACGAGGTAAATTTCTAAACTTACTTAAACTTACTTACAAAAATTTGCGGAACCGACAGGATTTGAACCTGCGTCTCTCTGGGAATCCCGCCCTGACTACTCAACTCAACTTTAAGTTTCGTATTTTCATTTAAGTATTTAAGTAATATATTAGTTATTTCTCTTACTAGTATGCGTTGGAAGCCTTGCAGTGTTTTTAAGTCGCCAATGTAGTTAAAATAAAAATAAAAAAAGCTTTTTATTAATCCTTAATCTGGGGACACGGGAGTGTCCCCGCCAAAGACGAGCCAAAGGAAACGGGGCACTACCTACCTTTTCTCGAAGCGTTTCGTCGAATTTTCGAACCGTCATAGCTTCGGTCCGAATGACGCTAGAAAGCTGAAATTTTCAGGATAAGATGTTGTTGGGGGACTTACCGAATATACCAAGTTTCAATTTTTTAGCATTTATAGTTTCAGTTTATTGATTACCTAAAATACGTCGATTTCGTACTCACTCACTGATGATCATCAACTGAAAAAAGGTACTTCCTGAAGTGCTAGAAGACTGAAATTTGGTATGTAGGCTAGAATTTGCATATAAACAACAGGAAAATTAAGAAATCTGAATCTTTTCATCTCCAACCCCTCGTATAGGGGGTGCAAATCTGACAGCATTTCCTTGTATTTTAGAACAGTCATAACTTCGGTACGGAACATGGTAGAAAGCTGTAATTTTCAGGATAACATGTCGTTGACAGATTTATTAAACTTACCAAGTATCAATCATCTAGCATTCAGCTAAAAAAAATCAAAAAATCTAGGGCGCCTGCCAAAAATAAATGAAATCCCACCAAAAACATTTCATGTAAAATTGGTTGCCAAAGACTCACAAGTGCATAATGCTTTCACTGTTAAAAAGTTATGAGATCTCTAATTAGAGCCAAGCCCGAAGGTGAGCTCCTCTTTGTGCTGCGCATCATAACCCACGGAGTCTGTCTCAAGTTCAAAGTACATAGTTCTAAATGCTCTTTACTGTGTACCAAACTAATAATATTAAATAACATGTAAGTCTATATATAAAACTTGTCCCTAGAACCTCTACATCTTGGTAAAAAGGTACGGCTTGGCCGTTTCGTATATGTCGCCCTAACTATTCCTTAATGACTTAAATGTTATGTCAGGAAATGTTCGACGAATATTAAACGGCCAAGCCATACCTTTTTACCAAGATGTAGAGGTTCTAGGGACAAGTTTTATATATAGACTTACATGTTATTTAATATTATTAGTTTGGTACACAGTAAAGAGCATTTAGAACTATGTACTTTGAACTTGAGACAGACTCCGTGGGTTATGATGCGCAGCACAAAGAGGAGCTCACCTTCGGGCTTGGCTCTAATTAGAGATCTCATAACTTTTTAACAGTGAAAGCATTATGCACTTGTGAGTCTTTGGCAACCAATTTTACATGAAATGTTTTTGGTGGGATAACTTATTTACCTAAATAAATCAAAGTAATATAAATAAAACGATATTAATTTAACCTAGCAAAAAAAAAAAAATTACGTAAAATAACTCCCACTCGGCCTGCAGGTTTTTATAGCCTACACGGGCTCCAGTACACACTTGAGAAGCTTCCATTTTAGTACTCTCGATAAAAGGTGCTTCCAGCTTCCGGCTCGTGTTGCTTTCCCTAGAACTATTTCCGGTACAATTACGAGGGCATTAAGAGCAATGTGCGATTCCACTTTTCTAGCATGAAAGCAGCACAAATATTTAATTCCGTACATTCTTAGCTGAAAGAGTTTCTTTTTCTTAATTAGCTGGGTGCGGTTACGAGGCGAAGTTTTCTGTAAATAGAGGAACTTTAATTAACTGCATTCAATTTAATTCAATTTATTTAAAACATGTAGGACATACAGGTGTGAGAGGTGTCTCTTATGCTACGTAATGTTTTGACACTGCCATCGGTTAGGAAAGCAGTTCACTCGAGAAGAGCCGACAAGAAACTCAGCACTTGCTCTTTTTTTTAAAACAATATATTACAATACTTGGTTAGTACTTAGTAGGTATATTATAAATTAAATACAAAAGTATAAGTTATTATACTGCCTCGTTGGT
Source organism: Erebia epiphron (assembly GCA_963932025.1). Classification (NCBI taxonomy): domain Eukaryota; kingdom Metazoa; phylum Arthropoda; class Insecta; order Lepidoptera; family Nymphalidae; genus Erebia; species Erebia epiphron. The sequence goes on along the minus strand of OZ009947.1, from coordinate 406,958 downwards.
CTAGTGGTTAGCATGTCCAACTGCGGCCGACGAGGTCCTGGGTTCGAGTCCCACCATAATTAAGTATTGGGTTTTTCTGACTAGAAATTCTCAGTACTAGCCCGGAGTTAGGAAGTTGGCGGTGTTTCACCCCCGTGCCTCGGAGAGCACGTTAAGCCGTCGGTCCCGGTTATTATCACTAACATGATAATAGTCGTTAAAGCCCGCCAACCCGCATTGGAGCAGCGTGGTGGGTCTAAGCTCTAATTTCCCTCTCTCTCATGAGAGTGGAGGCCTTTACCCAGCAGTGGGACGTAAATGGGCTGTAGTGGTGGAAGTTATTATACTATCCTGTGGGGAGCTGGACCCAAAGTCGGTTGCTTCCATACAATTTTGTTATCGAGAAATTCGTCAATTGTATAATAGCCCCGACTCAACAAGTGTTCTTTTACGGTTTTTTTTAAATTTGTGCAATGGCAAATCCTAAAGTTCCTTTGGAACCATATTATAACAGGTAATACTCGACCCCACAAAGGATTTCCGCACCTTGCGTAGACGACATCGCGGCATTACTAGTTTACGCCGGTTTCTAGTAAGTCGATTTTGCGTATCCCCTATTTGTCTATAGAGATGAATATTTTGTTTCACAAACATTATAATATTATCGTATCAAAATCATAATTACGTCGCAACGGAGCAACAGATCGACTATTTTTTGGCATGGGCATAGTTGAGAACCTGGAACATAGGCTACTTTTTATCCCGGAAAATTAAGTAGTTCCCGCGGGAATCAAAAATAAACTTAATCCACGCAGACAAAGTCGCGGGCCTCAGCTAGCTCTCTATAATATTCAATCTTGTTTGGTTGATTTTCGGCAACACAGGTTGTTTATTGCACAATTTGGTGTGTTTAGCTTGTCAGTGACGTCAGCCACGTAATTATTAGTTTGCTAGCGTATTGCGTGGCCTGCATTGGCATTGTATTGACAGTAACTGTAAACAAATATCCCATCAAAAACATAAATGTAAAATGAGAGCCAAAATCCAAAATTGTGATATGTATATAATATATGCATTGGTTGTTGACTTCAGCGACAAAAGAAGTGAGATCTAAATGGGTGCCAAAGTTCAATGGTCAGTCCTGCAATTTATTTATAACAACATAAAATATTTTATAACAACTTAAAATATCATTTCTTCTTATAACTTAGGATAATATGTTGAAGACTAAGGCTTTGGCTTGGCTAGTTTCCATATACGAATTATTATTAAGTAGGTACCTAAAAGTACAGTTTCTACTAGCAAGCCAAATTTTCGGAAGAATAAAATAAGAACTTACAGCTTTACAACTTGCGAAGGCTATAATTCGTATATGAAAACTAGCCAAGCCAAAGCCTTAGTCTTCAACATATTATCCTAAGTTATAAGAAGAAATTATATTTTAAGTTGTTATAAAATATTTTATGTTGTTATAAATAAATTGCAGGACTGACCATTGAACTTTGGCACCCATTTAGATCTCACTTCTTTTGTCGCTGAAGTCAACAACCAATGCATATATTATATACCTATCACAATTTTGGATTTTGGCTCTCATTTTACATTTATGTTTTTGATGGGATATCATTTCTTTTTGTACAGAAATTATTGAACACAATCTCAAACTCAAAACATATTTATTCAAAATAGGTACCTACAAAGTACACCTTCTGAACGTCATGCTTACAGAGCATAAGACGTGATGGTGATAACTAACTACGGTATCTTAAAACTAAAGCTACGAGGGGTCTGAGAAGAGCCCGCAACAAACTCAACTGTGTTTGTTTTATTATCACCATCTCACAAATATTTGAAATTATATATACAATATAACAGTTACATAATCAGCCGCTGTAACAATTCATACCCATGCCTTGCTATCATTCAAATAATCCTTTACACTGTAATAGGACTTTTCTATTAGTTCATTGATTTATTCATCTTCATATTAAATAGGTAATCACTGTCGTTACATTATCAAGAAAGCTGCCGGTGCAACAATATCATTTCGATGGTGAGCCCACCCATGGTAACAACAGGTCTTAGCATCCTGTTTACACTCAGGTGACAATTTATGCACCTCAACGTAACGTACCCAAATTGCTAACAATGGTCATCCATGGAATATAGCGCGAAGTCGGCGAGATCGAATCCATATTATAGTATAGCAAAAGTTTTTAGTGAAACATTGAAAACAAGCACGGTAAACAGTCGATATCACTAAAACCACTATAAACAATGATTAAAAATCACAATGACTGACAACTTGAACTGACGACTTCAAATACGTTTCTTCTTCTTTTCTGTCAATGACGTTTCGTTGCACAAAATGCGTGAATACGAAGGTAAGGTTTTAATGCAACTATATTATTATTCATTATTATTAACATTAAAATAATAATTATGTGTCATTTTCAATAGTTAACAACACAAAATAACGAATTTAAACAAAGACCTGCAGTATGATTTATGTAATAGGAGTTTTTTTTTTACTTAACAACTCTTGTTTTATTTAGTTGTGCATGCACTATGCGTAGAATGTAATGCAAGTTGCCGCAGGAAGTGGACGAGGGAGTTACTACCACCGCTTAAAGCAGTATTATTTCAAAGTAACGGTTGAATGTCACGTACTTTGACGTCCTTAAAATAATGATTATAACACTACAACATGAACGTCAACAATATTAAAATAATACGGCTTTAAGCGATGATAGTATGCCCCGTGTCAGAGTTTTGATCTATCCGTAGGTAGATCATAAAAATGACGATTTTTGGACGTTTATATCTAAATAACCATTTGAGGTGTGCTTATGAAATTTGGAGCACATACGTATCTCGCGGGTCTCAATATATGAGCCAAATTTGACATGTTTAAGTGTAATAGTTTTTGAGTTATGAGGGGGTCAAAAGTGGCTCCAAATGGTTCGTGTAATATTACACACGGTGCTGCCAGTTCTTTCTTTTTTGAACTTTGGCTGGACACGCTTCCGCGTGTCTTGATTGAATTGGTCCTGCCTTGTTTATGTAGTTACGTCATGTTCAAACAAAATCTTTGTGTATCCTTCAAGTTCCAGCCTAAACCTTTGTATTACTTTCAAGCGCGTAGCCTATAATCAAAATCAAAATCAAAATCATCTTTTCTTTATAACGCCTACCTGTTTGATATTGGCAACTGCTTCCGCCATGCACAATATTTAATGTTTGCTGACGATAAAAAAATATTTCTCAAAATACGCTCTATTGAGGACTGCCATAATTTACAAAAAGACCTAAATGCCTTGTCAGAATACTATGCAAAAAATAGAATCACAGTTAATATTAAAAAGTGTCATCACATAACTTTGACCCGGAAAATAAGTTCTATTGAATTCGACTATAAAATTAATGGCACATGCATTCCCAGTGCGACTACAGTTAGAGACTTGGGTATCCATATTGATGTCAAACTTTCAATGAATAACCATATTGATAATATTGTTAATAGAGCCTACAGGCAACTGGGTTTCATCAAACGAGTAACCCGTTCTTTTAGCAATGTAAACTGTATAAAAACACTATACTTTGCGTATGTTCGAAGCATTCTTGAATACGCGTGTAATATTTGGTCGCCTCAATACATTATACATACCCAAAGGCTTGAAACTATACAAAGAAAGTTTTTAAGGTACTTAGCTTTTAAAGATTTTAAAAAATTTAATAGTTATCAGGAAGCGTGTACTTACTACGGAATCGACTCGCTCGAACAAAGAAGGTCGCAGAGTGATAATTATGTTGTTACTGCAAGCAATTTTGACCGGTTCAATTGATTGTCCTAGCTTTAAGCTTACTATCAGCATTTTCACTCAGTGCTCAATCTGTACGAACACGACACACGCGCCTTCTGTATGTTCCCAAGTCCAACACAAATTATGCTCAGCATTCTATCATTCCACGCCTAGCACGAACTTATAATAAACAGTACTCTAATTTTGATTTTTTTTATGTTTCTAAGAAATAATCAATTTAAAAATAAATAATTAAAACATAAGCGCACACATACACACAGTCCCACTCTACTACGCTACACGCACGTAAGTTATAAATTGCACGTATTGCCCTTTTTTGTAATACAAAAATTTTTTGAATGTCTGCCGCTTTACCCCATAGTACGATTCCGTAAGACATAATACTATGAAAGTAAGCAAAACATACAATTCTTGCCGTTTCAACGTCAGTAAACTGTCGAATCTTTCTGACAGCGTAAGCAGCAGAACTGAGTTTGCCAGCCAGAGTTGATATATTATGGGTGCCCCATTGAAGCTTTGAATCTAAGGTTACCCCCAGGAACACAGTGGTCTCTTCTATTTTTAAAATATCATTATTTACAGTTAAATTCATGTTTCCTGAAGACTTGGTATTTGGCAGTGCGAATTCAATACACTGTTAGGTTGTATGGTTAAATATAAACGACGATTCACTGTGATAAAACTTCAGACTTTTATTAAGTAATTGACGACATGACATTGTAGTCTATTTCATAGACAACAGACCTTGACACAGAGTAGACAATCGATATTGGTACAGATTATTAATAACTATGCAACATCTCCCTTTTTTTAAAAAACGAAAAATTAATTATTTACATATTTTACCATCATCTCCCTTTTAACAAAAATAAATTTAAAAACAAATCCTTATACACACGGAAGGTACGTTACAATTTTATTTTATTATACAGTTATACCATTTTACAATACATGTAGACATTGCAATCATCGACGTTCATTGGTTTCTAAACGTTGATGATGTTCTATGATAATCTGTGGCACTCTATGGTATGATTTGACAAGTGACAACTGAAATGTCAAAGTCGATAATTATTTCAATGACATTTAAGTTTTTAGGCTAAATAACAAACAATAATATATGAATTTAGACAAAGTTATAAGATTTAGATACTAAAGTTATTACTGCTTAGAATTACGACTGCATACAAGAGTATTAAGTATAATTTACAATGCCATATCTATGTACAGGTTTACAAATACGGCGAGGACGAGAATTTCCATGTACCAAGGGATCATTATGTGTTTTTACAAAAGTGTTTTTGTTTCCAGGTGTTGACTGTGTTGTGTTCTGTGTAAAATGATGTGTGTGTGATGACTGTTCAAGGATAAACTGGCGATTTCTTCTAAACTGTCCTAGTTCACTTTTTATAATATAACTCCTGGGTTCAGGACCTACCTGTATAATAATTCCTGGTGACCATTTTTTGTCTTCAGGTTTGTGTTTAAACAAGACTTTATCACCTACATGCAATGGTTTAAGCACTTTTGTATGTTTATTATAATAAAATTTTGTATATGACTTTTGTTTTTCATTTAATTCCTTTATTTTATGCATATCACAAAGTTTAGGTAACAAGTTTTCTTTTACTATAGGGACTACTGTTCGCAGTTTTCTAGACATACAAAGTTCTGCTGGTGAGTACTGACTTTGCTTAGGGGTATTTCTATACAAAAGCAATGCTAAATACATATCCGATTTATCAGTTTTACACTTAATTAACATTTGTTTTATAGTTAATATTGTTCTTTCAACTAGGCCGTTCGATCTGCTTAAATATGGACTTGAAGTTATGTGTTCTATGTCCCATTCTTGAGTGAATACCTTAAATTCGTTGCTGGAGAATGGAGGACCATTGTCCGAGATAAGAAATCTACAAATTCCTTGACGAGCCAATATAGACTTTAAATGTGCAATTACTTGGCCAGCTCCATAGCCTGACGTTAACTTAGCAAGTTCTACAAACTTTGAATAATAATCAACTACTATTAAGTACTTTGTTTGTTCAAATTCAAACATATCTATACCAATTTTGTACCATGGTATGTTTTCATACTCATGCTGAATAATTGGTTCTTTACTATTATTTCGACGGTAAGATAGACAAATATTGCATAGACTTATATATTTTTCTATATCATTTTGCATATTAGGCCAAAAAACAGTAGTTTTTGCTAGGCGGACTGAACTATTGATGCCTTGATGAGCAGAATGAAGTAGTTTTAGTATATATTCTCTCATTGACTCTGGAATTATGATGCAATTGGACTTAAAGACAACATTATTAATGACATATATTTGATCTTTCATACTGTAATAAGGTTTGACTGACTGACTCACTGAACGCTTATGTTCAGGCCATCCATTGTGGCAATATTTAATTATTTGACTTAAAGTTTTATCTTTGACTGTAGACTCTTGAATTTCTTTTAGTTTCTCTGGACTGACTGACAAATTAGACATTATTACATTGACATGCAAATCTATATCTTGATCGACTTCTGACAGACAAGTTTCGCTTAATGCTGCTCTAGACAAGGTATCTGCAATGTATAAGTAACGACCTGGCTTGTATACCACAGTTAAATCATACGGCTGCAATCTAAGCATGATTCTTTGCAATCTTGGAGGAATATCATATAAAGCTTTTTTGAATAAAGTTATGAGGGGTTTGTGGTCTGTTTCCACTGTTATGTTATGACCATATATATACTGGTGGAATTTTGTACAACCAAAAAGTACAGCGAGTAATTCCTTTTCAATCTGGGAATAGGACTTTTGAATTTTACTTAAGGATGCAGACGCATACGCTATGGGTTGCTTGTCATGGGATAAAACTGAGCCCATGGCATCTTGTGACGAGTCAACAGATAAAATTATGTCCTTTTTAGGATCATAGTATGTTAAGACAGGAGTTGAACTAATAATTTCTTTAATATTATTAAACTGAGACTCATGGTGATTTGACCAATACCATTCAGTATTTTTTGACAACAATGCTCGCAAATGACATATCTCCTGCGACAAATTTTTAATAAATGGACTAAGATAATTAACCATACCTAGAAATCTTTGAAGTTCTGTTATATTTTTAGGACTTGGCATGTTACAAATAGCTTCAACTTTAGACTTATCAACTTTTACACCTTCTTTACTAAATATATGGCCTAAATATTTGACTTGATTTTGGCAAAACACTGATTTTTCTTTATTAAATCTTAAATTAATTTGGCGTGCTCTTTCCAAGACTTGTTGTAACCGTTGATTATGTTCTTCTATAGTACTGCCATAAATAAGGAAGTCATCCATCATAATTTTAACACCTGCAATGTCACCAAATCTTTTTATCATTTCTCTATGAAATATCTCTGGTGCTGCGTTAATTCCAAAAGGTAATCTAGTGAATCTGTACCGTCCAAAAGGTGTAATGAATGTACATAGCTTGGACGCAGTTTCTGACAATTTGAGCATCCAATAGCCTTTATTGGCATCTAGTGTTGAAAAGTACTGCGCTCCCGCCAGGCTAGATTTAATTTCGTCTAAAGTTGGGAATTGGAAGTGTGACCTTAAAATTGCTTGATTGAGCTTTCTAGGATCAATAAAAAGACGTAACTTGCCATTCTTTTTTGATGTTAAAACTAAAGCACTTACCCATTCCGTGGGCTCTTCAACACGTTGTATGACTCCGCTTTTTTCCATGGACTCTAGCTCCTGTTTCAGTGGTTGTTGGAGACGGAATGGAACCCTTCTGCATGCCTCTATAGATGGAGTTGCATTTGGTTTCAGAGTTAGATCGCACTGAAATTCTGTTAAACAACCTAAACCTTCAAATAAGTCTTTATTTTTATTTACAATATCTTGACATGTTAAATTCTGAAAAGACACACTATTAACTTTTTTCACCAAATTTAAAGTTTTACAGGTATCCCTGCCAATGATATTTTGACTTTTTATGTCGACAATATGAAAGTTAACTGTATATGATTTATTTTTATGTATTACAGACAAATCGCATTGACCTACAAGAGGGATGACTTCTCCACTGTATGTAGATAGTGTGTTTTTACTTTTGTGTATTTTGGAAAGTGGTAGCTTTAATGAGTTGTAAGTATGGATGGATAGAATATTTGTGTCCGCCCCCGTGTCCAATAAAAAATTTACCTGTATTTGGTTTATACATAAATCAATGTTCCAAGGCTGAGACAAAATAGACTTATCAGACGTATCATCATGTATACAATAGACAGAACCAACATAAAATAAAGATTCATTATTCTCTGCCTGATTTTTACATTGTACTACTTTCACTGTGTACGAACGGCAAAACTGTGCCAAATGGTTAAACTTATTACACTTTTTGCACTTAACTCCTTGAGCTGGGCACTTGTACCTGTGTACCTGACCACAGCGACCACATGGTGTAATCCTCTGACCAGATGTTGATGGAGTGCGCTGACGTCTCTGCTGGGACTGACTTCTAGACATGTTTCTCCTTGACGAGTCTCTGTGACTGGGTGTCCTTGAAACGCGTCCTACGAAGTGTAATGATGCGTCTTCCAATGCTTTTGCTTGTTGTTTTGTAGATTCGCAACGCTTGGCTATGTTGACTGCCTCGTCCAGCGTGTTGGGCTTTTCAATGAGAATTCTTTCTTTATAGTAAGAGTTGTTGCAGTTCCAGCTGAATATATCTCTAAGCAGGTTTTCACGCAGCTCACCGAATTCACAGGTGTGACTCAAATTTTTTAAATCTGTGACATAAGCATCTATAGACTCATTTGGTAATTGTTTTCTACTAAATAACTTATGTCTTTCTATGGTGACATTTATTTTTGGAGTGAAGTAAAGAGTAAATTTGTTACAAAGATCCGTGAACGTAATTTCATCGATATCTACATCAAATGAATAGAAAATTTCTAAACAATCCGGTCCGATGAATTGCAGTAAAATAGCTGTTTTTCGTGAATCTTCGGCCTCCTCTAAGTTATTAGCCTTTATGTAGACTTTTAGACGTGTTAGCCATTTTTTCCACTGAAGTGGTACGTTATTACCTTCCACAACGAACGGCGGCAGAGTCATGCCCACCGGCAATGGCGTCATGGCGTCGGTGGACTTGTTGACGGGCGTGCCTAGCTGTACGCTGGGGATTGGCTTCCTTGACTTGGTGTTGACAAAATCTTCGGTCGACATACTTCTTGATTATTTTGTTTGTACTTCTGACACCATGTTAGGTTGTATGGTTAAATATAAACGACGATTCACTGTGATAAAACTTCAGACTTTTATTAAGTAATTGACGACATGACATTGTAGTCTATTTCATAGACAACAGACCTTGACACAGAGTAGACAATCGATATTGGTACAGATTATTAATAACTATGTAACATACACTTGGTTTTCTTTGCATTTAAAAGTAAATTGTTTACGGTAAACCAGTTAGTGACTTGAGAAATTGCATTATTTACGTCGTCATGGTTGTCCTTATTTCTATTAACTTTAACAATCAACGACGTATCGTCAGCAAATAACACAATATCGCAAGTATTTCGAACGTAATGTGGTAAATCATTTATATACACCAAGAACATGAAGGGACCCAGAATAGAGCCTTGAGGAACACCCTTTAGTGATTCTGATCCGGATGATTTCACATCGTTGACACATACCGTTTGAATGCGATCACTGAGATAAGACGCAATGAGACCCAGTGCAGTGTCTTTGATTCCATAGTGGCTCAACTTAACTAGAAGCGTCTTGTGCTCAACACAAAATCTTTACTAAAGTTTAATTTTTTATCTACTTGATTTGTTTATTTTAATATTGGATAGAATCAGGCGTTACTTTGCGGAAGTTCATGATTTAGCAAGAAAAGAATACAATTATTTTGCTATAATCCGCCAACATGATGGCGGATTATAGCAAAATAATTGTATTATTGTCTTGCTATTTTAATATTGTTTTTTACGTATTCGATCGCGACTACGTTACCTACCATTCATATCGAATAAATACAAATTCGTTCGTTCGTTTGTAGTTAACGTTATCGTGATCGAATGGGAATAAAATCTCCCACTAGGCACACTCACTTCGCTGTCACAATATCAAATGTGTATGCTTGGTATTTGCGTTGCAGCATCAGTGACGCGCGCTGCACAGTCAAGTACCGACGCTTGTTTACACGCATTTACATGAAACGTGCCGGTGAGTATTTGAAGCGTAACTGTTTTATTTTACCTGTACTTTATTAATTCCATATAAGTGGTTAAGTACCAACTTAAACTAATAAAAAGTAAAAAACACTCTTATCCGTTGAGGAGTTCCATTATCTGTCTTCGAAGATCTTCATCAGATCTTCACCAAATTTATATGGGACCACCTTTGAAGTATACTCTTTCAAACAAAAAAAGAATTTTCAAAATCGGTCCAGGCGTCTTCAAGTAATCGGGGAACATACATAAAAAATAAAAAGATTCTGACGAATTGAGAACCTCCTCCTTTTTTGAAGTCGGTTAAAAATATAACAAATTCAGTATCAGATTCAGTTGTATGGTTTGGAAATCGAACGGCACACAATGTAACGCCAATCCCCGGCCGGACACATCGTATAATGGCAACATTACGACACTAGCGCCGCTACGTGACACTGCAGATATTTCACTACACAGCAGTGCCCTAGCAGTGGTCTAGCTTTAAGCCTTTAACCACAGAATAAAACTAGTCCTAATAATACTTTAACATTTCAATTTCGACTGATCGTTTTCGAGCGTTTGAATACATTGGCGTCAGAGTTAAATGAACCTTAACAACATTGTTTAAAGCCTGATTTCATGTATGCAATTTCAGCAAGCGCTCCAAATGGAAACGCTACGAAATTATGATGGACTAGCTGATGCCCGCGACTTCGTCTGCGTGGATTGAGTTTTTTTGGTTCCCGCGGGAATATCTTAATTTTCCGGGATAAAAAGTAGCCTTTGTTCCTCTCCAGGTCCTCAACTATACCCATACCAAAAATTACGTCGATCCGTTACTCCGTTACGGCGTGATCGAAGGACAAACCAACAAACAAACACTATTAGTATATAATATAAATCAAGAGCTCTTGGGTCCATTTTACTTTGACGCCAGTGTGTTCGAACAGTCGAATACTACAATCGAAACATCAATGTTAGAACTTAGTCTGGGCACATATTGTCTCGGCGGCTACGGCTCGGAGTGTCACGCGAGCTATCGAGTTTTCCAGCTCACAGCACGCGTGTAATGGGATTGTCACTTATTCTTAGGTCTCTGTGTGCTTGTACAATGTACAGCCATTCAATAGAAAAATATAGCCTCGCCTGTGGCCTCATAGCAATTTTACAGAATTTTAAAACGTATACTTTTCATCTATTTTGTAAAATGCTGTAAGAAAGCTTACAAAAATCTAGGCTTTTTACTTCGTACCGTTAGGAGCTATGATGCCCGTTTGCACTAAACTTAGGAATCGCCTAATTTCCTGCCCAACTTGTTTAGGCTTATCCTAGCGAATAAAAAGGTTGCACTAACCTTAGGCCATTCCTATATCCACTTAGGAGATGCCTAACTTTATGAGCCCGATTAGTAAGCGCCCAAGCGTAGGCGATACTTAAGTTGAATTTTTTGTAGTCTGTGGACCATTTTGTTGTCATTAATTGGTCTCACGGTTGATATGTACTCTGTGGTTGATAGGTATCACAATCACAGAGTACCTACATTGTTATTGTGATTGTTATTTAGGTAGAACACTACACTGATCACAAGCAAAATGGCACAAGATTTATTAGATTTTCTCGATATCTTAGAAGTAGATTTTCATAATGATCGACACTCGAGGACTCGCTTAATAAGATCGCGGCCAAACTGGTTCCAAAATTTTGATGAAATGGACTTTTTCAAAAGATATAGGATGTGCAAAAATACAGCATTGTGGATTTTCGCAACTTCTCCTCTGCCGTGAAATTGGCAGTTCTATTTCGTTTATTTATTTGTCTTTCCATTTTAATTGCTGATTTATAAAATCCCCTAAAATAAATAACCTTCAACTCCACGTACTTAATGTCACCTGTGCAATATATAAACCAATAAAATAAAATACACCAATGTTTTAGCTTTTGTCTCTATTCAACTCATGCCTGAGGTTATGACAAGATAAGGTCAAAAAATATTCTAGTGTTTACATTACTTTGCAAGATATATTAAAAAAAAAAACATAGACAATCATTCATTCCATTCGTTCCTAGAGATACCTAACTAGGCAATGCTTAAGTTACGACACAGCAAGGACAAGACTGTCAGTGCAAACGAATTTTTTTGCTAGGCCGTTCTTAAGCCTAGGTGTATCTTAACTAGGACAAGCCTAACTTGAGTTTAGTGCAAACGGGCCAGTAACATAAGGGTGGTGATAGAATTATACAATGCTTTGGTCAGGAGCCACTCAGAAAGTAACTCAGTCATTTGGGCTCCACATGAGGCTAAATATAGCCTTATGTTAGAGCGGGTACAAAATAAATTTGTTAGGTACCTATATATGAAGCTATATGGGGTATACCCATACTACCCGTTAATGTACCCAACATTATTTGTTCTGGGTATGGTTGGGTATAACGAACTAGGGGTTAGGAGGGAATTAGCACTTATATTGTACATTTTTAAAATAATACGGGGGAAGTTATTTAATGTGGACGTTTTAGGACAGGTGAGTCTCCGTGTCCCGGACTCCCGGACCGGTACGTGTGGCGGAGGCGCAGGCCACCGCTGCTGGCGGTACCGAGCGGACGCACCGACTTGGTTAACGAGGCGCCGCTCACGCGCGCGATTCTCACCCTTAACGTCATAGCTGAGAGAACAGATCTGTTTTGTTGTACGCTGAGTGAACTCACAAGGATTGCTCTGTGGGCTTTATGTTATAATAACAATAATAATATTTAATTAGTTTAGTCATTTAATAATAATAATAATGTTTAATTAGTTCAGGATTATTTTAGCTACACTAGTGTATTAGGGAAACCTGTAACGCTAGTTGCAAGTGGAGAAGTAAATAAATAAATAAAATTTCCAACTGTAGTATCTAGTTGAATCTTTGCAAAACCTAATCTCTACCATTCTACAATACTGTTACCCATCCTACCAATATTATAAATGCACTAATATTTTATTGTTGATCGGTTCTTCAATCACGCCGCAACGGAGAAACGGATCATTTTGTTTTTTGTATGATTATAATTTTTTTTTTGTTTCGCACTCAAATTATCCTCTGACGGTAACAGAGACCTTTTTGCTGCGAGTTTTGCTCTGAAAGAAGATGCCAACTCACGATGGTCGTGAAGTAGCTGTGTGTGTGTTATTTTTCGTATGTATGATTGTGAGTGACCCTATCTCCCAGAGAGTATGATTATACTTCAAGACTTGGAGATTGACAAAGTACTTTACTTTACTTTAATCGATAGCTCAAAATGGTTATTCAACATAAAACTTACAGGGGTCGTGGATATTACGACTTTAGGGAAATTCTCTATTTAATCTCTAATAATCACTAAAAAAAATATGACTAGTAGTCAACCCAATTGAAGTACCACCAGAATCATAATGGGCAGATAACTTGTATTCCAAAAGACAATATAACAAGCCTCGAAACGCGAGGAATTGTAAATCATCGCCATTTTATTCGCCATTCGGAATATCTTATTTTTGGCCTCTTCAAATATTATTTATTATTGAGATAATATGGAATGCGGCTGTTTAAATATTTACATCAGAAAATCCTCGGACTTATGATGAATTATTTATTAGATCTTCTTTTACCAACCGGCTTACCCGCCTTAGACCTGATTGAAGTGCAATTATTCGTTTTTTTGATTCCACTATAAGCTAGCCCTTGACTGCGATCTCACCTGATGGTAAGTGATGATGCAGTCAATCAATCAAATATTCATTTGTTAAATTTAGTTACACTGTAGGTGCACTTATTGACATCAATACTGTAATGACCAAATTCTTCTTCTTCTTCCTCCTGCCCTTGTCCCACGCTACGTGGGGTCGGCACAACATGTTTTCTTCTTCCACTCACTTCTGTTATCCGTCAACCTATCATTCACCCCTTTTATACGCATATCCTCTTTCACACAATCCATCCATCTTTTCTTTGGTCTCCCTCTACTCTTTTTTCCTTCCACATGCATATCTATCATTCTTCTCGTAATATGCCTTTCTTCCCTCTTACATTACACGCCCATACCATGCTAGCCTATTATACTCCTCATTTTTTCTATCACTGGCGCTACTTTCAAACTTCCCCTTATATATTCATTCCTAATCTTATCCATTCTAGTCACACCACACATCCATCTCAACATTCGCATTTCGGTCGCATGTACTTTTCTTTCATCCGTCCTTTTCACCGCCCAACATTCTGAACCATACAATGCGACAGGCCTAACGACTGTCTTATAGATTTTCCCTTTTACAAACCAACTTACAAACTTATAAAACATGATGGTGATAATTAGTTACGGTATCTTAAAACTAAAGCTACGAGGGTTCCAAACGTGCCCTGGTCTGAGAAGAGCCCACAAAAAAGTCAGCCAACTTTTTTTATTCAGTCTAGCGAGCTTACCTGTTAGGGGTATGTCAGTTGTGTTAAACCCATGCCCCTAATCGGATTCTATACGGCATCGTACCGGAACGCTTAATCTTTTTTTTTATCCACTACAAGTTAGCTCCTGACTGCGATCTCATCTGATGGTAAGTAAGTGATGATGCATTCCAAGATGGTAGCGGGCTAACCTGTTAGGGGTACGGCCGTTATATTAAACCCATACCTCTATCGGTTTCTACACAGCATCACACACGTCTTTGCTGGTAGGGTGGTAACTAGCCACGGCCCAAGCCTCCCACCAGGCCGGACCAGGGAAAATTCAGAAAATATTATAAATTTCCAAATTGAATCTGTCGGGGATTAAACCTGGGACCTCCACACGTTAAGACAACAGCGCTGAACACTACGCCAGGTAGGTAGTCAAAACCTGACGGTAAGTTATGATGCAGTCTACCGGGCTTAACTGTTAGGGGTATGTCAGTTGTAGTAAACGGCATCGTACCGGAATGCAAAATCGCTTGGCTTAGGGTGTTAATATGGTGGAAGTAATTGAAAATCCTTCATTGTACCTTCTTTCGTTCTTTAAGCACGCGTACACAAGTATTGTGTAACTCTCACAAAGATACAGCATCCCAAAAAATTCCCATCACAAGCGTAAGCCGCTTTGTAGCACATTGCGCGACGGACAGACGTACACATGGACTCTCAGTTAAGCCGGAAACACACACAATGCGTCCACGACCATATCTACGACGCGACGTGACGTATAGGGAATAAAGAAACTGTGTATTTTAGCCTGCAACATCACGTCCACGTAGCGATGTATCAGTCTTGGAATAAAGGAACTGTTTATGTTATATACTTACTGTTATAACTTTTTGAGGAAATCCTTGGCGTAGTAGTAAGCTCTGTCTTTTATTACCAGGACGGGTTCGATCCCTGGCCACACACAGTCCCTCTCGGTTCACTTTTTAACTTGATAAATTAAAGTCATGGAAAGAGATTTCATTTCGTTTCACTATTTATTATTAAACTAGATGATGCTCATGACTTCGTCCGCGTGGATTAAGTTTTATGATTCCCGCGGGAACTCCTTGATTTTCCGGGATAAAAAGTAGCCTTATGTCCTGCCCCGGGATACAAAATATCCCTGTACCAAATTTCATCAAATCGGTTGAACGGTTGAGCCGTGAAAGCGTAGCAGATAGACAGACAGACACGCTTCCGCATTTATAATATTACTAGATGATGCCCGCGACTTCGTCCGCGTCGATTAAGATTTTTGATTCCCGCGGGAACTCCCTAATTTTCCGGGATAAAAAGTAGCCTTTGTCCTTCCCCGGGATACAAACTATCCCCATACCAAATTTCATCAAAATCGGCTGCACAGATGGGCCGTGAAAGCGTAGCAGACAGACAGACACACTTTCGCATTTGTAATATTAGTATGGATATGGATTTAAAATATTTTCTGAGAAGAGTTATATGTGGATTAAGTAGATCCACGTAGATCTGCACTTTTCTTATAATATTACTGTTTAAACCCTGCTAATTTAACTTGGACACAATATTTAACTTAAGTATTTAAGTTCCTTAGCTCTCGGTATGGAGATAATAATATTGTGTTTATATTTGCGGTTGTTTCAGCCCTTACGCGCGGAGGCATGAGCGTCGGCCATGTTTGCCGGCTAATATTTCAGGGAGGGTCTTCAACGCGGCCTTACGAGGGACAAGGAATACAATAAAACAGCGGAAATATATTATGAGTCTGTCCGGAGGTTTGTAGAGTTTTTCACTCGCGAGTCATTTAAGAGAAAGCCCCTTAACGTTATGGAACGTAAAACCATTTGAATTCATTGTTCTTATGGCTGGCATTAGTAATCTACTCGATCGAATTTCAGCCATGGTGGCCAATATCCATAGAGATTAGCCTTGTGCGCGGGAGATATTATAGTGCACAAGTGTGTACATATTATACATAATGCACTCTCTGTTCTTTTACTCTCATAGCCCGATGGGACGAAATATCCGACACAAACGGAGACCGACAGCTTTACGTGCTCTCCGAGGCACGGGGGTGAAACACCGCCAACTTCCTAACTCCGGGCTAGTACTTAGAATTCCTTGTTAGAAAAACCCAATGCTGTTTCTCGAACCTGTGGTAGATTGACATGTCATAAGTGACACAAGTTGTCCTTGATGAAATAATAAATCATTTAATTTCAATACTCCTCTTGTTTTCCGGAATAAAATGTATCGTATCTTTTCCAGGTCTTGATCAATATCCGCTAAAAATTACGTCAATCAGTTGCGATTCAATTGTGACTAACCAAAAAAACAAACACACTTTCATTTTAAAATATGACTTCCTAGTCAGTGGGTTGAAACCAGTGATTTGTTAGGACACGGTCCATCGTCTATGGTCGGCCGTATATAAACAGTTTGTCACTCTGATGTATTAATAGATGGCTGTAATGTGTGCGCACACAAGACGCTTCCGCCAGGAAATGGCTGTCACCGCGCGGTGTGTACACAGTGTGGATTTCTTCTAATGCTGGTCGCCGGGTGGCATCGTATTATATTTTTCTATCACTCAATATCATCTGAGGGCTTACTACCATCTCATAAAGTTGAAATTGACGTTTTATATGAATTACCTTGTCGTTAAAAATAAGGATTATAATTTTGAAACAAGAGCGTCAATAAGATTAAAATAATACTACTTTAAGCGATGAAACCCCTGTACCATTTGTTTCGTCGTTGTACCGAAAGATGTTGACGGCTGCGCCATTTCAAAACGTAGTATATCTTCGAAAATTTGTGATTTGGTATATTTTCTAGCAATAACTTAGTAGACGATGTCCGCGTCTTCGTCCACGTGGATTGAGGTTTTTTTGTTTCCTCCGCGAACTCTTAAATTTTCCGGGATGTGCTATTCCACACTATAATTTATCTCTGTGCCAAATTGCATCCAGATCCGTTCAGCCGTTTTGCCGCGATTTAGGAACAAACAAACATCCATCCATCCAAACTTTCGCATTTGTAATATTAGTATAGATAAATACCGAGTGAAAAATTAATGTTGTTTATCACATTTGTTATGATATATGAGTGTTGTTTATGATATTTATCACAAACTTGAAATTAGGAAATGATTAGTATAAAAATTCACGAATACTCTTTTCGTTAAATCCGATGTTTGAAATTATTTGATAACTTCTAAACGTAATAAATACCTTTCTTAAGCGTTTTAGACCTTAAATGCTGTTTAAAGAAAGTTGTTTTAAAGAATCTAATTTGAAAACTGGTAAAGATTTTCAGACCGCGACTGTATGTACGCTCTAATGTATGAGTACGCATCTTGCTATGCGATGCGACCCGCTGCGGCCCGCCTGAATATGCGTGTGCCTTAAAACAACCAACCAAAACAGAGTCATTCATCAACCAAGCTCATCTCCGTTACTGTTCAACATTTAAAACGCGTTTCTAACAAATTATTAATTACTGGTTGATTCATTCTGGCGCTCTACCAATAATATTATAACTGCAACATCGTAATTTTGATTTTATTACAGGCAATAACTCAAATAAACTTTAACCGATTGTAATTATTTGCGCATATTGTGTAATTTATTACAAAAGTTATTGTCATTCGTGTTTAAGTCGAGGAATCAAAATTTATACTGATAATGGGTATGTTCCGATATGCACTGCGAGTACTGCAAGGGGTGACGTCAATATAGTATACTGCAAAGCCGTCCCTTTATTAGTAAGCTATACTGGTTACTGATAAAAACTGAACGCAGTCAGCACTAAGAGAACCTTACCTCGATAACGCTTGTGCTCACAGTACAAAAATGTTATGACCTCATACATTTCCCTAGGATACTGCGGCAGTATACTACACAATAATATGTTAAAAAATAGTAGTAATAGTATTGTGTAGAATTTTTTGATGCCCTGCAAAGTGACGTATTCCATAAGGACCAAACTCCGTGTCCTATATTGATGATAAAAACATACATAAAATTATTAATATTAATTATGTACAATGATAGAATGATATGAATATTGTAAAAGCGTTTGGTGTTTCACAATTGGAAACTGCACTCCGCTCTATATTATCCACATAGGTACGTACAACTACAGTACAACTACAGTGGAACAAAAGTGTATTAAAATGCAAATGGCACACAAGACAAGTTTTTCTAACACATCGCGCGAGCATTTGTTGCCAGTTTTTTTGCGTTTTTTGCAGGAAACAGCGCGATGCAATGCATTTTTCATGTATTCATGAGAAATGTAACGCTTTAATACGAGTTTCGTTTTGTGCAACTTATGGACGAAGGTGACTATATGCCTATCATTGTATTAACATATGCTTATCATTGTATTAACCACTAGCTGATGCCCGCGACTTCATCCGCGTGGTTTAAGTTTTTTTTATCCTTCGGGAACTTCTCGGGAAGTTCTATCTAGGGTCTATCCTCGGGATAAAATGTAGCCATTGTCACTCTCCAGGTCCTCAACTGACACAATTCCAATAATCGCTTCGATTCGTTGCTCCGTTGAGGCGTGGTTGAGGACAAACCAACAAAGAAACACACTTTCACAATTATAATTTTAGTATGATTGCATAGGTCACTGTTAACGTATACTCACTTCACTAAATCTTACATCTAGACTTGCTAATTTAATGTGACCTTTGCCTATCTGCTAGATTCTTCTATTCTAACTATCTAAGCCTGATGATTTTATGTGAACCTTTACCTATAATATGCTAGATGCTAGTATTCTAAAGAAACTACAGGCAACGATCGCTGGTTGGTTCACTGTTCCGCTATTGGCCAATATCGCAGCATGAATACTATAAATTCAGCCAATCACAACAATTGATACTGTAACAATGATTGATGCAGGTTTCACATAATAAGGCTGCTATTTTTAAGATCTACGGCAAAACCGATTTATCTAAACTAATATTATAAATTAGATGATGTCCGCGACTTCGTCCGCGTGGATTAAGGTTTTTTGATTCCCGCGGGATCTCTTTAATTTCCGGGATAAAAAGTAGCATATGTCCTTCCCCGGGATACAACCTATCCCTGTACCAAATTTCATCAAAATCAGTTGAACAGATGGGCCGTGAAAGCGTAGCAGACAGGCAGACAGACACACTTTCGCATTTATAATATTAGTATGGATATGAAAATTTGGATAGATGGATGGATGGATGTTTGTTACTCAATCACGACAAAACTGAATGACATTTGCACAGAGAGAGATAGTCTGGAAAAACACATACTTTTTATCCCGGAAAATTAATGAGTTCCCGCGGGAACCAAAAAGCCGCAATACACGCGGACGAAGTCGCGGGCATTAGCTAATTTATAAATAGTGAACGAGTTGAAGGAATAAGATTCGCAAGAATCTGTTAGTGCTGTCTGATTTAAATCTCATTGTTCTTTGTATGGTCGTAAATCTGTTGACTTGTATGTCTGTTTGTATGCTTTTCACTTCACACAGTGAAGATCAAAGGGCTAACCGCGGGGAATGTTACGGAATGCATGAAAATAAGACATTTGTGGCGATCAGTAAATCGTCGCGGTGCTTTACAAACATTGAATGATATTTTTAGCTGAAGCTCTAAATATATGCTCATGTTTTTGGTCTCATCAGTCGAATGTGATTGTTGCAATGATGACCCAAGTCGGTAATTGGATGGGTGAACAAATTTAGCCTTTTCGTTTCTTCCGTACCTCGGAGAGCACGTTAAGCCGTCGGTGCCGATTATTACTAACAATCATCTGATAATAAAATCGTTACAAAAATCTAAGAGTTTAAATACTCTTAGTCGAGTCGTTTGCGGAAGGACCTGGGAACTCATCGCATTATTATACCAAGGAAACCCCTGCCACTATGTGATTAATTAAGTGCAATGGCTTATGGATATTATGTGATTAATGCAATGGAAAGGGGTCACAACCCTCAGCGATGAGGAATACGACGCAGAGATTGCTATCGAATAAAAGGAATTTCATTTTGATTAGGTAGGTACAAAATATGCTATCTTGGATATAACTTGGAGTCTGAAGGTTCTAAAAATAGTACAAAAGATCGGATAAAATGTTATTTTTATGTCGAATCGAATTGTTAGTTTATCAATCATGGTTTTGGGGAAGTTCTCGCGAAACAGGTGTACTTACATTCCGATTTCGCGCGACCGACGGAGATTGATCGCGCGACTGTACCGCACCCCGCGCTTATATCTCTGTTGCTAGGGATGCTTGATCCGTGGATGGAAAGAAGAAAAAACATGACATATCGTCACTTACCATCAGGTGAGATCACAGTCAAGGACTAACTTCTAGTGGACAAAAAAAACATTTGTTCAACAGTGGTGTTACAGATAAACATTCGACATACAGCAGTACATAAGAATATGTGTGTCTGTGACACCACCCAGATTAGGTATACAGTTCAGCCGTGTGCCCAGCATCATAGCTACAAAAGCATGCACAATGCCGGGCGCTGATTTTAAGATGTGACCCGGACACGATCCGGACGGAACGAACGGCCCGGATGGAAATGATTGCTACTTATCATTTGCATTTAATGATTTTGGAAATTGATTTCGCGAGTGAGAGCTCTTTTTACGCCTTGAATGTGTTGCACTTAATACCGGTTTATTATAAACTTAAACCTTAATTCATTTTTAGGGTTCCGTACCCAAAGGGTAAAAACGGGACCCTATTACTAAGACTCCGCTGTCTGTCTGTCTGTCTGTCTGTCTGTCTGTCTGTCTGTCTGTCTGTCTCCAGGCTGTATCTCATAGACCGTGATAGCTAGAAAGCTGAAATTTTCACAAATGATGTATTTCCGTTGCCGCTGTAACAACAAATACTAAAAATTAAAAATATATATATATTAAGGGGGTCCCCATACAATAAACGTGTTTTTTTCGTATTTTTTTGCTCAATATTAAAAACGGTAACAGGTAGACGGTTCAAATTTTCACAGAATATTAACTTGTATATTACCTTTCAAAATAAATAATTAAATATCAATAAAGTAAATATTAAAGTGGGGCTCCCATACAACAAACGTAATTTTTTGATATTAACAGTAAACCTCTACAAACAAAGTTAGTTTTGCGGTTCATGAACAAAGGTTATATAATTATACCTACTTCTTGAGTACGGAGCCCTCGGTGCGCGAGTCCGACTCGCACTTGGCCGGTTTTTAAAATACTCATAAGTAATTTAGAGAGTTAATTTAGTTACCCATTCGACAATTTCGGTAAAATTAATACGTTTACGCACATACTATGATGGGGACAAGCTTATTAAAATTATTTGTAGTGGGATGATAAACTAACAGACATACCACTTTGTTTTTTAACATGTTACGTGAAGAAAAGTAGCAGTTGATTGTAGTTTTTTTATCAATTTATTTTTTATCATCTCGCTGCGGTGTATTTCTCCTTGCTGAGGGTCGTGACCCCTTTCCATAAATCACATAAAGGTAGGAATAATAACGTGGTAAACTCCCAGGTCCTTCCGCATAATTTTTCTGAATGCTACCTGTGAAATTTTTCATCCCTAACTCCCTATCCTCCCCTCATATCAATCACTTAGCCCTTTGATCTATTATTTACTCGCGGAGTTATTTTGCAACTGTTTTTGAAGGGCAAACAAATATTTTTCGCGAGCAACCGTCATGAATGGTTGGGGCTCCATACAAATAATAATATGCCATTTTGTTTTCCTCGAGGGGCGGTGAAATAACATTAATCATACAATTCTGTTAGCTACTGTTTTAATAATATTTTATTATGTACGAGTAGATGACAGGGATTTTGCCTGTGTCAAAAATTAACAGAGGGTCTTCCAAAATACGCTAGTTTAGTAGTTTCATACTTAACCATTTCAAACTATTGATTAAAGTTTTTTTTAAGTGTGTGTGTGCACACGGCAGAAGTGAAACTTCAGAAAGGTAGCCTACGAGATAATGAGATAAATATAACTTGTATTATATCAGACTTTCTAAAATCAAACAGAAAATAATTTAATATAAAAAATTCTTTGTAAACAACCGACTTCAAACTCCCGCGCTAACTTTACAACAACAAGCACACGCCATACAAAGTACATATTTTATTGATGATATTTTAAAAACCACTCGACCGATTTCGATAAAATTTATATGGGACCATATGGGAAGTATGCCCTTTCAAATAAAAAAAGAATCATCCAAATCGGTCCACCCAGTCAAAAGTTCTGAGGTAACAAACATAAAAAAAAAATACAGTCGAATTGAGAACCTCCTCCTTTTTTTGAAGTCGGTTGATTACAAAAATGGAATGCTTTGTATGTACAAACACATACACCTTGTCTACTTACTTGTCTACCTGTGTACTTTGTACATAATATACACGTTCGTCCCGTGGCGCCACCAATTTTCAAACCACAACGATTCGAAAGAAGTTTCGCTTCAAAATGCGTTGAAAGTTGATGACGTTACAAGTTTGCATTAATTCATATTATACAGCTCCATAATACACGCAAGTTTTGAAAGAAAGAAAGAAAGCAAGAAAGAAAAATCTTTATTTGAGGCACTGTACAGAAATGAACTTAAGCTAAACATTGATTGTACAGCAGTGCAACAAACAGGTAAGCCACTCAGCTAGTGTTGGGACTCCAGGCCTCTCAGACACGAAACGCACACATCTGAGGTACCAGGTGCCCCAACGCTGATTTTCAGTGCCCGCTTTTTCGCGAACGTCATTGGCATAGTAGAATATAATAATGAACTGTTTTGATGTTTTGACGTTTGATTTGATAAGCTGAGCCCATCCTCATTCATAGTCCGGCTTTAGTCCACTGTCCAGAGAACAGCCTATCTTGCAGCAATACTAGCGCGACAGCTAACTGGATTGTGATTGGACCCGCGCAATCTTCTAATGTACTTTTATAAGCATAGAAACACATTTGCAACACGGATCATCACGCGACGTGTTGACACTCATAACTATATCACGCAAAAAGATACACACGGGCGCCTCTTCGAAATTGGAATACACGTAAAAGGAACTTAATCTAATATTTGCTTGTGAAGGAGCCGTGCTTCTGAAGTCAAACTCAAACTCAAATTCGTTTATTTTATTTAGGACACGCATAATATCTCTTTTCCGTCACTTTAGAAGCATGAAATTTACTACGCATCGTTTAGTAAAGATAATATTGTGTACATTGGAATTTATTCCTTCGAATTCCTATTAATTCAGAACGATCTAGGAACCCAACTCATAACTATCCCAACAAAACTAACCTTATATGGATAATGGAAATGGTTTTCACCCTCACCCATGAGGAACAAGAAGCACTGGGAAAACATTAATTTGTAAGAACGCTGTGCTCAAAATCTGTGAAAAACTTCTAGGTGCCATTATTTATTTATTTCAAAGTATGTGGGTTTCAGCTCTGGTTTCATTGCACGTGCACGTGTATATTGTGTTGCCTATAAAATCAATACTAATATTATAAATGCGAAAGTGTGTCTGTCTGTCTTTGATGAAATTTGGTACAGGGATAGGTTATATCCCGGGGAAGGATATATCCCGGGGAAGGATATATCCCGGGGGGAATAGGCTTTTATCCCGGAAAATTAAGGAGATCCGGCGGGAATTGAAAAAAAATAATCCACACGGATGAAGTCGCGGGCAGCACCTAGTTGTTAATATGTTTCTGTCATTATTGTATTCTTGCACTCTTTTAATGAGGGTGTAATTTAGTGGAGAGACTCCAGTCTTAGCGCCCGTTTTCCTATTCATTACTTAGCAAACTGGAGAGCCGCTTCGTGGAAATAACATGAAACATAATTAAAAATTAAAGCCCGAGCGCTTTCGCACTATGAAATGCATTTAAATTATATTTTTTATTTAGTTTAATTTATTTCCAGGAAACGGATTTGATATTTCGTTGAGTGAAATAAAATAAATTAAAATATCTTTATTTTACGTTACATTTATAGCTGAAAGTTATCGCTGTATTAAATTTAGTATTACTATACATATCGGTGCAGTAGTTTCTAATAAGCATCAATTCAGAAACAGGAAACTTAAGAAAATCGCAAGGTTTTGAAAAATGTGGTTTGTTTCAAAAATTTGGATATTGAAATGTTTGAAAGATTTACTAAAATATGCTACAAGGGATATTTCTGGAAAGTATTCCATCTCAAAAATCTTAAGATTTAGGACGATTTAACAAAGGGTAAATTATTCTTAGAAAAGTGCCTCAATAAAGAATTTTAGCTTGTAATATTGTTGAAGAAATATTCTCGTGTTCGAGGAGGCGAAATTTAATTTAGTTTCAGGTTTTTTCAGAGCTATTTTACGGTATCATGGACGGCATGGTTTGTTATGAAACTAAATTCATAATTTAACACTAATAACGTAGGGATCCTCTTTAAAAAAAAGAATAGGTACTTATATCAGAACCTTGAGGAATCGCTTTACCAATAGGATCTTGGAAAACCTGACTCGCTTTAACAGTGGAGGAAAACATCATGCGCATCATGTCAGAGGTTTCTCTATAATGTTGGCAATTGAACTCAGTCAATTTGAGAATTTATAATTTCTGCATTTTCCCTGGTCTGGCCTGGTGGGAGGCTAGTTACCACCCTACTTGGGAAGACGAAATAGCCGGGTAGGGGTATGGGTTTAATTAACTGCCATGCCCCTAACAGGTTAGCCCGCTACCATCTTAGACTGCATCACCACTTACCTTCAGGTGAGATCGCAGTCAAGGGCTAACTGGTAGTGGATAATTATATATGTCCGAAAACGTCACGAAATTAGCCGTAGATGGATATAATTTAACATAAAAAATTCTTTTTAAACAACCGACTTCAAACTCCCGCGCCAACTTTACAACAACAAGCACACGCACAAAGTACTTATTTTATTGTTGATATTTTAAAAACCGCTCGACCGACATCGATTTTCGATAAAATTTATATGGGACCACGTGGGAAGTATGCCCTTTCAAATAAAAAAAAATCATCCAAATCGATCTACCCAGTCAAAAGTTCTGAGGTAACAAACATAAAAAAAAAAAATACAGTCGAATTGAGAACCTCCTCCTTTTTTTGAAGTCGGTTGAAAATAGGTCTCCAACGGAACACGATGACCGTTGTATTAGCAGTGTCGCCCTGGGGCCTGGGTTATTAATAAAGATCACCACTCGTTTGGAAGATTAACAACCGATTGTTCAAACAGCAGCCGACAAATCGGCTCGGTGTAAACACGGCGACCGTGAACCAATATTGTTTAATCGATTGTTTATCGCCGATTCCTTGAAATGTTTGGCTGTGTGTCAATACACCGCTCTTGTACACACACACAGACACACAGGCATACGGCTGGAATCTAAATTATGAATATTTCAGTTGTATATTAAACTAGATGCATTTGCCTACGTAGTTTTTAGACATCTGTATTCTTTTTAATCTTTCATGTGTGCTATAGAGTATTAATTTATCTATCTAGATGATGCCCACGACTTGGTCCGCGTTGATTAAAAGTTTTAACTTTCCGGGATAAAAAGTAGCCTATGTGTTTCACCGGGATTCAACCAAATTTCCACCAATTTATACCTCATCAAAATCAGTTGAAAAAATAGACCCTTGAAGCGTAGCAGACAGACAGACAGACGGATAGATGGACAGACACATTATTTTCAGAAAATAACTTCGTTTTACACAAATTAGTCATTCTACTTATACTAAAAGTTTATGATCTGTAGTTTTGTATTGTAAATAATGAATTGATTATTCATTAAACCAACTATATAATATTGCATGTCAGAAAAAGCGTCTCATTAGTAGAATTCGTCAAACTTTATTATGTTTTATTGTTAATACTATTCGTAATAAACTTTAATCGCTTTTTTATGCCCAATTAACTAAACTAATTAACAGCACCTGTATTTTTTGTATAGCCTTTAACAACTTTATATCATGCATTGAAATTTATTTCTATCTGTATCATCCAATTACAGTGATAAATATTATCTTTTTTAATTCCCCCTTCAAGGGATTTTCAGAATTTGTGAATTTCACCCGAAGCAACGAAGCAAGTAGTTTTAAAATAGGAAGCAAATGTGTGAGACCAAAAGTGACTCTCAAATAATGCAAACCAACATACTAAATTATAGTTATAGTTTATGAAAATGGCGCCGTTACAGATATCACGAGCGCCGCGTTTTCCTGCTTCATTATAGATAAGCATCTCAAATGGAAAACACGCGTTAGGGTGTGTGGCCAGATTAATATTTTGCTGTATGCTTTGTAAAATACAGATCAGCTCCCCGGCTGTGTAAGCAAATTGTAATCGAAATCGTTTGTCAAACAGATAATTCGACCTGTTTAACGAGTTCATAGATGCCTGCACGTCAAAAAGCATGCATGAACTCCTTGAACAGTTCGAGTAATACGTTTTAAGTTGTCAAATGATTACAATTTGCATGGAAAATTGGGCCTCAGGAATATCTCATACAATAAAAAGAAAAGTTCAGACTCACACGCTCACTCACAACTTCACGCTTAGCTTAAGTTTTTACATCGCAAATTCGATTGATCGTTTCGAGCGTTCGATCACATTAGCGTCAAAGAAAAATTTAGCGTAACTGCATTGATTTTGAAATAAGTGATATATATTATGTTAGTTGATCGAGATTCGAGACACAAAAAGGCCTCGAAAAATAAATAATGGGGAGGGGGGGGTTTAAGAGAATAAATAAAATAAAAAAGCCGTTTCAGGTTAACCGGTTTCCATATTCTTACACTGCATCTTCATTCACCACCAAGGGAGATTATACAGTACAAAGATGTGGTGTGTGTGTGTCTAAATCGTAATATCTCAATACTCAATACATATTTTATTACATGTAGGACATACAAGTCTCATAAGTTACGTCATATTTTGACTTAATTGAAATAAAGCTGTTAACACAATTTTCACTAACGTTGAATGCGTACGTGCAATATTCAATCGAGCCGGTTAAAGTGGGTCGCGAGATGTATATCACGGAGCTAAGCCCGGGTAAACTCGTTAAAGGGCGCGCCCGGAGCCGGGCCGGATGCAGCCGGGTGACGTCTTACCCGGCCCGGATAACGCCGCAGCTGCACTGTGGCGGTGATAATAAATTGCTCTGAGTTTGTTAGGTACACTCTACAGTACTCTACAAAGGTATATTTTTTTAATTAACTGCTTGTAACGTAAGTTTAAAATTCCTTTATACTCATGATAATTATTATGAAAGCTGTGAGTCACACACAGTGACTTACAGCGCTGAGTCACTGCAGTGAGTGAGAGTCGCTGTGAGTGTGTGTGTGTGAGTAGTGGGTGATGGATAGAGCATGGAGTTTCTTTCCAAATTGCTGACTGAAGAACATTTTGGGGATCAAGTCTCATGAGAATATTATGAGAATATTTTCGCTTATAATATTATGTTTGTGTTGCTTTTTGTATTTGTACTTATAAATATTTACAACTAACTGATGCTCGCGACTTCGTCCGCGTCGTTTAAGTTTTTTGTTATTCCCGCGGGAACTCCTTACTTTTCCGGGATAAAAAGTAGCCTATGTCTCTCTCCAGGTCCTCAACTATACCCATGCCAAAAATCTCGTCAATCCGTTGCTCCGTTGCGGCGTGATTGAAGGATTGAACAAACCAACAAACCAACAAACCAACAAACAAAGTGACTTTCGCATTTATAATATTAGTATGATTTGCGCTTTTTATTATGCAAGTGGATGTATCACTGTTTCGGAATGCTCAGTTGAAATTATTTCAACTGAGATGAGCTAGCAAGAAACTCGGCTGTTGCTCTGTTGAAAAATTAATAAATACAATCATAATTTATAATATTTTTCAAAACAATGAATGCGTAATCAAATTAGAAATGAGGTTGCGAAGTTGAAGGTGTGGGCTAAATAAATAAATAATAAATCACAACTATATAAATTTCAATCAACACGCGTCGAGCTCGAGTCACGTCAAGTCAGGATTCTGCAAGTGTGCTCGCACCTTTATTGATTCCCAAACATTTCGTGGAAATGTCAAAGGTTGTCGAATAGAATTTTATCGAAAATTCTCCGCTCAAATAATATGCAGATGGAACACTTTCAGTTCCTTGAACCCGAAGTTTCAAGAATACATTTTTAGAATTTTCCAAATTAAAATGTCGAGTAATAGCCACTTCAGGTCTTTGAAATATTTCCTTTTGTATCGAATATTAAGTAACGGCCTATTAATTTTGGACTGTTGAATTTTTTTCGCTGTAATTGACTAAGATTGCTTAACTTACATATCAAAGAAACATTTTATTTTAATAAATTAACTACTTAATCATCAAAGAATTTCAGAAAAAAATTTAAACACAATAATTTATTTATTATTATGCAAAAAGATTTTATTTTATTACTAGATGATGCCCGCGAGTTCGTCTTATTAACTTCGTCTTATTAACTTATCTGCCTGCGGAGCTAATGAGAACGGTGGCCGTGCCTATTGTTAAAAATAAAACAGGCGACATTACTGATAAAGGAAACTATCGACCGATCTCATTGGCAACAGTTATAGCGAAAGTGTTTGACGGTTTGTTGGAGCGACAGCTCAATAAATATCTGCAAATTCATGACGCACAATTTGGATTTAGACCGGGTGTTTCAACGGAATGTGCGATTTTGTCGCTCAAGCATACCGTCAGATACTACACAGATAGGAGTACACCTGTATATGCTGCCTTTCTCGATCTCTCTAAAGCCTTTGATCTGGTTAGATATGACATTCTATGGTCTAAGTTAACAGATGCCGGTATCCCACAAGAGGTGGTTAACATTTTCAAATTTTGGTACGACCATCAGACTAACCAGGTCAAGTGGGGGGGTGCACTTTCGGATGAGTATAGGTTGAGGTGCGGCGTGCGACAGGGTGGTTTGACATCGCCGGCGCTCTTCAATCTCTACATAAATCAGCTAATTGTAGAGCTCGGCAGCACCGGTGTCGGCTGCTCTATTGATGGTCGCTGTGTAAACAGTATCAGTTACGCGGACGACATGGTGTTGTTGAGTCCATCGGTGAGTGCACTCCGGAAGCTGCTGGGGATTTGTGAGAGCTATGCACGGAGACACGGCCTGCAATATAATGTGAAGAAGAGCGAACTTCTAGTGTTTCGGGCGAGGGCACGGAAACCAAGGCAGGTACCGCCAGTGACATTGGGAGGGTTTGATCTTCGGAGAGTGTCAGAATTCAGATACCTTGGCCATGTGGTAACCGAGGATCTGAAGGATGACCTGGACATGGAAAGGGAAAGGAGAGCCATTGCGGTCCGATGTAATATGTTGGCTCGCAGGTTCGCTCGGTGCACGTTAGACGTCAAAATAACACTTTTTAAAGCGTTTTGCCAGACGTTATACACGTGCGGCCTGTGGACCAACTATACGCAGAAGACGTACAATGCGCTCCGGGTGCAATACAATAACGCCTTCAGGGTGATGTTGGGGCTCCCCCGACACTGTAGTGCCTCAGCCATGTTTGCGTACGCGCACACGGACGACTTTTATGCTGTCATGCGCAAACGAGTCGCATCGCTGATGCGCAGAGTTAGGGGGAGTGGCAACGTCATCTTGAGGGTGTTAAGTGATAAGCCTGACTGCCCCATGCTGAGACACTGGATACATACGCATGTCTATGTGCCTAGTGCCCCAGCATGCATACGCAGATATTTAAATTAGTTACTTTGTCTTTTCTATTGTGTGTTTTACTAACATAGCTTTTAAGCTTAATACTGTACAAACAACATATTATGGACTAAGAATAAGGGTCCGAAATAAACAAATTTTATTTTTATTTTATAATCCATTGGCGTACCAAGAATACTATAGATTTAGCCAATCACTATACCTAATTCAGACTATAACAAATTAACAATGATTGATGCAGGTTTTACAAAATAAGACAATATATCACGAAACTGGGGGCATACTACAATCCCTTAAAGCCGTGTTGTTTTAATATTGTTGTGGTTAGTGTTTTAGAATTATAATCCTTGTTGTAAGAGATGTCATTTTGAAATAATACTACTTTCAGCGATGGTAATAAGTCCCCTGAACAATATTGTTTTTACAAACAAAAAAATTACAAATTGAACATGCACTGGGCTGTGTGTATGTTTGTTTATAAAACTAGCTACATGCCTACACTCCAATCAGATAAACCTTATTGAAAACGCTTGAATAATGTATCAGAGTCAGAGTGAAGTGATTTCACATCGGAAGGTCGTATTCATGCTCACATTGTATGGAGTCCCGCCAGCGCCAGGCCGCAGTGCTCGCGCTGAGGTCAGAGGTCAGGGTCACTCTGACGTTTTCCGCACACCCTCTGTGAAGAGTTTTTCATTTTCTTTTGATTACCACCAATGTTACATGGTAAAGTAAATGTTTTGTGACGAATGCTTTATTGCTTGTAAGCAGTTTTTAGTTTGTGTGTAGACAATTTTTGCCTTCCTGGCACAGTGGTGAGCGCTGTGTCTTACAGTGAGAGGTCCGCGGGTTCGATTCCCGGCAGTGTCAATTTGGGATTCTTTAATCGCCTAATTTTCTCTAGTCTTGTCTGGTGTCTTTAGGCTTCGGCCGTGGCTAGTTACCACAGTACTGGCAAAGACGTACCGCCAAGTGATTTAGTATGCCGATACAATGCCGTATAGAAACCGATTAAGTATACTTATGGGTTTATTATAACTGCCGAATCCCTAACAGGTTAGCCAGGTACTATCTTAAACTACTCATCATTTACCATCAGGTGAGATCGCAGTCAAGGGCTAACTTGTAGTGGAATTAATAAGAAATATTTTCCTCATAATATTCTGTCGCGTTATCACAGAATAGGTAATAGTATGTTAAGTAATAAGCCATGTTTCGCAAGTTACCAATAATATGATGTTCCCGCCTCATTTTCGAGTGCTACATACCGAGTCCCCTGTCCCTTGGTATTCGCTAATGAAAGCTTCAAACTCAGTAATGCCCCGGACGGCATCCGGCCCGAACGTATTGGCGATTACAATTTAACACGTTATTGTGCGATTGCTCCCCGGGGAGAGGGGGGGAGCAAATTGTCACAAATGTTAACCTTGTAAAGGGTTGCCAACCCTACTTTAATACATAGTACTACATAGATGATGCAGTTTAAGTTTTTTTTTATTAGGTACAACACACATTAAATTTCAATAGGATAAAAAGCTTAGACTATATCCTTTCTATACAACCTAACCTAACCAGCCTAACCTATACCAAATTTCATCAAAATCGGTTGAAGATATGAACCGCTAATGCGTAGCAGTCAGCAGACGAATAAACTTTTGAATTTATAATATTATTATGGATTGTAATATATTTCGGTTCTGCGTACTATAAATACTGTTGAAGAAATTTATATAGTGCGCAAAAATAAAAAAATTTGGCGATTTTTTTAATTTATTTTATTTATTCGTCAAAATGTTGGTAGCCCTAACCCCTGGTTCCGGACCCGACGCGTTATAACACAAATATCGATTGAGCTGATGTTATGACCACTGATAATATCAGATGGGGGATTTAACAAACAATTTGACAAGTTGTATTTGAATTTAATACAAAAAAAATTTAAGGGTTAAATTTTGGAGATCTTCTTAAATAGGTACGTTTATAGTCTTTGGACTGTGTCTAGGTAGAATAGCATACCAAAAAGAAGTTGTATAGTTGGAATAGCATACCCAAAAGTTTTAATAATATTCTCAAAAGTATGAGTCCGCAGTCTGTCAATCCACAGTTGACCGGCGTGGTGTATTACACGAAACCAGTCTCATTCAACGAGACTCGTGCAAAGTATTGATAGTAACGTAATCAAAAAACAAGCAGGAATGCTAATAGCAATCGTATAATAGTAAAACTAGTCTCGTTACCCTCCAAAGCTACGCTAATGAAACTGCAGCATCAAAGCGCTTGCGAGGCGATTAAATCATAAACAGTTTACACGTAGTTAGTTGCATCATAACACTTGGAGCTCTCGCCGGAGCCAGGCGCGACAATAAAACGCTTGCTAGCACTAACACTAAGGTACTTTTATAGCTGGATAGCGATGGCTTTGTTGCCTTTCGTGTAAAAAGATTTTGGTTTATCATACTATTGAAGATTATGTAAATGATAAAAGAGCATGGATTTGATTCGCTCCAGCAATGCTAAGGACATCGGTAAGGACAATGGTAAGGAGCGGAATGTATCTATACACAATATCGATGTAATTGTAAAATAATTTTTCAAAAGAGCAACCACCGAGTTTCTTGCTGATTCTTCTTGGTAGGAATGGCATTCTGAACCAGTAGATTCACTATGACTAGACTATTCAAAAGCACTTTCCAAAGTCTATTTGAATAAAAATATTTATATTTGATAGCGTTGTTCAAGTCATAATTGCTCCAACGCAGAAAAGGTGTTTTTATGCTAAAGATCAGCAAGCAATTAGTACATTTTATAATATTTTCGGCGATAAAGGGCGGTCATTTTCGTATCCTATATTTTATTCACGTTAATTTTGTTTTAAAGTTTTGTGGAGGTTTTAATATTTTCAACAGCTCAAATGCACGAATCACTATTCCGGTGCTAAGCCATTAGTTAGGACTTCAAAGAATACTTTAAAACTTTAAGTGATTTATAATCGTCTTTTAAAGCTAACACACACAGACAGGCAAATAAACGAAATGTGCTGAAGCAGACGCTGTATTTTTATTGCCTCAGGGATATTGACTCACCAGTGTTGATGTCTTACTCTAAGGCCAGATGACTTTTGCATGAATCTTCACTTATGTTTGTTAGGAACAATGCTGAAAAATAAATTAATCTTACCATCAGTGTTTTGTGTACCTACCCATTTTAAATCATATATTATGTTTTAAATCATTCGCGTCGCTTTTGTCGCAGATCTAGAACAACGGGTAACTATAATCCATAAGTACGAGAAGTAAGTTTTTGGATGGTTATAATATCTACTGTGAAAGTAACCAAAGAATATTTCGAGGTTCCTGTGTATTATTGGGACCTTTTTTTTTATTACTATACTATCCGGTATTACGGATTCCCGTATAATAACAGATGTGATATTGAATTCCGGGATCAGTCCATCACAGTATGTTCATCTTTGTTGAGTGACATGTTTTACATAATTTCGGATTTCCATAATCGAGTTTGGGCCCGCGGGAAGCAAAACTAGGGCCTTAATACTCAAAAAGGATTGTTATATAGTACCTATCGCAATCGACAATGAATTTGACACTAGGTACCTACTAGCTGATGTCCGCGTCTTCATCCGCGTGGATTGAGGTTGTATGGTTTCCACGGAAATTCTTTCATTCCTTTTCCGGGATAAAAAGTATCCTATGTGATACTCCAGATTATGATCTGTCTCTGTGATTATTATCCAGATCCGTTGTTGTGGCGTGATTGAGTAACAACATCCATCCATCCATCCAAACTTTTTTATTTATAATATTATAGTACTTATAGTATAGTATAGAAGTATAAACTCCGCTATTGCTCAAAATCCTTGTCACTGCAAGAATACAATAAATTCATTACACTGAGATTGTTACAATAAATAATTGATGCAGAATTTACATAATGGGGCTACTGGTGTTCTCAAAATGACAGCCGTCATTCCTGTTATTACACTCGTGCGGTAATCTAATTTGGGCTGCGGAAGGCAAAACTCCGTAATAAACATATTATGGTGTAGGAGTTAAGAGGATGAATGTAGAATTGGATTTCATCATTTTCGTCTATCAGGACGTGATGGTATGAGCGAGTGAAACTAATGGAATTGAGTGAGTTTATTACCCGACTGCGGAACGCACAGGGTCATGTGTTCATCAGTCTATATATGTATTTTTGTTCCTTGCAGGACAGCTACAGCCTAAACGC
The DNA here is from genome assembly GCA_963932025.1 of Erebia epiphron. Lineage (NCBI taxonomy): Eukaryota > Metazoa > Arthropoda > Insecta > Lepidoptera > Nymphalidae > Erebia > Erebia epiphron. The sequence continues at coordinate 372,493 of OZ009947.1, read as the reverse complement.
GTGGACCGATTTTGATGATTCTTGCACCAGTTTATGCCGAGTATATCAGTAAAGTATCACTGTGGAAGCCGAATTTGAGAATAAACAAAATGGCGCCCTCTAGAAGCCAAACAAAATAAAAAATTAAAGTCGATAAACTATGGCAAGTGGGGTATCGATGAATAGGTCTTGCAAAATCATAGTTAGGTTCTCTTGATCATTTTCTCATTTTATCGATCATTTAGGATTTACGAGGTTTCAAAGGTTCATTTTTAGTGTATTCCTTTGTGTCGCACTACAGACAAAACGGCTGAACCGATGTTGATAATACTTGCACCACTAGGTTTATCTTAATCTTCTGAGTGTCACAACGGAAGCCGAATTTGAGAAAAAACAAAATGGCGGCCTCTAGAAGCCATAATGTAAAAAATTAAAAACTATAAGTCGATAGACTATGGCAAGTGGGGTATCGATGAATAGGTCTTGCAAAATCATAGTTAGGTTCCCTTGACCATTTTCTCATTTTAACGATCATTTAGGATTTACGAGGTTTCAAAGGTCCATTTTTGTGTATTCCTTTGTGTCGCACTACAGACAAAACGGCTGAACCGATTTTGATAATACTTGCACCACTAGATTTATCTTAATCTTCTGAGTGTCACTACGGAGGCTGAATTTGAAAAAAACAAAATGGCGTCCACTAGAAGCCAATTAATAAATAAAAGTCGATAGGCTCTATAGCCTAACAATAGTCGATAGGCTCTATATCAAGTGGGGTATCGTTAGATAGGTCTTTTAAAATCACACCTAGGTTCCTCAGACCATTTTTCCGTTTAAATGATAATTTAGGATTTACGAGGTTTCTAAGGAAATGTTTAAAGTTCCTACTCATATCATCTATGTCTATCAAACTAGGTGGATTATCTCAAAAACCCCTCAACCGATTTTAAAAATTATATTACTTATAGAAAGCTACATTATTAACAAGTAAAATAGGCTATATTTTATTTCCAAAAAAAATTAGAGATCCTTACGAAAATTGCAATAATGTGAGTTAAGACGGAAAAAATTTTCTCATCTGAGAGCTTACGTGGCGTACGCTGCCTAAATCGTTAAAGTTACACGACAACAATGTATGGTGGAAACGTTCCTCTCAAAAAGTTCTAAATAAAAGTCCGCAATAGCATATAACTATCTTATATGGTTGACTCACAATAACCATTTTTATGATTTTCAAATTTGGTCACTGCTTTACTTGCGAAGGTGTTTTACCAACATAGTTTTAATCGTTAATTCCTTATCAAAATAAATATCTTACTCATCTCAAGTATTTAATTTAGACAAAAATTGTCCTCTACACTATTCAATTTAGATGAATATCTTATGAGATATCATAGAAATACAGTAACCTTCATCAGAAAATGACGCGGCCCACAGCGGATAGGTAAAGGTGAAGGTGGGACGTACTCTCACAATATAATAAATATTACAGTAGTATAGTAGCATATCATTGTATATCTAAGATTAATGTGACAAAATAACAAGCCTCAAAAAACTTGATGATTTTTACTCCTTCAATCGATCAATCAATAAATTCATCAATGCCACATGCAGCGCATATTCGACTAACATAACTTCCGACTAACATTTTTAATGTCATTAAAATATTAGTTCCGAGTCCACTTAGTTATAAACTAAATACTAAATAAATAAATACGTCCACTACGTACTAAATACCTACGTACAATTTGTGTGTTTGAAAATACTTAAAAATACCTACTTTTTTTGCATTGTCTACGGGCATTTTCGTAAGTGGCCGACGTTCATTGCCGAGGTCTCATGACGTCGATGCGATAGGACTCTCGAAAATTAATAAGCACATTTCTTGGAAAAATAGCAGATTTACGAACTTTACCAAATTAATATTAGCATTATAACATATGCAAATTTGATGATGGTTATGGTGATCACCGCTCGTCATTACGAATAAATTAATCCGATGCTTATTACTACTTTTCATACAAAATACTTATTAGTACCTTTGGTGCTACCACAGAGTAGGTAATAGGTGCTACTTCGGGCAGATAAAACGTCGCCTGTTTCCGATAAATACTTAACAAAAAAGTTTGAAATAAAAAAGTAATTTTAAGGCGCAGTCGCACGTCCTAAAGCTAAACTTAACGTGCGACTGCGCCTTGATACATTTTATTAATATTTTACGATTTAAATTGATAATAATGAAATACTTCAATTCATGTCTTGTTTTATACTTTTTGGTATCCAAGCAGTCGGGTTTTTTGTTTTTTGTAAATTACTTTTTTATTTAATTATTAGTTTAGAGTACATTAGTTAATTTGTGTATACCACCTCGTTCGTCTAATAACTATAAATAGTTTATTCGGCAAATCGTGGAATTACTAGCGAATGCCCGCGACTTCGTCCGCGTGGTTTGAGGTTTTTTTTGGTTCCCGCGGGAACTCCTTAATTTTCCGGAATAAAAAGTAGTCTACGTCCTTCCCCGAGATACAACCTATCCCTGTACCAAATTTTATCAAAATCAGTTGAACAGATACATTTGTTTGATTCCCGCGGGAACTCTTCAATTTTCCGGGATAAAAAGTAGCCTATGTGCTATTCCAGACTATAATCTATCTCTGTGCCAAATTTCATCCAGATACCTTCAGCCGTTCTGGCGTGATTGAGTAACAAACATCCATTTGAGGTTTTTTTGGTTCCCGCGGGAACTCTTTAATTTTCCGGGATAAAAAGTAGCCTATGTGCTATTCCAGACTATAATCTATCCCTATGCCAAATTTCAGCCAGATCCGTTCAGACGTTGGGGCGTGATTGAGTAACAAATATCCATACATCCATACATCCATCCAGACATCCATCCAAACTTTCGCATTTATAATATTTATTATATTATTGACCGAGCGAAGCGAAGGTCTCTGAGTCTACTTGAGTGAATTTGCACTTGTCCGTCCTAGGGTTGCCAACCATACTATAATACTATTATTATTGGTATTGTACTGTATTTCGGGTCTGCGTACTATATACTGTTGAAGAAGCACATAGTACGCAAAAATATTCCATAAAATACTATTTTTGTGAAGTGTACTATATTTTTTTATAGCTTAGTCCGAAAAATACTATATTTCGCTCATGAAATGTTAGCAACCCTATCCGTTTGTCTGTCAGAGCCTTATAACTTCTGAATTACTGAACGACCGAACGAATTATGTAAACCGATGGCCTCCCACCAAATATGGCTTAAAAAGTTATAAAAATCTTTATTTCAGGGGGGCTCTCATAGAAGCGAATGCGAAGTAAAATATTTTTTATAGCGTTACATATGGTTGTGGTATATCATTTTAAAGATAATTAGGAATAGAGTCTAAAAATATTTTTGTTTAAATTTTTCCCGTAAAATTGACGAAATGGGGGGCTTTCAAAGTGGTGATTTTCTAACGTCCAAAGTTGACCTCAGAACTCTCAATTTTCTGAAAGGCTAAGACTGAAACTAGATCAATTATTTGAATTATATCCTGTACTTGAACAACAAATACTAAAATGAGATAAATATTATAAGGAAACGAAATTATTTAATTTTTAATGAGATTTAGTATTTTTAACAGAACCTCACAATGGTGTCAATAGATGGCGCTAATGTTAAGAGATAAATATTATATGGAAACGAAATTGTTTAATTTTTAATGGGCTTCAGCATTCAGTCAGTTTAACAGAACTTCACAATTATGTCAATAGATGGGGCTCTGTAAAAGTTTATTCGTTTTATGGATACCGCGAGGTCTCAGTTCGGGGCGAACCACTAGTTATTATTATTATAAAAATAAAATATAAAATAAATAAATTTAAATATTTATTTGAGATGAGGGCAAAAAAGGAAAATATTAATATTGTAAATGCAAAAGTGCGTCTGTCTGTCTGCTGTGCTTTCCCGGCCCACCTTTTCAACAAATTTTGACGAAATTTTATGCAGGTGTAGGTTGCATCCCGGGAAAGGAAAAAGTTCTCATCCCAGACTAACAAACTACTTTTTACCCCAGAAAATTAATAAGTTCCTCCAAGAATTAAATAAAAAGGTTTTCCACGCGTACGAAATCGTGAGCATCATCTAGTAATTTTGAATAAATACTAACATATAGTTTAGTAGACAGTATAGCAGTATCTACCGTGTCTCCTACCGCGCAGTTATCAGCAGCGCTCGCAGCCCGCATAAGCCGCTGGATACCGCTGTCGCGCACTGGACCAGAAACTTATTATCTCTCGCCCCGAACTTGCTTATTCGTAGACTTCAGGAAGCTTTGGACATTTTTTAGTGCTTATCTTTATCGGAAGAGGCTTTTATTCCAGTTGTTTATGTATATCTTCTGACTATAATATTATGTCTTATAATAAAACTGTAATTGGACTATTCCTGTACATTAAATACTAGCGAATTGTTTTTTTTTGGTTCCCGCGGGAACTCTTTAATTTTCCGGGATAAAAAGTAGCCTATGTTTTATTTCAGACTATATCTCTGTGCCAAATTTTCGTATTTATTATGTTAAAAAATGCTAGTGATACCACTAGCATTTTTACGCTTTACTATCAACAACAGAGCTCAAAACACTTTATATTTTTGGTCTGTCTGTCTGTCCGTTTGTTTGTCTATTACGGCATAAAGGAACGGATCGACGTGTTTTTTGCAAGAGTTCATAGTTGAGGGCCTGGAGAGTGACATTGGCTCCTTTTTATCCCGGAAAATTAAAGAGTTCCCGTAGGAATTAAAAAGACTCATTCCACGCGGACGAAGTCACGGACACCAGCTAGTAGAATACGATCAGCTCGCTAGTGCGAAGCCGGGACAGTTCAACTACTTACAAATAAATTATCTCGAATCCCATGGAGTTTTAACCAAATCGCGTTCATACATCGCACGCAGTAAATGAATACCAGATAATTGGGATTTAGTGTTTAGTGCTAATTGCACGCTCGATCGCGCGGCTAATGGGCCGAGCACGAGCTGATTGTACCGAAAACTAACATTACTACACAATTACCGATAATGGATATTAAGATCCGTTTGCAATGCGATTAATGGTGATCGCGCATCAATACTTATATTATAATTGCGAGAGTCTGTCTTACTTCTACGAGTACACTCTGCTTGTTCGTCCGATTTTTATTAACTTTAATACCGACATAAGTTTTGTACCGAGCAAGGACACGGGCTACTTTTTACCCTGGAAAATCAAGGAATTCTTGCGAAAATTAAAACAAAAACTTAAACCACGCGGCTGAAGTCGGGGCATCAGCTACAAGACTTCAGCTACTTACAATGCTCTCAGGACCTAATTTGAAAAATACATCGTGAGGAAACCTGCGCTGTATGTCTGAGATTGCTAATGTTCTAATTCTTCTGTAGAATACCCACAGAACTAATGAAGATAAGCAGATTCCTATTTCTGTGAGGACTGCAACCCGTCGACGGTCTACTACAGCTGAACACGGGGATCCTGTCAGAATGAGAAGGGTTAACACACAGTCCACCACGCTGGCCTAGTACAATGGACGTATCATGCCAAATGCAGATTAACCAACTTTACACATCTTCGAGAACATTAAGAAGAACTCTCAAGCATTCAAGCATACAGGTTTCCTCACGATGTTTTCGTTTACCATTTGAAGCTACTACAGCTCATTAAAATCCCTCTGCTGGGCACAGGCTTCCACTCTCATAGAAGAGCGGGAATTAGAGCTAAGTCCTACCACATTGCTCCAATACGAGTTGGCGGGCAAAAAGAACTTTCGAGCATGCAGATTTCCTCACCATTTTTCGTTTAGTGATATTTAATTATTTCTTAAGACGCATGTAACTCCGGAAAGTTAGAGAATCGAACCCGCGTTCACCTGAACAGGATTTCGAGCATCTAAACCGGCTTTTAACTGCATTGGTGTGTGAAGACTGCCAATCCGCATTGACAGAGCGATAAGTTACCTTTGATTCATTCTGAGTAAGAAGTTCTGAAGAATTTTTCAAGGTAGTGAGTGAGGACCTTCGCGACCTAGGGATGACCTTTGCGAGACGTTAAGGGTTTTAACCTCCCTCTTGACATTACAATATTGTTTTACCCCCATGGTGCTGGGGGTTACCTTTCCCCCATAATTGGATATATGAACTTTTTCTTAGTACATTTTTCACTGGGTAGTCAACGCTTCTTCGCGTTATATGCAAGGTGGTGGTCATAAATACTCTATTGTTAACAGAACAAAATTAATGCTGTGTTCGGTAAATAGGAGAGCAGTTTTGTACACAAACGGGGCGTGGAGAGTCGGTAGTTATGGCCGCTCGCTCCATAAATTATGTTAATGAGCTTCGACGAGACACCGCTACTAGTAAATACTTATTTTCACCTGAAATAGACGAAAATTGATTTTCTACAGTAAGTTTATGAGAGACTAGATGATTCCCGTGACTTCGTTCGCGTAGACCAAATTTTTTCGATTCCCGCGGGAGCTCTTAAATTTTCCGAGATAAAAAGTAGCCTATGTCCTTCCCCGGGATACAACCTATCCCTGTACCAAATTTCATCAAAATCGGTTGAACAGATGGGCCGTGAAAGCGTAGCAGACAGACAGACAGACAGACAGACACACTTTCGCATTTATAATATTAGTATGGATATTAGTATGGATTCTGTAATTATTAAAGTTTATAGCCCCACAAACTTATCTGACTTGATAACAGCGTCGCTAATATACGAGTATAATATGACTAACGACCTACCCGGGCTCCGCACGGGTAGCAGTAATAATAATCATAATTGTCCATACCTAATATAGGCATATGTCATGTTTTGACTCTACCACCGGTTGGGAAAACAAAGGCAGAGAATAAGTTGTCAAACACAGATAAAGTCGCGGGCATCATCAGGTACTGCAATATCCACTATTGCCCTTCCTGATCCTTTTTGGTGGTTAATTTTAAAGATAAATAAAAGGTACCTATCCTGACTGCATGATAGTACTTTTAAATTTATAGACTAGTGTTTGGCTGCAATCAGACTGGCTGATTCACTCTTGATTTGAAGATACCAATATTATAAGCGGAGGGGAAAACGGAAGCCGGAAGGGCGTTCCATATCCTAGCGGTTCGAATTGGAAACGAGGAAGCAAATCGCTTCGGATTCAGTTCCTGACGATGCCTTGCGGTACGATAATAGAATACTAACTGGTGCCCGCGACTTCGTCTGCGTGGATTGAGGTTTTTTGGTTTCGGCGGGAACTCCTTAGTTTTCCGAGATAAAAAGTAGTCTATTTGTTATTCCAGACTATAATCTCTCTGTGCCAAATTTCATCCAGATACGTTCAGCCGTTCGGGCGTGATTAAGTAACACACATCAATTCATACATCCATCCAAACTTTCGCATTTATAATATTTATTTGATATTTGATTGATTGATTGATTGATTGATTGTACAGCTGTTCTTTAGTAAGGAGGTTGCTATCTAGTACAATAGGTATAAAACTAGTAGCCAACCGGTCAACCTGACAACAATAGCTGCAGTATCGTGCTGCAGCCGTCACCGCTGCGACAACAATCGGGGCTGAGCGGTGACGTCACGCCCACGCGCGTAACGTAAGCCTTCACACCGCAGGCTTACCCGCCGATTAAACTACAAAGGCTACTCGGCTGTATTGTTAACTAGCTGATGCCCACGACTTTGTCCACGTATATTGAGGTTTTGCAGTACCCACTATTTAATTTCCCGGGATAAAAAATAGCCTGTGTTATTCCAGACTATGATCTCTGTGCCAAATTTTATCCAAATCAGTTTAGCCGTTCTGGTGGTGTGATTGAATGAAAGACGTCCATCCATCCAAACTTTCGCATTCAAGTACAATATCAGTATAGATTGTATCCAGGTAAATTTGTTATGATGCACAATTATTAAGAACCTCATCATATTATTATGAACTAGCAGAATGATGCTCGCGACTTCGTCCACGTGGAATAAAGTTTTTTAAATTCCCACGCGAATCCCTCACTTTTAAGGATAAAAAGTAGCTTATGTAACTCTCCAGATCCTCAACTATACCTACCCGTGCAAAAATTCACGTTGATCCGTTGTTCTGTTTCGTCGTTATTGAAGGACAAACCAACAAACAAACACACTTTTGCATTTATAATATTAAACTATAGTATGATTAGTATGACACGTAATAAATTGTATCCTTTTTTCAGTCTCCGCTGGCTATAAACCACCGGTATCGCGCACCCATCGCATAAATTCCTCGCGCAAATGCACAGCGGATCGTACCATCGCGGAGACAAAGCTGTATCAGGCGACGCATAAATAACCGCCAGCTCGAGCCGCGCGCCACTGTACTCGCCTGTACCTAAACCTCCGTAATGGACTTCCATCTGATACTGTGTTGAGGAACTTAGTAGATATCCTTTCCTTACCAAGGATATGATCTCGAGGTTTCTTTGCAATGTTACGAGCTCGAAAATACACTGAGGACAAAAAAATCCGGCCAAGTGCGAGTCGGACTCGCGCACCGAGGGTTCCGTACAAACCTGTAGGTATATAAGTAAAAGTTATAGTATTTTTATTCCACTTATCTATTTTAATTTCAATTTAACACCTCTACGCGTTCAGGCGGAAAGGGGTAGTAGGTACCTACTACGTTTAAAATTAATAAAAATATTTTTATTATAAGTATGATGTAACTAAAAATTTATGTTTTTCGCACTTCTTTTTATATCTGTGCTAAAAGACGTTGCTTCGTACCAAGTTTCAAGATTCTGAGTTCACGGGAAGTACCCTGTAGGTTTTGATTCCCTTGCGAGTGTTGAAAATTTGCATAAAAATATTTTTATTATATGATGTAACTAAAAATTTATGTTTTTGGAAATTCTTCCTATATCTGTGCTTCAAGACGTTGCTTCGTACCAAGTTTCAAGCATCTGAGTTCACGGGAAGTACCCTGTAGGTTTTGATTTCCTTGCGAGTGCAAGAAAATTCGAAAATTTGCAGCATAAACGGCTGTATCTTTTGATTGCGTTGGCTTAGAAGCTTGATTTTTCACAGCTCCAAGGAACCGTAGACCTGATATGAATTTCAGCTTGATACCTCCATGCGTTCCCGAGAAAAAGGGTCTTGACACACAGACGGACGGACAACGAAGTGATCCTATAAGGGTTCCGTTTTTTCCTTTTGAGGTACGGAACCCTAAAAAATGCCTAACGGATAAAAAACCGCATATCTCACTTTTATTAGGACACACACATTAGTGTGGCAGGATAAAACATCGCTTTACGGCTTTTAAAACGACACGGTCGTTTTTGCAAACGTTTTGTCCTATGCCGCGTTGATTAAGTGGGCCATGCAACCATGCATGCCCATGCAACCTCATACAAAGAGCACTTGCCGGGCCTCTGTAGTGGGTCTAGACATAGACAGCACAGACACGATGAACTAATCTATGGATTTCAGTAACCCTTTGTCCTAGGTGAGCGACGCGACGCGCCACTACTACGCCATAGAAAATGACAGACGTAGGCATGTACGCGACAACGTAGCCCACGTCATCTATTGTTTAATACTGTCGCGCCGTGTCGTATCGAATCGCAGTGTCTCGTTTGTCGCTCACAAACAAGGGGCAAGTTTGATTATTCAAATTCAAACTCAAACTCAAATGATTTTTATTCAAATAGACATTTTACAAGTTCTTATGAATAGTCAAATGAATCTACCACTGGTTTGGAATGCCGTTTATTAACCTTTACCATAACCATACCTTAACGTATTAACCTTATTAAAGTTCGACAACCTATCGATCATGATTTGTGCCAGATAGGGAGTGATTTGGTTGTCTTCGGCTCGGCCGCCGTCGTCGCGTTCACAAAGCACGACATTTATTATTTAGGATCAGCCGATAATCAGATATAGCGGATTCTGTTTGAAGGGGACCGCCGCAGTGTAGCAAGCGTACAGCAAGGAATTAAGTCATTTTTTATTTATAGACTAGCGCTTAGCTGCAATCAGACTTGCTGGAAGTGGTGATGCAGCATAAGGTGGAACGCGCTTGCCTAGAAGATGCCTCTTCACTCTTGGTTTGAAGATACCAATACAAGCGGATGGAAAAACTGACGCTGGATGGGCGTTCCATATTGTAGCGGTTTGAATTAGAAACGAGGAAAAAAATCGCTACGTACACGTCCGTAGTATTTCAACTAATGCAGACCCTGACGATGCGGATGAAAGCACAAGCAGCCACCGCGATGGAATCTGGTATGGATTTCATAGCGTTTAATAATAAAACAATAATCCGTGTCCTGTTTAATCATACACGGTCTTTGTGCCCTTTTTGCGCTTAAACACTCGTTTCAGAACTGTATATGATCGCTAAACTACAGATCCCAATGCTCCTGCAGTTTGCAAACATAAATAATATGACCATTATTTAAATGTTTGATAGCTCTTATTTGTAAGTAATATAAAAGTGATTTTGGCATAGCCTTCATAGTTTTAGCGGTAAAAATATTTCATCAGATGACGGTACGGGGGTGCGTTCCCGCGCATCGCTCCCAGAGGTCCGGAGTCTGGACGCATCTGGGGATGAGATCTGCAGATTTATAAGCTTGTTAGCAATTGTTTAGGGAGACATTGCCGGAATGATGTATGGTGTGTACACAACCTGAGGAATTATTTATTTTTACAGCTTTATTTGTTTTTGTTACAAGTTTGTTACCGCGTGCTTTACAGTGCTTTGGTTTTTGACTTTTTGAGAAACTTTCGAATAATTTATAAGTGTCAGAAAATTTTATGAAAATATGCCCAAATCGGAAATTTAAAGGACATTTTCCAAAGGCAAGAAAATACTAAGTAGATAAATTATATTAGTATTAAATTTTAAGTCAAAGTTAATCGCGTTTTATAAGGGCGTTTAGAAATATCTATGAAATAAGTAGCTGATGCCCGCGACTTTGTCCGCGTGGATTAAGGTTTTTTTTAATCCCGTGGAACTTCTTCGGTTATCCGTTATAAAAAGTTTGTCCGTCCCCAGGGAACATAACTTTTTATTACCCGTCGAATTCGGTTGCACATACTATGGGCCTTGATATTGTAATAGATAGACTCACACACATACAGTGTTAGGATTTGCTAGTTAATTAATACAGATTCTAAACATTATATTAATTATTTGAAGGTTAAAAAGGCATGAGGGACTTTTACTCTTTTGAAAGCTGGAGAGCAAGATTTAAACAACTGTCTCGAATTCTTAATGCGCTTAAAAGTTCAAAGGTTTCAAATTAACTATTAACTATTTATGTAAATCCTCAAGCGCAAAAGCATTTGTAAATTATATTGACGTTTGTTCGCAGCTTATCCAACAAGGTTCAAGTTGACGTTAAAGGTTACAATCCCACAAACTTATCTGACCTACAGGGCGACCGCGTATCTTCTGCATCAATGTCTGATGCAAAAGATCGCACGCATCATCACGCATCACGCATCATCACGCATCACGCATCATCACGAACGCAATCATCTCTGATTGGTTAACATCCTTCCACTATTGGATGACATTCATTGACGCAGCAAGAATACCATAAATTCAGCCAATCAGAGGTGATTGCGATGTATCAATGATTGATGCAAAAGATACGCGGTCGCCCTGCCGGTGACAGCGCCGCTAATAGATGTATATAATATGAAAAATTCTAATAAAAACAAATACTAAACAGGCATAAAGGTTAATTCCAAATATGGCCCCCGGGTCAGATAAGTTTTTGGGACTATACACAATATAGATATCAAGTTGCGATAAACGCGATGCGATGCGACACGACGCGTCAATAAGTATCAAAAAGTAGAGTCTTTTCGAAACAACTTTTTGCTAATGAAAAATGGCTTATATCCGTTCTCGATATCCAAGCTATCTCTATACAAAATTGCGCCAGAATCGGTTTGACAGTTGGGCCGTAAATAAGTAACAAACAGACAGACAGATGGGTAATATGGATCGGCTAGTAAATACTTAAACTAATACAAGTTTCTAGCAATATCTCCTCAGGTAACCAAATGCCAAGTCAGAGAAGCACAGCAAACACCTAGCCTCCTAAACTAGGCTATTCAAATAGCAGACCCTGACTTTATGCCGAGGAAACGTACAAAGCACACAGATAACATAATACAAATATTAACTTTGTACCAAATAGAACTGTGGGGAACCAAAACAATTGAAACACACGGTTATCTTGCATTGTGGCTAATTCTGTCGTGCACAAGCTCTAAACTAAATTGGGCTGACACGTCTAATTGTATAGTTGCTCCTTTCATAATGCTCCTAAGTATTGCCACTTAAAACTTTCACTAGTCTAGATATCACGAAAGTGTGCACTTCTACCGACTATTCAACGCACTAAAAAAACTGGTTTGTATCCATATTGATTACAAATAGCTTAGAAATAACAAAAAAAATGGCTAAATGGCTCTGGCAGGTAAATCGTTTGACAGCTTACAACGTATTACTTGACCTGTTTAGGGAGTTCATACATACTATTTGACATGCAGGCATCTATGAACTCTTTAAAACGTTCGAATTATTCACAGAGTACGTTTCATAAACATTGACGATTACTTTTTTCCACAGTCGGGGGGCAGACAACGAGGTGATTCCATAGTGTATCATTTTGTACATTGTAGTCATTGACTTACCAAATTGTAGTACCACAGCTCACTCTGGTACTACGCAACGCTTTTAAAAAATACGGTCTACGTTAATGGTTAAAAATAAATCATATTATAATATTATAAGTGTGCGAATCGACGTGATTTCTGCCATGGGTATAGTTGAGGACCTGAAGAGTGACATAGGCTTTTTATCCCGGAAAATTAAGGAGTTGCCGCGGGAATCAAAAAACTTAAACCACGCGGACGAAGTCGCGGGCATTAGCTAGTTAAAAATAAGTCAAAGAATCACATATAAAAAAAAGTACACAAATATTACAAAATGTCAAAGCGATATTTTTATGTTGAAATTGCTCACAATAGATAGTGTCGTCACATTGAATATATCGGGGAGGAAGCGCGCGTACTCGGGAGATCACTCGTTAAATATTAAATTCTCTTTCTTTGTCAGAAATACTTGGTGGATTTGCGCTCTTCAGCGATTTAATAGCTGAATTTGATTTGCGACTCTGCCACTGCTCATTATTATTTAATATCAGAAGGTTTCATAAAATGCCAATTCAAGATTAAAAGGCAAAATGGCTTCTACTGAACTAAGATTTTTACTAAAAACTCGCAAGGTTTTGTACGCGTGAGATGCCTACAGAATCTCTTATATCTACAGATACTGTTTGAATCAACGAAACGAAAGAAAACAGCAACTGCTGAGTTTCTTGCTGGCTCTTCTTGGTAGTATCATCTTTCCGAACCGATGGTAGAGTCCAGACTTAGGTAAATTGTCCTACATTTTTTTCACTCAACCACAAGTTAACCTGCATGACTGCCATTTCACCTTGTGGTAAGTGGTGATACGTTGGATGTATTTTTTTTTTAATTCACTACTACAAGTTAGTAAGAAAAAAACTACTAGTTAGCCCTTGACTGCGATCTCACCTGGTGGTAAGTGAGGATGCAGTCTAAGATGGTAGCGGGCTAACCGATTAGGATAAACACAAAACATGATAATGTGTAAAACTTTTTATACAACATAAGAAATTACATCGATACCGATCTGAGAACTAAGTTATGCGAGACACTTATATTATATTATCTAAGCTGAATTATTGCATTGGTGTTTATGGTCCATGCTTACTCCAACGTTCCATGCGACTTATTCAAAGAGTCCAGAACGCGTGTGCTAGATTCTGCTACTATATTCCTCCCCGTACCCATGTGACTCCCTATTTAAATGATGCTAATATACTCAATATGAAGTCGCGTATTAAACTGCATTTCAGGACACTTTTGTTTGGTATTATCAAGAACAAAACGCCAGATTATCTTTATAATAGGTTATCTTGGCATACGCCAGCTTTTAATGCTCGAGGGCCACTAAATAGGCTGACTTGGCTACGCCATAAATCAGCAGCTTTTCGTGGAAGTTTTCGATATCTGGCTACTAAATGCTGGAATAATATTCCTCCTCCGCTGAGGAATCTAAGCTCAGTTTCCGCGTTTAAGAGCACATTAAAAAAGAAACTTTTAGACGATCAAAAACAACAAACTTCAACTAGGTCCAGGTTATTTAGCTTGGTGGTTTGAAGCTGCTATAAGACTGTCGAGCTCGTGCGTGTCACTCGTTTGGGTTCCGGCAGAATACCAGCGCTCAGGTTTTGTTTTCAAAACCTGCAGCATTAATGCTGAGTCGGGGCCTTTTCATCTTGTGCCATGTGGGTGCAAAAGCCATAGCCTAATTATAAAGTTTGATTTTATGTACGAGGCACAAGGTGAATAAATGATTTTTCTTTCTTTCTTTCTTTCTAAAACAACTCATTTCAGTTCACTCATTGGTACGCGCACTGCCAGTTGCCACATCACAAACCGAGATTTCACACTAATATTATTACGCTCACGCTGGAACGGAGCAACGAATCAACGTGATTTTAGCATTTTAGTTGACGACTTGGAGAGTGACAGAAGCTACTTTTTATCCCGAAAAATTAAGGGGTTCCCGCGGGAATAAAAAAACTTAAACCGCGCGGATAAAGTCGCGGTCACAGCTAGTATATTATATTTCCAAGCCAAGCTCTAAAACCTGCTTATATGCCGTTATAGTACAATATAAATACACATATAGTAACATGGTACGTAATATTGTGACGTATAATAACTCTCCGGAAGCTCATCGAGTAAATTCATTAGGGCGGTTATGCGGAACCCTCAAAAGCCAACAAGTCCCATCAATGAAGCAAGTTCCCTTGAGTTTTGCCGCCCTTTTCCTTGGCTAAGTACATTGTAGATGATTAACTTCTATGTAGTGATAAAGTGTGGTACATAAAATTAGTTTGTACCGTGTTGACAAATATATAGTACGCGCGCGAGTTGAATGCAGAGCTTAAGGTATATGTCACCATACATAAGCTCTGCATTTAACTCGCGACCGAACTATAGATTGTTGGTGCTCTATCATACTAATATAAAAAATGCAAAAGTGTGTTTGTTTGTCCTTCAGTCCCGCCGCAACGGATCGAATTGATTTTTTGCATCGGACCTGTAGAATGACATAGTTTTCTTTTTTATCCTGGAAAATTAAGGAGTTTCCATGGGAAATTTATATTTGGAGGACCCGGGTTCGATTCCCGACAGGGTCAATTTGGGAATTTATAATATCTGAAGGTTCTCTTGTCTAGTCTGGTGGGAGGCTTCGGCTGGCTGGGACCGACGGCTCTCCGAGGCACGGAGGTGACCGCACCGCCAACTTCCTAACTCCGGGCTAGTACTGAATATTTCTAGTCAGAAAAACCCAATACTTAAATATGGGAATTGAACCTGCGACCTCGTCGACCGCAGTCGAACATGCTAAACACTAGACCAATGAAGCAGTTAACTGTATTAATAAATAGTAATGATTGGATGAATTGCTATACTCCTTCAACGTTGACGGCAAGTAGCCAGGTGTTATGGGTGTCATTAGGTGCGAGTGTGATTTACTATGTAGCCTTATGAACCCACTCCTGGATAAGCGCTGTGTTGGCGCCTTGGGCTTGATTGAAGGGTCAATATTACTGGGTTATTACGAATGTGACGTGTAATATATGCCTCTTGGGTACTTGTGTTCCTAGCATTGACTTGGCTAATTTTGGGGTGAAATCTGCAGGAAAGTCAAATTACATCACATTAATTGTAAAAACCAATACCCGTATTAAGAATAAAGGTCTAGCCCCACTAGACAAAGAATACTTGCCACTAAGTAGCGCGGCACGTAGCAGTAAGTATCAGTTCAGATTCAGTTGGTTTGTCTGTCAATATCACGCCACAACGGAGCAAAAGATCGATGTTATTTTTGCATTAGATAATATATATACTTAATTAAATTTACACGTAAATTATTTTAAAAAATACCTTAGGAATAACACAGGTTACTTTTTATCCCGGAAAATTGAGGCATTTCCATGGTGTTTGTAAAGAAACCTTAATCCACGCGAACAAAGTCGCGGGCATCATCCAGTGTCGTATAAATAAATCAGTGCCAGATTAAATGGAAGCATCAGGCGGGCTTCGAACATCGCACTATTAATCTCTTCACTTATATCTATTATTTCTCTGGCTTCTTCCTACACTGTTCCTGTCTCGCTTTATCACATATTAATGATAGAGATAGAGAATAATTATTCAGGGTTCACAAATTTTAATAGCTTTGGAGGATAGTCCTAAACGTATGTAGGTTACGAATGTAGCTAGTCCATAATGCCCGTGATTTCGTCTGCCTGGATTATGGCATTTCGATTCGCGCGGAAACTTTATAATTTTCCGGGATAAAATGTAGCCTATATGTCAATTTAGGTATCTCCATTTCTTTCAGGCAAATCGGTTCTCCCAATATGGCGTGAAGGAGTTACAAACATCTTTACATACAAACTCACAACCACCCAAATTTTCACATTTATAATTGTTGACTTGTACAACATTGCCAAAAATTACTGACTGAAATTTTTTGGTGCTGTCACTTTTTGATAGGTTTATTAAAGGGTTAACATGAAAAGGATAGGTATACAAAATTTAACTTAAACATGATTGACGGCATTACGCAAGTTAGTAGTACGATAAAATTCAACAACTAAACTGTACTTACTACCTGCCTGCAATTTATTCAAGCAGAATGACTGAATTGGACAACATTAAAAATTATTATTTCAACATATAGCTAATAATTATAACTCAAAAAGAGGTTTCTGTCTACAAAATCTCACTTTTCTTGATTCTAATTGATTTCCTAATGTCTACTAATGCTACGCTTTCAAATAAAACATTTAATTTCATATAATGTCATTTATTTTCAGTTTTTTATGATCCCAACATGTATCGGCTCTTTGAATTATGTAGTCCACCTGTTGCCATCTCATCTCTTTACTCGTCAATTTATGTAGGTTTCTCTATTTCGTCATTGATGTAATTTAATGTAATCGGTCCGGCGCCCCACAGGATAGTATTTTAAGTTACACTACTGTATATTATTATACTCGGTTAATGTAATATTTATTTATTTCAAAAGAGTCATTTCCTGCCGAATTTTCTCAGTAGAATCTTTTTCCGAACCGGTAGTCCTCCTTTCAAAACATGACGTAACATAAGAGACACATGTATGTCCTGCATGTAATAAATACATTGAGTATTTCGTAAAGCCCGATTAAATCTCGGAGCATTATAGTCACTCTACGCATACCAGGGATTCATGACACACATCCGCACAAAAGGTATTACTACTGGAAGGGATACTTTTGATGAAGCCTCACCAGCGATGAGCGGCTGACTTTATGAGATTAACGTTATCAGATTTGTTTTATAATCTCCTCGTTTTGGGAAAATTATATTATCAGCTTTGATTAATTAGGCATTCCTAGGGTATCCGTGCCTCTATACTAGTTATAAAATACATAGTTTAGTTATTTAGAATAGGTACAATAAGGTCGAAACACTGACAGGACAGGAAAAAACATGAACGTGAAACGTCTGCGTGCGATCTGTTGTCTGGAAATGCACAGATCTGCCTGACACGACGAAACCTGTTTCCGATGTGATGTGGAAGATTTGCGCTGACGCTTTGTAATGTCCAATCCTTCACCCGTTGTCAGGTGAGCGACAAACGCGGCGCGATGCAATGCGACGCGATAGCATATTACCTATTCTGTGGCGATGGTATCAAACGGCACTATTGCGGTTGCATTTTCGACTTTGCAGTGTTCAATTAAAAACAGTCTTTGAATAAAATAATTAGTGTAATTCTTACTAATAGGCAGAACAGCAACAGGTGTAGAATTTAAAAGTCAAATAAGTAGTGATGATATTTATGATGTCGACTGCGGTTCTAAAATTTAGCAATGTTTTTTTATTGATCTATCTAATAATATCATAATGCTCCTCCAGATCCATTCTCAACCAGATTTTAAAAGAGATGATAATATTAAAAGTGTATTATTAAAGTATAAAAAGTGTGTACGAAAAAACAGATACACTCTGTACTGTTCATTCTCCGGCAACGGCACTCCGACACGACTGGAGAGAGACCTAGCGCAGGAGCGACTAGGATTGCTATACGGAATAGTCGGTCTTGAAACTTTTCGTTTTCGCTGTTACTGAAATGATGGGATTTTGTAGGAATAACTTGTCAGTAGCATTTTTTTATTTGGGTCCCTAAACCGGTTACGAGGCTTAGGCGCAATACATGAGATTGGACTTTATTTCAAGTATCATAAAGATTACACGCGAAAAAAGGGAACTAAAAAAAATAATTAGCTATGCTGTAGCTAAAACAGAGTAGGTAAACAAAAGTGAAGCGATTTAAAATTTTCTGTATGTACCTAAATATATAGATAGCAGAACCGAAGAGCCTGTGTATGATAATGTAATATTATGATACTCGTTAGAATAACATTCTGTTCCTAATATCCGATATCAGCTTGGGGCGGGCGGCGCAATATCAAATATTAAATATTTGTGACGAGCTCTGACGCGCACATACCTACTATAATATAATAATTTCAATATTGGGATATTATCTCAGATAGGTATTTCTAGAAAAGCTTTTACTCGTCATCTAATCGGTCATTCAACCAATTGGGGATTACTAACATCACTTAGCACTATTAATCTAAAATGACAGTTCCGCGCTAAGTACCTTGACGTCCCTTAAATAAGCATTATAATTCTAAAACACGAACGTCTTCACGCATTGTAAAAAGAATTACACTTTCTTGTGGGCTGTCGAATAATTGTCGAGGCCAATAATTAATTTAGTTGACCCTGTCAAACCCGGAACCTCTCACTTATCACACGGAGTCGGGACCACAGTGCACGCCACTGCGCCGGGGAGGTAAAGAGACGAGGTAAAGACAACATACAAGAATACCTCGTTACGTAATACATGCAGCTGTGTCTGCGGTTCTTCGAGAGTGGATGCAGAACACACGCTCCGCTAAGTGGTCACCGCCTCCTGACCTCGTGCCAGTTACGACTCTCGATATCTGTACTAATATTATAAATGCGACAGTGTGTCTATCTGTCTGCTACGATTTCACCGCCCATCTGTTCAACCAATTTTGATGAAATTAGGTATAGAGGTACGTTACACTTACATACCGGGGAAGGATATAAGCTATTTATCCCGGAAAATTAACGGATTACCGCGGTAATCAAAAAATCCTAATCCACGCGGACGAAATCGCGAGCATCATTTATATGTTGAGTTGGTTCATTTTTCGCTGATAAAAATATTTTTAGATACCATGGTTGATTATCACCATCGCGTTATTTTTTTTTTTAATTTTGTCCACCAGACCGGCAATAACGTGTCGCCAAACGAATACCTAAGCGTTCCGGTACGCTTCCGTATAGACGGCATCATCACTTCTTCATGCCCTGGGGTTGTTTTCCACACTTGAACGTAGGCGTCCGCTGTGCATGAAAGGTATCATCACTTACTACCAGTTGAGATTATAAGGCGCCGGGGTAGAATAATGCCCTTAATGCTAAGGAAATATGTTGCAGAAATAGAAAATAAATATTTATAACTGTTCTTTCTTTCTTTCTCTTAGTTATTAACTTATAATGGAATAAAATAATTTAATATAAAAAATTCTTTTTATCTACTCCAGCATCGAAAAGTTCCAATTTCGAATTTGACAACTATATCGAATTGAACCCTCTTTCGTGTTTGCTTCTCATAACGATACAGTTCGTTGTATGGGAGCTGTATCGTTATGAGTCGTAGCTGTATCGATATGGTTATCTTCATAAATAGGATACCTATAGCTTAGCGGCTCTGGGTTCTGGCACTTTTGGTTTTTATTAATTTATAAAGTAAAAAATTATAAAGACGTCCTTGTCGTAGATAAAATCTTGTATGCAACTGTACGTAATTAGTCATTTTAATTCTCGTACTATCCTATTTTGATACTCGGCAAGCCTCGTATCAAAAAACAGCACTCGAATTAAAATGACCCTCATTACGATACAGTTGCATAAATAGCTATTAAACAACCGACTTCAAACTCCCGCGCCAACTTTACAACAACAAGCACACGCTATACGAAGTACTTATTTTATTGTTGATATTTTAAAAACCGCTCGACCGATTTCGATAAAATTTATATGGGACTACATGGCAAGTATGCCCTTTCAAATAAAAAAAGAATCATCCAAATCGGTCCACCCAGTCAAAAGTTCTGAGGTAACAAACATTAAAAAAAACGGTCGAATTGAGAACCTCCTCCTTTTTTTGAAGTCGGTTGAAAAGTTGCATGCGAGCGACGGCGCGAGGCTGCAGCGTGTGGAACTCCCTGTTTCCAGTCCCTACAAGAGACCTATGTCCAGCTGTGGACGTCTATCAGTTGAAGAAGAAGAAGAAGCACTTAGATAAACTGACTGTAGTCATCTATCGGTTGACGACGACATTATAAACACAAACCACAATACATAATTGAAAACAAACCGCGAAGAGAAAATTTAATTTAAAAAAAATATCTCCAATAAATCCCTCAGCAAAGTGAGTGGTAGCTATTTTAGCAATAAAAGCAGTTTTCCTAACACAATCCTCGGCGCGGAGACCAAACGAGATTAGAGTCAAGAGCACACCTCCCCCTTGCTCCCCGCCCCCCGCCCCTGCTCCCCATCCCCCTGCTGGCCCGACGCCCGCGCTCACCGCTCACCACTTATTGGGTGAAATTAAATCAAGGTCGATGGTCGTATTCTTTCACTAACGAAGATGCTCATACAAAGATCTTGTGAACAAAATTAAAGTCACCACTTCCCCATTCTAGCATTATAAAATCTGTCTGTTTGTTCGCGCATACCTCATACTACCTAATGCCCGCGACTTCGCCCGCGTGGATTGAGGTTTTTCGGTTCCTGCGGGAACTATTTATTTTTCCGGGGTAAAAAGTAGCCTATGTGTTATTCTAGACTAATAATCTATCCCTGTGCCAAATATCATCAACTAGCTGATGCCCGCGACTTCGTCCGCGTGGTTTAAGTTTTTTGTTATTCCCGCGGGAGCTCCTTCATTTTCCGGCATAAAAAGTAGCCTATGTCACTCTCCAGGTCCTCAACTATACCCATGCCAAAAATCACGTCGATCCGTTGCTCCGTTGCGGCGTGATTGAAGGACAAACCAGCAAACCAACAAACAAACTGACTTTCGCATTTATAATATTAGTATGATATCATCACACGTAGCATTATTATATTATCATGTAGTGATATAAGTTTTAGTTAAGAATTCTAATTTTAGTTAAGAATTATTGGATCCCAGTCTAGATAGGTAGGTATGCTTTTTTTGAGCATGAGGAAAAAAGTTGCTTGGGTTAATTCAAGATGGCGGACAAGATTACGGTCAAAATGGCGCCAAAATGTCAATTTTTGCTTTTTATCGAAATCATGACTAGTCTATTACGAAAACCCTTTCATTTTACATCGCTTGAGAAATCGACGACTTGTTAACAAATCTTCGAAACCTTTTCCTTGTAAGCGCTCTTCCATCTCAGACATAATCAATCTCTGGCTTTAAAACCTCCTGTTTTGCTGAGTCGGCATTTTATTTTACAAAGCGTTCGTCTTATCAGATACTGAGGCTGAGTTATCGGCGGTCGGCGGCGCTGGACGGAGGAATGGCTGCATCCGTCAGCTGTCATCTGATAAGCGAGAGATATGGAAATATTGGTGACGTCGCTCCTTTTGAGACGCTCGGGTATTTGTGAGAAGAACTGCAAAGGGTAGAAATCTTTACTTACCCTACCATGTTCCAGGATCTAAAACCGATTTGTGTAGCCTATATACTTACGAATATTTTTATGAAGCCACCATAGTCGAAGAGAAATGGAATGATTTTTCCCTTTATCATTGTTTTTAGGGTTCCGTACCCAAAGGGTAAAAACGGGACCCTATTACTAAGACTCCGCTGTCTGTCTGTCTGTCTGTCTGTCTGTCTGTCTGTCTCCAGGCTGTATCTCATAGACCGTGATAGCTAGAAAGCTGAAATTTTCACAAATGATGTATTTCCGTTGCCGCTATAACAACAAATACTAAAAATTAAAAAAATATATATATTAAGGGGGGTCCCCATACAATAAACGTGTTTTTTTCGTATTATTTGCTCAATATTAAAAACGGTAACAGGTAGACGGTTCAAATTTTCACAGAATATTAACTTGTATATTACCTTTCAAAATAAATAATTAAAAATCAATAAAGTAAATATCAAAGGGGGGCTCCCATACAACAAACGTAATTTTTTGATATTAACAGTAAACCACTGCAAACAAAGTTAGTTTTGCGGTTCATTAACAAAGGTAATTATACCAACTTCTTGAGTACGGAACCCTCGGTGCGCGAGTCCGACTCGCACTTGGCCGATTTGTTCCATATTGAGTAGCAAGTAATTATTGGCTAGTGAATAGTTCTCGTTGTTGTTTTAGCAACGGATTGAAGTGGTCCTAATTTTGTAAGGGCATAGTTGAGGACCTGGAGATTGACAAAGTCTATTTTCAACCGACTTCAAAAAAAGGAGGAGGTTCTCAATTCGACTGTATTTTTTATTTTATTTTTATGTTTGTTACCTCAGAACTTTTGACTGGGTGGACCGATTTGGATGATTCTTTTTTTATTTGAAAGGGCATACTTTTCATGTGGTCCCATATAAATTTTATCGAAATCGGTCGAGCGGTTCTTAAAATATGAACAATAAAATAAGTACTTTGTATAGCGTGTGCTTGTTGTTGTAAAGTTGGCGCGGGAGTTTGAAGTCGGTTGTTTAAAAAAAATTTTTTATATTAAATTATAATCGCGGAAAATCAATTCGTCACAGACATGACTTAGTCGGTATGACAGATAATAAGACAGACAAACACGTTTAAATACTGCAGAGTACATGCAAGAACGAAGAATAATTATTATTGTAAGTTCTTATTAACGTCACAGCTGAAGTAATCAGTTCCAGTGATTTGCATCCCGGCCTTAATTGAAATCATAACTACACCCTAAGAACACACGTGTATCGCGCTACCAAATTAACTCAACACGCAATTATTAAGGTGCCTACCACCTACGTTACAGGAGATAAATATTTCTACATATTTATTACTAGATGATTCCCGCGACTACGACCGCGTGGACCAAGTTTTTTCGATTCCCATGGGAACTCTTGAATTTTCCGGGATAAAAAGTAGCCTATGTCCTTCCCCGGGATACAACCTATCCCTGTACCAAATTTCATCTAAACCGGTTGAACAGATGGGCCGTGAAAGCGTAACAGACAGACAGACAGACAGACAGACACACTTTCGCATTTATAATATTAGTATGGATACAATGTCTGAAACTTTAGTCCTTTTTTCGTAAAAACTATTAGAGTCAAGGGTGAGCTATGGGTCATAAGCCTATTTATTTTTCTTTTTTTTAAATTCTAATGAAAAACTACCGCTTTAGATGTGGCGGCACCTTTCACTATTTTAAATTTAATTGTGAACTGGAATTTAGCCTATAGTAAGCCAATAAATACACTACTACACCAGAAAAATACCAAATCAGTTAAACTAATAAGCCGTGAAAAGGTAACAGACAGTCGGACAGACATACATATCTCTTTATACTATGAGCACCAAATAGGAAGGCTACGAAGTACGAATGTGAAAGTAAAAGACAGTGGATTTAGCTTTTTGTAGCATTTGAATCTATCACTTGGTTTGAAAGACTTTCCTGTATAGAAAAACTCCGCAGCTTCGCTCCCGTGGGAGTTTAAAAACATTTTGCCTTATTCCTTGTCTCCATTGCAAAGGGTACCCAGCCAAAGTTTAGCGTTGATAGTCAGTCAGTAAGTCAGTGAGTGAGTGAGCGAGTTAGAACTTTTTCATTATATTATATTCAGATGCAGCACGGATAGATGTTTAGATCAGAGATAGGTTTGTTACATCGATGAGAGATATAATAAATGCACGTCTCTATTTCCAGCTGTCACCAATCAGCGTGTGATGGACGGACGCAAAGAACGACAGGCTTGATTGATGGCCGCTATACAGCCGCTATACGACAAGCGGGTGCCTAAACCATGGAAATAGAAACGTTTTTAGAGCATCGTGGCCCAATAAATACGGATCTTAATATCCTATGAAAATTTCAATCACCCTTAGATAATATTATGGCGTGAAAGGAGCTCTCGTCCTTAGTAATCAAAACTGTTTTTTTTATTGTGTGGCTGCAAATAAAACGATAAGACAGACACACTTTCGGATTTATAATATTAAGTATGGACTTTAACGGCCCATATTTTCAACAGATTTTAATGGAATTTGGTATTGATATAGGTTGCACCTCGGGGAAGGACATAGGCTACTAGGCTATTCCCAAAAATAAGTAGTTTACTCGGAAGTAAAAGAAACTCAATCCACGCAGACAAATTCGCGGGCATCATCTAGTCTCACTTACTAGTTACGGTTCCCTAGAATATAGTCATTAGACTAGATATCGCCATTCGCCACATAGCGGTGTCAAATCGTAATGTACAAATATTATGCAGCGTTGAGTACTGTCTTAGAAAACTTGACGGTAGAAAAATATGGCTGGGATTCCAGTAGCGAGAGATGACCAATTTGACCCCCTGATGACTTTGAGGCTACGTCCGCACTGCGAAAAACATTCTCTTTTCGCCATGCTAATACGCAGTTGCAAATAAAAGTGACGCGACTCACGAGATCCGAAATTCCGAGAGTGAAATTCGCACGAATGTTTTTCGCAGTGCAGACGAACCCTAACAGACAAGGACCAAATGTTCAATCCAATTAACTCGTTATTAATTCTACCTTCCTACCCATTACAACAGAACCAATACAAAACAGGTTTAATTACTCAAACTTTATCATACACGTCACAAAATAATTACCGAAATTGGAACATGCGACATCATGACACCATACAGATATCGGGCATACCATATCCTGCACCCACATGACGTCATAAATGCCATCAATCGTATTGTGGTGGGTGTCATAAAACATGAAGCACGGGAATAATAATCACATACAAGTGATTAATGCGCGATGGGTGCGGGAGGGGGGGGGAGGGGGGGGCGGGAGGGGTAATTGTTATGGGTGCTTTGAAATATCGCTTATCAGTACTGTGAATAACAACAAGGTCTGATTACGGCCTACGAGTATTTCGGGATCCCAATCGCAATACACTGTGGGTTTAGGCATCTATTGATAGCAGCTTCTTGTTACATTACGTACCTATTATATATTAGCTACTTACACTTTTTTCTTTTTTAAAAAGAACAACTACTGAGTTTCTTGCCGGTTCTTATCAGTAAAACTGGTTTCCGAACTGGTGGTAGAGTCATGACATTTCAGTGCTATAAGCTGTCTCACGTGAAACAAAAATCATTTCATTTCATTATCTGATGATGCCCAAAAATTTTTGATTCACCTATTCAACCAATTTGGATGTAATTGTTAACTGAGATAGGTTGCAAATCCAGAATTCCTACTGGTATTTCAAAAGCCTACATCTACGCGGACGGATTCCAAGAATTATGTAATAGTTACATTAATTATGGTTGAAAAATAATGTGTTGTTTAATCAAGCATGGCTGTAACCAAAATTTAAAGATCGTATAATTAATTAAGGTTACAATATATACCAATGTGTTACAATGATAGTTACAGTACAAAAAGTCGTAGCATATCCAGTCAGGCAACCCTGACGTACAAATACTATAGGTAATACTAGAACGTACTTGGTACGTTCTAGTACTATTATAGGGTAGAAATTATATCTTAGAAATTACATCGTCTTGAATAAATTACAAATAACGTCAGGCTTTGTAGACCAGGGAACTGTCAAATAGTGAGTAATAAACTAAAAACTAAAGGTAGATATAGTATTATTTATACTACTTTAAGACCCTCCCTATTCTCTCCACCGTTTCAAAATTCTAAAAACTTAGCACCCTTATCTCTCCCACTCCGCTACAGTCCGGGGTAAATTGTTGCTAAGAATAAAGAGAAGTAAGAATTAACAAAACCCCACGCCCGTTGTAAAACGTACGTACAAAAGAAAATGAACTGCGCTGAGCACTTGTTAAATAGCCTTTCCGTGTAAGTTTCCTCTTTCTTTTGTTTCCAAAACGTAAAAGGCAAACGAAAATACTGCACTGCAACGTAAGATCAAACTGTTTTGGAAATTTTTAGATTAAATTCGGAAGGTTCTTTCTATAATTGTAAGACTATAGATGATGTAAGCGACTTCATTCCCGTGGATTAAGGTGTTGTTCGATTTCCGCGGGTTACTTAATAATTTTCCGGAATAAAAGTAACCTATGTCTTTCCCCGGGATAAAATATAATTTCTTATTGTCAAATTTCATGAAAATCGGTCGTAAATATGGGGTGTTAAAGCGTAACAGACACACAGACACACTTTTGCATTCATAAGTACTATCAATAAAACACACTTTTCTTGCTTTTCATAGTAAGAGTAAAAATTATGCGATGGATATCCGTAACTTAATTAGTAGACATAGAGTATTATCCCAAGAAAAACTCCTACCATTATTTGATTAATGGAAAGGAGTCACTGTCACGTAGTGATTTTAATATCACTTGGATTATATTGTATTCCTTAATATTGTTGAAAGTACTGTAGCGATATCTAGTGTCAAGGCGCAGAACGTGCGTGTGCCGATGCGCAGGATTTCCCATAGATGGCGCTTGTTGTCTTTGGTCATAGGAACACGATGATATTATTTTTTTTTCTCTATTAATATTTTTTTTAATTATTAAAACATTGTTTTATTATATATTTTTCGAGTTTTTTTTAATTATTGGAATTCACGTTAGTCTATGGTGGAGCATTTCAGAATGCGGCCACACTCGCTGTGGGTCTATGGCAACACTGAATTTTCAGACATCAGATTTCCGTCGAACGCTCAAGATGTGATAGCCGTTTGTCGGGATATCTCAGATCCCAGTTTTCTCCATGGCTTCGCCTGGAAAATTAACAATAATGCTGTTGTTTTAGTCATCTTAACAATTGCCTATTTTTCCACATCAATTTTGGTGAGTGATAGAAAATTCGATATTCAATTTCACGTATGACATCTTTCTCAAGATGGCGTGCGTAGCTAAGGAAAATTATAATTAATTAGTCTTGTTTGTCTTTTCAGTTCCCATACTATCCCGTATTATTTTGAAGAAGGTTGGGATGGGTGGACTATCCTGGAATGTTCAATTTACAGGATGTCCTTGGTAAGTTGTGTGAAGTGGATAATGTACACGTGGATGGTGTCAAAATGCCTTTTGTTAAACTCGTTTCTCTTTTGTTTCAGGGTTTTATTTTTTTTCTTTTGTTAATTTATTTTTGCTACTATTACTACTGAGACGATTCATTTTTAGGGTTCCGTACCCAAAGGGTAAAAACGGGACCCTATTACTAAGACTCCGCTGTCTGTCTGTCTGTCTGTCTCCAGGCTGTATCTCATAGACCGTGATAGCTAGAAAGCTGAAATTTTCACAAATGATGTATTTCCGTTGCCGCTATAACAACAAATACTAAAAATTAAAAAAATATATATATTAAGGGGGGTCCCCATACAATAAACGTGTTTTTTTCGTATTTTTTTGCTCAATATTAAAAACGGTAACAGGTAGACGGTTCAAATTTTCACAGAATATTAACTTGTGTATTACCTTTCAAAATAAATAATTAAATATATATAAAGTAAATATTAAAGGGGGGCTCCCATACAACAAACGTAATTTTTTGATATTAACAGTAAACCTCTACAAACAAAGTTAGTTTTGCGGTTCATTAACAAAGGTAATTATACCTACTTCTTGAGTACGGAACCCTCGGTGCGCGAGTCCGACTCGCACTTGGCCGGTTTTTTTATTTTGATATCCTCGATATATTTCCAAGATTGGGAATTCTCGTCGATGCTTTCTCCGGTGATAAATGCATTCCAAGGATTTGGGTTGGTGAGCTGACGAGGCCGTTCCCTGGAAGTAGACCACGTTCCTGATCCATGTATTCAGGTGACCCCAAATTCACATTCAGCAAGTAAGGACATCTTCTTTTTTTCCTTTCCGAACATATAGTGGTTTTAAATTCAGTGTTCTCATAATAGTGAGTCAGATTCCGTGAACCCCTTCCGCTGAGCTATATAACAATTTAAAGAAACTTTAAAATAGTAAATTCAAGGTTTTTTTTATAATAATCTATCTGGACCCCAAGCGTTCCTGATAAACTTAAATCTCCATTAATTTAAGTATCTGTGTATCTTGGGTGTTTAATTAAGTAGCCTTAAGTTACTTATTAAGATTTAACAATAAGGTGTATTATACAAGCTGAATTTTTAGTGGTTTTAGGGCCTCAGAGAGGTGATTCGGAATTAACAGTACAATTTATTTCTACCATTTATCCTGACCCTAGTATTAAAATAAAAAATAAAAAATCGAGAAATTATGATGTCGAAAATTTTGCGATCAATTAGTAGCGCTAGGCGCCAGCTGACTGGCGAGTCACGTGACGCACGAACCGAGCGGCGCGCGGCTGGTTGTTCACCTTTGGCTATCAGCTGTTAAACATTCGGTAAAGTTTCGATGTACTTACAGCTCAACATTGTACTGCAATGATGTACTGTGTAAAACTTGCAGCTCACGAAGTAGGCGGGTACACTTATTTTAGGTATTAAATTTTACAATCTTATTTACACGTATTTATGCACTTTCTTTGATAAGAACTTTCGCGGATCACGTGGGGGTTGTCAAAGGCCCAAAAATGTTTATTGTGCTGGTTAAAAATTCCAATACAATTAAAAGTTGACTCGTCAGTTCACAGAATGCTTAATTCACGATTATTTAATGACCACTGACAAAACTCAATCCTGGCTGGTCCATCGTATGCTCCGGCCAGTACCTACATGCGGGAACGACCTCGACCTTGAGCATGCTCTGGTGCTCGGAATTGCCCATGGTCGATTAAACGCTGCGTTGCAGCTAAGATAGTAATACTCGACGGAATTTGTGGGTTTCGGATTCCTCGCATACGAAAGGAGTTTAAGCCATCCGGTTGCAAGTAGAGCCGTCGAGCTTCTGTCGCATTGTAATGGCGTACATCTGCAGTCTGCACCATACTTAGGTATTCCAAATTGGCGTATTCGTAATGGCGATCCATTTTTGCGCGTATTTGAAAACCGAAGTAGCGTCACCTACCGCGCGTGTGACGCGTGTTGCGTAACGTGCGTAACTGAAGCCGGAAGTCGGCTAGCCGAACGCGGTCGGGCGGCGCGCGGGTCGTCAAAGGATTGAGGGGCGGGGCTTCGACTAATGGACGCCAGACGCCGCTCGCGCCTCCATAGTGTCGGTACGTCGGCTAGCTTCTTGGAATTTCGCCGCGTAGCGGTACTAATGTTTCTCACAGTTACGAGTTTATTTCGAAAAAAAATCTAACTTAATAAAGTAAGTACTTACTTTAAAAATAAAAAAAACAAGTGGAGTCGGTAGTACTGCTAAAGGCGATTCAACTCGCCGCGGCTTTAAAACCACTAAAATTTCATCGTGTATATATACCAAAAGTAAAGTTTGCCTGAACAACTTGTTTTATTCCATCTCCCTAGATAGGTACATTTTACCATTCTGTAACTTTGTAAGTAGGTGATTACTTTCGAATCCGGGTAATTTCCATTCTGCCCTAATTACCCTCCTTACATCACGACCCTCAGTAATGAGAAATACGACGCAGAGAGAGAGAGAGAGAGAGAGAGAGAGAGAGATGCGTAACATTTTTTTAGTGGTTAGAATCATCGGTTAGAATGTACCAATTATACTTTAAAGTTTTTGCAATTTTTGTAATAGGTACTTACGTATATAAGGATGTGCACTTTCACTTATTTAATCTCAGTATCTATCAAAAGTGTCGATCGCTTTCATGGAATTCCTTTCAGTAATATCCGTGCACATTACTCTCACTATAGTGGTGATTTCTTAAAACAACTAAAACAGCAAAACCCGACATTCCCTGTCTCTGCGGTTTGCTGCTAATTAATCGAGAAAATGCAATGTTGTACTTTTTGTGAGCAAATAAAATCCACCGCTCCATTTGTATCGATTTTGCGAGGTTTCAGCTACTGAGTAGATCTCTCTCCGTGTCGTATTCCTCATTGCTGAGGGTCGTCACTAATTTCCATTAATTACATAATGGCATTGGTTTTCTTGGAATAATAATTCAGTGGGTTCCCAGGTCCTTCTTCATACGGCTCGACTAAGAGTACTATAAACTTTTAGGTCTCTAACGATTATTATTGGTTTCAATAAATCACCCTCAAATGTTTAGATTTTTCCAGATACAAAGTATCCTCTCATGCAGGTCATTTTTCAACCCAGAAAAAATTATGTTGGACCTGTAGTTGCGTGATTGAAGGACAAACAAACACACTTCCGCATTTATAACTAACTAGACAGGATAATGTGCGCTACTTCATCTGCGTGAATTTAAGTTTTTAGAAACCGCGTCGGAACTATTTGTTTTCCTTAAACAGAAGCATTTTTAAAAAACCAAAATCCTCGCGGGCGAAGTCGCGGACATAATATTATCATCATCTACGAGTATCATCGCTTAATCCCGTATTACTTTAATATTATTAACACTCTTGTATTAGGATTATAAGCATTATTTCAGGCACATCAAGGTTCGAGAAACTGGTAGGTTAAACTGTCATTTTATAATAATAACTAGCGGATACCCGCGACTTCGTTCGCGTGGCTTAAGTTTTTTAATTCCCACAGGCACTTCTTAATTATCCGGGATATCCGGGATAAAATAAATATGTCACTCTTCTGGTCCTCATCTATACCCATGCAAGAAATCACGTCGAACTGTTGCTCTGTTGCGGCGTGATTCAAAGACAAATTCTCTATTTAACGTTCTTGAGGATACATTTTTTAAAACTGTGAAACAATTATTTTTTTATTTCAAACCAGAAGCCCAAATACCAACATTCATGGCTATAACTTGAAAAATGAAGGATTTTTCATACAAACTTTCAACCCCTATTTTACCCCTTTAGGGGTAAAATTTTGAAAAACTGTGACACACGTATTTCTTTATTTTTTACCGAAAGCCAAAATACCAAGTTTCGTTTGTACAACTTGAAAAATATCTTGAGAAAAAAAGGCCTTTCATACCAACTTTCATCCCCTATTTCACCCCTTTGGGGGTCGAATTTTCAAAAACTGTGAAACACGTACCTATTTCTTCATTTTCAACCCGCAGCTCATATACCAAGTTTCATGGCTATAACTTGAAAAACGACGGACTTTCATACAAACTTTCAACCCCAATTTTACCCCTTTGGGGATGGAATTTCGAAAAATTCTTTCTTAGTGGATACCTAGTCTTCACAAAGAACACACTCTCTATATAAGTCAGTCAGTCAGTCAGTCAGTCAGTCAGTCAGTCAGTCGGTCAGTCAGTCAGTCAGTCAGTCAGTCAGTCAGTCAGTCAGTCAGTCAGTCAGTCAGTCAGTCAGTCAGTCAGTCAGTCAGTCAGTCAGTCAGTCAGTCAGTCAGTCAGTCAGTCAGTCAGTCAGTCAGTCAGTCAGTCAGTCAGTCAGTCAGGACTTTAAATTTTATATCCACCACCACCACCACTACAGCCCATTAACGTCCCATATTTGCTGGGCACAGGCCTCCACTCTCATAGAAGAGAGGGAATTAGATCTTAGACCCACCACGCTGCTCCAATGCGGGTTGGCGGGCTTTAACGACTATTATCATGTTAGTGATAATAACCGGGACCGACGGCTTAACGTGCTCTCCGAGGCACGGGGGTGAAACACCGCCAACTTCCTAACTCCGGGCTAGTGCTGAGAATTTCTAGTCAGAAAAACCCAACACTTATTATGGCCCGACCCGGGACTCGAACCCGGGACCTCGTCAGCCGCAGTCAAACATGCTAACCACTAGACCAACGAGGCAGCTTTAAATTTTATATATATAGATGTAAATTACATAATTTCAACATTGTTTCGTAAAATTCTTAAACATCGCGCAATATTAACAAAACATTTTGTCCTTGGCAAAAAAAGTTGCAGGAATTTTATTACGAGCGTGTACCGTCATGAAATAGGAACTTTTGCAACCTGCGAAACTCGCGACATGCTGCATATTCACGCTATTGCTATAGATGTGCCGACAAGATGGCCTCCTATACACGTTCCAACTAAATATACATCGAAACGCTGACCTGATGACTATGACACGTTGAATATTTTGTCCAAGTGATTCTTAAAAAAAAAAAACTACTATTTGTGTACAAATGACACTGAAAAAGAAATGCGTGCGCAAGGATCGAACTCTTAACCTCTAAAATAGAAAGCCGTCTTTACCACTGGGCTATCAATGATACTTAGTTGGAGCATTATGCAGATATTATTTTATTAGTTAGCTGCGGTGTAGCCAGTTAAAAAATATACCTTTGCAAAGTCGTGAGGAAAAGTCAGCGGTTGACCCGAACGTCATGTTGGGAGCAGTTGTCAAGTTGGCATGTCTGTGTGACCCCCTTCAGAGCCGGACATTAAACCCACGCTTTTGAATGTAAATTTATTGTAATTTCCGGTTTGAATTCATTATGTATGATGTGAAAAGTTACGCGAACAAAATTACTTAAGCAACTATGAACAACTTGCATTGTTTGCAATTTTCAAACTGTATGACAATTAACAACTCAAAAAGTTAGAAGAAAACACTTTTAACAAAAAAAATACTGAATATTAAGAGAGATGAATGATTCTTATTCGAGTTTTCACATGTAATTTATATTTATTATTTTTAGTTTTAAATTACTATGATAGCGCCCACTAGCTTACTAAAATTATAGACTAGCCTTTTTAAAAACATCGTTTTATCGTTCATCAGCAAGTAAACATCCACTTATTATTTTTATCTTCGTATCGTTCATTTAGCATAATTATATACTACAGCAAGTAAATACTTACTCCTTATTTTGGAGGAAGTCTAATCAAAGTCTTCATTTTTGTTTGAACCTTGAAGTGCCGAATTCTAAAGTTGTTTTTATAAATCTCCGAGTGGGCAAGTCTTTTCTCGGTCTTTTCAAATTAATTTAATCTGTAGGAGTTAACACAATAATGAATTCAAAGGTTGTAAGGCGCTCTCGAAAATTGTGGACGACGGAGTTCCCAGTCCATCTTAAAGCGTCCTTAAAGCGAGGCCGACTTAATAAGAAAATCTAAACAAAAGAAAAAAATCCAACAAATTATATATCTTTGAGGCTGGCTTACATTATTCTAGTAGGATCGCAGTAAAGTCATTTAAATACAGTTACGCTCGGGTCTTCTATGGAGAAAGCTTGAAAAAAATCAATTTTCGGATTGTATCATAAAAATAATTATGATAAAAATTCTGGTTTTATCGTAATTATGGAATTAATCAAAGCAGAAGCGAAGAAATTTAAAGTTAAACTAAAGTAATCATAGCTCAATGATTTGCGAAGCGGAAGTGACGAAAGAACCAATAGATGTTGGGATCCCAAGGATAGCTGGATGAGCGACGTCGCACCGGAAAAACGCAGCAATGGCAAGACCCCAATTGCTAGACGGACGATATTTAGGAAGTCGCAGGATAGCAACGTGGAAGCGCGTGGAAGTCCCTCCAATAAACATGTGCCCAATATATTATGATATTCAAACTTATATTTCTTCAAACCCACATAGCTCCGAGAACTATAGAAGTGCGTGCCTAAGATGAAACCCCGGACCCTTCTGAATAGGAGGCCGAAGTGTAAACCACTCGGTTAGCTCTACATTTTTAAACAAAAGACCTAGCATTAGTTGATTAGAACCTCTGACCTACTAAGAATGTCCTCCCGACAGATCAGGCACAGGACTGAGCTAATGACATGAACTGTCCTAATGTGAACAGCTCATCTGGGTAGATCCCGACTCTGCAAAGGGCCCGGAGGTACAGGCTACGGGATAACCTAAATTAGAGGAAATTCGTTCAATTTTTCATTGTACATTAACTACTACTTAAAAAGTTCTCTCCTTTGAAGCTGTAAGTGTAAGCGGCCTTTGAACTTTTTTAATCTAACTTAGCACAAAGAGGAAATTATTTTTGTTGAATCAATTTGACTAAGATATTAGTTTAAGGTTCAATTTGGTAGAAAAAACTACTAATTACTAGTGCTCAAAAAAATTAATTTTAATTAGATTAAATTTGTTATACTTAATTGCTTTTTTTTAATATACTAATATAACCAAAATTTGTATGATACTAACCTAATGTTATACCTAAATGTAAATTAACGAAAAATTGTTACCTGTTTAGAAATCACAGCACACTTTGAAAAATATTTATCATTAATAAATGTTCGGAAGGAACTGGCCCCTAAGATACGGGTCCTCCTAGTTTAGGGGTCAGGAATTTATTGTATTTGTACTTAAGTTAATTTCTTTAATAAAGATTTAAAAAAAAAAAAAATCATAAAATTTGTATAGAATTAAGTTACTATACCTGCGTAGAATCCATTCACATATTTTTATTAGGTAGTAGTAGATGATTCCCGCGACTTCGTCGGCGTGGATTGAGGTTTTTTGGTTTCCGCGAGAAATTTTTAATTTTCCAAGATAAAAAATAGGCTACGTGTTTTTCCAGGCTACAATCTATCTCTGTACCAAACATCCAGATCCGTCTAATCATTATGGCATGATCGAGTAACAAACATACATCCACCCATCCAAACTTATGCATTTTTAATATTAGTATAGATTTCACCAACTTTGGATCACCATCAGTGTAATCCGATGTGTGTGTGGAGGGCGCAGGGCTCGTTTCGAATGTCAAAGCATTCCGGCGCGCTCCTACAGACGCGTGACGGCATTTCGCTCGCTCCGCTTGAAACTTGATAATTAAAGAACAACTTATTTTAAGTTAACTGCCTCGTCTAGTGGTTAAAACTTCGGCTGCCCATTCGAGTGGTCTGGGGTTCGACCCCGGGCATTTGGAACTTTGTTACAATAACAAATTTTAATTATTACCTGTAATATAAGCGATTTTACGAAAATCCACCCCAAAGGGTGATACAGGGGTTGAAAGGTTACATGAAAGTGCTATGATTTTGAAGTGTAGACATGAAAATCAGCATTATATTTTTAGATTTAAATAATAATACTAATACTGTATATGCTTTATATAGCCACCATAGATCGGCCTTTTGTAGCGGGAAAATGTCATAATCTCATAGAAAATCAGAAATTATACGCTGACGAAGTCACGGGCGCTCTAGTCCATACTTAATAATATTATAAATGCGAACGTGTATCTGTCTGTCTGTCTGCTACACTTTCACGGCCCAGCTGTTCAAACGATTTTGATGAAATTTGGTATAGAGGTAGGTTACATCCCGGGGAAGGGCATAGGCCACTTTTCATCCCGGAAAATAAAAGAGTTCCCGCGAGAATCAAAAAAACTTAATCCACGCGGAAGAAGTCGCGAGCATCAGCTGTTATTTAATAAAATAAAAACTCAAAGCCATCCTCACGTCACAATGTGTTAACGAGCAAACATAACAATGAATCAATAACATTGCATCTCTCCCCCAACTCTCAGGGGATCGAGGATAGCTATCACCGTCGAGACGCGGGGCGCAGCACGCTACGTTGATAGCGATCGCGCCTGTTGCTGTACACACCCTTGGTGGCCTTAGTCTCAGTTGCAACTTAGTATCGTTGCAATTTCGATTAAACTCATACTCATATTTTTTTATTCAAATAAACTTATTAAAAGTGCTTTTGAATCGTCGAGTGAAACAATCACTGCTTAAGAATGATATTCCTACCGAAAAGAACTAGCAAGAAACTCAGTACTTACTCTTTTGAAAATAATAATTTACAATTACATCAATGTGTAGATACATCGTAATCGCAGTCCTAGGCTGCAGCAAGTCAAATCCATGCTCTTTTATCATTTATATAATTAATTTTCAACAGTATAATAAGCTTTTTTCGGGAGCATAATCTTAATGGATTTCTTAAACTTGTGTACAGGCAACTTTAAAATAGGTTGTGAAATTTTGTTGGAGTAAAAAATGCTCATTCCCATGATTCCTCGTATTCGAACGTTCGAACACAATATTGGCATCAAAGTAAAATGAGCCTTGATGAGCTTAATTTCGTGTATGTATTCACAGCCAAGGCTCTATATAGAAACGTTTCTTAATACGAATCGGTTGTACTGAATTTTTGACTTTAAATTAAGTGTGTATGGGTCCATTTTACTATGACGCGAATGTGTTCGAACGCATGAATACGATCAATCTAAATTGCAAGGTTAAAACCGAGACTATAGGTACGGGCTGTAGAGGGGTGCAGTGATTACCTACACGTCGTCACCAGGGGATGATGCCATCATTCATCCCCCTGTTTTAAAAGAAACACAGATGTCTGTAATTTTTGTCGATTTTTTTGACGTTTGGATTAATAGTTTGGGGATCAACGTTTTATTTTTTATTTTTATTAAACCCAATAAAAAGCAAATAATATTATCTGTATGAGTTTGTATGGGTCCGCGTCGCGCAGTGTATTTGCTTGCTGCGTCGTTTAAGTGGGCCCAACTCCATACAAACTCATACAAAGAATATTTGCCGCTATAATATGCCGCGCCTCACCGTGCTTCCTCACCGTGCTGAGCATCAGTATTGGAGCTAGACCTTTAATCGGTTTTTGTGCATCACCCATACGTACCCATAAAAACTTGACCTCTGAAGCGCACCTCACGACAGATAGACACACATTCATATTATTAGTAAAGATTTATGGATTTTAATTAAAACGCCCATTAACTGGACTTATCCAGTCGCCTGTTACTTATAACAAGTGTCAAAGACATTAGACCACACTGCTAGTAGGTTAAAAATAAACACAAAGATAACCATGAATAGATTTTAATTTCTGTTCATTCCAGTTTGTTGTGTATGTTAGAATCACATTCTATCCAGAAGAAACTGCAAGAAACTGGTATAGTTGCTCTTTAAAAATTATTGAACAGCCAATGATATTAAAACATAATATTATATAAAAACGATGAACTATTAAAGTTGATTTTACAATTATATTGATTTTAATAAATATCACTACAAGATCTGTCTCAAAATATTCCAAAAGCCAATTGTTTAGAAATCGATAATGATAACCTAACATAACCTCTTAAAATAGTATGTAATTATATAATTTATACTTATCTCAGCAAAATGCCGTTATCCACCCTTAATCTTCACCAATACAATCAATATTAATATACACTTTATCCACTTGTAATAACTCCTCAAAATTTTAATACTGACTGAACTCCCGACGCCATTTTCTCTCACCTTTATACTATTTTTCTGTTACCGTCCCACCAACATACCATATCAACTCTATCGACTACCATATCAACTCCATCGCCTCTACAATATCAACACTCAAATTTATCAATTAAATTTAATAATTAAATTTATCAATTAAGTTTAATTAAATTTAATTTAATTAAATTTTTGAAAACGCAATTAATAGCAAACTTCAGTAAAAATAAGTGAAACTAAAGCCGATAGCAAAACTCCAGAGTTACAAATCTGAAATCTTTAAATTGTTGCTCAATACCTTCAACGATACTCCGCGACAGTTGTGTTTCGGATGAGAAGAATTTGCCAGAACAGTAATCAATTTAAACGCAAAAATAAACCCAAATACTTCTATCGGTGCCTCTTCTATCGAAGGTTGGTGATAATATTGGCAACTTGAACATTCGACACTGCACTAAATAAGGATCGGATGATTTAATTGAACCACTGGTGTATGTGCTTCAGTCAGGATGTCCTTCTCTGTCCCACGCCCCTTTTGCCTTGTATTTTGCCCTGAATAATTAATAGTAGAGGGTCATACTTAGGGCCACGACACAGGTACTCCAGTTTCCTCTCTTTTTTTCATCTAGAAGAATCTTCTTCCAACCCAAATACGACAAAATCTCCATAAAACAGCCATAATCAAAAATTCACTTCAATGAAACTCCATTTACAATCCTTTCGTTTTAAAATGAACAATATAATAATAATTTAGCAAGTCAAAATACGCTAAAAAAATTGGACTGCTCACGCCATCCTGTCATAGTATTTTTGTTGACGATTTAATTGGCATTTAAGAATTAAAGTAAACAAACTATACTAAAACGTTTGCAGTGCAAGTAGTAAAACAAGAAAGTTTTATTGAGGAACTAGATCAAGAAATATGTAGCATTACTAATATCAATAGTTACGTATACGATTCGTTTTTCAAATTTAAGTATTTACTCTTAATTTAGAATATTTGCTTGAAAACTTTGCTTTGTTAATAATTTGTTTTAAGTAGAATAATTACTTTCTGTTGATAACTTCGAAATACGTTAAATTTAAACCATAGCACAAATTATCAAATGATCATTAATACGGCACTGAACAGCAAAACTTAAAACACTTAATCTCAAAATAAGGGTATATAGAAAATAATAAAAACTTTTGAAAACCAAGATCACATGTCGTACCACCATAACCATAACCATCCTGATATTAACCAATTAATAAAACAATATCCCAAACGACACCATGTAAATCGAACCATAAATTTATGCTTTCTTCTATAATTCCTGTATGGAACGTAACGTAAAATAATTGGAACATAAGTAATACCTGTATAACAGTAAAATACACCTGCTAGGAAAATCTAATAATTATTATTAAACCACCAATTGTAGGACGATCGAATTTGTATAAACATTAGATAAAATGCGGGTACCGTCCCAGCATAACTATCGGTAATAATAATTTAATTAGATCCTACCAGTAAATCCGGATACTGATCTGATGTACTGCCTCCCAGGAAGTGGCCTCATGCTCCAATTGCATCAGGAAGTGGCCTCGTGCTCCAATTGTATGTGGGCTGTGGGATCCTACCTCTGTAGGATCCCACTTCTGAAAATGTCAAAGACATTAGACCACACTGCTAGTAGGTTAAAAATAAACACAAAGATAACCATGAATAGATTTTAATGTCTGTTCATTCCAGTTTGTTGTGTATGTTAGAATCACATTCTATCCAGAAGAAACTGCAAGAAACTGGTATAGTTGCTCTTTAAAAATTATTGAACAGTCAATGATATTAAAAC
This sequence comes from Erebia epiphron, assembly GCA_963932025.1. Lineage (NCBI taxonomy): Eukaryota > Metazoa > Arthropoda > Insecta > Lepidoptera > Nymphalidae > Erebia > Erebia epiphron. Next base: position 333,096 of record OZ009947.1, on the reverse strand, counting down.
ATAATATTATATAAAAACGATGAACTATTAAAGTTGATTTTACAATTATATTGATTTTAATAAATATCACTACAAGATCTGTCTCAAAATATTCCAAAAGCCAATTGTTTAGAAATCGATAATGATAACCTAACATAACCTCTTAAAATAGTATGTAATTATAATTTATACTTATCTCAGCAAAATGCCGTAATCCACCCTTAATCTTCACCAATACAATCAATAATAATATACACTTTATCCACTTGTAATAACTCCTCAAAATTTTAATACTGACTGAACTCCCGACGCCATTTTCTCTCACCTTTATACTATTTTTCTGTTACCGTCCCACCAACATTCTCCTGAATTTTTGTGATTGGCTGTCATGATTACAGCCTATATATTGAAAAGCTACGATTGGTGATTAAATTACTTAGCATCAATCAAAATAAACTCTGCATCCTGCAACACTCAATGTTGCCAAAATATAACCTCCAAAGTAAAATCAACAATTCATTGCAAGAAACCTAAATTGAACATGAAATGCAATGCAAAATCACCTATGAATCACAACTCAGCATCGCAACAACACTGCGAATAGCGTTCATTCCTCACACAAGCGCATGCGCAGGATTTAACCACAAGGCATTTCCCGCTGCCATATTGTTACAAAAGCACGTCGCATCCATCGCTCCACAATATATAAACTCGCACATAAACAGGGTTAGTGCATGTCAAGTATATAATGGAATTAAAGTGCGTCAAAGCACGAGCGAACCCACGCGCTCGCGTGCAGCAAATTAACTTGTCCCACCTCCGCATACTATGCATACTGCTACACACTGCAGCTCATACGAGTTACTAACTGTAGATGAAACTAGATGATACCTGCGATTTTGTTCGTCTTTCCCTATTTCCTTCTAGTAAAGGTTAGTCCACTAGGCTCACTGAGCTTAGTCGAATCGAATCGCAATAATTCGGCATCTTTATAATATTTTTAAAGCCAGCAATTCTCTTCTTGTTTATTGATTAATAAGAATTTCCGCAAAGTAACACTGCTTTTATCCAATATTGGGTCACTCAAGTCTATACCTAGATAAATCGTTCAGCTCCAACACCATGTAAAGAAAATAATTCGGTACAAAAAATAAAGATTTGATTATGCTTATTCTATACATATAAACAATTATATTAATTATTTATAATTATAATAAACTAGATGATGCCCGCGACTTCGTCCGCGGGGGTAAAGCTTTTTGATGCCCGCGGGAACTCTTGAATTTTCCGGGATAAAAAGTAGCCTATATCATTTCCCGGGATACAACCTATCCCTGTATCAAATTTAGTCAACATCGGTTGAACAGATGGGCCGTGAAAACATAGCAGACAGACAGACAGACACACTTTCGCATTTATAATATTAAGTATCGATTACAGTTAAGTATCATACATGTTTCTGGTTGCACAATCTATCAGTCTGTACGTATCACCGTTACACATCGTCAGTTGCATCCCCGTATAGTTTAAAATAACCCGGCGATGCTCGGGGGAAGCGACCAATATAATTTAATCTTCAATACGTCTTCGTTAGACGCTGCATGTCAACAGTGGATACCGAATACATTTGAATACATATGAATACAGCTGTAAACTTCTCAACAAGCTGCTAAGATTTATACATATGAATATGGCTAATTGAAGTGTGCCCTAGTTAGCCAACCAGGTGTATCCAAACATATCTATCTGGGGCACCTGCTAAGGTATCAAAGATACAAACTCCTAACATTTACGACAACATGAGATAATGATGGATATTGACTTAAATCACCGAGTTCCTGGGGTCCAAATGTACTGGAATGGTGATTCCACGGATGCGTACGAAGAGATTTGCTTCCTCGTTTCTAATTCGAACTGCTAGGATATGGAACTCCCTTCCGGTTTCCTTTTTTCCATCCGCTTATAATATTGATGTCTTCAAATCAAGAGTGAATAAGCATTTTCTAGGCAAGCGCGCTCCTCCTCAGGCTGCATCACTACTTCCTGCAAGTCTGATTGCAGTCAAGCGCTAGTCTATAAATTAAAAAAAAACTAGCACTGGGAAATGAGCGTTAGCCGCGACCCCTAGCTTAACAGACTACATATTGAGTCGCATGGAGCTGCTAGATAAAGCAGCAAACATGTGGAAGTTCCTGCCAGAGAACCAGCAATGGTTGTCTATCGGTTAAAGAGGACAGTGACGTTAAAAAACTACGTTATTATTATACGATACGGATAACAGGATGTCGTGGAAAGTATGCAGGTTAATCGCATCGGGCGACGGCACAAATGCAATCAGAGTGTGTAATCCCTAACCGATTGAAACGCTCGCCGACACTGTCGATAATACCCCCCCACGCCCCTCGCCACCCTACTATACACCTGCCAATCATCCGCTATAAAATGAACCCACAACGCCTTGCAACTTGTACGAGGAGCTTGTTCATTTTAAATTGGATTGAGGGTAATGTATCTGATAAAGTTAAGCTCTTTAGACACGTCGCAATTTAAGAAAATACGACGTTCCGAAAAGTTAAATAAGTAACTGTTTGAAATAAAATTTATTGAAGTAGTTTAACATAAAAACTTATATATTATCTTACTAGATGAACCTAGTTGGCTTCGTGTGGGCTGGGCTTATACTAAATCACATATTTTTGGAATTGATTTGCAACCCACTAAAAAACCCACCAACAAAGAGTTCCACCCACCATCTCCGAACTAATCATCGAATCTTCATGAGACTTACATTGAAAAAAAAACTGGTAACCTAATGGAAAATATTCTAAACTAGATGGTTCGCGTGACTCCGTCCGCGTGAAATAAGTTTTTTAAGTCACGGGGGCACTCCTTAATTTTCCGGAATACAAAATAGCCTGTCCATCGGATTTAATCTACCTTTAAACAAAATTTCATCATAAGTTGAAAAGATCGGCCATTAAAGCGTAACTGTTTGTTACGAGAGACGCACTTTCGCATTTATAATATTAGTATTAATATGGATTATTGATTTTTGGTAACAGATAAGGGAAAAATCCAATAAAAATATTTTTGTCTCGCTCCGGAATGCAAACCTGCAACCTCATGATAGGCAGTCAAATAAGTTAACTAAGTAGCTGACGAGACTACGAGGAAGGCTGTACGAGCCTTTGTGTGTCTCTGCCCCACTGCTCCGTATGCCTACATGCAATTGTTCCTCACGAAACAATATTCTTCTCAAGTCCTGCGCTGAATGGGCTGGGACGCCCTCGGTTTTGTTGCGTGGAGTTAGAACAATAGACGCCGAACAATGCAGATGAGCTCTGAAGAAACGGCTCCTTGGAACGAATTCATTACTGGAGAATTTAATTATCAAGTATGAAACTGAAAATTTGAATAATTCACGGCCATTGAAGCATAATATTATATTAGCTTATGCCATGCGGCCAATTCTATGACTTTTGGACTGATTTTCAGTGTTGAATGAGATATTTCGATAGCTTCAGTTTATGTATCCATACTGACTAATATCATCATACTAATATTATAAATGCGAAAGTCACTTTGTTTGTTGGTTTGTTAGTTCGTTGGTTTGTCCTTCAATCACGCCGCAACGGAGCAACGGATTGACGTGATTTTTGGCATGGGTATAGTTGAGGACCTGGAGAGTGACATAGGCTACTTTTTATCCCGGAAAATTAAGGAGTTCCCGCGGGAATAACAAAAAACTTAAACCACGCGGACGAAGTCGCGGGCATCAGCTAGTAGATGATATGAGTAGGAACTTTAAACATTTCCTTTGAAAACTCGTAAATCCTAAATTATCATTTAAACGGAAAAATGGTTTGAGGAACCTAGGTGTGCAGCGCATATTCGACTAACATAACTTCCTACTAACATTTTTAATGTCTATTAAAATATTAGTTCCGAATCCACTTAGTTATAAACTAAATTTATATATATATATATACTAATATTATAAATGCGAAAGTCACTTTGTTTGTTGGTTTGTTGCTTTGTTGGTATGTTGGTTTGTTGGTTTGTTGGTTTGTTGGTTTGTTGGTTTGTCCTTCAATCACGCCGCAACGGAGCAACGGATTGACGTGATTTTTGGCATAGGTATAGTTGAGGACCTGGAGAGTGACACAGGCTACTTTTTATCCCGGAAAATTAAGGAGTTCCCGCGGGAATAACAAAAAACTTAAACCACGCGGACAAAGTCGCGGGCATCAGCTAGTATATTATAGTTTTCCTTTTTCGCGTTAATAACTGAAGCGATTCAAGTGCGAGATAGATAGAAGATCTGAAGAGTAAGTAGGTCCAAAGTATCTTCAATATAAGTCTTAAACAAGCGTTTAGTTATTGAAAATTATGTACAATTTTAACGGACAAGGATTTTGATTTGATGTGAGTATCCCATGAATATATCGTCCAAGAATATATAATATATATATTATATTTTTTTCCACTTTCTACTACTGAGGGAATAGATTTGAATAACTATTTTACCTATTCACCATTTCTGTTTTACTTCAGTCAGCATCTGTTTCTATCATAAAAATGCTTGCCAAAAAATCTGCTTTCGTATGTAAAAATACTTTGTCAAATTCAATATATTTTCCACAACGAACGAAATAGGGCTTTTATTTTTAATCCACTCGGGGTGAAGATACGATTTCGCAGAAAAGCTAAAATTGAGAGGTCAAAGCGAGACAGAAAATACTTATATTCCAACCACGAGCCACCTGACACTCAAAAGAATTAATGGGGGTCACATTATACAAAAAATAATGAAACTTTTTGCGAGGCGCAATCAAATTGTCTAGTGTGGACGAGCAATGCGTGTCAGGACGCGTCCACACTGAGCGTTATTTTTAAGTAAACAGTCGGCAATTAAAATGTAGTGAATAAGGTGTTACAAGGTCTTATTTATTTTCTCATAATTTAAAACCCTGAGATGAATTCCAAAGGATGCTAGTGGAAAGTGTGCCTGCTCATGTGAATAGCAAAATGTTGACTGATGATACAATCGCGCGGCGGCATGGACACTCCTGATGATAAAACGAGAAATCATCAGAATCACCCCACTACCCTGGCGAAGATTTATTTTTAACATACTTACATAAAGATTTTTTTAGCTTAGTGTCATGAGTAGAACTATTTTGACTATTGTTTAATGCGTAGTGTAACCACTTTGTTCAACTTACCGCAATCAAAACACCTAGTGCGACCGTACCCTTAGTATGTGACCAGCGAGAATACCCTTATTTAGGGTTTAGGTTTATGTTAAATTGGTTCATAAATAACTTTTTGTAAAGGGTTTTGTTAGTACAATGTAGATCCAAATAAGCGGGCACTGACCCATACTTGAGTGGTGAAAATTCATGAAATGTACCATAAAATAATACACAAAAGAATTTCTAGGAATATTGTAATTCCTCAACACGGTTAGTTAATCTGTAAATTGAATTTCGACGTATTCATTATTCCAGCTTAACAATAATTTTATATGTTGTTTACCAAAACATATATTAAAATAATGAGCAGGCTATATTTAATAAATGCTCAAAAGTCACAGTGGTGTTCGTTTCAATATTCACTCAAGTATTTATTTATTCCACTACGAGACAAACCTTCTCTGCGATGAGTGATCTTACCTGGCGAGTAATGATGCAGTATAAGATGGAAGCGGGCTAACCTGTTAGAGGTATGGCAGTTATATTAAACCCATACCCATAATCGGTTACCTACTACACATCGTACCGGAACGCTAAATCGCTTGGCGGCACGTTTTTACCAGTAGGATGGTAATTGGTAACCAGCCGAAGCTTATATCCAGGCGTGATGATGAGGTGACAGACAGACAAATTGACGTGACATGAGATTATATAATGACTTGATAATATGAATTATCAATTTTTATTCTTATAAAAGTGTAAAAAAATTCTTTTAATGAAAATAGCTACTGCTGAGTTTCTTATCATAAGTCTCACAAGTTGTCCTACGCGATAAATAAATTATCTCATGAGAATCAAAACTATCAAACTAAGAGTTCACCAAACAAATTAACAGACAACTCCAACTCTAAACAAGGTATAGTATTTACTCAGAAACTTACTCTAAAGACACTGAACTTTAAAAAGTTTTTGTTAGCTAGAGTCACCCGACACACAAGATCTCACTTAGTTCAAAGAAAACAAAAGAATCCAGTCTGCAAGTTGCAGGAGCAGTTAATTAGGAGGGAGCTTAATTTAGCGGCGTCCTTAATGGCGCACGTGATTTGCGTTCACTCTTATAAGAATACTGCACTAGTCTACCGTTAGCAAAGAGCCATTAAAATTCAACTCTAGAAAAAGGTAAATCATTTTATCACAGTTAAAAGAATATGTAAGAACTTGAAGAACTCGGCATCGAGCAGCGTCTTTCCTCCACTGTACAGGCTTGTATTCTCACTTTCTTTGGTCACGTCACTAATATAATATCTCCATTGAGCGTCTGGTTGTTCAAGGAAGAATAGAAAGACAGACCAAGTGAGGGCTGCGGTGGACGTCCCCTTGCAAGAATGCACACGACAAGCAGCCATAAGAGAGGAGTGGAGACGGATAGTGAAACGTGCTACAAGGTGACCACCACGACCGCTACGACAAAGAAGAACATGTACAGGCCTTATATTTTTCAAAAATAATCACGCTCTGCGTGAGAGTAGTAACGTTTTAGCAGCACATAAAAATATTGTCACTTCGATAATACAAATTAATATTAGGTATAATTAATGCGAAAGTGTCTGTCTGTTTGCTATACGCTTTCACGGCCCGACCCAGATTTTGATGAATTTTGGGACATGGATAGGTAACATCCCGGGAAATGATAAAGGCTAATTTTTATTCTAAAGAATTATCTCGCCATTTTTCAAAAACCTCAATTCACGCCATTGATGTAGAATTTTATTCACGCGCACAGTTGCGGGCTTCATCAATATCATTTTAGCGCGGTGGCTTAGCAGACAGAAAGACGGACAAAAATTTGAAAAAGTAAAAAAATTATGGGCCAATAAATAGCTTCTCCCAATAGATTTTACTCAAAACAATATTTAATACACAGGAATCGCAATACAACAGACCAATAGATTTTCAGTAATCTAGAAAATCAGCGCATGACATCATATCCCTTCAAAAGTTCAAACCAAGCCGACCCACTAAAAATATGCTTTTAAAATGTTAATGCAACAGCCGAGTTGAGTCAATGACACACAAAGTTGCAAAAATAATACTTCTATACAAGTAAGTTTCCAAGAATTTGCATTAAGTACGTGGGTACATCTAAACTGCATAATATGGAAGCATAATATTAGTATTACTTTTAAAAACTACTTATTACAAACTTACTATAGTTAGCATTTGCTCCGGTCATGAATGAGTGGTTTAGAGTATTCAAATTTTTGTTAGAATTTTCTCTGAGAAATGATATTGCATTAATTTCTATGTAAATCCATCCTGGGACCGTACAGCCAACGCTTAAAGCACTTAAGCAATATTAATCAAAATGATAGTTTGATGTATGTACCTTGACGTTCCTATAATGAGGACCAGCTTATGCCCGCGACTTCGATGGCGTGGTATAAGTTTTTTGAATTACTACGGGAATTCCTTAATATTCCTGGATTAAAAGTAGCTCTTTAGGTCCTCCACTATACTCATGTAAAAAATCACGTCGATCTGTTGCTCTTTTGCGGCGTGATTAGAGGACAAACCAACAAACAAACACACTTTCACATTTATAATATTGGTATGATTGTAATAATTTTAAAACACGAAAGTCAACAATAATAAAACAATATGGCTTTAATTTAAGTCTCAAGTATGGCCCCTGCAGTTGTCTTCAAATAAAGGATTAGATTAAGTACACTTATTCAGCTTTACATCTCTATAATTCAGCTTTTACACAGCTGAATGTATGCTTAAACATTTTTTTTTAACCACTACAAGTTAGCCCTTGACTGCGATCTCACCTGATGGTAAGTGAAGATGCAGTCTAAGATGGTAGCGGGCTAACCTGTTATAGGGGCATGGCAGTTATATTAAACCCATACCCCTATTTGGTTTCTACACGGCATCGTACCGGAACGCTACATCGCTTGGCGGCACGTCTTTGCCGGTAGGGTGGTAACTAGCCACGGCCGAAGCCTCCCACCAGGCCAGACCAGGGAAAATTCAGAAATTATAAATTCCCAAATTGACCCTGCCGGGGATCGAACCTGGGACCTCCGCACGTTAAGACAAGCCACGGAGGCCGTCAAAAAATACTAGATTTCTATGAACAAAACTTATATCGAGTATAATAAGTGTACTACATAATCAGTAATCAGTGCTTTCCAACCTAAAAAAAAAGATACGTGCCGAATTAAGAACCTCCTCCTTTTTTGGAAGTCGGTAAAAAATAATAATAATTTAAAATCTCAAATTTAAAAATAAAATGTAATACGAGAGCTGCAACATGATTCATAATAATTATTGAAAAGTCAATATTTCCATAATGTTTTCCCCCTTGAACTCGCTTGACTAGAATAGTGTAGTCTAGTGCTGACAGGGGATGTGATTTGAACTTTCGACCTTTTGGTTTTTATTTTAACCGTTGAGCTATTGAGACATTTTCTACTTGACTCCATATACTATAAAGCGAATAAAGGGCAAGTTAGGGCAAGGAGTTCCAAACTTTGAGAACAAGGCGTGTCCTTAAAGTACCGTTCTACATCTAAGTGGGTCTAACTTAACACTCACTTGGATCTCAAACGTTCTATTTCACTAAGGCAACGTTCGCACTGCCAAAAACATTCGCGCGAATTTTTCTCTCTCGATTTATATTTCGCGTATGGATTCCTACCCCTGCGAATGCGGTGAGCGCATCGATATATTATGTATATGTACTCGTACTCGTACTCGTACTAGATGGACCCTTTCATAGAAAAAAGATGGACGTCCGACTTGTAGGGCATGCCCCTCACCTGTATAAGCTTGTCCTTGTCCCCGCCATAGCGCTGTCCCGATTTTAGACTAGATGGCTTTAGTAAAATAAGTCCACATTTTTTGTTTGACAGGGCCCATCTATGTAAATTGAAGTCGTTGGGTGAGCGTCATACAACTCCATAAAGCACAAAATATTCGCGAGAATATAATTCTTAGAGAATTTTAATCGCAAATGCGTACTCCTCCATATATGCGAAAATACAGAATTGCGAAAAAAATATCGCACAAATGTTTTTCGCAGTGCGAACGTAGCCTAAAGGTCCGAACCCTTGCCCCCGCTGGCCGTCCGTCCTAATTGTAAAAGATTGCTCAGTTCGTGCTTAATTTAATTAGCTTCGTTCTGATCAAAAGCTTTCGCGTGACTCTAAAATCCTCTCATTTCCATGCTTTGCACAATTGGGGTAGCCGTTTACGCTGTACATCGTATTTTGTATCGAGCTCTATTTACATTGTTGGAAGTAAGCAAGCGATGTATTGCATAAGTTATCCTGTAAACCAGTTAACGCGAACACAAAGAGCGAGCAAGTGGATTTCCTTTGTGTTGATAGACTGAGAGTTGGTGGACATTTATTACAAAAGTATTTTAACAAGATATAGTAATCTTAATTAGCTTCTCCACCATTCCAACAGCCATCTCTCTTTCTAGATTTCACTTTAACCAAAATTCTAGTGGACAGCACATTTATTGCAAGTTCAGTGTACAACCATTACAAACACGTCATAATCTCTGTAGGTGACATCTTCACGAATTTTGACGTGGAGCTGTTTTAATGTATGTTTGGATTCCAACAAATTGGAAACACTAAAACTTTTTTAAAGATAAAAATATTATTGACCGCAAGCCCTGATGTATTAGAAACGAAAAAGCGAATTACTTCGTAAAAGTTTTGTATCGAATGAAACTTGGTAACGGAAGCCTGCCACCAGACCAGATCAGAGAAAATTCGGCAATTACAAATTCTTAAATTGACCCTGCCGGCGATCGAATCCAAGACCTTCCATTTGTGAGTCCACAGCGCTCAAGACTGCGCAAGGGAGGTTGTCAAATGGTTTAAAGGTTAGCTCCTAGTGTAGCCAGGCGGCATCTGTGCTATCACTGTACAATCACAACCTTTGACGCAGCATCAGGCTTTTGTTTCCTTTGTGTGAGCCTTTGCGGATGATGGAACGCCTCGGTGTCCTATTTTTGACAAACTTTTAAAAAAGGAAGAGGTTATAAAAGATGCGTTAATAGACACCATTCATGTACTTTATCGTATAAATTATAATAATGGCGCACTCTCTAATCCATTACTCTCATAACCCAATGAGAAGGAAAATCCGACACGACCGGATAGAGATCAGGAGCAGGACCGAACTAGGCACGGAGGTGAAATACCGCCAACTTCCTAACTCCGGACTAGTACTGAGAATTTCTTCTTAGAAAAACCCCAATATTTCTTATGGCTGGAGTGCCGACCGGTGACCCAAACTTGGGACCTCGTCGGCCGCAGCCGAACATGCTTACTACTAGACCAACGGTGCAGTCAGAAAACCAAGTTGAAAGAACCTGCTAAAAATTATCACTATGATGATTGAATGAGGAAATTTTTCTTTGTCTAATGATTTAAACGCACGTGAAGTAAGTAAGCAAGATCTCATTATATCGGACTCCTGTAAAAAAAGCCATTTTATTTTCTTGTGCGTACAAGTGTAGATACTTAGATAGTAGATACTGGCGCATAATCTTCGTTTCCATTTGTAATAAATTATTCCGTACAGAATTTATTTATTCTATTTCATCCCATTTCAAGGTTCAGTTCTCTACGTTTTAAGGTATCTACAATTTTTCTTAGAGTATAATTTTATCTGAGCACTTATCTGTTTTACGTTCAATCCATCATCCTTAAGATCCAATGAAAATTTTGTTTTCAAGATTGGTAGATATTTGAATAAGTTCATAAAAAAATGAATATCTGTAATGAGAGATCATTGCTTTATATTTGAGTGATTGATATAATAGACCTTTAAAGTAAAATAAAATAAAATGTTCTGCACTAAATATGAGACAGTCTAGTCTAAAAATGAATGCGTCTCACTAAGCCCGCGACGTATAACTTATACAGGTTATAACTGCCGTAATCTACGTCTACAGTACGTCTTTGTCGGTAGAGTGGTGACTAGCTACGGCCGAAGCCTTCCACCAGACCAGACCAGACCAGACAAAATTCCAGTTTGAGTCTGCTGGGAATCAAACCCGGGACCTTTCACGGTAAGATCACAGCGCTCACCACTGCGCCAGGGGGTCGTCGAATTTGGTTTTTGGATTAAATTGGAGGATTTGTAAAGTTTGTACATTAAGTAAATGTAAACATCATAATATTACTTTGATTGAAAGTATTAAGCTATTGCATAGCTTCTATCGTGGGCCTTGAGCGTGGAGACCGAATCCAGAAATTCCGTAACGAAAAAAACCTAACACTTTGGTTGCTATGACTACTTGTGTTGTTGACTTCAAGTTGTTGAAATTAAAAAGACTATTTTTATGAAAAGATGATTTTGATTGCTATGACTACTTGTGTTGTTGACTTCAAGTTGTTGAAAATATAAAGGCGAAATAATTTTAAAGAATTATGTTTTCAATAGTCCGGGTGTCCAAGGGGAATCAAAAAACCTCAATGCAGAGGTTTTAGTCAACAACACAAGTAGTCATAGCAAGTTGATAAAAAATGCTATGCAATAGCTGCTTTACCGCGGCAGTCTCCGAGTGCCAGTGCACGTCTTTTATTTTTTGTTCAATAAAATAAATAAACACGTACGATTAATCGCCGTAGTATAATTAGATGGGCTAATCGCGATTGATATTTGTGAAATATTTTAAAAGTTCTAATCAATACAATTATGCTTTATCGCGTTTATTGCGTTGGCGTTAGTAAAACAGTGGTTTGAGAGGTTATTTCAGAGCAGAAGATAAGAAAATTATAATAAAGCTCTTCAAACGTTAGATAATTAAAAATAAAACTTTATAAAATGTCTGTTTTCTATATAAAATGTCTGCAGTTGCCTAAATTACTCGTCAGATGAAGATTATTTGGCGATTTCAAAACTAAAAGATTTAAGTTGAGATTGAGAAATTGATCTCATCTTAAATGTTTACTTACTGAAACTATAAAGGAAAAGGTTCATTTTAGGTCTACTCTTGTACAATCTATCATGAATAGAGAAAAATATATCATAGATTGTAATAAATATATAATAATTTAGAACAGTAAAGTAAGTAACGAGAAAGAAATAAAAATGTATTTCAAGTTTTCGATACGTTTCCAAGATGGCAACCTTCAGCCATAGAGAAGGCAGTAGGCGCGAAATGTATCAAATGTCATTTCTGACAGTCACTGTCAAAATAACGTGTTTTACTTTTGAAAACGTCAAAAATATGAATCCGCCATTGTTACCCACTCATGTTTAGTGTTGCTTAACTTGGAAAGATTAAATAATTTCGCCACTGAAATTACGACGAATTCGTAGATTTGACCAACTAAAACTGGTCTAGTATTTTATTTTCCTTCATTTTTCTACTTGTATAAGACCAGGCCTACGCCCCATACAAATCTGAACCGTCTCTTTTTAATTCATAAATAATAGTAGCTTCTTAAATATGCATTTAAAATCATAATCATGTAAAAATATAATGGAATCATACTTAATATTACAAATGCGAAAATGTGTTTGTTTGTTGGTTTATTGGTTTGTTGGTTTGTCCTTCAATCATGTTGCAACGGAGTCACGGATCGACGTGATTTTCGGCATGGATACAGTTGAGGACCTGGAGAGTGACATAGGCTACTTTTTATCCCGGAAAATTGAGAAGTTCCCGTTGAAATTGAAAAAACTTATTCCACGCGGACAAAGTCGCGGGCATCATTTAGTATTCCATAAAGTAATAAATGAACCTTTTCTTAGCTCTTATTTGCATAACCCTGCCGTGTCAGAGTGGAGTGAAGTGGAGTGGAGCTGAACAGAGCGCGGCTCCTGCGGTTAGCTGCTAATTAATAGACAAAATGGAAGCTCCTTCTTTTTGCGGCGAACGGAATCCGCGAGCAACCGCACGGAGCGTACCTATCGATTTCTTTATTCAACGGTGGAGGTTAGAAGTTAGAACCTTCGCATACTGCGTAACATTATGTCCGATTAATATGTTCGTTTTATGATAGGTATGTATTTGACTGCAATATGAATCTATATACGTAACTAGCGGACGCCCGCGACTTCGTCCGCGTGGCATAAGTTTTTTAATTCCCACAGGCACTTCTTACTTTTCCGGGATAAAAAGAAGCCTATGACACTCTCCAGGTACTCAACTATACCCAATACCCATGCAAAAAATCACGCCGATCCGTTGCTCTGTTTCAGCGTGATTGAAGGACAAACTCCCTATTTGACTTTCTTGGGGATAGAAACTTTAAAAAATGTGAAATCCGTATCTTCTTAACCGCTTCTTTTTAACCGGAAGCCCAAATACCAAGTTTCATGGCTATAGCTTGAAAAACGACGAAATTTCATAAAATTTTCAACCCCTGTTTAATCCCTTTGAGGGTAGAATTTTTAAAAATTGTTACACACGTCGTTCTTATTTTTTTACCGGAAACCAAAATACCAAGTTTTGTAGATATAACTTGAAAAATAACTTGTAAAATAAAAGACTTTCATACAAACTTTCATCCCCTATTTCAGCCCTTTAGGGGTAGAATTTTCAAAAATGGCGAAACATGTATTTCTTTATTTTGAACCGGTAGCTCAAATACCAAGTTTCATGGATATAACTCGAAAAATGACGGACTTTCATACAAACTTTCAACCCCTATTTTACCCCTTTGGGGGTGGAATTTCGAAAAATCCTTTCTTAGTTAGAGTAGGATACCTACTCTTCACAAAGAACACACCGTCCAAATTTCATGTCTCTAGGACCAGCGGTTTAGGCTGTGCGTTGATATATAAGTCAGTCAGTCAGTCAGTCAGTCAGGACTTTGAATTTTATATAATACTAGCGGACGCCCGCGACTTCGTTCGCGTGGCATAAGTTTTTTAATTCCCATAGGCAATCCTTAATTTTCCGCGATAAAAAGAACCCATGAAAAAAACCCCGTCGATCCGTTGCTCTGTTGCGGCGTGATTGAAGGACTATTTAACGTCCTTTGCGATAGAATTTATAAAAACTGTGAATTATGTATTTCATAATTTAAACCCAAATATCAAGTTTCACGGCTATTTAACTTGAAAAACGCCGGCCTTTTAAACTAACTTACAACCCCCATTATACCCGTTTGGGGGTGGAATTTTGAAAAACTGTTACACATGTACTTCTTTATATTATACCGAAAGCCAAAATACCAAGTTTCGTTGTTATAACTTGAAAAATATGTTGATAAATGAAGGACATTCATCCCCTATTTCACCCCTTTGGGGGTCGAATTTTCAAAAATGGTGAAACACGTACTTCTGCATATCTAACTGAAAGCCCAAATGCTAAGTTTCATCACTATAACTTGAAAAATGAAGGAATTTCATACAAACTTCAACCGCTACTTTACCGCTTTAGGGGTGGAATTTTGAAAAACTGTGCCACACGTACTTTTTTATTTATAACCTTAAAATACCAAGTTCCGTTGATACTACTTGAGAAATATCATGAGAAATGAAGGACTTTCATATAAACTTTCATCCCCCATTACACCCCTTCGGGTGTAGAATTTTCAAAAACTGTGAAACACGTATTTTTTTATTTTTTACCTTTAACTCATATACTAAGTTTCATGGATATAACTTGAGTAATGACGGACTTTCATACAAACTTTCAACCCCTATTTCACCCCCTTAGGGGTGGAATTTTGAGAAATCCTTCCTTAGTGAGCGCCTACGTTACAAAAGGAAGCTACTGTCAAAATTTCAAGTCTCTAACCCTAGCGGTTTAGGCTGTTCGTTGATATATAAGTCAGTCAGTCAGTCAGGACTTTGAATTTTATATATATAGATATAGATAATATTATAAATTCGAAGGTACCTATATCTGTTTGTTAACTTTAGGTATTACAAAACTTAAATCTTCTTCCTAGCTAAGAGCTTTTTTTGACCCGAATCAGATCTCAAACCAGCAGCAGTTGGACCAGCGGCTGGGCCGGGGTTCAACGTCTGTCATCCCTCGTAAAGGCCTATTATAGATAGTTTGTTATTAATTTGGGCCGTAAAAGTGTATAGTTTGCGTAGGCTCTTATTGAATGTAGCAGCTAAGCTCGGAATGTGTTTTAAGCTGTTCCATTGTTTCTTTTGCATCTTGTAGAGCAGCAACGCGTCTGTTCATTTGCTCTTAATTGCTCTTTGCGAAAGTATGTTTATTATGTATATGTTTTATATTATTTTTTACTGAAAAGTGGATGTTTACTTGCTGAATTGTTCTATAATTTTATTGCTAAAGAAATTTTTTACTGGAATATAATCATTGTATTAAGTTTACCGTTTAGGCACTCTGGCGCCATGGTCGGAATTGATGACAGATGATACTCTTTGATCTTTGTCCATAATCTAAGTTTCAATATTGCAATTTCAATTGATCGAACGCATTAGCGTCAGACCAAAATGTCGGGGGTTTGAGCCCCGATCAGGCACCCCTAGTTTTACAGAGTTGCATTCGTTTTGAGAATTAAATATCACTTGTGTTAATGGTGAAGGAATATCGTGAAGAAAATCCATGGTCTGGACTTGTTGACCTTTTTTAGGGTTCCGTACCAAAATGGCAAAATGGAACCCTTATGGTGCGACTTTCTCCGTCTGTCTGTCCGTCCGTCACACTCGATTATTTCAGTAACTACTGAAGCTATCGACATGAAATTTGGAATAGTTGTGTATATTAGTGGCCCAAAGACACTGGAATTAAAAAAAATTGGAAATTATTTTTGTTCTTATTTAAAAAGGGGGGAAAATCTGAGGGTTGAAATTTAAAAGTGAGATAACTGTACTGTGTGGGGTATCATATGAAAGGGTTTACTTTTTACATTCTAAAACAGATTTTTAATTATGTTTAGTTATGATAGTTTTTGATTTATCGGGGAAAATGTCTAAAAAAATACCGTTCCCCCCCCCCTTATCTCCGGAGTTTACCAATCGAAAAATTTGAAATAATTATGGTCCATAGGAATTTACGTATACTTTACAGGAAAACTATAGCCAATGCCCTAACTAGCATAGTTTTTTTGATATTAACAATAAACCTCTACAAACAAAGTTAGTCTTTGTAACCCGGTAAATCAATTAATAAATTAGAATTAAATAAATTGCATTTTATATGTCATTAGCTTTCTCCAACAGCGACATCTTTTCGGAGCTGGGAGAGTTTTAGGAAAACAAGCTAGGACGGAACGCTAGATGGCGCCGTCCTACCTAAATCCATATTGAGATATTAATAATTTCAAATCAATTCATAACATACACGTAAATTTATACAAAACAAAATTAGTAATTAGAAATATAGTAAATCAAATAAACTTTTTTTAAAAACTTTCTTTGAAAATGATTTCTGAAAATATAAGCTATGGTACTGAGCGGAACGTCAAAGAGCTAACAGTGTTGCTATGGGTAAACCCGCTCTGCCCGTATTAAAGATGGATATTTCGAAGGAATCGATCTTGGCAAAACCATAACATTAGTAAAAAAAAAGGATAATAAACAAAAATTTAAATAGTGAGTCCGTGGACAGAAAGACTAATCATTCGTACCAAATTACAAACATAAATTCTTAATATTATATAATATTTGTTCAGACATATTTCTGGAAATTGGTAGGAAAAAAGCGGCATCCCAGATGATGAGGCGATTTAGTTCCTTCGGCGAAAAAGTTCTTTTTCTTGGACGGATCGATATTGGCAGCATCTCAGTATGCCAAAAAAAAGGGAAATATAAGAAAGTGCGTAAAATAAAAATGTGAATTGTAAATAGAAATGCACCTATGTAAATAAAACTATTTGATGAAATGAGTAAGTAACTAAGTTTGCCGTTCCACAAAATTTTTACCTTAGCATTTTCTGTGACGAAGTCTGACGCCATATTCTTTTGTTCTTACATTGTTTTAGCCCGTATTTGAGGAAGTATTTTATAAGTAATGTACGAAGTAATGAAAAACTAAGAAATGGGAGGTCGCGGGGTTTGACCAGGATGACTGGTGAGTTGGTTATTGTATGAACCTATTACATAGATGTATTGCGTATTGTTGTCCATAGAAGCGCATGGCCGTAATTTTAAAATCGTGTTTTCTTCTCAAATTACAGGTCAACAGGGTATATAAACCTATATATAAATATATATATAAATGTGTACATAAATGTCCATATCAAGTGACAAATATTATTACACTAATGTTTATAACAAGCAATAGATGTTATTATCAAGAAAAAAAAATGCTTATTAATGTAAGCGTCCATATGGAATGTTTAAGAGAAATGTTTAATTTACATAACTACAGTTCTATGTGATTGTAAGAAGTCATGGAATATCATAACAAGTGGTAAGGACATGCTGTAAGCAAGAAGTCGTTCTTCACTACAAATGTAAGCATTTGTGGAAGTAAGGACCTCGCTCAAATCCAGGTGAACTCTTTAAATTATTTCGTTTGGAAGCTTTGGAGCAGTGCCACACCTGGGAGAGTTGGTTATTCTCGTCAAGTTCCGTAGTAGGGAACCTTTAAATAGACTAAATCTTGTGATCTTGTGCGAACCCACATTACTGTAAAACCGTGTTAGTGTTGTAAGCCGAGCATAAGTTGAGCGTTGTAAAACTAAAATGTGTGTTCAGGTTCTAGGCAGCTGTCTGACCTAGAACTTGACGGATAGGTTAGAGACCTATCGGCCTGAAATGAAAACTTGGTCATAA
Source organism: Erebia epiphron (assembly GCA_963932025.1). Taxonomy (NCBI): domain Eukaryota; kingdom Metazoa; phylum Arthropoda; class Insecta; order Lepidoptera; family Nymphalidae; genus Erebia; species Erebia epiphron. The sequence continues at coordinate 315,178 of OZ009947.1, read as the reverse complement.
GTGAACTCAGATGTAATTACACCTATTTAGGCTTAGATTATTTAAATAAATGAATTCTATTTTTGAGCAACCAACATCATTCTTTTATTAACTAAATTAAAAATTTCTAGAATCTACCATATTTCAACTCTTACCTTTGTGAGCGGTCCCTCGCCCATGTTTAACTATTAATATTCTTATTTGCAAATTCAAGATCACTATGCGAGAGGGACCACCCTTACATCTTGCGGTTCATTAACAAAGGTAATTATTTATTAATAATGGTACGGAACCCTTCGTGCGCGAGTCCGACTCGCACTTGCCCGGTTTTTATTTTGAGAGGAGACTCGTGTTTAGTAGTGAAGTGATGATGTTGACTGTCTTATTACCTAAAATACCTCGAAGCAAAATCAAAATATGTAAGTTCTATAATAGATCTCAGCGTAAGATGAACTGAAAAAGGTTTCTGTATAAACCACGCCATTTCGGCGGCTGGTGAGGGAGTGAGGTGTGTTTAGGACGGCTTTTGAGACGTGAACAAATGGCACCTTCATTGGGGTCCGAGCGCCGTCACTTTGGCGTGACGTCACTCGGACGCGTCCGGAGTGCTCGTGACTTGTGGATCTAGGTTTAGATGAATTTGCTTATTGTCTGTTTACAAAAATGTCAAAACAACATGTCTGTGTACTTAGAAGTAAATTGCCATGTTTTTCATCAAAGCGTGTGTACGAAAATTCGAGATTTTATTTGAACCATTTTCGGTTTTTTCTTGAAGTCTAGGTTAGGGCATACATTGAACATGCCTACTTAATAAATGTTCACTTTTGTCTCGAAGGTGATAAAGTCATAATATATATAGCTAAGTCACGAAACACTGATTTGAAACTACCTACCTCAAAAGAAGGGACTTATAATACTTCTGCATAGTACATGGTTGCTAAAATAAAAGCTTTCTTTCTTTAACGAAGTACCATTAAAAATGAAACTCAAATTAGATAAAAAAACACGAAAGTAATTTTTGTATCAGAGTCGCATATTGTGGCGGAATATTCTAGACTACAGCCCATTAACGTCCCACTGCTGGGCACAGGTCTCCACTCTCATAGGATAGAGGGAATTAGAGCTTAGATCCACCACGCTGCTCCAAGGCGGGTTTTAAGGACTATTATCATGTTAGTGATAATTAATGATTAAACGAACTTACCTGTAAGTGAAGTTCTATCATAATTATATGAGTCGCTTCATTCGAAGATATAATCATAGACAACGTAGTAGTTTCCTTTACCCAATAGCAACCAATCGCACAGACTTCAGAGGAGCTATAAAAAAGAACCCCCACTACCCGCCTCTGTGTCGCACGACAGAGCGGTTTCGTTCGTCATTTAGTTTAGAGATATACTTATACTTAAAGCTCTTGCGAAAATATGTTTCGGGATGGGTGGGTTGGGAGCTTAATATTATATCTTCGAATGAAGCGACTCATATAATTATGATAGAACTTCACTTACAGGTAAGTTCGTTTAATCATTAATTATACTTCGTCGCTTCATTCTTCAGATATAATCATAGACAACGTAGATGTTAAGAGATAGGTATATATTTTTGCAAGAACTATATCTACGCTGAATAGATACTAATTATTGTTATCAATAATTTTATTTATTTTTCTTATCTCTTATTTGAGCTGTAATGTTTTAAACAGTTTATGTTTAAGGTTGGAATCATGTACCGATTTCCCGAGATGTTTATCTACGTACATTTAATATGACTTTAAAATTTCTCTTAAGTATTTATTGTACTTAAGTTTCAATTTAAATAACTTTCAATTTACCAATAATACAATCTTGCGCTTTTTTGCTTTAGTTGCTAGTAACAAGCATAAACGTATTATAGTTTCGATGCAAGCGAATGGAACTAGTTATTGATGTCAATACTGCAAGATTTATAATCTACTACAAAGTAAATTAGCAGGGACAATACTTTATTTTATTTGCACAATTAGCCCAACTGACGTCCAATGGGACGCTTAAGTGCGAAATCCTGCCCAGTAGCAGAAGAAGGCATATTTTGTTTTTTGGAAGTGCGGCGGGAAAAGAATAGGTATATTCTCGTCCTGTTGTGAAGGTATTTCGGGTAATGCTTTAGCATATGTTTAAGTAAAATTTTATATTGAAATACCGTTTTAAGTTTTTTGTCGAACAATTATATCGTCATTAAGGTTATGGAATTTAATAAATTCCTATCCGCGTAAAAGTTAGCCCTAAATTATAGGTGAAGAATGAATATTCGGTCGATATTGTGACAAACTACTAATATCGACTTTGAAGGGTTAATCAATTGGTTTGAACTTTTTAGCCCCACTGACGTTAGGTGCTTTGAAGAAAGTTATTTAAGGAGTCTTTCTATACTTTTCAACGATGGATAACCTAGCTGTGCAGGTCATTGAATGTAGAATGTTTGTGAAATTTTTTTTTTTTTTTTTAACATCATTATAAGTAAGCTATTCAATTCATAATAATTTTTGAATGGATGCATTAATTCCCTGATATTTTATGACACGGCTGATCTATGTGAGGTAAGCGTGATCCAAATGTTACATTTGCGGCCGCTGCTCCATGCCGATTTTTGTTTTTCATTAATGTCTTAATTGGTTACTCTCATTCAGGGTCTGAATCGACTAAACAAGAATTTTAATTTTGCTCTAGGCAAGTGTTGCGGGAGCATATTATTGTTTACGCGAGTAAATTGTACTACCTACCATGTTTGCCACGAGTGAATACGATGCCTACATCGTACGTATTATTATAACGAAAGTTTTATAACGGTTTTTCGAAGATTGTTTCTAATATGTGGATAATGAATATAATTATATGAATGGATCTTAAACTTAAAATTCTTTTTCTTTTATTTTGTACCAAAAACTTATAAAATACTTAGAAAAACAGAAACATAGTGGACAAGGAAGCACTAATCTCTATACGAGATCGCTACCAGTGACCCTTGGCACCCTGCTTGGATTCCCGTTTCGGGTAAGACAACCTGCGCGTTTTACTGTGTTTGCAGAAACAAATGCCCACGAAGTATCTTTAAAGAAGAAAACAATAATACGATGGGGATTTTACACTATTACTTTATGTTATATTATAATCTACATCCGGTCATCAAAATACTCGCCGTTACATTCTCTTTATTTTAAAACCAACTTCCAAAAAGCAGAAGGTTCTTTGTTAGTTTAAGGTTTTTCGAACTGTTTTAAGCATAATCAACCGTATTACACGTCAGCGGGTGTATGATATATGCTTCCCGGGCACTATTAAGTTGTAAAACTCGAGAGTACCTACGTTGTTAGGGACAAAACCTAAAACTTGTGGGTAATTTTTGCAATCTTACCACACATTTCCTTCGTAAATGTTCTTTGCATACCCCTGCCACGCTGAGGTAGAATACTGTATGTACAGTATTTGCAAACAAATTGATTTATTGCTGAAGTAGCTGCTAAAAAAAAATTAAGATATTTATTACCTCAGAATTCTCTGAACTTTCGTTACCACTCCGCAGGTGTATGTACAAGTTTGATACCGAGAGGCCTTGCAAACAATTACATATTCTGAACATTTTGAACCCCAGATCTTGAGTCTGCATACACTGAATGAAACATTTATGTTTCTTTTAGGTACCTATATAGTGCAGTCACTATAGACTGAAAGGCGCTGAAATCTGTAAAAGCTGAAAACTTAAGAAGCGGTGTCACGCTGTATATATATATATATTATATGTATATTTTTTACCAAGTAGGTAATAGTGCTTCAATATTACTATATTGCAGTTTCAAAAATAAAAATCTGAAATGCTAGATCTTTTCATGTTATATCCGGGCAGATATGTAAGTAACGTTTGCAGAAATGACTAGAACCACCACAAGTGTTTCATTGAAAGTAAAAACACTGGTATAGAATTTTACTAGTCTTCTTTATAGTCGATTATACATACCTTTTTTATAAGACGGTACTCCAGAGATTATATCATGGAATCTGTTCCATAGGTTTACATTTTAACATAAGGCTTTGTGGTAACGGTATTAGATTAATAATTGCATTTACTTGCTAAAAGAAATTAAATACATACATATTTCTAAGTATTCTGTTTATCTGTCACCGTAAATAATAAACACTTTTATTGTGCCCCCATGCTAATAGATTTATTCTTGAAAACAGAACCTCATTAGTATAAGGTTTCTTGGCCTTATCGGTGATAGTGTATGAACTATGAAGACAAAGCAAAAAGGGTAGGCGATGCAAACACTAATAATATAATATATTATATTACATGATAGGTACTTGTGATTGAATAAATCATGTCCACTATTTTGATATAACAAGCGGTAACACCTAGGTACGAAAGATCTTTTAAAGCTTTAGCTTTGATTTCGAATTAAGTAAGTATCCATACAATCTTTGATCCAGTAAATACTGAAGATTGTTAATAATTTACAGCAGAGGATAAATAAAGTAGAAGGTAACCTTCTTTATGGTAAGTACATAGTATTTACCTGAGTCCCGGTTACTTCTCAAGTATTGGTCGAAATCAATTTGTGTTAGGCTTACTAAGCTGGGCCTTGGCGACGTATCCGATCGTTGGTCCACTTTGACCCTCAACGCCTTCCCCCTTGTTCAGAGAACGGTGAACAGCTTGCTAAATGCCAGCTATCTTGATTTGGTGGTCAAATAATTCTCATCGCCGGACTGCTAATTGAGCAGATGCCATCGCCAGGCGCGTCTAGCTGAAAGGTTTGATTTCCGTCGTGCTACTTCGCGGGTGACCTCGCAGTGTACCATTGTCGTACCTTAGCACTTCTTCGTCTAAGTACCTATTTTACTCAAGTGAATCATGCTGAAACGCTTAACCTTCGTGTTACCTTTTAGGAAACCCGCCGGAAAGACCTTTAGTGCAATTAAACACTACATGGACGAGTAATTTCTTAAGTGCGTTCCATGCTGAAAAACGTTTATATTCTTTCGTGTTACCTCTCGGGTAACCTCCCAGAAATCCTTTAGTGCAATTTAACATTGCATGAAAGTATAATTCCTGTAGGTAATGAGCGCGTATAGATGATTCAATACTAACTTTTATTTTAAGTACCCTCTTTAGGAAATCATACATTTTACATAGTAATAGTATTGTACCACAATTCCTCAGGCGCGTCGTACTGAATGGTTTATTCTCTATCGCAGTGACTCTCGGGCAACCTCCAGGAAAAAACTTTAGTGTAAATAAACACTGTATGAAAATATAATTGATTAGGCGCGCCCTGCTAAAAAGTTTATTCTCCTTCATGTTGACTCTCCGGCAACTATAATTGATTAAGCGCATCATGCTGGAAGGTTTATTCTCCTTCGTGTTGACCCTCGGACAACCGCCAGGAAAAACTTTTAGTGTAAACAAACACTGCATGAAAGTAAGGCGCGTCATGCTGAAAGGTTTATTCTCCTTCGTGTTGACCCTCGGACAACCGCCAGGAAAACCTTTAGTGTAAACAAACTGTGCATGAAAGTATGCTTGATTAGGCGCGTCATACTGAAAGGTTTATTCTCCTTCGTGTTGACCCTCGGACAACCGCCAGGAAAACCTTTAGTGTAAACAAACTGTGCATGAAAGTATGCTTGATTAGGCGCGTCATGCTGAAAGGTTTATTCTCCTTCGTGTTGACCCTCGGACAACCGCCAGGAAAACCTTTAGTGTAAACAGACTGTGCATGAAAGTATGCTTGATTAGGCGCGTCATGCTGAAAGGTTTATTCTCCTTCGTGTTGACCCTCGGACAACCGCCAGGAAAACCTTTAGTGTAAACAAAACACTGCATGAAAGTATAATTTATTAGGCGCGTCATGCTGAAAGGTTTATTCTCCTTCGTGTTGACCCTCGGACAACCGCCAGGAAAACCTTTAGTGTAAAATATAAACACTGCATGAAATAATGATTACTCAAACACGTGGTGCTGAAATAAATTGCTGAAAATGAAAGATTAAAGAGTCACCTGCAAAAAGCACTTTTTTTTTTTTTTTTTTTTTAATATTATTATATATGTAAGTATTTAAAGAGAAAATTAACTTTAATCTATAAGTGTGTAGAAAGTAGGAACGTGAGATCGTTGCTACGCACGAAAAAGGAATGACGAACGAAACCGCTCTGTCGTGCGACACAGAGGCGGGTAGTGGGGGTTCTTTTTTATAGCTCCTCTGAAGTCTGTGCGATTGGTTGCTATTGGGTAAAGGAAACTACTACGTTGTCTATGATTATATCTGAAGAATGAAGCGACGAAGTATAATAACCGGGACCGACGGCTTAACGTGCTCTCCGAGGCTCGGGGGTGACACACCGCCAACTTCCCACCTCCGGGCTAGTATTGAGAATTTCTAGTCAGAAAACCCCAACACTTGATTCTAGCCCGACCCGGGACTCGAACCCGGGACCTCGTCGGCCGCAGTCGAACGAGGTAACCACTAGAACAACGAGGCAGTTAATCTATTGGAAATAGAGAACTGTTCGGAAAATTATTATTTACTACCGTGTGCAAGTACGAGTTGCAGCAATCCGCTTACGATGTACTTTCAGAATAATACCACTTCGCAATATTCCTGATGTATGAGGAATTTTGAAAAATGCATAATAATATGTTTACGATCCTCGTGTAGTGCTTGAAGTAGTTTGAAGTGTAGAACGCTTAGGTACGCAGCGAGTACCTAGTTGTGCTAAAGTTTAAAACATAATTGCATGGTAATACTATCTATTTTATGATCATTTATAATGATAAAACCATTATTGGATCCGAAGGCTCAGCTGAGTAACGACCCCAAGTAACCGGCCCTAAGCCTCCACTATAATAAAACCTGCAATAAAACTTGCAGAAGTCAGGGTCGTTATCATGTCATGTCAATTAGTTTAAGCTATTAACACTTGCCGAAATTGACTTACTGCAAGCAACTTGGTATAACAATTCTGCAATTTATATTGCTAGTGGGCAGATGACTTTAGGAAGAGAAAATCCCAAAGAAAAACACGTGACATAATAAAAAATTCTTGACTGAAAATAAAAGTGAAAAACATCCTTGTTGCGTTGCGTAGTGACCTAATTGTGTGCTTTAAACATGGCTCGTAATAAAACTCCGGAACGCGAGTTCCACCGTCACAGGAATGCGCGTCGGGATGACGTGTCAAGTTGCCAAACTTTCAAACTCCACTCTTGAAGCTGTGTGTATTATATTATAGCATGCAGTTATAAGGCTCTTGAAGCTATGCGTTATATAGCATGCCGTTATATAATACACGTGTCTAGTTAAGGAAGTAGCAGGTGCAGGAATATGACGTAGAGCGTGACACCTTCGACACAAAGTTCTGAAAGTGGTGATAAGTGGTAAGTGCCCTTTTTCACCAAAATGCTTTACTTTTTGGGGTAACCTAAGGTTACATTGATTGTACCTACGTGAAAACTTATTAATCTTAGGTGTTCCTTAAAATTTTCGCATTGTAGGTATGGGCATAAAACGTTTGCTTCCTTTTACCTATCTACCTCTTACTTTTTGGGGCTACGCGTGCATTTAAGTCAATTCAAACTTCAATCTTTTTTAATCTGCAAATAAAATTTACAAGTGCTTTTTAAACGTCGAGTGAATCTACCACTGATTTGGAATGACAATAAAATCACTTACTGTAACGGTCAGGCCAACAGATAAGAACCTTACATGCCTGAGAGTTCTATAAAGTGTATTCAAAAGTGATAACTGATTGAAGTCTGCTAATCCACACTTGGCCAGTGAAGTAGACTATATCCCGATCTATGACTTTTCGCACTAGTATGGCTGTTCTATATTAAAGTGAGTGGCAAGGACTTAGTTTTACCACGAAACAAATGTTTTTGGTCCTTTGTGTATTTGCTCTCTTAAGGGTCAAAGTACATCATCAATCAAAGCCTTTATACAAATATTAATAGGCTTTCAGAAGAATATTAGGGTTCATTCATTTAGTTTGACTCTCAGTGAGAGAGCTTTGGACCAATTAATAAGATGCTCTGAACTTGAATTAACCGGTACAAAGCGGTCGGAACACTGGAGCGCACCAGAACTAAAGCGCTAGCCCCACTTGAGATGCAAGGAGCGGCGCGGCACGTAGCGGCAAACAATATTTGTATGAGTTTGTTCGTGTATCTCCGTGCCGTGTCGCATAAGTGGGCCCAGATCCATACAATCCCATACAGAGCATACTTGCCGCTACGTGCCGCACCGCGTCGCACATCTTAGTGTGGCTAGATCTTAAGGGGTTTCGTCTACGTAACACTTTATTTCAGCTTAATCATAATTAATTTGAAGTATAATTTAAAATCTCTAACGGCGAAGGAAATCATCGTGAAAAACCTTCCATGCTTGACAATTCTCCATTATGATTTACTAGTTATTTTTTTTTATTTATTGATCAAAACAAACTTTACAATTTACAAATCTTAATATCGGAGCCATCCTCTAAAAAAACTTGGCGTTTATGGTGAGGATGGCGAGTTCGCCTTAATAAACTAATACATAATAATAAGAATATTTGGATGTACTTACTACTTACCAGTTACACAGACAAATAATGTACATTATGTTCTATATTAGGTTATTGAATTAGTTAGTAAGTATTATCATTATTTACCTAATAAATATCTTTTACACTTTCTTAAATAAATATGTTTTTTTTTTCTTTGCTATATTGTAGAAACGATGGAAGATCTTCGAGAATTTTAGGAAGCATATATTTATAATTTCTTTTGCCGTATATATTATTTGTTTTCGGTAGGGTGAACTTTGCATCTTGAACTTTCGCTAATTTGCGTAAATTACTGCCTCGTTCTTTACGTCTTAGATATTGTAAATAATTAAATTCCTAATTCTTATAGATGATTCCCGCGACTTCGTCCGCGTGGACCAAGTTTTTTCGATGCCCGCGGAAACTCTTGAATTTTCCGGGATAAAAAGTAGCCTATGTCCTTCCCAGGGACAACCTACAATAGGTTACAACCTATCCCTGTACCAAATTTCATCAAAATTGGTTAAACAGATGGGCCGTGAAAGCGTAGCAGACAGACAGACAGACACACTTTCGCATTTCTTATATTAGTATGGATTTTATTTATAAAGTCTAGTCTAAGGTGTGTTGTTCTCTAAGGTGTGTCAAGTCTGTAACATAAAAAATAAAAGCTATTTTATTTGATTTGTTCACTAGCTGATGCCCGCGACTTCGTCCGCGTAGATTGAGATTTTTTGGTTCCCGCGGGAACTCTTTAGTTTTCGGGGATAAAAAGTAGCCAATGTGTTATTCCGGGCTATAATCTGTCTCTGTGCCAAATTTCATCTGATTCGTTCAGCCGTTCTGGCGTGATTGAGCAATAAACATCCATCCATCCAAACTTTCGCTTTAATCATCAATCATCAATCAAATATAAATATTATAAATGCGAAAGTTTGGATGGATGTATGGATGGATGTCTGTATGGATGCATGTTTGTTACTCAATCACGCCCCAACGGCTGAACGGATCTGGCTGAAATTTCGTACAGAGATAGATTATAGTCTGGACTAACACACAGGCTACTTTTTATCCCGGAAAATTCAGGAGTTCCCGCGGGAACAACAAAACCTCCATCCACGCGTACGAAGTCGCAGGCATCATCTATATATATAAAATTCAAAGTCCTGACTGACTGACTGACTGACCTGACTGACTTATATACATACAACGCACAGCCTAAACCGCTAGGGTTAGAGACATGAAATTTTGACAGTAGCTTCCTCTTATGACGTAGGCGCTCACTAAGGAAGGATTTTTCAAAATTCCACCCCTAAGGGGGTGAAATAGGGGTTAAAGTTTGTATGAAAGTCTGTAATTTATCCAGTTATGTCCATGAAACTTAGTATACGAGTTATCGGTAAAAAATAAAGAAATACGTGTTTCACAGTTTTCGAAAATTCTACCCTCGAAAGGGTGAAATAGGGGATGAAAGTTTATATGAAAGTCCTTCATTTCTCAAGTTGTTTCAACGAAACTTGGTATTTTGGCTTTACGTACTCGTAATAAATAAAGAAGTACGTGTGACACAGTTTTTCAAAATTCCATCCCTAAAAGGGTAAAATAGGGGTTGAAAGTTTGTATGGAAGTCTTTCATTTCTCAAGTTATAGCCATGAAACTTAGCATTTGGGCTTTCAGTTAGATTAGCAGAAGTAAGTGTTTCACCATTTTTGAAAATTCGACCCCCAAAGGGGTGAAATAGGGGATGAATGTCCTTCACTTATCAAGATATTTTTCAAGTTATAACTACGAAACTTGGTATTTTGGCTTTCGGTTTAATACAAAGAAGTACGTGTGTAACAGTTTTTCAAAATTCCACCCCCAAACGGGTAAAATGGGGGTTGTAAGTTGGTATAAAAGGCTGGCGTTTTTCAAGTTAAATAGCCGTGAAACTTGATCTTTGGGCTACCGGTTTAAATTATGAAATAGATAATTCACAGTTTTTATAAATTTTATCCGTCCTTGAAATAGTCCTTCAATCACGCCGCAACAGAGCAACGGATCGACGGGTTTTTTTTCATGGGTTCTTCTTATCCCGGAAAATTAAGGAATGCCTATGGGAATTAAAAAACTTATGCCACGCGAACGAAGTCGTGGGCGTCCGCTAGTCTAGTAATAACATAGTTAAAAAAATGTTGACAGTTAAAAAAATACTGATAGGCGAGGGTTTCGCACAATAAAGTGTAACGTATGCTGTGTAGTGGGTGTAGACTTTGACGGTAGCATCAGTAGTGTGCGTCTTAGTTTGGTCGCAAACTAAGGCATTTTGGAGCGAGTCAACTTGACAGACGTATTTGCGGCACCCATTGTCATTGAAATCTAAGCAAATTCACCTAAGATGGGTGAAGCATGACTATAAACCTGCTGTGGAATCATTTACGGTGGAATTTACATAGGGCGAGATCACAGTTAAACGCAAACAAATATAACTATTATATAAGGCTATAGGCTAATCATAATTGTCAGCATCTAAAATCTAAATTCTAAATCCATTATAGTCCACCTAAAACTAAGTAAAGCTGGTCTCCTATCAGAATGACATGGTCTAAGGCCATAGTCCACTATACTGGTCAAGTGCGGATTGGCAGACGTAGCACACCTTTGGATACTTATAGAAAACTTTTGGATATGCCAGTTTCCTAACGATTTTTTCCCTCACCGTTAAAGCAAGTGAAATATCACTTGTTAATAAAATTGTAAAAAAATAATTTATTAACACCGTTACCGCAGTACGGGTATTAATAAATCCTTTTTTTTAAACGCCCTAAACTCAAAAAAGTTAGAGGTGCATGCCCGGGGATCAAACCCGCACTTCCCGACAAGTTGAGATGTGAACAATAAATTGAATCATAAGAACCTAATATTATGTATTCCTGTGATTAAATTAGTGCTAAAGTTTTAAACTCCTATGAACAACTCAGCGTGAGTATTGTATTAAATTGTGTACAAAATGGCTTCGAATGAAAAACCCTCATGGTTTTAGCTTCAATCTGAGGAAATCCTGGATATCTCGTGTACATAATTAGTTTCGAACCATTTATTATTTCTGTACTGTATCTGTAATGCATAGGATAGCAGTTTACTAAATTAATATTGTTTAGTCCTAATGTTTACCTTCAAAATAAATAAATAAATAAACAGTTTTTTTTATTTTGTCTGTCTGTGTGTTACAGCAACTTGTAATTTTAATATCTACGTATACCTATATGTCCGTGTAGGTCCACGTCCACCTATCTCCAAACTACTCATCTGATCTTCACAAAATTCATAGTATTCTATTATAAGTAGGTATACTAGAAAAGAATTGTAAAGAAAAAGAATTGCCAAAATCCGTTCAGATTTGACGGATTGACGGATATTTTTTGTCAAAAGCATTAAAAATATCTTTTGGCACTTAGTTTTCAGTTTTTAATTTAGATTTTAATGATGTCTTTAAATTATTTTAAAGTTTATAAAAAAAAGTAATGACTTCATGACTATTCTAAAAAATAGTCGTAAAAATGGTGCGGTATTATACAAGAAACAAAACTATTTATTTACAGCTAAAGTATTTCTAAAGGGTAAAAAGAGAACGGTACAGGATCCAGCAAAATAAAAGAGAACATTTTGGCACTATATACTAATAATACAGCTTCCTCAAATTAAAAAAAATCAAAAAATATTTAATGTAAGTAAGTAGGTACAGTGATCGTCCGACGTCCAGTACTCACGTTCCCGCTCAGCAGCCTCCTTCAAACGCATTTATTATATTAGTATGAACTATGATGAGAAATCTCTTCGTATTTCGTGTCACACACCCTAAAATCCTCCATACAATTAGTTAAAACATTCTACACAAGAACATACAAACGCGTGGAAAGGAAAGGATCCTACGACAATACTCCGCGTCGCCTCGGGGACTCGGGGACTCGGGGTTCACTTATTCATTCGTGATCTCAATCCGAGCCGTCCGTCGTTGTACGAGGCGACGTCTTCCGGGTTCCGTTGTGTGTGCGACGCGCATATCGGCGGAGTATTGATAAGAACCCATTATGTTATAATAAATTAACTCCACATTTAACGATTGGATGTTACTTATAAAAGGCAAAAGGCGAAAGTGTGTCTGTCTGTGTTTGTCTGTTACGCTTTAAAGGCACACCTTTTCGACAGATTTTGATTTTGGAAAAGTATAGGTTGCATCCCGGGGAAGAACATAGAACTTTTTATCCCGGAAAGTTAAGGATTTTCCGCGGGAATGAAAAAAAGTTAATCCACGCTTACGAAGTCGCGGGCATCATCTAGTTGTGAATATAGAAACGAACGGTCATATAGAAAAAGATGTTCATTATAATTATAAGCATGAGATGATGCTTGTGAACTTGTCTATTTTTTAGGTATTTAGAAATCCTATGGATTTTGCGGGATTGAAATAGCCGCGGAGGCGGCTATTTCAATCCCGCTGATGCTAATAAAATTGAACCGAATTTTGCCTAATCTGTGAAACAGATGGGCTGTGGAAAGACAAAAGACAGACAGAAACTTGCATTTTTCGCACGATATGCCAGACCAGAAATTCGTAATTGTCGCACGAATATGGCTACGCCTGACCTCGGGGCCCGGCCGGATATTATGTATTTATTTAAATGCTCTTCAAGTAACTGAGGTCTTTGAAGTTTAACATTACATTATATAACATACAATCTAACAGTACATTTTGATATTTTGAGCCAATCTCTGTTAAAAATCTGTGCTCCATTTCCACCAATCCTGTATTCCACCATGACAGTAAATAAATTATGTTTTATTCAGGACAAAGTTACAAACAATAAATAAACGCTATAAACATAAATCTCAAAATAAAAATACTCAATACTCAAAATCCATAATAATAACTAATATTATAAATGCGAAAGCGTGTCTGTCTTCTACGCTTTGACGGCTCATCCGTTAATTTTGATGAAATTTGGCACAAGCATAGATTTTATCCCGGGGAAGAACATAGGCTACTTTTTATGCCGGAAAATTAAGTCGCGGACGAAGTCACGGGCATCATCTAGTGCATTAATAAGTTGGGAACCATTTCCTTGATATCTATTTTGTTTATAGGTAAAATGATACGAGCACTAATATTTTTTAAACTATCATTAAATTTCCACTGGCGTTCATTTCACTAGGCATTTAAGGGTAAAGTTGCCATCTGATTTCATAAAGCTTTTGTGTCTCTAAACATTGCCATTGACCCGTCAATTAAATTCACATTACAATATCAACTATATTATTTCGGCTTTCATTGTATTACCGCCTTTGTACAACAGACTTGTTCAATAATTCAATAATTTAGATACGCCTATTGTTGGTTTTATTGTCAAAAGCGTGGTAATATTAGCAATTTAATCAGACAATGAAGAATAAAGGGTCTATTTATTCGTTTGGAAAGGAAGAAAATCAATGCTGATTATTCCTACATAGTATATAAACACGCGTAAATAAAAAAACAATACTCTGTATATACAATTATATCGCTGAAATATGCTACTATTACATTTAAGTCAGATAAATATGGACTATTATTGTCTGCATTTGGCATCATTGAAATGAAAATAGATGTAAATGAAATGAGATAAAAGTTCAAAACCCAAACACTAATTCTGCTCTTATAAAATTGTACTTCGTAAGTATGGATATTTCTTCGAATATTTCTCGACAGATTTAACCTTTCTTGCGTCTTTTGCAATGAATTAAATTATCAAAGCGAGAAAACGTTTATTCTCATTGGTTGTGTTTGTGTTGTTGGTTGTGTTTGTGTTGTTGGGAACTTTATTCTTATTACTTTTATGTTAAGTAGGTATTATTACTTTTTCAATTCGAATTCACAACTGTGCACTGTAGACTTAAGGTTGCATCGGTGAGTGAAACATTAAAACTTTAGATTTGTGTGATGTGGTGTGGTGTGGTGGCGGTGGGTAAGCCGAAGTCAACTTAATTTATCCAAATTGGGAACACTGTACACTTATTGACGTCCAATTACTTATAGATCATGATGGTGATAGTCAGTTACGGAATCTTAAAAACTATACGGTATCTTAAAGCTACGAGGGTTCCAAACGCGCCCTGGTCTGAGAAGAGCCCACAACAAAATCAGCCGGGTATTGCTTAACCCTTGTGCTCGGCGAAGGATAGGATATTATATGACGAGATGACGGCCAACCTTCAATACAGGCACGAGAAGAAAAAGAAGAAGTGGATTATATTGAATTAATCTTCTTGTTCTTAGGTGTTTTAACTTTAAATTTTACTGTAATGTTACACAAATAATAATCTATATCTACATATATAAAATTCAAAGTCCTGACTGACTGACTGACTTATATATCAACGCACAGCCTAAACCACTAGGGTTAGAGACTTGAAATTTTGACAGTAGCTTCCTTTTGTGACGTAGGCGCACACTAAGGAAGGATTTTTCAAAATTCCTCCCCTAAGGGGGTGAACTAGGGGTTGAAAGTTTGTATGAAAGTCCGTCATTTCTCAAGTTATATCCATGAAACTTGGTATATGTGCTACGGGTTGAAAATAAAGAAATACGTGTTTCACAGTTTTTGAAAATTCTACCCCCGAAGGGGTGTGAAATAGGGGATGAAAGTTTATATGAAAGTCCTTCATTTCTCAAGATATATTTCAAGTTGTATCGACGAAACTTGGTATTTTGGCTTTAGGTAATAAATAAAGAAGTGTGTATAGCACAGTTTTTCAAAATTCTACCCCCGAAGGGGTAAAATAGGGGTTGAAAATTTGTATGAAAATCCTTCATTTCCCAAGTTATAGCCATGAAACTTAGCATTTAGGCTTTCAGTTAGATATGCAGAAGTACGTGTTTCACCATTTTTGAAAATTCGACCCCCAAAGGGGTGAAATAGGGGATGAATGACCTTCATTTATCAAGATATTTTTCAAGTAATAACTACGTAACTAAGTATTGTGGCTTTCGGTATAATATAAAGAAGTACATGTGTAAAATTGTTTCAAAATTCTACCCTCAAACGGGTAAAATAGCTGGTTGTCAGTTGGTGTAAAAGGCCGGCGTTCAAGTTATACTTACCCATGAAACTTGATATTTGGGCTACCGGCTTAAATTATGAAATACATAATTCAGAGCTTTTATAAATTCTATACCAAAGGAAGTTAAATAGTCCTTCAATCACGCCGCAACAGAGCAACGGATCGACGTGTTTGTTTTTATCCCGGAAAATTAAGAAATGCCTATGGGAATTAAAAAACTTATGCCACGCGAACGAAGTCGCGGGCGTCCGCTAGTCTATATATATAAAATTCAAAGTCCTGACTGACTGACTGACTGACTTATATATCAACGCACAGCCTAAACCGCTAGGATTAGAGACTTGAAATTTTGACAGTAGCTTCCTTTTGTGACGTAGGCGCTCACTAATGAAGGATTTTTCAAAATATCACCCCTAAGGGGGTGAAATAGGGGTTGAAAGTTTGTATGAAAGTCCGTCATTTCTCAAGTTGTATCCATGAAAGTTGGTATATGAGCTGTCGGTAAAAAATAAAGAATTACGTATTTCACAATTTTTGAAAATTCTACCCCCAAAGGGGTGAAATAGAGGATGAAAGTTTATATGACAGTCCTTCATTTCTCAAGATATTTCTCAAGTTGTATCAACGAAACTTGGTAATAAATAAAGAAGTACGTGTGGCACAGTTTTTCAAAATTCCATCCCCAAAGGGGTAAAATAGGGGTTGAAAGTTTGTATGTAAGTCCTTCATTTCTCAAGTTATAGCCATGAAACTTAGCGTTTGGGCTTTCAGTTAGATATTATGCAGAAGTGCGAGTTTCACCATTTTTTAATAATTAAAATACTTATGCCACGCGAACGAAGTCGTGGGCGTCCGCTAGTATTGTATAAAATTCAAAGTCCTGACTGACTGACTGACTTACTGACTGAATTATATATCAACGCACAGCCTAAACCACTGGTCCTAGAGACATGATATTTGGAGAGTGTGTTCTTTGGGAAGACTAGATTTCCACTAAGGAAGGATTTTTCGAAATTCAACCCCCAAAGGGGTAAAATAGGGGGTGTAAATTTGTATGAAAGTCCGTCATTTCTCAAGTTAGAGCCATGAAACTTAATATTTTGGCTTTCAGTAAAAAATAAAGAAATAAGTGTGTCATAGTTTTTCAAAATTTTACCTGTAAAGGGGTAAAACAGGGGTTGAAAGTTTCTATGAAAGTCCTTCATTTTTCATGTTATAGGCATGACAGTTGGTATTTGTGCTTCTGGTTTAAAATAAAGAAATACGTGTTTCACAGTTTTTGCAAATTTTGTCCTCAAGGATGTTAAATAGAGAGTTTGTCCTTCAACCACGCCGCAACAGAGCAACAATTTGACGTGATTTTTTTGTATGGGTTTAGATGAGGACCCGGAGAGTGACATATTTATTTTATCCCGGAAAATTAATGAGTGCCTGTGGGTATTAAAAAACTTAAGCCACGCGAACGAAGTCGCGGGCGTCCGCTAGTTAAATTAATAAAACAAAAGAAGATAAGAATGTTCCTAATATTCGGCTAACAAATTGACCAATAAAGAAAAAAGTTACGAAAGCGTGATTTCCTCGGAGCCTGGCGGAGTTGTGAACTTCCAATTGTTGTCGGATTGTTTTTTAAAGTATTATGTCCAATGAGGGGGTGGCGGGAGGAGGGGGTAGGAATTCGGGGCCAACGGGGATGTCTTTATTCTTGCGGTAACTTTTGTTTATCTACGAGGATTACTTTTGTGCATGCTAATTTTGGGAAAAGCGGTGATAGTCTTGTGTTTAGATGCCCGGCTTCTTATTCATGCGGTCTGGGGTTCGACACCCAGGTACCTTTATACCTTGCCATAATCCTTCTTTTTTTTTCCACTACAAATTAGCCCTTAACTGCAATTTGATCTGAAAGTAACTAATGATGCAGTCTAAGACAGTAGCCTTAATTCCTCATTAAGATTGGGGACGCCTTGTGATCAGTAGGGTAAGCACGAATATTTTGAATGTCAAGTGAAGTAATCGTATCGAGTGACGATAGCGATACTTACTCGATACTTTAACGCGCACCACCCTCAGCACGAGCCTAAAAAATTCACTCACGTTACTCGATACGATTACTTCACTTTAACTTCACTACCATTTGCTGCACGTTCAAAAATGCACTTTTACCGGTTTTTAACTTTTTGCAGATTTAGGAAAAAAAATACAAATTTATGCAAAAAAGTGACTAGGTATTCACATAATTCATTTTTATTCAAAATAAAGTGCATTTTAATATTTTTTCTATAGTTTTCAATACAATTGCCAATGAATCGTAACAAAATTTAATTTTGTGTTTTTCGACGTATACTTGTCAGTAATGTTGTTGTCTGTGGTTTTAAGTTCACGCGCGCCTTTTTAAATTGTAAAATTGTATTTGTTTTATTAATTAATATTTTTTATATTACCATTAATTTTGATAATATAACTAGGTATTGAAAAATATGGCAAGAACTAGTTATGCGCAATTCGTTACCATGGTGGATTTTATGGAGAAGTAAGTAGGCACGAGTAATTATTTATTATTATTTTATACCTTTGTACAACTTTATTAGTTTAAGATATTATGTATCAAGATGATAGTAGGTAGCATACAATTATAAATACAGTTAACACCTTTTTAACTTTTCTTCGGTTTATTTTCCAGAAACGGTGACTTATCTAAGCCCACTGGTGGACCTAGAGGCCGCCAGTGGTGCAATCTAAAATGGAGAGAATTATCAGAAAAACTGAATAGTGAAGGAGCCGGGGAGTCTCGCACTGAGGACAGGTGGAGAAAGGTGACCTACTAACATTTTCTTTAAATAACTAACTTTACCTACTTAGCATATTTTTTCCGCATTTCGATAATTTCTTCTTTGCTTTGCTTAAGGTTTGGAGTGATCTAAAGAACAACACCAAGAAAAAATGGGCCAAAATCAATAAATCAGTAAAAGGCACAGGTGGTGGGCCAGCTTTAAAAATGACCCTCACAGATCTAGAAAATAGGGTCATGGGAATAATGGGGGTTCAGGCTGCAGCTGGGATGCCTGTTCCTGAAGTTGGGTTTGCTGGGCAGGTTAGCATTTTATAGTTTAATTGTTTTGCCCTTTTGGTACCTATAAAATAAGCAGTGTATTATTTATTAGTAGTTACAACTTTGCCCACGCTGATTTAGATTTAAAATTAAAAATGAACTAAGCAAAAGATGGCTTTCTTTTGACTTGTCACTTGTAGTAATACATGTGATTTCGATATTTTCAACCGACGAAGAAAAAGGAGGTTCTCAAGTCGTCACGTTTAATTTTTTTTTTCATTGTATTTTAATAATATGTAGACTATTTTTTTCTTAACAGACTGATGAAGAGGAGGAAAACTGGAACACTCTATCAACCAGCACAGACCCGATCCCTCACACATCTCAATTGCTGGTTACACCACCTAGGCCCTGCACTCCCAAGAGCCCTACTCCACTTGAAACAAGGACGCCCCCTCGTTTGCCAACTCCAACTCAAACTCCTCCCCCCCAACCTCCAAAAAAGAGGAAAAGAGTCGAAGAAATATTTTTGGAATGTGAGAAGGAAGCTAGGGAGTATAATAGGGAGAGAGATAGGATGTATGCAGAATTGGAACGAGAGAGGATACGGCAGAGGGACATTGAGCTTCGTCAGAGGGAGGATGAACTCCAACTGCAAGCTCAATGGATCCAATTTATGAAAGAGGCGTTGAGTATGATAGGTAAATATTTGGATGGGAAAAAATGATTGAGAAAGCTTGGGTATGAAAGAAGGGAAAGGCATGATTTTATTTTATATTTTTATTATAATAAAACATAAATACTTACAGTAAAACGGCTTTAATTTTGTTATCATCATAATTTAAATATCAAATACAATTTATCAGTTTTCTCAGTCGTATTCTTCATGGTCTCCGGGTCCCCCTCTTTTCATTAATTGACGCAATTTAACATTGATAATGTGGTAAGTTCTTAGATATTTCTGCATACAACTCAACTAGGTAATATATTAAGGCCACACAAAACGGCGCTACTACCTACCTACCACATAATTATTTGTTAATCAATTGAGTGAATAGGCATCTTGTAGGCAACTGTGTTCCATCTTAGGCTGCATATTCACTTACCATCAGGTGTGATCAAAATCAAGCGAGTCTTTAAATATTTTAAAAAAGCTTTTATAGATAACATCATTGTTTTTGCTTTTACCACTTGACGCTGATGCCGGCGCTCCCAGCACAGAGCGAATTCGCTTTGAGCAGGCTTAATTTGGAAGACGTCGTCGTCTGTAAATGCTTAACGAATTAAATAGAATAAAACTCCAATTAATATAAAAAAAAGGTATATTTAAATAAAAAAATTAATTACATTAACTACCTATTCGGAATTATTTATTCTTTCAACAAGGCGATTTCTAATAGCTCTACCTCTATTCAAATAGTCCGCCGCCTCCGATGATGTTTCTTGAGTAAAACCTACACGTGTGTCACCTTCCACTCCACCATCACCATCTGCAGGATCGTACTCTTCCGAGTCGGGTAGGCCAATGTTGTGTAAAACACAGCAAGCTATAACAATTTTGGCGCATTTTTCGGGCTTGAAGTGAAGTGTGCGGTCTTTATGTAAGCATCTCCATCTGTTTTTTAACCGCCCAAAAGTATTTTCAATTACCACCCTTGCCTTTCCATGCTTTTCTGTATAAAGGGCTTCGGGACTACCCTCCACAGCATTTGTAATAGGAGTCATCAGCCACGGCCGAAGTGGATAGCCAGAATCCCCTGCAAAAAAACAACAATATACCTAAATATTACCACTTTATTATGATTTAAGGCAAATTAGCTATTCAGTGCTGAGTTATTGATACTAAATAGGAGACCTAGGTTTTTTCCTAGGTAGTACCTAGTATATTATCTAGTAGGTACGTAAAATTTTTATATTTCTGTTTACCTACCCAATAACCAAACTTGTTCAAATTGATGCAATTGCTGCATAAATTCATTTATAATAGAATTTTCCCATATAAATGCATCATGGGTGGCTCCCCCATATTTCGCATTTATATTTAATATACGACAGTCGCTATCGCAAACCTAAAAAAAGACGTAATTGTGTTATTTTTATTTATTTCGTTACTAGCTGATGCCCGCGACTTAGTCCGCGTGGATTCAGTTTTAAATATCCCGTGGGAACTCTTTGTTTTTATGTCACTCACTAAACTTTACATAACACCCATGTAAAAAATCGCGTCAATCCGTTGCTGCGTGATTGAAGGACAAATCAATAAACACACTTTCGAATTTGTATTTTAAGGATGATGAAGTCCATACCGACTTAGTAAGCACCTATAATAACTATTAATTCACCATCGACAGTTTCCTAATCACCATTATGGGACCAACTCGCAGATTCTCTATAGATTCTCCATTTAATAAAAACGATTAAAGCAAATTAGTCAGAAATGTCGATAATATTGACGTTGAAAAACATAACTCCTCTATTTTGAAAATCGGTTAAAAAGTAGCCTAGTTACTCCTAATAACATCAGCTATCTGCCAGTGAAAGTTCCGTCAAAATCAGTTCAGCAGTTTCAGAGATTAGCCGGTACAGACAGACAAAAATTTTAAAGATTGTTTTTTTTGGTTATATTATGTACCATACATACTTTCATATGCATTTACTAAAAAGCTGTTATTTTAATATTAGACACAGATACTTCAGTAATTTATATTAATTTGTATAGACTATTATGAGAAATAGGTAGGTAGGTAAGGTAGGTCTAGGTATACTTACTATTTGGACGTTTAAAGAGTGGTAATGTTTCCTGGAGTAAAAAAGGTGTTCAATGTTTTTATTTGGTGTGAATATCCTAAAGTGTGACCCATCAATGCAGCCACATACACCTGGTATACCATACTTTCTATAAAATCTGTAATATATTTCAAATATTTTACACATTGCATGTTTGTTTTGGCTAGAGAATTTAATAGACAAAATAGGTACTCACTTTTGTTTAATCAATTCCCTCTCGTTTTCTAAGGTGGGGAATTTAATAAAAGTATTGGTTATGTTTGGGTGATTCAGTGCCTCAGTCACCTCTCCCACATATTTGCTGACACTTGTTTGACCCAAGTTTTTTGCCATTCCCACTAGGTGTTGATACGACCCAGTGGCAAAAAATGACAAGGCACACAATACCTGTATGATAAAATGGTATATTATATCTATTTTGTGTTTATGTTACTACATACTTCCTATTAATACTCATATTTAAGATTGAATCATTTTAATTATTTCTGAATAGGATAATTGACTATTAAAAATATTATTTGCACTGCTGTAATCCTAAAAGATTACTTTAAAACATGAATTTATTTAATAGCAATATTTAATAATAATAATAATTATTATTATTTTTATAATTATCATCAACTTATCAGTAACTTTGTCTCACTTTCAATAATAGGTACCTACTTATAGAATTTAAAAAGAAATGTAGAGACCACACCACCTGTGGATAGCTGAATAAAAACCATTATTTCAATTTTATTGTTTTATTTAACATATTTTCATAAGCGAGTATACATATATTATATAGCTTGTTAATTGCTTTACCAATCATTTAATTTGACGCACACCAAAATAATATTTAAATTAATAACAGAATGCAGCTTAACATATGGAATGTTTCCACTCTTAAACCCCTTATTACCCTTTCAAAATAAATTTTTAGATTATCAATGATTGTCTTCACATCAGTCTTGGAAAGTTTTAATGC
The DNA here is from genome assembly GCA_963932025.1 of Erebia epiphron. Lineage (NCBI taxonomy): Eukaryota > Metazoa > Arthropoda > Insecta > Lepidoptera > Nymphalidae > Erebia > Erebia epiphron. Next base: position 292,763 of record OZ009947.1, on the reverse strand, counting down.
AGAAACTGTGTGGGCTTAGTTTAACTCCATCATGATGTTTTATGGTAGTTCTGAAATATCAAATAAATTTGAATAAATATATATATTGTGGGAATATACATTGTAATTTGGTGACAACTGCCCTGGCATGTCGGTGAGAGCAAGTGGTCTTAAAAGTGTTAGGTACTGGGTTTGATTCCTGGCAGAGATTCCCTGAATTTGGGAATTTACAATTTTATCTTAATCTGATGGAAGCATCAGTTGTAGCTAGTTACCTTCCTACCGGCAATGTTATGCCACCAAGTTTCGTTTCCTGCATAATTGATTAAGTGTATGGTTTTGATTTTAACTGCTATACTGCTTTCAAGTTAGCCTGCTTCGATCTTAAACTGTATTATCACTTACCACCGGGTGGGATCACATTACAGGGCTTACTTATAATTCATTTCGATCAATTATAATTAATTAAATAGAATAATATAGGTACCTATCATCATGCTTCAGGAATTTTATATAATTACACACTTTGATTTAACAGCCTCCCCCATATTGCAGTCAAGTTGGTTATTGGCTACAGTGGTATTTTTCAAAAATCTGGACAATCTAATCAATTGACTGAGTTGAGTTCATCACAATCTTGAATAAGGTTTGCCTTTCTATGTAAACACCTTGAGATGTACGAGTGTTACATTTTTTTCCTTCTATCTTGCTATCATCATCATGCAAACTTTGATGGCAAAACTGCTTCTCTACTGATGAATAAATCTTTGGCATCATGTCCAAATTAAGTATGTAGGTACTTGAAGTGTACAAAATCTTCCTCTATCTGTAACATTTATGTACCTAATTATTAATTATTATACTTAGGAAGGTAGTTACTGATAAAGTATGTTTATCCCACTCTTAATCATAAACAACATAGGTATATTATCCAAATACATACCTATTGATCTTATACATAGAATCAGACTGGTATATTATTTGCTAAAATAGTTATTAATTAGTATTCTTAGTGGATAATATACATTAATCAACAAGCGCACATTATTTGTACTGTACTGAACCTCAAAATAATAGGTCTAGCCTATTATTTTGAGGTTATGTACCTACAGTAAGTTGATGTTTGATTTTAATTTCATGAAATAAAAAACTTTGAAGAGATAAATAAACTTATGAACTTAGTAACCTGCATCAAAAGGATCCACACAGTAAAAAAAAACACTTGACGTACCTACGTCCACTATAGCTTTTATTTAGCAGCAGTTAGCAGTTTTAGGGTACATTTTGGCATGCTTTGGAACACTTCCTTTTCTGGATACATAAGGACATATCGTACATAATAGTTATTAACATAATAACAAATCACACTCGGTAGACATTTTTACTTTGAGTTTAATCACATTTTATTAAGATTTTACTATTAAATAAGTCTATTTTAGTCCCATAGGCCATGACGTCGCGCATCGTCAATTCGTTATCGCCAAGTACTCTGTGGTTATCGCGGATCGCCTCGGTCGGTGGTTGAGTTAAACTTACAAGTCAAAGGGATCGTCAGCGCGGCATTTTTGAATTTATTTGAATTGAATGTTATAGGTAGGTACTCAAAATAACGATTAAATCTAAGCATTATTGACAAGATGATTTCCTAAAAGCAGTCAAAGACCCTATTACTTCTTTATAATATAATAAATAAGTACATACATTATTATTTAATGTACATACATTATGAATAGTAATATTACAAACTTATGAATGCTTATGATAATAAGATTGTTTTATGTTAAGCCGGGTCCGCTCCGCCTTGTTATTGTGTTTTGCTAACACAAACGTGTTATTATAACCAAGGTCATGCTATTTGGGGGCGTGGCCTAACTGTTTTGAAAGTGTTTTTGTTTGCCGCCTCGGATGGAAAACATCCCCGCGTTCGCCTGCGGGGGGGCCGGGGGGAACTTTAATTCATTTCGTATCTGTGCTCGCCAGAGGCACAACTCGTCAAATCTCTTTGTTTTTCGGTTTAGATAAGCGGTATGGATTGGAATAAGGAGAATACTTTGTTTTTAGCTATATAGACAAAGTACTCTGTGGTTTTTAGGATGGTGTTTTTATGATTGTACGTACTTGATCAATAAATTAAAAAAAAAATATGTTACTAACAAAAATAATCTAAACCTACTCGAAAATCGCAGTGGACGGCCTGTTATAAAATTATGTTTCACTAACGTGTTAGCAAAACAATATTTTGTTCGTAACAAGGCGGAGCGGACCCGGCTTTAGTATTATTGTTAGGAGTTATATTACTAAGATTGGTTTATGTTTCTAGCAAACCCACTTACTTTTAGTTCTAAACTTATTCGTTGTGTGGATCTTAGGTTCGTTTTCAACCTAAGCTCTTCGCAGAGGAATTTAAATAAATTTTTAGTTAATCGATAACTCTTTTTAAATTCTGCGTCCGATACGTCCATGGGATCGGACGTATTTCTCAAATATACGCGTCGACTAATTTCCCTGTTAATAAAAAGTAATATCATCAGATTGTAGTGGCTATTTTAATAAATTTATTAATAAAATTAGGGAATACGTTTAGCTGCGACAATTCAAACCTTGTTTCCCGCCCATTTCTTGCAACTTGCATGCGCCAAGCGAAATAATAAAAAGCCGCCGAGCTATTTCTAGGCTCTCTATCCCTAAACATTTAAAAAAATGGTATATTATTAATTAAAATACTAATTTAACTTATATTATTCACATATACAGTAAATAGTATGATGGTCACGTCAATGTTCTCACTTCAAAAAGTTCAGTGAGCTAGGTTAGGTAATTTTCGATAGCCAGCTTTCGAAAACTCTCGATACCGAACGTCAAAAAAATATTCGTGCTGCGATATTTTTAATTTGTTCGGGAAAAACGCGGCGAAACCGGACAGTGACGTCATAGCAGCGTCACGTTTAACTTAACGTGGCTGCAGTTGATTCGTGCTGCCGAATTTAACGCCAAAAACGCTCACCAGGAGCGCTGCAGTCGTGTTCGTACAAAATTTCTTGTCGGCGTTAACTTTACCTTTACTATTCGAAAGTTGAAAATATTCGTGCTTACCCTACAGTTGTGAGCTGGCAATTGGTACTTTTATAATAAATATTAGTACTTTTAAATTAAAAATCAAATCAAATAAATGTTATAAATGCGAAAGTTCGGATGGATGGATGTATAGATGGATGTATGGATGGATGTTTGTTACTCAATCACGCCATCGGCCAGCGCGTTTGGCTGTCTGGAATAGCACATAGGCTACTTTTTATCCCGAAAAATGAAAGAGTTCCCGCGGAAACCAAAAAACCTCAATCCACGCTTACGAAGTCGCGGGCATTAGCTATTTAGAACATATCCCATCTGTGATCCATCTATGGGTGATTCAACCATCTAACATCTAGTACTTTCTTAAATCATCAAAATAAATATGAAAGCGCCAACAAAAGCTCAAACTTGTAGTGGATAATATGTTATCATAAACACCGCACCGGCACCGGCCGCCGCCGCCGCCGCCGCCGCCGCCGCCGCCGCCGCCGCCGCCGCCGCCGCCGCCGCCGCCGCCGCCGCCGCCGCCGCCGCCGCCGCCGCCGCCGCCCGGCAGCTGGTACCTACTCGTGTTGCTGCAATATTGAATTATCCTTCACGCAATTACGGCGGACGTGCCGGCGCGCGTAAATAAAAGCCTCGATTTATTAACGCGAGACCGACGCGCCTCAGGCCGGTGGACGCTTGTTTTTTTAATCTGAGGAACCTTTCTTTTTATTTTCAAAGTTTTCCGTCTTATTATAACGTAATTTTACAAGCTGATGCCCGTGACTTCATCATTATAAATTATTATGCATTGAGGTTTCTTGGTTCGCAGGAACTTACCGGGATAAAAAGAAGTATGTGTTATTTCAGACTATAATCTATCTTCGTGCCCCATTTCACCCAGATCCGTTCAGCCGTGATTGAGTAACAAACATCTATCCATACATCCATCCGTCCGTTCAAACTTTCGCATTTATAATATTCTAATAGACTTTAGACTAGAATAAATCATTCCATCCACCTTTTATCCCGAAAAATTAAAGAGTTCCCGCGGGAACCAAAATACCTCAATCCACGCGAATGAAGTAACGGGCATTCGGTAGTATTATATAATACCATCTCTAAAGTGACGAATGTTTATGATTGTTGCTAGTGCGAAAAGTCATTAGGGTCCACGCACGACCCTACCCAAACTTGTTAAGACCGTGAATACTTGCGAGGCATTAATTGCAAACTAGATTACCCCGGCCCTTCGACTTCCCCGGTAATGGCCGGCCCGGAGTCACAACTCGGCCACTCGGGCCAAAGTTGTCTTTGCGCCTCCCATTAATATGTCCCTGGGAAGAAGGAAGATAAGAGTGACTCTCGGTGTTCCATGTTGAAGAACTAGGGATTAGTTTTATTTTATTCGATCATAAGTTTGGCCTTGCGATCTCCCTGGTTCTGATCTCCCAGTGGTGACTTTATTGTCTTATGAGCGGGAGCTCTCGGGTTCGATCCCCGGCAGGTAGATAAATTTGAGAATTTGTGATTTATTAAATTTTCTTTGGTATGGTCGGAGTGTTCAGCTGTGACTGAAGTTATCATCCTACCGGCAAAGACGTACCATAAAGCGATTTAGTGTTCCGGTACGATGCCGTTTTAAAACCGGGTATGGGTTTAATATACCTACTCCTGTTACAGCGTGGTATCTGACCAATCCTGAAACCATTCCTGGTGAATTATTTAAATCGCGATCAGACCCCCAAGACCAATTGAGGAATAATAAATATAAAATTGAATCCGGGACCTCTCACCTATAAATCACTCCAGAAAAGTCGTGAAGCATTATTTATAAGTGACAACATTTCTATAGGTTTTCAAAGTTACCTAACACAAATTTATTACCAAACTTTGGAAATTCAAAAGCCTAACGTAAAAGTTTACATTGTATCGTGACAAAGGGCTTATATTGTAGGTAGTATCATTCGATAAACATATAGATCATAATATCTTTGTAAGATTCTCTTGATCGACAAGAAAAGATTGAGAAAAATATATAAAGGTGATATTTCAGGAATTTGACGAAATCCATATATTGCCGGATCGTTTTGCGTACAAGTTTTACCGATGCGATCACCCTTAGGCGGCATTCGGGATCCGTTCACCCTCAGGGATCAATTCAGGACCTGGAATTGACCGATTCCGTCAACATCGGAAACGTGCGAGCGACCTGCGATTTCCGCGGCCCGCGGTCACACACGGCTCCGGAACTCGGGAGAGAATTGAATTTCAATGTCACGACGGTGCAGATATAAAAATGATTCTCGTAGGGCGATCGTTGGCCGGCGCGCGCAGGGCGGGCGGCGGGCGGGCGGCGGGCGGGCGGCGGGCGGGCGCGGGTGCGCGCGCCGAGCGCCCGCCGCCAGTGTCCCGGGCCGTCCGCGCCGAACGCACGTCCTCCGCCCGCAGATGACGCAGTGACTCCTCTATGAGAGAAACGAAAAGCGCGCGCGACGCGCCGCGCGCTCCACCGCTCGCGAACCGCGTGACTCGCTCCCAGTGACGACGCGACCTGAGTGCTGTGTGACTTGTAACTCGTAAGTTTACACCCGTGGTTACGTAAGGACAGTGAGAGTTCCTAAATCTCTGGTTAAATATCTGTGTCAGTGAAGTAAGCCCAGTAAGCGGACGGGCGGGTTATCGGCGATCTGGAGGCGGATCAAAGCCTCCGCGACGCAGAGATAACATCGCGGCGGTAAAGTTTCGCTGAACCGATCGCGCTTGGCAGACAGTACGGAGGTAGGTGATCTGGACAGTGTTTTATTTATTTTAAAGATACCAAAGTATTGAAGGTCATATCACATTTATCAAAAATAGCAATACCTAGTTAATGAAACGAACTCGACAAATAATTATAATGTGCTGTTATAAAAAGCTCTTAATATCTTTTTTAGGGTAATTAGGGTAATTACAGTAAGTACATTGTAATTTTCAAGAAGTTCTAAGGTTATTCACTAAGTTTAAACCTGAAAATTTAGTCATTAAAATAAATAATAACTACAATGACGGTTACATCGAGGGATGAAATCACCTGAGATAGTGTATTACTGGCCATTTTTTTATATTTTACTAGTTATTTTCTACTCTACTTAACTCTCAATTAACTTTTACACGGATTACTAAGAAAAACAGTTTACGGCGCAAATAAAGACCAGTTTACACATAAATCAACACACCTCAGGTGTGTCAACTCAAAACTTTCTATAATTTTTGAAAGATCAATTTAATCTCAACGTGCTGAGCCGTCGGCGGCTGTTAAACTTTATAGAGAATCTCAATCTCTCGCCGAAAAACTACGCCATGTAGTTATATATAGTCTACGTAGTACTATGACTTCTGCATCAGCAAAACGGATTCTGTGGTATTTACGAATAATAAGTACATGTAAGACACAATATTAGACTAATATGTGCTTATTATTCATATAAAAGGAAGTCGTTAGGGGTAAACAAATTCAAACTTTTATCTTTACAAAGCGTAACACCTACAGCCAGTTCTAAGCCAAGTTGCCAAACCGTAAGTTCTTACACGAAATTTTTGCATTGAACTTTTACAGTCGGTGATGGATAAATAGTTCTGAGGAATGGATGATGGATATGCCTGGTGGGAGGCTGCGGCCATGGCTAGTTACTACCCAACCGGCAAAGACGTGCCGCCAAGCGATTTAGAGTTCCGGTACGATGCTGTGTAGAAACCGATCAGGGATATGGGTTTAATATAACTGCCATACCCCTAAAAGGTTAGCCCGCTACCATCTTAGATTGCATCATCACTTACCACCAGGTGAGATCGCAGTCAAGGGCTGACTTGTAGTGGTTAAAAAAAAGAGGTTCAATCGCAACTATTCAACTATCAAAAAAGCGTAAATCGTATCAAATTCGCATAGTTTTTACATAATAGAATCGTGATTTGCTTTCGCTATAGAGCTTTGGCAGAATCCCACATGTCTACATGTTATATATTATAAAGTAACCGATGTCTTACCGCTCTGACTTTATCACACTACAATAAACCCCTAATATCAATCGGTTCAGACATCAAATCAGTAGTGTAAATTTGATACAGTTTGTCTTTTTTCCATTGAGGTGTAGGTTGTTAGCTTCAAACCACTGTACCACTTTAGTGAGAGAATTGTTTACTTCGAGTTCGAGTTGTTTCGTAACGATTTATTTTAAACAAAAGTGATGTATCATCAGCAAACAATACTATTCCATGATTGTTCTTGGCAAGGTAAGGAAAATCGTTAATATAAATGAGGAATAGAAAAGGCCCTATTGAACCTTGCGGAACCCCCATTTTTACAATCGATCCGGAAGACTGCTTTCCATTGACGTCTACCTTTTGCATCCTATTTTTTTACTAGCTGCTTACAAATCGAACAACTTTTATCCCTACAGTTCAAGTAATACTTTCTCAGCTCTCAAAATACGAATTTACGGGTCTTTTTAGAGAATTTGGCTTCTTGACTCTAAACTAGATAGAGAGAACTGACCAAAAACCATCAGAGTTCTCTCTCATGGAAGTTATGATACTCAAAATTTAAGAAACAAAGTTTTGTTTACTTGCACACTGCTCTAGTTAAAAAGCTCAAGTGGAGTACAGATGCTGCGATAAAATCGCGACGAATGCCTCCATACAGTCGCTTGTACTACAGCCTCTCAAGCCGATCTCGAGAGATGCATTTCATCTCGAGATGTGCTAAGCCGGCGCGTAAAACTTTATAGCCTTTACCCCGGATCGGAGCCGCGCGCCGCCGGGAGGCTGCGCTAGTGCTCACAACAGCCTGAATAAAACATTAAATCCGCGGAAACCTACTCTCTTTGATTAACGTCGTAATCGTTAAGGCTTCCAAATAAAAAGAACTCTGCCGAGTGCCTCCACAAACACACTGAATATTTAATAAACGTAGGAAATTTTAACTCGAAGTGCATTTTACCACAAAAATCCTTGTAAACTTACGTAAAGCGATCGTGAGAACACTAAGCGAACCTTTCAATTTTCCTCGTTTATTTTGTATGCTTTTGTGCGAAGTATACTAAAGTTTAGTTTAAACTATAGTTTAGTTCCTATTGAATGCTCTGCTAATACTAAAGTCTTTGCGACTGCACCTTCTTTCCTTACTAAAAGTTGGCTTTTATTTAGCTGACCCAAGAGTTAGATCTATATACTTATATTGTACAGAGGTAAAGTTTGTGAGATTGTAGGGGGTAATCTCTGGATCTACTGAACCGATTTTGAAAATTCTGTTAACAATAGAAAGCTATATTATTTGTGAGAGTGATTGAATTGGACCTGAAAAATGAAAATACTTTTTTGTGGTAGTCGGTAAGTAAGTATGGGGCAGTATACGAGTATATTCGTATCGATTCATTTGATCATTTAGCGCTACAACAAACTAATAACTAGAAACCAATTAAGCAGTTTTAATTGCCTTCAATTTGTGTTGTAATAACACAATAGGTTTAAATAAATCAATATATCTCACTGGCCGATACAACAGTATACTTGAGTGGCAACTATTAAATTATCCAACAATGTTACCCGTTTGTTATTATCGCCGGTAATGGAATAGTGATGCTTGTTGAATTACGACACTGCTATAAAGTTACAATTCCAGATTACTATATTACTGTTCAATACGATTTGAAATGAAAATGCTTCATTTCATGTGGGACAACTTATACGACTTAAGATAAATCCGTATTTTATCAGGTTTACAAAGCAGATTCTATTTTTAAAAGGTTCAAATTCTATTCTCAATTAATTATCTATCTAATAAATTAATTATCTATCTATTCAGAAAGTGCAGATGTTATTCACCGTTAAAACAAACTATATTTAATTGATTAAAACGTTTTAAAGTAAAGTAAAAAGTGTGTGCTTGCAAATTAATCCCAAATAAGCATCCTAAATCATTATTTTAACTAGGAGTTGAGAATGGGCACTTTAACTTAATAAACACTACTTGAATATAGTAAGTAGAGCGTGTTCTGATGTTTCTTCACTACCTAAGTATTATTATGGCTTTGATTCACTAGTAAGTTTACTTCGAGTGTAACTTCAACTTATAATGGCTAAGAAAGTTCTCGTCGCTCTTTTATTCTTGTTGCAAAAATACTACGCGGTTGGTTTCTGTATTTTATTTACTTAAAAGTTCTTGTCTTGTTTATTAGAGGTTGAAAACTTTAATGCTGTTATGAATTGAATTTGGTAAGCAATAGTGATTCATTTAAGTATCAAGACTTTGAACTACTTATCGATATAGTTTTGAGAACAGCAGTAAGATCTAACTACATCTTGTTAATTGATATCGTTGAACTAGATGAGCAACAAGTGAATATAATTAAAATTATTAAAAAATACGACTGCCGTAGCCCGTATTGAATTTTTCCAAAAATTTATAGCCCGTGTCACTCGGGATATTGAACTATAGTGTTATATATTTTTGGAATCTACTCATCATTTTCTAGATGATGATTATATAGTTAATCTTATTTTCGAATATTTTTTTTCAACTTTAGTCTTTAATGCGGGACCATGGACACCCCATAATTTTTTTTTTAAATTTTACTAGCCTATGTCACCCGGAATAAGCTAGGGATTCTAACGATACCTCATTTATCAAAATCGGTTTAGGCGTATAGAAGTTATGGTGGAATATACAAACTCACATACATACATACATAGCTACATGAACCCTGTAAACAATGTACTCCTTTTTTCAGGCAGTCGTATAATAACAGCGATGCGACGCAACGAGACGCGATATGACTCTAATCACTCACTCTCTAAATGTTAATTAGAATCTCTAAATTTAGTGCTTATCGTATTCGACCAGAAGTATAGTAAATATATTCCATTCGTAAAGCTTATTTTCCATAATGGTTGGATAGTAAGAAATAAAAGTAATAACAATATACTCTCAGTTTTTCTGTCACTTCATATTCAAGGCACTTACAAACCGTATTATAAACGTTGTTAATACGGGCACGAGAGATGAAACGACTCCCTTCGTGGAGAGCAGGCTTATTGAATCTGAAGCGCTTTGAAAGGCCGCAGTCGAGGCGACAGAATCGCTGTTCCGCCCGAATACGATTAGCCCTTTGAAGGGCCCGCGATAAACTAATATGCGGACTAGAATGGTCCTTAAAACCCTATTTAGTGTATGAACACACTTGCGACATGTTGAAGGCGAAACACTACGATCGTCGAATTTATTCCAATGCCCATACAAAATACTGAAACGTTAAAAAACTTCAGGACTCGGGACTCGTAAAAAGACGTGTTCGACCAAGGCCAGGCATCGTATAAAATTATAATATCTTATCGTTGACCATTTGTTCAGATAATCACCTTGAGCCTGGTACCTAATTGGTTAACCCCTCGAGCGTCGGGCGCGCCACATAGGCGCAAAAAATTTTGTAACGTTGAGCGTCGAGCGCGCTAGTGTGGCGCGGAATCTGTCTTGTTGTCTTTGGCAAGTGGATGATTTTTACATAAGCTGTATTTATAAATGTGTGTAGTCGGAACGTATTAGTTGGTCATCAAAGAATGACATTACGTCAAGAATTTTGGGTACATGTTTCTGAACTATTTGTATTTTAGCAAGGAATCTGTGGACTCGTAGTTTTTTGGTTTTTTGTGAATTGCAAAAAGGTGTTTGGTGTGTAATAAACCAGTTTCTAATCAAACAAAAGGTACATATATCGATATGTATTAGGTGTCAGTTTATTTTATGTAATTTAAGTGCCAGTGTTCGAAAATATTATCACAAAATTAGTGAAAAGTGAGGAAACATGGCGAAGTTTATGGTGTATTTTACCAATTACGATTTTATTATCGTAAATATACTTTTACTGAGCTTTTACGGAGATCAACAAATTTATATTCGAGTAGGTAGTTTCATAACGAACAAAACGGTATAAGATACATGTAAAAACCTTGCAGCATAATCTAGAAATATGAAAATTACAAAATGTATGCAAAAAAGATCGAGTCGAGGTCGACACCCCGCGACGCTCAAAGCACTCGCTGCTTATCGGGGCGCGACGCTCGAGGGGTTAATAGTGACATAATAATATAATATCAGTGATCTACTGAGGTATAATAATAATAAATATTTCATTTCAGGCCAAGTACCCATAGGTCCATAATTTAAAATGTAAAGTCTAAAAACTTAAATCTAAATACAATTAAATCATAGTCTTTAAGTATTTTGTTCAGTGATTTATTTTCGGGTTTAAACTCATAGTTGCATCAAATCGGCTGGAGATTGTGTTTTAACTACTAACAAGAAATAATTAGCACTTTTAGCAACTAGTAATTTAAAATTCCAAAACTATAACATACTAAGTAACAGAGAGAGAGAGAGAGAGAGAGAGAGGGAGAGAGATATACATTTCTGCATCTTTAATACTAAGTGTCGTTTACATTTGTCGTAAGTTTACGTATTTTATCATTTTTTTCTTAAATACATTATCGTTGTCTGATGGAGCACGGTTCACGATGCATTCAGTTATATCGAAACGAAAAGTCACAGAGCAAAATGTTTTGAAACAAAAAATCGCATGTGTGGTTCAAGCTGCTATACTCAAAATGGTTTAAGAATAACCCTATTTTAGTGGTGGAGGCTTTCTTCATTCCCCGCAACATTTCGCATTCATCCCCTCGGCCGGTGATTTAGAAGGCGCCCAAGTGTCGGCTTTTTGAAGTAGAGATTGAAATAAAACTATTTCTTGCGGCTTTATCGCGACGTTGAGTCCCTTCTTGAGGGCACTTCAAAGTTAGTACGACTCTAGAATTTCAAACGAAACCTTAAAGCGGTCACGAAAATATTGTATTAGAAGGGATAACGATATAAAAATCCGAGGATTACCGCAGTCTTGTGCTAAAAAGGGTTCCGAAAGATCCTATCCTATTATCGTAATATTTTGTTAGTTCTCGCGATCCTACATCAATTTGATTCAAGATTTACACATAGAACCCATATTATAACGTCATTTTTGTTAACGAGAGAGATAGTTAGAAATAGTCTGGTATAACACATGCAGGCTACTTTTTATTTTTAAATTAAAGATATCCCGCACGATCCAAAAAACCTCAATCCACGCGGATGAATTATCGGGCATCGGCTAGCTATGAATATGAAACGTTATTACAATGATTCCTTATTGGCGTAACTGTTCCTCTGTTATCAATAAGCGGCCAGCAGATATCAGCCTATAGCAGTAACGGACTCGTTTATCGCACGGGCTCTAAACCGCCCCATAAAGCGGAGGCCTCGCGCGAGGCTTATCGGGCCCCCGGGGAGCGATCGCCCGTCGCCGCGTGAATGGTTTATGGTTAAATATGGCGACAGTGCCATAAGGGGACGTGGATCCTAAGCCCTAGTTTCGTAGCGTCATTACTTGTACGAGGAAAACGAAAACATTTTGGAATCCCTCTGTGCATTGTCTTCCTTTTCTTTATAGGTCTTTTCGTATAAAAGTATTAGCTTTTACTCACGACTTCGTCCGCGTGGACTAAATTTCAAACCACTTTTTTACTAAATTAAGGTATTTTTGTTTCGCGCGGGAACTGCTTAAGTGTTTTGTGGCATGAAGCCGTACTTTCGAGTACCCACTGAGCCTAGGTAATAAGTGAAACACTTCGCGGCTCTGGGCTATCGCATGCAGGCAGATATCCGACGTAAATCCGTCAGAACCCGGGGCCCTTTTTTGGGATTATGTATTATTCCTGACTATAATCTATTTAAGTGTCAAATTTAAAGTATAGACACTGTAAAAGCAGATCAAATAATTCCTTAAGGTTGGGTTCTATTAAAGTAGCGAACAGTTTAGAGTCACAAAAAGGCAGAATGGCACCGCGCAAGTGACGCCGGAAGGCTTATCGGCTCCCGAGGGAACACGGCCCGATCGCGCGAACGCTGCGTATAGACGAGCGGTGATAACTTTCTGCCGGAACTACGTAGGTACCAAATAAATATTCGAGAGCGAAACATTCTCTTTTTATTCTGTACTCTATTTTTTTTTGCTTGCACATAAAATTACATGTGTAGGAAACCTAAATTAAACCAAGACATTGATAAACTTAGGGGGAACACACATAATTTCACTCAAAGACAGCCACGTCATGCACAATATATTGGTCGTACTTACTTAAACAGAAAGATATACACAATAGATAAATCATTATTTAATTACTTACTAAATTCAAAATCACCGAAAAATTGAACAATATTTTCCGTGGGAATTAGATAAACTTATTCAACGCGGACGAAGTCGCGGACATCAGCTAGTCTCAAATAGGTATGTAAGTGATATCAAACACAAAATTATTATTCGCTAAAAGTCTTAGGAGTTCCAATCACTTAAATCTCCTCAAGAAAATATAGTCTTTTTGCCATTCACAAAACAAGTTGAAGATCACGATGATATCTCGGAACGGCAGCATCCCGCCCGCGCCGGATCATACTCGAGGATCTGATTGTCATCGTCGGAGGGGGGGAGGGGGGTGGCCTCGCTGTTTTTGTGGCCGGAACAATGATTGAATATCTAATGACGTTCACGATGACCTGCAGTTAATTAATATCCCCAAAATCTTCACGCATAAGGAAATATATTTATATTTTTTACGCCACTATAAGTTAGCCGTTGACTGCAATCTCTCATTGTTTATGAGCAACGAACTGATTCAAATTTAAAGTATTTTTGGTTCAAATAAACTTTTACGAGTGCTTTTGAATCGCCAAAGGAATCAACCATTGGTTCAGAATGCCATTCCCAATGGGAAGAGCCAGAAATAAACACTTTTTAGTTTTAAAAACTGAGACTCATATTTTTGTATTCAAATAAACTTTTTAAGTGATTTTCAATCGTCGAGTGAATCTACCATAGGCTCGGAATGGCATTTAAAACAAACAAACAAAATTAATTTCTTGTTGAAAAAGATTTTGACGGATTGCACCTGAGCGAATCCGAGGATTGCGTATTTAAGTTGTGAGTTGGAGCAGAAACACACAGAGTCGGTGTTAATATGGCATATATTTACAGATGAATGTTAAACTTATATACTAAGAAATAAGTTACATTGGAGTGGGGAAAACCTTGTAATGATCATGAAGTGCTTACTAAAACATTAACATAAAACTTATTTACTACTACGTGACAAAGTGCGAACTAAATATAATTAAATTGTAATAAATCAATTTGTAACCTACATATCTATGGTCACGTATTTGTAATGGTGGGATCCCACGGCCCGTGTAAGTGCCATAGGTAACAGGTATCGCTTAGATAAAGTGAACGTAAAGCGTCAATTCAATAAGTGACAATATAATTATTTACAGGTGATCCTACGAGTACGGCACGCTTCGGCCACGGCTAGTTACACTTAACGCTACCAGAAGCTTGATGTTTCTTACATTATTGGGTGTGATTACAATCAAGGATTAAATTTTGATTAAAAAGAGATAATTTGGAAAAAAAATTATGTGTAAAAGTTTGAAATGAATCGAGGAATTCACCGAAAAAAATATTCGCAAAGAGAAAATTACCCGAAACATCGCTTCGCATAAAAGAGGAATTGAGATCATTATAAAGGTGCCAAAATGTAATCAAATTTCCGAACGTACTCATTTCTATTGTAACATACTGTTAGCATCCAGTAAATTATATAAATAAATTGTATCATCGTAAATTGGCGACAAAAGTTTACCTCTCGCTTTTGCTTGCGTAATGTAGCGAGGTTCTGACTACTAGTCAATTAAATGCTTTCTTACTGATTTTTAAACAGAGATTTTAATAGATCTCCCAAAAATCATTAGTTTTATGTCGAATAACCATATCGAACTATCGATTAAAGTAAAAAAGTGCGTCGAACTTTGATAACGTCACGTTAGTAAGTATTCATTCAAAATGAATACTTACTAAGTACGCGTTTTGACGTTTGAAAAGAATTGGATCCAATTAAAATAGGAGCAGTATTTAATTAGGGTGTGATACTTGAAATATAATATTTATAAAGTAAATAATTAATATAATTAATCAAAGATAGTAATAATTTGCGTGATTGTTATCTACAACTCATATCATCATATCAAAGCTTCGCTAGCCAGCTCACACAAAATAATGATCTCATCTCAGAATGAGAAGTGTTAAGACCATAGTCCACAATACTGACGTTGCCAAGTGTTTGGTTTGGAAGACTGACTGCCATCACACCTTAAAAAATTAGGTCTTAAAGACGCAGGTTTCCTCGTGATGTTACTTTCGCCGTGAAAGCAAGGGATATTTGATTTTTTAAAAAGATATCACCAACCTAACTCCAAAAAGTTAGACTTACATGACCCGGATTCAAACTCCCGACCACTCAAATAGGAGCTCAAAGTCTGAACTAGGCTGTCTCCGTTTTAGATAAAATATTATAATTTTATTACTAGAAGTTTGTTATAACCAAATTTGATGGTACTTTAAGTCACTTATTTTCCTTAAAATCGTCGTTTTCCAACCATACAATTAGCATGAGTGTAATTTAATAATGATTGGAGTGTCGCTTATCGCGCTCGGACCCTCTGGCCCTCAGAGCCCTGAATTATTTACAGTGCTTAAATAAATAGCCTTCGAACAGTGATATTTAAAATTTATTTTTATTATAGACTGCAGTTCTGGAACTGTAATCTCACCTTACTAATATTATAAATGCGAAAGTTTGGATGGATGTATGAATGTATGGATGTTTGTTACTCAATTAAGCCCCAACGGCTGAACGGATCTGGCTGAAATTTGTCACAGAGATTATAGTCTGGAATAGCACATAGGCTACTTTTTATCCCGGAAAATTAAATAGTTCCCGCGGGAACCACAAAACCTCAAACCACGCACACGAAGTCGCGGGCATTAGCTAGTCAGGCAATAAAAATAATATCCCTGAGTTTGTTGTGGTTTTCCTCGGCCAGAGTGGTTGGATTGTTATTAGCTTAAAGCTTAAGTTCGGGTAAGGAATTAAGACCATTACGTCACATTTACGTCAGTTTGAAAGGCATAACTATCAAAGAAGTCAGGTTCTACGATAATAATTGTCCGCTCTATAGTCAGGTGTAACTCTACGATCGTGAATTATTCAGGCGGCGTTACAAATTTCGTTTCACCGTCGACGCGAATTTGTCCGTTTAAATAGTTGCCAATTCTGTGTTAGTTTGCCAAATTGGGTCACAAAATTAAATTGTCGCAGACAAACGGCTGTATGCGGGGCGGGAGGCGGGAGGTGGGGGGAGGGGGGGGGGAGGGATACTCCAGAATAAGCTAACATTAATTACACGTTCGGGCGCT
Source organism: Erebia epiphron (assembly GCA_963932025.1). NCBI lineage: Eukaryota > Metazoa > Arthropoda > Insecta > Lepidoptera > Nymphalidae > Erebia > Erebia epiphron. Next base: position 276,357 of record OZ009947.1, on the reverse strand, counting down.
GAGCAAATGCTACAATAATTTGTTATACATGAAGCAAATATCGGCTAAATTGATATGTATATTAGTGTAGGCACCTCGAACTGTATTTATAATACTGACGTTATATTTTTGATCAATTCAAGTATAGTTAGTTTCATCAAAATCCTGCAAGATGTAACCCTGGTTAAAAAAGAAAAGATCTGAAACTGTGCAGTACCCATAAACTTATTAATGGCTTTAGAACAAAATTATTAGATGATGCCCGCAAATTCATCTTCGTGAACTCAGTCCCTCGGAAACTCCTTGATTTTCCGGAATAAAAGGTCCTTCCCCGGAAAAAACCTACCTCTGTAACAAATTTCATCAAAATCGGTTGAAAACATAGGCCGCTTAAGCGTAGCAAACAGACAGACATAGTACTTTCACATATTTAATACTAGCGAATGCCCACGAATTCGTCTGCGTGGTTTGAGGTTTTTTTGTTCCCGCGGGAACTCTTTAATTTTCCGGGATAAAAAGTAGCCTCTGTGCTACTATAAGACTATAATCCAGGCTATAATCTATCTCTGTACCAAATTTCAGCCAGACCCGATGAACCGTTGGGGCGTGATTGAGTAACAAACATTCATACATCAATCCATCCATCCATACATCCATCCAAACTTTCACATTTATAATATTAGTAAGATCAGTATGGATATGTCTTATACTTATTTCTCTTACTAGTATTTGTTGTTTTTTATTTCAGTTTATTTAAAGGAATGCACGAAAAAAAGAAGCAGGTAATGAAATGGCCAAGTTTAGACCTCCAAAATTCAGTCGTCCATCTAGTTACTGAATTGGATCAACATTGCCGCGAAATAGAACGCTGTCGCAACTAGAACACATTGTTCCTCAAAATTACAAAGCGTAAATAACTTGACGTATAAAAGCTCTATAATACATGAAAAAGTTATGTAAAAAAGATGAAAAACTGTCTTCAAAGCTCCCTTACCTTCCTTCCTTGGAGCATGTCAAAAAACGCGTAGCTCTGCGGATTAATGATCCCATGTTTACATAAGGAAAACAGGCTCAAAAGGAAATGGGTACTTTATTATGTTTTATGGCGGGGCCACGGCCCTCTTGCAGAAGCGACAGTTAAATGTATTTACCCGAACTCAAAACTTAAATACAAACAGCCACGTAGTTTATTTTTATTTTTTTAGAAACTTACATCCAAGTTTGAACCCATAACGTTAAATCGCTTGGCGATACGGCTTTGCAATCAGGGTGAACACTAGCCACAGCTGATGACTTCGTCCGCGTGGATTAAGGTTTTCTTAACCGCAGATATAATGATAACTTTTGCTCACGACTGTGCAGTTCGTTTCATTTGACCATTGAAATAGAATCAGTACTAAAATTCCACATCTATGCATCTGACAATTATAAGGTACAACTTCAAACTTGCGTCGTAGAAGATCGATGTTACTGATCTTCTCAGGTCAGTGGACACATAAAATGCGGCGAAGGCATCGATTGACAAAAACTGGGTTTTGGGAAACGGGAACATACTAGTAAGAAATACGTCAAAATTAACTGGTACCTATATCACGAGTTCGCTCCCGCTTATGCGATAGATCCGTGGGCCGTGGCCCGTGGGCCGTGGCCCTGGAATACACACGCAAAACACGCGGTTAGTGGAAAACATGTCTGAAATCAGTTAAGACGCGGACGCGCCTTGAGCGGCATTATCTGCGGCTTCCGCGGGATTTGGCCGGGGCCTGCGAACACGCATCCGGGAAAAATAAAAACCAATGCGAGTTTTTTTCTGTTTGAACATTGTAGGACTCGGTAATGAATTTAGCTATGCTATCCCGTTTTATCCTTTATTTTCTAACATTTATTTTTTTCAGCTAACTCGATGTCTTAATTGATTTAAAAACGAACATGTGTTAACTAAAAAAAACTTATTTAAGTTTCCAAGAAAAATCATCTTGAAAAACACCAGTTCTATGCTTACTCGAACTATTGAAAAACTTTTTGTAATTTTCATGCTACAATAAAGATCAATCAATCAATCAATCGTTTATTTGCAAGAAACATTGTACAGTTAAGATGACAAAATAATTAAAGATCAAACATGTATCGTCATTGCTGACGTGCAAATTTATAAAGATGGTACTAAGTCTCTAAATATTATTATCATTTTATCATATTTTATAACGGTTTGCGTACTCTTGTATGGTGTAAAATGCTTTGTCCATTAAAAATTCTTGTAGTGAACGCTTAAATTTATAATAGTTTTTAATATTAACAATACTTTCTGGGAGTTTGTTATATAGAATACAAGTCATAACAAAGGCGCTATTACCAAAATTTGTAGTCTTTGATGCCGGCATGCGGAGTTTATTTCTGTCTTTTACTTATTAAATTATTAATAAAGGTGCAGATTTCTTCGAGCAAACAATATTGACTCTAAAATATACATTGAAGGAAATGTTAAAATTTTAAATTATTTGAAATATGGCTTACAACTGTCGGTTTGATTTATATTGAACATTGCTCGTACACATCTTTTCTGTGCTTTAAAAACAGCATCATGACCCGCTGCGTTACCCCAGGAAATAAGCCCGTATCTTAAGACTGACGCGACAAAGGCATGGTATGCAGTTCTAAGAGTATCTATGCTGACCACCTTAGCGAGCATATAAAGAGCGTAAGAGCATTTGCTCAATTTATTACATACAGCTTCAAGGTGCGCCTTCCAATTTACATTGTTATCTATGTGAAGTCCTCAAAATTTTGTTTCATCAATTTCTTTAATTTTTATATCGTCATAAGTAATGTCAAGGGGAATAATTCGGACGGAAAGGGGACTTATTTTTATTTCTAAAAATCATAACTATAACTATAACATAAGATATTTAAAAATCAAATCAAATCATAATCAATTATTATCTAATAGCGATTACGATACTTCAATAAAACCTGATCGGTCGACTAAACACACTGTCAACAAATCCCGCGGTAATACAAAACACTTAATCCACGCGGATGAAGTTGCGGACATCATCTAGTAGAGTAATAAATGAAGTTGTAAAACTAAAGTAAACGTAAAAAAATACCAGCTAAGCGCAACGCGAAGTTCCCTTTGAAGTTTACGGCGCTGTGGAGGAAACCTAAACACGTAATAAAAGCTTTAGTGGGGCCTCATGTTGACTAATTGATGTGCAGGTGGAGCTCCTGCTGAAATGGAATGATGCCTACGTAAAACATAAATTCTTTCTTGCTGATAATTAAACAGAGGGTCTTCCAAAGGACTTAAAATTCACCACCTCGGTTAGTTTACATTTAAAATTAATGGTTCCCGCGGGAACCGTAATACCTCAATAAGCCGGGCGAAGTCGCGCGCATCAGCTAGTAATCTATAGCCCCACAAACTTATCTGACCTTGAGAGAGCGTCGCTAGTATACATATATTAAGAATAAAATAAAAACCAAAAATAAACAGGCATTAAAATTAGTTCAAATTTTGGCCAGATAAGTTGGTGGGACTATTAACTGGAGTTCAAGAAAAAGCAAATAAACAAAAGCAGATTGTGGCTGTTATTTACCCTACGTAGATATTGCGGGTGACAGCTAAAGACTGCTCAAAATAGGAAATTAAAATCAGAAATAGTTAGTCACTAGGGTGCACTAAAAATAGATTTTTCGAAAATCAACCCCACTGAGTTGCCACTCAGTAGTCAGTAAACAAAGTCACGATTTTTTTTTGACAAAATCTTTAAATATTGTTTGAAGCTCTCCATAGCTAAGGTTATAAACGTTATTTACCAAAAAAACTCATATAAAATTTATTTTCTACAGCAAAGAATAATAACAATATTATAAATGCAAAAGTGTGTTTGTTTGTCCTTCAATCACGTCGCAAAAAAGCAACGGACCGACGACGGTTTTTTTGCATGGGAACCTGGACAGTGACATAGGCTACGTTTTATCGAGCCTATTTATAAGCCTTGTTTATAAACTTATCGAGTCTAACAGAAATCTAGGTTATAACATTCTATATCAATCACAAATAATACAACAGTATTGTCATGTTTTAGCTGAAATTGATCCAATAAATCATTAACCTAAATTTTTAAAGAATACTAAAGGACTTAACCTCAAACGTTATTCAGCATAGCCCGTGCTTTCAGGAATCGTCTTAATAATTAATTGTTCAGGCGTCAAATCGAACACACAAAGTTTAAAAGCGTGTTCGATGAAAAACTAGATGGATGTCCATACAAAAAGCCACGATGATGGATGGTCGCAATAATAATTAATACGAAATTCGTATTTGAACTGTTAAATTACTTTCACGTTTTCTATGGCGTCGTACCGCGTTGCGTCGCGTGGCGTCGCTTCTGTCGTCACCTAGGACAACGGATAAGGGCCCCTACACACACAATTCGTGGTTATGCGACTATCGTTGTTGCATCACAATTTAACTCGATGATTTTTAGGTATAAATTAAGGCTATCTTACTGATATTGTCATTAATGAGAATATTTAGATGGCTGCAACTTTGTATGAACCTGTTGAAATTACTGAGTCGAGTTGGCTGAAATTTTGAATGGAAATAGTTTATACCCCGAATAAGCACATAGCTGTCAAATTTAAACCCCGAAAAAAGGAGTTCCTGCGGGAAAACCTTAATAAACGAAGTCGCGGGCATCTTCTAGTTCATCATATGGCGGCCTAATTTTGCGCTTTTGTAATAGTAATACATTTTAATTCTATCATATCAATTGCAATAAGGTTCCGCAAGCAATGTTAATACCTATTCTGAGTCTTAAATATATAACATGTTTTGTAGTTACTGAAATATAAATGTGTGACAGACAAACGAACAGACAGACGGACTAGTTGTTGTTTCTTTTTTTCAGTACGGAACCCTAAAAAGGCCAAACTGTGTCAGTGCAGTTAACTGTGTCAATTGGATGCATTTGCGGCCATCTTACTGCATTCCGAGAGCATCTCAGACGCCAAGTGAGCCTGAGTTCGCTCACAGCTCCGGCATACTCACTTGATATTAGCAGATTTTATAAAAAGAAGAAGCTTAAAGACTTAACGAGTTCTTAATAGTTATTTGTTATACAAGAGTGAAAAGTTGTTTTTTAACCGCGTGCTCAATTTTGATGACCGAGCAAGCGAAGGATTCTAAAATTGAATCACGAGCGCAGCGAGTGGTTCAAAAATTAGAATCCTGAGCGTCAGCGAGGGAATCAAAAGAGCACGAGGTGAAAAATCTTTTCACTCGAGTGCAACACGTAACTTTTCATCCCACCTCAGCGAGGAAATGAAATACTTCTCGCGTGATTGTTGAGGGAGAAAGCTCATTTCCGCATTTTTAACAGTTTCAGTCAATTCTGTTGGCGTCAAATTAACTTCTTCGTCACTAGAATTACTCATTTTAGGTTTTTCACTTATTTTCAATTTTCTTGTTTTTAATCGAAGGTTTTAATTTTAAACAATATGACGTGAAAGAAAATGGTGCGCGCAAAGCAAATTAAAAAAGTACACCAGTACCAGTACCAGTGGTAGATTCATTTGACTATTCATAAGAACTTGTAAAAAGTCTATTTGAATAAAAATAATTTGATTTTGATTTTGATTTTGACCAAGAAGGTTACGAGTGTGAGTTTTTAACAAATTAAAAACGGTTGTATGGAAATTCGGCACCATAGAGGTAGAAGTAAATAGGTTTTAATGATATTTTGAATTCACAAACTTCATAGACGAGTGATATTTATTAACGTGCACACGATGTTCTAAATTCAATTTACTTTATCCTCAAGAGGCTTACGGCTAACGGTCTAACGGCTTTTGCATTCAGATATCGAAGCGTAAAAATAATCTTTCCGAGATGGTGGGATGAAAAAGTACATGTTAATATAGAACTTATTTAAATTAAGAATTGGTTGTCTAATATATCTGTGAATATCTAACAAAAACATTACAAAAAATTACTTGAATGAACCAATGCTACAAGATAACCAAATAAGCAAAAGCCACAGAAAAGACTTACAGAAAAGAATAATATAAACGCTTTAATTTGTTTGATAAATGATGCTAAATTCTACTAATTCTATTCTCGTCTGCACAAGTCTATACTTCTCATTGCACGCTGTTTTTTAAATAAGTCAAAGTGCGGCTTAAAACTCTGTACAAGTGAATAAAAAATAAACAAAAACACTTCCATTAAAACTTTATACGCTCATTTCTGTTAACTCGGCAATTTAAATTTATTTATTAACATTAAACGCGATGTTCTGTTTTGAATGTCCAGATAAGCGCATCGTTATAAGTGATTAAATTATATTTAAAAAGCTTTAATGCTGATTTGTTTTCTATATTTTAATAGAATCATGCAACAGTACAAAAAGGCATGAAATGTATGAAACGCTTTCAGGATTATGGCTCGCGTCCAAGGATTCATCTCGCAGTATTTCAACTTGAATGGAGATAAAACGGGATTACACTTTAATTAAGAGATTACTGGTACCTGCTAGGTTTGCTTTTCATAATTTTACTTTTCTAACGTTTTGCTCATTTTGTTTGAGTGTTTCCGGCTAATCGATATAGATTGTATGAAACGATTAAGGCGAAAACACACTACTCTGCATCGAAGCGGAATAACGTTTTGTCCAGATATCTAGCGTGCGCGCTTAAAAGTATACAGGGTTTCTCGAAAATCCCACGGTAAGTAGCTCTTTGTTTTTCCGGCCTATGATCTTGTCTTTTACCATATTGCATGCAAATCGGTTAAGCAGATGGGCAGACAAACAATTCTAATATTAATATGGAGTCTGCCAATACGCACATAGTCAGCGTAGTGGACTATGACAAAGCCCTTCTCATTCTGAGAGGAGACTCACACTCAGTAGTAAACCGGCGTTTGCAAATTAACATTATAATGATGGAGTATGGATATCCATCTTTATTATTATTATCATCAAAAACGTCTTTTTCTTTCAAGATTTCGTGTAAAATAAACGTTTGGCAAGAATGTATCTCTGAAATGAAGCGATATATTAAAATCTGATTACAATTTGATAGCAGAACCGATAAAGGAACATTACTTACTTCACAATCCGTATCGTCAATTTGGATTCAATATGCTTATATCGAGGACGATCAAGAAGGTATTGTACCCAAATGAGAACAGTCATAATAGATTTAGGTAATGTGCCAGCTTTTATGGCAGCTATAGGAGCACGTTACCGGGTCACCTATTCAAGTGTTGACCTCATTATAGTTCTTTTGTGCCTTATGATAAGTACTTCTTTAAATTTGCATTTGATTGATGTACAAGAAATCATAATTGATGGGGTTATAAACCTTGATACTTCTGAACAAAGAGTTGTCAGATTGGATAACAAAACAGTTATGTCGCTCGTAATGGACTCCTGTTGTACTCTTTTTTTCATTACATTACACAAATTCAGTAGGTATAATCGGCGATGAATACATTATTTTATGCTCACTCAATAATAATGTATTATTATCTGCAAATTACTCTGACTAAATAATTCTGACTGATATTTTTGAAAATAACTATACTTTTCTTTTTGAGAGAAAGCGGTTTCATTAGCAAAATCAAATTCAACTATTATTAGTTTTCAATTTACATATTGTCTGATTGACGTAATATCAGCTTTAAATAATTAGATCAAGTAAAAGTACCTATAATTTTCAGCAGATAACTTTAGTCTGCGTTTCTTAAATAGTTAAAACACGTATTTTCCTCTCAAAGTTTTAAGACGTCATCACTATATGTTACGCTCCAAATGCTTTCATATTCATAAAAGTGGAGACTAACCTAAAATTAAGTAGAGTGGATGGGTCGCGGAACCCATTAGATTTTAGATCCTAATATTAAAGTCGTAAAGTTGAACTTCTCTTGGATGAAGATATTGATCGCAGTTTTGCTCAGATATTAGTTCTGGGTTACCTTGATTTTATTTTATCTCTCAGTGGCTGTTTCCGATGGCTCCGATTTCACATAAAAACAGGAAATGTAGCGTCTCACAAGCTTTACACGTCGTACATTTAACTCTATTTACCGAAATTGTAATAAAGAAGAATAATTGGCAAAACGGTCCTTGTTGCGGTGCTTTTCGGAACTGTTTTACACTGGTGTAGTTTATGACCATCTAGATGATGGCCGCGACTACGTAAGGGTGTAGTTTAGATAGAAATTCCCTATATCACTACAAAACCCAAAAGAGTGGCTTCAAACAATGTCGAATCGAACATTTTAGATTCTAATGCTTTCTAATTATAAGTCGGCTATGATGGCGTCTGGCGTCACAATTAACAGTTAGTTGTAACTGAGGGTGATAAACGGCTAGGTGTGTGAGTCAAAACGAGCCAGATTTACAATGGCATTAATAAGGATAGGTAAGCATTTAGTGTGCGGACGAATTGCGAGCTGTGACGGATGCCTGTGACGCCCGCGTCGTTTGACGCTAATGTAATGATACATGATCACTGAAATATATTAATAAGGCTACCTTTGTGTACGAACGGACGAATTGCAAGCGGTGACAGATGACTCTAGCCGCCAAGTGCGTCGTTTGACAGGCTAATGTACATAAAATTATATACTCCAGTCAAACTCGATGTAGAATGTTTAATAACAAAGCGTTGCTAGGCAACCGTCTGACAGCAGGGGTAACAAACATTTTTTTGAGATTATTTTTTTAAAGCAACTTAAGTTTTATCATCATCAATTTTATCTTGATTTTGAATATTACCAGTTGGTTCCCGCAGCTTCGCCTGCGTGGAGTTGAAATAGTAGTGCCGGTCATACTATCACATCATTCCCCTAAATTTGACGGGAAATTTATAGATTTGGCAACACTACACTACACCGATAATTTTATTACGGTTAGTTCAATAATACGACTCAATTAGAAATGCGCCTATTATTCAGAGTACTGTAGGGTTCTTCTGGTATTTTTTACTTGATGACATAATACAAAAATTGAAAAAGGTTTTTGACTACTTCCTAAAAAGCAAGAAACCATCAGGCATGTCAATAATATCAATCATTACAATTCATCATTAATAAAAATGTAATAAATGGATATTTACATGTGATTTTATTTGTGTATTGATCAATATTTATCTTTTGCTTGACTTTACGATTCATATTATGAATAGTTTGATTGATTTTGAAGGTAAAGTGAATAAAAGTATGAAATTGTGAAATATTGTGAAGTGATAACCCTAAAAATCAGCTGTTGTGGTTTGTTTACAAACATTCTACATCGAATTTAGCTGGAGTATAGTATACAATATGATCGCGTAAAAATAACGAGATAAGTAACGATACATTTCGGTGCTTGTGTTGGTCGCGGCCATTTGAATAATAATAATTTCTGTCTCGGCAGGCAATATGAACTGAGAGTGGACACCTATGCAGGTTATTATTAGACTGAATAAAATATTGCAATGAATAAAATATTGCTCTAATAGGCGAGATTATTTTATTGATGAACAATTTTTTTGAATAGGGAAATAAACCTTCCGTATATAAGTAGCGGCATCCATTGTTGCTGCTTGTTTTCGAATACATCTTCTGTTTCCCCAGAACTACAAATGCTCAACTACAAGTGCTTTAAAAGATCCTCAATTCCATTTGCTCTAACACACCAAACATTCATGGGTGCCGACTGCCGGTGTTCACTTAATACCAGGTGAACTGTCTGCCCATTTTCCGCTATTTCATACACAATACATGTTTAATATTATATTATAAATATATTAAGCATGTATTGAGCGAAAGATGGTGCGAAAGTGTGTCTGTCTGTCCGTCTGTCTGGCTCTTCTTTTCAACCGATTTTGAACAGGGTTCGATTGTATCCCAGGGAGTGACACAGGTTACTTTTCACCCTGGGAAATTAAAGAGTTCCCGCGGGAATTAAAAAATCGGCCAAGTGCGAGTCGGACTCGCGCACCGAGGGTTCCGTACTCAAGAAGTAGGTATTTGCGGTTCATTAACCTTTTGTTAATGAACCGCAAAACTAACTTTGTTTGTAGAGGTTTACTGTTAATATCAAAAAATTACGTTTGTTGTATGGGAGCCCCCCTTTAATATTTACTTTATTGATATTTAATTATTTATTTTGAAAGGTATATACAAGTAAATATTCTGTGAAAATTTGAACCGTCTACCTGTTACCGTTTTTAATATTGAGCAAAAAAATACGAAAAAAACAGGTTTATTGTATGGGGACCCCCCTTAATATATATATTTTTTAATTTTTAGTATTTGTTGTTATAGCGGCAACGGAAATACATCATTTGTGAAAATTTCAACTTTCTAGCTATCACGGTCTATGAGATACAGCCTGGAGACAGACAGACAGACAGACAGACAGACAGACAGCGGAGTCTTAGTAATAGGGTCCCGTTTTTACCCTTTGGGTACGGAACCCTAAAAACGTAACTATACGCGGACGAGCTTCTTCCGCGTGGAATAAGATTTATTATTTCCGGATGTCACCTAGTATAAAAACATGCAAAATATTCAGTAACATTGATGATAGATAATCCGTCCATTTTTTCGATTGTTTGAAATCTATTCGTAGAAATGTATTGGGTCTTATGAATGCCTATTAAATAATTCCTCGAAAGTCGAAACGAAACAACTCAAACTTCATGCCTTGATATTGCTTTTCTGGAAATAATTGATTAATGGCAAAAATAATTTTGGGCTGTTTTTACTATCTAATAGGCGAATAATTTGTTTTAATTTTGTTTCTGTGTCCAAGCAATCTCAAATAAATATTTATTTGTTTTATTTAAATTTATCACGTACTTACTGAGGAACTGTCAAAAACAAACTTATTAAATCAAACAAGTTTTTCCATATTTGATTGCAAAAGGGTTACATTGGTAATTGTTTTTTCAAATCTTCCTGCTAATTATTATAGCAATAATTAGACTAGAAATTATTGCTAAATAATAGCAATATAATTAGTCCCGATAATTATAAGTGTAGTATAATATGCTTTCAAAGCTGACAAGGAAACAAATGAAAACATTGTTACTATCAATTATTCATTTATCAGCAGTCTACAGTTTACCAATATTGGTATCTACTATGTGTAACCATAAATATTGGTACCAATTTTGAATTAACTTAATTTTGAGATTTGACTTTTACTGATTCAAGTCAAACCGCAGTTGATAGCTAATAGCTGCGGCTCGAAGCGACCGACGCTTGCACCAAAATAAAAGTTCTTAGTTAATAAATAAAGTTATAAGTAAAAGTAGTGGACGAAAAGTTTACAATTTACCTAATTTGAATAAATAAATATTAATTGATTGATTTATAAGACAGCGAAATTCAGGTGAATCACTAAAGGAGGTATTTCTTATTCAAAATATTTCTGCTGACTGGTACTCAATAGAATTAAGAATCTTGAATTTCGTAGTCTTCAGGAAGGAAACGGCTTCGACGGATATTAAAATTGCCGCTTCAATATTATATGAGATATTTTATAGACACTAAAATAGACGTGATCGTGGAATTATGAATTTAATCAGCGTGGGTTGCGGGGGCGAAAATAACTTAACATTATAATAGAATAAATGAGGTGTAAAAGGATAAAAATAGGTTCCTCCTACTTATAACGTCCAAATTATAATGTTTTTGTATACAATGAAATAATACTTTCAAAACACCTAATAATAAACTGTTTGTCGCTATCTTATTTGAATTTTAATAGTGTTTTATTTATTTGATCTCTATATCACTATATTGCAATCTAACTTGAAGTTAAAGTAACGGAAATAATTTTAAAACTGAAATGGATTATGCAATTTCGTAAAAATATTCTCCATATGTAGCTAATAAACATGTAACATCGATATATAAGTAGGTACTAGATAGGTCCTTTCATAGAAAAAAATTTGGCTTCCGACCTGCAGAACGCGTTCTACACCTGTCGCTGTCTCGCTTTTCAGACTAGATGGCGTTAGTAAATTAGGTCCACATTCTTTGTTTAACAGGGCCCGTCTATGTAAATTGAGGTCTTTGGTAATAAGTATGTTACTCATTTTTTGAGTATCATAATCGTAATCATAGAACTGAATGTTTCATTTTTACAATAATTATAATGCTGTTTTTCTTTTACAAAAGTTTTAATTGAACATCAGTTTGTTTGCCTGCATTCGATCTTCGTCTCCTGTGTTGTTCGGCTCCATGTAGCACCAGCCACCACTCTTATCATCCTCCCATCTTTGCCTTTGCCTTCCTTTACAACTTTTTTCGTTTTATACTCTACCTGTCTGCTACATTTTTAAAGCCCATCTGTTCAATCGACTTTGACCTATTTCTATCATTTTGACGGGAACAGAGATTGGCTGCATCCCGAGAAAGGACTTGGCTACTTTTCTATTCAAGAAAATCATATCTGTAGGATTTACCAAAATCCTAAATCTTCACGGAAGGAGTCACGTAAAGCATTTTAAATAAAAAAATATCTTAGAGGTGATTCAAACACAAAAAAAAGTACAAATGTTTAATTTTTCAGTAGAACTATCATAACAATATGCGCCATTTTGAAATCTGATATCTTGCAAACTTGGAACTCAGCCAATACAATATTATTTTCTTTGTTTGTGCCCACTGCAGACGATTCAAATCATCTTTTATTTATTAACTAGGTACTATTGATTTCGGTGCCAGTGTCGGTCGCACTCAAGCCGCAGCTATTAGGTATCGACTGCAGTTTGACCTGGATCTGTAAAATCTAGCCCAACTACAGAGGCGCGGCGCCACGCGGCACGTAGTGGCATATATTCTTTGTATGAGGTTGTACTGGAGCTGGGTTAAGTGTAAGCGACGCGGCACGGAGACGCACTGCGCAACGCGTCCCCGTACAAACTCATACAAATAATATTTGCCGAGACGTGCCGCGCCGCTGTGGGGCTGGCCTTAAAATTCATAAGTGAAAAGTATGATTATTCAAAATGAGTACATACACCGTATACTTTTTGAAGGTTGATTATACACAGTATACATATTATTTAAACTAAAGCTACGAGGGTTCAAAATCGCACCTGGTCAGAGAAGGTTAGATAGTTACCCTAACTCTTGCTTTCCGTCATTTTTAGGGTCGTAGTAAATGCTTGACAAGTTGCATAGTGCCCAATTGTACATACATACAACTGATAAGTTAAACAGATGGACTAATGGGACTTTTTCACAGTAGTTCAACTACACAATAATCATTTTACCGGATAATGGTTATAATTTCATTTGTATAATAGCCATTTATATTTATTCTTTGATTAGCCGATGCCTGCGACTTCGTCCGCGTGGTTTAAGTTTTTTGTTATTCCCGCGGGAACTCCTTAATTTTCCGGGATAAAAAGTAGCCTATTTCACTCTCCAGGTCCTCAACTATACCCATGCCAAAAATCACGTCGATCCGTTGCGCCGTTGAAGCGTAATTGAAGGACAAACCAACAAACCAACAAACAAACTGACTTTCGCAAATTTATAATATTAGTATGATATAGACTTCTTAATGTGCTTAAGAAAATCAGATGAGTTACAAAGTTAAGAAATATATCGTAGATAATATTTATTGACTAGCTGATGCCCGCGACTTCGTCCGCGTGGATCGAGGTTTTGTGGTTCCCGCGGGAACTTTTTTATTTTCCGGGATTAAAAGTATTCCAGACTATAATCTATCTCTGTGCCAAATTTCAGCCAGATCCGTTAAGCTGTTGGGGCGTGATTGAGTAACAAACATCCATACATCCATCCATCCAAACTTTCGCATTTATAATATTAGTAAGATTAAAATGTCATAAAAATTAATAAGCTACCCATTTTAAATGAATAGAAATAAAAAGATGTCTCAACCAGTCATTTAAAAAATGAAAAAATGATAACTAGAGTTTAACAATCCATTAGACACCGCAATAAAAAAGCAGTTTCCATTTTTACTGCTCTGTACCGACAATTTAATGTGTATTTCGCGTAGCAACATTTAATACGGCCATATTGTATGCCAAATGGATGTATATTTAAAAAATCCCTTCATCTCAACCGTAAACTTCCAAGCCGCGATAAATATCATTACTTTTCTGCTTTTACTACTGCGTTTATATTTTACTTAAATCCGCTAAGTACGAATCCATAATTTTGATAGGCTACATAGGTTTTTTCCAAAAAAATCTTACTACACCTAACAACATGCCGAAACTGGGCCGAAACTTACTTAAAATTAGAAAAAATATAAAAACGAGCAAATAATAAAAAAACAGTAAAATATATTACAATAATTGCTAAAATATGTATAGCAAGTGGATTCGGGTAGAATATGTGGCTAAGAAAAGAATACTAAGAAATCAGCAAGCAACACTACAACACGGCTTCAAAGAAAACCTATTGCTCGATAGAAAGATGAAATTCAGAAACATGAAGGAAACATGAAGAAAATATTAGATCCTGTAAACAGCTGAATAAAAACAGGGAATGAAAAAATAAGTTCTTCAAAGTTCACCTACTTGAATTTAGGTAGTATCTAGGACAATCAATACATAAATAATTGATGAAATTTGCCGTCGCCATACCGTCAGAAATCTCATTACCTCCATACATTTTCCCGTACGACCGTATATTTTGCTTAACATGTTTAAAACGTGTAGCTCAGGCTGTTCGAATAATTTTATCGGCGCTTCCTAGTCACGTACTGACACTTCATCGCGAGGGGAGCGAGGGGGATCCCCCCCCCCCTCCTGCAGCCTCCCCCCGGAGGGGGATGTGAGTGTTGTCACGAGGACACTTGTCTACAATTTTGACAGGGAGAGTCCTCTCAAATGGATTGAGCGCACCTGTGCGTGTATTTTTCTAGTTAATTAGGGAGCTCTTCGCCATACAAGCTTTGGGGAGGATTTACACCTAACAGAAATTTGGTACCCTGTCGAATATGCCGTTTGACTCTTTTGGGATTAAACTGTCGCAAACCCTTTGTAAATGATGCCGCGCAACATAACGTAACGATGCCGCGAATCGTAAGGAGCTATGGCAGTTTGTTAAATTAATACCTGCGAGGGCCGATTGGAAGTTTTTTTTACTTACTCGATCGCGTTAAAGTTAACTAATGTTACATGACGATTCCATTAAAATCATAGTTATCGATGAGCGAAATCTCACACTAGTCACTTTGATCAGTTTCTTTGTCAGTTTAAATGTCTGTTTGTATGTCTGTCTATCTGTTGACCGACGATATTGTTGAAATTTATATTATAGAGATATATTGGATATCGGGAAAGGACATAGGCTAGAAAAAAAATTACCTTCTCGTAATAAGACGCGCGCGAAGTCGCAGGCATCATCTAGTTAGTAAATAATATTATGGAGGCGGAGACAACCAGTAAACTCAAGTTAAATTTTAAAACGGCGCTTATTTAACATTCTGCAGAATTTATATTCGATCCCGTTTCGGGCGGCGCGGCGCGTTGCGGAGTAAAATACTGTTAACGGACAAATAAACTTCAGGGCTTTGTCTGCCGCGCGGGGACGAAGGGCGGCCAACTTTACCACTAACTGTCTGTCTTTATGTACCGAGCGTAAGATTTGTAGTTTGTAGATACTTAGGTACATTCAGCCAATTATTGCATTGGCGGCCAAAACACAACTTAAACGCGACCAGCACAAAGCTTCATACTGTGGACTATTCAAACGAGGCCTATAATGTAATAAGTGCTCAAAGGACTATTGTCTATTAATTAGTCTATGGTTCATCCTTGTATACATGCGAATTTCAAATAAAAATAACTGTTACTCCGCTGCAAAATTCGGCTTCGATTTCACCTTCTCCACTTACCTGCTAAATTTCGAGGACCTGCCAATCAGGCCCTCAAGTATCTGTTCAAATAACAAACTTCAGTGGTGTTCACTTATGTCTGTTATTTGAACTTGCTTTAGAGTACAGAGTTTACAACTAGACCATAATATATCAGCGATTATGTGTACAAACAAACGAGTGAATAAATTACCAAGCTAGTAAATTGGTGATGGACTTGCTTTTATTTAGAAGTTAAATAGCACTACGCAAAGCCTCTAATCAGACGTGACTATGAACATGAGGGAATAATATCTGTATAATACTAGCTGATGCCCGCAATTTCGTCCGCGTGGATTGAGGTTTATTGTTTAAAGAGTAAAAGTAGCCTATGTGTTATTCCAGACTAATTCACTGTGCCAAATTTGTCCAGATCCGTTCAGCCGTTCTGGCGTGATTGAGTAACAAACATCCATACATCCATCCAAACTATCGCATTTATATGATAGTACAATTTTAAAGATAAAGGTACGTCGTGTATACTTTAATATCTCGCATCGTTATAATAGGCATGATGACTGATTTTGAAAAATGGTCAGATTATGTTCGGAAGTATCTACTATTTCGAAAAAATATCTTATTTCAGCAGAAAAATAAAGTTTGGTAGATAAAATTAGCATTTGAAATTTAAATTTTAAAATTCACGCCAAAACGTTCTGCGGTGTCATGGCGTCGTTGTGACGTCACTATTGTTTTTACCAATGTACTCTGTGCAGTGTGCAGTAAGCAATAGTGTGATTTTCAAAGCTCGAAAACAAACAATTGTGACGTCATTCGCCTCTTTATGTTTTATGCAATATGGCGGATTGCTGTATTTTATAATTTTATTTTATCAAAATAAATAGCAATCTCACTAGGAATAGAAAAATAAATACGTTTTTTATAATCTATGAATCCTATTTCATTAGATAAATTCATAATTTCATTGATTCTTGGTTACTGTCATCATGCCTATTATTGTCCGATTAAAGCTGTAGATAATCGAATGATATAACCTAAAAGTTGAGTAGAATATCCGAGTTGTTGAGCAAATCAAACGTCCATTTTTCCCCCAGGGGCCACTGCCAACGCTTAAAGCAATACTTGAGCAATATTACTCAAAATGACAGGTTGATGTCACGTGCCTTGACGTTCCTAAAACAAGGATTATAATAATTCTAGTACACGAAACTCAACAATAATGAAACTAACTTAAAGCGTATGGACCCTACCCTAAACGCGGACCATGATACGTCTCAGAGAGAGATGTTATTAAGTAGAGTCCTATTTCCCTAGTTCCTTATTTTATCCCTAGTCTCTGTTTATCTTTTAACTTATTTAACTTAAACAAATACTTAAAACATAAGCAAAACAAAATTATTTTCCGCACCAACTACTTACAAATGTTATTAAGGATCTCAGCGCCGTGAGCCGGCTAATCTCGGCTTACAACTTGTTATTCTCTCCAATTTTCCGCGATTCTCTACTTATTTCAATTATTTCAGATGAAGTTTCAATCTAATAATGGTTTCCCGTCTCTCGCCGCCGCAGAGTTCGAGAACTTCCGATTTGCGACTAGCGACCGCTCGCAACCTCTCCTGGGGTTCAGATCAAAGTAGATTTGTAAATTTTATAAATTGATCTGATATTTGAATCTTTAGGGATGCTTTAAGAGTCTACCTAGACAGCATGTCAATAACAATCATAATAATAATGTTATTTGCCTTTTATATGCAACTTCAAAAAAAAAAAAAAATTCGAATAGTTTCGTAGCACCTACGTAGAGGCTTAGGACCTAGACCTTGCCATGATTATATGTAGTAACCTCATGATTATTTAACGTCTTCCCTGGCGTAGTGTTGAACGCTGTCGTCTTAACGTGTGAGGTCCCGGTTTCGATCCCCGGCACGGTCAATTCGGAAATTTATAATTTCGGAATTGACCTTGAGACGAGTAGGTATAATAAGGCTTTCGCCACACCTCGTTACCGTGTCTGTAAATGAAAACGTCCCGGCATCGTCCCCCGCGGTGAGTTGGGGGTGAACAATGACACGCGGGGACCGAGCCGACAACAGACACCCTCGGCTTATAACGCTGCTTGTAGACATACCAATTTTGTTGGTGCCAATCAAAGCACCGACACGCTATAAAATTATTGATAATTTATAAAAGAGGCCACGGAATGCTGTAAAATTGGTTATTTGAAAAACAAAAACAAATTATAGAGACTCAAAGCACTCTAGATATTTAAAAATATTATTTCACTCTTGGTTCACTAGCAGCTTGTGTACCATCTCAAGACTACCACCGGATCGGAAAAGAGATTCTAATGGGAAGAGCTGGATAAAAGTCAGCGGTTACTCTTTCAATAGTTAATTGTTATAATATATTTTAACATCTCGTGTTTAGAAAAATGCAAAAATAGTTAGCTTATTACAATTTTGTCCAAAAGAACTATAAAAGTTAGTTTGTACAACAAGAGATGTGCTTAGAACAGCACCAAATCAGAGTAACTTATTCAATTTTCATCTTCTTAGCAGCCAATGTACTGATACGATAATAGTAGTAATTTTTATATTATGTCACTTGGAGGTTCTTAACCCAATCGTTAGAAAGCTTTTTACCAGACATACCTACCAACTAGGTTCTGACTTTAATTAGGAAACTTGTTGGTACGTCTGCAGATAGAAGCCAGCCGTCAGTCGTCATTCCGCTCACGTCACGTCTGTGATTGTTTAGCCCTGAACAAGTTCCATTATAATTTATGCAACGGCGCCGTTTACAATCCCCAACTTTTAATGTGCGTTGCCGGCACGCGTGACGAATAATTTGACTTTGCGTATTTCTTTAACCGTCTTATACGAGTACCTTAGGGCATATACAACTGTCTTACTCACAGACATTGATTATCTCGGTAGGTTAGTGGCTTATCTAAGATACAGGGCTCAAATCGCCGATCAAAATTAATGGTCTTTAACTATAAGATGGGAAAAGTTAAAAATGTGAGAGCTGTGGACTCACAAGTGGACAACGTAAACCTCAAAATCTGTACTATAACATTATAAATGCGAAAGTTTTGATGGATATGGATGATACCACTTACCAATACCTATACCACTTAACAATTTCACCTTACTCACTTTCAAGGAAGGCTGGAAGAGATTTCTTTTTAGAGATAAGCTTTACCTTTGTCCACTTTTTTAAAATTAGGTTTAAGACAATATTTTGTACAAAAATAATAAAAATAAAAAAAAGTAAAAATGATATTGTGTTACTCAATCAGGCCAGAACGGCTGAACGGATCTGGATGAAATGTGGCACAGGGATACACTATAGCCTAGAATAACTCATAGGTTACTTTTTATCCCGGAAAATTTAGGCGTTCCCGCGGGAACCAAAAACCTCAATCCACGCGGATGAAGTCGCAGGCATCAGCTAGTAATTAAATAAATAAAAAAACATAAACCGGGATTTGAACCCGGGACCTCCCACTTTATGACCACTGCGCTCACCACTGCGCCAGCGAGGTTGTCTGTTTAGGTCCCAGCTCCTGTAGTCTCCCAGAATTAAGAGAGTGCGGTGTGAGGCTTTTGTTTGATGTTCTCGTTTGCAGATTATATCCTTTGTGAAGATATAAAGGATTATACGGGTGTGTTTTCTTTGTGCGTGTATTTATCTTTTTGTTTAGAGGTCGGCTGGAAGCCTCGTTCCAACAATGTCTATAATTAATCTGTCTGTGGTTTGAGAATTCGGGACACAATGAAACTTGAAAGCTCAAACATTCGGATATTAAAGAGTAATTTGAAGATCGCTAAATACTGTATACTATAAATACTGTTAATTTGGAATATTGGTTTTAAAAAATTCTTTCCAAAAACCGATTCCAAAGCCAATGTAGAGTAAAAATTAATTTTGATTTCTACACACTATGTTGAAGTCGGGCGAGCCTGATGCGTCAACTTTGCTTTTCCTTGTTATACCCGACCGACTTCAACGACGATAATTGACGACGAGTCGGTTTTTGGAAATAATTTTTAATTTTAACTTTTTAGTGTCAGGGTTCAGGATTTGGAGTCAGAATTTTTTATGGGACCACCTTGAGAGCTTCCTCTGAAGACTGATAGAAAAAAATTCAAGTCGATTCAGAAAC
This sequence comes from Erebia epiphron, assembly GCA_963932025.1. Classification (NCBI taxonomy): domain Eukaryota; kingdom Metazoa; phylum Arthropoda; class Insecta; order Lepidoptera; family Nymphalidae; genus Erebia; species Erebia epiphron. Next base: position 256,347 of record OZ009947.1, on the reverse strand, counting down.
CACGGAGGCACCGAAACACATTAAAAAAATACACGCCGAATTGAGAACCTCCTCCTTTTTTGGAAGTCGGTTAAAAAACAGCTGGAGTCAACACAACACAAGCACAAGTTTATTATTGTAAGTCACAATTCTTACATAATAGACCTACCTAATGATTTTTTGCGGCTCTCCAAAAAATTTTTTTTAGCTGTTCGGTTTGGGTGATAGATCGTTTTCTTGTAAAAGAAAACTTTCATAGCGTGTAAGTATTTTAATTTAACGTTTTTGATTACGAAGGTCGGCGTCCGAGTTTCCTGTCATGTATAACTTCAGTATCTTCACGACAAAATCTCTTTAAACATTGACCGCCGTTGCTGATATGGGATGAAATATAAATCAATATACAAGCATTATACAAGATAAGTGGGAACCGCTAAAGGGACCTCAGTAGGATTAAAGTGTTATAGTCTCGATGTAAATCATCCCGTGTTGACATTTTTAGTTTCCCCGCGGGAATTTAGAGCACTACCCCGCTATCCCACTACCCAGTCCCCACTCCGCGGCTCCCGGTATCGGCTCTTTTGACGATGTCACAAATTATATTTTCAACTAGATGATGCCCGCGACTTCATCCGCATGGATTAGGTATTTTTATTCCCGCGGAAACTCCTTAATTTTTCGCGATAAAAACTAGCCGTGTCCTTCCCCTTAATACAAACTGTCCCGTGGAAGCGTAGCAGACAGGCACACTGTCTCATTTATAATATAAGTATAGATATATTTTGTTCTATAGCGGAAGGGCGTTAAGGTATCAGGAGGGCGATTATTGGCTAAACATTGACAGCTGACATTTAAACGTACAGTCCGTTAAACTTATCTGACCGGGTGGCCAAAATTGGAACTAATTTATATGCCTGTTTTTTTAATTTTATCGCTATCTAGTAGTGACGCTGTCGTAGCGGCCTGTAGCTGTCAGATAAGTTTGTGGTACTTTAATTAGATGGCAGATCTAACTGTGAAGGAACAACATCGTGAGGAAACCTTCATGTCAGAAAGTTATACATAATGTGTGCTCAAAAAAGTCTGCCAATCCGTACGTGGCCATCGTGGTGGCCGTACATCGCACCCCTATAAACTGTCTTTGGGCCATTTATGATTGTCCGAAATAAATGGTTATTGGCCACCCCAGAGTCGTAAATATATCCTAATAAGTTTCCTATAATTTATATCTCTAGGGTCCAACGTTATCTTACTAAATTTTTGCCACTTGGGAACAGTTTTACCCGAACTCACATATCATAACGGCAAGTTCACATTACTCCAGTATGACGCCAGTCCAGCAATTTCACCCAGAATAATTGACATGGTTTATTCTAGTCCATGCGATCTGTTTAATTAATCTCAGTATCTGTTAGACTAATACTTTAGTATTAGTTAGTAACTGGTATTAGTGTGAATATTTGAAGTGATTATAATAATATTTATTAAGCCCTCTGCAACATGATTGAAGTGAAATTAGGATTGTCGGTAATTAAATATTCAAAGGCCAAGAAAGTTAACTGGGATTATGTGGATCGGGCATCGAGTTATTAATTTAATGATATTTGTCCTGGGTAATATTATGATCGCTTGGTAACAGTACACAAACCCCGTCATAAACTGTGTGTATCTACATGCTAAGGAGGGATTTTTGTTTCTCGTTTATTATTTATGGCTCATGAATCTTGATATCGGGGCGCGAAAATTTTACAATTTACGATCCTATCTGTGTAATAGCGCCGTAAAACCGGATTGGGAAATTTCTCGCAAATTATTGAATGTTTGTTTACCCCACGTAGATAGACTATAAAACAAATGTTTAGACTTTAGATTTATGTACTGCTTTGGCAGAGTTTAGAACGATGGGAGTTTGTATATTTGTTAGCTTAAAACTTTATAGCTATCTGGTTATCTATAAAATATTGGTATATTTTGAGAAGTATAACAAAATCTGCATATTACATGCATTATATTTTTTGGAAAATAAGGCATTATCAATAAGTGAAGCCTGAAGCTTCCAAAAAAGATAATAAGAATGAAGTTTCCAAAAAAAGTAACAATATATATAACTCGTAGTCTAAATCTAACTGCGAGTGTTGTAACATCACTAGCTGATGCCCGTGGATTCATCCGCGGAGTTTATATTTTATTTTAATTTTCGCGTGAATTCTTTAATTTTTCGTGATAAGAAAGCGCCTTTGTCCTTCCCCGGGATGAAGCATATTTTTCGAAATTTAGTCAAAATTGGTAGGAAAGATAAGCCGTGAAAGCGTAGTAGACCGAAAGACAGACAGATACACTGAGACAGATTGCATTTATAGTATTAGTGAATTCGCAATACGTGGCCACGCAGGCAGTGTTATTGCGTCACATGCCAGAGTAGAAGCACCTTTCTAGTCCGAGCCTAGTTTACTTCAGGCCGGTGTGATGGCGGCCCGCCGTTCGCAATATTTCATATTTTCCGTGCAAACAGTTTTCCTATATCCATCAAAACTATGTTGACTTTCGGCTTTCAGACCAATTTTTGAGGAATACAATATTTTGTTAGAAATTTTTGAATAGATTTTTTGATAAATCATTTAAGCTTTTTCTGGTAGGAGACTTCGGCTGTGGCTAGTTACCACTTTACGCGCAAAGACGTGAGGCCAAGCGATATAGCGTTCCGGTACGATGTCGGGCAGTACAAACCAATATGGGAACAGTTACAGCCATACCCCTAACAGGTTAGCCTGCTACCATTTTAGACTGCATCATAATTTACCACAGGTAAAATCGCAGTTAAGAGCTAACTAGTGTCAGCTTTGTGTTTAAAATTAAATTGAAATTTTGGAAAAGATTAAAGATTGTGTGTCTGTTCTGTTTAGTGATGAAGGTTTAATTAGGCTGATATTTGACTCATTCAATGTATTTCACTCGGTTCGTTCGTAGCGGGGATACGCCATATTGCAATAATTAACATAAATACGAGTATTTTGACGTTTGAAAGTTAGTCTCCTGCCGGCAGACTCAGCGATTATTGAATACTTTTGTGTTTAGATCGCAATTTGATTTAGAGCTTAGCAGTAGCAACTGCAGTCTGATCAAATGATTAATTTATTGTTGTGACGCTTTGGCTAAGTTTTATACTTAACTGTTTACAGTAAATCTCTCGTGAAACCGCTACACCTTGTGACCATTCGCTCTTGCAAGTTTTAAAGAGAGTACAAACATATTTTAAAAGTGATTTTAATTATTTGCCCAGTTCTGGAATTATTCTTACACTATTACCTTTTCGGCCAGTTCCAATAGAGGGATAGACGTCAAAAAATCCAACAAACGAAATGCAAAGAAAAAGGTTATTTGTATTAGTAAAAAATGTTAGTTACGTTAACAAAAATGTGCAGCCGTTTTATTGAGTTTCTTTTGCTTTGTGTACAAAACAAACGATGTACAAATATCGCAAAATTCACATACATGGCGTGTTTTGAAAAAAAGGCTACGTAAAATATTCAGTTTGAAAAATGACCAAACTTTCGTATTGTAAATATTTGATGACAAGAGTGTTCGCAGCTATGATGCTCGTACATATAGCGTATTTGATTTACTGAAATACTATTTGGTTTATTTAAGACAGATGTTAAGGTAGTGTAATAATAAAGAGTAACTAGACAAATAAATATTATGGGAATTTCTAAATAATTAATTTCATATATAAGTCGTTTTGGTTTTTCTTTTTCAGAAATCGAAATTGTGTAGCTTATGCTAAAAATGTAATGAGCGATAGTAATATCAAATGCAGCGAGTTTTATTTACAAGGACACGAAAAGTCAAAGCGATCATAAATCAGTACTCCTGAAATATAAATAATAAAATATTGCACGATGTTAAAATGCCAACCGTTTTTCAAAACTTTGTGCATTGTTGAACACGCGTTTTATCAAAAAGCGATTACAGCGCTTCACAGATTCCCTGAGTAAGCGTGAGTGAAAAACTTCACGACGTGAAAAGCGCTTTGATGAAATTCATGAGCGCATACTTGACTATGTTCAGCGGTCAGCTCACAGAGGTTGCTTCTTTAAATACATTCTTAGCTCTACTATTTATAGTATGTTCATTTATAGTTTGACCCGCCTTCAGCTTTCCTTTAACTGAACTCTTGGTGCTGCCACTGAAGTAACAAAAAAAATAAAATAAAATATAAATATTTTCCCGAGTTCGAATCCCGAGTCTCATTAACAAGTATTGGGTTTTCTTACTAGAAATTCTCAGTACTAGCCCGGAGTTAGGAAGTTGGTGGTGTTTCAACCCCGTGCCTCGGATAGTACGTTAAGCCGTCGTTCCCAGTTCTTATCACTAACATGGTAATAACCCGCATTGGAGCAGCGTGGTGGGTCTAAGCTCTAATTCCTTCTCTCTTATGAGAGTGGAGGCCTGTGCACAGCAGTAGGACGTTGATGGGCTGTAGTGGTGGTGGTGGCCCTTAGAAGAATATGATTATTACCAGCTCTAGGGCTCACAGGTAAGTCTCCAGCCATGCCAGTAGAGCCTCCTCCAGATGTATTGAGTTCTCCTAAAATGTCTCAACAGCGTATCTGGTTTGCCAGCTCCTCTCTTGGTTAGCTTGGTGGACTATGGACCACACCGTTTCCATTCTCAGATACTCAGTTGCTGGTGGTTTGGATGATAACACATTCCGCATCATATTCATCATCATCATCATCATCATCACTACAGCCTATTAACGTCCCACTGCTGGGCACAGGCCTCCACTCTCATAGGAGAGCGGGAATTAGAGCTTAGACCCACCACGCTGCTCCAATGCGGGTTGGCGGGCTTTAACGATTATTATCTTGTTAGTGATAATAACCGGGACCGACGGCTTAACGTGCTCTCCGAGGCACGGGGGTGAACATCGCCAACTTCCAACTCCGGGCTGGCACTGAGAATTTCTTAATTAAAAAACCCAATACCTAACCTTTATGCCCGACCGGGAATCGAACCCAGGACCTCGTGATCCGCAGTCGACTATGCTAACCACTAGACCAATGAGGCAGTCATTTTGTTACATCATGTAATAAAAATATTTTTATGCAAATTTTCGACCCATATTAACATCGCATCATATTAACAACAATATATTCCGTTGTTATAATATTAATGTCGTGTAATTCCCTCCACGTTTCCGCCTCGGCCGGAGATTAAAGCCTTCAGCGCTTTATGCTAAACTTTAGCGTCTGCGATAAATATTATATACTCGCATCCACTAAGCTAAGGAATCTCGCATAAATTAATCACTTAAGTTCGAAAACCAATCTAAAATAAACTTGCCATTATTTGTGGTTTTGCTTTACTTGATGAACTAATTCTTATATAAATTTGTTTTCAATTAATTTTCGTAAAGAAGCTATACTTAATTTTATAAGTTGGTCTGTCTATCATATCTTTTTTTTTCAAGTGCTAAGTTGGTCTCGATGACGTTCGGTACAGAAATAGCTTGTGTATTGGAGACGGAAATAAAATACCTACCATTGAACCCTAGAAATCAAATAGTTTCCAAAAAAATAAAAAAACGCAAAGCAAATCGTGATCACCATCTAGTTTTTCATATATGGGATTTATACAGGTGACATGCCTTTTTCAGGAAAACAGTCACTACCAGACCTCGTACAGAGCTTAAAGTACCTCGTACAAAGTAATAACCAAAAGTGATTCCAATATCATTTCCGAATCCCTACTATTTATACTATTTATTTTTATTCCACTATCGCCTCGACTGCGATCACACCTGATGGTAAGTGTCGATGCAGTCTAAGATGGTCGCGGGTGAACCCGTTAGGGGCAGTTATATTAAACTCATACCCCTTAATAGAGACTCAATAGCTTGGCGGTACGTTTTTGCCGGTAGATTGATAAATAGGCATGGCCGAAGCCTCCCACCAGATCAGAGAATCAGAAATTATAAATTCCCAAATTGACCCTGCCGGGAATCGAACCCGGGGCCTCCCACTATTACACATCGCTCACCAGTGCGCCTGGGAGGTTGCTCATTATTTTTAATTTATTCTCATTAACACATCGTTATTTCCTTTAAATACTCGTTTCTCGTAACGACTAACAACGACCGTGATAACATTACTTGACCTTTATCTCGTCGCGTACCCCAGTGACGTACCTACTAGCTGGGTCATGAGTGGCGCTTGTATTTATAATGTTCAAAGGAAAGGCGGCCATGTTTATGCGAGCACATGCTTCGTAGGTCACAGGCTTGCTTGTAACGGTTTTTTTTTGTCATTTTTTAAGCAAGTGCAAAAGATTTGGTCTCAATGTAATGTAGTTCATGTTCCGGTTATCGAATTCATACGGGTAAAGCTCTTTCTTCTTTGCTATTATAGTTGTAACTAGTATGGCGTGTGGAGACCGCGCGGCCCACTGTCTACTTACTTCCTCTCCTGCTATCCTAGTGTTTACTGCTTACGTGTTCTGAAGTAAACAACACACTGCTATGCTAGCGAGCACGGTGGAAGCGCCAGCGTGCCAAGCGTCCGACAGACGTAAAAAAAATTCTCATAAGAAAACATAAAAGAGACCCCCGTAAAAATCTAAAAGGGCCTTTAAATGTAAAAAAACTTTCCAGACATGCATGCAGTGTAAGAGACCGTTGAAGTAAAAACACAAAGAAACCTTCCTAAGTTGATTAGTAACAATATCATACCGCTGACGATCGGGTACCTTTGGGTGCCATGTAATTTCGCCATCTTGGCTTTCCTAACGGTAAACCGACAATTCTCAAATCTTGTAAAAAAACCATATCAAAGTCATGCATATTTCCTACTTCCACTCTTCCATCTAGTATACTTTCTGAAATAGACACCTATTAAATTTTGGCCGTGCTCCTCACCCATCTTTCAAACCCTCGATCATCATCGCTCTCCATATATTTTTTTCTCCGAAAAATTATGGAGAGTTCTTCTTTAAGAACAAATTTTGAAAAGGAACCGCATCAAGGTATTGCATAGTTCAACACTAAATTGTAGCCTCTTCAATATTCGCCATACATTTTCTATGTAAAAATAAATTCCGCCATCTTGATTTTTTTTCCTGTTCATCAAGTAGACCTTCATGTCCTGATCATCTTTTGCCGAGAAACCACTCTTCCATCTTCTATACTCTCCGAGATAGACACCGACGAAATTTGTATGGCGGCCATCTTAAATCCGCCATTTTGAATTTTTTTTCAGCTCACTGTCAATTGGATGAAGTTTCGAATGACATTTGGTCGAGCACCCCCCACCTATCTTCAATACCCTGGCTGTGCTCTTCATCCGTCTTCGAAATCCTCAATCATCAGCTCTCTCCGTATTTTTCCTCTTCATGAATTTTTCCCCTCTATACGAAATGGTCAGTGAAAAAAATTTTTTTCATACAAAATTGTTCAGGAGAGGTGATCAATCAATGAATCAGCACGAGCAGCTATATATATATATTAATATTATAGGTACTACTGTCTATTTATTTCTGTTTGTAATATGAAAGAATCACTGAGACAGAAATAAAAGTATATTCAGAATGAACGGGTACTGGACCGATCGAAATATGATATTGTGAGTTTTTTTACGTTTCCTTAGCACTATTTGATTATTATTAACCGACTTCCAAAAAAGGAGGAGGTTCTCAATTCGGCGCGTATCTTTTTTTTTTTTTTTTTAATGTATGTCGGTGCATATCTCCGTGGTTTCTAAACCGATTTGAAATTTTTTTTTTACATTGGTTAGAGGAAGCTCACGAGGTGGTCCCATAAAAAAATCTGACTCCAAATCCTCAATCCTGATGCTGTAGGTGTACCTACGTCTCAAAACAAGGGAGTTATGAGTTTTGATGGTGAATTCATATAGTAGGTATCAAGTCACGTGTATACGATACAACTCTGAGTCCCAACTCCTCAACCCTGAGTCCCAACTCCTCAACCCTGATGCTGTAGGGTACAGAACTCCTTAAAAATAACGATTTAAGATTTTTTTATGATGAATTAATATTGTAGGTGTCAAGCAACGACTTCATACTTAAACCCAAGTACCAACTCCTCAACCCTGATGCTGCAGGGTACAGAACTCCTTAAACATAGTGGTTTAGGATTTTTTATGGTGAATTAATATTGTAGGTGTCAAGCAACGACTTCATACTTAAACCCAATTTCCAACTCCTCAACTCTGATGCTGCATGGTACTGCACTCCTAAGCCGTAGGGATTTAGAGTACACTAAAAAGTTAAAAATAAAAATTCTTTCCAAAAAACCGACTTCCAAAGCCACTGTAAAGTAAAAAATAATTTTGATTTCTACACACTTTGTTGAAGTCGGGCGAGTATAACAAAGATAGGCATAGTTGACGCGTGACGCTCGCCCGACTTCAACATAGTGTGTAGAAATCAAAATTATTTTTTACTTTACAGTGGCTTTGGAAGTCGGTTTTTTGGAAAGAATTTTTTTAGTTCTCAGCTTAACTATATGATTACCTACAGTTATATTCGGTGCAAAAAGCTCGAGCTACATGAATTTCATACATGTACTAGATCGTTTTCAGCTATCGCATTAAAATTATTCACGATTTTTATGTCAGTTATTCATGAAAAATAAGTTGAAGACAGCAGTACCTTATAGAATTCCTCAGACCAATTTCCTCTATCTCAATCGATTAATTTTTGGCTTAACTAAGTAAAAGCTAATAGGGAAGCGAGAAATTAAGCATACTTTTAGAATTGGATATATTCAATTTATTTACAAATGGATTGTTTCCTTCCATTTTAACTTCCAAAAGGGCTGTTTTTTAGGTATTTGTATGAGGGAGAGGCGTTCTGGTTTCGCAACACCATGAAATCAATATGTGACGCCTCGATGCCTCGAGCTGGACGAGTCAAAAGAAAAGCGGTGTACTGGTGGTCCGAAGACATAGCGAGACTTCGCAGAGTTTGCTTTCGCGCCAGACGCCAATACACCAGGGCTAGAAGAAGGCGAAGATCCATAACCGAAGCAATTTCAACTGCTTACGGTGCGTATCGGGAAGCTACGAAGGCTCTTCAGGCTGCAATAGCAAACGCTAAGGCACAGTGCTGGAAAGAGCTCCTCGCTAACTTGGATAGGGATCCATGGGGGCGCCCGTACAAAATGGTACTGGGCAAACTCAGACCGTGGGTACCTCCATTGACTGAAACACTGGACCCCAACCTAGTTGAGAAAGTGGTCGATGCACTTTTTCCTAGAATCCAGCTCAGTCCAGTAACTTCTAATGCAGCACTGGGGCACACCATCTGGTCCAGTGAGCTAGAAGTGACACAAGAGGAGCTGAAACGAGCAATCAAGCGTCTTTCGAGCCGCAACACCGCTCCAGGGCCGGACGGTATACCGGGTCGGGCTTGGGTCTTAGCATTAGAGGCCTTAGGGAATAGGTTGAGACAACTCTTTAGCAGCTGCTTACGATCAGGTGTATTTCCATCTGGTTGGAAGGAAGCGAGGTTAGTTCTCCTGAAAAAGGAAGGTAGGCCCGCTGATTCTCCATCCGCATACCGGCCCATATGCTTGCTGGATGAGGTGGGGAAGCTGTTTGAGCGGATCATTGCCGCACGCCTTAGTGACCACCTATCTAACATCGGCCCTGATTTATCTGAAAGACAGTTTGGCTTCCGGCAGGGCCGATCAACAGTGGACGCAATCCTCTGCCTCCGGAACATTACGGAAAGGATAGTTTCTAAGGGGGGAGTCGCATTGGCGGTGAGTTTAGACATCGTTAATGCTTTCAATTCGCTCCCGTGGACAGCTATCAGAGAAGCGCTGACTCACCACAATGTGCCTCCATACCTGCGAGACATCATAGTGGCGTATCTATCCAACAGGTGTATCCAGTATACTGGGCGAGAGGGACGCACGTATACGAGGGAAATAAGTTGCGGGGTTCCACAAGGCTCTGTCTTGGGGCCACTTTTGTGGAATTTAGCATACGACGCTGTCTTACGTACTAGCGTCCCTGCAGGAGTTAATTTAATCTGCTATGCGGACGACACTTTGGTGTTAGCTGAAGGGGATTCCTTTGAGGAGACGTTGAGACTCGCAGAGATCGGTGTGTCTCGGGTAGTCTCGAAGATCCACGGGCTGGGCCTTAAAACGGCGCCTCACAAAACCGAAGCCATTTGGTTCCACAAGCTTCCTAGGCGATTGGATCCACCCAGCCTTTCGATTCGAGTGGGGGACACGGACGTCCAAGTTGGCCGGTATCTCAAATACTTAGGTCTGATCTTGGACGGCCGTTGGGGCTTTGAGGAACACTTCGAACGCTTGGTCCCTCGATTACAGAAAGTCGCAGGTGCAATGCACGGCCTTCTGCCTAATCTCGGGGGACCGCAAGAAGGAGTCCGCCGACTATACGCGGGCGTTGTGAGATCGATGGCCCTCTACGGGGCACCCGTTTGGTCGCAGAGACTATCTAGTGTGCAACGCCTTAGGGCAAAGCTAAACAGCGTGCAACGCAAGATAGCGATCAGAGTGGCGCGAGGATATCGTACTATATCCTTCGAGGCTGCCACTATTCTGGCCCGTTTCCCGCCATTGGATATACTGGCTGATATGGATGCGAGAGTGTATGCTCAAACCCACGATGGCCAGAGGGGTAAAGACGGGCTGGAGCCCGAAGGGTTAAGAAGGCGAGTGCACCAACAGGCACTAGTGAACTGGCGTATGCGTCTAGAGGAGGAAAGGAACGTACGCCAGCGCGCTGTTGGTGCAATCCTCCCAAGTTTTAAGGCCTGGTTAAAAAGAAAAAGCGGCAATGTCACCTTCAGACTGACACAGGTGCTAACTGGACATGGGTGTTTCGGTGAGTACCTGTGTCGGATTGGTCGTGAAGCTACTCCCCAGTGCCATCATTGCGATGAAGACAGAGACACGGCACAACATACCCTGGAAAAGTGTCCTGCGTGGGAAGTACAACGTAGTGCCTTAGTTAACGATGTGGGGAATAACCTCTCCCCAGCGGCTATAATAGCGGCTATGCTGGAAAAAGAGGAAACTTGGAGGGCAGTGGTCTCCTTCTGTGAAACCGTAATGATTGAGAAGGAGGCTGCTGAGCGGGTCCGAGAGCTAGCCGATCCCGCCAGGAGACGAAGGCGCCGGGGTGATGCCGTCAGCCGGCCAGTCCATTCAATAGACCCGATGTAAGGGACCTCGAGGTCACGAGCGGCTGGGGTGGGGGCTCCAGTCGTTCCATTGTCCATATAAGTGGCCTTGGGAAGATGGCTGCTTGCTGTGGCGCAAGCAGCCCATAGCGCGTACAGTGTAGTCTGGGGTGTGAGCACCGAGGTGAGCCCAACGGGCATTGTGCAAGGGAGGCACCGGTGCGTTCTTTATAGAGATCTCGGAGCCTCCCAACATGCAGATGGTGGCCACCGAGGGGGTTTTAGTAGGTACAAATCCTACATAACCCGACTACTCCCCCAGAAGTTGGGTATCTTAGGAAGATTTCCCCCTCGAAAAAAAAAAAAAAAAGGTATTTGTATGAGCGTCGGATGGCCGGCTCCCGGGAAGGCGCGCGGTGGATTTTTTGTCTCGAGTCAAAGGGAATTTCGTCACAGCGTCGAAGCTCGATTTCAACTTTGGCAGTTAAAAGTTTTGGCCGAAAAAACACAATTCGTACAATTCGGAAATTTCGGAGCCAATGTTGGCGAATATGTAAAAAGTTTCGCCAATTTTGTTTCACTTGTTTTAAATGTGCTGCGTTAGTTAGTTTTTGTTAAAACATTGGCACCAGTTTGTGCAAAAAAATTACTAAAAATCTGGGTGGGATATTCCCCAGCAGGGATTACGAGTTAGATAAAGACTTGCTCGTAAATTTTTAAGTTTATAGGACCGGTAACTGTTGTTAATCTCACCTTTTTCATATTATAATAGTATTAGCAGACCTACTTACGTATGGTGATGGATAGGGTTTTTAAGATGCAAACTAACAATATACAAAACACATACTCGGCCATTTATTTAAGAAGAAACATAAGAACATGTTAGATATATTAAATTAATTGCAATATAACAACAACTAGATCCATAACCACTCGCAACGAAGGTATAGATAGGTCTACTTTCTAGAACACTTGCTACTCGAGGCAAATCTAAGTATCGAATGGTTAAAGAACACTGAAGTTGTTATAATATAAAATTCTAGAATATCATGACGTCAAGTCATAACTACATAACTACAACATGAGCGGGAACTTCTCTGATTGGCGGAAACCTCACGTAACGACTGCTTTGCCACATCCCAGGTACAGCGCCATCTGTAGTCATCGAGCGGCGCTATCAAAAGTTACATTGTATGATACAAGTGTATCATGATAGAAACAGCATGCATCAACATGCAAGCGCAAAGCATGACATTGAAACAGCTGTTCTTTGCATGGCGGCCATTATATTACCGCACCAACGCGAAATTAAACATAACCGCGCTCCTTTGTAAACTAATAAGTGGTGAATTAAGAGCTACTTTACGTAAAAAGATGCAGCAAAGTATATTTTTTTATAATCCTGAGAGAGCTTGAAAAGATTTTTTTTCACGAACCTTTGTCAGCAATTCGTGTAGGAAATCGTATTTGTACTGAATTGTATTTAACTTGTCATGCATAAATTATGTGAGTAATACAAAGCCACATAAAACGAACGTTACATTAAGAAAAAGGGAAGCTTTAAATTAAGGAAATGTGAACGGTTGAAATAAAGCAATAAATTACGGCTCCAGGTCAAAGAGGGCCCTATTTACTGTATCGCAATAAATTCCGCAGAAAAGTTAATTAACGAAACGACTGTGATGGGATGATGCCTTGTGAGCTGTTTATGCGATCCGACATCAGCTAATGCCACGACATCAAATTCATGTTTTAAAAATAATGGCCACACGATCACAGCCCGGTGAATTACAGCAAAAAATAGAATAGAATAGAATTTATTTTATTAGTTGACCCAACACATAGTAAACATAGATCATACACAGATAGTACTTAAAATCTAACAAAAAATACTTAATTAACATCTAAAATGTGTCGTACCAAAGAAAGGGCCCGAACTCAGCTGAATGTTGTGGGTACAAAATCTAACCACAACGCTGTTATTCTGTTAGGGCCAGAATGAGGGAAGTTCAGGTGTTAGTGACATCATTATTAATAAAGTTTAATTTAGGATAATTATTTCCCACAAATATTTTCGACAAAACAATGTAGATTGTATCAACTTAAATTATTTATATTTTGTTAAATGTAATTTTTATACAATTTTACTACATATATTATATGTTAAAGCCACCCTATTAACTTTTATTGACCTCACTGCCACAAACTAGCCTATAGACTTTTGTGTTTCGAGTACGATATAAATACAGTGTCCACAGGAACTACGCTGGGTTATCTTGACTACTTCCAGCCACGAAGGATTTCTTTTTGAATAAAAAGTTTAACAACTGATCCAGTCATCACAATCATCATGTCAACCCATAGCCGCGCCGGTGCACTTTAATTAAGAACAAGCGTTTGAGTCGCTCGTTAAATATCGTGTCACTGCGTAACGTATTCGCATAGTATAAGAGAGTCTCTTTAAACAAAATGGCAGTAGGAATGAAATTTACATGCATAAATGTATCAGAGCCCTTTCCGCAGCTTTGTTTCTTTGTTTTATTTCAAATATCATGCTCTGGTTTATACTCTCTACACATACAAGTAATTTGTACACAACAATTTTCTAAGAGCTAGAGACACCAGACTTCGGCCGTGGCTAGTTACCACCCTACCGGCAAAGACGTGCCGCCAAGCGAATAAGCGTTCCGGTACGATGCCGTGTAGAAACCGATTAGGGGTATGGATTTCATATAACTGCCATGCCCCTAACAGGTTAGCCCGCTACCATCTTAGACTGCATCTTCACTTCAAATGAGATCGCAGTCAAGGCCTAACTTGCAGTGGATAAAAAAAATAGGTAACCAGCTCTATGTCTATAACAACGGTCCGTATTTATACGCATAATTGGTACTCGAATGGAAATTATTTCATTGTGTTCGCCTAACTTGAGTCGCTTGTTGATTGGCAATCGAGGTTTTCTCTTTGACGGACGTTTCGTGTACCTTCGCCAGTAGGATGTTATTCGCTGAGCGGAAAAGAGTTCCCGATAGCAATATTTTTTCATTTACGCTGTGTGTACACGAAACAATGTTACAAAGAGCAATAAAACAAACGATAAACGTTTATTCTTTAAATATTATCATTATTTTAAGAGTAAATATTTTTGATTACTCCGGACGATTTTGTTTGAACTTTTTGTATTAAAACAACAGTCGATTGATTTTGTTTTGAGAATACTTTTTTACTTTTGATTTTTTCATCATAAATAATAATAATTTGTTATACCCTAAGCTTGTTACACCGCTCCTATATCAAAGGTTCTTAATTAATGGGTTGTCTGGAGGAGATCACTTTTAGTGATAAGACCGCCCATGCGCACTTTGTTTTGTTTTGTTTCTTTTCTATGTTTCTTTTTAATGTCTTGTGTGGCAATAAAGAATTTTTCTATCTATCTATCTATCTTGTTACAAATATAATTTCAAAAGTACCTTTTTCGTTTAGGTATAACATCGCCAAGCGAGTCTTAAATTTCAAAGACCCCACTTTTTTATGTAAATCAAATCAAATCAATCGTTTATTTTCAAGAAAATATATTGTACAATTAAGATGACAAACTAATTTAAGAACAGATATAATTCATCGTGATTTAGTTATTGTAAAATGTGCTTAGTCTATGTTACTCGGGCCATAATAACATACCTAATTGTTATCGATCGAACGATCGACAACAATCGATCGATGTGGTCGATCTAATGATCGACACCTCATTCATCATAATCGGCTCTGTAGTGTAGGCGATACGGTGGAAAATACATTAAGGCGCTGTGAGCTCACGAGATGAAAAACACAGGCGCGGGGGGGGTGAAATCGAGCAAGCGTATGTCGCACAAAATGCATGAAATCATTTGTAAAAAAATTAATATTTACTTTTCAATACAAATGAATCCGACAATGTGTTTGATATAGAAATATGAATTTTATCTTATATTTCTATAGCTAATTATTGCTTTCAATAAGCAGAAAAATTGCTTTAAAAGGTAAATTTAGAGGTATGTTTAAAATAAATTTCAATGCAGAGATTTTTTTAAAATTATGTTTTGAGATGCGACAGTGGCTGCTTAAAGGTCTTGAAAACAGTAAATTATTTTTACAAGGATACATTATGTCACCGTTTGATGGATACACTGCTTTTAAAAACCCCCTTTTACGCTACACAGGGCCTTAAGTCATAAATATTTATTCAATTTATATTAGGTGGTACACTATTCAGATGAACTTATTCAGAGACATCATCAACGTGTCTTCTGGGAGCTTATTGTAGAAGCGGACACATCAATCAATCAAATAAATATTATAAATGGGAAAGTTTGGATGGATGGATGTATGGATGTATATGTGTTTGTTACTCAATCACGCGCCAACGGCTGAACGGATCTGGCTGAAATTTGGCACAGAGATAGAATATAGTCTGGAATAGCATATAGGCTACTTTTTATCCCGGAAAATTAAGGAGTTCCCGCGGGAACCAAAAAACCTCAATCCACGCGGACGTAGTCGCGGGCATAAGCTAGTTAATAATACAAACATAGACTTCTAAAATCATAACCCCATCTTTTTTTTTTTTTTAATTTTTTTTTTTTATGAAATGCACAAAAAAAATACAAAATTTTGTTTCTCGCCAAACTACACATGTAGTTTGTTGGCGAGTTCTTTTGCCGTAGTCGGGTAAAAACTAAATCTAGCAACGAAACAGTGTACTAAAACGTGTCTGTATTACCCAAAGCAAAGCTGTTGACCAGCAAATATATGTTGGTCAAGGTAACTTTCAGCCGTCTGTGGATTCCTTTAGGTTATATCCTAAAAAAGGATTGAGCCTCTTCGACCTATGACCCTAGAGTAACTATTATTAATTAAAAATACTAGCTGATGCCCGACACTACGTCCGCGTGGATTGAGGTTTTTTGGCTCCCGTGGGAACTCTTTAATTTTCTGGGAAAAAAGTAGCCTTTGTGCTATTCCAGAGTATAATCTATCTCTGTGCCAAATTTCAACCAGATCATCGGATCTGGCTGAAATTTGGCTGACCGCAGCAGTCGGGGCGTGATTGAGTAAGAAACATCCATCACTACTACAGCCTATTAACGTCCCACTGCTGGGCACAGGCCTCCACTCTCATAGGAGAGCGGGAATTAGAGCTTAGACCCACCACGCTGCTCCAATGCGGGTTGGCGGGCTTTAACGACTACTATCATGTTGGTGATAGTAACCGGGACCGACGGCTTAACGTGCTCTCCGAGGCACGGGGGTGAAACACCGCCAACTTCCAACTCCGGGCTGGGACTGAGAATTTCTTAGTTGAAAAACCCAATACCTTTATATGCCCGACCGGGAATAGAACCCAGGACCTCGTGATCCGCAGTTGACTATGCTAACCACTAGACCAACGAGGCAGTTAACATCCATACATCCATCCCAACTTTCGCATTTATAATATTAAAAATATACCTACCATATATTAGAGTTCCTCATCCTCAAACTAAGATCCCATGCTATGAGAAAAAAAGCTATGAATATAATAATGATTTCAGCGTATTCATGTGCATAATTAGCATACGTACGTCAAAACAATCGTCACTTCCACGCCGCAGCAGTGTACGCGGGTCTCATTGTTTCCTCGACGTGCACAATTATCCCATGATTAACGACCACCTGGGCCCGCCGCCGCTGCCGCCCCGCCCGCGCTCTCGCAAAAACTTTCAGCGATTCCATTCATACTAAATACGTTTTATTCACAAGTTAAAGTTCTAACCAAAAAACTGAATCTACTATAGTACCTATAAGCCATAATGAAATAATGACAACTTATAATAACATACTTTGTTACTTAGTTGTTGTTGTTGCTGAACTTAGTTTGTAAGTGTATTAATTATATTAAACTAACATAGACTAAGTTATACTCCCACTCATTGTTGTTTATTATTTATGTAATTTTAATACTAATATAGGAGGCTTGTTACTAACACTTATAGACACACAATAAAATGCACATGCATAGATCATACTGATATTATAAATGCGAAAGTGTGTTTGTTTGTTGGTTGCGTGCTGCCAGCGCTGGCGAGCTATCTAACTTTTGTGGGATTTCACTTAAATATCGAAGGAATTCAGCATAATTCGCAAAAAGTTTACATTAACAACACTCGCTGATCGGTTCGGACCGATGTGTTATAGGCTCTAAATGAAGCATACGATACCCGATTCAATACAAAATCTTATCTTTGATTATTGTCGTTCCATGAATGCAATACGTAAAGACCTTAGGTATGTTGGTTTTTGGCTAACTATATTCAGCTAAGACAGAAACATATTATTGTAAATAGAAGCTCAGTAGAACAAATGATTTCTATGTACTTTTATTTCAATGGTACTGAATTCGGTCAGAAATCGTCCACGTCCTCGTGAAATACAAAGCAAGCTATTGCAGCATCCCAAACACAAAGATGGAATATAGCTAGATAAGGCACGTTTGCCGCTCGATCGCATTGAACAATCACGTACACTGCATTGCATTCTGCGCGACGGCGCGGCGCTGTGTCGAATCTATGAGAGACGCTCAGAAAATACATTCTCATGAAAATCGAGATACCCGAATCCCATCATTACGTAAGTAGGTGAATGTAGTTGACTGTACCACCGGGCCAGGAATACATCATTCCCATTGCATCTTTTAACTAGCTGATATCGTCCGCGTGGACTGAGGTTTTTTGGTTCCCGTGAGGACTCTTGAATTTTGCAGGATGAAAAGTAGCCTATGTCAGTCTCCAGGTCCTCAACTATATCCATACCAAAAATTACGTCGATCCGTTGCTCCGTTACGGCGTGATTGAAGGACAAACCAATAAACCAACAAACAAACACACTTTCGCATTTATAATATTAGTATGACTAGCTGATACCCGCGACTTCGTCCGCGTGGTATGAGTTTTTTTTAAGTTCCCAAGGGGACTCTTTAGTTTTCCGGGATAGAAAGTAGCCCATGTCCTTCCCGGGAATACATCCTATCCCTGCACAAATTTTATCAAAATCGGTTTGAACAGATGGCCCGTGAAAACGTAGCAGACAGACACACTTTCGCATTTATAATATTAGTATGGATATTAGTATAGATTCCTGTAACGGTAACGAGCACTCGTATTGTTACAGCTCTGAATTGGCTTTCAGCACTAAAGCAGGCTTGTTTCTAAACTCCAGTGCCGCGGAAGCCCGGATGCCTAGTTCTCATTCGCAGCGGAGCATTACCGCCATTGTTCCGCATAAAAGATGTGAAAGATGGAACGTATATAAAACAATACAATGGACGCGCGTTCAGATGCGGAGGCTGATGCGCGGCTGCTACTGAGCCTTGAACTAATTTTTTTACTAGACGATGCCCGCGACTTTATCCGCGTGGATAAATTTCCGGGGTAAAAAGTAGCCTATGTCCTTCCACTGGGTGTAAACTACCTCTATACCAAATTTCATTAAAATCGGTTGTACAGATGGGCCGTAAACGCGTAGCAGACGGACAGACGGACATTCGTATTTAATTAGTATTAGTATTATAGTACTAAAGTGGATTTCACTAGAAGTTAGTCCTTGCCTGCAATCTCCCCTGGTGGTAAGTGATGACGCATCTAAAGCTTATTATTCTTAGTAGTCGCGCGAAAATGACTGAAAATGAATTACTTTAGTAACATCTTCGAGTAACGTTTAACTGACCTATAGAGATGATTTTCATTTTGTATTAGAATTTCTGTCAAACTTTTATTTGTCAGTTAAGGTTTACTTGCTCCAACTGAAATAATCCCTAACCTTGGCCCTAACCCGTCGTCCTACGTGAGCGACAAAATCGACTCGATAATACGACGCGACGCGACAGTATCAAGCAGTAGCTGACCCTCCACGTGGCCTACGTTGTCGCGTAGACAAGTTTGTCATTTTCTATGGCGTCGTATTGCGTCGCGTAGCTTTTTCACTTAGGACAACGGGTTAGCAAGCAATCTCAATAAAAGAAATGTATATCGTCGTATTGCGTCGCGTAGCTTTTTCACTTAGGACAACGGGTTAGCAAGCCATCTCAATAAAAGAAATGCACAGTTTGTATCGCCTTGGTGCTTGGCACGAAACGTTTCATGTTCGGCATTCTATAGCATATCGGGAGCATTTCCTCTGGCCTGGTATGAGCATCGGAATAGCAAACAAAATGCGTTGCGTGAAGGAATGCCCGCTGGAGTTCCATCGGCCGCCCGCCCTGCGCCCCGCCCGCCCACGCGTGCTCTAGCGAAGAGGACGAATCGCACATTCTGGCTTTGTCTTCACATTATTTTGTATCATGTATATAGGTATTTTCTATTCCAATGCCCGCGACTTCGTCCCTGTAGTTTGAGGATTTTGGTTCCCGTGGTAGCTCTTTAATTTTCCGGGATAAAAGTAGCCTTTGTGTTATTTCAGACAATAATCTATCTCTGTGCCAAATTTCATGTAGGTTCGTTCAGTCGTTCTGGTGTGATTGAGTAACAAACGTCCATCCATCCAAACTTTCGCATTTATAATATTAGTACAGATTTGACGTTATCTCTGGTTGTGCTGGACGAGCACTGTGGTCTTATAAGCGAGTGGTACCGGGTTCAATTTAGGAACCTATAATGTCTGAATTTTCTATGGTCTGGACTGGTGAGGCTTCGGCCGTGGCTACCCCACGGCTAAGCGAATCAGCGTTCCGGTATGATGCCGTGAAGAAACCGATTAGGGATACGAGCATGTGTGACTCTGTCCAAACTCTCTGTGCACTACATACATATATAGCGAGCCCCTACAAATTCAACTACCTACTTTAAATAAATGACTTTGAGATACTCTGAGTCACTGACCCAGAGAAGAGTCATTGAAGTGAGTGAGTCGAAAGTTACTAAATATCCACAGTAAGTTGGCGAATGATAGCAAAACTAATCAGTTAATCGAGTAGGGGCAAGTCCCCCGGGGACGGCGGCGGGGGCGGGGGCGGCGGCGGGGGCGGCAGGCGAATGGATAAACAAGCTAAGGTCTGCTCGGGTGAAATATCTGTAAAACCTTACATAGTTGAGGTTAACGTTAAACAGAAAACGTCATCTTTTGCATATTTCTAATTTTCCAATTAATCATAGAAATTAAGAAATTTCTTACGTTAAGAAATTGTCTTTTGAGGCTCCTTAGTAGACCATGGAACTTTTATAGCTTTATTCAGTCGGTCTATCCGTCTGCCTGTGTGTATGTCACTGGTATTGTAAAAATGAACTATAAAAGCTGCAAGCAAAATACCTCGTGCACATGGAAACCGAGAACCCATTAAAATAAGTATATTATCTCGTCGTTGAAGTGATATTTTAATTTATATTAAGGTGAGGTTTCTCAGACATTAAAAAAAACTACCGTTTACAATACATTCACTACAGTCAAAATTTTAAGCAACTAGAATGACTACGGAACCAAGCCCCATGCGTGTTCTGATACAAACTTGACCATTTATTAAGACAGCAGACTTTGTACTCACCATGAAGTAGTTATGTGAAAACCATTTCACCATTTTGATTCGAATCTATTCCAAAAATAGCTTTCTCGGACTATTAAAGCTACTGTGGGTAATTTGTAGCAACTTTAGCTTCGTAAAACTAACTAAACGACTAATGTACCTCACTTCCACTTAAATTTATTTTTGGTAGAGAATAGTAATTAACGACAGTAATAATTTAAGTCTTAACTACGTTTAAAAGTCACCTATTTCCGTTAGTAGTGTGGTAATGAAGTCGAAAGATAGGATGGGTCGTAAAACTTTTCAGAGGTGGGCGGAAATGTACGAGACACAAATGTACCTACTAGTTACATGACATAAATGAACATGTGACACAAATAAACACAAAGGATAGCCTAATAGGCGTTCTTACACGACTGCTGGTCTAGTGGTTGGCATGTTCGACTGCGGCCGACGAGGTCCCGGGTTCGAGTCCCGGGTCGGGCCATGATTAAGTATTGGGTTTTTCTGACTATTCTCAGTACTAGCCCGGAGTTAGGAAGTTGGCGGTGTTCCACCCCCGTGCCTCGGAGAGCACGTTAAGCCGTCGGTCCGGTTATTATCACTAATATGGTAATAGTCGTTAAAGCCGACCAACCCGCATTAGAGCCGCGTGGTGGGTCTAAGCTCTAATTCCCTCTCCCCTGTGAGAGTGGAGGCCTGTGCCCAGCAGTGGGATGTTAATGGGCTGTAGTGGATGGATGGACGTCACGAAACGTCCTTTTCTTAGTTTGAACTTTGATCGCATGATAGCAACATTGTTTGAAACCATAAGAAATAGCCCCAGCGCGGTATCGGCGCGGCAATCAAGCGCTCATTAGCGCCGGATATTGGCGCCAACACACGACCCCTCACTTTACCGACACCGCTCGCTTTCCGGACACGCAGTTACCACAATTTGTTGAAGTACATTGAGTAAGTTATAAATAAAACTACTAGCTATTATGCCACTGACGACAAATGTATTTATTAAAGTATAGTGCAAGGAGTAAATACTGATTTGGAAAAGGGAATAATTAAGTAAAACATTTAAATGGTTTAGTTATATTACTATCTAAAAAAATTAAGATGTTTAAATAAAAATGTGTATGTAAATAATACTGTTGATTACCACAGTAACTGGTTGTTCTACTCGTGTTAGAGTGAAAACACACTGCGGCTAATTCTGTTGCCCACAATATTATTATGCTAATAATATTAGAATTAGCCACAGTGTGTTTTTTAGAAATAGCCACAGTTTTTATTTTTAAATATTATCTAAAGGACAGATGCCGCCCCTTTCCGCAGGGATAGCGTTATATTTAGACATGTCACCTGTATACAACTAGAATACAATCTCCTAAACTTAACCCTTTATGGAGCCATGTTGCACTTCCGCAACATACCATTTCAAATGACACAAAAATATACCAAACCCCGATAGATCGAATTTACTCGGTGTTGTATATCGACAACAAAGCATTTTAACAAATTAGTACCAAATTAGCTAACTAGATGTCGCAACTTGCATTTATTATGAATTGTAGTGACGAACACGTGTAAACTGGTTTCGCTCTCTTTGAGATCGTTTTTTATTGATGAAATACTGACATTTGGGTATTGAAATTGATATGAGTTAAAGGTTAGTGGATAGATTTCGTTAATTAATAATATTTTTTTCGAAATTAAACTGTTCCTTTGATTTTTGGACTGTTATTGTTTTGTTGCATGAATGCAACATTGCGCGTTTGGGATAGATTTTTTTATCCGTTTATTGGAATTTGAATATTTGTTTTTTAGGATCAAAATGAATCGAAATTTGCGTAATTTGACTTCTGAGGCCCTGGAAACTATACTAAGAGAATGGGAAGACAGTGAAGACGGCCTAGATTATTCCGATGATGACGATGTCGCCGATCCAACATACAACTTCCAGCTGAATCAGCATGAAAGCTCTGATGAGGACCCAGAGGAACCACCTGACTTGGAAAAGGAAGTTCAGGCTGCCAGCACCGTAGAAACTACATCCACCAACACTCCGTTCAGTAGTACTGCGACTTATTCAAATCCGGCCATCGCTTCTCCTAGTACTAGTTCTGCAGCAACTCCAAGTACATCTAATCGCGTGCCTAGGGCTAATATCATATGGAAAACGAAAAACCTGAACATAAATGACGACCAACTACGTTTTCATGGATCTGACAGGCTACCTCCAGAAATACTTCGTTTGGATACTCCTTTTGAGGTATTTTCATTTCTGTTCACTGAAGACATTATCAACCTTATACGAGACCAAACTAATTTATACTCCGTTCAGAAAGATGCTAACAAACCAGTAAATGTAAGTAGTCAAGAAATTCGCCAATTTATTGGTATAGTATATTACATGTCAATAGTTCGTATGCCGAATGTGAAAATGTATTGGTCTGAAAACATTCAGTTTGCGCCGATACAAGAGACAATGCCGTCAAAACGATTCGAATTACTTAGGCAGATGTTACACTTCAACGACAATAGTAACCATATGACCACGTTGATTCTGATCGATTATATAAAATCCGGCCATTGATAGAGACACTCAACCACAACTTCAAAAAAGTTCCGTATGAAGCGCATTTATCTGTGGATTAACAAATGTGTTCCACGAAAGCTCGAAGTGTGCTGAAACAATATTTACCCGACAAGCCTCATAAATGGGGTTTCAAACTTTTTGTTATATGTGGTGTATCTGGATATGGATATAAATTCGAAATTTACAGTGGACAGGAAAACAAATGCGCAGCTGGTGAGCCTCAGTTAGGGGCTTCATCTAATGTGGTAGTTCGCCTTGCTCGCGATGTGCCAGTAAATCAGAACTACCGTCTGTTTTTCGATAATTATTACACCTCGATCCCGCTTATCGAATACTTGTCCAGTCGCGGCATTTTGGCTTTAGGAACTATAAAGAAAAATCGTATTCCCAACTGTAAGCTGCCAGATGAGAAAATTTTTAAATAAAAAAGTAATTTAAAAAGAACAAAAAACCCGACTGCTTGGATATCAAAAAGTATAAAACAAGACATGAATTGAAGTATTTCATTATTATAAATTTTAATCGTATAATATTAATAAAATTTATTAAGGCGCAGTCGCACGTTAAGGTTAGCTATTGGACGTGCGACTGCGCCTTGATAAATTTTATTAATACTATACGATTTAAATTTATAATAATGAAATACTTCAATTCATGTCTTGTTTTATACTTTTTGATATCCAAGCAGTCGGGTTTTTTGTTCTTTTTAAATTACTTTTTTATTTCAAACTTTTTAGTTAAGCATTTACCGTAAACAGGCGACGTTTTATCTGCTCGAAGTAGCATCAATTATTATCTATTCTGTGGTAGCACCAAAGGTACTAATAAGTATTTTGTATAAGAAGTAGTAATAAGCATGGGCATAGTGACGAGCGGTGATCACCATAACCATCATCAAATTTGCATATTAACATTATAATGCTAATATTAATTTGGTAATGTTTGTAAATCTGCTATTTTTCCTAAAAATGAGCTCATTTATTTTCGAGAGTCCTATCGCATCGACGTCACGAGCAATGAACGTCGGCCACTTACGAAAATGCCCGTAGACAATGCAAAAAAGTATCGTATTTAGTACGTAGTGGGCGTATTTATTTAATTAGTATTTAGTTTATATCTAAGTGGACTCGGAACCAATATTTTAATAGACATTAAAAATGTTAGTCGGAAGTTATGTTAGTCGAATGAGCGCTGCATGTAACGTTACCGTAATATATGAGAACGTAGGTACGCCCCACCTTCACCCTTACCTATCCGCTGCCGGCCGCGTCATTTTCTGTTGAAGATTACTGTATTTCTACGATATCTCATAAGATATTCATCTAAATTGAATGCTGTAAAGGACAATTTTTGTCTAAATTAAATACTTAAGATGAGTAAGATATTTATTTTGCTAACGAATTATCGATTAATACTATGTTGATAAAAACACCTTCGCAAGTAAAGCATTGTTTAGAGCAAATTTAAAAATCATAAAAATGGTTATTGTGAGCCAACCTTAAAAGATAGTTATATGCTAGCGCGGACTTTTTTTTTAGAACTTTTTGAGAAGAACGTTTCCATCATACAATATTGTCGTGTAACTTTAACGATTTAGGCAGCGCACGCCACGTAAGCTCTCAGATGAGATGATTTTTTCCGACTTAACTAACATTATTACAATTTTCGTAAGGATCTCTAATTTGTTTGGAAATAAAATATAGCCCATTTTACTTATTAATAATGTAGCTTTCTACAAGTGATATACGTTTTAAAATCGGTTGAGTGGTTTTTGAGATAATTCACCTAGTTTGATAGATATAGGTAGATGATATGAGTAGAAACTTTAAACATTTCCTTTGAAACCTCGTAAATCCTAAATTATCATTTAAACGGAAAAATGGTTTAAGGAACCTAGGTGTGATTTTAAAAGACCTATCTAACGATACCCCACTTGCTTATAGCCCATCGACTTTCATTTATCAATTGGCTTCCAGTCGACGCCATTTTGTTTTTCTCAAATTCGGCCTCCGTTGTGACACTCGGAAGACTAAAACAAATCTATTAGTGCAATTACTATCAAAATCGGTTCAGCCGTTTTTTCGGTAATGTGTCACAAAGGAATACCACCTTTGAAACCTCGTAAATCCTAAATGATCGTTAAAATGAGAAAATGATCAAGGAAACCTAACTATGATTTTACAAGACCTTTTCATAGATACCCCACTTGCCATAGTCCATCGACTTTTATTTTTTAATTTGTTACATTATGGCTTCTAGAAGGCGCCATTTTGTTTTTTCTCAAATTTGGCTTCCACAGTGACACTCTAATGATATATTCGGCACAAACTGGTGCAAGTTTCATCAAAATCGGTCCATTCGTTTAGGCTGTAGCTGTCCTGCAAGGAACATACAAACATATATAGACTGATGAACACATAACCCTGTGCGTTCCGCAGTCGGGTAAAAAGAATCACGCGGTACGTCAATAGAACAAGTCGGTAACTGCAATGGAGTTGACGTGGCAGTAGTTGCTTGGAAAGATAACAAAATTGTTACTCTAGCATCTTATTTTGCAGGAAAATACCCAACATCGGTAGTAAGAAGGTGGGATAGGTCTGGAAAGCAATATGTTTCTGTTGAACGTCCTTTTGTCGTAGCAGAATATAATCGACATATGGGTGGTGTCGACCTACTAGATTGTGTTATGGGCCACTACAAAATCAAACTCCGTAGTAAACGATGGTATCTACGAATTTTTTATCATTTTTTGGACATGACCATGTGTAATTCCTGGCTTTTATACAGAAGGATAATTACTGAAAAGGGTACCTCTAAAACTCTAAGCTCTGCTGAATTTAGAGTAATTATAGCAGAGACATTATGCAAATATAAAACATTGTTTAGCATTATTGATGCAATGTTGCATTTCTGCAACAGATATATTTTTTTAAATAATAACAACTTTTTTTTGTAATATTTTTTTTTAATTATTTTTCCCATTATTGATACCCTATTTGCTACTTAGTGACCGTAAAACTAACAAAAATAATGACCTTGCGCCATAAAGGGTATGACACGTCTTAATAGAATTGGCCACATTTATTTTCCGCGGCACTCATTTAATGTCTGTCTGTCTTTTCGTCTGTCTCTCTTTCTGTTTGCTGTTACGCTTTCCCGATCCATCTGTTCAAGTGACGAAATCTGGTACAGAGATAAGTTGCATCCAGGGGAAGGACATAGAGTTTTTATCACGGAATACAGTTCCGATGAAATTTATCAAAGACGTAAATTCTAAGTCCAATTCTATATAATTTTTGACAGACCATTTACAATTTTTTACAGTAATCAAACTTAATGCCTGTATTTACAAACAACTAAGAATACGCCTACAGAACTGTGTATCTTGCCTGCGTGGAGAGATTCACTCGTTTTACTGCGCACTCACTCGAGTATGATGTCATGTTCCTTCCGAGGACGACAAAGCACATTGCTGTGCGCCGCCTCAAAGAGTGAGACGCCGTAATTACACCCACTTGAGACTTGAGACGTTGAAACTCCGTCGTTGAGACGGCAACAGAGTCGGACTTGGCACATCGAAGGCCTGGCTAGCATCCGTTTAATGAGTAAAGCCTCTAGTTTTATTTAGTGTCTATTAGATATGGGAGGTTAAAATACCTTTTTCTTTAGCACAAGAAAGCACCACAGGAAATTAATACGTAACTACGAGTATATCCCAAATTCCGCGACTAAACGGGCATAATTTTAAATTAGTTTTGTGGAAAATTTATTTCATTACTAATATTATAGAAGCTTTATCACTGCCATGCCTCAACCAAGCTAGGCCATTATCATTTCAGAATGCATTATTACATATCCAGTTGAGATCGAAGTCAACTAAAACAATCATTAGGGGACTCCAATTACAACTAGGTAGAACTTAGTAAAAATATTTGGGGTTCGACTATCAAATAAATATTATAAATGCGAAAGTTTGGATGGATGGATGGATGTATGGATGGATGTTTGTTACTCAATCACACCCCAACGGCTGAATGGATCTGGATGAAATTTGGCCCAGAGCTAGATTATAGTCTGGAATAACACATAGGCTACTTTTTATCCCGGAAAATTAAAGAGTTCCCGCGGGAACCGAAAAACCTCAATCCACGTGGACGAAGTCGCGGGCATTAGCTAGTCATAAATATTTCATCATTCGGAGGCCCCTCTACACCAGAGGCCTGGGCTGGATAATTGATGGATGGACCTTTAGTCCGTCCCTGGTCGTCGAGAATGCATTGAGACAGCACACAGTTTGGAATAGCCGGGAGCGACAGGGTAGGCTGATCCCTGCGCTGACAAATATCTATTTTCAGTAAGGAGCATGCACTTATCCTTATAATCTCATGCTTAGCTCAATATGTTGTGAATAGCTTGTCGTGTAATGGAGGTACTACACCAGTGCAGTTACTGCCTTGTTTATGTTATCAGTCTTATTACAGGGTTGGTTATTACTAGGTAACCAGAACTACACGGAAAAAAATGATTTAGTTGTGGTAGCTAAACTCGTTTTGCTGAAATTTCCTTTGCTGCTGCATGCAATTTCTTAGCAACGGTAACAAAGCCGTGTCTATAGGAACTAAAGCCATTTCGTTACACTTGCTAACGATATTTAGTTAAAAGAATTTCAAATAATTTTCTACCGCTACTAATTGATTAGCATGGATGGCTAATTTCTTTATCCGTATCAACAAAATTTAATTAGACATTGCTGTTAGCTATGACTGCTAATAATTCTTAGATTTAGTAGACAAAAACTTTGTTACTATTGCTAATTGTACATGCATAAGGCAGCAAAAACGTGTCTTTGTTGCATTTGATAAAAACATTTTGCAATCACTAACAATAGTTTTGCAACAGCTGCTAATTTTATTTTCACACTCATCTACTAATATACATCACTATCTTTCGACAATATTGATACATCAACAACTTACCTAGGCAACGAAAAGTTATAATATATTAGCTGAAGTAGCAAATCAGATTTATGTGAGGCTGCTAAGAACATTTTGAAGCTGTGACTAACTTTTTCACAAACTTTAGCGAATATTCTTTGCTTCAACTGCTAAATAAAAAATTCGCCGATGTTACTAAAAATCATAGTCTGACCACCGAATTTTCTGTGCAATGAACAACAATAATATAATAGCATTAGTAGCAAATCAGACTTATGTGAGGCTGCTAAGAACATTTTGTAGCTGTAACTAACTTTTTCACAAAATTTAGCAAATATTCTTTGCTTCAACTGCTAAATAAAAAACTCGCCGATGTTACTAAAAATCTTAGTCACACCATCAAATTTTCAATGCGATAAACAACAATAATATATTAGCATTAGTAGCAAATCAGACTTATGTGAGGCTGCTAAGAACATTTTGTAGCCGTAACTAACTTTTTCAGAAACTTTAGCGAATATTCTTTGCTGCAACTGCTAAATAAAAATTCGCCGATGTTACTTAAAATCTTAGTCACATCACCGAATTTTCTGTGCAATGAGTAACAATTATATATTAGTATTAGTAGCAAATCAAACTTATGTGAGGCTGCTAAGAACATTGTGTAGCTGTAAGTAACTTTTTGAAAAACTTTAACTAATATTACTTGCTGCAACTGCTAAATAAAAATTCGCCGATGTTGCGAAAAATCTTATTCACACCACCGAATTTTCAATGCAATAAACAACAATAATATATTAGGATTAGTAGCAAATCAGACTTATGTGAGGCTGCTAAGAACATTTTGTAGCTGTAACTAACTTTTTGAAAAACTTTAACTAAGATTATTTGCTGCAACTGCTAAATAAAAATTCGCCGATGTTACTTAAAATTTTAGTCACATCACCGAATTTTCTGTGCAATGAGTAACAATTATATATTAGTACTAGATGATGCCCGCGACTTCGTCCGCGTGAATTTATGTTTTTTTAAGATTTAAACTATCCTATCTCTCAAGTTGGATCGAACTGCACATGGTGTGCGAATTTTATTATAATCGGTTAAGTGGTTTAGGAGTCCATTGAGGACAAACATTGTGACACGAGATTTATATATATTAAAGATTAGTAGCAAATCAAACTTATGTGAGGCTGCTAAGAACATTGTGTAGCTGTAACTAACTTTTTGAAAAACTTTAACTTATATTATTTGCTGCAACTGCTAAATAAAAATTCGCCGATGTTACTTAAAATCTTAGTCACATCACCGAATTTTCTGTGCAATGAGTAACAATTATATATTAGTATTAGTAGCAAATCAAACTTATGTGAGGCTGCTAAGAACATTGTGTAGCTGTAAGTAACTTTTTGGAAAACTTTAACTAATATTACTTGCTGCAACTGCTAAATAAAAATTCGCCGATGTTGCGAAAAATCTTATATACACCACCGAATTTTCAATGCGATAAACAACAATAATATATTAGCATTAGTAGCAAATCAGACTTATGTGAGGCTGCTAAGAACATTGTGTAGCTGTGAGTAACTTTTTGAAAAACTTTAACTAATATTATTTGCTGCAACTACTAAATAAAAATTCACCGATGTTACGAAAAATCTATGTATGTGTATATATAATGTATATATACACATTCATTGCCGGCTCACTACTGAGCACGTGTCTCCTCTCGGAACGAGCCAGACCTCCGCTGGCCGAGTGCGGTTTGGCAGAATTCACACACCTTGAGAACATTCTACCGTACTGTGTACACCTTGCGAAAGCGACCGGCTGGTGGCCAAGGCTAATTCAGATCATGATAAATTCCTCAAGCATTTAGAAAACTTGGCAAGCCTTGACGCGACGTAACTTGGCACGGGTGGACTTACATTATCTTTGCTGTATTTAAGATATCATAAAGGCACTGAAATATATGATAAAGCTCTAAATTCGGACCTCTTATTTTGCCGAATTCATAAAAAACTAAGAATACCCTAAGTGACCGCAAGAGGTTTTTCTGACTGACGGCCGAGTTTCAGTGAAAATTTAATGATTTTAATTCTTAAACAACTGTACTTTGCTTAAATAGGAGAGAGATTGAGGTAGTCTTTAAGAAAATATCCTATCAAAAATGTTCGTTTTGGTCACTCTACTTCAAAAACATTTGAATTTGAACATTTAACTGGTCATTAGGCGACCGCAAGAGGGCGCCCGCCGCTTAGCCGGGGTATGTAGTAGACGATTAATATTCAGTTAACTTCACCGGCTATTCCATTACCAATAGCTGGTAAAGGTTGGACACTAATCGCTTTACATTAAACTACTTATACAAAACTTGACCCCTTGTTCTGTGTTCGTGTGAAATATGGTCTTAATTAACCTTTTCTGTTACTATTTTACTCACTTTATCAAATCTTAATGACCCTATTATAGGAGTACTTGAAATAGATTTTGTTTTTACTTGTACTATTTTATTTCGTATGTATAGGTAGCAGGCCTTAGGTGCTTATGATAAGTTAAGGAATCGACCAAAATTGAAAACCATATGGTACTTATAAGAAGCTAATAGATTATGATCAAATATGATACAAGAATAGCTTTTATCCTGGAAACAAACTCAGGATAATTTTTATCCCGAAAAATCAAATATCGAAATTCTCACGGTATTTTGAAACTCATGACAGACCAAGTCACTACTCATCATCGCCAAGTCTATTACTATTTTTATTATTCCACACAAATTAGCCCTTGACTAACTAGGCCAGAGAAATATCAGAAATTTAAAAATATCCAAATTGACCCTGCCGGGGATCGAACTCTTTATCCAACAGCGCTCACCACTGCGCCGTTGAGTTTATCAAAATGTAGTTCACAATATATCGGCTCGTGTAACTCGTAACAAACGGCGTGTCGTTCTCATTCCCATACAAATGTCGTTGCAGATTAGTTGAAGCTCCATTACGATGGCCGCGTCTGATGGCACTGCAGCACGCCACGACCTTGACGTCACGTCGCCGCGACAATGTGTTATTTAAATGAATCAATTCGGCCGCGTTCAGTTTTTTACGCCCGCGGGAACTCCTTAATCTCTATACCAAATTTCATCAAAGTCGGTTGAAAAGATGGGCCGTTAAACGTAGCAGACAGACACACTTTCGCATTTAAATATTAGTATGTAAGCGAGATAGGGGAACTTGCGAGTCAGGGTAACTGCTCGATTGATTATACTTTATGTCGTATCCAAGAGAATTGTCATACAAAAAGAAGGAATCTTCGAAAGGACCCAAAATGCTCTAATTTGCTGATAAAATAAAGGAATTTTTCTTCCTCATTATTTTGATGAATTTCAGCGAACAAATTGCAGCTTTATGATATATAATATGTGACCATTAAGTCGTCAACGTGAACGCTCGTCGCGATGCGGCAACCAAGCGACGTAGATAGCTGATAATGTAAACGCGCCGCTGTCGCCGTATCATTCCGTCGAACTGTCGATGCTTCATGTTATCGCTGCTCTGATACAGGGGTCCACCAGTCAGGGTATATAGTACATTGCTATTGACTTGGGATACTACAACCCATTAATATCCCACTGCTGGGCACAGGCCTCCACTCTGCTCCAATGCAGGTTGGCGGACTTTAACGACTATTATTATGTACGAGTTAATAGTCGGGACCGACGGCTTGACGTACTCTCCGAGACGCGGGGGTGACTGGCACTGAGAATTTCTTAACTGAAAAACCCAATACCAAACAATTCTTATGCCCGACCGGGAATCGAACCCAGGACCTCGTGATCTGCAGTCGATCATTCTAACCGTAAGACTAACGAGGCAGTCCAGACTTGACAGTCAAATCAAAAGAAAAATAAGTGGACATCAAAGATCTATCCATTCTTGCCTACTTAGATCATTTATGGCAGGGAGTCCGATATTCTACGAGTGCGTGTATTTACGGCTTGTCTTATCAAACGCTGCGTGCGCTAGGGCCCTGAGGCGGCGATATCGGCGATTGTCGCGCGATAGTTTCGCCGCGTTGGCGCTGAGTTATGGCCGCCTTTATCACAACTGCTCACTGCGACCCCAAAGTGACTCCGCCGAGAGCTCTACACGACGTATCAGATCACGCCCGAATGGCATTCAATAAAACGGATAAGGGTACGCAAGAAAAGTACCTTTTTTACCCGCGTAATTATCTTTAAATTTATTTCCAAAACTTAGAAGTAATAGATATGATTTGCTTTAAAATAATGAAAACATCGCTACCCAAAAATTTAATGACGCGCTAATTTTCTATAATATATCAAATTTCTTGGTTTCTAATTTATTGTAACGAGTGTTTTTAAAATTTAATTTCTTTAATATTCAATATTAGTTTTAAAGTATTACCTTGCACCTAACTCCCGGGGTTAGGAAGCTGGCGGTGATTCACTCCGTGTCTCGGAGAGCACGTTAGGCTGCCGGTCCTGCGGCTGACGTCTCACTGACCGTGTCGGATTTTCCGTTTCATCGTGCAATGAGAGTAAAGGAACAGAGATTGCACAAGTGTATGCGAAATTCGGTCGGGAGGACATTATTAATATTAATATTACGTTACTCTCATAGCCTGATGGGACAGAAAATCTGACACAACCTTAGAGAGATCAAACGCAGGACCGACTGCTTTACGTGCACTCCGAGGCGCGGGGGGCCACGACCCTCTCTCGTAATATAACGTATGTCACGTTTCACGAATGTAACGCATAAACGATAGTATAACCCGTGTGTCTGTGCCCGCAGGCGGCGCCGGCGCGATGTGCGCGTGCGCGTGGCGGCTGCACGCCTGCACCGCCGCGCTCGTGCTCGCCGCGCATCTCATCAAAGGTCAGTGCCGCTACACGCTCCTACTGTACATTACAGGTGGTTAATATAACACGTAGCGCCATCTCGTAGCGCGCTTTTGTTCCATAACGCGGACAACAGTTTGTCGGACTATGACGTTTCAAATCATAGGTTTCAAAGTGGCTATACATGAAACGTCAATTTACTGCATCTATAGTAGCCTGACGGATCCGAAGGCAGCCGAGCACAACTGAGCGCAGGGGCCATAATGCCAAAGTATGAAGCAATACTTAAACAATATTACTTAAAATTACAGTTCAATGTCACGTATCAACGATTATACGAAAGTCAACAATGATGAGAGAATATAGCTTGAAGCGTTGTCAGTATGGCCTCAGGCAGGCTACATCCGCGTGGAGCCGATCGACCGTAGAAGCCGAACGGGTTCAAAAGTATAAGTAAATATTGAAATGTTGGATAGACAGTTCAATTTCCTTCACCGGATTATAAAATGTAATACGACACGCGCCGGGTGGTGTAAATCGTCCCTAGGGATCTAGATCAGTGTGACAACCGTCAACCGCGGGCCTTTTCTTTTCTATTAAAATCGAATGGTCGTATTCGATTTTAATAGAAAGGAATTAACAAATAGAGCTACGATCCCTTTCTCTTTTGCATCAGAAAGCGATTACAGATTAGGTTACAAATGCGACAAACAGAGACACGGCTATTCCATTTTCTAAAGCTGTTTTTACAAGGCCAGTTATTTTCACCGCGAAACCAACTTGTTATCAACAAACGACTACTATTAATATTATTGTGTGACTCAAGTCACGGTTACATGGTAACTTAGCTACTCTACCTACTTTTTAATGGCCTCTACAGTTTTTAGCCGTCGATGTTAAAAGAGGGGTGTTTAAGTAAATTTTTGAGACGACGTCCAACGGACTACAAACCAACTCAACTCAAATTAAACCAAGGAGAACATCATCGTCGGTTCTACGTTGAATTTGAATCAAAATACGACTGAATTAATTATGCCTTCACATCATAACAAACATACCTAAATATTTATTTTTCTTTACAAAACTTAGCCAACAACAGAATTTCAACAACGAACATTAAAACAAAGTAAACCAATAAATTTGATCGTAAAATTTAGGAGTTTCGCGAGGAAGTAAATTCAGGTCATCTTTAATATCGTGTGTGTAGTCGCGAACGCTTAAACTTTGAACAGGCGTATATTTGCGCTCAGAGGCAAAGCCAAAACTTTGTTCATCAAACTCCATTCTACTTTGAAGGAATGCTCCTTAGAAATTGTTGTTGTCGATCATATACTCGGGCTCATAGGGGTGTTTAAAAGTGTATACCGTATTACTAAGGTTTGTATAATGAATATTATCTAGATCTGTAAATTTTTATTAGTTTCCCACTATCTCAAGATCTCGGGTTTCTCATAAAAAAATATAATATTACTAGCTGATGCCCGCGACTCCGTCTGCGTGTAGGTATGAAAAATAGATAGTAACCGATTCTCATACTGAATATGCGTATTAAATTTCATCAAAATCGGTGAAGCCGTTTCGGAGGAGTATAAACACTAAAACTGTGACACATGAATTTTATATATTAGAGAAGATAAGTTATCTTGTCTAGAAATAACTACATTAATTAATTATTTTTTGAATTCGTTGGTTTTACAATATTCCATAAAAAGACTTTCGCGCCGGCTTGAAAAGAAATCTTTGGAAATGAAAACAGAAATCATGCTAATATTATAAATGCGAAAGTGTGTTTGTTTGTTGGTTTGTCCTTGAATCATGCGGACGAAGTCGCGGGCATCAGCTATTATAATATAAATTTAACAAATATAGTTTGAGGAAGGAATATAGATCACTTTAAACAGTGGTGGACAGTAAGGGAAGAAGGAAAGAGCGGGAGAGGGGGGGGGGGGGGGGGGGCAAAGGGACGCACTGTCCGTGACAGGTCCTCGCAGCAGCGTGACAATGACAGGGGAAATGAAAGCAATACATTTAGATATCGGCGTCTATTGTACTTTGTACTCGTGCCAAAGGATCTTCCGCTTCTCAATGGGAAGATAATTAGTTTTTCTGTCTTCGCAAGTCTTGCATTGATGCCGAATGATTCGTAAGAATAAGAAATACATATTTCCCGGAAAAACAATCTTCTTCGTCACACAATAAATGGAAAAGTGTACCTCACACATCCATCTACGCTCAGCCCTTAACCCTTACACCAAGAAAGCTATAGTTTTACGCTGAAGTTCCTCTTATAATATTTTAAACCTTAAGTCGCCTTTATTGAAATTTACACAGAAGCAAAGCCGCGTTCGTTACAATTTATTTCTGAAAGCGTGCCACGCCGTAACGGAGCGGCCGATACACCATTTCATTTTCCAGGGATATAATATTATAATTATATTTTGAAGATCTAAGAAGCCCCTTTTTATCCCGGAAAATCAGATGACCAACCATAATCCACGCGGTAGAATTTGCAAGCATTATTCATCGAGTGATGTTATAATTATTAAATGCGAAAGAGTTTCTCTAGTTATGCTAAGCTATAACAGAGCAGCGGATTAACGTGATTTTTTTCAAAAACAAAGGTTAAAAAAGACGCAAGCTTCTGTCTGACGCGGCAAATAAAGGACACTAATGGACATTATAAAAGTGAATCACGTTGATACAAGTCCGCGCATGCACTATTATACGGAGCTGCACAGACTGGCGCGACAAGACAAAACGTATTTCCCTTACGACGCGAGTGTTTCGCTCATAATAGAAAAAATTATATATTTTAACTCTATTTATTCTCACAATCCTACCCTTGTATAAGAGAGAAGTGAAATTTTCTAGTTGCAATAAAGTTGTGCGCCATAATTATAAAACTAACATAGTTAAATTGTAATTTAGTTGCTTGTCGTAGCGGTGACGTAGTGGCGCTACGACGGCTACGGCGCTACGAGCTACGTAAATATAATTATGTTGAGTGGTTTATTACCATTTTGCATACAAAACTCGATGTTACAACAAACTTGCTAGACTTTGCTCGTGGGAATTTTGGTTTTAGACACAAAATATCTGAATCATTTCCACTGAATTGATTGATTTATTAATAACTAATAGTTCTTTTGTGTTTTTGTGGTTTGTCACATACAGTAGAACTAGCTGATGTCTTCGATTACGTCCGCGTGGATTGAGGTTTTTTGGTTCCCGCCGGAACTCTTTAATTTTCCGGTATTAAAAGTATTTTTCTCTCATTTTCTCTTTCTTCTTTCTAATCTATTTCTGTGCGAAATTTCATCCAGATCTGTTCAGCCGTTGTGGTGTGATGAGTAACAAACATCCATCCATCCATCTAAACTTTCGCATTTATAATATTAGTATAGATATTTGATATGTTATTCACAAAATAAGCTTGAATTCTTGAAAATGGATATTAAAGAATACTTTTTTTATGAAAAAACGTACGCGAATTCGCGATTATCAACTAGTATGCCATTATGAAGTGAAGAAGTGAAGCTGAATACATGGAATGATGTATTTGACGTTACAGATCACAATACATCAGCGACGAATAAGGTTCAGAAAAATGCCTCGAATCAAATCGAAGCATCGTCAAAGCGATCAAATTGACCGAACACAATTTAATTGCTACCAAGTGAAGCGTATAATCGCTTACAATAAATATAAACCGTCTCAAAGACCTCCTATATCACGCTTATTCCCCTAAAGACTACAGTAACAAGCTAGCTTAGACTGTCACTAGTATAAGCTGCTATTTTGCCAGTCTATTATTTAGCTCAGCCGAGCGTAAAAGAGGCTCTAGGCTCGAAACATTATTTCTCGATAGCGTTTTAGTGAAAACTTATTGCCTAATAAGTACCAACTGAAATAAACTCGTAAATAGTAAACTTACATGAAAGATAGCCTTGTCTTCGGTGAAAGCGCTTTGAAAGTGCTTTTGAATGATGGCTGATCATCAATAAGGATTCCACACTGTTTTGAATCTAGTCGAGAATATTCTGAAAGTTTACGTGAATTCAACCGTTTTAATATATTATGTAAGGTTCTGATGACAAAATCACTGACGACATTATTTAAGCACTACTATAATAATTATTAACTAAGTGATTTCTTAGGCTGATCCCCAGAAGGGTAAATTTAGAATTTTAGAATTTTCTCTGGTTGGGTCTGGCGGGAGACCACAAAAGGCTAGACCACCCATCCAGTAAAGATGTACTGCCGAGCGATTAAGCGTTCAAGTACGATGCCGACCAGAATCCGTTAAGGGGTATTGAATTAATGAGACTTTTTGCCTGGTGGGAGGCTTCGGCCGTGGCTAGTTACCACCCTACCGGCAAAGACGTGCCGCCAAGCGATTGATACGATGCCGTGTAGAAACTGAATAGGGGTATGGGTTTAATATAACTGCCATGCCCCTAACAGGTTAGCCCGCTACCATCTTAGACTGCATCATCACTTACCATCAGGTGAGATCGCAGTCAAGGGCTAACTTGTAGTGGATAAAAAAAAAAAAAAAAAGACTGCCTTAAGAAATTAGAATCGTACTATGCATGAATAACTTTGATATTTAAACGTTTGTATAATCCTTCTAAGACAGAAGTGCGTGTTAAAATTCCATGCGATAATTAAATAAAAGGACGAAAGAAAATAAATGTGTAAGAATTCCTTTATCACTAATGTCAATCACTGCGATATTAGTGAAGCTTGCACTCTTTGCACTTTCGTGACCGGAAAAAGCATTATGAAGTTATAAAACACACAAGGGCACTACGTAATTTTTCACTGATCCTTAATATTCATACTTCATAATAATATTATAAACGCGAAAGAGTGTTTATTTGTTGGTTTATTGGTTTGTCCTTCAATCACGCCGCAACAGAGAAACGGATCGGCGTAATTTAATTTAATTTATTTGAACCACCAACAGAATAACAATGGCTTATGCACTTACTAAACATGCAATTCAAATTATAGGTGGTTACATCGTGCACATAAGAAAAATCGTACATAAATAACATAAGTTTACATTTTATCCCGGAAAATTAAGGAGTTCCTGTGGGAATAAAAACAACTTATTTCACGCGGACGAAGTCGCGGGCAACAGCTAGTGATTGAAAAATGAGTAGGATCAGTAATTGGGAACTCAGTTAAGAAATTATTTTACATTTGAAGATTAAATAATTTGTGAAATTATTGCAGTTTAAAATAGACCCTGTAATAATTGCACTATTTTTAATTCAAAAGACGTTAATGTGAACTTAATTTTTGATTTTTGTAAATATTTCAGAATTTTGCTAAAAAGAATAATCTGGCAGAGTTGCAGTAACCGCCAACTGAAATAGAAATGCTTAGTAATGTTTGTAGAATTACATGAAACATCCAGCACGGCGCGGCGTGTAGTTATGACTGCTCCGTGTGTCGCTGCGGGTGATGCTGTCGTCAGCATGCTCGCTTTGTTGGCTGTGCTCTCAGTTTACCTCATGCTAGGGAAGTAAATTGGTACTTTAATAATATCGCTTGCACATTGTTATTTTGTTTGGGAAGGAACTGTAGAATTTTTTCTGCTCTTCCTGTTAGAAACTAGACATGCCAAGAAAGAGGAATCCAATCGTGTGTTATATTACACGAACCATTTGGAGACACTTTTTACCCCTTATCAGTATAGTAAGTCATTTTATGTTAATATTTATTCAATAATTTATATGTATAGTATATAATTTATATGTATATAGTATGCGTGTAACATAAATTGATAAAATGATTAGCCAAATCATACTAAAATTATAAATGCGAAAGTGTGTTTGCTTCAATTACGATGCAACGGAGCAACGGATCGATGTGATTTTTGGCATGGGTATAGTTGAGGACCTGGACATGGACCTGGTAACATAGGCTACGCTTTATCTCGTGGGAACAAAAACAAACTTAAACAACGCGGACGAAGTTGCGGGCATCAGCTAGTAAGATAATAATAATTACTTGTATGTTAAAAACAAGATTAAGATATCAATTCTTTTGACGGCGAACGACTAATATTCTTAATATTGAACTTGGACCCATTTTCACATTTATGTTTTTGTAGTGGAATAAAAAAAGAAGGGGTACCGAACAAAGTATTAGCCCTAGCTATATAGCCCTCTGTGTCTATTTAGCGTTGATAGCGTGTCCCCCGCCCGCCGGCCGGTTCCGCGTGACGCAAATACGACGCGGGCAGTTCCTGCGGATCCGGACACGCGAACCGAGCACGCTAGTACCACAGAACAGGTAATAGTAGGTCTAGTACTGGCGCAAGGGCATTTGCATAATGCAACGCTTCCACTGATGGCCGCTGATACAACAGATATTTGTTTATTTATTAGAGCCAGCGAACTATAGGTAGGCAGCGTGGTGGGTCAAAGCTCTAATTCCCTCTGTCCTATGAGAGTGGAGGCCTGTGTCCAGCGGTGAGAAGTTAATGGGCTGTAGTGATGGTGGTGGTGGAAGTAAGTTACTATTAACTAATGATTAACTAGGTATACTTTGTTAACATTGTTATAATATCCTCATAATTCAGTCGATCGTCATTTTAGTGAGCCCTAACGCAGACCACCGTCTATTTAGGCTGTACATTCATACGCCACCCTTGTGCTTTGGTGCTTTGGTATATAAAATTGTGGTAAAATTTTGTTCATTTCTTTAAAGACAATAATTAAATAAATAAAAATACCTAAGCCCAGTGCTAGAGCATCGCCTCGGGCTGAGAAGTGAGGGCGATGAAGTAAGTATACATAGCAGTGGGTGCAGTGTTACAGACGGACGGACAGTAACGAGCGCCCGCGGCGACACTCGACCAACTTCCGCGCGATATTAGTTCGACGCGACTGCCGCGACAATGGACCGAAATAGACAACGCGATGAGAGCTCTTCGAATTTGCAACTTCAACAATTCTCACTGACATAATGTGGAAAACTAGCTTAGTTTGCGTGGATTTAAGAAAGAAAGAAGTAACTTTGTTTTTCCTAGAAATAGTCTAAGGCTGCGTTTTCGGTGGGCAGCGGGGCGGAAGCGGATCCGCGGTCGCTACATACTCGCGTAATATTGTATGAAGTTTTTTAGCGGCAAGCGGAATATGCAATGGGAGAAGCTGGTTTTATGGGCGGATCCGCGCGCGATGCGTATCCAGCCGTGCTATCCAGTTTCTTAGTGCGAATGATTACAGCGCATAGCATACGCGCCATGAACTATAATCTCCTCTTAAATATTTATTTGCTGTACCAATAAGTAATTGTTTGAATCGAATATTAATATTTAGACCATAGTTATGTTAAATTATCTGCTCTAAGCTTCCTGATATCGTAAGCCTGTTACAGGTAGACTGTTCATACTATAAGTAAAATTATTTCTTCTTTAAGATCGTAGAACGTCAGCGTAGGCAGCGGCGATGCGTTTCGTTTCTATGTAAAGCAAGGAATCTCTACCTGAAGGGTTCTTTATATACAAGTAAGGCCAAAGGTCAAGCTAGTTTTATTTGTGTCGGTGCTTAATGCCCACACTTAGTGCGATAAACCACACGCCCACCACTTCCTACTGCAATAAATCCCTACTTTACTTTACCTCTGTATTAAGAAAATAGCGGTTTAAAAGAAAACATTTTGGTTTCGTAGAAAGTGCAGGAATCAAACTATTCTAATGCTATAATCGGACTACTAGATACTGGAATTTAGTTCAAATTAGCAAAACGCCAGCCCTAAAAACGCATTAGCAGGAAAGGGCCCTCCGTTTAATACGTCTTTAGAAATAGAATCAGACGCCATTGGGAGGCTCTCGACTGTGAACTGCCTCTCCGCTGCGACGAGCTGCCGACTAAACTCAAATGCCGTGACCTATATAGATATTTGATCTATATTTTGACTTGACAATAATTTCTGATTTGAAATAGCAATGGGAAATTTATTTATAGGAAGGCTTGTTGTAGTTATGAAATCTACTTGCGATGGTGTATATCAGTTTATTATGCAGGTTATAAGCAAGGTATATTGTTAAGCAAGGTTCAGTCGTTAACTGGCTGGGTAACTTGGGACGGTTACGTAAGATCAATGAAAAAAGTTAATAAATAAAACATTGTTGTGACATGACTGTACATTTATGTATACAACATCGTACATAAGGAAGATACTTAAATGCATTATATACTAAAACCTTCCTGAAAGTACGTAAGTTACAACAGTGAAAAAGTCATCAAAATTGGTTATTTAGTTTCCGAGTAAAGCGTTAACATACGAACATACATACATAGGGGTCAAATACAGACCATCCTTATTGAAGTCTGTTAAAATCACTTAGCTGGTTTTTTTCAAATTCCCGTAAAACCAGTATTGTTGATACTTTTTTGGGAAAATGATAATTATATAAATACAAACAGATAAACATCATCTTGCCTACCCGGTTACACCACGAGTCAATATAACAGTCAAATACGCAGTTCGAGTGACTAATTATAACAATCAAATAAGCAGGAGTGACGGAACTAATCATAACTGCAATGGAATAATATTGCAGCGGCGCTATGGCGGTCAATAGAGTTGATCATTGTGGACCGGAGAGCTGTCCGATCACAACCCAAATTGCTGTATGTGCACACTGCGCTCGGAAATTGACCGGTGTACGTGCTACTAGTTGATTAGGGGGCTATTCGAATTCCATCAAATTTTTTATTTTAAACTTATAAGAGACTAGATTATGCTCGCAACTTCATCCGGACGAAGGTTTGAAAGCCCCGGAGGAACTCTTTGATTTTCCAGGATAAAAAGTTGCCCATGTTACTCTCCAGATCCTCAACTATACCTACTATGCAAAGAATCGATTGGACACCGACATACGAGTAGCTCGACAAGTCCAAAACGGGCATGGGCTCCCAGTTCGATTGG
Organism: Erebia epiphron; assembly: GCA_963932025.1. Classification (NCBI taxonomy): domain Eukaryota; kingdom Metazoa; phylum Arthropoda; class Insecta; order Lepidoptera; family Nymphalidae; genus Erebia; species Erebia epiphron. The sequence continues at coordinate 214,327 of OZ009947.1, read as the reverse complement.
ATCCGAGGTCACAAGGCGCTAAGAAAGACGACGACCTCCCTGGCGCAGTGTTGAGCGCTTAACGTGGGAGGTCCCGGGTTCGATTCCCGACAGGGCTAATTTGGGAATCTATAATTCCTAATTTTTCTCAGGGCTGATCTGGTGGCTAGGCTTTGGGAGAAAGCATCGACGCGCTGATTGAGCCACGGTGGTAATTTTAAGAAAGTTTGACTAAAAAGTGTGTAAGGAATATAAAAATCCATTCCATTCATGCAACGAAAAGCTTTAATATAGCAAAGTACCATCAGACCCAATACATTATTATTATATGCTAATATTGCCCCAAAGTGAACCAATAAAAGCGCAAATAAAGTAATCACTCACTTAACAAGTGAGCGTGTAATTCCGCTGAAAGCTATGCCCATTAGCCGATGTGGGGTATTATATATTAGTTTGTGTGTTTGTTTATATACTTTTGTGGAACTCCTTTGCTCAGTGGTGCTCTGCGAGTCCTGTACTATCACAAGTAGTACATGTTACATGAAATAAACATATTTTCAACTAGTCAATGCCCGCTACTTCGTCCACGTGAATTTATTTCCTTATTTTTCCGGAATAAAAGCATATGTCTTTCCCCGGGATGCACTATACTAAATTTCAACAAAATATGGGCCGTTAAAATGTAGCAGACCGACACACATTGGCATTTATTTAGTCATTTAGTCATTTAGTAATTTATTTATTTATAGCTTTCATGTCTTACTTACTAATACATTATATTATTACATAATACAATTAGCTATTAGCATGCATGGACATGAGGCCCTGTCAGGGCGTTGCTACATGATAACATAATTATAATTATAATTACGTATATATATTTATACATAAATATCTAATTATTTATCTTTTTACATATTAATTTATATTTGCACAAAATATATTACTAATAATATAGTAATAACAAAATTTCGGATATTAATTAACATATTTTTATATTTAATTTAATTAATCATATTATTGAGGTCTATTCATTTAAAAAATCTTTTATGCTATAATAACATTTTTGGATTAGCCATTCTTTTAATTTTATAACATTAGTATGGATAAATTTTATTTCATTTCAGTGGTGAATGCTGTGTTTAGTCTCTGGCAGGTTCTTTTTGAGAATTTATGATTTCTTAGTTCTCTCTGGTGGTAGGCTTTATACGTGACTATTAGCAGTAGGATAGTAAACCTACAGGCGAAGCCAAGTGCTTGAATGTTGCTGTAGAAACTTATACAACTGCAAAAGTATGGAGTTGACCTCAACATCAATTTTATGACAGTAAAAATTAAAACTTAGACTCAGGTTCCAGTTTGACTTTCCCGCCGCTAATAATTAATAATTTATAGTTACTTCGTGAAATGGCTAGTATGCTGTGTGGTGCTAATAAGGGGTGTGGTCGGTGCGAAAAGCGCAGAAAATACGGCTGAGGTAACCCTGGGCGAGGTGTTAACTAAATCTGATGACTCAGCACTTTACAGGGGTATTCAAATAAGTAAGACGCCAATCATTCATTTCGGCTATGAGTAATTTGTGTTTAGAACAGGGGCCATACTACCATCACTTAAAGCGGTATAATTTTAATGTTGTTGACGATTGTGTTTCACAATTATAACCCTTATTTTAGAGGCATCAGTGTTTATGACATACGAATGTTATTTAGAAGTACTACTGTTATAAGCGATGGTAGTAAGCCCAGAGGTTTATTTTTCCATACTACAAACGGGCAAAAAGTCCACATAACTCAATTTCTATTGTAACTATACATTACTTCCGGATAAACTTACGTGTTATGTCGGAAAAATGCGCGACTTGTTTCAATTCAATTTGTATGGTCGCCAACAGGACAGAACGTCCATCCCCTCTGCCGCGGATGTTTCGCTTTGTCCTGTTCAGTGTAAGTCTATGTTCATGCTCACAATTGTAAAATAACTAATAACACTCAAACAATTTGAAGCAACAGGTCGATTTTAAAGATTTGCGTCTAAATTTCCATGAAAAAAAATTGCGGTGGTAAGCTGTTGTGGGGCGAATGAGTGATATTAATATGTTCTCGTCCGCCAAAATATAAAGGTCCTTCCACCTTTGTGCAGTGCTGGTGCAGTGCTCGGGGACCAACCGTTCTGTGCCAACCGTTGTACGTTGAACGCTCCTTAAATAGCACTATTCTCAGAAAACTTCGATATCGCTATGCAGCTTATAAGTTTCAACCTGAGATATAGATAAAATTAGCGCCATCTAGTTTACAACGTGGTAAATGCTACAATTATTTTATTTAAAAAAATAATGGCTGATACTGATACCCATTTCTGGATTTTCGGCGGTTTATATTCTTATTTTAAAGATAAGTCATGGAAAACAGAACCTCGTTTTTTTTAAAATCTGGCCTGCTTTGTAATAGAGTTTACATAGAACTATGAAATTTTCTTTGATGTATAATTTCATGTATTCATCGTATAAATAATCGGTACCGAACCCAAAAAAAAAATATTTTACTCCCATTCCATCGCCTTAATGCATCCGCGCACGCCAACCCATCTTTACGTCCATGCCAGCACTTACATCTATACAATCTAGGCCGCGTGGTATCGGCCAGTACGGGGGTATAATTATAGGGATCACGGCCAATTTGGCCCACTATTTACGTGTAACGGCGAGTAATAACTGGGCAGGTTACACTATCACAATAATACACTGAGAAATTCCTGAAGACTTCATGTTATGTTACTGAGTAATGTTACGTAATATTCTACAATGATCTATCTAACATGATGTATTGCAAAATGCAAGGTTAGTTATTTTGTAGTAATCCTACAGAGTATCTCAAAAAGTTATATTATTAAACGTTTTATTTTATGAGCTTTTTTTTTTATTGAAAATAATACAATAGAACTAAATGATAGCTAGCCTAACCTAATTACCATATAAATCATGCCCGCGTGGAATGGTGGCAAGAATGCTGGCTGCATTTCCGCGCTGGACAGCCAGGCTGATCCTTTGCGCAAAAAATGAGCCAGCCCTTCTGTCACCAGATGAGGCAATTAACCGCGGTGAAATATCTCGTATACGTTAGTATCTCGTATACTTAGTGCCAAAGTTTTTGGCACTAAGACTCCACGGCCCCAGGGTCTCCACGGCAAACGGAACAAATATGTAATTCTCTATGAGAGAGGCATACTTCCGCCGCTTGCCGGTTTCAGCCTTTTCTGCTGCGGCTCCCGGCCTTGATGCTGTCTCCCTGATATGACACGGGGCCAATGTGTCTACGCATGTTGCGTCCCACATTAGCGCCCGTCCCCGTTCCCAGGGAACCAGCGTCAATCCATCAGGTCTCTTGCCATCATCCCGACTTATCCCTGCCGGCTCAATGAGCGCAGGAATATCTATGGTGACAAGAGCCCTTTTGATCGTATACGTATTATTAAACGTAGTTTAATATATCCATAAAGATATTATAAATGTGAAGAAGTGTCTGTGAGACTGTATACCTACCCCAAAAGATCAAAGAGGTCTCGCGGGAATTTAAAAACATAAAACCACGTGAAGAAAAACGCGGTATAGACGCGGTATAGACCAAAATGTTTCCATGATCCTCTTTGATGTGTCACACTTATTCGCTCCATGGTTTGCCTAATTTAGGATGATAATGTCGGCAGATGCCATTTGCATAGTAGGTACTGCTTCAGTCTGTCTCACTCTAGTCCTTCACTATTGCAGCTATACACCTCTCATCTGTCAAATTATCATCCTAAATTCAAAGCATTGTGTATCAAAAAGCTGACCTAATTTATTCTACCCTCAGGTGTAGGTTTTATTACCCTTACACCCTTAATATAGCAGCTAAATAACTTAGTTTATTTTCATTGCGCGTCCAAAATGTAGGCAAAGGGCTCTAAAAAAAGGGTAAAGCTTTTATGCGAAACGCACGTCATAGTTTTAATTGAATCGAGCCAGAGTGGGCTGAAGTGGAAATAATATCATATCTTTTGCAAAAACACTCAAAAAGCTCTGAAAAGCTCTTTTGAAAAGATCCACGTCTATATTTCTTTTAATTTGATGACGAGTTAGTCTGTGAATGCGATATGCGATTTCGCTCGGTGGTGGCATGATGTAGGTACTATTGCCTATTATATGGTAAGACGGACGGGTGTGGCAGTTTTAATAAACCTTTATGAACAACTAGATGATGGCTGCGAAGTTTCGTTCGCGTGGAATTAAATTTTTTGATTCCCGCGGGAACTCTTTAATTTTCCGGGAAACAAATAGCCTATGCCCTTTCCCGGGATTCAAGCTACCTCTACCTCTATAATTTAGAAATTATAAATTCCCAAATTATGCCTGTCCGGTATTGAACCTGGGGTCTACCTCTTGTAACACCACAGCGCTCACCGCCAAACGCGAGGTCATCAGAGGAGAGAGGGGGCTAGTTGATTGTTATTTGTGCGAGTCATCGAGTTACGTGGAACGTGCATGCTCGAACAATGTTTCATGTACGTAGGTGTGCAGTTTGCACAACTGGATTGGTTCACTTTGATTTTTCCTGTTTGCAATATTGTTCCCGTGTAAAACAATTACTTAGCCCGTGAAACTGTTGGCCGACACGTGTTCACTACTTAGCCTCTACCTAGACATTTTTATCTAAATATATCAAAGGAAAAGGTGACTGACTGACTGACTGATCTATCAACGCATAGCTACTGGACAGATGGATTGAAATTTGGCAGGCTTTGAAAGGTTTTTGAAAATTCAATCCTTAAGGGAGAATAGGGCTTTGAAATTTGTATGAAAAACGAACCTAAAGTGAGTGAAGCCGCGGGCATAAACTACTTACCTTTCACAATACCAGTTGACAGCCAGACAATCACGTTATACCTAACTTTGAGTCACACGCTTCTCGTAATTGAGACAAACAAACAAAAAGTCCCCGACAGGAAAATTAATTAAGTACCGACTTCACGAAAAGACTCACACTCAAAGAATGGAATATTTTTCCTAATCAAAGCCTTCGAGACAATTAAACACAAACAATAGAGACAAAGACGTAAGGGGGGGGGGAGTGATTCAGATTCAAGTAGCGACTAGGTACATGTCTCATACACCCATCTAGACTTCTAGTGGAATATTCATGAGGGATTTTTATTTGAAAATGATTATTCGTGAAAAGGGTGCAGTGAAAGACTCGAAACAAAGAGGACACTTATAAATATGCTTACACTTGTATTCGTGCTTGGCATAACTATCTTATACTATTAACAAGTTGTGTGTGTGTATTATAATTTGCTTAGTATATAATATTATATATCCACACTAATCCAAACCATAGTGTGTAGCTGTCTGACTGCTACGCTAGCCCATATTCTGTTCAACCGATTTTGACAGGTAGAGTACGCTTAGTCTAGGTTTTTACATTGAAAATTCGATTACTAAGCGTACTGTACTTGCCAAAATCAGTTGAATATAAATAGGCGTCCACTGCTGGACACTACTGCTGGACACTATTCTCTCGTAGGGGTAGTTTTTTCGCCATCTGAATCCAGCGGCGCTCTGCTGCTCGCTCGGTCCGTCCTAACGGGGAGTCTGCCAACGTTTTGTTTACCGGTATCGCCATTCTAGCACTTTGAGACCACAACATCTATCGGTACAACCAAACAAGTACAACGTTGTGATATGTGTTAACTTTTTAAATTAGGAAAGCCTGATTTCAGCTATAAATGGAGCAGGGTTAACGAAGCAGAAACAATAACAAGTTTGATCATTAGAACAATACCCGACCCATACACACGAGCGAGTTCAGCCGGGTTAACCGTTAACCCGAGGTTAGGTTAACTAGCGTGTAACGCAATAACGTAACGAGACCGAGTCAGAATGGCGGCACATTAGAATTAACTCACTCAACTCGAAGAAGGTCCCCACGAGTCGACGTGGAGACTCAAATAACCAACAATTATTTCGCCAAGAGCTGGCGAAAAAACCAAGAAACTCCTGAGCTCCTTGCCGGTTCTTCTCAGTAGAACCTGTTTTCCGAACCGGTGGTAGAGTCAAAACACGGTGTAACATAAGAGACACTCTTGTTTCCTATATGGAATAAAAGAATTGGGTATTGAAAAACAGTTTCAGGCGACATTGTGACAAAATGAAATGCTAAATTTTTACCGAATTTTCTGTTGCTGTAGTTTTGTTTTTTCTTTTTTAAATGTTTGCAATAAAGAGGTTTATCCATCTAAACGCCCACTTACAATAAAACCTGTAGTAGTCGCGGTCATTGTGGCTTATTTTTGAATCGTAGAGTGTCCACCACTGGTTCGGAAGTCCATCCCTGAGAGCAGGTCAGCAAGAAACTCAGTGGTCGGCCTTTTGAAATAGCTATTTATGCAACTGTATCGTAATGAGGGTCATTTTAATTCGAGTGCTGTTTTTTGATACGAGGCTTGCCGAGTATCAAAATAGGATAGTACGAGAATTAAAATGACTAATTACGTACAGTTGCATACAAGATTTTATCTACGACAAGGACGTCTTTATAATTTTTTACTTTATAAATTAATAAAAACCAAATGTGCCAGAACCCAGAGCCGCTAAGCTATAGGTATCCTATTTATGAAGATAACCATATCGATACAGCTACGACTCATAACGATACAGCTCCCATACAACGAACTGTATCGTTATGAGAAGCAAACACGAAAGAGGGTTCAATTCGATATAGTTGTCAAATTCGAAATTGGAACTTTTCGATGCTGGAGTAGATAAAAGTATATTTAAAATTAACTACAATCATAATCATGTAGATACATGTAAGTAACAGTTCCAAGCATTTCTGGAGTGAGTCAATCCACGTAATCGTTGAACATCTGTATTTTTACGGAATTTCCAGTTGCACGCTAAGCTGTTAATATCATTTACCTGCTAAAAGCCTCCCACCAGCTCTGCTACAAAAATACCCGCGTAAAAGCCTGTTCTCAAAGCCGCTGCTGTGATTTAATTAAAAAACGCCACGTCCGCCTAATTCATCACACAAAAGCGACTTTATTGACTGCCTGTTTACATTTCATTCTTTCCTGCCCGCCTACTCGTAAATATTATAATACTAGATGACAATTATCCACGCGGACGAAGTCGTGGGCATCAGCGCGCATAATTTTTTTTCGATTCCCTTAGGAATTCCCTAATTTTCCGGGATAAAATTTAGCGTATGTCCTTCCCCGGAATAAATTTCATTGAAATCGGTTAAAAAGATGGGCCTGGAAAGCTTAGCAAACGAACAGACAGTCACACTTTCACATTTGTAATATTAGTATTGATTTAATTAATGTTATTACATTTATACAGCATGGAATTTTTGTATGTACTTACATACAAAAAAATTCTGTCCTGTCTGTTACGCAATAACGGGCCGTCCTTTCAACCGATTTTGATGAAATTTGGTACTGATATAGGTTCTATCCTGGGAAAGGACATCTAAGGCAATTTTTACAAACTAGAACGCGCGTCGCTTTCGCGCTGCGATATGGGAGAACGCGCGCTAGGCCCTAGGGCAGAACGTGCGCCGCACACATCCTCGTCGGAGGGGGCCGGGGGGTGACGTTTTGTGCTGTCCAGTACTTCGTGTGTTTTGGCCCTATTAAATAATAAATAATAATAAATAATAATTTATTCATGAGAATGTAGGTGATATACAGTTGTCATGGTTACAGTTTGGGAGCCTTATACATTCTACCAATTAATGGTGTATGAATATTTGGTATACATCATCAAAATTAAAAAGAGAAATTTAGCAATTCAAATTAATAAAAGGTCATATACAATTACAATTAAAAACCGAAAGAAAATAATATAAATTATTCAATGATAATATGATAATAGAACTTAATTACAATTACAAATGTCAAATTCCATATAAGAGGGGATACTCAATTATTGCACTATAAAACCATTTAGTAATTCACGTCATCATCATCTTTACATATTATATTATTTAAAAGTTACTTGAGATTATCGCTAAGGAATTCAGTAATTTTGTAATAACATTTATTTAAAAGCAGCTCATAAGCCTTCCTTTTGAAAACATTAAAAGTACTGCTTTTGTAGCTGTCAGGAAGTTTATTGTACATAGTTATTGCCATGTAGTGTGTACTCTTTCCAAACATCTGCAGTCTTTTAGGAGGTACAATTAGTTTATTCCTTCTCTGGGCTCTCCGAGATCTAACCTCAACCAGTTCATTGTAACTCTTAAAATAACTTGGATTTTTTTTGACTAGCAATAATAATTCATAGATATATTGACAAGGCAAGGGAAGAACATGGTGCTTCTTAAACAAAGGCCTACAGGTATCTAATGGCTGCAATCCACATAATGCTCTCAGACAGGCTTTTTGTTTTATAAAAACTTTATAAGCAAATACCGAATTTCCCCACAATTTCCCCCAATATTTCCCGGGCTCTGATAATTTCAGCAGTTTACGTCGCACGTGCTTGTTTCCGCCTTGCAGCAATTACAATAATGGCAGCGCTCATTCGACCAAATTCCACCACACCGCTTCAGCACTCGACTAAAATACTTTCCGGAGTTCCCCCCGCACCCCGTAGCCCCTGTAACTAATTACCGACACGCCGCGAAACGTTGTAGTTCGGATTTAATTAATATTTATTATACTTTATTAATTACTGAACTATAGATGAAACTCGCTACTCGGTCTAGGTAGGTTTAGAGTCTCAAAAAAAAAACTTTTATAATAATAATAATGTCCTCCCGACTAAATTTCGGCCACGGCGGCCTTTCTCCATAGAGATAGCCATCTGCGCGGGAGATATTGTAGTACATAAGTGTGTGAACACAGGTGCACCCTCTGTGACACGACCGGAGAAAGATCACGAGGCACGGGGGTGAAACACCGCCAACTTCCTAACTCCGGGCTAGTACTGAGAATTTATTGTCAGAAAAACCCAATAAGAACTCGTTATGGCCCGACCTTGACTCGAACCTGAGACCTCGTCCACCGTAGTCGAACACACTAACCGCTAGACCAACGAGGCAGTCAGTTTCCGAAATAACAAGTAAACGTCAAATTTCGTGCAAGTTGGTGAGTTCTTAAACTTTTTTCAGACAAAGCATTAAATATATTTACTTTTGATAAATAACATAATTTATAACCTGGGCCATAAAAAATGACTCGAAGCATAGCTAATAAATAGTTTTTTACAGTAGTACGCCGTTGAAGATTGTGTACATGATACAATGGTATAGATTGTAATCTCAATCACTCGCGCACGAGACTGCAATGATTGATTACAATCATTAGTCTTTGTACGAGTACATTGTATCTAGTTGTTGTTATGTTGAACCACCTGACTAATGGTAATTGATAAAACCAGTGATAGGTTCGTGTTTTATGACAGTAAATTAATTTTCTGAGCGAAGCAAAGTCTGTGGCCTAAGTGAGATCCAAACTTATTTTATTATACACTAATGAAAGCTATACTCATCTGTGCAACATAGATTTACATGAAAAAATAAGTCAAGTTATTGCGTTCATTATTACAGAAATTATACAGCTATGTCAGACGTATGGACAAGTGCAATAAATAATTACTTCACCTGAATAGTCTCGAGGATCTTGCTCATTCGGTCAATTATAAGCTTCCTTCACTAAACTGCTCGTACTTAAAACAAAACCTGTGAATAATCAAATACATATTATAAATGCAAAAGTTTGGATGGATGGATGTATGGTGTATGGATGGATGTACATGGATGGATGTTTGTTACTCAATCACGCCCGAACGGCTGAACAGATCTAGATGAAATTTGCCACAAAGACAGATTAGAGTCTGGGAAAACACATAGGCTACTTTTTATCCCGGTAAACTAAGGAGTTCGCGCGGGAACCAAAAAACCTCAATCCACTTGGACGTAGTCACGGGCATCAGCTAGTATAACCATAAAGTGCGCAGCTAACAAGCACAAAATGCAAAGAAAGACAATTTCAAAAACTTACTTAGTAAGTAAATAAAATGCATCCCCATTCCTCGTCGCAATCCCTTTAGGGAAAGTTTTTCTTTTTTTTTTCTCATGTCGCGAATAGTTCCGCCCTCCGCCCTCCGCCCCGACACACAGCGTGCCTGTCTTAACTAGTTAATGCCCCAGGCTTAGCTCGCTAATAGTCTTTTGACAGCTCCTTTTTCCCAACTTCGGAATAATAGCCTCTGAGACGACAAACTTCGCTAGTTAGTCGCACTCGGCTTGCGTGCTCCTCCGGCGCAGCACTGATGTTCAACTTCAACTTTATAATTAAGTAGTCTTGTCTTAAAAGCTAATTGTACCTAATTTGGTTTTAAAAGACTTTTAGTCACCTAACGCGCATTACTATTTGAAGGTATCACTACATTCGTTTTCAAAACGTATTTTACTATAGAATAGCTTTATGCGTGACTTAATACGCGTTGATTATGTTTTTTAAAGATTCTATTGTAATTTATTTACAACATTAATAGCAAAATGTATATTTTTTATGCTGTCTATTATAGCTAAGCTACGGTGGCGGTGGTACGGCACGGCTTTTCAATTTTTGTCTCGTAATCGGCGCGGCGTTGCCTGGCGACTGGCGACTGGCGACTGGCGACTGGCGACTGGCGACTGGCGACTGGCGACTGGCGACTGGCGACTGGCGACTGGCGACTGGCGACTGGCGCGGCGCCAGGCGGTAAATCGCGGCCATATTACACGCACGGCCGGCGTTGCCTGCTTTGTCTGCTTGCGGAGGAACTGAGCTGGTCACACTGATATGTGGACACGCTAGTATTATCTGAGGGAAGGATATTGTCACTGTCACTTATAGGTATGATCTGTACGATTAGTACTGTACATTATGATCTCAATATCTATAAAAGGCTTGGTCCTGACTGACTAAATTTCCAGTTCTAATTACAATAAATACGATACGACATAATTAATTAATAATTCTATTATTTTATAAAGAATCAAATAATCAAATATAAATATTATAAATGCGAAAGTTTGGATGGATGTATGGATGTTTGTTACTCAATCACGCCCCAACGTCTGAAAGGATCTGGCTGAAATTTGGCTTAGGGATAGACTATAGTCTGGAATAGCACATAGGCTACTTTTTATCCCGGAAAATTATAGAGTTCCCGCGGGAACCAAAAAAACCTCAAATGGATGTTTGTTACTCAATCACGCCAGAACGGCTGAAGGGATCTGGATGAAATTTGGCACAGAGATAGATTATAGTCTGGAATAGCACTTAGGCTACTTTTTATCCCGGAAAATTGAAGAGTTCCCGCGGGAATCAAACAAATGTATCTGTTCAACTGATTTTGATAAAATTTGGTACAGGGATAGGTTGTATCCCGGGAAAGGACGTAGGCTACTTTTTATCCCGGAAAATTAAGGAGTTCCCGCGGGAACCAAAAAACCTCAAACCACGCGGACGAAGTCGCGGGCATTCGCTAGTTAAGAATAAAGAGGAGCTTCTAATATCTTAGCGAGCACATAATACAGGTAGGAGTAGCACTTTGAATAACGCAGCACCTATCGGAGGCAAGTTATCGGCGTGGTTATATATCCGGATATCATAAACATATCGCACGTATATCGCGATATATATCGCACATGTATCGCGGCGTAGTGTGCGAGCTGATAAATTTTTCCCGCGAGTTAATCGCGCGCTGGCGCCGCTCCAGCGCCGCGATCGCTAAATCCTTCCGACTGACGATATATTACGACATACTAGCTGATGCCCGTGACTTCGTCCGACTTAATTGAGGTTTTTTTGGTTACCGCGGGCAATCTTTAATTTTCTGGGATACAAAGTAGCCTATGTCTTATTCTAGACTACAATCTATCACTGTTCCAAATTTCATCCAGATCAGTTTAGCGTCCATCCATGCACCCATCCAAACTTTCGCATTTAAATTTCATCAATATCGGTTGATTTGGTGGGCCTTGAAAGCGTAGCAGACAGACACACTTTCGCATTTATAATATTAGTATGGATTAGTAAGGCCCCCCCTCCCCCCCCCCCCCCCCGGCTGGCGCGGCCGCGGCGGGTGTCGGTAGGGGTCACGCGTATTTACATTGTGCGGATCTCATTAGCGGCTTCCAATTAGGTAATGAGATCCGCCCGCCCTTGTTACGGCGCTTCGTTTGCGCGCCCCCTACACCCCTACACCCCTACACCCCTACACTCCACTTCTCCAAATCCTGAAAGGTTCACCGAATTTTTTCACTCGTGTAATTTTGTAAATGTTTGTTGAAAAAATTTGGCGGCTTTCTTGAGGCCTCTAATTTACTGAGGAGCAAGATTTTATAATATTTTTTTAAGTAAGAGGGAACCATCTTATATTGAAGTTTTTTAATTAATTAATTTGTTGACTAAGGATTACAGCTTCATGATTTTATTTAATAACGAAAGATCTAATTATCTACTTGATACAGAAAATATAATTGAGACATTTTATTTTCTATTAAAAAAATTCAAAATCCTATCCTACCCTACTAATATTATAAAAATGTTTAAATTTGGATGTTTGTAATGTTCTAAATTTGGAATTTGGTCTTACTCCTTCACGACAAATCGGTTCAGATGTGGAACATGTGGATTTGGCTGAAATTTGATAAGACGATAGCTTTTAACCTGAACTAACAAATATATATTTTAATCCGGAAAATTAAAGAGTTCCCACGGGAATTAACAAACCTCAATCTACATTGATCAGCACCATTTAGTGTGTTCACATTCTGCCAGAAATTCTAAGAGAATAACCAGGAAGCCATAGCCATTGGCACACCTCTAAAATATTCCAATAGTTACAAAACATAGTAATAGTAGTAGTAGTGGTATAGTGCACTCCTCTCCTCTCAAGCCGCGCAGGACTTCCGTCTGGATCAGTCCTAAGCCGACACGTCATCTGCGAACTTTCAACAACATATAGTTACAGTATAGGAGCACACCGTGAGTATAAATTCATACAGTGGGTCGACACCCGTACAAATAACAGACCCAGCTATCATGACAGTTGTAGCATCTAGATGTACGATAATGGTTGAGAGAGCTAGGAAACTGCATACGAATTTCACATCATGACAAATTTTTTTACAAGAATTTTAGCTAGTTTCCTCCAGTGTCTAGAGGCCTCCTTCGAATGACTGGTAGGAAAGAACGTTACTACTTAGACAGTGGTAGAAGTTATATAATCGTGAGGGAGCCTCTGTGTCTGTAAAGGATACATCAGGAGGCAGTAATCAGATTGACCCCACTCACACTAACTGGCCGCTCCAAGTGTTCGCATTGTTCCGCGCTCAGTTCCCGTGACCCGCTCCTTCACGACAACTACTCGTACGCGGTACGTTACAACAGTTTCGTAAGTCGAGTATCTTACTCGTAAATTAGCTTTAATATTGAGCAGTGTATTCAATGAACGCCTTTATACAATCAAGCGTATAAGGAGTGCTAGACGATGCCCGCGACTCCGTCCGCGTGGATCGAGTTATTTTTTATTCACGCGAGAGTCCTTCAGGACAAAGCCTTTTATAACTATTGATATGAAACTACAAATCTGCCCGTTTATTAATTACTAGATGAAGCCCGCGACTTCGTACGCGTGGAATAAGTTTTTTGATTCCCGCGGAAACTCCTCAATTTTCCGGGATAAAAAGTAGCCTATGTCACTCTCCAGGTCCTCAACTATATCCATGCCAAAAATCACGTCGATCCGTTGCTCCGTTGCAACGCGATTGAAGGACAAACCAACAAACCAACAAACCAACAAACCAACAAACCAACAAACCAACAAACCAACAAACAAAGTGACTTTCGCATTTATAATATTAGTATGATTACTCAACTATCGCTTCAGAATAGGTGATGTTATTAAAACTGCGGAAAAGCTAATACATTCACGTCCACGGAAATATAATTTATCGTGCATAAAATTATGGAGTAATACCCAGCCGTATCATATTCAACTGGAGCGTCGATGGTACCGCTGTAACACTGTACATGGGGAGGAAACAGCTTTTGAAGCGGTTGACACGGCTCTTTGTATCGAAGCGATCGCTGCGTACAACCGGGGCGGTTGTGACAACCCTCCTGGTGCAGTGTTGAGCACTTTTCAACCGACTTCAAAAAGAGGAGGTTCTCAATTCGACTGTATTTCTATTTCTTTTTTTATTTGAAAGGGCATACTTCCCATGTGGTCCCATATAAATTTTATCGAAATCGGTCGAGCGGTTTTTAAAATATCAACAATAAAATAAGTATTTTGTGTGGCGTGGCGTGTGCTTGTTGTTGTAAAGTTGGCGCGGGAGTTTGAAGTCGGTTGTTTAAAAAGTATTTTTTATATTAAATTATGTCTTAACGTGCCTGAAATATTCCCTGAAAGTGAATATTTTAACATATGAAACACTAGCTGTAGCCCACGACTTTGTCCGCGTGGATTGCGGTTTTTTGGTTCTTCGCGGAACTTTTTGATTTTCTGGGATAAAAATTACACTATTAGTATAGAAGTATAGATTAATCAGTTAAATACCGACATACCTCCGTAAACATTAACATCCATTTATCTCTAATCTAAAGAAATGACGACCTCCGTGGCGCAGTGCATAGCGCTGTTGTCTTAACGTGCGGAGGTCCCGGGTTCGATCCCCGGCGGGGTCAATTTGGGAATTTTCAATTTTCTAATTTTCCCTGGTCTGGCCCGGTGGGAGGCTACGGCCGTGGCTAATAACCACCCTACTGGCGAAGTGATTTAGCGTTCGAGGCTGTGTAGAAACCGGTTAGGGGTATGGATAACCCCCATACTTCTATGCCATAACTGGCATATGTAAAACTGCCATACTCCTTACAGGTGAGCCCGCTACCATCTTAGGCTGCATGACACTTACTATCAGGTGAAATCGCAATCAAGTTTTGTATAAATTATTGACTTTTTGATCCTGTTGTTGTTGTTCCCACACCTTTATAACTAACATACCTACCGCGTCAGGGTCTGCCTCTGAAATTGAAGTCATTTGGAAAGGAATGTCAACCTGGCCTCTGTTTTACCCTCTTTTTTACTATCGTACTTTCATTGATGTAGAATTTTAGTATGCGTGCTTTAAATCGAATGTAATATAGACAACTTTCTTTTGCTTCATCCGCTTGAACTAAGTATTTACATTTCTGTGAGAATTCTTCAATTTTCCGGGATAAAAAATAGCCTATTTAGCCGAGATACAACCTATCCCTGTGCCAAATTTCATCAAAATCCGTTAAGCGGATGAGTCGTGAAAGTGTAGTAGACAGACAAACACACTCGCATTTATAATGTTACTATGGATTTGCTAACAAAACCATATCACAGCTATGTGGCAAAAGTCATCCACTTCGTTTCTATGTGTTATTTTATCGATGTTTTGGCAGGTGTATAAAACGGCACGCGAATAAAGTTTTGATGAGAGACGGGATTGCGATGCGTATTGCGTATATTGGATCGGAAATCGCGTGTTCCGCGAAAGTGGCGCGTTTACGACCGACGTAAGCACGGCGCGGAGACGGCGCGTACACTGCCGTGCGGGTCACACGTAAGAAGTGTTGATATGGTTCCAAAAGAGTTACGGGATTTGCAATTGCATAATTTTAAAGACTGTGATAAACAGCATTTGTTTATCACATTTGAAGGTTTTGTTAATGACAAAGTTGCATGGAAGTAACCGGCCTCGTATCGACCAACTGTGGGATTTTCAAAAAATCCAGTCTTATCACCTTGTCTACATCATATCAATATTATAAATGCGAAAGTGTGTTTATTGGTTTGTTCTTCAATCACGCCGCAACAGAGCAACGGATCGACGTTGCTCTGTTATGGCGTGCATTTTTTGCATGGGCAATATCTCTTCTCTCTACTTTGCGTCATTTTTTTCTGAGGATCGTGACACCTTCCTTAAATCCACACCGTTCTCCTACACTTTGGTGGGACGTTTCTTGGAACCTTCCGCAAACGACTCTAATTAGAATCTAATAATTTCGACGAAGTTGTCGATTATAATTGTCAAAATATGTTAACGATAATAAGTAATTATAAGGGATACATAAATAAGAGTTAGATGAACATATACTTACTATTTAAAGAAAATAATTACAGCGCTAATTTTTCCATCCAGAATTACAATAGGCATGATGACAGTAACCAAGACTCAATGACATTATGAATTTATCTAATGAAATAGGATTCATCGATTATAAAAAACGTATTTATTTTTCTATTTCGAGTGAGATCGCTATTTATTTTGATATAATAAAACTATAAAATACAGCAATCCGCCATATTGGATAAAACACCAAGAAGCGAATGACGTCACAATTGTTTGTTTTCGAGCTTTGACCATCACTCTATTGTTTACTGCACACTGCACAGAGTACATTAGTAAAAACAATAGTGACGTCACAAACGACGCCATGACACCGCCGAACGTTTTGGCATGAAATTTAAAATTTAAATTTCAAATGCCAATTTTATCTACCAAACCTTATTTTTCTGCTGAAATAAGATATTTTTTCGAAATAGTAGATACTTCCGAACATAATCTGACCATTTTTCAAAATCAGTCATCATGCCTATTGAAGACCGGGTGGTTGAGGAAGCTTAAAAACTACACGGCTGTCCCTTTATTAAAATATACAGCTACATTTTTATGCTTTAGAGATTAAAAAAGTACTTATAAAAAAGCGTTTTTAAAAACAATGAATATAAACCACACGCAGTGTTATCATTTCAATTATAACAGGGCACGAGATTACAATTATGAAAGGTCGGTGAAATGAGCTCGCCCGGCGCGTGACTCGCATCGTATCGTAATAGCAGAGAGTATACACTGTAGCATTTTCTTGAGCATTTCCATGGAGTTTAACGTTATTACGAATTATACAATACTTGTTAATGCTGAATTTAAAAAAAGCATTTTCATTTATAATATAATGTAACGTTTTTGCGAATGCCCGACGTTGAGTTCGAAGTGAGATTGCACTTAAAGGCTAACTTGTAGTGGATAAAAGAGGACATAATTGCCATGGGTTTTTTATACCTGTAACATTCCTCTCTATTTTGCGTTTACTCTTCGTTTTAATGTCGGATCTGCAGATCATGTGCTGTGTAGTGTGTACCTATATGTTGATGAGGTATTTATAAACAAAAAGAAAAAGAGAAATAGAAGGTGGTAAATGAACGTTTACCGGACCCGTCCCGCGCTCGTGTCTTCGCTCGATAGAATATTACACAAATTCGCTTATATGTATTTTGTTTTCAAAATCGAGTTGTAACAAAGCGTTGAGCATTGCGATGTTTTGTTACGAGTAAATGCTCCAGTCTGTACTCAACCTAAGAGAAACTGCGCTCATTCCCTTTTTTATACGACTGCCTGAAAAAAGGAGTATATTGTTTTCAGGGTTCATGTATGTATGTATGTTTGTATGTATGTATGTATGTAAGTATGTATGTATGTTAGTTTGTATATTCCACCATAACTTCTATACGCCTGAACTGCTCTGCATTAAAGACTAAAGTTGAAAAAATATTCGAAAATAAGATAAACTATATAATCATCATCTAGCAAATGATGAGTAGATTCCAAAAATATATAACACTATTTTCAGTTCAATATCCAGTAATTCACAAAAAAATACCATTTAATAAAAATGTGAATAAGATTCCAAAGGTGACTGTGGTATCGTTACGTACTCGTAGTAGCAGTGGTAGCTGTACTTCCATTCGAGGGGGATTTTTAATACACGACTGTCCAAAAAAGAAGTGTTATGTTTCCAGGGTTCGCGTATGTATGTGTGTCTACGACGGAACAGTCGTATTTTCTAATAATTTTAATTATATTCACTTGTTGTCGCTCTGCTTACGTTCTCCATATCCCTGCTTGTCCTGTTCTTATAACATAACTGTTATTACTAAGATAACTAATCAAAGTTTTGTGTCACATGTAACTTTTTGTTGTTATTGTAGTTATTCTGAACTCGGCAATGTTTGTTATTATACAGTTGTTTTCGATATAAGTTTGATGGTGATGATAGTCTCGCGCTCATATTTTGGCCTCGTTGTCAGAGACTCACGCACTATACAGGGGATATTATGGCCTATAAAGGAATCTGTTCCCTCACTATGAGAATGGAATTGGAAACCACTGACCTCTAATCGGTTTCTACACGGCATCATACCGGAACGCTAAATCGCTTGGCGGCACGTCGTCTTTCCCACTAGGGCTAGTTACGGCCGAAGTTTTCCACCAGGCCAGACCAGGGAAAATTCAGAAATTACAAATTGACTCGTGCCGTGGATAGAATTGGAAATCTCCACACGTTAAGGCAACAGCGCTCAACACTGCGCCTCAACATCAACAAACAAAAACATCGCTTCACTTGTATGTTTATAGCCGATAAAGCGCTGCGTATGCCGAGTGCAGGGCGGGCGCGGGGCGGGCGGCGGGCGCGGGGCGGGCGGCGATAGGCTGCGATGCGGTTATGGCGGCATTTACGACACGCACAAAGCGGTTTCACTGTGTTCTGTACTTGTGTCATCGTTTTTAAATGGTTATATAAGGTTAAGTTACCAACTTACCTCACACGTTGGCTAAAATTGGAACTAGTTTTTTATGTATTATTAGGTTTTGTTTTTATTGTATTTTTAATAGTTACTAGCGACGCTGTCACCGGGTCACCAAACCTTATTGCAGGTTCATTAAATAATACTGTATCGATCGAACTTTTTCTATATCCGGTGCACACGATAAAAAAGTATGTGTAAACTACTTCTTTCTCTCGCAGGCTGATTCCTATTATGAATATGTTTGTCTCTTTCTGGTCTTGCTTTTTCGTTTCATCGAATTTTCAAATCACAACAATTTTTAAGAAGTTTCACTTCAATAAATGTGATTGAATTAACGGGTACCTTATACCTCTGGGTGTAGAAACCTTGTTTTGCATGTAGGTTTCCCAGAAGTGCCGTTTGGACAAGCAGTTTAACGTAACTTTGTATAAGCACTAAACTAACACTGTTTATTTAGACTAACTAAAAATTCATTGGCATCCACAAAGGCTAGAATCCTAACTTATTCACTTAAAGCACTCGTATGCATATTCTAAACATTATGTATGAACAGGAAAACATCTGAGTTTAACTAAAAAATATAACATAGACAAATAACTGCCTCGTTGGTCTAGTGGTTAGCATAGTCGACTGCGGATCACGAGGTCCTGGGTTCGATTCCCGGTCGGGCATAAAAGTTAGGTATTGGGTTTTTCAATTAAGAAATTCTCAGTTGGAAGTTGGCGGTGTTTCACCCCCGTGCCTCGGAGAGCACGTTAAGCCGTCGGTCCCGGTTATTATCACTAACATGATAGTAGTCGTTAAAGCCCGCCAACCCGCATTGGAGCAGCGTGGTGGGTCTAAGCTCTAATTCCCGCTCTCCTATGAGAGTGGAGGTCTGTGCCCAGCAGTGGGACGTTAATAGGCTGTAGTGATGATGATGATGATGAAATAACCTTAAAGATGTTCCTCTAAATCAGTAGAAATGCATATTCACATGTGTAGTGTTTCTAGTTTCTACCGCAGTACTCAGTAGTAGCACAGTGGCAATAATGTGACGCCCGGGGCCGGACCGACAGATAAGTGCTGCGCTGCGGATGTAAGATGAGCTTAGCGGGGGGCTAGGGGGATGAGAGGGGGGAGGGGGGGGGGGGGGGGGTTGCAGCGGCAATAACCGTAACATCCGATCTGAATTAAGACCTCCGGCCATTTGTTGTCCCGCGCGACTCCCCGAGACATTTGCCCGCATGATTCTCAGACACACAGCGGAAACAAAGGATATTGCTTACGGTTACATTGTCTCATTTTATATTTATCGAACTACGTTACAGAGCTAGTAATAACTTGTGTGGCTCTTGAGAAGTGAAACTTTGTCGTTGTTTTAACTTATAGATATTTAGTTTACAGGCACCGTTCTGCCCTCGGCGTTGCCGCTTGCTGCGTTCTGCGTTTATTGGTACGAATGAAGCTATTCACCGTATACCTATAGTATATAATTGATTTGAACCCGGGACCTAGACCATTATAGCCCTCACCACTGCGCTAGGATATACATTAGGTTTTCTGTGTCCGAAGCTCTCAGCATCTTGCTTCAGCCCGTCTACCGATTTTGAAAGCATGTGATACTATGCGAGGAAAGAGTATGCACAAAAGGATTAAGTCTACATTTTTCCCAGGAAAATTAGTAGTTCCAACTGGTAAACATCCAGGTTGGTAATTATCCAGGTGGAGAAAATATACAAAGCACAAGCTATTTCCAAATAAAAGCGGTTGAATGTGCATCGAACAACAGAACCGATATAGACACCGGTGGTACAGCGCGCACTGATAGCGAGGCCCACAATGGCACAGGAAGTATAATCCGACGCGAAGTGCACATTGTTGCGGCTTTACAGCTGTTATGCGCTCAGCGTGGACGCCTGGACACACGGATGAACAGCTCAGCTAACTCAATGGTACTGTAGTGCGATAGATCTCTCTCTCTGCGTCGTATTCCTCATTACTGAGTGTCGTGACCCCTTTCCATTAATTAAATAATGGTAGGAGTTTTCTTGGGACAATAACGCTGTGGGTTCCCACGTCTTTCCGCATACGACTCGACTTAAAGGGTATTTAAACTCTTAGCTATTATTTATTTATTTAATAGGAATCCAACGGTAATACAATGATCTTTTGTCTTATTCTATTACAACTTAGTTATTTAATCTTATGACTACCATTGATTGCACACTTACAGGCTAATTCAATATGCATGATAATAGTAGATTATTCACCACGGGGGTAATCTGATATATTATGTCACGGGCGCCGGGATAAATCCCAAGCGGAACGAGGGATTTTAGAGTAACTCCCGAGCGTAGCAAGGGTGTTGCATCTAGAATCCTGAGAGTAGCGCGGGAATTAGGGGCGCCCAAGATTAATACAGCATTACCCCTACGGTGAATACTCTACTTTTCACACCTCGCGATACAACCACTTCTTTCAGCTGGCGTGGCCTACTCGATTTGACACACAAATTTCGTCAGTGCGAATCTAGTGGGCCACGGCTTTGGTTTTCGAAAATCGAGAAATTAGACTTTATGGATATAGCAATAAGAATTATGAATAAAACCTCTTTGGAATGAATAGAATTTCCTTCAGATCTTGCTTCAGATGCGCGATGATTCTAAATTCAAATCACATTATAACCCTAGGGAATAATGGATTTCAGTACAACATTATAACCCTAGGGATTTAATGTCTTACTTTAACCTTAGATAACAGGCCATGTAATAAGGCGTTGTTGAGCGAGTGGTGTGAAAAAGTAGTTAAAAGTAAAGTTTTTGTAACGATTATCATCAGATGTTAGTGACAAAAACCGGGACTGATGGCTTAACGCGCTCTCCGAGGTACGGAGGAAACGAAAAGGCCAAATTTGAACCTCTAAATTCGGTCACCCATCCAGTTACCGACTTGGGTCAACGCTGCTTAAGAGATCTAAATACATCACCACTAAACAATGACAACATTAATGAAAGAACTAGAAGTTTCAATTTGTTATAAGCCGCCACAGTAAGCAAATCTATGTGGTACAGTGTGTATCTTGCACTTGCAGCTTGCTATATTCACCGGCCAGCAAGCCAGCAATTCGCAATGACAACTTTCACAATATTGCTAGCTGTCTTCACCGTCAACTCGGAAACATTTATTGGAGTCAACAATAATTAATTAAAACTAAAACACATTCATTTGTAAAATTTAAGTTTGTCTTGATCAAAATTATTTTCAAAAGCAGCATTTCTAACATAATAATTGGAAAAAGGATGTCTGTTGATAAAAGGAAATAAATATAATCGAATAAACAATATTAAACTTTGCCCCCGAGTTGATTTTCTTTAAATTCAATATTAGTTTTGTGAAGGACAAAACAATTTATTTACAAAGGAGCCGGTTAATACAAAGGATTTCAGTGTTATCTCATACACCGACCCGAGGCGTCTAAACATTGTGCCCCCCCCCCCCCCCCACTCACTTCTGTCGCTCTACGCTCAAATAGTTTTACTAAAGATAAAAGACTAAAGAGTATGGAAAAAAAAATACTATAAAATATTCTGTCTAGTAAATCGGTTGTTGAACACTTTAACACCGCTTTGTCACTAAGACAGGAACTATTACAAAACAAGCTGATGCCCGCTACTTTTACGCGTAGATTGAGGTTTTTCGGTTCTCGCGGGACCTCGTTAATTTTCCGGGACAAAAAGTAGCCTATGTGTTATTCCGAACTATAATCTATCTCTGTACCAAATTTCATCCAATCTTTCTTTCCGTGTCGATCTTTAGCACTCTTCACTCACATTTAACTTTTAAAATGGTGTGGTATTAGAAATATAATAATAAATATTACAACTAGTAGGTTAATAAGTCTACAATTACATCATATGTAACTAGCTGATGCCTGCGACTTCGTCTGCGTGGTTTGAGGTTTCGTGGTTCCCGCGGGAACTCCGTAATTTTCCGGCATAAAAAGTAACATGTGTGCTATTCCAGACTTCAATCTATCTCTGTGCCAAATTTCATCCAAATCCATTCAGCCGTTCAGGCGTGATTGAGTAACAAACATCCATCCATACATCCAAACTTTCGCATTTATAATAAATATTTATTTGATTTGATTGATTAATTATTTGATTAATTAATGATAAATGATTTATTTATTTCACATGGGACAACTTGTGTCACTTATGAAACGTTAAGATTCTACCACCGGTTCGGAAAGCTGATTCTACTGAGAAAAGTCGGCAAGAAACTCAGCAGTAGCTCCTTCCTTCAAAAAATAAAGTGGTTACAATAATTACAAAATACAACACATACGCTATGAATACAAGTATTACACTGACTTGTGGGTCACTGGATGCGAGGTCGGTTGCTTCAATGCAACTTTGTCAGTCAGAAAATCATCGATAGGATACCTCGACTTGACAGATGCTGTTTAACAGTCTTTAAATTTATGTAATGGCGATTTGATTGGGTATATTATGTAAAAAAATAAACCAATGTGCAAATGTTAAATTTCTTGACCCAGCCATATGATCTGCACGTGCACATTATCCAGTAAGTCAGTTTTTTCTCATTTTTAGGGTTCCGTACCTCAAAAGGAAAAAACGGAACCCTTATAGGATCACTTCGTTGTCCGTCCGTCTGTGTGTCAAGACCCTTTTTCTCAGGAACGCATGAAGGTATCAAGCTGAAATTCATATCACTGCATACTCAGGCCTACGGTTCCTTGCCGCTGTGAAACAATCAAGCTTCTAAGCCAACGCAATCAAAAGATACAGCCGTTTATGCTGCAAATTTTCGAATTTTCTTGCACTCGCAAGGGAATCAAAATCTACAGGGTACTTCCCGTGAACTCAGAATCTTGAAACTTGGTACGAAGCAACGTCTTGTAGCACAGATATAGGAAGAATTGCCGAAAACATAAATTTTTAGTTACATCATAATAATAAAAATATTTTATGTAAATTTTCGACACTCGCAAGGGAATCAAAACCTACAGGGTACTTCCCGTGAACTCAGAATCTTGAAACTTGGTACGAAGCAACGTCTTATAGCACAGATATAGGAAGAATTGCGAAAAACATGCATTTTTAGTTACATCATATAATAAAAATATTTTTATGCAAATTTTCGACACTCGCAAGGGAATCAAAACCTACAGGGTACTTCCCGTGAACTCAGAATCTTGAAACTTGGTACGAAGCAACGTCTTATAGCACAGATATAGGAAGAATTGCGAAAAGCCTAAATTTTTAGTTACATCATATAGTAAAAATATTTTTAATAATTTTAAACTTAGTACTACCCCTTTCCGCCTGAACGCGTAGAGGTATTAAATTGAAATTAAAATAGATAAGTGGAATAAAAATACTATAACTTTTACTTATATACCTACAGGTTTGTACGGAACCCTCGGTGCGCGAGTCCGACTCGCACTCGGCCAGTTTTTTCATAATCATAGGGGGTTTTCTTGGGATTATAATATGGTGGAGTTCTGGATCATCGCGTAACAGGAAACAGCTTCCATGAATGTTCGATGAGCACTCGCAATAAAAGCGGCAGTGATCGCGTTAGTACTACTACGGCCGCCATGACGGCGTCGCGCGATATCGTTGCCACCTTCCGCACCGGAATCTGAACTCGCATTAAATTACACTGACATCTTGTACAACACTGTACACTTGGTAGTCTCGTTGGGTTTTAGACACTATATACATTCAATAGATTGTAGTTGTAGTGATCGAGGAAGATGATTGGTTGTTTTTAACACAGATAGAAATAAATAGTATGATTTGAACCGCGACCAAATTCGACCAGTGGAACATTAAACAGGTAAAAAAGTGTGCCTACGTAGAGCGGTAAATATCGCGAATAATACACGCGTCGCTTCATCGACAGTGGCGCCCTCACTGCGTGCAATAAATCCGCTTTTATAGCCGCCATGTATTAGTCTTTATTAATAGCAGCGGCACAGCGCGACTCTATGACATTTTGAATCGCCACTTTTTTGGCATTTATTACTACGTTTCTGTCGAAATATTTGTTCGGGAATACTGTATGGTCCCTATTGGTATAACAGCCTACCTTATCAATTTAAAGTGCTATTTGATACGTAGCTGTGACACGCCAGGAGCGGCGCAGGACAGGATCAGTGTTATATAGTTATTGTTTTCAGGATAATTCAATATTATGACATACCGTTCTACATACGTACCGACACACCAGGAGGTGGTTAAAGAAGAGTTAAAAGAGTCCCCTACGCCATATAAGTGGTAATATGTAAGGCACTAGGTCGGGGAGCTAGGCTACGCCCGAAGCCTCCCACCGGACTTCGCTTTTTGAATCGATATACGTTTTCAAAGCTGTTTTTACTCAATTCCATCTGTCCGTGTATCTGTTTCATTGTCATTCTAAAAATAAATTGAGTACTCATTTATTTTAGCCGCTGAAACTACATTATCTAATGCATAAATTCGTCTTTTCAGGTAAGAGATATTCCACCGATCATGCTGACGTCAATTGTTGCTATTATTTGGAGGTAAGTAGTATGAAAAATAGTTGAATCAACCCAACGAAACTTTACCTTGATTCGAAGTAAAATTTTGGATGTCTGTTACTCCTTCACGCCGCAAGACTTAACCAATATGGCTGAAAGGAATAGACATAGCTCATAGCCTGGCTTAACACATTGGCTGCATTAATTATAGAAAATTGAATAAGACTCGCGGGAATCAATAAATAATAATCCAGGCGGACAAAGTCGCCGGCATCGTATAGTATAGTCATAAATTGGTCACTAAGCAGACCAAAAGTTCAAGTTTACTTTTGATTATGTTTCAAACTTTTTTATTTGTTTTCTAGTAATGCACGTTTCTGTATATACACGTACATCTTAATACATCAACGATACTTTTTATAAAATGAAAACAATAAAAATCCTTACCGTGTATCAATTATTTAAAGTGTGTTTTGAAAATTCATCTGAAAGCGATGCGAGAAAACGCGTATAAAAGAGGGGAAGAGAGATAATACTCCGCGGCGCAGAAATAATGACTCGGCGTCCGCGTGGAGGGGCCGCAGTATGGCGCGTTTACACTAGGTCAGTGAGCGATTGCTAAGGCCGCGTTCGGTTTAGCCGGATTCGTAACCGAATTGACCTGCTCACATTCAGTCAGTGACAGAATACGTCGGCCGTATTTGATTTCTAGCCAATAAAAAGGTTCTACTTGCAAGTCGGTCATGACTGAATATCGTCAACCGTCACTAATTTAACACTAGCTCGGTCACGGCACACGGGCTGCGTTCGAATGCATTACTGAATAACAGTTTTGGATAGAAGCCGGCGTTGCTTTGTTGAAATCCTAACCAAGGAACAAGAAGCTTATTTTTTTAATTATAGATTAAACTTGCGCTTGGCGACAATCATGCTAAATACAAAACAATGATCTAGGTTGGAACGCGCTTGCCTAGAAAACGCCTATCCACTCTCGCCTTGAAGTTATACGTGGCAGGAAATGCACGCGCTGGAAGGGCATTCCACATCCCAAATTCGGTAAGGTTTTGGTGGATTATAGCGAATAATGCTTCTCGATCCTTCGAATTACATTAGTCGGCGACCGAACACGGCTGCATCGCATACGGCCAAACTGACCTAATGTAAGCGCACCATAAGCACCCTCAGTACTGGGTAGTGTGTGCAGACCACGGCGGTGCTCTGCTAATACTCCACACTACGATAAAGAGTGCCTCGCACTTATCACTGCAAACATATTATACAAAGGCGTGAGGGTAATACGAACGTGTCAAGTTTTTTAAATTTTATTACACTAGATGATGCCCGTGACTTCGTCAGTGTGGATTAAGATTTTTGTTTCCCGCGGGTTTTTTATATTAATTTAATTACCAAACTACGCACTTTATTTCAATCGCTTAAACAAAAGAAACAAAACAAAGTATACAGAAGGGAGCAAATGAAAGGCGGCCTTATTGCTGTATAAACAATCTCTTACAGACAAGCTTTGGAAAAATAAATTAGGTGACCCAACGAAGGGTCCGGTGCGCCACATCGAACCTCATAACATCGAACACGTTACATGGATAGCTTTGATATCAAGTTTTCATCATAACGAAAGTATATGAAATCGATCTTTCATGACATCAAAAGTTCAATCGTGATGATAATTAATGATAAACATGACGATTAAAAAGTTTATATTTAAACTAGATGATGACCACCACTTCGTCCGCGTGGTTTAAGCGTTCTTTGATTCCCGCAGGAATCCTATAATTTTCCGAGATAAAAAGTAGCCTATGTCCTTCACCGGGACACAACCTACCCACATGGGTAGGTACCAAATTTCATCAAAATCGATTGAACAGATGTGCCTTGAAAGCGTAGCAGATAGACAGAAAGACACACACTTTCGCATTTATAATATTAGTATGGATAGTGTCCATGAATTGTTAAAGTGATGATGATGATAGGAAAGCACATTGCATGTTATCATATTATACATTTTGTTTCTCCCCGCGCGCACGTTCCGCACTCGTGGAGAAAGTAGTGCAGCTGAGAGTGGTCGAGTGCCAACGACGAGAAAACAGACGAGACATTAAAATAATTGCAACTTTATTTCACAAAAATGTAGGCTTTTTACATTATTTCTGAAGTGATACACGACAGCGAGTGAAAATGTTAAATGTGAACTCGCTAAAGGAAATCTTGTTTTGAGGCGTATTTTCGTCATAGCTGTTTGTGCGTATGTTGTATTGAACTATAATAATGTTACTAGGAAAGCTTTAATTCATACTTCCATAACGATACCTGTTCCGAATGCAAAAGTGTCTATAATATTTTTAACATTCCCAAACAGTGGTAGCTTCACTTGATGATACAAACATTGGAATCTGAATATGAGTTTGGTTTATTTTATTTTCCAACTTAATCCCGGAACATTTCAGTGTAATTTTGATAGTGCGGTTGTTCATCCCAGGGGACGCTCATCTCAGCCTCTATCCCGCGGGAAGGCGGCGTGGGTGTGGAAGAAGGCAATTTCCTGCTGCGGCTCTGTTTTCTCTGTCCCTCGTAATTGTTATTAGAGCAGCGGTGGCTAATGCGTGAGACAAACATTATTCGTCACTCCTTCACAGTGTAAGCGTACTTTACTGAGCTCTGGCTACGTTTTCCCTTTTTTCCTTGACTACAAAAAATCTAAAAGTTCCCGAGGGATTTTTAAAGTCATAAATCCACGCGGGCGAAGTTGCGGGCATCGTATATTCTAACATAAGCCCAATTTTCACCGGGACACACCAGGGCGTCGTTGACCGCAGTATCACTAGACCTCACAAGAAAATTACTTTTCAAATTCCAAACTTTTAATGGTTCTAAATTTTATAGTATCAAATAAAGAGGATCTTGTTATTTAAAGTTCAAATGTCGTCCGAACCAAGTAACCCTCAATTTGTGACCCTTATTTGTAATGAGATGGAAACAAACTTCGTGTTTGAGTATCGCAGAATAGAGGGTTACAGGGAAGCGAACAAACTTTGATATCCACAATTGAGTGAAATTCAGAGAAAGGACACGAACGGCCGCCGCGCCTCGAGCGAACGATAAACTTATAATATATATCAATAGCAAAGGCCCTGCTCGCACACAATATACTAGTGTCACCCAGAGGCGGCTCGTGAAAGATCATATTGGGAGTTCACTAAAAAAAAAGAAAATGCTTACCAATTATTTGTAAATGAAGTCCATTCGGCGGTCATTACGTTATATTGTTCCATTTTAATCACCTACACTATTTACATAAATCACAGTCTTTTCCACATAAATACACAACACAATATGTACACTATTTAAAACAACAATACAGATTTTCTAGCCAATGTACAATGATCCGACGCACTCGCGAAGAAATCAAAATAAATTTACTTTCGTATTTTGTGTTTTGTTTACATCTTACCGGCATAATACGAATAAAAAAAAAATACTCGCGAGTTTTAACTTTCTTCGTGACAACAGGCCATGTCATTTAGTCGGGTAATATCGCGAATGCGTACTTCGTGTCAGGAGCGCCGCTCCATATTTACCAAATGTCTCATACAAATCTTTTGTCTCACGCGCCGCTCGCATCGAATGTTCTCTTTTACTCTCATTACATTTCAATAAGAACGTTGTACTAAACTTTCGTCTATAGGAGCGTTGTTCTAAGCGCTCCACTTAACAAAAATACCATGTATTAAATTTGTGTTGATTGATGAAATAAGTAGTAAAGTAGGTAGGTAGGTACTTATGGATATTCATGATTAAAATGACAATGGGAATAGATTTATATAAAAATCTTTATAACGTTTATAGCAAAGTTTATTTGATTATTATACGTACCTAGTACCTATGTATTTTTTTAAATTTGGTGGGAGTTCACTGCACCAGCGCTCCTTTGAGCGAGCCGCCTTTGGTGTCACCGGTACAGATAATTTTGTGGGACTGTAAGTACCTCACACGTCATGTGAACAAACCTCCAACCAACCAACCACCCACCGACCACGCGGTTATATGTGCCGAATCGCGGGAGAGCGCCCGTTCGGTACTTGCTCTTGGCGTGTTCCCGGGGCGCATTCTTGACTCCTTACAAATTCTTTTCTCTGAGCTTCCTTGTCCCTATTGTCATTCTCCCCTTTCTAGGGCTGACGTTACGAGCGCACGAAGAGATCCCCGCCTCCGTTCACGTCATGCGAATAAATCAGACTTGTGCCATCAAGGTGCACATCGTTATGCAATATATTCGCAGCGAGCTTTCCTGCAGCCGCGGCTGTTTGTAATGACAATTGCAGCAATTTGCCGGCGAGTTAACCTCCATCGGCTGCGAATTTGAGCCATTGTTCGGTTTCAATGAGCGCGAGTAAACGCAAAGCGCTTACGATTCGCCGACTGGCAACGTGAGCGAGGTTTTAAATGGGTACTCTTCCGATTTGAATCTGGTGCTAATGCTGACGACCTCTCCGTTGCGGTGGCTGTGTGTCGGATATAGCAGCTCCTGTTCCCGGAAGGGACGATTGGAAGATTTATTTGTCACTTCCGTTTCTACAGAGAGGTCAGACTTAAGAGTTCAGATTACCACAGATTAGATTGCACAGCGAGAAACCGTCAGCGTTGGCACCCATAGGTGGTTGACGTCCAATCTGCTCGCACGAAGCGTTTTTGCTCAACGTTTCGGATACGAACCGCGTGAACACTCTACCAGCGCACGTGTTCCAACCTAGACCTCATCATTGCTTTGCACTAAGCATAATTGTCGTCAAGCGCAAGTCTATCATGCAATAAAAAAAAGACTAAGGCTTTGCCTACCATACCATAACATTTATCGTACCATATTTCAGGATTCGTTGCAGGGCGCGATTCACTTTAGCCACGGTTGGTTACCATCTATCATCTATTTAAAAAGCAGAGATATCTACAAATATTCCGCATATTGCGCTTTAATCGTGTAATAAGTACCAAATCCAAGTTGAAATCAGTTATCTTTATATTATTTTATGTAGAAAAACTTTAATAGGTGCCTGTTTAGCCTTTAAGTGAGTGTAACTATGTTTCTTCACGCTGTATTATGTATGCAATGTTGAATGTATTATACATATTTATTTTAATAAAGAATTTATAAAATCAAAAAAAAATGGTTACCATCTATCCGTCCAGCGATTTAATATTTGGTCATGAGACTGCGTAAGTAATAAATTATTTTGATTGCAGTGCGGTGAAGGAACACATCATGAGGAAACCTCCATGCCCGTTCTCCACGTTCTGAAAAGTGTTTGAAGCTTGCCAACCTTTACGTGACCGTTTACGTTTACGTTGTCATTTCGAGAGACAACTCGTGTTCAGCCATGATTGGCTGAGATGATAAGTCCACTTGCCTCCTATCAGGTGATATTGCAATAAATCGAGCCACTCATAAATGGAATACTCTACGAAAGTGAGCACAACACACGTAATACGAGCTTTTAATTCAGACCGCTTTCAGAATTTAAAGCTTTTTACGTTGAATGAGTGATTTTCGTCTCTTTTAACGATGTTTACATTTCGCTCAGGTAGGCTTCCACTGAAATCGTAATAAAGCTCATAGCTTATGCCCGAAAAGGTTTCGGAGTCTCTTATTTAGGATCAAAGCGACGCTGAAATATGTACAGGCAACGCGCGTATAGCTCTCCCTTCATAGAGCGGGCGGCGGAAAGCCTCCGACAAGATACACATTTGTTAGAATAATAACAGCAATATGTAGGCTCTGCGAGGCTCGCGTAATCCGGCGGCTTACGCGAGCCATCGCTCAGAACTGTGCGGTACATTGAACAAGCTGACCGACCCGGCGCCACTCGAGCGCGGACAATATGACAATCCTTTCTCAGTGGACAGCGCGGTGTACACGAGCGACAAAACCGACATGAGATTGAGGACTTTGAGTCAGTCAATAGGTTAATCTATACGTATATACTATACTATCTTGATTAAATAAATATTATAAATGCGAAAGTTTGGATGGATGGATGTATGGATGGATAGTTACTCAATCACGCCCGAACGGCTGAACGGATCTGGATGAAATTTGGCACATTCATAAATTATAGTCTAGAATAGCACATAGGCTACGTTTCACCCCAGGAAATTGACGTGTTTCCGCGGGAACTAAAAAAACCTCAATCCACGCGGTCGAAGTCGCGGGCATCAGCTAGTATTTTTAATATTTAACATTAAATAGATTTCAAAATTTATTTACTTTTGGTTCGCAGAATTATATCTAAAATCTAAATAAAACTAAACACTTAAATAACAGTTATTATTATTATGTTCGAATGTATTCAGGCAACAGCTACTGCCTCCAGCTTTGTCTAGAACGTTCTAGTTTATCACCCCGAAGGAAACATTTTTCCCGAGTCAAACAGCCGGACATGTCAATTTCTAGTAAAATATCATTTTGTTCCGATTGGCTCAGTAGTTAATTGGTGCACAATTCAGACCAACAAACACAAAGTCAGACTACTAGATTTTTAATATTATATTCTACAAAAAAGGATTCATGGACATATTTTTACCTACAGCTTTACTCGCGTGAAGTTCTTTTTTTTTTTTTTTTAAATAAATAGGTTAGCGCTTGGCTGCAATCAGACTTGCTTGCAAGTGGTGATGCAGCCTAAGGTGGCTTTTTATTACCCGACTGCGGAACGCACAGGGTTATGTGTTCATCAGTCTATATATGTTTGTATGTTCCTTGCAAGACACCTACAGCCTAAACGCGTGGACCGATTTTGATGATTCTTGCACCAGTTTGTGCCGAATATATCATTAGAGTGTCACTGTGGAAGCCAAATTTCAGAAAAAACAAAATGGCGCCCTGTAGAAGCCATAATGCAACAAATTAAAAAATAAAAGTCGATGGACTATGGCAAGTGGGGTATCGATGAAAAGGTCTTGCAAAATCATAGTTAGGTTTCTTTGATCATTTTCTCATTTTAACGATCATTTAGGATTTACGAGGTTTCAAAAGTTGTATTCCTTTGTGACACATTACAGAAAAAATGGCTGAACCGATTTTGATAGTAATTGCTTTAATAGATTTGTTTTAGTCTTCCGAGTGTCACAACGGAGGCCGAATTTGAGAAAAACAAAATGGCGTCGACTAGAAGCCAAGTAATAAATGAAAGTCAATAGGCTATAAGCAAGTGGGGTATCGTTAGATAGGTCTTTTAAAATCACACCTAGGTTTCTTAAACCATTTTTCCGTTTAAATGATAATTTAGGATTTACGAGGTTTCAAAGGAAATGTTTAAAGTTCCCACTCATATCATCTATATCTATCAAACTAGGTGGATTATCTCAAAAACTACTCAACCGATTTTAAAACTTTTATCACTTGTAGAAAGCTACATTAGTAACAAGTAAAATAGGCTATATTTTATTTCCAAACAAATTAGAGATCCTTACGAAAATTGCAATAATGTTAGTAAAGTCGGAAAAAATCATCTCATCTGAGGGCTTACGTGGCGTGCGCTGCCTAAATCGTTAAAGTTACACGACAACAATGTATTGTAGAAACGTTCCTTTCAAAAAGTTCTAAAAAAAAGTCCGGGATAGCATATAACTATCTTTTAAGGTTGACTCACACTAACCATTTTTATGATTTTCAAATTTGGTCTAAACAGTGCTTTACTTGCGAAGGTGTTTTTACCAACATAGTATTAATGGTTAATTCCTTATCAAAATAAATATCTTACTCATCTCAAGTATTTAATTTAGACAAAAATTGTCCTTTACACCATTCAATTTAGATATCTTATGAGATATCGTAGAAATACCACTAATTAAGTAACCTTCAATAGAAAATGACGCGGCCGGCAGCGGTTAGGTAGGGGTGAAGGTAGTCTCACATATTACGGTAGTAACATATCATAGTAATACCAAAGCCATAACAAGTCTCAAAAAACTTGATAATTTTTACTTCTTCAATCGATCAATCAATAAATTCATCAATGCCACATGCAGCGCATTTTCGACTAACATAACTTCCGACTGTCATTTTTAATATCTATTAAAATATTGGTTCCGAGTCCACTTAGCTATAAACTAAATACTACATAAATAAATACTCCCACTACGTACTAAATACGTACAAATTGTGTTTTTGAAAATACTTAAAAATACGTTTTTGCATTGTTCATTGCCGAGGTCTCCTAACGTTGATGCGATAGGACTCTCGAAAATTAATGAGCTCATTTTTAGGAAAAATAGCAGATTTACAAACTTTACCAAATTAATATTAGCATTATAACATATGCAAATTCGATGATGGTTATGGTGATCACCGCTAGTCATTACGAATAAATTAATCCGCTGCTTATTACTACTTCTTTTACAAAATACTTATTAGTACCTTTGGTGCTACCACAGAATAGATAATAGACGCTACTTCGAGCAGATAAAACGTCGCCTGTTTACGGTAAGTGCTTAACTAAAAAGTTTGAAATAAAAAAGTAATTTAAAAAGAACAAAAAACCCGACTGCTTGGATACCAAAAAGTATAAAACAAGACATGAATTGAAGTATTTCATTATTATCAATTTAAATCGTATAATATTAATAAAATTTATCAAGGCACAGTCGCACGTCCAATAGCTAACCTTAACGTGTGACTGCGCCTTGATGAATTTTATTAATATTATACGATTTAAATTGATAATAATGAAATACTTCAATTCATGTCTTGTTTTATACTTTTTGCTATCCAAGCAGTCGGGTTTTTTGTTCTTTTTAATTAATCGAACTAAAAAGATAATATAGCACATAGGTACTTAGTTAATTTTGGGTGCCAAGCATTTAAATAAATGAAGAAATAAAGCATTGAATTAGAAAAGTATAGCGGTAAAAAAGTATAAAAGATGTGTTAAAATAATAACAGCCATGTGTACTCTGTGTAGGCTTAGCCGAGCCTTGGTAATCCGGCGGCTTGGTTACATGACGTATAGCTCTGTTGGCTATAGCGCAAGATATTAGGTTTACGAGCTACCTAGTACAAGATTTTACACCTCACCTTCGTTAATAGTATTTGAGTGTCAAAATACAATAATATTGGGATTAACTTGACCTGAATTTCTGTGATTGTTAAATTGGCTTGACTTTGAAATCGAAAGTTCGGTATCGCCGATTATAATTGAACAAGGTTTCCAATATTTGAGTTCCGTTGGTATTTTATTGACGAACGTGGTACCTAAATCTCACTTCAACAATTAAGTCTTTCGACGCTAGAATTTTATCAAGATTGGCGCGTGGGCTGTAAACACAAGGATGAACTTAAGTTGTAATACAAGTCAGATATAAGTTAGACAGACCTTCATTGTTACTTAAACGCTAAAGTGTTTGCCCCTCGAATTTTATTAACGTTAGAGAAGTGAATAATATTATACTAACCCTATGCTGTACTCAGTGGCAGTATGATTACAACTGCAAGTGGCCAGGAGGCATACTACTATCACTAAAACTCGTATTGATTTAATGTTGTTGACATCTTTGTTGTAGAATTATAATCCTTATTATAAGGATGTCAAGGTACGTGACATTAAGCTGTCATTTTGAAATAATACTGCACTAAGAAAAGGTAGTAACCCCCCTCGTTCGACGCACGAGTATGTCTTCTCTCGCTAAGCTCCGCGCTTCACGTCGGACAAATCCCGACTAATCCTCGTGCGGGGAGCGAATATTTTAACCGAGCTAGAAATATTACGATTTTATCATTGCAAAGCTAGATGAGGCCCGTGACTACGGCCGCGTGCATTGATGTTTTTTCATTCCCGCGGGAACTCTTCAATTTTCCAGGATAAAAAGTAGCCTACATCCTTCATCGGGATGTAAACTATATCTGTAACAAATTTCATCAAAATCGGTTAAAAGGTTTGGCCGTGAAAGCGTAGAAGACAGACAGACCCACTTTTCGCATTTATAATATAAGTATGGATTTATATTTAGCATCCGAGCTATATATGTACTGTAATAATATATGGGATTAGTGAGAGAAGTTCGCACATCTCATTAGCAGTGGATTACTGTCCGCGCAGGCACCCATATCCATTGTAGTACTGCATTACTGCACCGTTGACATTATTGTAGCTGTGATAGCCCAGTGACTCAGACATCAGCCTCTGGGCTCAGGTCGGGGTTCAAATCCCGGGTATGTATTTCTAGCTGTTTTTTTTATCCACTACAAGTTAACGCTTGATTGCGATCTCATCTCGTAGTAAGTAATAGTGCAGACTGAGATGGTAGCGGGCTAACCTGTTAAGGCAGCAACATTAAACCCATACTCCTAATCGGAATCTTAATAAAACACTAAATCGTTTGGCAGCACGTCTTTGCCGTAGAGTGGTAACATACCCTTCCACTAGACTTGACAAGAGAAAATCCAGATATTATAAATTCCCAGATTGACCCTGCCTGGGTTATTATAACCTGGGACCACTTATAAGACCTCTGCGCGGACTGCTACGCCAATAAGGTCGTTAGAATTCTACTCGAGCGTGAACAAGCGATCAAACTAGAGCGGTTCAGTACCGGTGTATCCATATTAGCGATAGGTACTATAATATTACAGTACACCGTTCCGCCGATATTACAAATTAGTGGGCACTGAGACGCGTACCGTAACAGCGTGTTACACGATAGATGCATACATGCTGCATACCGGACCGTACACATATTACCTACTTGTTTGTAGTGCAATACATCTGATCAGTCGGTGGACTGTTCGTGCAGACAAACTGTTGAGAACCTAAGTGCCTACTTTGTGTTGTCACCCCTAACTGTAATAAAGAGTATTGTTTAACTTATTGTCACTTTTTGCCCACACATATACGACAGTGGATTTTAAAAGATCTTTTAGGAACTTCGTGCAATATTACCACCAAAGATCTAGGTACAACCAGCCCAAAGTTTTATCAAACTCTTTAATTTCATTTCATTTCAGAAGTCAAAAAGTTTGAATCGGAATGTATAGTGCAGGACGTGGAGATTTGAAACTTCGAATTTTATTTTATTTCAAAGTTTATTTCGAATTATATTATAAGAGTGCCCCGGGGTTTTCAAAACTTTAGTTTGTATCCCGAAAGATATATTGTGTGTTTCCAGACTATAATCTATCTCTGCCAAATTTCATCCAGATACGTTTAGCTGTTCTGTCGTGATTGAGTTAATATACAAACATCTATTCATCCATCCATTCAAACTTTCGCATTTATATTATTAGTATAATATAGTATAGACAACAACTTCAATATTATAATAAAATATGTGAAAGTGTCTTTATTTGTTGGTTTGCCCTTCAATCACACTGCAACAAACAAATAATCGATATATTTCTTTACAAACCTCTAATAGTCTCTATTTTTAATGTTATCTTTTTGCAGTTAAAAGATTTATATGCATTAGGGCATAAATTGTTGTCACAATGTTGGATCCAAGCATCCACAAAGGTACAAAAAAAAGCAAAACATATAGTGGCGTGCTGGTATTCGAACCCGTGACCATCATTTTTCAGGCACTAGCTCTCACCAACCGCGCCACGTCTATGTGTACTACAAGTGCTGAAAAAGATGTCAATAACTCACGAGGGATTAAAGTTTTAAAAAATCGGCCAAGTGCGAGTC
This sequence comes from Erebia epiphron, assembly GCA_963932025.1. Classification (NCBI taxonomy): domain Eukaryota; kingdom Metazoa; phylum Arthropoda; class Insecta; order Lepidoptera; family Nymphalidae; genus Erebia; species Erebia epiphron. The sequence continues at coordinate 177,495 of OZ009947.1, read as the reverse complement.
GGACTCGCGCACCGAGGGTTCCGTACTCAAGAAGTAGGTATAATTACCTTTGTTAATGAACCGCAAAACTAACTTTGTTTGTAGAGGTTTACTGTTAATATCAAAAATTACGTTTGTTGTATGGGAGCCCCCCTTTAATATTTACTTTATTGATATTTAATTATTTATTTTGAAAGGTAATATACAAGTTAATATTCTGTGAAAATTTGAACCGTCTACCTGTTACCGTTTTTAATTAACCGAAAAAAACACGTTTATTGTATGAGGACCCCCTTAATATATATATTTTTTTAATTTTTAGTATTTGTTGTTATAGCGGCAACGGAAATACATCATTTGTGAAAATTTCAGCTTTCTAGCTATCACGGTCTATGAGATACAGCCTGGAGACAGACAGACAGACAGACAGACAGACAGCGGAGTCTTAGTAATAGGGTCCCGTTTTTACCCTTTGGGTACGGAACCCTAAAAATCGTGAAGGACCGTTTGAAACTAATTCTTGCATAACATGGCCTAAACTGGTTTAGTTTTGTGATGCTGTCTCTTTTTAATAGGTTAATTCTGAGTTTAACATGAAAAGGACTGTTGAAATAAGGTTCGATAATAATGTATTCTATGAAGGGTCGTTTTGTATCTATCTTGTCAACAGTAGAAAAAGAAAACTAATTTATTATCTTGTCACTTTATGTCATCAATAACAATATAAAAATGTATCTCAATTATTGATTTAATTAAATAATATACAATAAAAGAAACGCTTTCAATATCTAAAATAATCCGGCCTCGTAGATACTTTAACATGGTAGCAGATCGTTGAAAATATAATTATATAAAATGGTAAGATATAAAATATATACGTAAAAATAATTAAAGAAAAATTTAAAAAAATATAGAAACTAAAAAGTAAGGAAATAACGAGTAAAAATAAAGATTAATATGGATAATAAAGAGGAAATCAAAATACCTATTTTCGACGGAGCAAATTATGACTTATGGAAAAGTACATGATGGAGTACAAAAAGAATGTAAGCGAACACGAACAACAAGTTTTTCACAGTGACGATAAACAAAGAACAGATAATTATAACAGGACAATATCAAGAAGACAAAATTATTATACACCTAGACAATACTCAAGAGGACAAGGTCATTATACACCTAGACAATACTCAAGAGAACAAAATCATTATACACCTAGACAATACAAAAGAGGACAAAATTATATATCGAATAGATTTCAAGGTAGAGGAAATGGTTATTTTAGAGTTCAACAAAGAATTCAACATAACGACAACACAGGTTTTATAGCAGAGGTCATGAACTCATTTAACGAATCAGAAAAACCAGAAGAAGCGATTTGGCTGATCGATAGTGGATGCAGTAATCATATTATAAATGATGATAAACTATTTTTTGAGTATAAAGTATTAGATAATCCAACAGATATTAAAGTAGGCGATGGTTATATACTGAAATCGACTAAAATAGGGAAAGTTATGATGACATGTCAGGTTAATAATAAAATACATACAATTACAGTAGATAACGTATACTATGTACCAGATATGAAAATATATTTGTTGAGCGTATCATCTATTGTTAATAAAGGAAATATGATTAAATTTCAATATGAAACAGCACTTATATATAATACATATCATAAATTAGTAAGAATAGCTAATAAAATAAACAAATTGTATGAACTGAAATGTAAGATAATTAACGATAAAAATAATATATATGTAAATAAATCAGACGTTTCAATATGGTCATGTTAATTTTGGAACATTGAAAGTAATGTGTAGGCATAAGTTGTTAGATGGTTTACGTTGGTTGATGGTTTATGTTAATGCGAAATTTGTTTACAAAATAAAATGACAAATTTACCTTTTCAAAACAATCGGAGAAGAGCCACAGAAATATTAGAAATTATACATACAGATGTTAATGGTCCAATAACTCCTGTAGGATATAATGATCAAAGATATTTCGTGTCATTTATAGACGATTATAGTAGATATGCAGTTGTATTTGTAATTAAAAATAAAAGTGATGTATTTGATTGCTTCAGAACATATATTAAAGCAGTTCAAAATCAGACTGGACAGAAAATTAAAGAAATAAGATGTGATAATGGTCGCGAATATATCAACAGCGATTTTATTGAATTCGCAAAAGAGACAGGAATATTAATAAAAGCAGCACCACCCTATACTCATGAACTAAATGGTGTGGCAGAAAGGTTTAATAGAACTATTATGGATAGAGCTAGATGCCTAATGACAGAAGCAAATTTAAACAAAAAATATTGGCCTGAATGCATAGTAACTGCCGCATATTTAGGAAACAGAATACTAACAAATTCAATGGAGAAGAAAAGTCCTTTCGAAATATTTTTTAGGAGAAAACCAGATATTAAAAATCTGAGAATATATGGAAGCAAATGTTTTGTAAGAATACCCGAAGAAAAAAGAACGTCAAAATTGAATCCAAAAGGAATTAAGGGAACTTTAGTAGGTTATACAGAAACTGGATATAAAATTCTAATAGACGATCAAATAATTATAAGTCGCCATGTAATTTTTATTAATCCAGAAGCAGAAGTCATTAGATTCAGTATTAATAATGAAGAAGAGAATTACAAAAGAAAAATCACTAATGAAGAAAATGATGAAAAAGAAATTGAGAAAGATGAAAATAGTAGATTAAAAGAAACGATTGGTAATGATAAAGAAGAATTTTTTGACACTGTTGAAGATGACGAAGAAGAAAATAAAATAAAGCTTAATGTTGAGGAGGTGAAACAAAGTCGTCCTAAAAGAGAAAGAAGATTACCTGAAAAATTTAATGATCATGTTGTTTATGTAAACGTTTGTGATGTTAATATACCAGAAACTTACGAAGAAGCAATAAAAAGTGCAGAAGGGAGAAATGGAAGGAAGCAATGGATGCGGAAATAAATAGTTTAAAACAAAATAATACATGGGAGATCGTTGATGAGTCAATGGATAAAAATGTGATCGAAGTAAAATGGATTTTTAGAATTAAATCAAATGGAAGATATAAAGCACGCGTAGTGGCAAAAGGTTTTCAACAAATCTATGATGAAAATGAGGAAATATATTCACCCGTAGCTAGAATGATAACAATGAAAGTTCTAATGTCAATTGCATGTATCAGAGTTTGGCATTTGGAAAGTATGGATGTTGAAACAGCTTTTTTAAATGGAACTATTAAATCCGAAGTTTATATTTATCCTCCAGATGGTTATGAAATTGGAAATAATAAAGTCTACAAATTAAGAAAAGCGTTATATGGATTGAGAGAGAGCCCAAGAGATTGGTACGAATGTTATAATGAATTTATGTTGAGCATAAACTTTAAAAGGTCAAACTATGATTATTGTTTGTACATGGGATGTATTAATAATGAAAAAGTCTATGTATGTTTATATGTGGATGATATTTTAATTTGTGCTAAAAATGAACACACGATTAAAAACATAAAAGAAATGCTTAGTAAGAGGTTTCGTATGAAGGACTTAGGAAAAGTAAAACAGTATTTGGGGATTGATATTGATTATTATCCGGAATTGAAGAAAATGACTTTGAGTCAGCGCAAGTATATAGAAAGTTTAGCAGAAAAGTATAAAATAAAGGATTCGAAGAAGTATGAAACACCTATGGAACAAAATTTATCAATTGAACCCGGAGACCTAAATAATGATAATTTGAAATATAGAAATTTGATTGGAGCTCTTATGTACATTGCCAGCGGAACGCGCCCAGATATTTCATATTGTGTAAATTATCTCAGTCGTTTTCAAAATGCTTACAATGAAACGCATTACAAATATGCTTTACGAGTTTTGAAATATTTATATTATACCCGTGATCTAAAACTAAACTATAATGCAGATTATGAAGAATGTTTTGATGCTTTTGCTGATGCTGATTGGGCAGCTGACAAAAATGATCGAAAATCAACTACCGGAATGATATTGAGAGTTTATAATAATCCAGTAATGTGGAAGACACAGAAACAGAAAATTGTTTCACGCGCATCAACTCACGCAGAATATTATGCCTTAGCAGATTGTGTCACAGAGATTTTACCAGTCATAGGAGTATTAAAAGATTTAGATATTAATATAAAAAACCCTATTAAAATTTATGAAGATAATAGCGGCGCCATAGCTCTTTCAAAACACGGTAAATTCTGTAAAAATTCTAAACATATCGATGTTAGTTATCATTTTATAAACGATTATGAAAAAAAGGGTATCATATGTGTAACCAAGATAAATACAGATGATCAGTTAGCTGATATACTTACAAAGGCTTTAGGGAAAAATAAATTTAAATATTTAAGAGGTGTAATTAATGTTTATTAATTAGGTTTATTATAATATACTGAATGTAGCGTAACTGATATTGTTAGAAGTAGAATGTTATTTTATTTTAAGTTCTTTGCCATGAATTGTTAAATGATTAACTTTATATATTTAATTAATTGAAGAATTATTAATACCATTTAATAGATACAAAACTCAAGGAGGTGTGTTGAAATAAGGTTCGATAATAATGTATTCTATGAAGGTTCGTTTTGTATCTATCTTGTCAACAGTAGAAAAAGAAAACTAATTTATTATCTTGTCACTTTATGTCATCAATAACAATATAAAAATGTATCTCAATTATTGATTTAATTAAATAATATACAATAAAAGAAACGCTTTCAATATCTAAAATAATCCGGCCTCGTAGATACTTTAACAAGGACAAATATAGAAAAACTAACACATTAATAAACTGCTTCGTGCACCTTTTGTCTCCAGGTCCACAACTATTTATAAGCGAAAACTTGCATTCATCCGTTTTATTCATAACTCAATATTATGAACGTAAAACTTTGTTGATTTGTTCTTCAATCACACTACAACGGAGGATCAGATTGGTGTGTTTTTGCACGGATTGATGACGTATTTGAAGTCCTGATGCTCCGTATCGGTTACCACAGTGAAAACTAGGTGGCGCTAAATGTATCTACATCACGGGATAGATAATAATCGACTGAAAGCTCATAAGTTACATACAAGCCTGAATCGCGATATCGAATTTTTCTTCGGAAAATCGAAGAGTTTAAGAGCACAATGAGTGTGACAAATCTGTCTTGTTGCAGCTTTTGCATTAAGAAAGCTCTAGCTTTTTTATTGGGATCAAACACTATTTGTAACGTCTTAAAAATAATAATAGCCATTGCCGAAGCCTCCCAAAACGAGAGACAATAAAAAAATAACAATCTTCCTCATCTTCAAGGACCTCATACTACAAGACCTCAACACATAGTACGAGTTGAGGTCTCATACGTGAGACCTCAACAGCACTTACTATTGCGCCAGAGAGGTGGAACACTCAACATTCGTTTAACACTCAACATTTTTATGCCACGTACAGCGGCTAAACGAAAAGGCATAGTCTTAAAACTCGTACAGTATTGTATCCCGGGAAAACAAAACCTTATCCTAGACTCCACTCCCGGTATGCGTTTGACCCTTGGATGGAATTTTATTACACCAATGTACACGGCTTCTCAAAACACAATTAAAACCCGCGCGGATTATAACCACCTTTTTCACGAATTGCAGTACACATTGTCGTGGCGTATTTGGTGAGAGCCCCTGACTGAAACATGATGATCATGGGTTCAAATACCGGCCCGCCACTCAATGTTTTGTTAGTTTTTTCGTGAATTGCTAATGTATGACTTCATCATATACTCGTTTTTTTTTTCATAACATTTTATAATTTTTGTTAAATAAAATATCATAGTTAAATTCTTTTTAGTTTTAATTTTAAGTATAATTAAAGTGTTTATATATAAGTATGTTTTTGTTTTGGCGTGCTTTGCTAATGTATAGCTTTATAATTAACATTTCCTTAAAGTTTTTTTTTATTTTATAATACCTAATTCGTTCGAAACTTGTGGATCCACGGAAGACCAGCGTCATACCTGTGCTCGCGCCACACACAGCAAATGAGGAGTGGAGTCCATTTTGGGATCACACACCTCACATTTCTGTCTCACAACTGGGTTCCAAATAAACTCTTTATCTTTCTTTCTTTCTTCTAATTAATTCTGTAAACTTGAACCACAAACAATGTCGCTTATGTTTCTTCATGTTTACCGCAAAGTGGAGTGCGCTCACTTAATATGAGATGACTTGTGTGTAATGTTACTTTGTCGTGTCGTCGCATTGTGGCAACACGGGACTTCCTCGCCCGCGGTGGAACTAGCTTTATAAGTTTACTTTAATGAATCGTCAAGGTATGGAAACGTAGTAATAACGTTATCTCTTCAATCTTTACATGGTTTATTTATGTTCCCTTCTCTTTTAACATTGTAATTCCATTTAATTATTATTGTTTAGTTACTTATTTCTGTACACGTCACTCCTAATCTCCTGCCGCCGCCGCTTTTGGACCAATAGCTTGTTGGCGAGAAACATCATTTTTGTATTTGTTTATGCAAATCATAAAATAAATCAATTAAATTAGGTCGTTCACCCTGGTGTGGGTAAGGTGAACATACTATCGCATTTAAACTAACTAACCTTATAAGCCTTCGCTCACAGAAGTACATTTTCATTAGCGATGTGACGGAGGCGGTAGTGAGATTCGCGGCGGAGTTCATTACGGGAGACAAACGATCGGCAACGGAGGGATCGTCACTGTTTGTGTATAAGCCTCGCATATTTATAACACTGTCATCCTGGATTATCTATCAGCTCTATCTCACATGTGAGCCACACATTCCTGTAGATTCTAGCTTTCGTTTTTGTACCTATATAATCAGTTATCTAGATATTATTGTGGGGATGAGGACTTATTAATGATGTCCTTAACTTCGTCGATAATATACTATGAAAAGTAGCCTATGTGGAGATGAAAGCTATCACTGCCCCAAATTGTGACTTCTGTTTCTAGTTGTTGGCCTATCGTGCAGATCGCATATTCTTTTGTAATTCTGAATGTGCTGTTTTACAAAGATTAGATTACTGTAAATATACTGCGAGGCTACTGTAAGAATACCTATTTCCTTGAATTTCTCCCTAAGGGATTCACGTGGTTTTAAATTATAAATTGCACGTATTGCCCTTTTTTGTAATACAAATATTTTTTGAATATCTGCCGCTTTACCCCACAGCAAGATTCCGTAAGACATAATACTATGAAAATAAGCAAAATATACAATCTTTGCAGTTTCAACGTCTGTTATCTGCCGAATCTTTCTGACAGCGTAAGCAGCAGAACTGAGTTTACCAGCTAGATTTGATATATGGGTGCCCCATTGAAGCTTAGCATCTAAGGTCACCCCCAAGAACACGGTGGCCTCTTCTATTTTTAACATATCATTATTTACCACTAGATTAATGTTACGTGTATTCTTGGTATTGGGCAGTGCGAACTCAACACATTTAGTTTTTTTTGCATTTAAAAGTAAGTTATTTACAGTAAACCAGTGAGTCACCTGAGAAATGGCACTATTTACGTCGTCAAAATCATCCTTATTTCTATCGACTTTAAAAATTAAAGACGTATCATCAGCAAATAGCACAATATCGCAAGTATCCTGGACAAAATATGGTAAATCATTTATATATACCAAGAACATGAAGGGACCCAGAATGGAGCCTTGAGGGACACCCATTAATGAGGCTGATCCGGATGATTTCACATTGTATACACATACCGTCTGAATACGGTCACTAAGATATGATGCAATGAGACTAAGTGCAGTGTCTTTGATTCCATAGTGACTCAATTTGGTCAACAGTGTCTCGTGCTCTACACAGTCGAATGCCTTAGACAAATCACAGAAAATACCAATAGCATTCTGTGAGTTCTCCCAAGCATCAAATATATGTTTTAACAGCGCCGCGCCCGCATCGACTGTTGACCAGCCTTTCGTAAAACCATACTGCTCGGAGTGAAGTAATTTATTTAAATTAAAATTCCGGAGCAGTTGGTTAAGCATAATTTTTTCAAATATCTTGCTTAGGGTTGGCAAAATTGAAATTGGTCTGTAATTATTTGGATCACTTTTGCTACCTGATTTAAAAAGAGGAATCAATTTACTACATTTCATGAGGTTAGGAAAAGATCCCAAATCCACAGACTCATTAAAAACTTGAGCAAGATATGGCGCAATAACATCAATGACATTGCAGATAATTTTCACCGATATCCCCCATAGATCTCCCGTTTTTTGCATTGTAAAGATTTGAATGTTTTTATAATATCATAGGGGGTCACGTACTCAAACTTAAACTTAACACTGCACTCAGAGACATTACTACTGAGAATTTTATAGGCTTCTGTTGGCGAGGAATTAAGGGAACTGGTAGTAGAGATTGGAATATTTTTGAAGAAATTCTCAAATGTATTTGCAATTTCTAAATCGGAGTCAATTATACGGTCATTAATTTTAAGCTCCAGTTTATTGTTGTCCTCTTTATGTCTACCAGTTTCCTCAGATATGACATCCCAAGCTGCTTTTATCTTATTTTCTGAGTTAATAATTTTCCGCTTTATGTGAAGGGACTTTGCTTGAATGCAAACATTCCTAAATAATTTTGAATAATTTCTCACGTATTCCAAAAATGTGGGGGTGTAATTATATTGCTTTTCAGCATACAAATCAAACAACGTATTCCTACTTTTATAAATTCCAACAGTAGCCCAGTCACTGAATTTACGATTTTTAAACAGTCTTTTTTCTATAATTTTAAATATTGAATTAAATTGGTTATTTAATAAATCAAAAAATGCTTTATAATGTTCATCCGGACCACCCTGTGTAAAGTCAAGTTTAGGCAACATGTTTGATAAATTTTGCTTGAATTGCCTTACTTTTTTAGTGGTGACTGGTCTATACTTTATTATCTTTGTTGTCTTTTGTTGAGAACTAGGGATAGATACCATCTGTCCGCAATGATCGGATCTTAGATTGGTTATAACTGATTTTTTGACAACTTTACAGTCACAGAAAATGTTGTCAATACAAGTAGCCGAATTTTCGGTTATTCGGGTAGGTTCAATAAAAATATTTTCCAAATTAAAGCTTTTAAATAAATGAAGTAATCTATCACTCATAGTTGTTCGAATCAAAATATCAATATTAAAGTCTCCACAGATTAATATTTTTTTAGATGACCTACATATTCGCCTTAGGATCTCCTCCATCACTTCCTCAAATAACACAAAGTCACCTGAAGGAGGTCGGTACACGCAAACTATAATATACTGCTCCAGCTCAACACAGGACAGCTCAACAGTGCGTTCAACAGAAAGATTAACAATGTCTTTTCTTTCTTTGCAATTAATGTTGCTGCGGGTCAAACTGTGAAAAGCCAACAGATAGGCAGACGGCACGATTTCGCATTTATAATATTAGAATATTATACTTTAACTTCAGAAAAGTAGCCTACGAAAGATTGAGATAGTTATAATTTGTATTAGCCTGCAAGAGAATGAGATTGATGATTGATTGATGATTGATTGATGATTAGGATTTATCCTATTATGAATATGTTTGTCTCTTTTTAGTGTCGCTTTTCCGTTTCATCGAATTTTGAAATCACAATGATTTTGAGGAATTAATTAATTAATTTATTTATTTATCTCAACTAAGCGGTCTTCGCATAAGCCAAAAGATGGCACTACTAGTAGTAAGTACAAACACGAAGAGTCTGAATCGCGATAACGAAATTTTCTTTGAATTACTCAACAAACGACCTCATGGTCCCCGAGCACAACACCCGCTCGGACGTAACATCCTATTGTTACGGTCGAGTCATATCACCTGCTCCCGTACATACTGTAAGAATTATATAATTAATTAGTAGTAAGAATGCTACAAGTAATCATTTATTCTGCAGAGGTTCAGCTAACCTGGCAGTAGCTCAGTGTAATCCGCCGCGGCGCCATTCCGCCGATCATTCGTCTCAGCTAATGACTCCGCCGCGATTGTCATTACAAACCACCACTGTTAATGCTACTAATTAAAACTTCTCGAGACGGGCACTGACTAGTTTTACGCGTGACTTCTGCTACGTGATTAAATTCTTTAAATTAATTTATCCGTTAACCATAACAATTACAGGGGGCTTGTACTGCCATCACTTAAAACAGTATTATTTTACTCACACAGAACAGCAAGAAACCGTCAGCGTTGGCTTCCTTCTGTGGTAGACTGCTCTAGGTATCGGATACGAACCGCTGAGGTGTGAAAAACCTTCCCGGCACACGTGTTTCCTGCCACGTATAACTTAAGTACCTTCAAAACATTAGTGAATAGGCATTTTCTAGACGAGATGTTGCTTTGTATTAAGTGTGATTGTCGGCAATCGGAAGCCTATTCTAAGAAAAACAGTACGGTTACTCCGAGTTTTTACATTGCAAATTCGATTGATCGACGTGAGAGCTCACTACGCCAAGTGTAAGTGAGTAATTTCATACCATGAGTTTGTCAAAGTGGCACGTTTTGTCAAAGCGAGTAAACGTTGTTAGAAAATCGTATGACAAAACGATCGCAACAATTGTCTCTCTCATACATTCGCAAAAAAGTGAGACAGATATATGCGGCCATCTTCTTGGCATTTGGCACTTCTCATTGCGTCTTTTGACAGTTTTTTGGCAGTTTGACACTGACAGCCTAGCGCATACTATGGTACATTTCTCTATGGTAAAATGTCATAAAAAAGTTTAAATGCCAAAATCTATAATATCTATATTCAAAACATTCAAAAAGCAAGGGGTTTCCAGTGTTGCCACTTTAACGAGTTTTTTGTTATTTTAGGGAGTTAAATTCAATATTTAGCGGCTAAAAATATATCAGGCGCTATTTTTGTGTTAATATTATTAGTAAATAATTTACCATTATTCTAAGTGGGTACTAAGAGTACCTTTTTAGAGATAATTAAAATTTTAAACACTTAGGTACAGCTATATTCGTTTCATTTGATAGGCCACACCCTTTTGGAATGATTAATTATACCTACCTAATCCAAAGCTAGTAGGTACATTGTGTAAAATACAGATATTAGAAGATTTTTTAACTAGAAACATGTACGAGATTATGTTCTGAATATATTTAGTTATATTCATAATCTTTTTTCTGGGACTTCCCCGATCATCATATTATCCATATATTATGTAAAATTTAATTTATAATAATATTATTTTGTTTCCCAACGGTTCCCAACTTAGGGCTTTTGGCCCCAAATTTAGGGCGTAAACAAATGCGAAGTGCTTCTTTTAGGGCCCTTATATTTTTAGGGCTACTTTTAGGGATTTTTTGGCTTCTTATATTTTTTACCTATTTTTTATTTCTTAGATCTATCATCTACCTCCGATTCTTATTATATTACAACTATGAAGGCTATACATTCTGTCTCCATATTCACAACCACTCTGTGGTGGTTAACCAAAATGTGGTCCAAAATTGCAGTTAATAATTAATGGTATCAAATTTTTGATAATATCACGGCGAGAATATTAGTTGTTAATTAAAATTTTTTGAAATAAAAGTTGTTCAAAATTTAATTTTCTAAAAATAATGTATGTTATAATTTTTTCTTACGACCATTAAGAAAGCCGTAATTCCAAAATTAAGATTTTCATAATTAGTAAAAATTTGAATACCTAATTCACAATAATTCATTAGGAATCTTAATTTGAAAGTACGGTAAAAAAATAATTTTGAGGCTTTTTGACTTAAGTTTTAGGGACAAATATTTTCGAGAGTTGGTAACACTGCAACCAATTCAAAAGTTCTAAGAAGCCGTTAGTCGGATATCAATTTAATTTAGTAATTTCAATTTTCAGTATTTTCTGCTTTTGTTTATCTTTCTCCGGTCGGTTTAATTATCACCGACGGTGATAATTAAAAAATGAAGACGAGTGCGTCGCAATTCGAGGCGATCGTGGAGTTTATGGAACGGTGGCTATTATGTACCTACTTACAATTTGAAAAATGTTATAAGTTGTGAGTTTTCATTGATTGTGAATTACATTGTGTTTTAGCCACGGTGATTTAGTAAAACCGGGAGACGGTCCGGCGGGCCGGCTTCGGGCTGTGCAGCTGTGGACAGAGCTGGCGGAACGATTAAACATGGATGTCACCGGCGACACAAAAACGGTTGACAAATGGAAAAAAGTAAGTACGAATTAGGTATTGTAACATTACTGTACTAACATTAACTTCTCGGGGCGCATTTAAGTTTGACGCGTACTCTACCTAACTATGTTATAGCATGTAGCATGATTTATGATTTGTTTGCTTTGCATGTTAGGTGTGGAGTGATTTCAAGTTGAACACCAAACGCAAAGCCGCGAAAATTCACCAAGCAGCTCTAAGAACGGGTGGTGGACCACCTTGTAGGCTTTATTTATCAGACCTGGAGCAGCGAGTCCTAACTCTTATAGGGCCTCAGTCTGCAACAGGTTTGGTAGATGTGCCTGAAGTTGGTGTGGAGGTAAATAATATATTACGAAATCTTGCATGTTTGTATGATTAACATACTAAATGTTATATTTAATTATATTAACTAACTATAACCATAGATATTTCTAATTGTATGACATTTAGGTTGCCTGAAAGAGAATCTCCATAGTGATTCTCTTTAATTTCCTGGGATAGAAAAGTAGCCTATGTCTGTTTATATCCTATAGCCCCATGATGCATCCTATCGGTGTACCAACTTTGTACAGAGAGAAAAGATGGGCTGTGAAAGCATAGCAAACAGACTGCATTTATAATATTAGTATGGACTTGTATGAAATACAGTTTTACTAAGTTAAAGTGATCAATTAATATTTTGTCGCTTTGAATTGCCAGGCTGCTATCTGACTAAGAAAGATTTTGGGTCATGGTATGTTAGCTATTGATTGATATTCATATATTTAATATTAATAATTACAGATTTCACAACCACCACCAGTTCCGAGCTGCTCAACGGATGAAATCACTCCCACTCTTTCTTTTTCAGACATCCAAATAATTTGTAAGTTAATTTATTGTTTACCTGTTTTTAACACACTATTTATAAAGCTTTATCTGTAACCTAGGTACCGGTAGGTTACGGTAGGGTGATAGCCTATGTCACTCCAGGTCCCATAACTACACTCAACTAAAAAATTGTGTCAATCTGATCAAAGAACTTCGTTACTGAACACTTACTGCCTCGTTGGTCTAGTGGTTAGCATGTTCGACTGCGGCCGACGAGGTCCCGGGTTCGAGTCCCGGGTTATTATTATTATTATTAAAAGTGTTGGATTTTTCTAACAAGAAATTCTGAGCACTAGCCCGGAGTTAGGAAGTTGGCGGTGTTTCACCACCGTGCCTCGGAGAGCACGTAAAGCCGTCTGTCCTGCGCCTGATCTCTCTCGGGTCGTGTCGGATATTCCGTCCCATCGGGCTATGAGAGTAAAGGAACAGAGTGAGAGAGCACACACACTTGTGCACAATAATATCTCCCGCGCAGATGGCTAATCTCTCTGGAGATAGGCCTTTAAACTCCCCAACAAATCAACTGAATTGGCACACAGATATACCTGAAGTGGCCGAATTGAGAACCTCCTCCTTTTTTGGAAGTCGGTTAAAAATTTATAATTTTTAATGTTTTTAAATTAATTTTTTCAGTGCCAGCATCTGATCCAGCCATTGTAACCAGCCCGAGGCCCACGCCGAGGTCGCCACTGCGGCGCCCAAGGTCGGCGTCAAGATCGCCTTTGCGTCGCCCGGGTTCGCCTCTTGGGCGTCCGGGAACGTCTCTGCCACGCCCAAGGCCTGCATTAAGGTCGCCTTTGCGACACCCAAGATCGCCTGTGCAACGCCCAATATCCGAGTCGAGGTCGCCTTTGCGGCGCTCGAGATCAGTGTCCAGGTCACCTTTGCGGCGCCCGGGGTCACCGCTGCAGCGCACTACTCCGCAACGCACGGCTCCGCGACGCAACACCTCGAGCCGTGCCAACCCCCGGCCCACCACTGCGCGATCATCCCAATTGGATGACGTGTCTGCGCGTTTTATAGCACAGGACAAACACTGGCGTGACATTTTCCGCGAGTACACCAGAGAGCAAGGCCGCCTGCGTGAGAGGGAACTTGAGCAGCAGGCGATCTGGCAAAATTTGGCTCGAGAATACACCAGAGAGCAAGCTCGCCTGCGTGAGAGGGAACTTGAGCAGCAGGCGATCTGGCAAAATTTGGCGCGCGATGGTGTGGATTTGTTGAGACAATTATTTTTAAATAAATAATGTGGGTAATTCTGTTTGACACACTCTTTAGCACAAAACTAGGATTGTTCCTGTTTTAGTTTACAGAATGTGTTTAACAATTTTATCTACAAATGTCAATAAATCCACACATTCTCGTGCTCTTGGATGATGTATCAAATTTCCTCAAAATCGGTTAAGCGGATGGGCTGTGCAAAAATAACAGACCAAATTTCCTCAAAATTGGTTAAGTGGATGGGCTGTGCAGAGGTAACAGACCAAATTTCCTCAAAATCGGTTAAGCGGATGGGCTGTGCAAAGGTAACAGACCAAATTTCCTCAAAATCGGTTAAGCGGATGGGCAGTGCATAGGTAACAGACCAAATTTCCTCAAAATCGGTTAAGCGGATGGGCTGTGCAAAGGTAACAGACCAAATTTCCTCAAAATCGGTTAAGCGGATGGGCAGTGCATAGGTAACAGACCAAATTTCCTCAAAATCGGTTAAGCGGATGGGCTGTGCAAAGGTAACAGACCAAATTTCCTCAAAATCGGTTAAGCGGATGGGCTGTGCAAAAGTAACAGACCAAATTTTCTCAACATGCATTGGAAGGAAATATTGGAAGTGTGGTGGTCTTCGCAGTCCACACATAATCCAATAGATTGCATTACTAGTAAGATTCACGCGACCACGAACAGCCTAACTCACGATTACGAAGTGTTCTCTGAAATACGCTATATATACGACCTCCAAAGATGAATTGTCGGACCAGTGGTACCCGAGCACAACACCCGCTCGGAAGGATGATCGTCCTTTGTTACGGTCGAGTACTCCCGTACAGAAGCATTCCAAACAAGTGGTAGATTACTAGAATGTTAATAGGTACTAGAAATAAAAATTTAATGCCTGCTTCTAGGCTTGGTAAAATGAGTAATTTATTTGTTGGAAATCGTATCCGTTTCTACTCACAGAAGATAGTATTAGAGATGTCTCTCAAAAAGTTGAAAACTTATTGTAAAACCCTATTATACACCATGAAAAGGATTATATAAATAACAAAGTAGCTTGGCAATAATTTGCTCTAATGGCTCTGATAGTTCTAATTAATTTAAAATAATCTGTGAGATAGATATAATGAAAAAATCCCGGCTGAGTTTGTTGTTGGCTCTTCTCAGCCAAGGCGCGTTTGGAACCCTCATCTCTGGTTTTAAGATTGATTTTGATTAATTGATTATCACCATCGCATTGTATATTTTTAACGTATGTATATTTGGAAAATAAAGATGATTGTTGTTATTATAATATTATCGAGTTTTAATTATTAGATCCTAGCTAATACCTATCCTAGTGTAATCGTATTAATTTTTTTTTGTGAATTGAATAATTCAGTTTACCAATTACATGAGAATGAATCGCATGATTGCGTATTCAAACAGACCACCGAGTTTTTATTCCCCAGTACATAGTTCAACTGCGGATAAATAGTTGCACTCACTTATAACTGATCATTTATTGAGTTTTAGGTGAGTGCAACTATTTATCCGCAGGTGAACTACTGGGGAATAAAAACTCAGTTGAACTAGTATTAAGTACCCTCGGTACCTACCCTCAACCAAATGCATACAACAATAATTATTAATAATAACAAAGAATTCCATAAAAATCTTTATTTATTCAAGCAAAATGTACAAATTCCTTAAATTACCCTGGACCCCCTAACTAGGATATACCTACCCGTGACTTGGGGGTGTCTCTTCCAAACAAGTTCTTAAAGTAACAAAAAAAACCACTTTACAATAAAACAAAAGAACTTACATAACTGCAGGATAACTATGCCTTAATTTTCTTAACAATATTCATAATTCAGAGTTATAAATACAATTTTAAGCAAGTTATAGCTAGCTAGCTTTATATTTATAATATTCTTAAAATAAAAATGTGTGTGTGTAAATATCTCCAGCGAATATGCAAATCGATGCTGACAAGTGTGATTTCAAGGAGGGGAATAGGGACGTACGGACTACGAGGGAAAATCGCAGCCAGTACCGCCAGACCACACTTGGCTGTTGCAGTCCGAGGCAGATGTAAAATAGGGGCAAGCTCGTTAATGACTGCAACATTATCCAGGGTGTACGACTGAACACTTATTCAGGCTTAGAGCATAGATTGCTCCAAGCCTGAATAAATGTGGGAAGCTCAGCATCGGGGACGTGTGTGGTTCGACTTATGACAGCGCCCTATAGCTCAGCTTGCCCTCCTGAGCGTAACAACTGCCATCTACACCCCATACCTAAAAAAACTTAGTCATACAAGAAATACTTAAATCTTATTTCATAAAATTACTGGATTTTAATCACGAAACATGATTACATACCCTTTTTTTCCATCTACAGCATATTTAATCCAAATTCAGAGTTGTTAGTATAGGTGTCAAGCAACCTGATAAAAAGAGGAATAATGATTAATGTACCTACCTAGCAACCAAAAATTATAATAGCAATAAAGATTAATACTATAGCATAAACTTAACCTCTTTCCAAAAATAGACAAACTTTATATTGTGGTAACAGTATGTAGTCTCATAGCAACCCGATCTCGCAGCTGGCGACCCAGGTTTAGCATCGACTGGTCATGTTCTGCATATGAAGAAAGAGTTGGTACATTGCTTTCTTCATCCACAGCTGAAATTATTGATATAATTATATTACTGGTAACTATTGTGTTAATTAAAAAAATCCTTATTTATACTTACCAACATCCTCTAAAGGCACTCTAAAATCTAGTGCTATGTTATGCAACACAGAGCATGCAGTGATAATTTTGGCACATTTTGCAGGTTTGTAATGCAACACTCTGTCTTTGCACACACATCGCCATCTGTTTTTAAGCCGACCAAAGGTATTCTCTATTATCACCCTTGTTCTGCCATGAACACGATTGTATGTTTCTTCAGCAGAATTTGGTGTTGGATTGCTATAGGGAGTCATTAACCATGGCCTCTGAGGGTAACCAGAGTCACCTGTTAAACATAATATGTATTGTGTTATCTAATAAAATAAATCCATAGGTACCCAAAGTATTGGATTAAGAAACTTATTAAATATTTAAGTTATTAACAAACTATTAACCTACCTAGAAGCCAAACAGATTCGCCATTTTGGTGCAAGCTTTGCATAAAGCTATTGATGGAGCTATTCTCCCAAACAAAGGCATCATGACTGGCTCCACCAAATTTTGGGTTGATGGCTAGTATCCTGCCTTGGTGATCAGCTACCTGACAAAGTAATAATTTGTTTAATTTTGACTATAGTAGGTAGGCAACAATTTCAATAGACCCCCAATTACTCATTTTATTACTAAATATAGAATAATAATTTACGTACCATTTGCACATTTAGTGAGTGGTAGTGCTTTCTACAGTAATACATATGTTCCTCATCTTTTCGAGGCATAACAATCCTAAAATGAGAACCATCTATACATCCCAGTACACCGGGAAAGCCATGCATGTTGTAAAAACTGAAAAAAAATTTAATTCAACTAGGTAAGTAAGTATATTAAAATAAGAATGAGATGATAAGATACAAGTACCTATAATATACTGACTTTTGCTTCAACTGTTGTCTAGCTTCCAGTGTGTTAGGAAATTTTATATATTTCCTAACCACATTAGGATGGTTAAGTGCCTCTGTGACTTCATGCACATATTTGCTCACAGTTTGCTGTCCAAGATGACGTGCCTCACCAACCGCCCTCTGATAATCGCCATTGGCATAAAAAAACAGTGCACTAAGCACCTGTAATTTGACAGAATATTATGTTTTAGGTACTCGTATTCCGTATTATGTATGTATGAACCTTTATATTTTACTGCAAATGTACCTATGCATAGGTGCGTTTAGTAGATAATTAAGTACGTTGCGTTGTTAATACAGCGATATAAAGTTACTAATAAAATAAATACCTACCTAGCTCTTGGGGCTGCTAAAATAAATATAACCTAAATGCTAGGTACTAGGTGGCAATAATTAAACTTTCCAAATGAATTGTCATACGTACCTTCGTCTCCAGCGATACTCTTTGCGAGCCTTTGAGGTCACTGTTTTCCCTCAACATTTTGCACAAATAAATAAAAGCTCTTTTCGTGAGCCGATATAGCTGAACGAACTTTTTGTCTGAGACGCGGTTAACTTGGCATAAATTACGCCGTTGAGCGTTATCACGCCTCTCCTCTTCACGTCGGTCAGCTTCCGCAGCCTCCATCATCATTTTCCACGCAAAATAAAGCCTCGCAGTCATAATCGAGTCCCAATTTAACCGTTTATCACTGCAATATTTTCGGTGAGTTACGAATCCGCCATCGAATGTGAAAATGACGTCATTCTCGCATTTTGAGATGTCAATCTGTGTGAAAAGTAACATTCGGAGTGCGAAATAGCAAATGACATTAGTCATATCGTATTTTTTGTACGTTTGGTGAGTTATAACTCGATCCGTCTCATCGAATTTCACTTGGAGTGGGACGGACTCGGTGACTTTTAGTTCACCATGTTTCCGCTTGGAGCGCTGGCTGTAGATGTATGGAGGAGCTCACTTTAGTGAGACGTATTTCAAACTCGGTCAAATCTCAGAGTAAGGGTACAGATCGCTTATATTAACTCTTCTATAGTCGAGTGATAAGTACTTTGATATTTATAATCTTACTCTGTTCATATTGAATAGCGGTTAATGTGGCCGCAAAGTTTGGTGGTTGGTGTTCGACACGGTAATGCGACTTTATTACAGACGAGACAATAGGTCTTAAAACAAAATGTTCTGATCTAACACTTAGGGCGATAACACACTAGGGGAAACACGTTTATCCTGATGCGCTAGTCGGTGCAGCTCCAGACAAAAGTGAATTAAGCGGTCTTTGAACTGTAAGGTCCCTAGTGTGTTTTCACCCTTAGGCTTATGATCAAGATAACAAGGGATCTTGATCGTCATAGTGTAACACAGTGCTACGGCGCTACGCTGCTACGAGCTACGCCGTAGCACAGCCGCGGGCGTAGCTTGTTAGCACTCGCTGTTTATGTTGTCGCAATCTTTGGATTCTATACACGTAGAACCAACTGACAGAAACATCTGAATCTCAGAAACAATACGAAACTTAACCTTTCTATCTATCTATCTATCTATCTATCAACCAATCTATCTTTGTGCCTTTGATCTCTCTTTGTAACTTTGGTTAACCCAAAACTGGAATGTCTAATTATTACTAACTATATGAATTTACCCAATGATAATAATAGGTCCTTACATATTATGAAATTGCCGTTTTGTCGTTCTGGCCACTTTGATCTCAAATATCTCCACTTTGGTTAGGAATTTCAATTTCAAATTTATACAGCTATTTAGTGTTGCTTTTGTGTTTTGAAAACCCTCATTCATTTGTTTTTACCTCTTTTGGTTTCTTCTTTGCGTCACTCAGTTTACAAAATGGAAAACTTAAAATTTCGCGTTATTTACGAGAACGAGTTCCATCATGGCACCAGTGCTGCAGAAACGGCTCGAAGTATTAATGATGTGTACGGCAGCGGTGTCGCAAAAGAAAACATTGTGCTTTTTTTATTCCAACGTTTTCGTTTTGGAAATTTCGACCTGCAGAACAAGCCCCGTGGACGGCCGGAGACCAAAGTTGATATAATGAAGAAATGAAGTCTATTGTGGAAGTGGATACAGCAAACCACATCCGAGCTAGCTGCAGGCTGCGGTGTTAGTGATAATTTAACTGTTTTAATCCACTTGAAGCAAATTGGGAAGATGAAAAAGCTTGAAAGGTGGGTACCTCATGAATTGAGTGCAGCAAACCGACAAACGCGCGTCGACTGCTGCGTTACATTACTCAACCGGCACGATAATGAAGGGATTTTAAATCCTATACGATAATCGGAAACGTAATGGCTGAACCCTGGCAAACCAGCCAAATCCTGCCCCAAGCGAAAATTGACTCAAAAAAAATTATTCGTGAGCGTTTGGTGGACTAGTGCCGGTGTCGTTCACTAAAGCTTTCTTAAATCTGGCCAGACGATTACGGCGGATGTCTATTGTCAGCAACTGGAAACCATGATGGAAAAGCTAGCTGCTAAACAACCGAGGCTAGTCAATCGGTCTAGGCCTCTGCTGCTTCAGGACAACGCTAGACCAACCACTAATTTGGAATGTCTAAGACATCCACCATACTCCCCGGACCCTGCTCCTACAGATTACCATTTTTTTCGACGTTTGGATAACTTCTTGCAAGGGAAAAATATCAACTCCGATGGGGCAGTCCAAAGCACCTTAAAAGATTTTATTGATTCCCGTCCGAATGTTTTTTTAGTAAAGGGATCAATGAACTACCTATGAGATTGCAAAAGTGCATATATATAGCAATGGTACATACTTTGATTAAATAAATATATAATGTTTTTAAAAAAAACGACTTCATGTTCCTCCCATAAATAACGGCAATTGCATATGTAAGGACCTAAATATATAATAATGTTTAAAATATTTTAATGCTTTGATAATATTTGTTTTAGGCGCAGGCTGGAGTCAACGACAATATTACCTATTATTACCTCAAGTACAATACATATTACATACTAAACGAACTCTGACGACGAACAAATATTTATATAATATTTTCTTACATTTTTTTATTTTGAACTTTTTTCTGTTACTCTAAGGATTAGAATTTTTTCCTAAAGCAGTTTTCTAAGCTTTTAGGGCCAAATTGCACTAGGGATTGGTCAGGATATAGCCACCGCGTGAAACATCCTGATCGAAAGGAAATAGCTATTTATGCAACTGTATCGTAATGAGGGTCATTTTAATTCGAGTGCTGTTTTTTGATACGAGGCTTGCCGAGTATCAAAATAGGATAGTACGAGAATTAAAATGACTAATTACGTACAGTTGCATACAAGATTTTATCTACGACAAGGACGTCTTTATAATTTTTTACTTTATAAATTAATAAAAAAGTCAAATCAATCAAGTGCCAGAACCCAGAGCCGCTAAGCTATAGGTATCCTATTTATGAAGATAACCATATCGATACAGCTACGACTCATAACGATACAGCTCCCATACAACGAACTGTATCGTTATGAGAAGCAAACACGAAAGAGGGTTCAATTCGATATAGTTGTCAAATTCGAAATTGGAACTTTTCGATGCTGGAGTAGATAAATAATGTTATACTGTCGCAGTAGTCCGTTCTATGTACAGCTCCATTTTTTTATGGTCCGTAGTGTGTTTTTGCCCTAAAAAAGTATCTACAGATCAAAATATGTCTATTAATTAGTATCGAACTTAAATAACATAGATTTGAAAATAAATACCTACTGCTTTTAGTGCGAAGAACTAACAACTCCGGTGTCGAACGCGACCACTCGCCGACACGCGACCCGACACAGACCCCTGGACCCCTGGCCCCGGACCCCTCGCCCCGGACCCCTCGCGCCGCGACCCCTCGCCCCGCGACCCCTTTGATGTTCTGTTTAATTAATTCCACTCCGGGCCGCCATGTTCACATTGTTTTTGCTACAAGAACGGAATAAATTCTGCTTTAAATATTACTATCCACCCGTTCTCGTAATTTGTCGGCCGTCACGCGGAATTACTGAAATAAATATTATTTTTATAATAACAACTCAGTGCGAGCCGACGACGAAAATGAAATGATTTTAATAAATAATCGCCTCCTCGCCTCGTTTGTGTTGCTGTTTCAAATGAAACGTCTCGAGGGAAATTATTACTGAAATATTATTTGTATAGAAATGGATTGGCTATAATCTCATGTTATTGAAATACTAAACATATTAACTATTTACAATAATATGAATGAAAATAATATTATAGCCGTAGAGATAGTAATTTTTTCTTGTTCTCTGAGTGAACTCACAAAGGTAGCAATGTGGAGTATAAGTTGTAACTAAGTAGGTGATATTTTTGTTTTTGTTATTTTTTAATAGGATATTAGGTTTTTGCACATTAGCTAAGCTAGATATAAGTATTGTAACTACACCATCGTATTAGGGATACCTGTAAAGATGATGTAAGGAGTGAATATGAAAGAAAATCTATTTCTTTGTCTTTTCAAAGAATTCTTCATGAATTATGACAAAATAAAAGTTTATTTGAACAAAAAAAAAATTGATTTTGAAACCTAATGACACTAGTATAATTTTAAAGCTCTGTTTTTTTAATTAAAGCGTAGTATTTTCTGTATCCGACTCAAGTAAAGTTGTGAGAACGTATCCTCGTCTCGCGCGCCAACAGCTCATAATGAACAGCGAGTACTGTAACCTCGCGAGAGGCAATCGCCATGACTCATAGCTCTGACGCGATGCTCCTCCACAGATGAATGAAAATTTACACCTCCTGGGAGCCTGCAGGGGCCTGTGGGAGCGTGCGCGGGGGACGGAGGGGGGAGGAGGGCCTCACACACTCGTATTCAATCAATCAATCAATCAATCAAATCATTTATTCAATATAGGTACACTGTAGGTACACTTATTGACGTTAAAAATTACTTACTTATAAAACGTGATGGTGATAATCGGTTACAGTATCTTAAAACTAAAGCTACGAGGGTTCCAAACGCGCCCTGGTCTGAGAAGAGCCCACAACAAACTCAGCCGGGGTTTTTTTTTATTTTTTTATTATCACCATCTCACAAATCATCTTAATTAAGGAACTATCAGAGTCATTAGAGCAAATTATTGCCAAGCTTCCTTGTCGTTTAGGTAATCCTTCACATGGTAGGTAATAAGATTTTTCAATGAGTTTACGTTTTACATTAACTTTTAACTTATTCAGAGACATCTTCAACATGTCTTCTGGGAGCTTATTGTAGAAGCGGACACTGTTTCCAACAAATGAATTGCTAATTTTACTAAGCCTAGAAGCAGGCATTACAAGTTTATTTTTATTTCTAGTATTGACATTATGACAATCACTTTTCTTCTTGAATTTTTATTTATATCGTTTCTTCGGATCGTTACGTTCATTTCCGGAGCTTTTGGCATCTCAAGACGCGCTAATGCAAAGGTTACCTGCTGCGTTCAGAGTCGCTTATAACTTACGTAATTTATTTAATTTAGATATAAATATTAAATCTATAATTCCATACTTCTAGTGCAGCAGTGAGAGATGAGAGTGGAGGCCTGTGCCCAGCAGTGGGACGTTAATAGGCTGTAGTGATGATGATGATGAGTGCAGCAGTTAGATTTTGATAATATTTGTTAAGAGTTCCCACGAGAATTAAAAAACCTTACTCCGCGCGGACGATGTCGCGGGCATCATTTAGTCATTCAATAAACCCTTTAATGAAGCAGCACGTACAAGAAAGAATTTATAAAATTTATATTGGTATAGTCATGAATAAAAAGTTATTATTTATACAGCCTTTTAACAAATCAAAAGAGTTTCATGAGAACTCGAGAGGCGTACATATTTTCAGCGCTTCAAAAGGGCTTCTAACGAGCGTGCAGTACTTCAATAAAGCGTTATTACAATTTAATGACTCCATGACGTAGAGGGTGTTTAATTGAACAATACAATGAATTTTCTAGTTGAACCTTACTGGGCCCTGACATGCGAAGGGCGTTGTTAGGCCACATACTTTTTTAAATTCCACTACAAGTTTGCACTTGACTGCGATCTCGCCTGACGGTAAGTGATGATGCAGTCTAACATAGAAGCAGGCTAATCTGTTAAGGGCATGGCAGTTATATTTATACCAATACCCCTAGTCGGTTACGGAACACGTCTTTGGGGGTAGGGTGGTAACTAGCCACGGCCAAAGCCTTCCACCAGGCCAGACCAGAGAAAAATTAAGAAATTATAAATTCCCAAATTGACTCTGCCGGGAATCGAACCCCGGATCTTCCACGTTAAGACGAATGATCTCAACGTTGCGCCAGGAACATCGTCAAAGGGTCAACGAGATAGGCTGTGTCGTGCTACTTTTACGATGTTTTAAGATTCCACAGTGAGGAACTCTGGAATAGTTTTATCGAATCCGTCAGTCAATATACATATCACAGCTATTTTAAAATCAACTCAAATCATCACAGCTCTTTCTCACCATATTGCCCTCGCTCACTACTGAGCAGGAGTTTATTCGCAGATTGAGAAGGATTTGGCCAAAGTCCATCACGCTGGCCAGTGAGGATTTAGGCTTTCTCAGACTTCACAAACCTTTAAGAACATTATGAAGAACTATGAGGCACGCATGAAAGTCTCTACGATATTAGATTTTAAACAGTTTTTGAAAAAGACTGCCGTTTAGGAAATCAAATAGTAGGAACTGTATAAATGGAAACATTCAGTGTTATTTTAATATATTGATAGTCATATTTTAAGCTTTGAAGTGGTCCGGTTGAATATAACGTATTGTTGGGTCGCGGTCGTTTATCACGCACTCCACTCGTGGTGCTTGTTACCGCGTTGTAACATGAGCGCAGTTGTTGTCGCACTTGCGGCACGCGAGGCCTCACGAGTGCGTGTTCCGGCGCTGACACTCACGCTGCACTCACACACTGAATACACATTATTAATTATATGCTTCAGGTCTAAAATACGATTGAGGGACGTATGGCTCAGTTGCGACAACGCATATCTGTTCATTGCAATTGTAAAGCAACGTTTACCCAAGTCGGTAACTGGTTGGGTTACCGAATTTGGGCCGTCGTCGGTCCCGGTTAATATCACTGACATATAATAATAATCGTTAGTAACCTGAGAGTTGAAATAGTTCTCTTAGTCGAGTCGTATTTATGTGATTATACTCGCGCTTCCTTCTCGAGATTAGTAACCTGAAAAGCTAAATAATATATGTAGTAACACGCAAGTGACACCACTCATGCACTATAGTTTGGAGAATCTTTGTATTTTCCCCTTGTTTACATTTTTTTTATTTATTTTTTTTTTCCTTGTGGGTAGTTCGGTTTGCCGGTTGCGCCGCTCGCCCTGTCATGTCATTCACGATTTAGTGCGTAACCACTCAACACGTGATTTTGATTTTCAAGTGCTTTTGTGATTGTAATTTAGTGTGTGGTGCTAAAAATGCCTAAACGTAGGCATAAGGACGATGAAGACGAAAAACTGGAGTTTCTTACGTGGAAAATTAAGAAGTTAGAACGGAAGTTAGATCGTCGCGGCCGCAGCAAGGATCTTAAACATCGTGACCGCTCCCGGTCCCGCTCACGAGCGAGACGGTCGCGATCTCGCGACCACGATAGATCGCCACTACGGAGACATGATGCTGATCGCGAGGATATAACAGGCACGTTTCTATTACAATTATTTAATCAGTGCGTTGCGAAATTTCGACGTTTCAATAACATGGCACTAGCATCTTCAGAGCACTTTAACACTTACTTACAGTTTAACAAATACGTTAGTTACGTCACAAATATTTTTGTTTTACCAAAGTGAAAATTACTTTTAACGCTTATAACGCTAGTATGTTAGTGTTACCGAGAACACAATCAGGGCGGCTTTAGGGGCCGTCTCCATGTTTACTTATCTAAGTAGATATATATATTTTAACTGTCTGCCAGCGTTATTCAGGGCTGTTTTAGGGACGGACCCGTATTAACGCATAGCCATTCAGAGCAGTTTTTGGGACTGTTTCGCTGGCACCTTTCGTAATGACAATCAGGGCTGTTTTTGGGACAGACCCGACGTCCGCAAATACCTATACGTTAATACTCTATGAACGTTTTTGGCTTAGGCCTGTAGCAAGCATGTTCTTTTTCCAGTGGAAGAACTTCTGGATAGCTCGAGTGAGGCTACACGTTCGGCTAAGCAAAACGAAGACCCATGTACAGAAAATATCGGGGATTCTAATCTCGGCGCTAACCCTACAGCCTCAACGGAGGCCGGACCTTCGTCTGAGGTAGTTCATACAGATGAGACGCCTTCTATTGAAGTAGACAATGACCTCTTGGAGATCCTTGGCATTGATCCCTCAGCAACTGTAGAATACGGTAAAGATATTCATAGTGAATTAGCCTCAAGACTACAGCATATCGCCACTTCTGGCCTTACAAAAGAATCGCGCAAAGAGCTCAATGAAAAATACCTGATACCTGCAAACTGTGCTAAGGTCGGCGCTCCCTCCATGAACCCCGAAATTAAAGCGGCAGTCACCGAAACCGTCATGAAAAGGGACAAGGGAATAGAAGCACGGCAAAAACAGCTTGCTTCCGCGATTTCCGGTTTGGCTGACATAATCAATAAAGAGATTGAGACCAAGGACAAAGACAGCACACGGCTGAAACAGCTTATGGACGTATGCCGCATTCTTTGTGATATACAACACGCCGAGTCAGTGACCCGTCGTAACTTTGCAATTTTTTCAATTAAGAAAGAACTTAAGGAACATCTTGTTACCACAAAAATCGACAAAACACTTTTTGGCGACAACTTAGCCGAGACACTTAAATCTGCGAAGGCTGTTACAAAGTCCGGCAGCGAGCTGAAAACGAAGCCTCCACCCAAACCGAAGTCGTCTGTTTCTGGAGCAAATTTAAACTGGAAGAGCCCGGCACCAGCGCGCAAGCAGCAGCAGCCTCCACGCGGCGGTCGCGATCCCCCGCCCCCGCCGGCGCCGGGCCCAGCGGCGCGGTCATATCGCAACACGACGCGCTCGAACTCGTCGAAGCCGTCGCCTCGTCAGTCGAGGCAAACCCGCCGGCAATAAGCTCGGTAAAGTACGCTGGACAATTATCTAAATTTTACAAACAGTGGTCGCTTATCACTAACGACCGGTGCATACTTTCTTGGATTCATGGGTACAAAATCCAATTTTCTAGCCCCGTTGTACAAACTTACCCTCCTAAGGGACTAAGTTACTCGGAAACTGAAAAAACTCACTTCTGTGAAGCAATCAATAATCTACTCTGTATCGGAGCTATATCAGAGTGTAACCCATGTGAAAACCAGTTTATATCAAATATTTTTCTGCGACCCAAACCGAACGGCAAGATGCGCTTCATCTTGAATCTAAAAAATTTAAATAAATTTATCACCGTTGATCATTTTAAGCTCGAAGACCTGCGAACGGCAATTAAAATTGTGTCTAAAAATTGTCTCATGGCCAACTTAGACCTCAAAGACGCATATTTATTAATTAACATTCATCAGGACTATAAAAAATACTTGAGATTTTTCTGGAATAATAAGTTATTTGAATTTAATGTCCTGCCTTTCGGTTTGTGCACAGCGCCCTACGTTTTTACGAAAATAATGAAACCAATTGTCAAATTACTTAGAACAAGTGGACTTCTGTCTACTTGTTATTTAGACGACTTGTTTTTAATAGGCCAAACAAAACTAGAATGTCTCGATAATATTACTGTTACGAAAAAGCTGCTGACTAGTCTTGGATTCATCATTAATGAGGAAAAAAGCAACCTTATACCCTCAACAACTTGTAAATTTTTAGGATATATCATAGACTCGCGAGCGTTTCGCATTAGTCTACCCAAAGAAAAACGAGTAAAAATAAAAAATGAAGTTGCGAAAATGATGAATCAAAGACGCTGCAAAATAAGGAAGTTTGCTCATCTAGTCGGGCTACTAATATCTGCGTGTCCAGCCATAGAGTATGGTATACTCTACACTAAAGACTTCGAGAGACACAAATTTTTAAGTCTGAAAGACCATGAGGACTATGACCGCTATATGACTTTGCCACCATCATTGCAACCTGATCTGCAATGGTGGTTGCATGCCATCGATAGCTCTGTACGCCAAATACGTATCGACGATTACCGTACAGAAATTTTTACTGACGCCTCAACTAGGGGGTGGGGCCTGGCGTGCGGTAATGACACGGCGAGTGGAGTATGGTCGCGGGAGGAACAGGACAAGCACATAAATGAACTTGAACTGCTTGCGGCATTTTTCGGGCTAAAAATCTTTGCGAAAAATCTTACAGACTGCCAAGTGCTGCTACGTATAGATAACTCCACTGCCATAGCATACATTAACCGCATGGGAGGAGTACAATACCCTTACCTAACTAAGATAGCTAAAGATATCTGGCAGTGGTGTGAAAGTCGTCGGTTGTACATATATGCGTCCTACATAAAGTCATCGGACAATGTAACCGCGGATGCGGAGTCTCGCCGCGTACACCCCGATATAGAGTGGGAGCTAGGAGCTGATTGTTTTCAAACAATTACTAACCAGCTTGGACAACCCGAAGTTGACCTATTTGCAAGCAGAGTGAATGCGAAATGTGTTAAATACGTATCTTGGCAACGAGACCCCGACGCATTTGCTATTAATGCCTTTACCATAAAATGGTCAAATTTATACTTTTACGCCTTTCCTCCATTCGCGATCATTCTCAAGACGCTGCGTAAGGTAATCGCGGACAAAGCAACAGGTATCATGGTTGTACCTAAATGGCCCACACAACCATGGTATCCTATTTTCAATCGGCTCCTTGCGTCTGAACCCATAGAGTTCGAACCTAATGATCATAATATAATTTCCCATTCTAGCAACCGGAACATTCAAACGAACCTTACCCTGGTTGCCGGAGTATTGTGCGGACAGCGCTACTGCGACGCAGCATACCGCCTTCATCCGTAGATATTATGATGGCGTCGCTTGCAGAAACTTCTTATAAACAATACGACGTTGCACTCAGGAGATGGTTCGAATTTAGTCAAAAGAATAACTTTAGCCTATATGAGGCATCGGTTCCCATTGTACTCTATTTCCTTACAGAATTATTTAATAAAGGTAGCAAATACGGATCCCTAAATTCTTATAGATCTGCTCTGGCACTGATTTTAGGTCCTCACGTGGCTAGCGATGACCGAATCTCAAGATTCTTTAAAGGCGTTTTCCGGTAACGCCCTCCGCAACCAAAATATAACACCACGTGGGACACATCTTTGGTTTTGCATTGTTTAGGACAACAATACCCTAATGAGAGCTTAACTTTAGAAAAACTAACTAAAAAATGTGTGACATTGCTAGCACTTGCCACAGCCCACCGTGTACAAACACTGTCTAAAATAATCATAAATAATATAGAGATTCTGCCCACAAAAATTATGATTAAAATTCCGGACCATATAAAAACTTCACGACCAGGTTTCAAGCAACCCGTCCTCATACTGCCTTTCTTTGAGGAAAGGCCGGAAGTTTGTCCCTCGAAAACTCTAATTACGTATATCGAGAAAACAAAAATATTGCGCAAAACCATCACTAATCTTTTTATAAGCTTTAGAAAGCCGCATAGATCTGTTACAAGCCAGTCGTTGAGCAGGTGGATAAAATCCGTCTTAAAGGATAGTGGAATAGATGTATCGATTTTCACAGCCCACAGCACGCGGCACGCTGCCACGTCTCGGGCGCACCAACGCGGTGTTTCAGTTGATTTGATACGTAGCACTGCGGGGTGGAGCGGAAGCTCTCAAATATTTGGCAAATTTTACAATCGTGCTGTCGTTACAGGCGATGAAGCAGCACTAGCTGCCGCAGTGTTACACGATAATTAATAAATATTCTCAGATAATATGTAAACAGGTGATAGCTTATATCTAAATAAGTGTAATCAAGTGATAGCTTATTTAAATCTATTGTCTGCTACCCTAGATAGTTTTGACTATTTAACGTTTAGTAGACAGATACTTACCGGTTATGTTTGTTCTTTCTATAGCCTGTAAATAAGACTCACATATGATTTTTTGGAATAAATAGTACAATACTTACCTATTTCTAAATTGTCTATCTTTAGAACATTTCCTCAGCTCTGAAACTAACTCTCAAGGTCTACATATATTATTTAGCTTTTCAGGTTACTAATCTCGAGAAGGAAGCGCGAGTATAATTAATGATTAAACGAACTTACCTGTACGTGAAGTTCTATCATAATTATACGAAGCGCTTCCTTCGAAGAGATTAGTAACACCCGCCCGCCCTCCCGCCGTTCTTTCATGCTGCGAAAATGTCTAAATGATGTTGTTAACTAACTCTAAACTTAATGACATGACAGGGCGAGCGGCGCAACCGGCAAACCGAACTACCCACAAGGAAAAAAAAAATAAATAAAAAAAATGTAAACAAGGGGAAAATACAAAGATTCTCCAAACTATAGTGCATGAGTGGTGTCACTTGCGTGTTACTACATATATTATTTAGCTTTTCAGGTTACTAATCTCGAGAAGGAAGCGCTTCGTATAATTATGATAGAACTTCACGTACAGGTAAGTTCGTTTAATCATTAATTAATAGAATGAGTTAAGCGGGATTTAAAACTAATGGGTGGGTGAGAAATTTTACACAAATCTCGCTGCAATGACTTTTTTTTTCTCTCTATGTCATGTGGGTTTGATGAAGCATGCCCTTTATTATGATTTTAAGGGTGCAAAACAATAATAATTATCAAATTTAACCCTCACCACTAAATGCGCAGTATTAACAATGAGCGGGCGCTGCGCGACCGCATGTATCTGTTTTCGCGCGCTCTCGCACTGAACGAGCATCTATTGCATGGTTGCATAATTGCTGGCCGCCGGCCCCGCCCGCCCCGCCCGCCCCGCCGCCGCCCCGCCCGCCCCGCCGCCGCCCCGTCCGCCCCGCCGCCGCCCCGTCCGCCCCGCCCCGCGGTCATTAATTTAAACGGCCCCACACGCTCATTACGCACTACATTAATGAGTCATTTGGAACGTACGATCGAATAACTTTACTGATTTTCAACAAATTAGACGTTAGTAAACCATAGTACATTGGTAAAAATTATCTGTTTTCTCCGAATAGAGATCTCATTCCCATGTTTCCCTGCTAACAGCACCTTATACTCCCACCAACTTATTTTACCCAGTGACAGCGTCACTAGAACATTATAATAAAACTAGCGGTCCGCCCCGGCTTCGCACGGGTAGCACTTGATCAAATTAGTCCATACCCAATAGTGGTCAGTCGGCACTGAGACGCACAACTCCACCATACGTTCTCAAATGTTGTTCAGCATACCGCTGTGAGCGCTTGGCACTTGAGTTTCCAATACGACGTATTTTCGCTGCCCTCGCCTGGGAACTATGTTTAGAACTAACAACTAAGTTGAGACCTGGCTCTTTTAGGCATTTCGCAGTCTGTCTACAACAGTTAGATATTAAAATGATTAAAAAAATGTTAATAACATCTCTTGTATTTATTATGTTTGTCTTGACAAATATGACATAATAGACAGTCTGCATTAATAGACGAATAGAGGTTTAACGTAAAAAGTTAAATTAGGTGAATTTTTCCGACTTAATTCACATTATTGCAATTTTCGAAGGGATCTCTAATTTATTTTAAAATAAAATGTAGCCTATGTTACTCGCTGATAAAGTAGCTTTCTATAGGTGAAAGAATTTTTAAAATCGGTCGAGTAGTTTTTTTAGTTTATCCATTACAAACAAACAAACAAACAAATCTTTCCTCTTTATAATATTAGTTTAGATAAGAATAAAAGCAAAACGTAAACAGGCATAAAAATTAGTTCTAATTTTGACCACCTTGCCAGATTTAAGTTTGTGGGACTATAAAAACGTTGGTACGATAATGTTATCCAAAATATAATATAATATACAAAATCCATGGAGTTTGAACCAAAATCCTTTGAATCGCACTCCGCCACCATGGCAGCTGTGACTGTATACTCGTATTTATTTGTGTCTGTTTATTACACCTGCTCGGTAAGTCGCACGACAATAATTAAAAAGCACTCCACATTTTCTTTAAAAGGGCTTTAATCTTCAAAAAAGGTTTTCGCCCGTATGATTGCTTTCTTCGTCTTTCTTTATAACACCGTTCTCTTAAAAGGGAGGATACGAGGGTTTCCCATTATTTTTAATCACTTTGATATAAATCTGTATAGTAAGGTTCAACAAAACTTCAACTAACCGACCAAATATTCATACGTATTTTAATGATTTATGAGTCGCAAAAATCTTCCATCGGTTCGGAAAGAGATTCTACTGAGAAGAGCCGGCAAGAAGCTAAGCAGTGGCTCTTTACATAAACAGAAAATGTTACACTTTGTAAATAATATACGATGCGAACGGCTAAACGGATCTGGATGTTTGATAACAGCTTATAGTCTGGAATAACATACAACAATGGGCTACTTTTTATCCCGGATAATGAAAGACTTCCCGTGGGAAACAAAAATACCTCAATCCGCAGACGTAGTCGCGGGCATCAGCTAGTACTAAAATATAATTCATCATTGTACGGAATATTTATTGAATGTCTTGATTTAACGCCGCGTAAGCAGCCGCGCGATACGTGAGCAGCTATTTCTACGTTTTGCGTCTTAGGTAGGAGTCGTATTTTCTTTTGTCAGCTTCAAGATAAAAACACATTATTAATTCGGCACGTATTTTTCTGTTTTTTTTTTTACAATATACATTGTAATTGCGCAACATGTTTCCTTCATTCTTCTTAAAAAAGGCAACTGCTGTGTTTCTTGCAAGAAAATTTCTCGACTGAGAAGAGAAGGCATGCCTTCTCTTCTCTGTAGATGCAGTCTATACCCTGAGCCGGTGGTGGAGATCCGAGATTCATGAGTGACACGAGGCGTTCTACATTTTTTATGCCACTACAAGTTAACCGTGACTGCAATCTCACCTAATGGTAAGTGATGCTGCAGTCTAAGATGGTAGCGGGCTAACCTGTTGGGGGAATTGCAGTTATATCAAAAACAAACCCCAAACGTTTTCTACACGGCATCGTATCGAAACGCTAAATCTGTTGGCAGTACGTTTTTTGCCGTTAGGGAGGTGGTCAACATGCTAAACATGAAATAAATCATTTTATTTCATTCCTTAATATTTTATTCCATATGAGAAACAACAAATATTAAGTTTGCGAATATTCATATTCATCAGTGGTAATTATTTATTAAGGGCTTCTACGATCCACAGACGCCTCAAAGGATATGAGCGTAATTATTGTAGAATGCAACTGACTGGTCCAATGAAGACGACACTAATATCATATAATTGCGCAGCAATAACAATAATGTGCACCGACTGCTCGCTGCTGATTGCCGACAATCGCCGACAATTGGGAACAGTTCTATATTGCCGTATTGGATATTATACAACTACACTAAATATAGTGTAACTATTAACCTACACAAACCATATCACTCGGTTATAATCATACTATTAATTCAATACACGTCGAGGTTACAGGCTGGGCTAGTCGGTGTATCTATGAATATTGCTTTCCATTGTAATTTTCCAATAGGAGAGCACTGCTTTTGAGGACAAGGACAAGGTCTTTGACGGTATGGTGATAACAAGCTACGGCCCATCAGGCCCGACCACAGAGAATTCAGATAGTATAAATTCTCAAATTGACCCTGCTAAACTCGAACCCGGGACTTCTACTTATTATAAGACTATAGCGCTCACCACTGCGCCAGGGAGGTCATCAGAATTACGTTAGTATAATTACTAACGTAACTCTGATACTACCTGTTGACTAGTACTTAATATTAGTGTAGACTACGTTTTAATAAACGTAGTCTAGACTAACATTAAGTACTAGTTGATACCCGTGACTTCAACCGCGTAGATTAATTAGGTTTTTAAAAATTCCTTGAAAACTTTTTAATATTACGGGGAACAATTTAGCCTTTGTCTCTTTTCAGACCTGTTACCATAATATTAATATTCGTGCAAAAAAACAGCAAGAAACTGAATTATAATAATAATAATATTACTTTTTAAAAATATTAGTTTTTAATTTCTCCTCTTTCTCGGAAATTGCTTCAGTATATAAAAAACAAATTAAGTTCATTGGCTCTATCCAGGCCTCTGTTAGCATAAGTCTATTGGCAAAGTAAAAAAAGCTTCTTCTTCGCAAATTGAGAAAATTACCATAAAAGTCTTGGCCGAAATAGCAATCCACGCCTTCATTTACTTAAATGTTTCGTTTTAGTTCGATTTTAGTATCTCTGAACGTCTAAAACATATTGTTACATAGATCGATAAAAAGCCGTAGAGATGTCAGCAGTGAGTCAGCAGACGCGGCAGTGTCGAGTCAAGATTGCGAATTCAAAGGAAATTGGAGCAAGGCCGCGCGCCGCGGTGCTGCCGACGCTTTA
Organism: Erebia epiphron; assembly: GCA_963932025.1. Lineage (NCBI taxonomy): Eukaryota > Metazoa > Arthropoda > Insecta > Lepidoptera > Nymphalidae > Erebia > Erebia epiphron. Next base: position 143,059 of record OZ009947.1, on the reverse strand, counting down.
AGCCATGTGGTTTCATTATCGTTGACTTTCGTGTTTTAGAATTATAGTCCTTATTTTAGCAATGTCAAGGTACGCGACATCGAACTGTCATTTTGCGTAGTATTGCTTAAGTATTGCTTCAAGGGCTGGCAGTAGGCCCCAGGGAGTGAGGCAATGATTCTGGCCGCCATCGGCGCTTCGTAAAACGTCGATTCACTACCAATTAAATATAAATTAGGCGCAAATTGGCTCCGGCGCCAACTTGCGTCTAGACCTCGACTCTTGAAGGTCGAAAAGCAAATAAATACGGTCATTTATTATTAAGATAGTAATTAACAATAATTTATGTCATTGGTCAACGAAAAATTCTGAACAAATTTTACGAGAGGTCAATAAAAGGAAAAGTTGTCTCTGAAACAGTACAGGCTCATATAAAACGTGACAATACTAAATAGATTCTACACAAAATATCATGAAATAGAAAAGAATCAGCCAGGCTGTCCAGCGCGAATATGCAGCCAGCATTCTTGCCACCATTCCACGCGGGATGATGATATAGTAACTAGAGGACGCCCGCGACTTCGTTCGCGTGGCTTAAGTTTTTTTATTCCCACAGGCACGCCTTAATTTTCCGGGCTAAAAAGAAGCCTTTGTCACTCTCCAAGTACCCAATTATACCCATGCAAAAAATCACAGCGATCCGTTGCTCTGTTGCAGTGTGATTGAAGGACAAACTCTCTATTTGACGTCCATGGGGATAGAAAAGTCAAAAACTGGAAAATCCGTATTTCATCATTAGCGGAAGCCCAAATACCAAGTTTCATGGCTATAGCAGCTTGAAAAACGACGGACTTTCATACAAACTTTCAAACCCTATTGTTCCCCAACCCCAAACGTTCTTCTTTATATTTTACCAAAAGCCAATATATCAAGTTTCGTATTACTTGAAAAATATCTTGAGAGATGAAGGCCTTTCATACCAACTTTCATCCCCTATTTCACCCCTTTGGGGGTCGAATTTTCAAAAACTGTGTATCATGTCTTTCTTCATTTTCAACCCGCACCTCATATACCAAGTTTCATGGTTATAACTTGAAAAACGACGGACTTTTATACAAACTTTTAACCCCTATTTTACCCCTTTAGGGGTGGAATTTCGAAAAACCCTTTCATAGTGGATACCTAGTCTTCACAAAGAACACACTCTCTAAATTTCATGTGTCTAGGACCAGCAGTTCAGGCTGTGCGTTGATATATAAGTCAGTCAGTCACTCAGTCAGTCTGGACTTTGAATTTTATATAATATATACTCGTAGATATAAATAAGTTATTAGATTAGACTAGCTAACTTTAAGTTCCTTTTTTTGTATTGTTTTCAAACAAATTCAATTCAAACAAATTGGCAGTCATAGGCCGGTTAGAAGTTCTGCCGAAAGAAGTGAAAACGATTTTTTTTTGTTTTATAAAAAATAAAATAAAATATAAACCTTAACACTAAGACAGTTTAATTTCGAATGTAGCATGTCGCTGTTCGCGAGCATGTCGGAGCGAGGTGTCGGTGACGCGAATCCATAAGTTTATCCCCTACCTAAATGTGCTCAACGCGGCTAAAGAAGTTTTCACTTCAAACAAATATAAAAGTAACTAGCAAACCCGGCGAACTCCGTTTCGCCACCAGATGGCTTTTCCGCTAAAAAGATTTTCCCTTTTTTCTGTTGAAATTTTTCCTGAATTTTCTTTGCTATAAACCTCACGGAGCCCGAGACCTTTCCAACGAATGCAAAACCGTGGAAATCGGTTCGTGCGTTCTGGAGTTATAGCGTCAGGAAGGAAAACCCGACTTATTTTTATATAGTAGACTACATCTATTTTTTTCAATTCATCACACCCTATTGCTTGTGTTGCAGCTATAGTACTAGTTGCAGACCCGATTCCGTTTATCTATATTTGCTATAAAGAAATTCATCAAACTCAAATATAATAAAACACAAAGGAACTCACGTTCGCATATATTTGTAACTATATATCGCGTTATATTTGCATATTATGCAACTTGTAGTGCGTCAAGTAATAACTGACCAAACGATACTTTGGACAGATCACCGCTAAGCCGGTCCGTCCGGTGCACTCACTGAATTCTGTTCGTTTAGTCAAAAAAAAATTCTTTCCAAAAAACCGACTTCCAAAGCCACTGTAAAGTAAAAAATAATTTTGATTTCTACACATTATGTTGAAGTCGGGCGAACCTGACGCGTCAACTATGCCTATCTTTGTTATACTCGCCCGACTTCAACATAGTGTGTAGAAATCAAAATTATTTTTTACTTTACAGTGGCTTTGGAAGTCGGTTTATTGGAAAGAATTTTTATTTTTAACTTTTTAGTGTACTCTAAATCCCTACGGCTTAGGAGTGCAGTACCATGCAGCATCAGAGTTGAGGAGTTGGAAATTGGGTTTAAGTATGAAGTCGTTGCTTGACACCTACAATATTAATTCACCATAAAAAAATCCTAAACCACTATGTTTAAGGAGTTCTGTACCCTGCAGCATCAGGGTTGAGGAGTTGGGACTTGGGTTTAAGTATGAAGTCGTTGCTTGACACCTACAATATTAATTCATCATAAAAAAATCTTAAATCGTTATTTTTAAGGAGTTCTGTACCCTACAGCATCAGGGTTGAGGAGTTGGGACTCAGGGTTGAGGAGTTGGGACTCAGAGTTGTATCGTATACACGTGACTTGATACCTACTATATGAATTCACCATCAAAACTCCTAACTCCCTAGTTTTGAGACGTAGGTACACCTACAGCATCAGGATTGAGGATTTGGAGTCAAATTTTTTTATGGGACCACCTCGTGAGCTTCCTCTAACTAATGTAAAAAAAAAATTTCAAATCGGTTTAGAAACCACGGAGATATGCACCGACATACATTAAAAAAAAAAAAGATACGCGCCGAATTGAGAACCTCCTCCTTTTTTGGAAGTCGGTTAATAACGCTGCAATGTACCTACTTGCTGACTGCTTTTATCCCGGCTACAATATTACTGAACAACAAATCCCCGCAGTACACAAAGCTAAACATTTTAATTTCCACAGCTTCGCGATTTCGACTTCAATTTGAGAATCAAAGCCTTTTTATGTAAAGTAAAAAGTAATATTGTTATCTTCATTTCTTTAGAAAATGCCTTTCTTTATTCGTGAAAGAATGCAACACTGTTCGTTAGTTTTTGATTTTTTCGCCAGCTCTACGGATGAGCAATATAATTAAATTTTGAAAAAGGTTGCACAGAGAAAGAAAAGAGACCAAGTTTGTTACAGAAGTAATATGTGTAAAGGTACCTAAAAGAGAAATAAAACTTTGATTTAATAATAATAATATGAACTATATCCTCTTCAGTTCCCGTCTCGGGGCGCATTTAGTATGCGCGCGGCTCATTTCCGAGCGCTGGGCACATCCGGCGCGTCCCGGGTTCATCCCGGGTAAATCTGCCGCCCCTTTTATAGCTCTGTATGGATTATGACCCAGATTAATATTCATAATCTAAATATACGAAAGAAGAACCTGACCAACTGACATACCATATAATATTTTGAACAAATTGATGGAAATAAAAATTAGATTTTGCATGGTAACAAATCAAATTTTTAGATTTCCTGATTTTAACTCCGTTCCTGCAATAAGCTTTTTCTGTATCCATCAGATCGGTTCAGTACCTGGACGGTATATGAAAATGCGACAGACAGGCAAACACACTTTGTCACTCGTAATCTCAAGCTCAAAACTAGCTCAAGAAACACGAGGTTTTCATCAAATCATTAATAATATTTGATTAATTGGAATAATAACATTCCCATGGTTTTCATCATTTACACTGAAACAGGATTTTTCAATTATAATTTGAACTTGCTGAGAGAAATCTCCAATATGTCTTCTGGGAATTTCTCCATAACCACCTCTCCGATTATAACTTTTGTGTTTTATTTGTCAGAGTAAATTGTTGTACCAAGCTGATTGTATCGCGGCGGAGACGGCGCGGTGCTCGTTGTAACTAAACATTGAACCGCGGCCACTTCAATTACGGCACAAGTTGTGTTGAGGTTTACTGTACAGCGGCAGAGCTCGGCAGATCGGCAAACACTCCGAGCGTGATGGAACTCACTTCAGCTGTGCCCGTTCTATTCATTTAACTAGCTGATGCCCGCGACTTGGTCCGCGTGGTTTTTTGGTTGCCGCGGGTTCATTTCTCTAATATTTCGGGATAAAAAGTAGCCTATGGGTTATTTCAGACTATGATCTATCTTTGTGCCAAATTTCATCCAGAGCCGTTCAGCCGTTCTGGCGTGATTGCGTACAAATACCCATCCATCAATTCATCCATCCACCCACCCGAACCCACTCATCCGAACATTCGCATTTATAATATTAGTATAGATTTTGTTTGCATCCATTAGCTTTCTAACCGACTTCCGAAAAAGGAGGAGGTATTCAATTCGGCGCGTATCTTTTTTTTATTTTGGATTTTTCTTTAATTTTTTTTAAATTCATAGTATTCTACGTGCTTTCTCGGATTGTAATATATCTATGTAACAAATAACAGATACAGCCTCCAATCGACCTTGACACTCCACTCTGAACTATGTAACGTGTTCCAAGCGCGGGCTTCACTCGAATGAATCACGACTAGTCTCAATGCGTTACAATTTGTAACTCGCAAAGCACTCACATTCCTCACACGGGTATGAATATTCAACGTCCGCATGCAAAGCGATGTAAAGTGATGGTACACACGCGCCGCGCCGCGCCGCGCCGCGCCGCGCCGGGGCAAGTAAAACACAACTTCATGAAGACACCGATTCATGGAGGCGACGCAAAATAGTTCATTGCGCCGCGCGTGTGTACTCTGCTTAGTATTTGATTCATATACCAAATGAATGGTACCAATGGTTTGGTTTGGCTTGGCCTTACCCTACATAAATGGAATGACTAAGTTTTTGAATCTTTTGGAATAACTTGCGAATTATTCATTGTCTTGTAACTGTACTATGAGCTATTCTGTGGACGGGCGCGGCGAAAGTAGAACGGAACCCTTGAAATGGTAACCATAAAATATAAAACGGTTTGGTAGAGATGGTAATTCCGTACCACATTGAGTGGAACATCCTTGAATAGGTCTTCTAAATCAAGATGTTATTTCGTAGAAAACTTGCAACCTTAAGATCCGTTTAGGAATAACACAACCTGAAAGTTGTTAAGATCGGATCTGTACTCTGTACATAATTGTAGCGATCTAATAAACATCACCAGACCCGGAGCAGCGCGGACCGCACTCGGTTTGTGGAAACTTTTTAAATTAGTTCTTCTTTCACAGCTATTTCAGAATTAAAATGTAGTGCAAAGCTTCTCGGTACATTATGAATATGTTCCCACTGCTCTGGTGAACACATACAGCAATTGTTATTATTATAATACCGCACGGGTGAGCCCGATACACGGTGACATTATAACCGCCTCATCGGAAAATAAATTAAAATGACATAATTTTATTCTCCAGACTGAATTCTAGTCAGGGCAGCTAATCACAACGGAGACTAGACCTGCAAATAATATTTTAGATTAGGTGCGCTCGCTCTATTCCCTCACTTTCATAAACAGGACGGCAATCCGATGCAAACGGAGAGTGTGAATTGGTGCACTCCTAGTCATGGGCTGTAACGCCCTTACTTCTGAATTATGGCTGTTACTGAGAATCTCTTGATAAAAAAAATTCACTGCCTCGGACTCAAATTTGGGACCTCACACCGCTAACGAGTGTCGAGGTAGGTACTTATTTTGACATAAATAAGCCGCCAACCTGCATTGGAGCAGCGTGGTGGGTCTTAGCTCTAATTGCCTCTCTCCTACGAGAGCCGAGGGCTGTGCAGCAGTGGGACGTTAATGGGTTTTAGTGGTGGAAGTATGTAATTAATAATTATCAAATCGAAAATGGGTTGTGAAACCAAGTTGCGAGCAATACACGGACCTATATATTGCCGTCCCTACACTCGAGTAGCAATGGCGCCAATCTATTTTATTGTATATCTGAGATGCTGTGTTGTATTACCTCAGCGCGAGACCTCGTCGCAAGTTGCTACGTGTGCCCGTCGTGAACGTCGCATTCACTGCAGCGCTCTGACAGCGCAGCTTGTTCCAGAACGTTCGACCACGTTCCGGAACATCCGAGCGCACTGGAGCGCGAACGCGTCACGCAGAGCCGCGTGCTCGAATCTCTACCCGGGACACGTCCTCGCGCTCCCAGGATATATCTAATTTGTTATTTTCTATCAATGATATTCTATAAACCTAGCGGCAGAAGGTAATCGCTGATAGCGTAGTGCTTCGATTCCTGTAGTCCTAGTCGTGTGGTCGGGGGTTCGATTCTCCCGCGCACTCATCTCTTTTCGGAGTTATGTGCTTTAGTAAATTAATTAAAAAGGAAAACAGCGTTAGGAAACTGGCATGCCCGAAATTCAAAGGTGTGTAACACTGTAATACACCTTTCAGCGTGTCTGCACATCCGCACTCGGTCAGCGTGGTGGACTACGGCCAAACCCTTCTCATTCCGAGAGGAGACTCATGCTCAGTAGTGAGCTCGCCAAGTGGGTTGTTCTGATGATGATTCTGTAAACATGCTGGCCGATTATTCAATGAATTCTTTGAGAGGAATTATTTTAGCTGTCAAGTCATTTGGACATGGATGTAATGAGTGCCTACTGGGTACAATGAACTATCAGTTCCATGTGTTTGACACCTATGACTGAGCGGCCAACTTGTCAGGAAAATATTGCTCAAAGATTTCAGTTTGGCGGTAATTTTTTAGAAGTGACGTTTGAACGATAAATAATTTCGTCCGAAAAAGTCAGTTACTTTCAAGTCACGAATAATGTACTGCTTCAAAATCTTGTTATATCAAGATACAAATTACAAAGTCCTCAAAGAAAACAATACTTGTCATGCGGCGATGCTCGTCGTCGGCAAACATTATTAATAAACGGAACTGCATTCACTACGTCGCCGCAACTTCCTCCGAGTGTACGGTGTTGTATGAACGGCGCACGAACCGAGATACTAAGTTTCTTGTTCGGGAATAACGCTAATTATTTCTTTCCGCCGAAGACGAATTGCTGTTGTCTTACAACCTATAAGAGAGAGAGAGAGAGACCTGTTTCACCTCTCATGCTCTAAAAAGATGTCATTATAGCTTAGCGTAGGCGGACTGAAGTTAGCAGTAAGAATTTTTAATAATGAATAAAGTAAAATAAAAAAAAATAAAAAAAACTGGCTATTAAATACTTAATTATTTAAAGCTTAGTAATTCATTAAACGTTTGAGTCTACGTTGTAAGTAAATGTTTGCTATTTCTTTAGAAAATAATGCTATTTACTAGGAAAGTTACCACTTCGCTGCGGCGCGATGTGTTGTAAGGAAATTGGGAAAGTTGGCCGACGCGGTGTCAGGACGTAACTAATAGCACAAGTTTACGACCAAATTATATTATGAGAAAAATATTATCCTCGCCGAGGAACTCAGAGTTGACAAAGGTTACAAATAGCGTTCTGTATAATGGCCTGAGGAAATATGGAAATCTGCAAAACAAGCGCTTTTCCCAGGAGAATCTGTTTCCCGAATCGGTGGTAGAGGTTTAAGCTAAGTTCACTTCGTAAGTTGTAAGAAACTCTTGCATAAAACTCAAATAGCTTTCGATTTATAATATGCTTGAGAGTTGATCATAATGTTCTCGCGGGTGTGTGCAGGGCAGCCTGCCAATTCGCACTTGTCCCGTGGTGGACTATGGCCTAACCCTCTGCTCATTCTAAGACGAGAGCCGCAGATGATGACGTTGATGAAAATGATTAGTTTCCAACAAGTCGCCGGTTCAACTAGCTGGTACTTACAGTTGGAGTGTTTCGGACCCTAGCTTCCTCACACATTAAGTACTTTACGTTACTTTAACGAATTGCTGAAGGAAGAACAAGGATATAACGAGGTATCCCAAATTCAGAATTTCTTGCAAAAGAAGCCTTTACAAATTTTTGAAATCAAATTATTTAACTAGAAGAATTATTGACATTAAAATAAAATAACATCCCTGTTAAACGAAATAGTTAAAGTTCTATTCAGTATATTAAGTAAAATCAGCCTGAACAAAGAGACTCCGAGAGACGACGGTAATGCCGAGAGAGAAAACGGTATTGCCTTCAATGTAGTTTGAATCTGGCAGCGCCCCAACTGCCGCTCGGTGCGAACGCAGTCGGGCGGCGGTGTGCTAGCAAACTGATTACACCGGGGAATTCTTATTTTACGCCGCTACAACTTAGCCCTTAGCTACAATCTCATAATGGTAGGTGACGATGAAGTCAAAGATGGTAGCGGGCTAACTTGTTGGGGGTATGGCAGTTATATTTAACCCATATTCGCTTTCTACACAGAATCGTACCGGAATCGCTCGACGGCACATCTTTGCCGACAAGGTGCTGATATATTCATTAGAGTCGAAGGAAAGAATGAGTCAGAACATTACATAGCCAAAGAGCCACCTGTACCTAATCAGAGGCGGCTCGTGAAAGATCATATTGGGAGTTCACTAAAAAAAAAATGCTTACCAATTATTTGTAAATGAAGTCCATACGTTATATTGTTCCATTTTAACCGCCTACACTATTTACATAAATCACAGTCTTTTTCACATAAATACACAACACAATAAGTACACTATTTAAAACAACAATACCTACAGATTTTCCAGCCACTGTACAATGATCCGACGCACTCGCGAAGAAATCAAAATAAATTTACTTTCGTATTTTGTGTTTTGTTTACATCTTACCGGCATAATACGAATAAAAAAAATACTCGCGAGTTTTAACTCTTTCTTCGTGACAACAGGCCATCTCATTTAGTCGGGTAATATCACGCATGCGTACTTCGTGTCAGGAGCGCCGCTCCATATTTACCAAACTTCTCATACAAATCTTTTGTCTCACGCGCCGCTCGCATCGAATGCTCTCTTTTACTCTCATTACATTTCAATAAGAACGTTGTACTAAACTTTCGTCTATAGGAGCGTTGTTCTAAGCGCTCCACCAAAAATACCATGTGTTGATTGATGAATTATGTAGTAAAGTAGGTAGGTAGGTACTTATAGATATTCATGATTAAAATGACAATGGGAATAGATTTATATAAAAATATTTATAACGTTTATAGCAAAGTTTATTTGATTATTATACCTACCTAGTACCTATGTATTTTTTTAAATTTTGTGGGAGTTCACTGCACCAGCGCTCCTTTGAGCGAGCCGCCTTTGGTACCTATATGTCCTATATGAAAAAGTGTACGAATGTAAAGCAAACTGGTCTCTGGTGGTCTGGTGGTGAACCGATTCGAGAGTCGAACTTTGCACCAAGGTACTAAATTCGACTCTCGAATCAATTCACAAAGCCATAGTAGATAATAATAATATAATATATAAATAAAATAAAAAGCCTTTTATTTCGTGCTAAGTTACAAATGATTAAATAACTATTTTTTTTTGATAAGTAGTAACAATATACATATTATTTTTTTTTTTTTTTTTTTTTTAAACGATTCTGATTTGTGTTACTATGGTTCTCTAGCAAGAACCTGTCCAGTTTTCCCTGTTGGTTGCTGTGGTCATCCATTTTGCTCCGGCCACTTGCGTTATGTCATCTGCCCATCGGGCGACTGGTCTGCCTCTTTTTCTGTAGCCTGGTGGTCCTTTCCAAGATGTAAGTCTCTGAGTCCATCTGTTGTCGGTTAGCCTAGCTATGTGGCCTGCCCACCGCCATTTTAATTTCTTACAGTAACATAGAGCGTCAGTAACTTTTGTCCTCTTGCGTATGATTTTATGAGATTTTATGAGAAGTAGATAATAACACATAGAAATAAGGCATTGTCGTACGTGAGCGACAAACGCGGCAACGCGATGCGACACGACAAACAGTAGCTGACCCTTCACGTAGCCTACGTTGTAACTTGTAACGTAGATAAGTTTGCCATTTTCTATAGAGTCGCATCGTGTCGCGTTGCGTCATGTCACTTTCGTCGCACACCTATGACTACGGGTAATAGAAGTTTTTTGACAGATAAACCATATAGGTACCTACAGTTTTTCTGTAGCCGCCGAGAATTGAAAGTTTTGCGTACCCACATGCCTCGCAAAGCATGGAAACCGTAGTGTTTGAGCGTATTTCATAAAAACACAATAAACATAAAGCTATAATTTCGGTTCCAATATCAATAGCAAAAGTTTTGTTATAATATAAAACTAATTTTAAACTTAGAGATAGTCGAGGCGTCCATGTTATAATTTTTGGAGTTGTATTCTTAAATAGGAGGGTTTATCGCACCCGCGTCGCGCCGCACCGCACCGCACCGCACCGCACCGCTCGAGGCGAGCGGCAAATAAGGCTTATTGTTTCCTCTCGCCAACCACAGCACCGTATAATTGCATTCATTCATATAACGCTAACATTCCACTGTTATATTACATTTTCTGATTCAATTTATTGTGTACCTCAACGATACAAATATGTTTGTACAAATATTGTTAAAAAACTGACACCCGCGGGCATCCATCACACTACCATCGCTTAATAAAGCCATATCGTTTAACTGTTGACATTGAATTGTCTTAGAATTATTAATTCAGGGCCATCAAGGTAGGTACGTGACATAGAACTATTGTTTAAAAATAATATTTTAGTAACCTTATTTACCTATTCAGTGGTAGTTGCCCACCTGAGCCCAGCTGCTGAAAGAAGCGAAAGCTCAAGCGATTGTGCTATTTAGCCACTGTACGTTCGAGCGGAAGCCGGAAATTGATGCTAACTCAGCGTATGCCATCCCAACTAACCACTAATCCATCACGACACTTAAGATTCACTGCGAGCACCCGACACTGCAGCAGACGCAGACAAAGCTATTATGAAGCAATTTGCGAACATCTCGCCTCACATGCACTAAGCTTCCACTGTATCTTACTCTGAGACTTGTTCACTCGGCACAGAGTCTAGTTCAGCTTGCGTGCCAGTGCAGCGGCAACGTGAGCAGTGATTAAGCGACAAGGGAAGGTATTGAGAAGGGAGCAATGGGGGCAAGCCGGGTCTAGTGACTAGTCAGTGCGATAGCTGAAGTTCGCGCGAGAGCCAGCACACGGTAGCGGCGTCTGACGCCACACACGCCACACACGCCACACACGCCACACACGCCACACACGCCACACACGCCACACACGCCACGCACGCCACACACGGTGCGCGGGTATTACAGTATTCGAAACTTTAAAAGTCGCGGGAGGTTTTAGTATTCCGATCACGAGTGTTGTATTATTTTATCGTTCCAAGGGTAGAATCAGTATGCTGAATCACAAACCAGGGCTAAATACTTCAATCATTACATGAATATTGATTGGAATATATTCGAAGCGGAGTGTTAAATGCGCAGCACGCACTCGACCGAGTTGTCGTTCAAACGCGCCTCCAACAAATACAAGCTCTGAACAAATACTGATCAATTGGCCCCCGAGCCCATTGTTGTTCAAACTGAAATGAATTAATTCTTTTATTTATTTGACTGTTTGCATTTGATCAACGAGCGTTGCGAACAATGAACATGCTTCGGTAAAGCACGAGTAGGAACAATGCAGTTTTTTACAAAATATTCATTCCATAGTTACCATTCAAGTTATTTCGTGGATGTATGAGCTCAACCCGCGCTTCATTCGAGCGGATTTCGGCCGATCATGATCCAAGCAGTACGACAAGTATTGATGACTGACTATTAATATTTGCATTCAATCTTCCTAACGCAGTGCAGTGCAGTCGCCTTACAAGCGCGTGGTCTCGGGTTTGATATTTCATTAATTCTGAATTTTCTCTGGTCGGGTCTAATGGGAGCACTCCAGCCGGGGCTACCACCCTACCGACCGAGACGTGCCGCCAAGCGATTTCGAGTTCCGGTACGATGCCGCGTGGGAACCCGTTAGAAGTATGGCTTTAACATAACGCCAATCATTGCCTTACTATTGAAAACATGCGTCTAAGTTATTTGCCGAAATAATTCCATGTATTCACACTTGAACTGCTTGTACCAGGCGTTTTTGTGATACGTGACGTCACGGGAATATAATTTGCAGTGTTGTTACGCACGTCATGTGTCACATTACGCGTCGATCACGATTCGCGTCACATATTGCCGTTTTGGGAATCTGTGAACCAGTTTATGTACAAAGCCCTGGTCGCACGCAACGCGCGGCGTCAGGACTTACCTCCAAAACACTTGCTGCAATGAAATAAATCATTGTATTTTATTTAAATCTGTGTGTCGTGTGAAAATGTCAAGTCTGCTAATTTCTCTCGGTCAACGTGGTGGACTACGGCCAACTCGGACTACGGACTACTCTCATTCTGGGAGGAGACTCGCGCTCATTAGTGAGCCGGCAATGGGTTGAAATGATGCTGATCATGTGTTAGCGAAACTATGTACTTATGTTTCAAGGGGATGATTTACTCAAACGTGTAGTGAAACTAAGACAAGTAATCATTATCCACCAATTTGGGCATAGGATCTATATAAATGTACAGCTAAGTAGTTGGGCTAAGGGCTCTATTTAATTACAATAGCGCTCATAATCGCTTGCACAGTGAACAGGCGCTTCTGAGCAGAAATTAGTGCCACGAGAATTCGGAACACGAGCACGTGCGGGGACACATTAACATGACACGCGGATCACTAGCGCATGGATACTGGATGTGGCTGATGGCCGGACGTGGAAAATGGAAATACCAAGATGAATTAGCTGTAGAAACTCATTTCCAGTGAAACATTTAAGTCAACTGTTGGTACTTTTTGAGCTAGATCATAATCTAGACGCTTCATTTATGGTTAATCAATAATGCAGCATCAAAGCAATACCTGCTCCACATTATTGGTTCATTGTATTCACTTCAATTATTTGGCTGCGATACATAAGGTTTTTTTTAAGCAGTGAAGTTGTATAAATTGTGTTTTGGTATCAAACAATTGCTGCTTAAAGTTCTTGAAAACATCATCAATAGGCATGATGACTGATTTTCAAAAATGGTCCGATTATGTTCGGAAGTATATACTATTTCGAAAAAATATCTTATTTCAGCAGAAAAATAAAGTTTGGTAGATAAAATTTGCATTTGAAATTTAAATTTTAAAATTCACGCCAAAACGTTCGGCGGTGTCATGGCGTCGTTGTGACGTCACTATTGTTATTACCAATGTACTCTGTGCAGTGTGCAGTAAGCAATAGTGTGATTTTCAAAGCTCGAAAACAAACAATTGTGACGTCATTCGCTTCTTTGTGTTTTATGCAATATGGCGGATTGCTGTATTTTATAGTTTTATTTTATCAAAATAAATAGCAATCTCACTCGAAATAGAAAAATAAATACGTTTTTTATAATCCATGAATCCTATTTCCTAAGATAAATTCATAATTTCATTGATTCTTGGTTACTGTCATCATGCCTATTATACCTAGTAAGTAGTTTATCTCAATTATATAATTGAGATAAACTCCTTTTTAACGATTTTGCGCTATGGCAGAGCCTTACACATTAAGCCCACTAGAACCTGTGCATCGTGATTCGTGCATGCATCACTGAATCTCATAATATGAGCCGAGCTGTGGACAAAACTTGTACTATTTTTTTTCCATTTTAATCAAAATGAAAAAAAAAAACGGAAAATACTGTTGCATCATGTAAGTAAATAATAAGTAAAGTGGAGGCAACGGGATCTCCAGCGGCGGCTCTGACAGCTGTCACGTCGAAGTTGTTATATCGGAGACGCGTGACGGGCGGTCGCTGTCACCGCTGTCACGCCGCGTCACCAGTGTCAGCGGTGTCGCGTGACGTCATTGCGTACGCGGATCACGCCGAGTGTCACATTACAACACACGCGTCATCGGCCGCGGAAAAGCTGCCGGTTTTGTGCCTTCCTATTATGCCTTGTACGCCTTTTTAGTTTTACCTACTGGAGGCTAATGGATGCCCGCGACTTCATCCGCGTGATTTGATTTAAGAGACCGGTAAAATCATTAATTCGTATGAACCAGTAGTATTTCAATAAACAAAAATGCTAGTACGGTGTACGAGTAAAACGTTCTTGTGTCAGAGAATGAGGCGCCAGAGAGAGTCATTGCGATCGCCAGAGGGTGATTAAGATTTATTTGGTTTTTATGGTTCCGTAGTCTTCCTTGTTGGGATATAGTTACAGTTTCGCCATGTCCGTCCGTCCGCGGCTCCGCTCTGAGGCTGTTAGTACTTAGTTTACAAAGCACACACGAATTGTTTTAGAAAGCTCATCTAATGAATACACTTCCTATAGAGATAATATAAACTGATCGCTGTTTATTTTGTTCCAGGTAATACCCGGAGTCGAGAGTCGAGAGTCGCGTCACAATATTTAATCGATTCGCATTCGCTAAGTATTGTGTGGGAACTCGACTCGGCATGCTCGGCACGCTCGGCGCACTCGGCGCACTCGGCGCACTCGGCACGTCGCTCGTCGACGCAGTCTCATAGTAAACATTGTCAGGCGGCACGTCGAAGCGAGTGTGTACAACGCCCTATTGCCTCTATGGCCCGGCATGGCGGCGAGGGCTGTGGAATGGCGGGATTAGTGTCTTATGTATCGTGAAATTATACTAATATTATAAATTATAACAGGGAAAGTGTGTCTGTCTGTCTGCTACGCCTGTTCTGTGACTGCGCTCGTAGTCTCGTACCACAGAACAGGTACAAGTAGCTGCACACAGCGCGTCCGCCAGTGATGGTACGATCACTTGACCGATAATCCCCCTGTCAATACCGGAGGACGTATCTAATTGATTAGTCTGTCCTACCATCAGGTAAAACCACTCGATCGATTGAAAGTGTTCGATAAACTAACTTTCTCAAGAAGTCAAGGAACTTAATTTTATTTTGTTCAATTTTAAGAAGGGTTTTAGAAGTTCCACCTGGATCAATATTTGCGGAAAACATTGTACAATTAAGATAACAAACTAATAATCAAAGAACTAACATACTGTTTCGTCATTGGTCGAAACCAGGAACGGCAATGAACTTGAAATTGAAAAATAAGACCTCTACTTAAAAATGATTGTAGGTATACCACGGGTTTTATCCGAAATTAGAATTCTAGTTCACACAATGTTGATCCTGAAATTCACTACAATGGACTTTACTGAATACATTACACAGAGATTGTTTTTAATCCCTTTTCAATCCCTTTTGCTAAAACGATGAGTGCACATTGGGATTTCAATGTCACAATCTTTAAGGTACAGAATATTATTCGTGTAGCGTGCCATCGCTTGTGACGCCAGCTGACTCCAGAATCAAAATTATTATAATATAGGTACCATCGTATATTATAATAATTAAGAATAGTATGAAAAGTGAGTCCCCCCGGAATAGAAGTTCCGCCGCTTCATGCGCTATTCGCTAAATATCAAAGCGCTTCGAGCGCTGCAATGCTGAAACGTCCTGAAATGATAAATAGTTTCAGCGTCTGCACGTCTGCACGTCTGCACGTCTGCACGTCTGCACGTCTGCACGTCTGCACGTCTGCACGTCTGCACGTCTGCACGTCTGCACGTCTGCACGTCTGCACGTCTGCACGTCTGCACGTCCGCGTTTAAAGCACTCGCATAATTTCATTCGCTTGCAGTTGCCAATTCCGTCATATTCATAAATGGAGCAATTAGTAGAATGCAACAAAAACTCAAAATAAAGTCAGCCTAAGCAAATTGAAGCGGATCACAATACAATGCACTAAGGATTCATTCCTGGAGACGCGGCGCGATGCGCGGCGCGCTGCGGCCAAGTTCGAGGTCAAATCAAACATAAAATTATCCATACTAATATTTTACTTAAATGCGAAAGTGTGTCTGTCTACCTGCTACGCTTCACAGCCCATATGTTCAACCGATTTTTGATGAAATTCGGTATAGGGATAGTTTTCATCCCCGGAAAGGACCTAGGTTAGTTTTTATCTCGGAAAATCAAAGAATTCCTGCGCGAATCAAAAAACATAATCCACACGGACGAAGTCGCGGGCATCATCTAGTGCTGATATATTTTTTATTAAGAGAACGTTCACGGCGAAACGTGTGATCACGCGGAGAAAACATGCAACGCGCCGCGTGACGCGTCCACACGCGCCGCGTCTCCCCGACCGAGACCTGAAGCGTACTATGCCATACTCATCGTACTGAATGCTTTAAAACATTTCGATATATTATTTAATTGTAACGGTATTGTTGTGATACACGTATTCAAGTCGCTAAGGGTACAGGTCGCTGCTCCGACCCGAATACATTCGCTTTTTACCGCGTCCGGCGCTCCTTGCCCCCCTACCCCCACCCTCCCTCCCACAGCATCGCCCACTCCCCCTCCCCCCTCCCCCCCCCCCCCTCCCTCTCGCCGGATGTCGCTGTTGGATGGAGGGCAACCTCCGCGGACCAGAAGTGCTCAATCTTATATTCCCCGCATCAATGTTAAATTTTATTATTGGTGTTCAAACTTCAGCATTATGATAAATAGCAAACTATAATTCTCAATGCCTACCCATTTTGACGGCCTCCCTGGCACAGTGGTGAATGCTGTGATCTTAGCGTGGGAGGTCTTGGGTGCGATTCCTGGCAGGGTCCATATTATCATCACCACATCATCATCACTACAGCCTATTAACGTCCCACTGCTGGGCACAGGCCTCCACTCTCATAGGAGAGCGGGAATTCGAGCTTAGACCCACCACGCTGCTCCAATGCGGGTTGGCGGGCTTTAAAGACTATTATCATGTTAGTGATAATAACCGGGACCGACGGCTTAACGTGCTCTCCGAGGCACGGGGGTGAAACACCGCCAACTTCCAACTCCGAGCTGGCACTGAGAATTTCTTAATTGAAAAACCCAATACCTAACTTTTCATGCCCGACCGGGAATCGAACCCAGGACCTCATGATCCGCAGTCGACTATGCTAACCACTAGACCAACGAGGCAGTTCAGAGTCCATATTATGGGAATTTACAATTTCTGAATTTTCTTACCGGCAAAGACGTACCGCCAGCGATTTATAGCGTTCCGGTACGATGCCGTGTAGAAACTGATTAGGTGTATGGGTTAAATAGAACTGCCGTACGTCTAAAAGGTTAGCCCGCGACCATCTCAGACTGCATCATCACTTACCATCAGATGAGAGCGCTGTCAACTTGTAGTGGAATGAATAAAACTGTTTTTTAAGTGAGCCGACTTCAAAAGCACTGAAAAGCGGTAAATAATTTTATCATTACTTTAATCCAATTTACTCTTAGCCAATGGACAAAAAACCAAAACTTATTTGTAGGTAATTTTTGAAGGCCTTGTCTGTCATTTTTTACGTCTATCTGTCTGTCTGCTAGGTATGCTTTCACGGCCTATGTGTTCAACTAACTGAACGAAATCAGGTACTAATATAGCTTATACCGTATCCCGGGGAAGGACATGGGAAACTCCTTAACCCGGAAAATAGTCGTCCTACGAGATGCATCAAAAATCTAAATCAAGACGGTTGAAGTCGCGGATATCGCATATAGTCGTCTATTATAATATGTATTATAATTATTTATCATCATCATCATCATCACTACAGCCTATTAACGTCCCACTGCTGGGCACAGGCCTCCACTCTCATAGGAGAGCGGGAATTAGAGCTTATCATAGTCCATGGATATTATATTGCCTTTTACTCAAGGAAATGGCCGTGTATGGGTTCCGTATTCCTGGGCCAAACAAGAACCTTTATACGGCGCTGGCCAGACGCCAGCGGCTTGCTCTGAATACAGCCACAGGAAACAATAACCTATTATTATAGTAATAAAGAATACGATAGCGTGCTACGACTTTGTTGTTACTATATGAGCTATCGCGTAGACAAGTGAATAAAACCGATATAAATCAATGATACGATCGCCACTGCTGATCGCTATCAACCATATTTCTATATTGTTATGAGGAGACTGGAGTTAGGAACATTTTGTATCATGATAATATTATTTACACCAAAAGATAACAATTATAATAGTATCAACAGTCATGCTGTCAGCTGTGGACATCATTTGCTTAACTAAAAGCATTAAGACTGCAAGCACTGACGAGTGAAATACGAGTAGTGAGTACATTGGAAAGTTTGCTCCCAAGTGAATAATGTAACGCTATGACGACAGTTGAGTGGTCGCGACTGCCGGCCCGGCATACTCGCGGTGTGGCGTGACTCTACTCGTAGTTCAGTCACTGAACTATCCAGCCGAAAACGTCGGAACTTTACAAAGTATTTGAGATGCTACGGCAAAGATTTTTGGCGAATTTACTCCCAAGTTGATCCTGCCAGGAAAGGACCCGGGACCTCCAATTTGTAACACCCTTCCTGCGTTGTAGTGCTCACCGCCGCGCCAGCGACGTCGTCAAAACTCTTAAACAATATAAAATTATTATTTCTAGCTCTAAGGCTTTGAGCACCAATGAAATATAAAACTACATAATATAAACAACTCGAATAGCATGTTAATAGTATTCCTATATAACACTAAACGCAGTGAATAATACGTATTAAGAGTAAAGATCAATAGATGGCGAGGCCGCGGTGAAATGGCGGACGCGTCACATGCCAGCCGCGTACGGAACTGGCGCAGCCGACACCCGACACCCGACACCCGACACCCGACACCCGCCGTCAGCCCGACATCGGCCCGACATCAGGCCGACATTGGCACGCGGCCAAGTAGCTACGCCACGACTGGGTCTCACACAGGACGAGCAGACGCCGACGACGGCACAAAAAGCAGTTCAATGAATACCCGGATCTATAATACCGATAGCTCTTATCATACCTACCTACTTTGATATCGCTTCCGATATCTTGACAGTGATCTCGGCACATTTTTTGGCAGCTTCCGTGTTGCAAAACTCCTACTTATCTAATAGTATTTGATCTGTATCAAATAAATATTAATACAATAACGAGCGTATTCACTAAACTGATTCAAAATGTTAGCTCTCTAGATGCAAGTGTTTGGAGGGCACTGATCGATAAATCAGCGAGTGATCCTCGTTTTGTGTAAAAGAAGATTACCTATCTTTTAAAACAAATACAACGCTAACAACTGAAACATCCCTTTTTAGGGTTCCGTAGCCAAATTTGGCAAACACGGAACTCTTATAGATTCGTCATGTCTGTCTGTCTGTCTGTCCGTCCGTAGCCACTTTTTTCCAAAACTATAAGAACTATACTGTTGAAACTTGGTAAGTAATGTATTCTGTGAACCGCATTAAGATTTTCTTGCAAAAATAGAAAAAAAAACAATAAATTTTGGGGGTTCCCCATACTTAGAACTGAAACTCAAAAATTTTATATATCTATGGATAGGTCTTCAAAAATGATATTGAGGTTTGTAATATCATTTTTTTCTAAACTGAATAGTTTGCGCGAGAGACACTTCCAAAGTGGTGAAATGTGTGTCACCCCCCCTGTAACTTCTAAAATAAGAGAATGATCAAACTAAATAAAATATATGATGTACCATATATATATGGTTACCATGCAAACTTCCACCGAAAATTGGTTTGAACGAGATCTAGTAACTAGTTTTTTTTTTTAATACGTCATAAATCGTAAACCGCAATTTACCTTTCATTCAATCAACTCCAATATTTAAAATAAAAATATTTTTAATAATTTAAAACTTACTACAGGTTTGTACGGAACCCTCGGTGCGCGAGTCTAACTCGCACTTGGCCGGTTTTTCGTTCAACGCATATAAATTATTCAACCGAAGAAATATGATATAAGTTTATAGCTGCTGCAACACAAACAACACAAACCATAGATTTAGTATATTTTCTACTGTGTTACGCTGGACGACTGCGCTTCGTCAGCACGTATGCCGCGCGTCTCAACTTCCATAAAAGATCCAATTCCGACTATACTCGCGGCCTTCGTATACCTAACAGCGGAACGAACGGACGTACCTACCTTACATTTTTGTACAATATTCTTATGTAAACCACTTAATTATATTCATATACACCAAAAAGGACTTCATTATTCCTGAACCTGCTTCGAGACAGCCGCCCTACATAACTACTGTCACTGCAATCACTGCTGTTTACCTGTTTACAATATTGACCATAGACTGCATAATGCATACATTGACACTAGCATGACATACAATGTGTCATTTTGTTGTCCTATTAGTACTCGTTTATGTCTACACTTTTACGTTTCATTTTAATTTACATTCTAATTTTTTGTGTCATTGACGTTAGTTTAATAAAAAAAGATATTTTTACATTTTGAAAATGTTTTCTATAATGTAATGGTTCTAAGCAGTTTAAATATTCTAATTTTTCAAGTTTAGTTGTACAAAGTATGGATAAATGTTTTCTGTGGAAATTTGTAAACAACCGATTTTTAGGGTTCCGTACCCAAAGGGTAAAAACGGGACCCCTATTACTAAGACTCCGCTGTCTGTCTGTCTGTCTGTCTGTCTGTCTGTCTGCCTGTCTGTCTCCAGGCTGTATCTCATAGACCGTGATAGCTAGAAAGCTGAAATTTTCACAAATGATGTATTTCCGTTGCCGCTATAACAACAAATACTAAAAATTAAAAAAATATATATATTAAGGGGGGTCCCCATACAATAAACGTGTTTTTTTCGTATTTTTTTCCTCAATATTAAAAACGGTAACAGGTAGACGGTTCAAATTTTCACAGAATATTAACTTGTATATTACCTTTCAAAATAAATAATTAAATATAAATAAAGTAAATATTAAAGAGGGGCTCCCATACAACAAACGTAATTTTTTGATATTAACAGTAAACCTCTACAAACAAAGTTAGTTTTGCGGTTCATTAACAAAGGTAATTATACCTACTTCTTGAGTATGGAACCCTCGGTGCGCGAGTCCGACTCGCACTTGGCCGGTTTTTAGAATATTATTGTACCTCGAAGAAAGTAGTCAGGGTTTGCTGACTGAATATGCGGTTCTAATTTTAAGTATAAACATCTTGTATCATCCCTTATACTCTCACAAATAAAAAAGTAATTTATAAAAAACAAAAAACCCGACTGCTTGGATACCAAAAAGTATAAAACAAGACATGAATTGAAGTATTTCATTATTATCAATTTAAATCGTATAATATTAATAAAATTTATCAAGGCGCAGTCGCACGTTAAGTTTAGCTTTAGGACGTGCGACTGCGCCTTGATACATTTTATTAATATTATACGATTTAAATTGATACTAATGAAATACTTCAATTCATGTCTTGTTTTATACTTTTTGGTATCCAAGCAGTCGGGTTTTTTGTTTTTTATAAATTACTTTTTTATTTCAATTTTTTTTGTTAAGTATTTATTGGAAACAGGCGACGTTTTATCTGCCCGAAGTAGCACCTATTACCTATTCTGTGGTAGCACCAAAGGTACTAATAAGTATTTTGTATGAGAAGTAGTAATGAGCATCGGATTAATTTATTCGTAATGACGAGCGGTGATCACCATAACCATCATCAAATTTGCATATGTCATAATGCTAATATTAATTTGGTAAAGTTCGTAAATCTGCTATTTTTCCTAAAAATGTGCTTATTAATTTTCGAGAGTCCTATCGCATCGACGTCACGAGACCTCGGCAATGAACGTCGGCCACTTACGAAAATGCCCGTAGACAATGCAAAAAAACCGGCCAAGTGCGAGTCGGACTCGCGCACCGAGGGTTCCGTACAAACCTATGTTTTTTTTTAATATTTGAGTTGATTGAATGAAAGGTAAATTGCGGTTTACGATTTATGACGCATTAAAAAAAACTACTAACTAGATCTCGTTCAAACCAATTTTCGGTGGAAGTTTGCATGGTAATGTACATCATATATTTTTTTTAGTTTTATCATTCTCTTATTTTAGAAGTTACAGGGGGGGACACACATTTTACCACTTTGGAAGTGTCTCTCGCGCAAACTATTAAGTTTAGAAAAAAATGATATTACAAACCTCAATATCATTTTTGAAGACCTATCCATAGCTACCCCACACGTATGGGTTAGATGAAAAAAAAATTTTTGAGTTTCAATTCTTAGTATGGGGAACCCCCAAAATTTATTGTTTTTTTTTCTATTTTTGTAAGAAAATCTTAATGCGGTTCACAGAATACATCTACTTACCAAGTTTCAACAGTATAGTTCTTATAGTTTCGGAAAAAAGTGGCTGTGACATACGGACGGACAGACAGACAGACATGACGAATCTTTAAGGGTTCCGTTTTTGCCAAATTTGGCTACGGAACCCTAAAAAGTAGGTATTTTTAAGTATTTTCAAAAACACAAATTGTACGTATTTAGTACGTAGTGGACGTATTTATTTATTTAGTATTTAGTTTATAACTAAGTGGACTCGGAACTAATATTTTAATAGACATTAAAAATGTTAGTCGGAAGTTATGTTAGTCGAATATGCGCTGCATGTGGCGGCATTGATGAATTTATTGATTGATCGATTGAAGGAGTAAAAATCATCAAGTTTTTTGAGACTTGTTATTTCGTCACATTAAGCTTAGGTATACAATGATATGTTACTATACTACTGTGATATTTATTATATTGTGAGAGTACGCCCCACCTTCACCCTTTACCTATCCGCTGCAGTGGTCCACCTCATTTTCTGATGAGGTTACTGTATTTCTATATCTCATAAGATATTCATCTAAATTGAATGGTGTAAAGGACAATTTTTGTCTAAATTAAATACTTGAGATGAGTAAGATATTTATTGTGATAAGTAATTAACGATTTCCTTTTCAGAGAAATTTCCCGAAAACTAGTCGACGCTACACGTGACCTATTCCTTGGCCAGAGGTTAAGCATTGCCATCCAGCGTGGCAATGCTGCCAGTCTTCTGGGCACGTTGTCCGATGACGGTGATGCGGAGGAATTCTTTGATGCATTTTAGCAAAATTTTCTTATTATTGTCGTGATCGTGTGTTCGACTGGCAACATTTATTTATTATTTATAGAATGGCAATACTGATTTCATGTTGGTATTGCACTATTAATGAATTCAGAGTTGGTAGAGGGTAGGCAAAAAAGACATTGTGTATAAATACGGGCGTCATTCTGTAAACAGGAAGTTGAGTATCGCTCGCCATCAGAGGTGCACGCCTGTGCTGTGTACATTCTTATATATCATAATATATACAGTGTTATACTTTTGTGTATAGAGTGAGTTGAGACGTGGTGTTGGAAAGTAAAGTGTGTGCGAGATGATAGCTGAAATGCCCGTAAGTCCTTTGTTGTATCGTTCCAATTTATTATTTAATCTCTGATGCATTTTAAGAGTAATCTTTAACACATGTGTTAGTGTGCTATTTCAGGATTTCTATAAGGTACATTGTGGGTAGCGAAGTTGTTCGCTACTACCCAAAAATATGCCCGTTCTATGCCCACGTGTAGTTTTATGAACTTCCAAATAAAGATCCGTAGTTAGTCAATCGGTCTTAGGTTGTATCTAGTCATGGAATATATAGACCTTAACGGGAATTCGTGACAACTACAGAAGTGAAAATGAACCCAAGAAAACAATATTTTTTTAACACGAGAAAAATATTGTTCACTAAGTAGTTATATTGTGACACAATTCTCTGTGTCGTACCTTCAAAACTTTTAAACAAAGAGTATTCCGTTTACTAAGTTCAAAAGAGATTGACTACTTTAATCAAAGTTAGCATGTACTTGAGATCCATTCTTGCTATGCTATAAAGATAACGTGCAGCAAAGAACTTTTGGATATTGCTAAATCTGTTTTGACACCTATTGTGTGGGTACATTGAATAACATTAGTTCTGGGTGAACTCTTAGATTTGCTATTTTGGCTATAATATTATGTTGTATTCCATTTGAGTAGAGGTTAAATCGAGTGTTTGGTAATGATCTCGTGCGATAATAATTGACATTGTATCAAGGCAATTAATATTTGAATTACATTTATATTTCGTATTTAGTTACCCACAAATTGGAAAAGAGTTAGCTGTAAACTTTAATATTACGTCATCACGACGTTAAGACTGTGAAGTCTCATCTGAATGAATTGCCAACTCAAACCAGCTTGGCGACTGGCTTCCATCGAGGAGGATGATCCCCGAATTACGATTTTGTAAGCAGTTTACTTTAGTGTCGAAGTAATTCTGATTCTAAGGTATTTAGTTTAGATAAAACACATCGATAGAAATTTCAGTGAATTGAGTTTTGAATATAGTGTCCATAGTATTTATTTAGGATAGATGATGTAAAAATGTCATGTCCTGGACATGAGTCCAAGAAATTTTGTGTTATTTAGCTATAATCAACAAATAAAGCGTCAAGCGAGAATTTCGTCAGTATGAGAGTTGACATACTGGAATAAATTTCACTACCACCGGCCGTCTGAGCAGCCATTTTAGATGATTAAATGCGATACCATACAGCTTGGTTATTACTACTGGTTAACCTGAGGTACTCCTAGAGATATGAAATAGGTAAATAATTATCAGTTCTAATTAACTCAAGTATTTGTGAATTATTCTCTGGACCATTACTTTGGATGAACGTTACCTAAAGTTTTATTTAGTGTAAATGTAGTTAAATGATTATTGAATTTAAAAGCAGCCTCGTGCCTTCAGACTAGTGTACTGAATGAGATTGTAGTTTTTTTTTACGCACTGTTTAAGTTTCGAATTTTGATTTTACAAGGTTTTTAATTTTTAATTTAGTTTTTAATTTGAAATTTCTATTAACCAGGCATAGATTAGATTACTGGTTATTCACGACGAGAATTCATGGAGTGAATAATAGTAATAAAAAAAAAAGAGAAGTGAATATGTCAAATAAGATACCCTCATGTCAATACTAGGATGCAAAGCAATTTATCGAACTCTGATTAGTTTCATGTGTGATTTATAAGAAATACGATAAAAGTATGATTTAGTTTTAAATTCTCGATATAAAAGTATACTTACTGGTATACTTATTTTATGTGATCTAGATAGTTTAGTCTGGCAGTACTAGACTCGATCAAAACAGGTGTCTTAGGAATTTGTAGTGTTTAAAAAGTAATTTTTTTGAGTGGCAGGGCAACTATTTATATTAGTGCTGCGAGTGAACTTAAATTACATTAGTGAAGTACATTGGCCAGACATGTAATTTATGAGAAGTTTATTTAAGCACTTGCTTAAAATCATTTGCCCTTTTATTAGTGATTTGTTCGATGGTAGTTGTACCTATGCTGAAAGAATAATAGTGGTTTTACTGACCAAGTCCATTTGCAACTCTTAATATGTGCTATTATCACAGCATATGTATTTTAGTACTGTATTGTATATCAGCTATTGATATCATTATCATTTGTAGTTTTAAAAAAAAAGGGGGAACCTCTTTCTATCGCATTACAGGTTGATTGACATCAGGGGTTCCGCTTTCATGTACGGAAGCCTTAGTGTCTCTTGACAGATTTATCAGTGATTGAGGTTAATAATGAAGGATTTTGGAAGAATACAAGATAGAGCCGTTAGAATATCTTAGATTTCAAGTTGAAATTGACGATTTTGCGTAGCTGGTATTGTGGGAGTAAGAATAAAGATATTGAATGATGGTCAGAGAGCTCGTATACGTTTGGAGTAGTCATGAGTGTGTCTACTCACTATTATAGAGTGGCCAAGTGTGTCGATATTTTAAGGTGGCCATGTGAGTCACCATTTTAGAATGACTATGTATGTCATTTGGGCCATGTGAGTCCATAGAATGTAACCAAGTGTGTTACTAGAGTGGAACAAGTGTTTCCATAAGTTGTGACCTAGGTGGCCATGTGAGTCACCATTTTAGAATGACTATGTATGTCATTTGGGCCATGTGAGTCCATAGAATGTAACCAAGTGTGTTACTAGAGTGGAACAAGTGTTTCCATAAGTCGTGACCTAATGAGCCGGTAGGTTGTGAACAAGTGTGTTACTGTTTTTGACAGTATGTTATCTAACTGTGCGTGAAAGATCTAATGTATTTTATTTACTTAATTTTACGTACATATCAAACTAAAGGGATGTACATAATGAAAGCAAGTTTTCTAGTCCAGAATTATTAGCTGCTTTAGTAGATTACTGTACAAGTAACTCGTTCTATCTAGAACTACCATGGCATTTTATTCATTTTTCATAGTTCCTGTGTGCCTTTAAATGTTTTTGATCAGGGAAAGTTCTACATTTTTAAATTTTGAATGATTTTAGATAGATTTCGGTTATTTTAAACGACTAAGATCAATTTTTACAAGTAGTATAACTGTACCTAATGGTACAGCCGCAAAAATTGATTGTAATTGTATGGACTTTAAAATGGATTAATTAGTGATCCCGATGTAAGACGACCGATCCTCGACGTGTTTCGGATGTATATAATCTGAATGCGCCGAAATACGAATGAATTATAGTTATTTCAAAAAAAAAAAAACTATGATGATCTAACGAACTTGCAAATTGAAATTAGATCGATATTATATGAGTACGCTTCATTTGAAGATATACAACAACATAGTTATTATATGTACACTATTTATAATAACGTACCAGATCGATGTCGATGTGGTTTAGGAAATGATGCATTTAATAGCCTTATTGTCATTGGTTCAACTTATCAGTTGGTCACTCACCCATTCGTTATATTTGAAAGATTTGTGTTTCTCAAATATATGACTCACTTGTAGACTATGCTTAGTAGTTTAAAAAGTTAACAAGCAAGGAATGCATAAAGTAAATTGAAACAAAGGTTCCAAGTTTGTTGTTGTTAATAGATCTTTCACTCGTTTGTTTACACTATTTTATGGCTTTCAACATAATGCGGTCCGATGTTCGGAATGCGTTAAGAATTAAATACGGAAGGATATATACTTCAGCTTGTAACGGTGAAGGTTGTAGTAATTTTGAAATTCTAGATATCGCAAAAAATAATAATTCCAAAAATAGTTCAAACGTGTTTCGTCAATACTAATTAGCATTCCAGTGATTCAGTTTGACCAAGTTAGTTCATTAAATGTTAAATTGAATTTAATAAAAAGATTAAAATTTTTGGAACATTTACTAATCACAAAGAAAGATAAATAAATAAATATAAGGGCTGAACATTTGAGGCTCGAAGTTAAGTAGCTTGCTAGAAACTACAGTCACGACACGAGAAGCCCGTTCAATAAAGTAATAAAATTGTAAAAATGCGCCATTCTCGAAGTCACATTGGGTTTTCTTTCTATATATTTATCTGAGTGATTTGAAATAATGAACTGGATGATAAAATTTAACAGACTATTATTTGAATTGAAAATGAAATCGCGCAATTAATTATCTTTTGCCGTCCAAAAAAAATCTCGAGAGTATAATATGATGTAAAAATTTTATTTTCTAGAGAGTGACTAGTGCGTGCTTGCTTACTCTAATTTTATCTCCATATTGTTCTTCTCAAATTTATTGAATAATGTCGTGTGATGCACGGGCGTTGTGGATCCGCAAGCTCGTGACGAAGGTATACCCTCACCTAGCGGCTCCGGCCTACAACCGTCAGTTAATTTGTAAATACTTACTTTAATTATTAAAAGACGCAGAAAAGTAAAGCAAAAAGTATTAAAAAGCAGAATGAATAAAACACTCAGTATATATACTATATTATGTTACTGACGTAATATATTATAACTTGGTGTAACGTTTTTATTTATAATTGGTTTGATTTTTGTTCATATTATGTTGAGGTAATGATTCTGAAAAAAAAAGACAAAAGAGGTTTTGAGTATTAAATTCAAATTTCTGAATTTGGGGTTTTCATCTAGTTTTTTTTATTATTTAGTTTTGTATCAAGCTTTGGATTTACAGCAAAATTTGAATTTTGTATTTTAATTTGAAATTGCTATTGAGTAAAGTAAATTTAAAATAATTATATGATAGCGATTTAGTATTGTACAGTAATTGCAAGCCGATTCTACTTCAATTCATACAAAAGTTTTGCATTTCAAAGAAGCCTTTGATGAAGAGTTAGATTTAGTTTTGGACTAAGGTTTAGTTTTGGACTTTTTGTTTGGTTTTCAATGATGATTGTAGTCAAAGTTCAGGTATTTGACCCAGTTCAAAGCATTGGGTAAGATTCTAAGTATTTCACAAGTTAAAGATTGTCTTGGACAACATAACCTGAACTGATTCGGTTGAATTTTGTGGTGCTGTCTCTTTTTGATGGGTTTATTCAAAGGTTAACACGGAAAGGAAAGGTTAGGAAAAGAAGGGAATAAACTAAAACAACTTGTGTTTTGAGGCGTGTTTAATAGAATTGAACTCTATTTGATAAAATTTTTGAATAAGCTACGAAAAATTTCATTTCATTTATTAAAAACGTTGACTGTTACATAGTTAAAGATTTTAAAATAGTAATAATTTAACATAGTGGGAACAGTCTACCACCAACAGGTATACAATGTCAGGAATTTAGAGCAGATAATTTAACATAGACTTAATTTGATTCAAACGATTAGTAAAGATTAGTTAATGGTACAGCAGATCCAACTGAATTGAAGAATTGATAGATTAGTAATCCTGATTAATGTTTGCATTGGATGCGGTTGTAGATTTTATTGTGAACTCTGGGGTAGTGTGTGATACTTATTTCTTGTCAAGTCCTAAAATTTTAATAAAATCAGCTTTCCTTTACGTTCTGATAAATTTTTCGATTTCAATAAAGTTTTTTTAAAAAAAAGCAGGCATGACACGTCATGTATGACACATGATAGGTGGAGCTCAGGATGATGGACCTGTTGGTCTGTTACAGATTGTAATCAGGGTTTAGATATTTACTTAGCTTTAGATTCAGCGTCAGATGCTTGTAAGGTATAAATAACTGAAACGGTATAAGAAATAAAATAAATATTGGGTATTTTATTAAATTTGAATTCAGTTTTAGACTTTTGCTTACGGTATATGTAACATACTGTTTAGATTATGTTTTAGACTGTAACTGTTCCAGACTTTGATTAAGTTTCAGATTAGATTTTTATTCAGCTCTAGATAATTAATCCTTTATTTGCCTAACTTTATTCTATATGAGTTTTAGATTTAAATTGCGATATTTTTATTTCTGTTGTGAAATTTCGACTCAGCGATATCAATCAGTTTAATTCCACTTCACACACACTTCACAAATCTCAAGATCAAAAGCTCGATAGTTTTGGATTTCAGATCGGTTTGAGGTTTTAAGTTTGATATTACTAAATTGGAAAAATGTAGGTTTCCTTTTTGTTATCCTTTTTAATTCTCCCGAATGTCGTGATTTACTAAAACTAAATGTCATCGTGCAAGTATGAATGGATGAAGATGTTTTGTTGTACACTACAGATTGTTGCAAGGAGTGAAGCGAACTAAGCTTAGCAAAGCAAATGTTTGGTGGTTGTGCACCGGGAGGTTGCACAATGTCGGATGGCCGAATGTCGTGATCGTGTGTTCGACTGAAAACATTTATTTATTATTTATAGAATGGCAATACTGATTTCATGTTGGTATTGCACTATTAATAAATTCAGAGTTGGTAGAGGGTAGGCGAAAAAGACATTGTGTATAAATACGGGCGTCATTCTGTAAACAGGAAGTTGAGTATCGCTCGCCATCAGAGGTGCACGCCTGTGCTGTGTACATTCTTATATATCATAATATATACAGTGTTATACTTTTGTGAATAGAGTGAGTTGAGACGTGGTGTTGGAAAGTAAAGTGTGTGCGAGATGATAGCTGAAATGCCCGTAAGTCCTTTGTTGTATCGTTCCAATTTATTATTTAATCTCTGATGCATTTTAAGAGTAATCTTTAACACATGTGTTAGTGTGCTATTTCAGGATTTCTATAAGGTACATTGTGGGTAGCGAAGTTGTTCGCTACTACCCAAAAATATGCCCGTTCTATGCCCACGTGTAGTTTTATGAACTTCCAAATAAAGATCCGTAGTTAGTCAATCGGTCTTAGGTTGTATCTAGTCATGGAATATATAGACCTTAACGGGAATTCGTGACATTATATAGATAAAAAATGTATTGTATCGATTTGTACTTATTTATATATATCATGTTATTTTGCTTACTGTTGTCAGCTTTGCGTTTAAAATTGAATTGAAATTTTGGAAAATATAAAAGATTGTTAATTAGCTTATTGACGAAGGTTTAATTCGATTGATATTTGACTCATTCGATGTATTTCACTCGGTTCGTTCTTTGGCGGGGATACGCCATATTGGAATAATTAACATAAATGCGAGTATTTTGACTTTGATAAAGCAGTCTCCTGCCGGCAGACTCAGCGAATATTGAATACTTTTGTGTTTAGATCGCAATTTGATTTAGAGCTTAGCAGTAGCAACTGCAGCCTGATCAAATGATTAATTTATTATTGTTGTGATGCTTTGGCCAAGTTTTATACTTTTGTTTACATTAAACCACTACACGTTGTGACCATTCGCTCGTGCACGTTTTGAAGAGAGTACAAACATATTTTAAAAGTAATTTTAATTGTTTGCCCACTTCTGGAATTATGCTTACAAATTTCAGAAGTGGGATGTATCTCACGTTGCCTTGATTTTGCTTTGCCATCAGCATAAAATTTCAGAAGTGGGATTCGAACCTACGCCCACAAAGTGGCGCAGCACTATATACAATATTCTAGTACCTAATATATTGAATTAACGATTAAAACTATGTTGGTAAAACACCTTCGCAAGTAAAGCAGTGACCAAATTAGAAAATCATAAAAATGGTTATTGTGAGTTAACCTTAAAAGATAGTTATATGCTATCGCGGACTTTTTTTTAGAACTTTTTGAGAGGAACGTTTCCACCATACATTGTTGTCGTGTAACTTTATCGATTTAGGCAGCGCACGCAACGTAAGCTCTCAGATGAGACCGTTTTTTCCGACATAACTAACATTATTGCAATTTTCGTGAGGATCTCTAATTTTTCTGGAAATAAAATATAACCTATTTTACTTGTTAATAATGTCGCTTCCTATAAGTAATATAATTTTTAAAATCGGTTGAGTGGTTTTTGAGATAATCCACCTAGTTTGATAGACATAGATGATATGAGTAGGAACTTTAAACATTTCCTTTGTAACCTCGTAAATCCTAAATTATCATTTAAACGGGAAAATGGTTTAAGGAACCTAGGTGTGATGTTAAAAGACCTATCTAACGATACCCCACTTGCTATAGAGCCTATCGACTATTGATAGGCCAAGAGCCTATCGACTTTTATTTATTAATTGGCTTCTAGTGGACGCCATTTTGTTTTTCTCAAATTCGGCCTCCATAGTGACACTCACAAGATTAAGATAAATCTAGTGGTGCAAGTATTATCAAAATCGGTTCAGCCCTTTTGTCTGTAGTGCGACACAAAGGAATACACAAAAATGGACCTTTGGAACCTCGTAAATCCCAAATAATTGTTAAAATGAGAAAATGGTCAAGGGAACCTAACTATGATTTTGCAAGACCTATTTATCGATACCCCACTTGGCATAGTCTATCGACTTTAATTTTTTAATTTGGTACATTAAGGCTTCTAGAGGCCGCCATTTTGTTTTTTCTCAAATTCGGCTTCGGTTATGACACTCAGAAGATTAAGATAAATCTAGTGGTGCAAGTATTATCAAAATCGGTTCAGCCGTTTTGTCTGTAGTGCGACACAAATGAATACACTAAAAATGAACCTTTGAAACCTCGTAAATCCTAAATGATCGATAAAATGAGAAAATGATCAAGGAAACCTAACTATGATTTTGCAAGACCTAT
Organism: Erebia epiphron; assembly: GCA_963932025.1. Classification (NCBI taxonomy): domain Eukaryota; kingdom Metazoa; phylum Arthropoda; class Insecta; order Lepidoptera; family Nymphalidae; genus Erebia; species Erebia epiphron. The sequence continues at coordinate 111,120 of OZ009947.1, read as the reverse complement.
TCATTGATACCCCACTTGCCATAGTCTATCGACTTTGATTTTTTAATTTGTTACATTATGGTTTCTAGAGGGCACCATTTTGATTTTTCTCAAATTCGGCTCCCACATTGATACTCTACTGATATACTCGGCATAAACTGGTGCAAAAATCATCAAAATCGGTCCACGCGTTTAGGCTGTAGCTGTCCTGCAAGGAACAAAAATACATATATAGACTGATGAACACATAGCCCTGTGCGTTCCGCTGTCGGGTAATAAATAAATTTCAATTTCAATTTGAACAAAGCCGCGTCGTACGCGCGTCTTGCAGGTTCTAGTCCGGGAGGTAGCGTTGCATTTTGGGCAGTGATTTTACGCCGATTGCTTGCCATCTTTTTCAATAAATCTCAAATGACTTACAAATAACCCAAACGTCAGCTGGCGCACCCGCGGTGGGTGTGGAAATGGGAGGTTGCGGAAGTGGTAAAAAAAAACAAAATAAGTGATAGTACGCCGGCTAAAACTTTTTCCATAAATAGTTGTTATCATACTGAGCTGAAAAAAAATCGTCCGCTGCATCGTGGAGGGGGGATTATGCATCAGCTGCTCGCATTAACTTGTAAAAAAACATAAAAAAGAAATTTATATTACGCCGGATGAAATTTAACAACGCGATTCTTTACATAATTAAGAGTACGAAATCAACAATCAGCTTCGTGTATAGCGGTGGAAAGGCCGTCAGCTGACGCAGTAAGGATGCAGATTATTCGAGCAATGCACAGAATCTTTCACATTATATTTTTGTCTTCCTTTATTTAGAACAAAATTTATAATATGAAATAATATCGAGTGATGAAATGAACATAAACTAAAATAAAGCTAATATTTACAAAAAAATCGAAATATAGGAATAATTGAGAACTTTACAGAAGTTATTCGTTATCAATGGTATCGCTATCGTTATCGTTCTGATGCATCATCTTGTGAACTGTCCGAACTGGCCTCGAAATCGTTCTACTCATCTTGATCGGGTTCTAGATTTCGATTCTCTTCACCATCATCTGTAAATAAACATGTTAATCATCAAAATTAGGCTACCAGAAATATATATAAGCTCCAAGAAAGTGTCACCGACAAAAATCCATACCGCCAATATTTTTGCTGCTATCCGTTATACTGGTGACTGATGGGGGTACTTGATCTCCCTCAAACCATTTGAAGACATATCTCTCATCTTTTTCTTCCCACCCCCAGTCAGTGGGAGATAATAATTGACAATGATCTTGAAGGTGAGCATGGCTCCAAAGGATGCGCTATGTACGCAGTGCGCAGTAAATGCTGGCGTAGCTCGGATTTGCATGGTGGGAAGATCGCCCCGTCGATACGGTTTTTTCTTTTTTCTTTTTTTTACTCTTAATTATTTGAAGAATCACGAAATTAAATTTCATTCGGCGTAATATAACTTTATTTTACGTTTTTTTTACAAGTTAATGCGAGCACCTGACGCATAATCCCCCCTCCACGATGCAGCTGACGATTTTTTTTCAGCTCAGTATGATAACAACTATTTATGGAAAACGTTTCAGCCGGCGTACTATTACTTAATTTTTTATTTTTTTTACCTCTTTCGCAGCCTCCCACACCCGCACCCACCGCGACTTGAGCAGCTGACGGTCGGTTCTGTTATTAGTCATATAAGAACAACACTACATCTGTGAGAACAACTATCGCTGTTCATATCAGCCGGCTTACTATGACTTTTTATTTGCAACGCTACCTCCCGGACTATTCGATTCTCATTAACAAAATTCACGCATTTGTATTTTTTTGAGAGAACTATGTACCTACCTACTCCGGGATGTTCAACTACACTACATGGCTTATCAACCAACTAGCTTTTACCCACGGCTTAGCTCATGTTATGTCCGATTTTCATACAAATTTCTAAATCCCTATTTTTACAGTCGGCGGGACCATCTTAGCGGATGTCTTCGTCAATTAGCTATCCGTAAGCCAAACAGCCTGATCAGTCCAGAGGTTTGAGTACTATTTTGCGGGCGCTGGGCGGGCGTCCCCGGGGCGCGCTGATGCTATTACGGAGTGCTAGGCGGGCGTCCCCGGGGCGCCCAGTGATACTTTATGGATGCAACTGATATTGAAACTAGTGTAAGGAACACTTCGGCGGCGATAATCCGACGGCGCGCTATTCAGGGAACGTTTTCATAAAACTGGCGGCGAGGGAGGCGCGCCCTAAACGCTCGTGGACAAATAATTAAAATTACTTTTAAAATATGTTTGTACTCTCTTTAAAACGTGCACGATCGAATGGTCACAACGTCCGCTACACGTTGTGACCATTCGATCGTGTAGCGGTTTCACGAGAGATTTAATGTAAACAGTTAAGTATAAAACTTGGCCAAAGCATCACAACAACAATAAATTACTCATTTGATCAGACTGCAGTTGCTACTGCTAAGATCTAAATCAAATTGCGATCTTAACACAAAAGTATTCAATAATCGCTGAGTCTGCCGGTAGGAGACTTTCTTTCAAACGTCAAAATATTCGTATTTATGCAAATTATTCCAATATGGCGTATCCCTGCCAAAGAACGAACCGAGTGAAATACATCGAATGAGTCAAATATCAACTTAATTAAACCTTCGTCAATAAATAAATTAACAATCTTATATCTTTTCTAAAAATTCAATTCAAATTTAAAAGCAAAGCTGACACGCGGTATTCACTGATATAGCGACGTATTAATTATATTATGTATAATATGTCATAATACAAGTATATTATCAATACCTCTGCAGGAATCGGAATATTTTTGTCCCGGAACAAAAAGCAATAAGTAGACGAACATCTCTATCTATTATGTGGACCAACATAGAGTACTATTTAGGGTTTCGTAGTCAACAAGGAACCCATGTCCGTCCGTCCGTCTGTCCGCAGCTTAGCTCAGAGACCATGAGTATTGAAGCTGTAATTTGGCATCAAAACATTTCATTTTAGATTTGGATTCGGAGCCTTGACGTCGCGGCTGAAATTAAGCGGGAGGACAATATTTTATTTTATTTTATTGCGTGATAGGCTCGCACTCAACGAAAATCATGCTTAGTGCAAAGCAATGATGAGGTCTAGGTTGGAACGCGCTTGCCTAGAAGATGCCTCTTCACTCTTGAAGGTACTTAAGTTATACGTGTCAGGAAACATGTGCGCTGGGAGGGTGTTCCACACCCAGCGGTTCGTATTAGAAACGTCGAGCAAAAACGCTTCGTGCGAGCAAATTGGACGTCAACCATATAAGGGTGCCAACGCCGACGGTTTCTCGCTGTTCTGTGGTATGTTCTCATAGTTTCTGTCCTTGTTTCAGTGCTGTCGTGCGGCGAGGCGGGCGGCGGCGGCGGCGGCGACGGCGGCGGCGGGGGCGGCGGGGGGGCGCGCGCGCGGCGCTACGTGGGGCTGTACACGGGGCCCTACTTCGACCCCTCCGCGCCCAACAACATCACCGCGCAGCTCGGCACGCACGCCTACCTGCCGTGCAAGGTACGCGCCCAGCACTGACGCCGGCATAGTATCGCCAGCTATGTTTTAGGAGATACCCGATAAGTTATTCGTCTCAAGTTAATTCATGAACACACGATGATGTACAATAACGCAGCCTTCACCTAGAGAAGCGGCTAGTACACCCGGAGGTGGCTAAGGAATTCCTGACCAATGAGCCGGTGCGGTTCTTGGCGGCGAGCGGTATTGGTCAGGAACTTTAGCTGATGGTGATGATCACAATAGTTTGGCAATAGACAAAGTGAAATGGGTCCCCAGGGGCAATGCACAGCCATCTTGTCAAAAAAAGAACAACCTCTTGAATTCCAAGTGTCGCAAGATCTCGTCGGGTGCTTAGGGACGTGCGGCCAGCCCGCAATAATATCTTGGTACCCCGAACAAATCTGTTGTTAAGTCCTCTAAAGCTAAATATTTACTGAGCGGCCGAGCGCTTCAGAAACATTTCAAACGGATACCACGTTGGGTTTATAGACTGCCTAGACCAACGCTCTAGGTGGTTAGCATGTTCAACTGCAACCGATGAGGTCCCGGATAAGTATTGGGTTTTTTCTGACAAGAAACTCTCAGTACTAGCCCAGAGTTAAGAAGTTGGCGGTGTTTCACTTTCACCCTCGTGCCTCGGAGAGCACGTAAAGCCATCGGTCCTGCGCCTGATCTCTCTCCGGTCGCACCGGATTTTCCGTCCCAACGGGCTATGAGAGTAATATCTCCCGCGCAGATGGCTAATTTCTCTAGAGATAGGCCGTCGTGGCTGACATTCGGTCGGGAGGGTATTTAAAAACGTTATAGCAGCCATTGTACAGTGTATGGTGTCTGTTACAGGTGCGGCAGCTAAGCAACAAGTCTGTGTCGTGGATCCGGCGCCGCGACGCGCACATCCTCACCGTGGACCGCTTCACCTTCATCGCCGACGAGCGCTTCCAGGCCTTCCTCGTCGAGGCCACCGACACCTGGACGCTGCAGGTACGCCGTACTATAATAATATCACGTCTCAAAAATACTACTCTGTGCGACCTACATGCTTCTACATGACATGTATGTAGACTTTACCTACCTGTTCACTTAAGCGCGTCGTAATACAACGGTTCCTTGTATTTCTCATCCACCCTACTTCTGTTAAATCTATCAAGAAAAGGAAAGTTGTACTTGTAATTACTAGATGAGTATACGAGTTACGAAATATCGGATAAAAGGGCACGTCGCTTCACTATTGTAAAAAACGATATAAGTCTATGGAGTATTGCATTTTTTTGCCGATGAATTCCGGTCAATAATTATGAGAATTCATAGGCGTGCTTTTATCAAAAGTACAATAAATGGATGGACTAATATACTGTCGTTAATCATACCAGGACTCAATTCAAGGATCAAAAGATCCATGGTGCCAACGTAGCGGAAATTGTCTACAAATTTTTCATGGTTCAAGGTGTCAGTAACGGACTTCTGTGTCAGTCAGAAACGTCCCAATGAAACACTGGTTCACAAAAAATCACCGAGGACGCAATCTTCAACTAATAATAATAACGTGTATTCTATTGTGCCACACTACCCTACACATCTCGTTCAATCCTCTCACCAAAGGTTGCCTGGTAGAGATTGCTCAGTAAGCAATAAGGCCGCCTTTGCATACCTAGTTATAGTTAATTTTACTCTGTATTCTTTTTCTTTCATGTGTGCAATAAAGTATTTATCTATTTATCTATCTATCTATCTTCCCCGTGCCGTCATATACTCAGAAAAGATGGCCATGCCTCGAAACCCCACAAACAAATTTAGAACGAGACAGCGATAGTTGTGTTGGTAGAGAGAGGTTGAAGGTAGTGTTGGTTGTGTTCCAGGTGAAGTACGTGCAGGCGCGCGACGCGGGCGTGTACGAGTGCCAGGTGGGCACCGAGCCCAAGATGAGCCACTTCGTGCAACTCAACGTCGTCGGTGAGCACTGAACATACTTCCCCCATAGAGTACTGAACGTACCTACCCCCATGGAGTACTGAACATACCTTACCCTAGAGTACTGAACATACTTCCCCCCCATAGAGTACTGAACACATCTTCCCCCTAGAGTACTGAACAAACCTCCTCCCATAGAGTACTGAACTTACCTCCCCCTATAGAGTACTGAACATACTTTCCCCTCCCTATAGTACTGAACATACCTCCCCCCCACATAGAGTACTGAACGTACTTCCCCCCCCATAGAGAACTTAACAGACCGCTCCCCTTATATTATAGCTACATAAATGCCTCGTTGGTCTAGTGGTTAGCATATTGCTGTGGATGACATGGATATACATGCTCGGATCATAATTATGTATTGGGTTTTACTGACAAGAAATTCTCAGTACTACCCAAAAATTAGGAAGTAATATTACCAGCCCCGTGTCTCGGAGAGCACGATAAGGCGTCGGTCCTGCTCCTAATCCCTCCTCAGTCAGGTCGGATTTTCCGTCCCATCGGGCTATGAGAAGACTCCGCAGACTGTCATAATCCGAAGTAACCCCGTGTGCCTCGTGCGGTTCCAGTGCCGAAGATCGAGATAGCGGGCGAGGCGGACCTGTACGTGAAGGCGGGCAGCACGGTGAGCCTGAAGTGCGTCATCACGCAGGCGCTGGAGGAGCCCGCGTACATCTTCTGGTACCACAACGACGAGCGCGTGCTCAACTACGACCGCAGCCTCGTCGAGATCCGCATGGAGCGCCGCGCGCCCGACACCACGGTGCGTAGCCATAGCTGCCTAGCCGCCTAGCCGCCTAGCCGCCTAGCCGCCTAGGGGGGGAGACAGTGTCGATGGGGCATACGTTCATTCATTCAAAATTGCCCTCTTAAACGCGGAACTATTATAACTTCAGGGACTAATTTATGTTAAGACGACAGGAAGATATAAGCAAAAAATAAGGTTTTACCTACGGTTCTTCGATTCCCGCATAGTTTCCAAATATTAACGCACGAAATAGGACTATGTAGAAGCTAATTTGAATGAAGATTATGTTTACTCTGAATACAAATTGAGTACTATATTTGAATTAGTGATTGTCTGCATTCCAGATCGGCAATCTGATCATCTACAACCCGCGTCGCGAGGACTCCGGCAACTACTCGTGCTCGCCCTCCAACCTCGACTCCGCCTCCGTCGTGCTGCACGTGCTCAGCGGTGAGGCGACGCGCGTCTGTTGCTCTCGCCTCGGGGCCTTCTCGTTGCCTCGACTCTCGAAACACATGTCCAATAGAATAGAATAGAATAGAATACATTCATTTGTTTAGTCCGTCAAGCTTATCTGACCTTTGGAACTTTTGATGGCTGATTAGTTTTTGTTTCTATTTAATTTTCCACTAGCGAATGCCTGCGACTTCGTCTGCGTGGTTTGAGGTTTTTAAGCTATTGCATAGCTTCTATCGCGGGCCTTGAGCGTGGAGACCGAATCCAGAAATTCCGTAACGAAAAAAAACCTAACACTTTGGTTGCTATGACTACTTGTGTTGTTGATTTCAAGTTGTTGAAAATAAAAAGACTATTTTTAGATTTTGAGATGATTTAGTAGTCATAGCAACCAAAATCATCTTTTCATAAAAATATTTCGCCTTTATATTTTCAACAACTTGAAGTCAACAACACAATTAGTCATAGCAAGTTGATAAAAAATGCGATGCAATAACTTTACCGCGGCAATCTCCGAGTGCCACCCGTCTTTTTTGGTTCCCGCGGGAACACTTTAATTTTCCGGGATAGCCTATGTGCTATTCCAGACTATAATCTATCCCTGTGCCAAATTTCAGCCAGATCCGTTCAGCCGGTGGGGCGTGATTGAGTAACAAGCATTCATACATCCATCCATCCATACATCTATCCATACATCCATCCAAACTTTCGCATTTATAATATTTATTTGATTTGATGTATCTACTAGCGACGCTGTCACCGCGTCAGATATGTTTGTGGGACCGTAGCATTGTAAGAAACAGCGCGGCGCCGAGGCGACAGCGTGCTTGCAGCTGTACTGTAAACACCGTATTGCTTACCGAACTACTGTGTTCCGACTTCGATTAGTTAATCACAAATCTTCGTTTCCTCAATCAATATGAGACAATCTTCTAAAAGTTGTAATTTAATAGATTTTGATCATAATTGATTATAATAAAATAAGCGATCTAAGTTGGATGATTTTAAATATTTTTTTAGTAATAAAAATGTATGAAACAAGCTATATTGCCGATAACGCGAGTGTAACGCAGCTCGGTGTGTGCAGGCGAGCAGCCGGCCGCCATGCAGCACGGCAACGCGGCGGCCGCGTCGCGCGCCTCGCCCGTGCTGCTGCTGCCGCTGCTGCTGCTGCTGCAGAGCGCTGCGCACGCGCCGCGGCTGCTGCTCGGTGCGCTACGGTCGTGCGTTGTCGCGTTCGCGCTGCTCGTGATGTAAGTCCTTACCACGCTAACATGACGCCCCTGTGATTTGAACACTTAAGAATTTACTGAGATTGAAGGAATGACTGCCCGACCTGACTGTTAAGTGATAAACCCGACTGTCCCATGCTGAGGCGCTGGATACATACGCATGTCTATGTACCTAGTGCCCCAGCACGCACCCGCAGGTATTTAAATTAGATACTTTGTTTCTATTGTGTGTATACTAACATAGCTTTTAAGTTTAAAGGCACGCTGGTACCCTCATCATCACTGGCCGATTCCATATTATATATTGTGGGTAGGCGGGCGAGGAGACTTAATTAAAACTTGCATGTAATCACGGAAATATAATTGGATTCACAATCACTATAATTTTATGGTTTATTCCCAACTAGCACTCCACCGAACACGTAGCTTAAATCGCGCGATGCGAAGTGATTTCTCCTCAGTTCACCGCGCGTGAGTCACACTAGCGCTCGGGGTTGTGCCAGAGTGACAAAGATCGTTAGCTGTCAAACGCCACAGACTAAAAACAATTAATGTCAGATGCGCTCCTTGCCACTCTAAAAATATCGACGCGCCGTCAAGTTTAGTACTGTACTAACATTATATAGACTAAAAATAAGGGTCCGAAATAAACAATTTTTTTTTTTTAACCAACCTGGGATTTTGAGGTTACATCATTCTACCATAAAAACATCTGTGATAAAAACTTACACCATCTAGTTGACATGGTTGAAATGACTCAGTAAAACTACACAGTGTTGCTATATCACAAAAAACTGCACCAAATTTAAATATTATTTCAGAATGACCACATTCGTCTGTCACGAATTCTCGTATAGACATAGCGCAATGTAAGACCGACTGACTAACGAGGGATATTTAATTTTAGTTAATACAACTACACGTGGGCATTTTTCATAAGAACTGACATATTATTGGGTAATGGCGAACAACTGCGCTACCCACAATGTAACTTATCGAAATTCTGAAATGTCACACTACACACGTGGGCGCTGTTTTATAAGAACCAAGAACTTGACTTGAGATGGACATCTATTTCAGGCATATTCATCTATGGGTTGCATGGTTTTGTAAAAGCAATAATGATCATACTATCCAGTGCGCATGACGACAGATACCTACTGTCTAGAAACTATACACTCAACTTTATATATTTCTGAGATGATTTCGATTTGTCCTTTTCGCGACACATGTCTGTCTGGAATACTGAATGAAATTAATACGCGTTTTCTTATCATCTTTACAGGTTGCAGTGCCACGATGACGAAGACACGCCAAAATAGCGGCCGCCGCGCCCTCCGCACGCGGCGCCCGCCCCGCCCGCGCGCGCCGCACGCGCCGCACGCGCCCTCCATACTGACGACAGCCCCGCGTCAGTGCGCGGGGCTCTGTACAATTTGTAAATATTATTATAAATAATAAAGTATATAAAATATAAACTCTTTCGATAGAGCTCGCCGCGGTCGCGCCACGGCTGAACTCGCTCCGGGGTCACGGGAGCCGGTGCCGTCGGCGGTCCGTGTAGCGCGCTACTGTATTATGAACTGAAGCGAAAGTTCCCGCGACTCCCGGAGCGCTGTCCCGACGGTCGGCGCGTCTCGTTTGACATCGAAGTCGTTCGATTCCGATCCCTCGCTCCCTCGCCAAGCGACACGGAGCGGTCTTGTGTGAATATTATTATCGTTTGTTACCGACGCGCCCGACTCCAGCCGCCGATCTCGTGGCCCGGCTTCGGCCGATCCCTGCGGGCGCGGGCCACGAGCGAGGCGGGCGGAGCGGTCCCGCCGGCGTTTGTTAATTTGACGAAGCAGTGATACGGAGATAAATAAGTTTTATTCGACGACACTGTTACTGCCTCACTTGTAAATATATAAATGTAAGTAATATAAATAAAGATGAGATCGTTGAAACATTTACGACCGTGTATCACTTCACCTCGCACCATCCTTTCCTTCATTGCAGTTGCTATTATGAAAGTCGCGCACGAATATTTCATTAGTTCAGTTATTTCGGAGTTCCAAGGTCTGTTTATTATATCGAGTACTTACAATGGCTCATAGCCTTACTGACTACTGACACCCTGCGTCCATCTATGCGTGACGCCCACGACTTGTTGATGATGAAAGTAAGAGATATTACAACCTATAGGCTATCACAGATGAAAAATATTCAAATAAAAATCCGTTCTATTGTAAACAATTATTTAATTCGTGCAAAAATACAAAACGAAGCATAATAATAACAGTTTCATTGTAGTAGAAGATACAAAAGTAGATAATAGTAATTAATTATTTGTATTATGAGGTTAGATCACATCGATACAGTGTCGAGCGGCTGCCGTCGCACTGAAACTTTATCACTCCGAATTTTAGGTTGAAAAATATTATAATATGGTCACGGATTTTTGATTGAGCAGAAAAATATTTCAAAAATAAACATAGTTTTTGATAATATTTTTAGTTTTTGATAGCTCGGCTGCTTTAGCTGTCAGGAAAATTAGACAGTTTACCGATATTGAAATGGCTAGGCTTGTCTACTTTGCCTACTTCCACAGTGTCATGTCGTACGGCATTTTATTGTGGGGTAGAGCAGCTGATATCAAAACAATGTTTGTATTGCAGAAAAGAGCCATCCGTTCTATTTATAAACTTGGATCACGTGAATCACTTCGTGAAAAATTTAAAGAGATTGGTATACCTACTTACAGTGCCTTCACAATACATTTACAAAAACATAGTCTTTGTCAGGCGGAACATAAATTTTTTGCGAATAAGTAATACACACAATCGATTTACTAGAAACCGCCATAAGCTTGTAACAGCGTCATATCGTGTTTGCAAGGTGCAGAAATCCTTTGTGGGGTCGAGTACTACGCTTTTATAACATGGTTCCCAAAGAGTTTCTAGATTCGCCATTACATACATTTAAAGGCTGTGTCAAACAGCATCTGACAAGTCGAGGTTATTACACTATCGATGATTTTCTAAACGACAAAGTTGCATGGAAGCAACCGGCCTCGTATCCAGTCACCCACAAGTCAGCGTAATACTAATTGTAACTTAATGTATTGTTACTTATTGTAACCTTTTTCTTTTTTGAGAAAAAAGCAACTGCTGAGTTTCTTGCCGGCTCTTCTCAGTAGAACCATCTTTCCGAACCGGTGGTAGAGTCTTGACGTATCATAAGTGTCACAAGTTGTCTAATTATTAATAATTTAATTATTAATAATTAATTATTCGGATGAAACCGTAATATTTTATGTAAGAATAATTATCGAAAGGTATTTCTCTTACAAATAAGTTTGTGCTACCACGACATAAATCACACGACTCGACATCAAACAACATCTAAATAAGACACAAACGTAACACTTGCGATTATTATTAGAACCTGAGATCCAAATAATTCATAATTAAACAAAAAATGTTAGCTAGCTTTTCAACATGAATTTCAATTATAGTGAAAGTAAAATATTTCAAAATATTAAGTTAATAATGATTATCATTAAGACTTATTTCGTGGCTTAGCGGCATAGTATAATGTAATACACGGGTACTGCATACCACCATAAATAAGACGATTTAACTTGTCGACATTTCAACCCAATTCGAAACAAGTTTAATTTGACGAAATAACGACAAATTAAATCGTCATATTTATCATAGTATGTACTCGTGTATTACTTAATACTATAATGACAGTATAGATACAGTGCCACATGTATTTAACTTGGCAGTGGCGTTTTGAGGTATATAGGCGGCAATCTTAAAATTTCACTTCGATATTTGAAAGTTCATTGTGAACATCGTTGCGTATATTATTTTGTAAGTGCTTTCGAGTGATAGTTAAAAAATACATTCATTTTGTGTACAGTGGCGCTCTGCTACGCTAATTTATAATATTTAAAATAAAAATAAAATAAAAATATCGTACACTCGTTGGACTTCCACAAGAAGTGTTGCAATGTCACTAGTCGCTCTCCTGGTCGCTACTCGGCTGCGGTTGCGGCTGCGGCCAGCCAAGATATAGCCGCAACGCGTCGCGCACGCCGTAGTTGGGTGCCAGAGCAGCGCTGTGGAGGCGCCGCCCGGTCACTGGCGACACCAGCTCGTCTGAATATCAACAATATTACGTTCTATTGCAATTCATTAAAAGGCATTTGATTATATTGAACACACAACTTTGTTTCATAAACTTAGCCACTATGGCGTCAAAACGGTTGCGCTAAACCGAATTGCTTCTACCTTAGCGACAGAACTCAAAGTGTATTCATAAATGACATCAAGTCTCAGGACAGGCTTACTTTATAGGTGTCCCTCAGGGTTCAATCTTAGGTCCCCCGTTATTTTTGGTGTATATAAATGCTATTATTTAAGAAATACTTTCGAGTTTCGATATGATACTGTTTGCAGATGACGCATCGCAAATTTTTAAAGTTAATAGAGGTTATGATAATTCTTACGATGTAAACTGTGCATTATGGCATGTCTGCTGAGCTTTACCGACAAGCTTCTGAATGTAAAAAGCACTTATACTACCTAATGTGAAAATAAAAAATGATATTAAAAATGGAGAGCTCCCGTCCAACGTGCAGCCGTCGGCCGCGCGCGTCGGCTCGCGCATCACGCGGTGCGACAGCGGGCACAGAAGCGCGTGTGGCACTGCCTACTCCTGCGCACACACACACACACACAGATCTACCCTCGCGCCTCCTCACCGGCGCTCGCCAGCCGCCAGTGCAGCGCGCTCTGCCGCTCGTACGTGCAGCCATCGGCCGCGCGCGCCGGCTCGCGCATCACGCGGTGCGACAGCGGGCACAGCAGCGCGTGCGGCGCCGCCTGCTCCTGCGCGCACACACACACACAACTATGGGACCTCTGTTACTTTATTATGAAAAGGAAACGTATGTTTTGTTTATAATTATTTTTATTTGTTGACAAGCCTTTTTCACCTTTTCAAGCTTTTTTTTCAGTTTTCTGAGCCTTCAGACTCCTGAAACGGTTTTATCTGAAAACTGTAAAATATACCAATTGCAATAATAAAAAAATCTTTGCTGCACTTTGTTTTTTGACACCTAGGCAAGCTCCCACAGTTCCACTGGTCAAGTCCTTTACATATTATACTAGAGGTTGCCCGCGACTTCGTCCGCGTACAATTATTGATTTCCTATGAGATTATGTAATTTTCCCGCTGCAAACAGCCTATCTATAGAGGCTTTATATAGCTTATGCAGGTTTTTTGCTGATTTTCATGTCTATATGTACTTCAAAGTCATAAAATTTGTATGTAACCTTTCACCCCCATTTCACCCCTTTTGGGGTGGATGTTCGTAAAATTGCTTATACAGGTTTTATTATTATTTAAAGCTTATAACCTAAATCCCGATTTTCAAGTCTCTAACTTCAGAAACATAGGACTTTCATACAAACTTACAACCCCCATTTTACCCTCTGTGGGGTAGATTTTCATAAAATTGCTTATGCAGTTTATTATAACTTAAAACTAATAACCTAAATCCCGATTTTCAAGTCTCTTACTGAAAAAAATTAGAACCCTTATGCAAGCTTCCAACCCCCATTTCACCCCTATTGGGGTACATTTTCGTAAAATTGCTTATACAGGTTTTTATTATTTGTAACTAATAACTTAATTACCAATTTTCATGCGTCTAACTTCAACAACAAAGGACTTTCATACAAACTTCCAACCCCTATTTTAACCCCTTAGGGGTGGATTTTCTCAGGACCCGTTCTTAGCTGGCGTCTACACCGTATAAGGAATCTACCTTCCAAATTTCAAGTCTGTGCGCTCTATAGTTCCTGAGATATCGTGATTAGTCAATCAGTGAGTGAGTGAGTGAGTGAGTGAGTGAGTGAGTGAGTGAGTGAGTGAGTAGTATTTCGCTTTTATATATATAGATTTAAATCAATGGCCTAAGTCCGAAAATTCCATAAAAAGTTATGACAATCCTTCTGAGAGGGGCTCCTCAGAAGCAAGTGAGAAGTCAAATATTTGTTTTAGCTTGAACTAGGCTTGTGGGATATCCTCAAATAGCTGCTTTCAAATTGAGTAGGTACAAATATATATATTTTTTTAATTTTTACTGGTATACACTTACTACTTTCTGTTAATAGTCCTAGGACTGATCGCAGATGGACAAAAGAAGGGAAAAATACTGACAACAATTGATGGAGGGCTGTCAAAGTTGCTATTTTAGACCAATTTTGTCCTGGTTGCTATCTCAAAAATGACTTTATACATCAAACGCTGTAACTTACGTATAATTTCAGACATATCCTTTAGTTAAACGCTAAATATTAATATTAGTCAACTATCAAATAAAAACTCAATTACAACTCATTTTCCTATAACAAGTAATCTTTTGGACTCCATTTTTATTAACACTTGTGTTCATAGAAAACTGCATTGGCAATTTTCGATTCTGGTGGAAGAATAAAATAAATCAAATATAAATAAGATCATAAAATATACTAGAAAACGTGACAAAATAGGTTACGTATAATACGTCTAAGTATTTGTAGGTCCGAACTCACAGGACGAGAGGTCTTAGTTAGCGGCGAACCACTAATAATATTATTGTTGAAATAGACAAGGTCTATTAGGTGGAAGCTCTTATGTTTACTCTTATGTTTGTAACACTTTTGATTTGGTCAATCATTGCATTCTAAGAAAAAGCTAACATAGTTATTAGTCTAGTCTGACTCGCACTTAAGCGATTTGTGAAACTACTTCATTGACCTACTCGATGTATTTCTTTGAATTCAGCAGCTGATGTGTTGTGGCATACATGCACTTGAGATGGTTTGATTCAAGTATTAACTAATAAGTGCGAACCAGTTCATAGGGCACGGGGTCTCGGCGCAGCCACAGGATTTCGTCTTCCAATCGCTGCAGGACTTCATCTTTTTCATCTCCATCGACCGTTTCCTCGTCTTCAGATCCCTCGGTAATGTATTCTGTATTGGTGAATCGATTGATTTATTTTCTCAAAGATATTATAGAATCCAGGTTTTGGCGATGAAAGCTTAGTGGTTAAGACAGTATGCCTCCTATTTGAATGTCTCGAACATTCTGGAAATGGTGCCTTTCAAGCAATTAAATATCACTCGCTTTAATGGTGATGGAAAACAATATCATGGGGAAACCTGAATGCCCAAAGTTGTTCCTAATGTTCTCCAAGGTCGTGAGGTTTGCCAATACCGCTCGGCCAGCTGCAGCTCATAAAATTATGCACAAAATTTTTCTCCTTCTGAAAGGCGACTTGAGCTCAGGGGTTATGAGATGGTCACCCTAACCATTCCATATTTTTTTTTTGAAATCTTAAATAAATATCTCAGCACTCGTAAAATTTCGTCAGAATTTAAAAACAAGGGTTTATTTTTTGTTCGGAATACAAGAGCTTGTAAAATTCCGTAAACATCAGCTTAGGGTATAATTTTTTTAAAAGCAATAAACTATAGAATTAACGCAAACGAAACTAATAAAGCTTTCTAAATTATTATATTAAAACAAAGACTCAAACTCCGACGAGCCACTTCCAAAAAAAAAGGGCGAGACCCATAAAGTAATTTTTTCTTACACCCTTCGTAGAAATGTCTAGGTTGAGATGCTTAGCAGATGTTAAGATGTTGGGAGAGCACGCAAAAAAAAAATACCAGCGTCTTGAAAGACATACTGAGTTGGCGCGAAAACTATCAGAGAAGGGCGTGGCAGACTTATCTGACAGCTCATTGGCTTAATTTCATCGAGCTTTGGTCCTTGACCAATGAATGACATTGAACGGATTACTGTGGCGTAATTTTTTCAATTGCAGTGAAACTGTCCGGGAGAAGGGGGTGCCGCGCGCGTTGACTGACGCGGGCGCATGGAATGGCATTCAGGCTCGAGTCTCCGCGAAGACTAGTAGTTTACTATACTAGACTTAATTTCAGTGATTGTTTTTCTATTTCGTGGGGTTTTATTAAATTACAATTTAATTATCATTCTCCACTCTTCAAGTGCAGAAATTGTATCTAGTAAAACTTAGAGTAAAATATTCCTACAAATTATAAATGTATTTGTAAGTGATTAAGGAGAAAAATTTAATATTACTAGAAGGGTTTAATTGAAATTAGAATTGTAAATAAGTGAAGTGAGACTGCGTGGCGCTTCGCGGTATTTGGTAATGTACATAATATTATTTAACTATTTTCGAGTAGTTTCACAGCTCTGAATAATATCTTAAATTAAATACTAAGGTTTAAACTGGTCGAAGCCTATTAAAGATGGATCCAGAGACAGCTTTAGAGATAATGCATAAGCTAGAAGCTGGGTATATACAAGTCTCTTCATTATAATCATTAACGTATGTCTGTTTATGCTAATATACAGACTTATATGTGTGTTCTGTAAATACAGAGGCCATAGTTACAGTCTAGATGAGACTAGAAACCCTACCTCGACTTTAACACCAATAGAATGTGTTTAAATAAATAGATATTAAACAAACTGTGAAATCACTCGACGATTATTGTATAATTTAACTGTTCATATTCTATAACGTGTGTCTTATTCTATAACGTGTGTCTTACCTTATTTCTTTTCTTGTCACGGTTGTAAATATGTTAATAGCATTGAACCAAAGCATGTGTGTATTAATTAATAAGTTGTATCTAGTAATAGATAGCCGCAAGGGGTTTTTGGTTTGGATATGACGTTTTCCCCTTCCGTTAGAATGGCTGATAGGAACGGCAATATCCAGCTGAGTTCTAATGTCACCCATTTGAAACTCAGTTTAAATAATAAACCAGTTTCTCTTTTTTTGATTTCACTCTAATTGTCAGAGTAATAGAATTAATTATTTACTCTAATAAAAGATTTCTTTGATTCTTAAACCATTTTCTTTCATTACTATATTTAGAATTCATCCCCTAGAAGTTTCAATAATGGAGATTCACCTAAGTTTGCCTTTATCAATCCCAATATAGTCTTAACAATGCCATTAATCCAGATTGTACATGTGTTGAGTTAATTTGGGATTCTCCAATATTGAGGCGTCTCATACTATTTAATTTAATCACGATTCTCATATCAGAATACTCAGAATAGGTAGGTAACTTAATATAGCATTGATATGTATGCTAAATGTATCCAGTTTATAATGGATTTATATCAATGAATCTTGCTAAGATATTGAGGGATCACTGGAACAAAAGCAGGCAGTGAATTAAAGTCAAAATATAATGCAGTCTATAGAATTTTGACTTAGTCGCAGTATGAAACAAATAGATTAGACTCGAGACTCAATAGTGAGCTTAAACATGGGCAGATGGGAGTGCTAGAATACCTATTAGCGCAAACCTTTTGTACTGAACGAGACGACGAGTACCTGTGGACGGCGCAGATGGTGAGACAAAGCAGCCGGGAGCAAGGTAGGAACGATAAGCTATTGTTTTATTAATTATATAATAGATAGCTCTTTGAGATAGGACAATGCTGCAGAAATACGAGACATTAAGGTTGATTGGGGTTTTATCAATTAGTATTCCTGACCAAATTAAGTCAGAGTTATTGCCAAGTGGT
The DNA here is from genome assembly GCA_963932025.1 of Erebia epiphron. Taxonomy (NCBI): domain Eukaryota; kingdom Metazoa; phylum Arthropoda; class Insecta; order Lepidoptera; family Nymphalidae; genus Erebia; species Erebia epiphron. The sequence goes on along the minus strand of OZ009947.1, from coordinate 93,561 downwards.
ACATGGTTCTGGTGGCGTATCGGCAGTGATAACCCGGCACAAAGATTACATGTCTTGTCTTGCAGATGACCTCCGACCTTTGGTTTGGCCAAACCAATACATAACAAATGAACACAAATATATATAAATACAAAACCATGGTTCTGGGGCGAGCTATATGCTCAATAAAAGATGTTTCCGTCCAAAACGGACGCGGTGAGCACAAAAATACGCTTAGTAGCGAGGAGGTCACTGCGCCCCGATAACACGGTTCAGGGCCACGTTTCTGGCGTAGGGCTTCCCCCAGTGCTTGAGGGATATCAGTCGTTTATGATGGCCAAAATTTGGCAAATACATACATTGTATCAGCTAACCATTCATTCTACTCGATCGTAAAAAATTAAATTAACTGTTTCCTCCTTTGGGTCTCCAGAGAATTGATGAATCATTATATAATCCATATAACATAAGCTCATAGTCAAGTCGCGTGGAAATAGGTAGAATGATTTGGTAAGTCTACTTTGTCCACCAAACGAAGTGTACTAACCGGTTACCGGTGCTTGGTATATAACAGAGTGTTCAGCCCGTATACCCAAGTGTCTCAAATTTCTGTCTCTATGTATCCAAAATTCATTCATTATATCTAATCACAAATCACGAGCCAAGACGATCACGCACGTGCCATCACAGTTAGCTAGCGATAGGATGTTTTTTATCCCAATACAAGATAGTTCTTGGCTGCAATCTCGGGATAATTTGTAATAATAATAATTAATTTATAAGTTGAATGGAAGTGAAACGTACACTCTTGTTTGATTTAACGTGACAACGTACCGGAACGCTTGAATCGCTCGGCGGCATGTCTTTGCCGGTGGTTCACGGGTCCCCATCGGACAAGAGCAAATTCAGAATCTATAAATTCCCGACTCGATTCTACCGCTTGATCGAATCCGGTCCTGGGATCTCTCACATAACATTATAACACCACAGGGCTCAACGCTTCGCCAGGAACGTTGAGATACCTAACTGAAAGCAGATTTAGAAGCGTGCGTATTATGTGCACCTGCCGCGAAGAGCTGCAGCAGCTCAGTCAGCGGGGCGTCCAGCAGCCGCGCGCCCGACAGCGCCCCGCAGCGCGCCGCGCGCACCGCATGCGCCTCCGCAGCCGCAGACACCCGTGAACCTGCACGCACACTCACTCGTTAGAGTTTCGTTAATCTGTGCAAGTTAGGATCAACGATATTCATTAAACAAGATGTATGCACTCGTACCCGGCGGTCTGGTGACATACTCTCGCAGCCACCGCAGCACCCCGGGCGTGCTCCACGCGCGCGGCTCCGCGCCCTCCGCGTCCTCCGGTTCGGCGTCGGTCGGCAGCCGCCACAGCGCCAGCGAGCCCGCCAGCGAGCCCACGGCCAGCATCGGCGCGCCGCTCTCGCCCAGCAGGCACACGGCGGGCGCGCCGCCCGCGTCCGCGGCCACCGCGCACACCACGCGCACCTCCACCTCGTGCACGCGCAGCCGCACGCGCCACACGCGCGCCCAGCGGTCGTCGCCGCCCGTGGCCAGCAGCTCGCCGGCGCGATCCCAGCGCACGCACTGCACGGCGCCCTCGTGCGCCGCCAGCGCGTGCGCGTGCTCCATCCGCCCGCCCGCCGCGCCCACGTGCGTCCACCACAGCTTGACGCGCGCGTCGCGCCCGCCCGTCGCCAGCAGGAACCACTCCCCGCCCTCCTCGCCGCCACGCCTCTCCGCGCCGGGGCTGAAGTCGCAGCTGAGCACTCCTGCGTCACGATGACGTTCGATAAGTATTTATAGTCGCATAAACATAACTGACCCGATGACAGTGTTTATTTTATATGAAAAATAAAACATACACAAATCAGGCATTCACAAAATTAGTTCCAATTTCATCGTGCCGGGAACGTCGCTAGGTAGCGACCCCTAGCGACGCCCCGTATGCTGACACCTGCTCATAATGAGCACAATTTCCTATAATTTTACAATTTAAGTAATATTTGCGGCGATTCATCCTTTTACTAGATGATGCCCGCGATTTTTTCCGAATGAATTGAATAAGATTTTAGAAAAATCCCGTAGGAACTCTTCATTTCCCGAGATATACTTCTGTTTCTTCTGTTTTCTTCCTCAGGATGTAACCTATGCCTGTACCAAATTTCGTCAAAATTGGCTGCAAAAATATGCCGTAAAAGTGTAACAGACGGACAGACACACTGTCGTATTAAAACAATATGAGTATGGATATGAATAGTGCAACATTAACTCGCCCAGGTCATGCGCGTCAGTGCACGAGGCCAACACTTGTGCGCGCGGCGGCGCAAACAGCAGCAGCTCGCCGGCCGCTCCGCCGCACGCGCCCGCGCGTGCTCCGCGCGCCCACGCTGCGCACGTGCACGCCTCAGACAGGCCTCCGTACACGCTGGAACAGACGAGTAACCGTTGACGAGAAGGAAGAACAACCTGTTCGATTCCAGGGTTGAGCCGTACATAGTTCAGTACTGGGGTTTTCTGCCAACGAAATATGCTCATTGAACTAGCCCAGAGCTAGTGAGTTAACTTACTGTATGTGTAACCCTTCTTCCTCCCTCCAGTCTTTTCATACTGCCATCCCATTGCTTGATCACATAAGGAATGAGAGTACCTAAGTTATCTAATGGAGAGCGCATCTCCCGTGCGGATGGTTAATGGTGAGTCTTAACCGAATGCCAACGTTCAGAGAGTAAATTTCTAAATTCTTATAAGCAAATACGGACCTGTCTATGTGTGAGTCCGTCCCTATGCGGCTGTTGCATCAGCCAATTCTTAGTGACAAATAAAATCTATGAGTGAGTGCACGCATTTTTCTTCAAAGACGTTCCTCCATTGCAAAACGCTCGAATCTAAACCGTATTGCACTGAACATATGGTCCTTCGAGCCGGATTCATAAGTACCAGTGACCGAGACTACGTAATTCGAGTGAGCGTGTTTTTCTGTATGGAGTTGAGCGGGAGTGTAATTATTAATAAAGCATTTAACTAGCTAATGCCCGCGAATTCGTCCGCGTGGATTCAGGTTTTTCGGTTCCCGCGGGAACTCTTTAATTTTCCGGGATAAAAAGTAGCATATGTGCTATTCGAGACTAGAACCTATCTCTGTGCCTAATTTCAGCCAGATCCGTTCAGCCGTTGGCGCGTGATTGAGTAACAAACATCCATACATCCATCCATAGATCCATACATCCATCCAAACTTTCGCATTTATAATATTAGTAAGATTATAATTATTATACTAATTGTTCAGGACACTAGCCGTGGGTGAAAGGCACGTGTAATTGTAACTAGCAAATCAATAAATTATATTTGTCTACCAATGTATCATTCAACGTTCCTAGACCGAACAAATATTACAGCGCAATTCAGAGAAAACTTATTTATCTTTTATTTTATTTTTTATTTTTATTTAATGGTTGGCCAACAGGTCATACACAATGACAGCATAAAAATAACAAAACACATAGAAAACATTTTTGAGTGTACACCCAATTACTGGCAAGCCGGCATGCATTTATCTTATCACGCAAGTGCGGGGTTACCAGTTAACAAATAGCTTTAAACTTAAAAAACTCAAAAAATACAAACAACAATACAAAAAAAAACCAATCAGCTAAGATAAATTATAAGTCTATGATACTGCATCAATGGACTGATGCAGCATCCTTTTGTACTGCTGTAAAGAGAGTGAATGAGGATCCGTGGTAATTTTATCAGATTTTATCAGGTAATTGTACTCACGACATATTCTAAGCAACACATTATTTTGTCTTAAGTTAGTTCTACATCCCTTAATAATAAATGGTTTGTAATTTGAAATACGCGAGCTTTTTCGAGGCACAGAAAACTTTATTTTAGATAAAATACTAGGGCTGTCAATTCCGTTATTTAAAATTTTGAAAAGAAGAACCTGGTCGGCTACCCAGCGACGGTTTTCAAGTGAAGCTATTTTAAAGTCTTTGTCTGTAAGAAGTCAATTCCCCCTTTTTGTTTTGATGAGCTGTCAGCAGAAAGAGAAAACGTTTTTGAACTCTTTCGATTCTCTTCACTGGATCTTTATAAGATGGGTTCCAGATGCTCGAACCGTATTCTAATGTACTACGAATCAAGGCAGAATAAACAATCTTAAGGGCCAAACACGACTTGAATAATTTGCAATTACGCCAGATGAAACCAAGCAGCTTAAAGCATTTTCTCACTATGTTGTCTATGTGCGTATTGAATTTAAGTTTCCTGTCGATAGTAATCCCTAGGTCTCTGATCTCCTCGACCTCATCCAGTAAAAGACTGTTGAGAGTATACGAAGTCTGAAGTGGCATACGTTTTTTAGTAAATTTTATGTGCTGGCATTTTTTAATATTAAGCGGCAGTTTATTCTTGACGGACCAGTCTGAGATGGAATTTAAGTCGCTTTGCAGAGCTAAAGCGTCTGATGGAGTTCTGATGGTTTTAAAAATCTTTAAGTCGTCAGCAAACAGTGAAAACTTTGATAACCTTACTTGGTCACACAAATCATTGACAAATACAAGAAAAAGAACAGGGCTCAGATGAGACCCTTGAGGGACGCCAGAAGGGACCTCAAATGGAGCAGATTCATATCCGCATACTACCACCTTTTGATGTCTACCAGTCAAGTAAGACCTGAACCAGGAGAGTAAATTCCCTTGAATGCCAGCCCAAAATAGCTTATTTATCAGAATGCGATGGTCGACCTGATCAAAAGCTTTACTTACGTCCAAGTATATAGCATCCACTTGATGTCCTTTGTCAACTTCATCAATAATTTGAGTTGTAAATTCAGCCAAATTGGTTATTGTTGACATTTTATTACGGAAACCATGTTGTTGAGGGGCGAGAATAGATCTAAAGTGAAATGATATAAACGGACAGATCAGAGCTTCGAAGACCTTACCAAAAATAGATAGGAGGGAAATTGGCCTATAATTTAGTATGTCATCTGCTTTTCCACTTTTTGGAATTGGCACAATATAGGCAGATTTCCATTTTTCTGGAAAAATTCCGGTAGCCAATGAACGATTAAAAATACAAACTATGGATAAGAAAGAGTTTCAGCGCAATTTTTAATAAAAGCAGCCGGAAAATCATCAGGTCCTGCTCCTTTATGTTTATCTAGTTTTTTTAGGGCAACTCCAACTGATTCAACATCTAGAGAAATTTTAAAGATAGTATTATTTCCTGAAGATATATTGGAATTTATCATCGGAGCATCAAGCGACCAGGAGTTTGTATCGTTGTGAACCGGTTGCGTATAAACAGAAGAAAAATGTTCAGCGAAAGCACCACAAATAGATAAGGGAGTTGTCATTTTCGTTCCGTTAAGCACCATTTAATTAGGGATAGTGTTAGTGTGCTATTCGTGTACAAGAGATAATATCGTTTTGGCCAATTGGGTAGGAAATAGTTTTGCCAAGTTGCGCGATGCAGACCCTGTCACTTGGTGTTCACTCAACACTGTTTGGTAAAAACTTAATTATGAGATATTACTATTTCCTAAATCTGAGCAATATGAAAGTATAGCGCGATACAGAGTACATGTGGTGTCATCGATGTGGCACAAAGAAAACTAAATTGACTTAGACGCAAACATTCCGGCGCCCAGAGGACGGATGGTCCTTTAAAGGCAAAAAGTGAGGTTAATTGACATCAGCAAATTAATTTTGACAATAACAAGGAAAATTACGATAATTATCATGTAAGTAAATCTTACAAAAATATTTTTTAAGAACAAAAATAAATAAACAATAAGACTACAGTCTAGAATGGTCTGAAAGTTAGTGCTTTGGGTGTCTAAAGGACAAATTTTAGTTATAGGGCTTTTGAAAATGTGACCTTTCATTTTTAACGTGAAAACTCTAGTTAGATCATCTCTTGCTAGGACGCTTTTCAATAATTCTAGCTGAAAGCCACTTTCTGGGAGAAAGTTTCTCATCTTTTACGAGGACTACAGCACCAAAATCGGGTTCAGCCACTTTAGTTGACCACTTAGGGCGATTTTGTAAAGTGCAAAGTTATTCTGCACTCCAGCGAGACCATAAATTTTGAAGCATTCGCAACGATCTAAATGAGATAGAGTTCCTCTAGATTATAGGGGCTCCGGAACAATTATAGGGGCCTCTCCAATCAGAAAGTGTCCAGGGGTTATTGGAGAAAGATCGTTAATTGAATCTGACTGTAAAGTTAAAGGTCGCGAATTTACACAAGCTTTGTCTTGGGCTAATAACGAAGCATACTCTTCAAATGTAAGGCGAGTTTCACCAATGACGCATTTGAGATGTGTCTTAACGGATTTAACGCCTGCCTTCCATAATCCACCGAAATGTGGTGAACCAGGCGGTATGAAGTGCCAAGTTGTATTATCATTAGCTTATAACTCTCCTATTTCTCCCAACTTCCTATGATTTTCTGTTTTTAAACATACAATCGAGCTCTCTTGAGCTCCACTCCAGAGATCACTGCAATGGCTACGTCTCGACGTAAAACGGCGAAAAGAAGCTAAAAAGGCAATAGTAGAGAGATCAATGACCAGTTCAAGGTTTATCGCTTGTGACGTGGTAGGCCATCGCAGAATAAACTTAGGTTGGTAGATGGCGTAAAGAAAACCCGGGCGTAGGTTCGAAAGCCGTATATTAATCTTCTCCACCTATTCACACTGTAGTTTTAAGATAGAGCAAGCGGGCACCGAATGGTTAGCTGAAGCTCCAGGGTCAAGCTCCAGGGCTCCCGATGCTGCAGATGCCGTAGTGCGCAACCGGACGCAGTAGGGCGTCGCTGACTGAGCGGCGTGAGGATATCAAGCCTCAAGTTTGTAGCCTGCCTCCGTAGGAAGGCACACGAAGTGAGAAGGACGAGCGTCTTCTAAACTTCCCATTGAAAGTCGATCAGGCTTCAAAGTGGGTAGCCCGTCCTTGAAACCTGGAATCCCAGAGCGGAAGGCGTTAAGGACGTGGGATAGCACCCCGTCCGCCGTAGAAGCCCTTGTCCAAGCCCAGCGACCGTGACAAAGTACTACAGCGGCACAGGACAGCCTACAGTTAAGATAAGCTACTTAAGTTAGCACTAGTAATTATTTCTAGGTCCTAAGCTGTTACAATAGAATAATAATGATAACTCACCCCAGCGGGTTTAGCAGGCAGCCAAATAGGAATCAGGACCACGTAGTATGTCCACGTAGAAAAAAAATAGGAGACACTATAAACTAACACCGTCCACGTAGCGAGCGAAGGTACAGAATGATCTAGTCGGCGGCGCATAGAAACTTCGCAGCTTGAGCTAGCGGCCGAACCCGCTAACCGGTTCCGTAGGTAAATATATGCCTAACTTGTTTTTTGGAATCGTCCGGGATACAGCTTTAGCGTAACTGGACCAGCGTAATTCACTCCACTACAACGGAAAGGTTTGCCAGGTTGTAACATTGCATTTTGTTGCATTGTGTTACAAGGTCGGACCCGAGAAGCGGGTAACTGATCCATCAATTGGTGTAAAGGTGAAGAAGAATGCTTCAAACAGGTGAGACATTTGCGAATAATCTTCTTAACCAAATTCTTAGCACCAACAATCCAACATTTACATTGTAAAACATTCAGAGTTAATTGTGGACCACCAAGAAATGCATGTAAGTGAGCGTCTAGAACAATCAAGAATGTGAAAGGACAATGAGCGGAAAGTAAAATTGGTGTTCAGATTTTTTCGTATGCTACCAGAAGCGCCATCTATTGGCATGTGAGCGGATATCCCATCACCCTTCGTACTACATACTACAGACGCACAAAAACTTCATGTTAATCAAAAATGCATATTTAGGTATTATCAATAGGAGATCACATTCAAGGGCAATCAAGTCAGATGCCCACCCGTGTCGGCTTCTCTGCGCACAGCGCGTACAGCGACAGAAGCGAAGAAACACACCAACCACGGAATATTAACTGTAACAGTCAGTATTCCGCGGTGTGTGTGTGTGTCGCACTCACTGCAGCGGCTCCGGCGTGACGGGGTCGGTGCCCCACACGGCCGCCAGCCCATCGTCGCTGGCTAGCAGCAGCGGCGGCGCGCGGCACTGCGCCACGCGCGCGCCCCTCACGCCGCCGCCGCCGCCCGCCTCGCCGCCCAGCCCCGCCGCCGACAGCGCCGCCAGCTCGCAGCCTGACTGACACAGAACAGACCCAAAACAATACAAGCAAAATTTTGTCAGCCCTAACGCAGACTACGGTCTATTTGGGCTGATAATTTCAAACGCCAGCCTGTTGAAGTCTAGTGCTTTGGTCTATATAAGCTTTTTAAAGGCAATAAGTAGATAAACATCCGTCTTGTCAACCGCTGGGCGAAAGTCTCTCGCAAGGTCCGAGGGTTTCTAACTGCTCACTCGACCTGCTCCGTGCCCACCTGTTTAGTGGGCTGCATTTTCTGTACAAGGCCTTGCCAGCAAGCACCTCAATTAAACCGTCATATTTAACCGTAGTTTAACCCTAGTAACTATAGTTTTAAGATATCGACGTAATTATCACCATTACGTGATACGTCTTATACATTGTAGAAGTGTATCTACTGTATGTAACAATTTTGAATGAATAAAGTATATTTGTTCCTTAAGCAGAACTATTGAGAATCTATAAGTAATCGTCGTCATCGTTAGACGATTGACGTCCACTGGCTGAACATAGGTCTCTCGCAGAGTCTCGCACACACCACGATCTAGCGCCACCTGGATCCACCAGCTCCCTGCGACCCACTCGCTGCGCGTTCCAGTGCAGAGTAACCATTCCAGCAGCTCGACACCCCGACGTGTATTCGCTCGGCGCGTTGCCACTTCAGCTCGTCAAGTCGAAGCGCTACCCTCGCACGGGCGGTACGCAGACAGCGCCTCACCTCCGCGTCCCACAGCCGCGCGCAGCCGTCCATGCCCGCGCTGAGCAGCACGGCGCCGCTCGCGTCCCACTCCACCGCCAGCGCGGGGTACGCGTGCGCGCGCAGCTCGTGCCGCAGCCGCAGCGCCGCGCCGCCGTCCGCCTCGCCCGCTGCGTCCGCGTGCACGTCGAATACGCGCACGCAGCCGTCACTGAAACCCCGCGTGGCGCATATAATCATCTGGCACAGGAAAACGTTATTTCTGGGATCACCGTGTGATTTATGTTAATTTTGGTATTTGTTTGTGTATTTTATTTATATATATGTTTTTATTTTATTTTTCCGTTTATTCTTTTATTTCGATTTTCTCCGGACTATAGTGTAATTTAACATTTTATATAGTAAGTTGTGGTACCCTCTAAGTGGGTATACAATAGTGCATATAGCTCTATTTTACTACTATAATATATTTTTCTTTGTTAATGTATTGTAACCTGTTGGGTGTCCTAAAATAAACAAAAATAAATCCCTTCCAGTTATGTAGTACTAACATAGGTTGGAATATAAAGATTGCTCAAGATGTCGGAAAAAATCTAGCCGACTGGATTTAGCTTTAATCGAAAAGGCTGCCTAATACCTTTTGAAATATAGCTAAACAATGTATGGTGGAATTGTTCCTCTTTTATAATAAATATCTTTTAAGGATAGCTTATTATATCGTATAGTGTTAGCGTTTATGAATAATAAGAGCTCATTTGACTTTAAATTGAATCAAGAAATATAATATCATGACAAAAACGTCAATAAACTAAATGTGTCTTCTATAAATAAGATCGCTTGGCGGTACTTGAGTCATTCTTTATCTGTTAGTGAAAGTGTAATTATTATTGTCACCAGTAATTGTGATTGGTGTTTCGGGTTAACTAAATCGCATTATATGTACTTAATAACACATGAAATAACCGAACGTGGAATTATACTATACGAAGCATCATCTGTGTGTATTATTTACAAGAGTTTCCTGCCTTCGTGTAACAGCTCAGAAGTGCTAATGAACCTCGTCTTCGGCTAAAATTAAAGGTACGTGTTAATCGATTATTATTTTTATAGTAAATAGTATCTTAATTCAAATTTCGAGTGTTAACCAAGCAATGGTATATATTGAGTTTAACAAAAATGTGATAGTTGTTTTTATTACAACTTGCTCATAAAATGTTATACATTTTTGAAGAATAGAAATAGTCTTATTTTGGAAGTAGCTAAAATTGTAAAAAAATAAATAAAATAGAAACTTTAAAAAAGTATCTGAGTGTAAAAAATTATATATATGTTATAAAATATATATATGATTATGTATCTAAATGTTTATACGCCTTGTAGTGGCAATTGCATAAAATAATTCTAATAAGTAGCAGCCTGCATACATTCGATTTAGTTTTTTTTTTAATGGGTTCACATGATTTTCGTTTCGAATAGCTACTTCGATTTTTGATACTTATGTACCATGATGTATTCCTTTTCTGTGTTGGTTTAAATATCAGGCAGTAGCTGTACCTTGCCATACCTAGTACTGAGTAGTGCCAACATATCAAAAGTAGTAAATTATTTTGTTTCGTGAAATTTTAAAAGAAAGCATGAACGAAAAGAATTTCAAACACAAACATTAAAAAAAAAAAATTTTTTGGAGCAACCTCTATAGTAAATAGTAATCACGCGTAAACTGCAATCTGAAACCGGTTTCGCTGGCAGCGACGCGATGTTGCTAAGCGCTAAGCTAAAATTTTTGTAGATTACCCACTTAATTTTTAAGTTAGTCGCATGTTTATTTCTTTAGTTATAATAATTATGTCTTTCCTATATATTAACACGGTGCAAAGTAAAGCTGACTGTGTCACTGTTTGTAACACAATTTCATATCAATTTATAATTTAAAAAAAAAAAAAAAAATTCAAAGATAATAATATGTAGATGTCATTATTAGTAAGCTGAAAAATAATCCACACACATTTTACATTAATTTATTATTTCCCAAGTTTACTACCGATGAAATATTTTTGTGTATTTCTTCTGCACGATTCATAGTAGTGGCGAGCCGAAAATTAACGTGTTTCTGTTTTTTTTTCCATGTGGATATCAATTACTTCAATGAGTGCCTGCGGTGTGGGCAGGGTGTGATGATGGTGCTCTGACGCTGCGAACTTGATGACGTGAATGCTGTTATGGAGGCGCGTGTGTACTTGCGGTGTCGGAGGCCACATTGCTGCGATGGGCGAGTGCTGGACTGTGGATGACATGGAGGCGCGTGTATACTTGCGGTGTCGGAGGCCATATTGCTGCGATGGGCGAGTGCTGGACTGTGGATGACATGGAGGCGCGTGTATACTTGCGGATTTGGAGGCCACATTGCTGCGATGGGAAAATACTGGACTACGAATATGGTGAAATCATTCATTAATTTATCTATTTAATTATGGGTTGATATGGAATCATGTACTTATTGCTCGGTCGAATAAGAATGTTTTTAATGGAATAAGGGCCGGTTGATTCAAATCAATGGTTATCGTAGCTTACGTTGACTTTTGTTAATTTACTAGTGTTGCTTCATGGTAAAAATAATGATCGACGCCTTCTTTGACTAACGCTTGTGGGCGCCATATTGGGAGGTTACGATCCGTCAAAATGTGTTGATGCAAACCAACCTAAGCTGTAAATTTAAAAAAATCGTTAAGACTGATTTTTAACAATTTCATGATTGGTTTTGAAATAGAATTTGTTTATTGAATTGAATTAGAATTAGCCTTTGTTATTTAAAGAGAAAGAAATCAATTCCATTCAAAAAACATTTTTTTTCGTATTGTCTGAGGAATAACGTGATTTTATAACATGATTTTGTAGGTAAATTTTATGTTTGATTATATTACGAAATTGATCGATCGAATTGAATGATGATTGAATACTGATGTCAACAATGTTGTGAATATAATGGACAATATCAAGGTTGAAATGAAAAACTGGCTGTTAGTTGACAAAGTTATTTTAGTCGCCACCGAGTTTCTTACTGGTTTCTTGTCGCTAGATCGTGAACGAAGGTGGTTATGCAACTGTTATTGTGAAAGATATATATGATTTTAGTTGTTGTGAATGAAGGTGGTCACTCAATTGATAATGAGAGAGATATGTATGATATTAGTTGTGATGGACGAAGGTAGTCCACAAATGTTATTGTGAAAGTTATGTATGATTTTAGTTGTTGTGACCGACATTGTGAAAGTTAGAGTTAAGTATTAGGATTACTGATTGTAAACGTGAAGTCTTCACTTGTTTGTTGTAATCTCAGTTCAATAATGTGAAGGTTACCTGGCTGCTTCACAAATATCCGATTGCATAGTATTCCTTTTATGATCAAAACTCCCAATAAACTAGTTTATCTAAACTATTATAAAAAGGTATATTTGCTTAAAAAAAGAAAACATAATTTTTCACTGTAAAATCAATTTTATGTGGGCTATTCGTTTAACATTCTTTTAAATATATTGTAGTTACAATTTGGTATTCTGACTGACTGTTCTAACAATACACAGCTGGACGAATCGGGCTGAAATTTAAAGATTATGACGTGGACATCTGTACATAGCTAGGAAATGATTTTAGAAAGTACAAACCCTAATAGGGGATAACCGGATGCCCATAAAGATCGAAGGCAAGGTATAGAAAACGGCAGTCTGACCTGCAATGCTTGTACGGCACAGAGTGCTGGGCAACCAAAAAGACTCGCGAATAGAAATCGCGTGTTAACGAAATGAAGATGCTTAGATGGGTGCCCAATGAAATTAGACTCGATAAAGTGCGGAATGGGCAGATCAGAAGAAGTTTTAAGGTTGCCCCAATAACGGACAAAATGGTAGAGGGTCGTTTACGTTAGTACACATTATGCGGCGAGAAGAGAATCATGTTGTGTGGAGAGTATTGGCAGAACGCGAGGCGGAGAGGGTACCCTGCAGCCACGTGGCGGACAACTGTAACCTGATATGGAGCGCGAAGCAGTTTCAGCAGCAGACAACCCAAGACAGAATATATTGGCGCAAGCAAATGAGAAGAACTGACTCCAAATAATGGAAAAAGTCTAGAAGAAAGAGAAAGAGAATCACTAAGTGGATAAGATAAGGGTTTGAAAAAGGAAATTTTAACTCAAGCTGCAGAATTATTACTTTTTGCTACGGAACCTAATTTCTGATGTTATTAACTAAGCAACGGGAAAATGAGATTTTTTTTGCAACAATCACTAAATATTTCAAAGAAAGCGTCAAGTAAAGAAAAACAAACTACTTCTCCTACTGATATAATATATCGCCATCAAATTTACAAACTTAGCCATAGTGTTTACAACTCACCAGTATTTCACGTTTTAAAGCTTCATCATAATATAATATTCCTCATTTAAAGGAAGAGCACCATTCGAATTTATGCAGTTAAATCGATTTTTTAAAAGTTCTATATGTATTAAAATCTTAGGTTAGGATTCAACATAAATATTCAAAAGTAGTTATGCTATTTTGGGCTAATATACCTTCATTCCATTTATTATTTATTATTGCTTTCATGTACAATGTTCATAATACAATCATAGAGACATGAGGCCCCATCATGGTATTGCAATATCGAATATTTTATACAATCAATTAAACTTATAATGTCAACTTAATTTATAAAAATTTCAAATCAAAAATTAATTCAATAAATTTATAGGTACATAATATTATAGACTTTCACCCTTAACATAAAACTTAATTAACATACTAAGAAACTGTAACGGTTTTGGTAAATTGAATTTAAACATGGCATGGCGGTTAGTTGATATTTTTAAAAGTCATTATAATCGTATTTAAAAGTCATATTATGTCCATGGAACTAATTCTATTACGTCTATGAGTATATTCTATTACGAGTAATCGAGCAAGTAGTCAAATAACCAGTTAAATATTAAGTCAAATAATCACACAATAAAATAATAAATAATAAAAATCTAGTCATGTCTGTATTTTGTACGATTAGAATTAGTTAAATTGAAATATGGTTGAGATTTCGGTGGCCATGTACTACTTTTGTACTAATTTTGGTGATCGTTTGCTATTTTTGGTGATCGGCTAAACATTTGCCCTTGGGGGTTTCTAATATTTAGGGGCCATAAATCTGATGATAATATTGGGTGAACATTATAGAACGAGTTGTAAATTATACATGTTTCGCTGTACTTTTAATACGCCGAGTTGTATTTACTTAAATAAATAAAAAAAACAATATTTATTTGCAAGATTATGGGTACAGATTAGGTCTTAAAGTGGTAATTTCACTAACATATTCTACCAAATATTCTACCAAATGGTGTGCAAATTGTTTCAAAATAAAATTTACGATTAAATTACATTACATTCGATAAAAATAGCACTAACTTACTCATTTAAAATTATTAAAAACGTTTTAAAAAAAAATGTTAAATGTCACCGAAAAAAAAATATAATTCGAAGAAATATAGCGGATACGATAGTATTTTTCAGACTTACTTTGATAGTGTCTGACTTAGTGATTTGGAGGAGTTTTTGGTGGCGAGTAGTGCTATTGAGAGTGGAGGTTTGTTTAATTAGCACCCGTTTGAAATTCGTAACAACGCGGTATCGGTGACGCGAATCCACAAGTTTACTCCCGACTAAAAAGTGCTCAACGCGGCTGAAGAAGATTTCACTTCAAAAAAATAGAACGAAGCGAAAGAGAACGTATTATGTTTATACGTAAGCCAATCGGTAGATTAGCCTTAGAGATAGCTTCTAAGTTTTGTGATGATTAGAGTTAAATACAAATAAGTTTTGTGAAAGTTAGATTTTAAGAGAAAAGATTTATGACGATTAAGTGATTTGAGTCCTGAGATGACTCCTAAGTTTTGTGATGATTAGAGTTAAATAGAAATAAGTTTTGTGAAAGTTAGATTTAAAGAGAAAAGCTTTATGACGATTGAGTGATTTGAGTCTTGAGATGACTCCTAAGTTTTGTGATTATTAGAGTTAAATAGAAATAAGTTTTGTGAAAGTTAGATTTAAAGAGAAAAGATTTATGACGATTGCGTGATTTGAGTCCTGAGATGACTCCTAAGTATTGTGATGATTAGAGTTAAATAGAAATAAGTTTTGTGAAAGTTAGATTTTAAGAGAAAACTTTTATGACGATTGAGTGATTTGAGTCTTGAGATGACTCCTAAGTTTTGTGATGTTTAGAGTTAGATAGAAATAAGTTTTGTGATAGTTAGAGTTAAACAGTAAAGTTTTATGACGATTGAGTGATTTGAGTCTTAAAATGACTCTTAAGTTTTGTGGTCTTTGTGATGATTGAGTGATTCGAGTCTTATAGATGACTCCTAAGTTTTATGATGGTTAGAGTTGATGAGAAAAGTTTTGTGATTTTAGTGTTTTCGTGATCTTGGAGTCCAGTCTAAGGTGTATCCTAAAGTCTTCGAGATTTTGGAGTAAAGTTTTGGAGATAAGCAGTATGTGTGATGAGCAGCCGATCTTGCGGTGTCTTGTGATTTTGGAGCTAAGTTAGGGGGATAACCAGTATGAGTGATGAGCAAATTAGCTTTAAGGTATTTCTGATTTTATTTTATGTGTTTAGAAAGCTTTGAGAAAGCTTGGAAAATAATTATGTAATTTGGGATAAATCATAATTATTGATACCATCAGTGCAAAATATCAATAGTGAAACTAAAATCATGATGACGAATTTTAATAAAAAAAATTGTTCTTAGTCACTTATTGTTGAGTGATGGAATCAAACTAAATTACAATGGATTTTTGGATCGAAATTATGCATACTATAATTAATAAAAAACACTTGGATTTCCAAAAAAATAAATAAAGATATCATGTCAATAGCAATTGGAGGACCAATTAAATGATCAGATGGCCGGAACAATTACCATTTACCGATAAAATTACTATTTTTTTTTTCCATTCTGCAGAGTTTCTTGCCGGTTCTTCTCTGTAGAGTATAGGTTCCGAACCGGTGGTAGATTCACGCGAGGACTCGTCTAAACAGGACGGCCGAGCTGTTAGCGTTTATGAATAATAAGAGCTCATTTGACTTTAAATTGAATCAAGAAATATAATATCATGACAAAAACGTCAATAAACTAAATGTGTCTTCTATAAATAAGATCGCTTGGCGGTACTTGAGTCATTCTTTATCTGTTAGTGAAAGTGTAATTATTATTGTCACCAGTAATTGTGATTGGTGTTTCGGGTTAACTAAATCGCATTATATGTACTTAATAACACATGAAATAACCGAACGTGGAATTATACTATACGAAGCATCATCTGTGTGTATTATTTACAAGAGTTTCCTGCCTTCGTGTAACAGCAGGTAATTGGAAAACGATTAAGACGGATATGATATTATTTCTTATCAAATTAAAATTGTCCAATAAAAACCGGCCAAGTGCGAGTCGGACTCGCGCACCGAGGGTTCCGTACAAACCTGTAGGTATATAAGTAAGTTATAGTATTTTTATTCCACTTATCTATTTCAATTTCAATTTAATACCTCTACGCGTTCATGCGGAAGGGGGTAGTAAGTTTAAAATTATTAAAAATATTTTTATTATATGATGTAACTAAAAATTTATGTTTTTCGCAATTCTTCCTATATCTGTTCTATACCACGTTGCTTCGTACCAAGTTTCAAGATTCTGAGTTCACAGGAAGTACCCTCTAGGTTTTGATTCCCTTGCGAGTATCGAAAATTTGCATAAAAATATTTTTATTCTATGTAACTAAAAATTTATGTTTTTCGAATTCTTGCTATATCTGTGCTATAAGACGTTGCTTCGTACCAAGTTTTAAAAGTTTTAAAATTCTGAGTTCACGGGAAGTACCCTGTAGGTTTTGATTCCCTTGCGAGTGCAAGAAAATTCAAAAATTTGCAGCACAAACGGCTGTATCTTTTGATTGTGTTGGCTTTGAAGTTTGATTTTTTCACAGCTCCAAGGGACAGTAGACTTTTTTTTCTTCGAATTTCAGCTTGATACCTCCATGCGTTCCTGACAAAAAGGGTCTCGACACACAGACGGATGGACAACGAAGTGATCCTATAAGGGTTCCGTTTTTCCTTTTGAGGTACGGAACCCTAAAAATTAATACAATTTTAAAAACTATCGTGTGCCAGAGTGGTTTCCACTCCTTGAAATTTGTATGAAAATCGAACATAACGCAAGCGAAGCTGCGGGCAAAAGTTTGTTTACAATATTATTGCTAATAAAATAGAGAAATCTAATCACTGCCCCCAAACCGCACTGCACAATATTAATCTTCTAAAGCAGTACAGGTGGCAGTGCGTCTAGCTCGAGCCTGCTTCTCCTGCTCGTTTAAAAGCGGGAGGGTGGGCGGTGCATGTCTGTGTGTCGCCGTGAGCGATGTCCGTAGCGACCTGCAGGCGGTGGCGAGCCGGCCGGCCGCGGCCGCGACGCAGTTGACGGCGGCGTCGTGAGGCGCGCGCCCCGCCAGCCGCGCGCCCGCCGCGTCTGCCGCGTCCGCGTCCGCCCCCGCCCCCGCGTCCGCCCCCGCCCCGCCCGCCGCCTCCTCGTGCACCGGCCCGATGCCCTGCGCGACAATTAATAACGTTACACAGTTGCTGTCTAATTTCATTAGAGGATTTGTTAAATTTGATATGCAGCAACCAAAAGAGAGACAAGACTTCGTACAAGCTAAAGGGCTTTGTTTTAACTGCTTAGCTTCTTTTCATTCTGTTAGAAACCGTAAATTGGCCAAATCTTGCCAAAAGTGTGGCCGGAGACACCACACAAAATTGCACTACAACAAAGAAGCCATACAAGGCTTTCTGAGTACTACAGAGAACTTACACCTTGATACTAACAATACCGAGAAACTTGCGCAATCAACTTCGTTGGGAACTGAGACGAGAATCATTTCTAACTTTGCAAAGGAGAAACTACAACCTAACGAAGTTCTACTAGCAACAGCGCTTGTTAAAACTAGAGATAAGAACGGCTGCGAGCACCACATCAGAGCTCTTTTAGATCAGGCTCACAGGTGTCGTTCATCACGGAAGCTACAATTCAACTGCTTGGACTTAAGCGCTTAACAGTCGAGGCGTGCGTTTTGGGTCTGGGGTCTGGTGAAACGAGAGTAAGGCACATGGTAACACTCCATGTCGAATCACGCCAGAATCCAGAAAAATCAATCCAATGTGTTGAGATTATTTTCGTGGGTACTTCCGTCGAGTAATATAACATCACCTGACTGTCTAGAATTTGGAAATCTAGTTCTAGCTGATCCAGGCTACGCAACGTCCAGTAAAATTGAGCTTTTACTTGGAGCTGAAGTGAATAGTAAAATATTGACTGAGGGCATAATCAAACATCCAAGATGTAACTTAATTGCACAAAACACCATTTTCGGATGGACAATATCCGGAGAAGTGGCAAATAACACAAATTCACAGAGTAAAAGAATAGTTAACATGCACCTCCAAATAAGAAAAGAAAATAAACTAAAACAATCTAATAATATTGAGACTGAACTTAATGATACTCTTAACAAGAAGCTAACTAGAGAAGATATTAAATCTGAAAAATTATCAACGCCTACGAGACACAACGATGGGCGGTACGTAATACTGCCAATTGAGAAAAAGAGATTACCTCCTGTGGTCAATCGTCTTGTCCAGGAACTGGGGACAAGAAGGTACCCTGTGGCCCGGACGCTTGCAATATTTACAGGGGGTGGCCTTAGTGGCAGCAAGCCCCCTGTAGACTGGCATTGGCCTTCGGTCAGAGGCCCCCTTGCCAGGGCTGCCAATCTGACCCCTTCCCTTCCTCGGCTGGGCAGGTCGCTCTGGGGTCCTTGAAGAACCAGTAACGCCGGAGTTGTCAGCCTGCCGGCACTCCTCCTCGAGGAACTTCAGCAAATCTGAAAAGGGGGGCAGATAGCTGCCACCGTCCCCACCATACCTCTGTTCAAACCGCAGTTTTAATTCGGGAGGTAGGCGGGACAACACTATATGCAGCAACAGAAAAGACCACTTGTCCACCGGGAGCTCTAGTCGCCTAAGTGCATTACATGCTACAATCAACGGGTTTAACAAAGATTCCCTCAGACGAGCTACCCCTGAGACACGTGGCAGAGACAAAATTTGCGCCACGTGCGTGTCCGCTTATCGGCGCACGTTGGCATACCGCCGGGTGAGTAGTTCCCGGGCAGTAGCATAGCTCTCCTCGGAGAGGTCTAGGTGGCAGACCACACACAGAGCCTCTCCCTGCAAGGAGGAGAGTTTGTAGCTCAGTTTCTGGCAGGGAGACAGATCCTTCCTAGCATGCACTAGACTATCAAAAAGACCCAAGAAGCCCAACCACTCACTCAGGTTGCCAGAGAACCTGGGCAGATCGATAGTGGGTAAACTACCTAGTAGCTCAGGTTGAGTCGGAGGTCTCGAAGGAGACTCGAGAAGAGAGCTTTGTCTCGCCTCCTTCTTAAGCTTAGAGCCGTCCTCCACAAGGCCGTCCGTTAGTTCAAAGAACTGCTCATAGTCTCTCTGAGCGGACTGGAGCAGTTCCTCGGGCGGTTCCAAAACCACTAGATCCCTAAGCGCTTCCTCGACAATTGCCTGTCTGGTCGGCACCTGTTCACATCGCTTGAGCAGTGCGGATGCTCTGTCCTCACGACCTATCAAAGGGTGAGCTGTAGCCGCCCATCGGAGTTCAGCTTGTATCGAGCCAACGAGCTTTTTATGAGCTGACATCTTGTACGCAATGGGTTTGCAATTTGCAATTAAATAAATTACTTTACGATTCATACTTACAATTTAGGCTGGATTGAGGTGGCAACCCTAACTACAATTAGCCAGCTGTGTGAATCCACAACAAAACAACAAACAGTATAACAACACACAAAAACAGCAACAAACAACAAACAACAACAGCAAATAAACAATGTTCAAATTCTATTGTAAACAATGAATTTATATGTTAGGTTGTTACACTGTTGATTGCTACCATAAATCAAAGTAAAGGATTAAAAATAAACAAGAAGTAAGAACTACAATTAAAAGCAAGTTAAATTTACCTAAATGAAAATTATCAAATTATCAGGGGTAAACCCTCAAATACAGACAGACATGTAACAAACAAGTTATGTGTATAGTTAACCCGAGACAATTTGATAATTTTCATTGCACAAAATAGAAAAGGAATTAATTATTTCAAGTTAAAAGTTTTACAGTTTATTTCTGATAGCAAGATTACTATACCAGTTGGCTCGAATCTTTTCAATACCTCAAATTTATGATATCTTTAGATGGAGTAACTGGGTGGTGATATTGACTAGGCTGAGAGATTTTCAAAATTATCGTGCGAATTTGGCATGCAATCGAATAGCTGAAATCAACATATTTGAGAACGAACAATGGCTGCAAGATCAAATGATTGGACCTAACAAACCAGAGATTTCAGAAAAACATAGAAAAGAGAAAATATTCAAGAATTTAATTGCGAGAAAGGAAACAAATAATAAATTTTCAATATTAACCAGCAACCTAGATAATTTTACACTAACTAAAACACACAAAGAAGAGAAAAGTAAAAGTACACCTATCAGAGAAATATAGAATAGATTATTATTTAAAATTATAGAGGATAGAGAAAAAGAAAAATTTGGAGACATCAAAGAGATTACTAAACAAAGATATGTATGGAAGAGAGGTATAGATCATTCTTTTTACCCTTTCTTAGAAGAAAAAGTGCTTTTAAGAGCTATGGGTCAAATTACAAAACCCTCCTACAAATCGAGTCATTCATCAATTTCACCAGCTAAGAGACTACTTAACAAGTTGACAATTGATGATACAAAAAAAACATAATAATTGAGTAACTTTAATGAAACTGAATATTTCACATGAGATATTATATTGATTGGTTTAACTACAAACATTGCGCTAGTGGCTAGAGAAACATACTGTAACAGGTTATCGTAGTAGTAATCATTTATGTAATCTTCAAAATCTGAGATTAATATTTACATTTGTATTTTTACCCGACTGCGGAACGCACAGGGTTATGTGTTCATCAGTCTATATATGTTTGTATGTTCCTTGCAGGACAGCTACAGCCTAAACGAATGGACCGATTTTGATGAAACTTGCACCAGTTTGTGCCGAATATATCATTAGAGTGTCACTGTGGAAGCCAAATTTGAGAAAAAACAAAATGGCGCCTTCTAGAAGCCATAATGTAACAAATTAAAAAATATAAGTCGATGGACTATGGCAAGTGGGTTATCTATGAAAAGGTCTTTTAAAATCATAGTTAGGTTTCCTTGATCATTTTCTCATTTTAACGATCATTTAGGATTTACGAGGTTTCAAAGGTGGTATTCCTTTGTGACACATTACCGAAAAAACGGCTGAACCGATTTTGATAGTAATTGCACTAATAGATTTGTTTTAGTCTTCCGAGTGTCACAACGGAGGCCGAATTTGAGAAAAATAAAATGGCGTCGACTGGAAGCCAATTGATAAATGAAAGTCGATGGGCTATAAGCAAGTGGGGTATCGTTAGATAGGTCTTTTAAAATCATACCTAGGTTCTTAAAACCATTTTTCCGTTTAAATGATAATTTAGGATTTACGAGGTTTCAAAGGAAATGTTTAAAGTTCCTACTCATATCATCTACCTATATCTATCAAACTAGGTGAATTATCTCATAAACCACTCAACCGATTTTAAAACGTATATCACTTGTAGAAAGCTACATTATTAATAAGTAAAATGGCCTATATTTTATTTCCAAACAAATTAGAGATCCTTACGAAAATTGTAATAATGTTAGTTAAGTCGGAAAATATCATCTCATCTGAGAGCTTACGTGGCGTGCGCTGCCTAAATCGTTAAAGTTACACGACAATAATGTATGATGGAAACGTTCTTCTCAAAAAGTTCTAAAAAAAAAAGTCCGCGCTAGCATATAACTATCTTTTAAGGTTGGCTCACAATAACCATTTTTATGATTTTTAAATTTGCTCTAAACAATGCTTTACTTGCGAAGGTGTTTTTATCAACATAGTATTAATCGATAATTCGTTATCAAAATAAATATCTTACTCATCTTAAGTATTTAATTTAGACAAAAATTGTCCTTTACAGCATTCAATTTAGACGAATATCTTATGAGATATCGTAGAAATACAGTAACCTTCATCAGAAAATGACGCGGCCGGCAGCGGATAGGTAAGGGTGAAGGTGGGGCGTACCTACGTTCTCATATATTACGGTAACGTTACATGCAGCGCTCATTCGACTAACATAACTTCCGACTAACATTTTTAATGTCTATTAAAATATTGGTTCCGAGTCCACTTAGATATAAACTAAATACTAATTAAATAAATACGCCCACTACGTACTAAATACGATACTTTTTTGCATTGTCTACGGGCATTTTCGTAAGTGGCCGACGTTCATTGCTCGTGACGTCGATGCGATAGGACTCTCCAAAATAAATGAGCTCATTTTTAGGAAAAATAGCAGATTTACAAACATTACCAAATTAATATTAGCATGATAATGTTAATATGCAAATTTGATGATGGTTATGGTGATCACCGCTCGTCACTATGCCCATGCTTATTACTACTTCTTATACAAAATACTTATTAGTACCTTTGGTGCTACCACAGAATAGATAATAATTGATGCTACTTCGAGCAGATAAAACGTCGCCTGTTTACGGTAAATGCTTAACTAAAAAGTTTGAAATAAAAAAGTAATTTAAAAAGAACAAAAAACCCGACTGCTTGGATATCAAAAAGTATAAAACAAGACATGAATTGAAGTATTTCATTATTATAAATTTAAATCGTATAGTATTAATAAAATTTATCAAGGCGCAGTCGCACGTCCAATAGCTAACCTTAACGTGCGACTGCGCCTTAATAAATTTTATTAATACTATACGATTTAAATTTATAATAATGAAATACTTCAATTCATGTCTTGTTTTATACTTTTTGATATCCAAGCAGTCGGGTTTTTTGTTCTTTTTAAATTACTTTTTTATTCAATTTATTCTAAACCAAACCATAAAGTTGTGTGATCAACATTATGTATTTTTATAGTTTTTTTTTTTTTTTTATCCACTACAAGTTAGCCCTTGACTGCGATCTCACCTGATGGTAAGTGGTGATGCAGTCTAAGATGGTAGCGGGCTAACCTGTTAGGGGCATGGCAGTTATATTAAACCCATGCCCCTATTCGGTTTCTACACGGCATCGTACCGGAACGCTCAATCGCTTGGCGGCACGTCTTTGCCGGTAGGGTGGTAACTAGCCACGGCCGAAGCCTCCCACCAGGCCAGACCAGGGAAAATTCAGAAATTATGAATTCCCAAATTGACCCTGCCGGGGATCGAACCCGGGACCTCCGCACGTTAAGGCAACAGCGCTACACACTGCGCCACAGAGGTCGTCAAAAACTTCGTATAAAAAATATCGTTATTACGATAGACGGCAGCTATATCTACCGCAAGCTTTGCTAGTTGAGATCTTGCATTTCATTACTGTTTAGAGTTTATGTAACTGTGTAATATAACTCTAACTTTGATTGTCAATTTCAAATGTTTACTTTAGTTCAGCGGTCATTATAAACCTAATTTCTGTAACAACGTTTGATTAAGTTGTTCATTAACTATTGTTTAGTTTGTGTTACCTGTAATGTTGTGAGCTATTAATTTCATATTTTAAGTCTAGATCGTTTAAGTATTTTGATTGTAATCTCCCTTTGTACACAGTGTTTAAATTTAGTAATAGCTTAACCTTAATTTGGTTCTAAATTTCACTGTGTTATATGATTTTACGTAGATTTAGTTAGATTAAGTATATTTCACTTGTGTTTATTGTTAATTCGCTTTAATTTGAGTAGTTCATAGATCATTAAAACTGTCAATTCAATTTAGCTTTGAGTAGTCATAAAATCATATCATTGTCAATGCAATATGCCTTGAATAGTACATTTCATTTACTATTAATTGTTTAATTAAAGGACAAGTCCTTGATGGGCGGTATGTCTAATTTCATTAGAGGATTTGTTAAGAAAGCTTTTCAAAATTATCAATAGAATATGGCGTGACTGGTACTTTAACTCGCGCTAGAAGGTCAGTTCTATGGATTCAATATATCAAAGCGGTTTGATTTCCTAGTTGAGTATTAAGAGTACCGATGTAGTGACAAAGAGTAGTAACGAGTATAAAAACAAGTATATGTCTGTGTATTAGTGCAATAAAGGTGTAAGTAACAAGTGCAAGTGTGGTTTAATTGTGGGCCCTAACAGTGAGTAGATACAGTGCTAAACAGTTGCTGTCAGTTATTTGTCAATCAGAAATAAAATGAACACAGTTTTTCTTAGCAAAAGTTATCCTTTGGCCAATTTTTTACAATTCTAGATGACGCTAGAGGCAATTTTCAATTAATGTGCCTCTGTTTGGGAAAGAACTAAATTTTTCAAATTACAATTTTAAAAAATTGATAATTACGTTCGTAATAATAGGTAACAATAATGAACTTACGTAACTTAATGTTATGCATCGATTACATTGCAGTATACGAACATTTTACTTTTTAAATGTTAAAAGATGTCGTATATGAAAATAATTTACATCTAGTGGTAGGTGATAGGACGCAAGGATGAATAGTAGTAATTGGAGGTCAAAGTCGTACCTCGAGGTCCCCGAGGCCGAAATGAGCGAGCGGCGCGCAGGCCGGCTCCAGCTCGTCGTCCAGCGCGAGCCCGCGCGCGCCCAGTGACCACGTCCTCAGCGACTTGTCGTTGGAGCCTGCCGCCGACAACACTGATCACTTGCTTTATCCAGGGACCAGGGGCGACACAGTCCAATGGCTATAAATATTACATTATAAAGCCTTTGAACTGTGGTAGCCTTGGGACTTAGAAAATCTACATGCTTAGGTATATTATGGGGTAGTGGGTTTGATTCCCGAACGTGGAACTTTTTGAAGCTAAGCAAGTGCTTTTTATCGCTAACTTGGCTTCATCAAACGGTGAAGTGAAACATCGCGAGGGAACCGGCACGTCCGAGAGTTCTTCTTTTCTCTTGTCGTCGAAGATGTGTGAAGTCTGCCAACTCGCAATCGGCCAGCGTGGTTGAATATGTCGACCGCAACTTTTTCATTTCGAGAGGAGTTTCGTGCTCAGCACTGAGCCGGCGACGGGTTGTAATATTATGATATCGGTCCGGTCACCTGTGACGACGTATCGCAAGTCGGCCGCGAGCGCGACGCACGTGAGGTAGCGCGCGTGCGCGTGCAGCACGCCGAGGCACGCGCCGGAGCGCGCGGCCCACAGGCGCGCCGTGCGGTCCAGCGACGCGGACGCGAGCACGCCGCGCGCGTGGCTCAGCGCCGTCACCGCCGCCGTGTGGCCGGCCAGCGCGCGCCCCGCCCGCACGCGCCGCGCGCCGCCCGCGCCGCGCACGCGCCACAGCCGCACCAACGCGTCGTGCCCACCGGTGGCCGCGCCGCGCGCCCAGCCCGCGCCGCACAGCGCGCCCAGGTCGTGCGCGCCGTCCTGCCACAGCAGCGGCGCCGGCCCCGCCCCGCCCGCACAGCCCGCCCCGCACAGCTCTGCGCACAACACATTCCATCGTATCAGAGAAAACCCTGGCCTTATATTATTTCCTACTCGTAGAAACCCCGCACTTGTGAGATCAGATAAATGCATGCCGGCTTACCAATAATTGGGTATACACTGAACTTTTTTTGTGTTTGTAATTTTTATTTTGTAATTGTGTACTTGTTGTTATTTGTTGGCAGCCCTTAAATAAAAAAAAATTGGCAGTCATAGAGACTGCCAATAGAAATGAAAACGAATATATAATTATTAAGTATATTTTTAAAATATTATATTAAATTTACAAAAAAAAATACATTATTAAAATAGAAACCATAAAACTAAGGCGTTAAAGTTTAATTACGATTTATATTTAAGAACTTTTGTCTTCGTAAGAACGCGAGCATGTCGGCGCGGAGCATTCGGTGACGCGAATCCACAAGGACCCGCGCCGCCCTCTACTAAAAAGTGCTAAATACGGCAAAAGAATTTTTAATTTAAAAACTATTCACCTTCAAAATCGTAGACTTTGAGCACCCCCTCGGTGCAGGCGGCAAGCAGCAGCGCGGCGTGCGCGGGCGCGGCCAGCGCGTTCAGCGCGCCGCCGTGCGCGCGCACGTGCGCCAGCAGCGCGCCGCGCCGCACCGCCCACACGCGCAGCGCGCCGTCGTCGTGGCCCACGCACACGCGCTCGCCCGTGGCCCAGCGCAGCGCGCGCGCCGCCGCCGCGCCCGGCGCCGCCAGCACGCGGCGCTCGCGCACGCCGCGCGGCGCCCACACGCGCGCGGCGCCGTCCACGCCGCACGTGGCCAGCAGCGCCGTGGAGCGCGCGAACTGCGCCGCCGTGACGCCGTAGCGGTGCGCGCGCGCCTCGCCCGCCGCCGCCCAGCCGGCGCCGCGCCGCCAGCGCCACAGCCGCAGCGCGCCGTCGCCGCCGCCCGCCGCCAGCCACGCGCCGCCCAGCGCCGCGCATGCCGGCTCGCGCCCCACCAGCGTCGCCGTCAGCTGTGGCTCGCCCGCCAGCGCCATAGCGACTGACGTGGTGGCGCGAGTATCGATCGAGTCCGCACGCGACCTCGCCCGCGACTTTAATGACGCCCGGTCACTGGACACGCGTGCCGCGAACGAAAGTTCAGCCAATTATACAATAATGTTATCTATTTTATCTGTATCCATTGTAATTCCAAATCCATTCTTATATCATAAATGCGAAAGTGTGTCTGTCTGTCTGTCTGTCTATCTGCTACGCTTTCACGGCCCATCTGTCCAACCGATTTTGATGAAATTTGGTACAGGGATAGGTTATGTACCGGGGAAGGACATAGGCTACTTTTTATCCCGGAAATTTCAAGAGTTCCCGCGGGAATCGAAAAACCTTAATCCACGCCGACGAAGTCGCGGGAATCATCTAGTAAAGAATATTTAATTATTAGGATAGCACAGAATAAGTACCACCAATGACCATTGCCGCTATAAGTACCTACGGGTACTTATAACGGCAATGGTCATTGGTGGTATGGCAGAAATTCATATACTTCATCAGCGTTTTGGACATATTAATTACTAGTGGTTCGCCTCTCGGTATCCATAAAACTAATAAACTTTTACAGAGCGCCATCTATTGACATCATTGTGAAGTTCTGACTGACTTAAACTGACTGAATGCTGAAGCTCATTAAAATTAATTAATTTAGTCTCCATATAATATTTATCTAATTTTAGTATTTGTTGTTCAAGGTACAGGATATAATTCAAATAATTGATCAAGTTTCAGGCTCAACATTTCAGAAAATTTAGAGTTCTGAGGCCAACTTTGGACGTTAGAAAATCTCCACTTTAAAAGCCCCCCATTTCGTCAATTTTAGGGGAAAAATTAAAAAAATATATATATTTGGACTCTATTCCTTACTGTCTTTAAAATGATATAACGCAACCCTATGTAACACTATAAAAAATATTTTACTTCGCATTCGCTTCTATGAGAGCCCCCTGAAACAAAGATTTTTATAACTTTTTATGCCATATTCAGCTGGAGACCATCGGTTAATATATGTCACCGTAAGATTGCAAAAACCGTTAGATTGTATTCCAACTATCGATATTGTAAACTGGCGACAGATTGTGAACCGTTCAATGTTCCGAGTGTCAATTTTTGAAATATTCATTGTATTACGTTTCTTGTAGGTTAGGTTAGGGTTCGACATAAACAATCAGGTAGTGCACTTAATTCAAAATTCAAATGATTTTTATTAAAATAGACTTTTTACAAGTTCTTATGAATAGTCAAATGAATCTACCACCGGTTCGTAATGCCGTTTCTACCGAGAAGAACCAGCAAGAAACTCGGTGGTTGCTGTTTTGGGAAAAAAAATATATGGTATGTTTACAATAATCTACATACAACATATACAGATACATAAGTAACCACAGTCCTGAGCATTGCTGGAGCGAGTCAAATCCATGCGCCTTTATCATTAATATAATCTTCGACATTATAATAAGCTTTTTAGGAGCATTTTTTAATGGTTATCTTAAACTTGTGTAAAGGGAAGTTTATAATAAGTTGAGGAATTTCGCTAAAGAATAGTATGCTCATTCCCACGAACGACCTTCGGACTTTATTGAGGCGGGGCGATGGAGTCACGAGCCTATGGCGGTTTCTAGTTGACCTGTCGTGCAGATCGCATATTTTTTGTAATTCTGAATGTGCTGTTTTACAAAGATTAGATTACTGTAAATATACTGCGAGGCTACTGTAAGAATACCTACTTCCTTGAATTTCTCCCTAAGGGATTCACGTGGTTTTAAATTATAAATTGCACGTATTGCCTTTTTTTGTAATACAATTTTTTTATTACCCGACTGCGGAACGCACAGGGTTATGTGTTCATCAGTCTGTATATGTTTGTATGTTCCTTGCAGGACAGCTACAGCCTAAACGCGTGGACCGATTTTGATGATTCTAGCACCAGTTTGTGCCGAATATATCATTAGAGTGTCACTGTGGAAGCCAAATTTGAGAAAAAACAAAATGGCGCCCTCTAGAAGCCATAATGTAACAAATTAAAAAATAAAAATCGATGGACTAGGGCAAGTGGGGTATCGATAAAAAGGTCTTGCAAAATCATAGTTAGGTTTCCTTGATCATTTTCTCATTTTAACGATCATTTAGGATTTACGAGGTTTCAAAGGTAGTATTCCTTTGAGTCACATTACAGAAAAAACGGCTGAACCGATTTTGATAGTAATTGCACTAACAGATTTGTTTTAGTTTTAAAACTTATATCACTTATAGAAAGCTACATTATTAACAAGTAAAATAGGCTATATTTTAGTTCCACACAAATTAGAGATCCTTACGAAAATTGCAATAATGTTAGTTAAGTCGAAAAAAATCATCTCATCTGAAAGCTTACGTGGCGTGCGCTGCCTAAATCGTTAAAGTTACACGACAACAATGTATGGTGGAAACGTTCCTCTCAAAAAGTTCTAAAAAAGTCCAAGATAGCATTTATACCTATCTTTTAAGGTTGACTCACAATAACCATTTTTATGATTTTCAAATTTGGTCTAAACAGTGCTTTACTTGCGAAGGTTTTTTTACCAACATATAGTATTAATCGATAATTCCTTATCAAAATAAATATCTTACTCATCTCATGTATTTAATTTAGACTTGTCCTTTACACCATTCAATTTAGATGAATATCTTATGAGATATCGTAGAAATACAGTACCCTTCAACAGTAAAAGACGCGGCCGTCAGCGGATAGGTAAGGGCCGTAAGGGTGAAGGTGGGGCGTTAAGAGTGAAGGTGGGGCTTTCACATATTAAGGTAGTAACATATCATTGTATATTATATAACTGGTAGAGATCGCTAGTAAGCGATAAGGCCGCCTTTTGTATCAGTCTGTTTTTTTTCTTTCTTTCTTCTTTTGTTTTTTTTTTCTATGGTGGTACAAATAAAGAGTATATTATTATTATTATTATTGTAATACCTAAGCATAATGTGACGACATAACAAGTCTCAAAAAACTTGATGATTTGTACTCCTTCAATCGATCAATCAATAAATTCATCAATGCCACATGCAGCGCATATTCGACTAACATAACTTCCGACTAACATTTTTAATGTCTATTAAAATATTGGTTCCGAGTCCACTTAGCAATAAACTAAATACTAAATAAATTAAAACGCCCACTACGTACTAAATAATTACAAATTGTGTTTTTGAAAATACTTAAAAATACTTTTTTGCATTGTCTACGGGCATTTTCGTAAGTAGCTGACGTTCATTGCCGAGGTCTCGTGACGTCGATGCGATAGGACTCTCGAAAATTAATGAACTCATTTTTAGGAAAAATAGCAGATTTACAAACTTTACCAAACTAATATTAGAAATATAACATACGCTTTGACGATGGTTATGGTGATCACCGCTCGTTATTACGAGTAAATTAATCCGCTGCTTATTACTACTTCGAGCAGATAAAACGTCGCCTGTTTACTGTAAATGCTTAACTAAAAAGTTTGAAATAAAAAAGTAATTTAAAAAGAACAAAAAACCCGACTGCTTGGATACCAAAAAGTATAAAACAAGATATGAATTGAAGTATTTCATTATTATCAATTTAAATCGTATAATATTAATAGAATTTATCAAGGCGCAGTCGCACGTTAAGGTTAGCTATTGGACGTGCGACTGCACCTTGATAAATTTTATTAATATTATACGATTTCAATTGATAATAATGAAATACTTCAATTCATATCTTGTTTTATACTTTTTGGTATATAGCAGTCGGGTTTTTTGTTCTTTTTAAATTACTTTTTTATTAAATATCTGCCGCTTTACCCCACAGCAAGATTCCGTACGACATACTACTATGAAAATAAGCAAAATATACAATCTTTGCAGTTTCAACGTCTGTTAACTGCCGAATCTTTCTGACAGCGTAAGCAGCAGAACTGAGTTTACCAGCTAGATTATATATATGGGTGCCCAATTAAAGCTTAGCATCTAAGGTCAACCCCAAGAACACGGTGGCCTCTTCTATTTTTGACATATCATTATTTACCACTAGATTAATGTTACGTGTATTTTTGGTATTGGGCAGTGCGAACTCAAGCACTTAGTTTTTTTGCATTTAAAAGAAAGTTATTTACAGTAAACCAGTTAGTTACCTGAGAAATTGCACTATTTACGTCGTCAATATCATCCTTATTTCTATCAACTTTAAAAATTAAAGACGTATCATCAGCAAATACCACAATATCGCAAGTATTCTGAACAAAATATGGTAAATAATTTGTATATACCAAGAACATGAAGGGACCCAGAATGGAGCCTTGAGGGACACCCATTAACGAGGTTGATCCGGATGATTTCACATTGTTTACACATACCGTCTGAATACGGTCACTAAGATATGATGCAATGAGACTAAGTGCAGTGTCTTTGATTCAATAGTGGCTCAATTTGGTCAACAGTGTCTCGTGCTCAACACAGTCGAATGCCTTAGACAAATCACAGAAAATACCAATAGCATTCTGTGAGTTTTCCCGAGCATCAAATACATGTTTTAACAGCGCCGCGCCCGCATCGACTGTTGACCAGCCTTTCGTTAAATCATACTGCTCGGAGTGAAGTAATGTATTTTAATTAAAATGCCGGAGCAGTAACAGAAGCAGCAACTTAGGTTTTATCGGGTTAATATACCTAACAGATTACAATCTACCTAAAAATAAAACGTTAAATTGTAATCTGTCGACAGTTTACAATATCGCTAGTTAGATTACAATCCAACGGCCTTTGCAATCTTACGGTGACATATACATAATATTTAAATCTGAAGAAATTACATTCAGTAATTCAGAAGTTATAAGGCTCTGACAGAAAAACGGATGGACGGACGGACAGACGGACAAGTGCAAATTCACTCAAGTAGACTCAGATACCTTCGCTTCTCTCGGTCAATTAATAGGACTCATTTTTAATAAGTCTGCCATTTTAATTCTGTGGCAAAACCTACTTCATTTAAAAAAAAAATTCATTCATAATAGTAATTTCCTTAAACTAAAAATATAATGAGTAAAAAAGATGAAAAGAAAATTAGATTTCAATAAATAAATATTTGATAAGTAAAATAAAAACCAAAAAGCCTTTCTACTACCACTTAATTGCAACATTACAATGTTTTTCTTCTAATCATCATCATCATCATCATCACTACAGCCTATTAACGTCCCACTGCTGGGCACAGGCTTCCACTCTCATAGGAGAGCGGGAATTAGAGCTTAGACCCACCACGCTGCTCCAATGCGGGTTGGCGGGCTAATGCTTATGTATAATATTATGTCGAAACTATTTTACTGAGTATATATCTGTCACCGTAAGATTGCAAAAACCGTTAGATTATAATCCAACTAGCGATATTGTAAACTGTCGACGGATTGTGAACCGTTCAATGTTCCGAGTGTAAATTTTTAAAATATTCATTGTATTTACGTTTTCTTGTCTCTTTCTTGTAGGTTAGGTTAGGGTTCGACATAAATGATCAGGTAGTGCCCGGCCTGCGGTTAGGTTAGGTTTTATCGGGTTAATATACCACCAGATTACAATCTACCGAAAAATAATGCGTTAAATTGTAATCCGTCGACAGTTTACAATATCGCTAGTAGGATTGCAATCCAACGGTTTTTGCAACGGTGACATATCTATTGTTTAATAAAGTATATCTACGCCTTTTCTTCATTATGTCTAACTAATTGTATATCAGTAACTTTGCATGTTTTGTATCATTGTATTGTTCAGTCGCCAATAAACATTTTGCACCCGCATTTTGAATTATTAGTCTTGTCAGAGAAAACTGAACCTTAAGATAGTAAACATAATACATATTCTTTAGTCATGGTCTAAGATCCCAAGTAAGATCGGCATTCAAGCAGATGCTTACTTACCAGATGTAAATTTCGTCGCATTAGATAGTGATTTATGTCAGAAAAGACGAATGACACGCCGGGAAAACGCGATTCATTTTTATTCTTAAATATAAGTAAATAATTTTAAATATAAAAAGAAATGCTAGCCAAATGAGCACTGAAGTTAATTATTATCATAAAACGGAACTAGTTTAAAATTCATCGTGGAATCCCGCGATGACTGATCTTAACAAAATTACCACCGCAAATGCAGACACCAAATTACTACTTTAATAAATTTCTTTTTCATCCCCCCATCTCGGAAAGAGTATTTTTACTATTCGATAACTGAATGCAAAGGCCGTTACTATCCTCTTGAGGATAAAGTTAATTGAATTTAGAACATCGTGTGCACGTAAGTAAATATCACTCGTCTATGAAGTTTGTGAATTCAAAACATCATTAAAACCCATTTATTTCTACCTCTATGGTGCCGAATTTCCATACAACCGTTTTTAGGGTTCCGTACCCAAAGGGTAAAAACGGGACCCTATTACTAAGACTCCGCTGTCTGTCTGTCTGTCTGTCTGTCTGTCTCCAGGCTGTATCTCATAGACCGTGATAGCTAGAAAGCTGAAATTTTCACAAATGATGTATTTCCGTTGCCGCTATATTAACAAATACTAAAAATTAAAAAAAAATATATATTAAGGGGGGTCCCCATACAATAAACGTGTTTTTTTCGTATTTTTTTGCTCAATATTAAAAACGGTAACAGGTAGACGGTTCAAATTTTCACAGAATATTAACTTGTATATTACCTTTCAAAATTAATAATTAAATATCAATAAAGTAAATATTAAAGGGGGGCTCCCATACAACAAACGTAATTTTTTGATATGAACAGTAAACCTCTACAAACAAAGTTAGTTTTGCGGTTCATTAACAAAGGTAATTAGGTATACCTACTTCTTGAGTACGGAACCCTCGGTGCGCGAGTCCGACTCGCACTTGGCCGGTTTTAATTTGTTAAAAACTCACACTCGTAACCTTCTTGGTGTACTTTTATCTTGAGTTTTTTTTTGCATTTAGTCATTTCCTCGCTGAGGTGGGATGAAAAGTTACGTGTTGCACTCGAGTGAAAAGATTTTTCACCTCGTGCTCTTTTGATTCCCTCGCTGACGCTCAGGATTCTAATCCTTCGCTTGCTCGGTCATCAAAATTGAGCACGCGGTTAAAAACAACTTTTCACTCTTGTATAACAAATAACTATAATCACTTTAACAAAACTAGCACAACGGGTCTCGCGGGCCAAACGGGGGTACGGGCCTCGAGGCGGAGCCTCTTTACCCGGGCAGGGCGCGGGGCAACACTGTGCCCCGGTGAGTAGCTATGAGCCAAATAAACCGGCTAAGGTCTGTCTTGTAAACTACTACCCTATCCCAAATTTATGTACTTTTTACCCGACTGCGGAACGCACAGGGTTATGTGTTCATCAGTCTATATATTATGTATTTTTGTTCCTTGCAGGACAGCTACAGCCTAAACGCGTGGACCGATTTTGATGATTCTTGCACCAGTTTATGCCGAGTATATCAGTAGAGTATCACTGTGGAAGCCGAATTTGAGAAAAAACAAAATGGCGCCCTCTAGAAACCATAATGTAACAAATTAAAAAATTAAAGTCGATAGACTATGGCAAGTGGGGTATCGATGAATAGGTCTTGCAAAATCATAGTTAGGTTCCCTTGATCATTTTGTCATTTTATCAATCATTTAGGATTTACGAGGTTTCAAAGGTTCATTTTTAGTGTATTCCTTTGTGTCGCACTACAGACAAAACGGCTGAACCGATTTTGATAATACTTGCACCACTAGATTTATCTTAATTTTCCGAGTGTCATAACGGAAGCCGAATTTGAGAAAAACAAAATGGCGGCCTCTAGAAGCCATAATGTAACAAATTAAAAAATTAAAGTCGATAGACTATGGCAAGTGGGGTATCGATGAATAGGTCTTGCAAAATCATAGTTAGGTTCCCCTGATCATTTTGTCATTTTAACGATTATTTAGGATTTACGAGGTTTCAAAGGTCCATTTTTGTGTATTCATTTGTGTCGCACTACAGACAAAACGGCTGAACCGATTTTGATAATACTTGCACCTCTAGGTTTATCTTAATCTTGTGAGTGTCACTACGGAGGCTGAATTTGAGAAAAACAAAATGGCGTCCACTAGAAGCCAATTAATCAATAAAAGTCGATAGGCTCTATAGCCTATCAATAGTCGATAGGCTCTATAGCCTATCAATAGTCGATAGGCTCTATAGCAAGTGAGGTATCGTTAGATAGGTCTTTTAAAATAACACCTAAATAATTGAACCATTTTTCCGTTTAAATGATAATTTAGGATTTATGAGGTTTCAAAGGAAATATTTAAAGTTCCTACTCATATCATCTATGTCTATCAAACTAGGTGGATTATCTCAAAAACCACTCAACCGATTTTAAATAATATATTACTTATAGAAAGCTACATTATTAACAAGTAAAATAGGCTATATTTTATTTCCAAAAAAATTAGAGATCCTTACGAAAATTGCCATAATGTGAGTTAAGTCGGAAAAAACGATCTCATCTGAGAGCTTACGTGGCGTGCGCTGCCTAAATCGATAAAGTTACACGACAACAATGTATGGTGGAAACGTTCCTCTCAAAAAGTTCTAAAAAAAAACCGCAATAGCATATAACAATCTTTTAAGGTTGACTCACAATAACCATTTTTATGATTTTCAAATTTGGTCACTGCTTTACTTGCGAAGGTATTTTACCAATATAGTTTTAATCGTTAATTACTTATCACAATAAATATCTTACTCATCTCAAATATTTAATTTAGACAAAAATTGTCCTTTACACCATTCAATTAAGATGAATATCTTATGAGATATAGAAATACAGTAACTTCATCAGAAAATGACTCGGACCACAGCGGATAGGTAAAGGGTGAAGGTGGGGCGTACTCTCAAAATATAATAAACTAGTAGTAGGGCGCGTGGGTGCATGGCCCGCTAAAGCAGACCACTGTCTACTTACTTGCTCTCCTTCTATCCTAGTGTTTGCTGCCTACGTGTTCTGAAGTAAACAACACACTGCTATGCTAGCGAGCACAGTGGAAGCGCCAGCGTGCTAAGCGTCCGACGTAAAAAAAAACTCATAAGAAAGCATAAAACAGAAACCCCCCATAAGAATCTAAAAGGGCCTTTCAATGTAAAATAACTTTCCAGACATGCATACAATCAATATTATACCGCTGAAGATCGGGTACCTTTGGGTGCCATTGAACTTCGCCATTTTGGCTTTCCTAACGGCAAACTGACAATTCTTACATACAGAACAATTCTTGTAAAAAAAAACATATTAAAGTCATGCATATTTCCTACGTCCACTCTTCCATCTAATACACTTTCTGAAATAGACACCTATGATATTTTGGCCGTGCTCCTCATCCATCTTTCAAACCCTCGATCATCATCGCTCACCATAAGTAGGTATATTTTTTTCTCCAAAAAATTATGGAGAGTTCTTCTTTAAGAACAAATTTTGAAAAGGAAGCGCAATGTCTTACATAGTTCAACACTAAATTGTAGCCTCTTCAATATTCGCCATACATTTTCTATAGAAAAATAAATTCCGCCATCTTGACTTTTTTCCTATTCATCAAGTAGACCTTCATGTCCTGATCATCTTTTGCCAAGAAACTACTCTTCCATCTTCTATACTCTCCGAGACAGACACCGACGAAATTTGTATGGCGGCCATCTTGAATCTGCCATTTTGGATTTTTATCAGCTCACTGCCAATTGGATGAGTATTTGAATATTTTTTGTTTGAAGAGCCCTATCTTTAATACCCTGGCCGTGCTCCTCATCCATCTTTCAAACCCTCGATCATCATCGCTCTCAATAAGTATATTGTTTTCTCCGTAAAATTATGGAGAGTTCGTCTATAAGAACAAATTTTGAAAAGGAACCGCATCAAAGTCTTGCATAGTTCAACAAATTGTAGCCTCTTCAATATTCGCCATACATTTTCTATGGAAAAATAAATTCCGCCATCTTGAATTTTTTTCCTATTCATCAAGCAGACCTTCATGTCCTGATCATCTTTTGCCAAGAAACCACTCTTCCATCTTTTATACTCTCTGAGAAAGACACCGACGAAATTTGAATGGCGGCCATCTTAAATCCGCCATTTTGAAATTTTTTTCAGCTCACTGTCAATTGGATAAAGTTTCGAATGACATTTGGTCGAGAACCCCCCACCTATCTTCAATACCCTGGCTGTGCTCTTCATCCGTCTTCGAAATCCTCAATCATCAGCTCTCTCCGTATTTTTCCTCCGAATGAATTTTTGTTTTCTATACGAAACGATGGGTAAAAAAAAAAGTTTTCATACAAAATTTTACAGGAGAGGTGATCAATCAATGAATCAGCACAAGCAGCTATATATATATATATATATTAACTAGCTTTTACCCGCGGCTTCGCCCGCGTAAAAATATAATAACTTTGATACCTATGCATACAAAATTATTTAAGGCGCATGGCACTGCTTATATTGTATGCTGTACTGTGGCGTATGAGTATGAGTTTAAAAATAAGTTTCATTTACCTAAACTTATTTTTTTTTTACATATACTTACTTGAGAAAAACTTATATATACTTACCTATTTGTGTTGTTGTTTTATTTAATGAAATGTGGTGGTGGTGGTGCTTACTGTGTTTAATTTTAAACAGTGTTTTAAAAAAATTACAAATAATAGGTACAGGGCCTCCAATATACCTATGCAAAAAATCACATCGATCCGTTGCGCCGTTGCCGCATAATTGAACAACAAAGGCCGCATAATTGAACAAAAAATGCAAGAAAAAGAGCATACTGTCCCACAGGAACTGTTTGTTTTTCCGGGATAAAAAGTAGCTTATGTTACTCTCCAGAGCCTCCAATATACCTATGCGAAAAATCACATCGATCCGTTGCGCCGTTGCCGCATAATTGAACAAAAAATGCGAGAAAAAGAGCATACTGTCCCACAGGAACTGTTTGTTTTTTCGGGATAAAAAGTTGCCTATGTTACTCTCCAGGTCCTCAAATATACCTATGCATAAAATCACGTCGATCCGTTGCGCCGTAGCCGCATAATCTAACAACAAATGCGAGAAAAAGAGCGTACTATCCCACAGGAACTGTTTGTTTTTCCGGGATAAAAAGTAGCCTATGTTACTCTCCAGGGCCTCCAATATACCAATGCAAAAAATCACATCGATCCGTTGCGCCCTTGCCGCATAATTGAACAACAAAGGCCGCATAATTGAACAACAAATGCAAGAAAAAGAGCATACTGTCCCACAGGAACTGTTTGTTTTTCCGGGATAAAAAGTAGCTTATGTTACTCTCCAGAGCTTCCAATATACCTATGCGAAAAATCACATCGATCCGTTGCGCCGTTGCCGTATAATTGAACAACAAATGCGAGAAAAAGAGCATACTGTGCCACAGGAACTGTTTGTTTTTCCGGGATAAAAAGTTGCCTATGTTACTCTCCAGGTCCTCAAATATACCTATGCAAAAAATCACGTCGATCCGTTGCGCCGTAGCCGCATAATCTAACAACAAATGCGAGAAAAAGAGCGTATTATCCCACAGGAACTGTTTGTTTTTCCGGGATAAAAAGTAGCCTATGTTACTCTCCAGGTCCTCAAATATACCTATGCAAAAAATCACGTCGATCCGTTGCGCCGTAGCCGCATAATCTAACAACAAATGCGAGAAAAAGAGCGTACTATCCCACAGGAACTGTTTGTTTTTCCGGGATAAAAAGTAGCCTATGTTACTCTCCAGGGCCTCCAATATACCTATGCAAAAAATCACATCGATCCGTTGCGCCCTTGCCGCATAATTGAACAATAAAGGCCGCATAATTGAACAACAAATGCAAGAAAAAGAGCATACTGTCCCACAGGAACTGTTTGTTTTTCCGGGATAAAAAGTAGCTTATGTTACTCTCCAGAGCTTCCAATATACCTATGCGAAAAATCACATCGATCCGTTGCGCCGTTGCCGTATAATTGAACAACAAATGCGAGAAAAAGAGCATACTGTCCCACAGGAACTGTTTGTTTTTCCGGGATAAAAAGTTTCCTATGTTACTCTCCAGGTCCTCAAATATACCTATGCAAAAAATCACGTCGATCCGTTGCGCCGTAGCCGCATAATCTAACAACAAATGCGAGAAAAAGAGCGTAGTATCCCACAGGAACTGTTTGTTTTTCCGGGATAAAAAGTAGCCTATGTCCTTCCCCGGGATACAAACTATCCCTGTACCAAATTTTATCAAAATCGGTTGAGTAGTTAGGCCATGAAAGCGTAGCAGACAGACAGACAGACAGACAGACAGACAGACAGACAGACAGACACACTTTCGCATTTATAATATTAGTATGGATATTACAGTAGTATTGTAACATATCATTGTATACCTAAGCTTAATGTGACGAAATAACAAGTCTCAAAAAACTGAATGATTTTTACTCCTTCAATCGATCAATCAATAAATTCATCAATGCCACATGCAGCGCATATTCGACTAACATAACTTCCGACTAACATTTTTAATGTCTATTAAAATATTAGTTCCGAGTCCACTTAGTTATAAACTAAATACTAAATAAATAAATACGTCCACTATGTACAAAATACGTACAATTTGTGTTTTTGAAAATACTTAAAAATAGCTACTTTTTTTGCATTGTCTACGGGCATTTTCGTAAGTGGCCGACGTTCATTGCCGAGGTCTCGTGACGTCGATGCGATAGGACTCTCGAAAATTAATACGCATATTTTTAGGAAAAATAGCAGATTTACGAACTTTACCAAATTAATATTAGCATTATAACATATGCAAATTTGGTGATGGTTATGGTGATCACCGCTCGTCATTACGAATAAATTAATCCGATGTTCATTACTTCTTCTCATACAAAATACTTATTAGTACCTTTGGTGCTACCACAGAATAGGTAATAGGTGCTACTTCGGGCGGATAAAACGTCGCCTGTTTCCGATAAATACTTAACAAAAAAATTTGAAATAAAAAAGTAATTCATAAAAAACAAAAAACCCGACTGCTTGGATACCAAAAAGTATAAAACAAGACATGAACTGAAGTATTTCATTATTATCAATTTAAATCGTACTTATAATATTAATAAAATGTATCAAGGCGCAGTCGCACGTCCTAAAGCTAAACTTAACTTAAATTATACTAAATCATTTCAACCATGTTGACTAGATGGCGCTAGTATTTATGGTCCGACTATTTGACGACGTAACATGGTCAGCAGCCATCTAAAGGGTCTCGCTCAATACTATCATGCCACTGCAACGAAGAAGATCAGATAAATCTATAAATATATAACCATTGCTGTGCTTCAATGGTATTTTTTCCCATTAAAAACAATGTTTTATCAACACACGAAACTCGTTTTTTCCATTGTATCGAAACTACAAGCGTAGCGTAACTTAAATGTCTGCAAAATCAATATTTAAATGCAAGTTATAATTTCAACAAAAAATATTATCTGCATTCATTTTAAATGAGTTTTTCACCAAATCTGTTAGATTAAAACACCTGAAAAGATGAAAAGAATAAAATGGGTAAGATAACTATGCAACAAACCAAAAATATATTGTATAACTCAAATAAATAATGAGATATCATTGACCGATATAACGTGTAACTCGATCGATGCAAAATATACCGAGAAAACGGTAAAGTTAAGTTTGTAAACGTGGTGACATAACATAACCGTTAGGTTAGGGAAAGTTAGGTTAGGGAAAGTTAGGTTAGGGAAAGTTAGGTTAGGGAAAGTTAGGTTAGGGAAAGTTAGGTTAGGGAAAGTTAGGTTAGGGAAAGTTAGGTTAGGGAAAGTTAGGTTAGGGAAAGTTAGGTTAGGGAAAGTTAGGTTAGGGAAAGTTAGGTTAGGGAAAGTTAGGTTAGGGAAAGTTAGGTTAGGGAAAGTTAGGTTAGGGAAAGTTAGGTTAGGGAAAGTTAGGTTAGGGAAAGTTAGGTTAGGGAAAGTTAGGTTAGGGAAAGTTAGGTTAGGGAAAGTTAGGTTAGGGAAAGTTAGGTTAGGGAAAGTTAGGTTAGGGAAAGTTAGGTTAGGGAAAGTTAGGTTAGGGAAAGTTAGGTTAGGGAAAGTTAGGTTAGGGAAAGTTAGGTTAGGGAAAGTTAGGTTAGGGAAAGTTAGGTTAGGGAAAGTTAGGTTAGGGAAAGTTAGGTTAGGGAAAGTTAGGTTAGGGAAAGTTAGGTTAGGGAAAGTTAGGTTAGGGAAAGTTAGGTTAGGGAAAGTTAGGTTAGGGAAAGTTAGGTTAGGGAAAGTTAGGTTAGGGAAAGTTAGGTTAGGGAAAGTTAGGTTAGGGAAAGTTAGGTTAGGGAAAGTTAGGTTAGGGAAAGTTAGGTTAGGGAAAGTTAGGTTAGGGAAAGTTAGGTTAGGGAAAGTTAGGTT